>CM077578.1:7172544-8516469 GCA_039657325.1 Stephania cephalantha | reverse complement strand
TGAAACATATTTGAATCCACACGTTGTGGATTCCTATTGCCCTTGCAAGCTCTGACCAGGCTCTTGATTCCACTAATAATTTTCCACATAAAAAATTGCAAGAAAAGTGGTTCAGCAAGCCTATATCCTTCAATATCTCGATAATATAAAACACACATAACACAAATAATAAATTTTGTAAACTTTTTAACCCGATTCCTTCGCGTTACTTCCAACTAATCACTCACTAATCCTCAATCAACAAGATTCATTTAGAATCCTAGCCTCTGATACCAACGTTGTCAGACCCCACCTAATTAGGGCATCTGGCCGGCCTAGACTACTTTAATCCCCTTATAATCTAACAACCTTAATCTCACCATCAATAAATAATTAAAAATCTATCGTATTAATTAACAAATAAAATTCTTTATCAACCACAAAGGATTCTAAAGTAAATATCAAATCTCAAAATTCAGTTGGATAAATCACATTATCCTTCCAAATCCCTTATAAGTTTTTTGACAATATTTCATTTGTTTCTAAGCCTACACCAAAGAGTTCGGCCTTCAAAAAAATCTTCAACAAAACCTACTCAGCTTGGTGGAAATGTCGAAGGACTCACAATCCACCCATAACAATATATATTACATTAACAAAAAATATTTATTCATTCTCACCTATTTCAGGTTTTCAAAATCCTTAAACCATTATTACATTAGCTCCACTGCATTCCAATCCGTCCCAAACCCATTTCAACAATTTTAAAACTGATCCTAATCACATACAATCCCAAAAACCCATTTATGCAATATATTATATTCAAACATATTACATATATAGAGAGAGAAGAACTGAGCAAGACACAGACAGTCAGAAAGCTTTCCATTTCCTTTCCCATCGCTAAAACATGTCATTATCCAATTATAAAATTCGATAATGTCAGATAAGTGAATTCCACACTATCAAATACACCTATACTAATCAAATGCATAATGTTCCAAGAAATTAAACGAAGAATATAATCCAAGAAATTTAAATACAACCGTGAATCCATCCCGTTTCTGTTATCTAACCATAATCATATGACGTCCTCCGAAAGTAGTAAGTAAATAGTAATAAGGACTCATGCCCAAAGAGGATAACCAAATGAGTCTCATTCCTCGAGTCTATCAAAGTATGATTTGGTTCAACGTGATCTCATGATAACCACGTGATGCAAAGTATCAGTGACTCTAGCCCCTCAAGCATAATATAGTTCTACCCTATACAAATAGTCAGGTAGACGCTATATAGTTCTACACTGTATACATAGTCAGGTAGCTTAATATACTCTGTACACACAATCAGGTAGACACTATATAGTTCTACCCTATACACACAGCCAGGTAGACACTATAAGAAGACTCGAATCGACCTTATCCTCCCTACCCGTCTACGCATGTTCAACAAAAATGCAATATGAAGGATCAATGCAATTTATACGAAATTATAATCATACAATGTAAATGTTACTATAAGATTTACTTAACCTTGCAATCACGATATCGCAACTCCCTTGCGCTTCGACTCGGTAAATTAGTCCACATGAGGTTCTAATTACGGTCCTACAATTCATTTACAAGTCCGGTAAGATTCCAAAACCATTCCACAAGTTTTTTTAATTAGTTGCAGTTTAATTGACCCAATCGCATCCCGACACCCCTAAAATACTTTCAAAACAAATTCTTTTATGCCCAGATTTCATTATTGACTCAAAATTATTGTTCAACATTGAAAATTACGTTGTCTAGGCTTAAATATAATTTTTCAATTCATTATATATTTATTTATCCTTCCACAACCCGAAAACCCGAAATCCCTCCAAATCAACACCTCAGATGTTCGAATCCCAATTTTGACTCCAAATTATGATTCAAAATCAAAATTTAGCCTAAACTAGGCTTTAAAATAATTTTCACAATTTTGGGTATTTTCAAGTATCGTAGCACGCATTACGATGCAATCCCCGATATAAATCCTCTAAAAATCTCAAAATACTCAATTTTCATAAAAATCCCTAATTTCCATTAGTTTTTCCAAAAATATCGTTTTCTAATTTTTCCCTAATTTTCAGGGTTTTTTGTTTTTTAAACCATTTTTTATTAGGGGGAAGGTTTGATTGTTGAATCGGGTCCGATTTGGCTCAACCGCCGAACCCAGTTCGGGGTTCATCCCCAACCTCCCCTCTTATGGGGATCAAAATAGAGAGTTTCTCTGTTTCGATCTCCCCCTTATTTTTTTAAAGTTTGGGGTTCCTAACCCCATTGGAGTTGGGTAGGGGAGCTCAAGGTTGTTCCCCCTCCCCCCGTCTTCCTCGAGTCTTCTCCTTCCTCTCTTCCTCTCTGGTTCTTCTCCTCCCTCAACGCTTCTACTTTGTGTGTGTGTGATAAGGTTCAAACCCTAATCAAGAGGTTGAAGACAACAAAGGGAAGGGAAATGAATAAGAATAAAGATTAAAGGAAAATTAAGACAATTAAAGGGGAAATAAAATGCATCAACGGAAGAAAAAGAGATAGAGATAAAATAAAAGTTGCTTGATTTCTTTCTTGTCTTCCATTTCACAAACATTAGCTTAAATACAACAACAAACCCTAAGAGATGCTTAAAAAGCAAAAGACATTAGTCCTCATAACATTGGTGGGCTTATAACTCAATAATAAAGCATATCTTAATACTAAATTACCCCTAATTAACTTGATACGTATCATTGCTGACCTCTTCAAAAATCACCTTGTCCTCAAGGTGCTTGGAACTAAAAAAAACTTAGTTTTAATGTGCAGTAGATTCCAATGTTGACCGCATCGCAAAAGCCACAAATTGCATACCCTTCAATGAAACACTTCAAGTGGTGATTGGTAAAAGATGGCTCTAGTGCACAAGGGAATACCAATATAGAATAGTTCGATAGCCAAAAACTAACTTCTTGGTGACCATATCTCCAATCGAAAGGCCCGCTCTTTCACCAAAATTAATGTAAAAGCAATGCATGCGATCCCCTTGAGGACCTTCCTCTCAAAGTAGAAGATAAAAGATGAAATACGAAGAGCCTTGAAAATAACTTGTACGTAACACAATGCCTTCCCAATGAATAAAATGGTAGACCAACTCACCCCAAAAACAAGATTAATATGATGCACAAAAGAAATCTTGAACATGTCATTTAGAAATTGATTATTCACAGCACATTCCTTGCTAGCTAATCTTGCCATCCATACTACAATCCATACCATGTGTTGGGTATTAAGAAATATGTGGGGGAGAATTTCAAACACATAGGCACCTAATTGAGGAACAAGTTGCAACAAGAGCGCTAATATAAGAACATGAAACCAAAGCTCTTCATGTGAAGATATATGGCAAAGCACATCTTCAAAGAAACCAAATTCCATAACATCAACAACAAGGTATATGTCATGAATCATTCCATCATAAGCTTCTATCTTGCCCCCATTCTTAATGTTCTTCGCCAGAGATACATTCCTAAGCGCACCAAAAAATATGCTCTCACGTGCTACCAAGATGGGCATACCAAAAAATAGCATATACTTCTTTGCATTCCTCATAGAACAATGTCTTTCATACAATGGCTCCATAAGTATACTTTGCATTTGAATGTAGCACGCCATAGAATAATAACCCACAACATCCCAAATTACAACCCAATTTAGCGTCAAAATGTTGCTCTCAACAAGAAGAAACTTGGAGGTGTAGCTTTTAGTCATGAACAAAATTGAGCTCCCAAGCAAATGGTAAATACTAATCCTTTTTTGCTACAAAAACAGTCCATTGTTCCATATGCATCAATGCAATCAAAGATAGGTCGTTCACGTCCAATAACAATCCTTAACACTTTTTCTGTACACTCTGAAGAATCAACCACCACAATAAGGACAATGAATTAGGCCTCGAGTTCGCGACCAATAATGCTCCAGATAGCCAAAAGTAGCTACAAGCAATAGCAAGGAAATTAAAAGCAAAAGACATTGTTGTCAAGGGTAGTAAGTCTCTGTGAAACATTTCTTCAAATACCTTTGGAGCATAGTGTTGACCCATATCTACCATGATTGTTATGCATTTCAGCCTACTTAACCATCTAATTGATTCCTTAACAGACAATAAAAGTTGATCTACTAAGTAAAAAGTCCTTACCACTAGTTTGAGATGCTACCAAGTAATTAGAGCTACCGCTAATAATTGTATTATCAAATGAGTACCTCATATAATCAAGTGGTTCAATCACCAACAGAGACGTCATATGTGGCAAAAAATACAACGATGCATCATTACGATCTACTTGCCCATCCTGAACACTAGTGATCACGGCAGCCATTTGCTCCTCCAGTAATAGTACAACCAAGATAAGGAAATTTTTGCTTGAAGGATTGGGAAGTTCAATATCAAACAATTGAATGATATTGTAGGGCAGATTAAGATTGATCTCTTTGACCCATTCATCAGTGAGAGGTGAAATATAATTGGCAGTCGGGAATCGAGATCGGACATTAACAGCAATTTGGGAGGGCATACGAGATAATGCTTGATGGATAGTAGGCGTTAATGTAGAGGGCTGTGATGGAGGAGTTCGTCATGATAAGAGGAGCAACACTGGAGGAATATGTCTTGGGGAAATTTGTGAAGGTGGTGATGGGTTGTGATTGATGGGTAGATGGGGTTAGGATGAAAAGATGGGATATGTATAGGGGGAATGGTTATTGTTAGGTGCTTCAGGGGGAGTCGGGGTGTTAACATTGATGGGTGGGGGTTTGGTTGTTGAATGTCAATGGGCATGATCGCGCCTCTCTTAGTGTCAATCGTGCACAAATTGTTTTCTTCAAATAGTCCAACCATTCCTACCATATATGTCTTCACCGCATCTTGGAGCGTCGCCACCAGCCTCGACCTAAACCAGTGTTGTCCCTGGTCGCCTCGGCCTCCTCTACCATGGAACCCGCGTCTGAATTCGCGCTTGAATCTGCCTCTTCGTGTCATCGACAAAGGCAGTAGTGTTAAAGAAGAACATTGAGTCACTGTGGTGGGTGTTAGGTTGATGGCGGTCCAGATGCCCTCAAACTTGAAGGGCCTAGGTGTGGTGGTGTTAGTGGTTTCTAAGGTTGGTAGGGTGTCGAGAAATTTGCGTTTGATGAGTTGTGTTTGGCTGATTTGATGCGGATTTGTGTAGAGTGGGTCGGTGTAGGCGGGGTTGATGTAATAAGGGTGAATGGTGGGAAACCATGGCTGTGGATGTAATTGTTCATATGAAGGAAAAGAATACATTGAAGGTGGACGTGGCTAGTTGAAGGGTGAGTAACCACCAAAATCGGTGTGTTGTTCAACAACAACATTTTCATATAAGTAGGTTGAGTAAGCCATTGAGCAAGCTTGATAATCTATGGGAGGCATAGTGATCATAATGAAAGCACCAATTGATAAGGGTCAAACCCTAATCAAGAGGTTGAAGACAACAAAAGGAAGAGAAATGAACAAGAATAAAGATTAAAGGAAAATTAAGACAATTAAAGGGGAAATAAAATGCATCAAAGGAAGAAGAAGAGATATAGATAAAATAAAAGTTGCTTGATTTCTTTCTTGTCTTCCATTTCACAAACATTAGCTTAAATACAACAACAAACCCTAAGAGATGTTCAAAAAGCAAAAGACATTTGTCCTCATAACATTGGTGGGCTTATAACTAAATAATAAAGCATATCTTAATACTAAATTACCCCTAATTAACTTGATATGTATCAGTGTGTGATTTTTTTTCTTTCTCATCGATTTCTCACCTCCTTTTCATTCTTACAGCCACCACCAACAATGGTCTCCCTTTTCAAATTGAATCAACACAGTCCCATACATAATAGTCCATCCAAAAATCAAGAATAAAAAACTAAAATTTTCCAATTTCCATTAAACCTTACCTTCAAAGTCCCTTACTACAGCAGCCATGCTTCCTCCTCTTGATTTCTTCAAATGAGATTGAAATAGATACATAAAGAAAATAGTCAAAGAGAGAGAGAGAGAGAGAGAGAGAGAGCGAGAGCGAGAGCGAGAGAGATAGAGAAATAGATTGTGAGAATGAAGAAAAAAAAAAAAAGGAAATTTGAATCCTTGGAAGACGAATAAGAGAGACGATGAACAGTGGGCATAACACCTCCGTTTTGATCTCAAGTTTTGATAAAAAGGATCAAATAATCAAATTGCCCCTCAATTGTTATTCTCTCCTATATAATACCAATGCCCTCAATGGTAATTTGTCATTTTCTTTTTTATTTTCATGATTATCACTTCAATTTTTGTCCAAATTAAACCCCGAAAAATATCCCAATTCTGCCAAAAATTGGAGAATTTATCAAAGTGCTCAAAAGCTCTCGAACAACCCATCTTGCATGTAATTCGAGGTTTGGGACCCACGTCGACTCGTTAAATTCATTTAAATATACAAATTCAAATTTTTAAATTTAAATTCTATTATTTTTTGCGAAATCCGAAATAATAGTTCGGATTAACATTTTAACTTTCTCAAGACTTATTTCGACACGTATTTTGAGATACCACCCCGCAAAATATCGAATTTACTCGACCAACTTGAATTTCACAAAATAAAATAATATATAGTACACAACACTAGGCACACATCCCACAAAAATAAAATTAATTAAATATCTCAATTTCACTGATCCTTAACTCTCGACTCTCGACCAAAATCGTAATTGATCTTTGTTAATCTCTTATTAACCATAATTACTGATTTAATATTTTTTGGATTTGATAGATATGAGGTTGTTCGACATGAATTTTAAGTTGTGTGAATATTGAGCATCAATTTAGCTTATTGTGATCTATTCTATGTCTTTTGCATTATTTGGCATGTGAATGACCATTGTAAATGAAGATTTTGATTTTAGGTGATTCAAATACTCATTTTGTGAGTTGTTGTGTTATGTGAAATTTTGAAAAAAAGGCCAAGAACAAGAAGGCAATTAATTCAAATTAGTGAAGTGAGAGCAAATGATTATGAGGCATCATCCTCAAGTGATCTGACTGAGGATGGACCTAGACCTTTTAAGCCTTAGTATTACATAGCAAAGAGGATAAAGAGATATGAGGTCATAGAGAATAGAGAATTCATTTGCGAGAGAGAAATTAATTTATCGGCTAAGTATGACAAGAGAGTAACAATTCATTAGGCAACAAGGTTGGGAGAAATTCACTCAAGATTATAGAGATAACAAGGTTAAAAGAGAGTGAAATTGTTTATGAATCTTACGCATGTCCAAAGTTTACCAAGAAGGCTGACTTAGTGAAGGTGAGAGGGGGTATTTGTCTATTTAATGAGCATTCTAATAGCATATATGGGATAGAGCAAATGCATATTGTGCCAATCTCATAGTGTTTCCCAAATGATTTATATGAGAGACCCAATAACCTATACCCTTATAAAGCCATTAAGAGAGTATTGGTTGTCCGAGGACAAGAAGGATGGATAATGGGAGCCGAGAATGTGCCGAAACACATTAAGAAGGGGAGGGTTAGGAATGTTTATAGAATGTGGCAACACTTTCTAGTTGCTTCATTATACCCGAACATTTAGTAGGGCGAGATCAACAAGCCAAATGTGGCTTGTTTGTATGAGATTATAAAGTACGGGGATATCAACGTGAGGGAGATCATCTACAAAAACTTGAGGAAGTATATCATGTATGAGAGGGACAACAAATTGTTGTTTCTAATTTTGATTTCCCAAAAATGCTTCAAGGCCAGAGTGCAAGTGATTCAAGATGAAGAATTTGATATTGAGGCCCAAGCAACCATAGATGAGGAGTTTATGCTCACATTGAAATCATTGACTGGTTACCAAGATTCCTAGAATGAGTATGTAACATTTCAATATTTATTGACGTCGTTATTTAGGTTATTTTTCAGACTCAGACGCCAGCTCAGGCCCACGTAGACTCCCCAAATAGGCTAGGAACGCCTGACTAGGCATAAATCCTTATTTTTGTTTGTTGGTTATATAATTGTGATGTTAATTATTATTTTATTCAGTTTTACATCACATGTTTGTATGTTGTAATCGCTTGAGATTGTGCGAAGGGTGTTCGCCTCATAAAGCGTGTCAACGCAAGTATCGAGTAGGCGATGTGCGAGACACAAATATAATAATTAAGTCAACTAATGTAATGGATTCTAAGTTATTGTGGTATACTATGAAAACTAGAAACCATAGAGTATAAGGAACTAAAGTATAAAGCTATGGCGCACCTCGTGATGTGTGCGTAGGCGCGGGGCACCTGGGTGCCGGGTTAGTAGGGTATTAGTGGGACCACGAATAGATCGACATGTGAGACTATGTGGACTACTCAATATGATTAATATCTCTAAGATCTTAATAGGCTAAGTTAGAATAATAAATGCCTATAGTTGAACAAAATTAATTAAGGCCATATGATTGTGAATAGATAATCCTATAATATGGTTTTTAAGGCTTGATGAGTGACTTAGAAGTGTCACTAAGAGCTGGACTACTTGGGTTATGGACCATAGGATTATCTTAGGATGGGAGAGTAATCATAGATGAATGGTTAAGATTATAAAAAAGAGGTATAAAAGAACCTATATTGGAGTTCGTGACCATGCAAACCCTTTAAAGAAAAATCAAAATTTTTTGGGCAAGAAAGGGTTTAGTGTTTGAAGTTTTGGGATCTAGGAGGATTTGAGCCAAATTGATGGTGAGTTTAAGCTGAGGATTCAAGCTAGTAAAGACATTTACAAGGTATAAGTTTCATGTCTTTCTTTAATTCCAATTTCAAGAAAATGCATGTTAAAAACCCTAAATTCTATCAATGTATATGGTCATTATAGTTGTCTTGGGTTGATTAGGAGTAATTGAGGTCAAATAGGCCCATGATAGCCAAGAATTTCATGATTTAGATCGAGATGTGGTGTTTAGATTATGGTCATTCTCGTGCATATTGGACTGTTGGACAAGATAATGAATAGTGTATATACCTACAGGGACGTCTGTACTCACATGAACATTTGTACTAACAAGAGACATCTGTACTCACAAGCCTCTATACTCACAAGGGACATCTGTACCCACAAGCCTCTGTGCCCACAAAGGACGACTGTACCTACAAGGAGCCTTTATGCCCATAAAGGACAGTTGTGCCCACAAGGGACTTTGAAACCACAAATTCTAATAATAATTTTATTTCAGTCATGCAATAAAAAGATATCTAAACAACAAAAATTTATCAAATCGACACCAGGGACCTATGAGTTCATAGGCGTGTGTCACGAACGCGATCGGTGTTACTTTAGGGGCTTTACAAGCAAGGTTTCGAAGCGTGGAAATGCGTAAAACCCAATTGAATGTCACTTGAGTATTTATTTGCTTTCATTATTGTTTTTACTTTATTTCAGTTCAATCACCTTTGTCCTTATCGATGTTTGTTTCCATATTATATCATTGATTTGGTTTTGGTTGAACGGTCATTAGAGTTCACTTCCACCGAGTATTTAGTTGTGTGTCTATGGCACGCTAGGTCATAGCATGTGTATCAGGAGTCTTTGGTGAATGATGACCCGAACTACTTTGTCGGTACACGCGTCGGTGCGTCGTGAGTCTACGCCGGCCACCGAGAGGACCAGGTGATGAGCCAGTTAGGTGTGCCCACTAAAGGGATCATGGGGAGGGTATCCAAAGTATGTCTAGTATGACCGGGAAGGGCATACACATTTGCATTTTATTGTTATTTACGCATGCAATGATCCATTTACAGTTGCCTATTTACATTCTGCATGTTTATTTAACAATATTTATTGGATTTCCTTTACTTTATCATATGAATGCTCAGTGAATTTTCTAAGTATTTTACTCATTGTACACATCATCTGTTTTGTTGACATGACTATTTGGCATACTACTTGTAGGTATTTATTTACATATTTTGTTATATATTTTGGGTTTATGGGAGACTGGAGAGACATCTATACTTGTATATATTTACTTTTTTCGCTTTATGCACAGTGTACTCTATTCTTGGTTTTTCACAGTATAGCTGATGCTCTATATAACTTCAAAGGTAATGAAAATCCATCTTTATGTTCACTTTAAGACTTCCACAGTAAATTACTGGTTATCTACTTAAGACTCTGTAAAACATAAGCCACACTTTGTAAATGGTTAATTTGAACTAAAAGACTGTGAATTTTATAACAAAATAAGACGGGTTAGCACACACTTCGAGAGTGCTGACGTGGCACGAACTTTGATAGAGCTATGAGATCGGCGTAACGGCTCACCTGGTGGCCTTAGGGCGCGGGGCAGCCACAGAGCGAGAGAGAACCGTTAGGAACAGACTTGAGGTTGAGTTGTTGGCCATTGAGCAGGAGGATGAAACAAAAGCAGCAGCATCGGAGTTATTCCTAGAGTTGCAAAATGAAGGATTTGGAAAGGATGAGGATTACCAGTAGAGAATTAGTAAGGGCTATGAGTTTGTAGACTATCTGATAGGAGAGCAAGACTTGGATAGTCTTTAAGTTTTTCCACCACTTCCACCACCACAGGCACCAGTACCACAACTTGAGGACTTGCATTGCTGAGATAAGGAGATAGTACAGAGATGACATGACTCAGTATTGTGAAGCCTTGATGAGATATGAGCAAAACCGACTGAGCGGACATCGATACTAAATGTTATTTACAGATCATCAGAGGGACATAGCTAGATATGAGATGAGCATACATATGAGCCATATTGATAGGTTTATTAGCTTTCCAGCAGCACCGAACTACATGTTTGATCCAAACGCGGTGCAGAGCATAAGGGTGAAACAACCTTTAACACCATCCTTTGCTAGAGCTGATGATTCTGATAATGATAATGATGATGATTTTGATGATGATGATGATAATAATGATGCATAGTCCTAGAGTCTGAGTCTTCGGATTTGTTTAGAACTTTGAGAGATGAGCAATACATTTATATTGATAATCTTTTACATTTGGGATGTTTTATCAATAAATTTAAATTTATGTTTATGCATTATTATATATCTTTTGTTATTATATGTTTGTGTTTAATGTTTTTCATGTTTCAGGCTTATTTTTAAACTTTAAGGACAAGGTTTAGTTTAAGTTTAGGGGGCATCAACACTATACTATAAGAAGTGGTAAGAAAGGATGAAATAAGGATAAACACTACATATATGATTGTAAAATTTTATTTTGGAAGCAGTTAAATAGAAAAGCATGGCAGTGTATTCGATTTCATTTACCCGTTTGTATGTGTTTAAGTAGTATAAAATAGGCTATATATAGAAATATGTAATGAATAAGTAATTCATTTGCAAATTTAATGCCTTTAATTGAAGATGAGTAAGAATACAAGTGTCTTGTTGATATGAAACTCAAGATAATGTTATCCATTTTTGAAGAAAATGAGAGTTGTAGCTAACAAAGGTATAATTTCATGACAAAAAAACCCAGAGTTAAGGAAAATCATGAACTTGAAATAGAAGCAAGAAGAATACTAAAACATTTCTTGTGGAAAAATTTAGATATCTAAGGAATTCTATGATAAGTATGAACTTTACTTGAGTACAAGTAAATAAAGACTTAGTACCAAGAGAGGAAGAGATAGGCATCGTGTTTAATGAAAAGGTTTGAGTTAAAACCTGCTTGATAAAATGAAAGTGAGAAGTGCTAACAAGAGTTTTACATAAAAAATAGATAGTCCGACAAGTTCTACAGGAAAATGAGTAGAGAACTTGATGGTTGGAAAAAGAGAAAAAAAAAAAGGAATACATAGGAAAAGGAGCAGGGATCGTGCAACTAGAATTTATGAGAAAGAGAAAAAGAGAGATAAAAATAAAGAAAAGAAAGGTGGAAGTTAGATTAAAACTCTTCAAATAAAAGATTTAGCTCGAGTACTAGTAACTTAATTAAGTTAAGTTTTTTCCAACTAAATTAAGTCATATTGACTCTTGAAGTGCTAAAGTATACAAAACTTGTATGATCTATGCTTATTTGTGAATTCTTGAGCTTAATGAGAAATCATGAGATTGTACACTTGCTACTTGAGTGTCGAGGTGAAATAAACTTGTGAGTAGTGATGGTTTTGGTTGTGAACTACTTTGCCATTTCGAAAGTAAGTTTTATGTGTTTTTAATGCTACATGTTTTGAAAATATAAGTTTTTTGGAAAAAAAAAGCTCTTGAGTGGATTATTAACTTGAACTTATTTGGACTATTGGATACTCCATGAACGATGTGAAATGAATATCAATTTAAGCAGTAGTAGCAGCAGCAGTAGTAGTAGTAATAGTAGTAATAGTAGTAGTAGTAAGAATACTTAGTAAAATACGCTTTTGTTCGAGAAGTGCAAAATCCTAAATTTGGGGGTATTTGATAAGTGATTATTTAAACTCATATATAGGACTAGTTTAGTAGTATATTTAGTGTAAATATCTAAGAATGAACTCTAATTGATTGTATTCATGTATTTTCAGGTATACAAGGTATAAAGGAAACAATGGAGTGATTATGTGAAGAAACAATGATAAAATGCATGAAAGTAGGGTCGACGTTGTGGTAAACATTCTTGACGCCGTGGGACAAGGCTAGACAGCGTAAGCAAGGGGTGGACGACCAAAAAGAGAAGAAAAAATGGACAGTGGTGACAGTGCGGTGGCGATGCCATGTGTCATAAGGGACGGCGTCGAGGTGGTCTACACAGGGAGTCGAGTTTACTGAGAAAGGAAAATGCATACAAAGTGTCCAAAGTTGTGGCGGCGTCGTGGCTTTACACACACAGCGCCGAGACATAGAAAATAAAAAAATTTAGAGTTCTATTTCGTGTGGAATTGTCTATTCTTCTAATTATTTTCTAAAGTGTCTTAGGAGTATAAATATGTATTAAAACATGGTAAATATATTTACTACCATAGATTGCAACTAATTATTGTAGTCTTACATAGTTTCACTTTGTTATTTAGTATTAAGAAGAATTGTGAAAGAGAAGACATTAAAGTCTCACGTGTGGTCGTTCGATATTACTTTATTTGATTTAATTGAAGTTATTTTGTTTAATCACAGATTTCAATGAATGTCATTATGTTCATGTTTATTTCAATGATGTGTGAGTAGTTCATTAATCTTATGGATCAATGGATCCTATGGTATGAATGTTATGCAAAATTAGTTTGAATGGATTATAAAGTTAAAAAAATCAATGGTTAGAATGTGTATTGATTGTAGACGTAATACAACGAACATCTTGATCACGTGTTTGTTGATTATGGGTTTTAGGAGTTACCATAGCCATTAGAGCTTTAAAGCCGAATATGGACGATACAACTGTAAAATACATAGCATTGATAGATAGTTATTGATTAGGGAGGCACGGATAGTAAATTTAATTGGTTATGAAATGAAAGATTTGAAACTTAAAGCAATGTGGAACTTACGTTATTCACACCGATATGTGGAGTTCTAGTTTGCACATTAGAATCTTTTCTGTCACGATAATAGGTTAAAGTGGAATTGTAGGAAATGTGTCAATTCTAATTAAGCATTGCACACACATAATGAAGATAAAGAAAGTGAGTTGAAAAGTATAGTTATTCATTACCTAGGTGAAGTCGTGAACTAAGATCTTCTTAATATAAGAGTACACGTATTTACATTGTTTTGTTAGAATATAATAGTTTAGTTTAAAAACCAATTAAAAAGGAATTTCCTTAACAATAAAGTAAACCTGACTAAGTATATCAAGGCAATACACCTTTCCCTGATGACGATATTCGTAATCAACGTAAGCTGATCACATTGTTACTATAATCAAGCCGTTATACTTACAGCCACGATAAAGATAGACATTACGGTCGAGGCCGTAGGGACGACGATCGGAGAACCAAAGCTTATGTTGTGTCAGCACTACTAGCGCCACCGCAGAGATAGACTCAGAGGTAAAGGAGTCAGCAGGCAGGACCGGGATGGAGAACCACTTGTTGGTAATGTGGGCAGGAGGGTCATATCAGGAGGAATTTTCAACAGAGATAGGCGAATGCATTAGCAGTAACATAGGTGCAGACTTAAGATCTGGTGCATGTTATGACTGAGCCAGGACGGGAGACGTCCCAACAGCGAGTTCAGGATACGTAGTTAAAGATTATGAATAATTACGATTAAAGTTCATGCATACATGGTATGTTATGGTACGTAATTGGTAGGTCATGGTATGTCATGGTATATCATGGTAAGTTATGGTTATGTCTATCATGTTGTGATACATTATAGGAGAAGTTTAAGGTCACATGGTGATAGTTAGCGGGGCTAAGGTAACTTAGGCATGATATCAGACTAAGAGTAGGTTGTGGAGGTGTTGAGGAGGATGACGGATCATGACCACCTCAGTGGCACGCGCCTATGTCTCAATGCAACACTACGTCCCCATGTAATGGGTACGAGAGTAGCAGGGTGTTCAAGGGATTGCAGAGGGGTAGTTTCAAGGTGTGAGGCGTGGTCACATAGGGATAGGTTAGGTGAACCAGAGTTTCCTCGAGATCTAATTTCGGGGACGAGATTCCCCCTAGTTGGGAATAATTGTAACGATCCAAATTAAGTAAACTAAGATTGGTGTTAATCTCGAGGATTAACGACCATAATTTGAGCCTTATATGGACAACTCAGTTAACTCAGACATGAGAATCGATGGAATATGTTATTTATGGATGATGGTTATTTAAGTGCAGTGTTTAAAACCATTATATTATCATATTGCATCGCATGTGTATATGTTGCTATCGAACAAATCGGTGTGACAGGTATTTATCTTAGGAAGTGTGTTGACGCGGGTATCGAGTAGGAGTTACCCAGGGATGCTAGACTAGGCTAACTATTGTACATATTGGATGATTAAACCATAGCCCAATGTAGTTAATTAAATAAATTAAAATATGGCGCACCTCGAAATGGGTGTCGGGGTGCGGGCCATCATGGATCGGGTAGTCGAGGATTGTAGGACCACTAATTTATCAATTAATGTGTTGAAGAACACTAATCATAAGTATTAATGTACTAACTTAATTCAATTGATCAAATAAATAGTTGGACTATAGTTGGATTAAAAATCAAGGACCCTTGATGGGCTTTAAGATGATTCTAGAGTGCACAACTCTAGGCAAGATGTTTCATTGAATGGTGTTACTGGATAGTGTACCACAACTCAAGAGAGAGCCTTAGGATTGTCCTCGAGATACATGTGCACACTAGATTATAACACATAGTATAAAATGGGGACTTAATGGGTTTTGTTTCAAAACTAATATCAAAACACATGCAAATCTAAGATTTTGAAAAGAATTGGCTAGAAAATCAGTGAAGATTGGGGATGTTGAAGATCAAATTCAAGGTTACTAATTCAAGGTAATCAAACTTCTTTCTAAATGTAATATTATGAGCTCAAATTTGGGTGTTTACGATTAAAACGAATTTATGTGAATCTCTCACTGGTTTTTTGGGATTCTCTTGAAAATATGAGTCAATTCTAGCATTCAATTAAGGTTTTGAAAATGATTTACATGGAATCGGGTTTTGAGGCTTTATGGTTGATGAATTCATAAGTTGATGAATTTGATTAATCGGTTGTTGTAATCTGACTGGTTTTGGTGTTTGATTTCCCCTATGAGTCGAGGATGTGGTCGACGGCATTGGAGTAGGTCAAATTGGGGAGTTGGAGATAGTGTTCTCGAGCCGAGAATTTTGCCACCCGACCTGGATAACACGCTATCCACCGGACGTGCAATTTGTCTTCATATGGATAGGGCGTTATCCAGTATGAAGAATAGTAGCGTGCTAGGCACCTTCCTAGCGCGCTACATAGACATATCGCACTAGGTGGGTTCTCTAGCGCGCTAATGACAGTAGAAAACTTAATTTAAGGGCTTTTTGGTTAATTTTCAACTTAATACACATTTAAACACTTATAATCAGCCTAAATAGATAAAATTTGACTTCAGGGACTAAGGGGACCATAGCTCGGGTACCGTGGAGCTAGGCGGGTATGATTCGGGAGTTTAGGGAAGTCGGAGCGCATATTGAAGTGCGTAAAACTCATTGGAAAGCTTTACAGAATTCATGGCGTGGTTTTATCGATATCGGATTTCATGTGTGACTGCTGGTGGGCACACATGGGTTTTCATTCTATATTCGGCTGTGTATATATTGGTAATGGCTAAATTACTTGCATGGGTTGCTTGTTTTAACGCTCATGTTGACGACATTAGAATATATCTACAATTGTTGTGAGAGATTTACGATGTTCCCTTGACTTGAAATAGCTTCGGGCAGGGGTTCACCCGTTAACCATAGTTGAGGTTTAGTCATTGTAAGCCTGTAAGTATATACGTGGTTCATGTCCTGCTTTATCGATATATCGTCTGGTTTAAGTCAGGGTTTTCTTGTGTTATTTGGTTGTTTATTTACTATTGCTTTACTTTTGACCCTGCTTCAGTTTGTATGTAATGTTACATTACTTGCTACTATTGTTTCATGCCGAATACCGACTACATTTATGTGAGTATGAATTTTCTGTTGCTAGATGTATTACTTACATGTCTTGTAGTTTTATCAGTTTTATTCATGAATATTATGTGGTCTTCTCTTGAAATTTTACTCACTGAACTCTTTACTGTATTGGGTGAGGGAGTATAGATCCTTCGATGAGTAAGGGCAAGGAGGTTCTGGCGACTACTTCTGAGACAGTGACGTCATCTCGTGTTTGATACAATATGCATATAATTACATTTTTATTGGATTTTGGGGACTGTAGAACATTGAATACATGTATATGGATTTTTATTGTACTATTCGCCTAAGTTATAGACATGGTATCCATTTGCCAGATTTTTCACTATTTAGAATTGTTAAATATGCATAAAAAATACTCACATATTTGCAGACTTCCGCTGTAGAACTTTTGTAACTTCGTAAATTAACAAACTGACTAAATAAACTTAGTAATAATTAATTGAAGAATAAACGGCTAGGGTAGAGATTATTGGAAAACGTGTAAGCAACCAGTTAGGTTGCGGGGCATCATAGATAAGCAGGCTGCTACGTGGCGAGGCTTAGTGATGTATCCGACAACGTGGCGGTGCTTGTTTTTGCCTCGAGATTTGGGGCCGCTACAATTATGATTTTATTCTTCAATATTTGAATCAATATATAATAATGAATATTCAAAACATCATATGGTAATTTTTTTGATAGGAAAGAAATATCTTTTGCACCCCACCAAGGTTTGAACCCATGAACTCTTACTTTCAAATCTCATACCAAACTATTGGGCCACCCAATTGGTTTTTAACATTATATAATAATATCTTATTATAAAATAAGTGCATATATATGAAAAGTAAATGTAGTGTATAATATTAACATTATATAATAATATTATATACTACGTTTTTTTTCATATATATATGCACTTATTTTATAATAAGATATTATTTACTTGAAAAAAAAATTGGCGCCAAAAGGCTTTATTCTGAAAAGGTGCCAAGAACTTTTATTATTATAGTTAAGATAATAATTTGGTATTATTTGACACATATCATTATTCTTCTACAAAAAAATAAAAATTAGTACATCGTCATATTTTGCTCCTCAAGAAAGGGGTGTTTACTTAAAGACATTAATTGTAAATTTAATTTTTTTTTTGAAAAAATATGTTTCATAATTAAGCTTAAAGAATATTATTGAATAATAATCTGTCCAAATCTTGATGTGTTATGTGGAAGATTAGTTGTATATAATAGTGTATGTGATAAAAATATTTATAAGAAAGGCGGAGATACAAGGACCATCGATGACAAAGCCATGTGAAGCTTTCTTTCAAGAGCACTTTTGATCTTAGAGAAGGGGATTGACGAAGTCCTTTTAGGAGATAGAAGCAAGTCATAATTATCATATTGTTATATATCACTATAAGTCTTATTTCATGTTGTTGTTGCTAAAAGCCTATGATAGTGTACTCTAAGATTTTGCTAGGTTGTATACAACGAATTCATATATAAAAATGCAATATATAATAGCTGGAGTAACATGTAGCTACATATGCTATGTATATACAATAAAATTGACAATTAGGTAACGTTTAATACATTGTTACAACCTACTTTTTCACAAAAAAAGAAGAAGATAATTTATAATGTTGTTAATAGATTATCACATTACTAAATTCAATTCCATTCATCGATGGTTTCACTTTTACCAAAAAAACCTTAAAACTAGTTTTTCTCCCATTCCCCGACTCCTTGTTCGGACGGTGGCCACAATGGCAACTGATCGACCTTTCTCAACAGTAGCGGCGTTCAAGTGCAACCAATTAACCTTCTCAATAAAGTAATGCCTTCATTGATTTTGTTTTTGTGTTTTTGTGTGTGTGTGTTTTTTTTTTTTTTTTTCTGTGTGTTCATGTTATCCTAGTTATTCATTTTCTATTCTACTTGTTTCTTAAATCTAAAGATATCTTTAAGGCAAAACTGAGACTTGAAGAAGAAAATTTTGTTATTTTCTATATCAATGTACATTGATTTTCTCAACAGTAGTGGCGTATATGTGCAACCAACCTTCTCAATAAAGCAATGCCTTTGTTGATTTTTTTTTTTTTTTCTCCTTGTGTTCGTATTATCATATTCTTCATCTAATTTATTTGTTTCTTAGGTCTAAAAGATATCTTTAAGACAAAACTAAGACTTGAAGAAGAAAATTTTGTTATTTTCTATAGCGATGTACATTGACTTTCAATAAATATATGTACCATAGAGAAAGAATTTAAAATAGGATGGGAGGCCTTCGTGAAGATATCGACAAGTTGATTGGCTGAACTAATCGACAATAATTGTATAAGGAATGTTTGATACTTTTCGTGAGCTCATGGATCTCCGCCGGCACCGATACTATCTCCAATTTAACTACCTTCAACTATTTGGTGCGAGGTTTTATCTCAAAAGATCTTGGTGTTAGTAGGAGATAATTACTTATGTAATTATTTATGAAGTCATATTTAATCGATGTGGGACTAAACCTTTCGGTCCACACATCTTGAACACTTCAACTTGGACCGAAATTCATCTAAAAAGGGTTTTTTTTTCGAAATTAAATATGACTTCATATAGAAGTACATAAGTGATTGTCTCCCTCCTAATAGCACCGAGGCCCTAGCTCACTACATATAGTAATTTATTAGTACATATCCTAATAAAATTTAAATTTAAAATTCTCATGGCCGACTTGTAACGACTTGTTACCTTAAGCTGGTGATTAGTGTTAACTCAAATCCTAATTAACCCGAGTTAGGCTTGTGGCTAAGTTCGACATACCTCAATTAGCGTGTACGTGGGTTTGCATGATGAATTGGTGTTTGTTTGGAATGTTAATGAATATTATAGGTTGTAGGATTAATAGGAAATTAATACAAACCTATAATCGGTAACTAAACAGTAAATAGCCGGTACACCAAGTGTGACGAGGGGGTCATAAAATGAATGTGCACACCCGAGAACACTCGTAGGCATGTCCAGTAAATTTATTAGCGAGAAAATAGACGAAGTATAAATATTTATATATATTTGATATATAAAAACTATAAATTTGGTTTACATAATATGGATCATTTGATCAGCCTCGAGATGAGCGTAAGTGTTGATGGCATCTAAATGTGTGTCACTTTAAGGAGTGTTATTTTAACACATCAATCACTTGATCGGCCTCGAGATAGCACGATGCGTATTTTGAGAAAAATCTATATATATATAAATCTAAAACTATTAAACTTATCCTCATTTTATCAATCGATCATTCGAGAGTGAGAGAACTAAGCAGCTGAGGGTTCTGATGATCTAATTTGTTGAGGAGTGGATCGGGAGAGTGATTTCCGGTGGAAATGAGGAGCTTAAACAATTGAGGAGAGTAATTTCCAGTGGAGATAAGGAGTGGATCAGGAGAGTGATTTCTAGTGGAGATGAGGAGCTTAAACAATTAAGGGATCAGAGATCATCATCTTTGTGAGTTGAGTTTTGAGTTTCAAGTTGAATTCGAAAATTAGTGATGATTTATCTATGAATTATGGTATTTGATGACTGGAAATGGTTTGTTACCTCACTAGAGGTCATCCCTGATGAATTTCGGGAGTATTTGCCGTTGTTGTATGGATTTGGTAATGGAACAGTGGTTGCTGCCTCGTTCACTATCAAGGCAGTCCAGGGTGAAGCGTGCTCCATCGAGCAAATGAGCGTGCTCCCTTCATCAATTGAGACACCCCGGTTGATAGAGCACGCCCCACCCAGTTAGGGAGCGCGCTCTTATATCTGAAAACAACAATTGTGTTGTGTTTCTCTTTGAATTTCTTGAGGTCTAAGGGACTGACTTAGAGGTTTTAAACATAAGGATTTAGGTCTATATTAATCAAAAATGGTTTGTGATAGGTTGTAGAACACAGGGAAAGCGTGGGTGACCCGAAAACTTAGGAAATTTGGAAACGGAAACTTGAACCGAGGTAAGTATTGATTCGCTTATTTATCAATGTTGTCTAGCTATCCTAGTATATATAACTTATTTAGTTTATGGACTGAATGCGGGACTATGTACACTGTGATGGTTTTAATAAATGGAAAATGGTATTTAATGTGATTCACGAGAGTGAGTTCCTAAGATTGAGACCACATTATATAAGATGCGGGGTTGATCTCTCGGATTATATATAACTTCCTACTCAGTAAGATAGGTTAAGTGGATTACATACTTACTAGAGGGTGAGCATTAATGGATTGGCTAGACAGCAAATCGGCCAATGTGTTGGTCTAGCAATCATATTAATGACGTCAGCGGGTAATCGACCCTATTTTTATAAATAAAATGAGAATCACAGTGTAATAGTCATTGACAGTTTGACTTGCACTCGTTATTTATTGATTTATATGCTTTCTATATTCTTGTTAGTTAACATTGGTGCATATTGTTATTGCATGATGTTCTTGACTATTATATGGAATGTTGATGGCTATGTGAATCATTACTTACTAAGCATGTCGGAGCGCTCACCCCAATTAACATTTCAAGAATACCGACGAGTGTTATGACTACGGGATAGAGAAGATTTAGGAGTTTTGATCTTCTCTTCGATGTAATGAGTTTTCCCTTATCATATATATTTGTATTGAATCACAATTTTGTAATATCAAAAGGGATAGGAGATTTTATATAACCAATGTTTATTTTGGGTTGATTTGATATTGTATATCATATTTATTATCGAGAAATTTTTAAATTTTCGTTGTGTTACTGATGTTGTTGGCTCTAGTTAAATCTGTCTGGGTTACTTAGGCTTAATTAGGGTTTCAGGCCAAGTATCGCCCTAATCGGGATAGGGGATGCTACAGCTTGGTATCAGAGCCCAAGGTTTATTACTTTCAAATTAAGTGGTAACTCTGATACATTTTGGTATCAGAGACTGAGTTCAAAGGCTTTGTTACATTTAATAACTCTGATATAGTTTGGTATCAGAGACTGGTCAGAGCCTACTCCAAAGTTTAAGGTAATTAACTTTGATACATTGTGGTATTAGATTTTACTTCAAAGAATAACATTATTACTTGGAAACAAGTGATAACTCGGATATAGGTTGGTATCGAAGTTTAAGGTTATTTTTTATGATATATCTTAGTATCGTACTCTAAGTTTACTAACTCTGATAGTTGTCTCGAATTACGAAGAAGCTTAGGATGAATAAATGGTTTTATTGTGATTTTAGGAGGTAACCAAAAGATAAAAGATCGAGATATGTTATTTGTTGTGCTTTATTATATCTAAGTGGTAGATATAAGAGTTATGTCTTTCTTGAATGGTGATAAGATGGTTGAAGTCCTTCGACTTTTCATGATATGAGAAAGCATTGAAGGTAAGCATTTAAGAGAACCTTAACCTTGAGGAGTTTGAAAAAGGAAAGACATAAGGAAAACTTACAAAGATAAAATTAAATTCATTCCTCGAGTAATTGTTTTCAGTGGTCTTTATTCTCACTGATATTAATAGACAAATAATAGTCAGTGAATAAGTATCTATTGGATCTAGACCTTGAGACGTGTATTAGGAGAATGGAATTTATGAATTAATGAAAGCTATTCATTAAATAAGTTAGTGATTAATGATAAAAGCGTATTTGAGGTTAGAATACCACTAATATATTTATACTTTATAAGTTGTTATGAAGTACAAATTCCGGTTGTGGTGTAAATCCATATTGGAATGGCAAACAAATTGTCGGGTAATGAAAGGTGAAAATTGAGAATTTAAAAACTAGAGGATCGCTTAATCCAGAGCATAGCAGTGAGTTGGCAAGATATCCTAGTCTGATTTTTTTAGACTGGTATAGTCTAAATTGGGAGAATGAGTGGTCAATGAATCTGAAGACTTGAGAAATCTAAAGAATAATGTATAGTAGTGGAAATGAATATTCATTACCCAATATTGACAACTCATTTTGATAATAAGGTGAAATCAGTTGTTCTCAAAAGTTAGTTGAGATCTAGTTGTCACAGTGGTATAATCAGAATTAAGGATATATTTAAAGATGATTTCAGGCAGCTGTTGAATCATTTTAAATGGATGGTGGAAATTATTAGAACTTACTAGAACTCATGCTATGTTCATAATTAAAGGGTGTCAAGTATTTAAACCCTATTTTAATCAAGTTGTTATTATGTTATCAATAATAACAAGAATGGAATCTTTGAAGACTTAGAAGATGTACAAGCATTACCGTACGAAATTGTAAATTGTGACGGTAAATTGGTTCAAACTAGATTTTGCTAGTGCAATACTAAGTTCTAAAGGTAAATTACTTGTATGAGTGTTGAATGTTAATATCAAATCGAAGGATTTGATTGGGAGTGAGAAAATATGAGATTGTCATATATTCAACACAAAGGTAAAAGAGAAAAGTAAGCTTGAAATAATTGAATATTATAAAAATTAATCCATGGATCGCTATAATCGTTGTCTAATTTATTTAGTTAACTCAAGTATGAGATTGATGTAAATTGAAATTAGATACAAGGATGCCTTGGATGAAAGTTGAAGTATAATTTGACTACAATGTTTGTTTGATTGTACCTGAACTATAGAAGAAGTTAGAAGTTCATCCTAAGACTTTTAATTCAGGTAAGAATGTGTGTTGACATAATAAGGCAAAATTGTAGCTTATACTTCTAAATATAGTTCCAGAATTGTGAGAAGAACTATTAAGATTGATAATCTCAAGATAATTATTTGGTTATTGTACCAAATATGGAAGGCATAACTTGTAAATAAGAGTATATGTTTATTGAGAATCTTAGAAGAATCATTAAAAGACAATCTGTAGTTATAAAGACCAGTGGATTGATAAGTAGTGAACTTTCAAACTGTAGATGTTTGAAAAGTGGAATTGTCAGAGTTATAAGAAAATATAAAATGTGAGATTGATACCTTGAATTTCCTAAATGTTATGAATTCACTGTGAACACTCATTAAAGGTAATTGTGATGACAATGCCTTGAATAGGAAAAAGACAGAGGATGTAGTTTCAATAAAAGCTGCTCAATAATATCTTTTGAATGAGATATGCAATTATGAACACTTGAAGTTCTGCGCAAGCACATCATCAGCTAAGCTGTTTGTATTGTAATTACAAGTCTGTTCTTTATAGCTCAAATTGGAATTAAACTAATAATGATTAATTGGGTGATGAATTATTGAGAAATTGATAGAGATTATCTAGTAGGTCAACGGTTGACTATTAGTTATTTGTATTCTATATGGATATTCTCGTATTAGAAAATTGAGCATGTAAAGAAAGTTCATGGAACTTGAATAAAAAAATGAGGCAAAAATGTTATGAAAATCTCATAGTTTTCTTTAAAAGATTCATTCAGGTGAAATCCAAAATTATTGTGATAAGAATGAGTTGTTGGTGACCTGGAATAAAAATTGACAATGTCAATTTTATAAAGAAATATGAGATATATCAGGAAGTGGAAGTTGAGTGATATTAACCTATAGGGTTATATTATTATTGCCCTATATGAATGAAATTTCATGCTCATAGATTTATGATGGATTAACCTGAATTGTGAGGGCAACTGAAGGGTTGCTTATGTTATAGTTGTAGAACTGATAGAGTCTGAATTTTTGCCGGTATTGTGGTTTAATTTTTATGGAAGAGTAAGCGAGATATATGTATCTAGAAAGAGTTGAGAGTTATTGAGATGCAGGATTATTATTTCGTTAAGGAACCAAATGTTTATTTTCCCAGTGGGGAAGAGATGTATAATATCTGGGAGTGACCTTTCTCAATCTTAAAATAATATATCTGCAGCTAATTTTAGTTCCAAAGAATATAATTTTTGAGCTTGAGAGTTGGAAGGTGATAGTTACTGGAAGAAATAGGTTACTGTGTAAGTTCTCTGGTATTGATGTTATCAGACTATGTATGATGTTAGGGATGTTTCCCTTAAAAAAGTTTGTATGCTTAACTTCGTCGTTAATTGGTGTAGGATGAGAAGAAAATATACAAGTTAATTAAAGCTTGAGTAATTCAGAACTACCCAGAAAGGTATTAACATATTGTCAGTATGCAATTACAACTCAAATAAGTAAAAAGAATGTGTTGACAAAGTAAATGTGGTTGAAGATACTTTGAGTATGAGAAGAACATGCATAGAGAAAGCAGCTACTATAGAGCTTCTCAAACTAGACTTTTTGAGGAAGTATCCATGATGATAATTCGTGTAAGTTTAGCTGACACATCATCAACTAAGAGAGCTAATTTCAGAGCTACTAATATGTTCTTCAAGTTTAGCTGACACATCATCAATTGAGAGAGCTAATTTCAGAGCTATTAATCTGTTCTTCTGAGTTTAAATTCAGGCTAAATGGAGATGATTCAATTACTGATTGGTTGTTAGGAAAACTAATCATGATTATATAGTGCATTAGAGGTTAGCGACTAGTTTGGATCATCCTGATTGGTTAGTTTCTAACAATGGTGCGTTATGATTCAGAGATAGATTGTAGATTCCAGCTCAAAATCAGCTGAGGCAGGAGTTGCTACAGAATTTCATATATCTCTTTACTCTATTCATCCAATAAACACTAAGATGTATCACGAAACGAGGCGTATCTATTGGTGGCCTGGGATGAAGACTGATTTTGCCGAGTTTATAAAGAGATGTGAGATATGTCAGCAAGTTAAGGTTGAGTATAGAAAACCTAGAGGTTATTGCATTCGTTGCCTATTCCTGAGTGGAAACGGGAACATATATCGATGGATTTTGTTTTCGGTCTACCTTTGAATCAACGTAAGCACGATGTTATATAAGTTGTAGTTAACAGGTTGATGAAGTCTGCGCATTTCTTGCCAGTTTCCATACGAGATCATCTTGATCGATTATGCAAGGTGTTGAGATTTCATGGAGTTCCAGTGTCAATCACTTCGGTTAGAGGTCCAAGATTCATGTCCAGACAATGGAATGAGTTGTAGAGATAGCTGGGAACTGTTCTTATCCTCAGTACGGTATACCATCCACATACTAATGTAACAACCTGAGCGGTTGATTTTGGTACCAGATGATATGCTTCGAGTTTGTGTCTAGGAGTTTTGTGGCAACCTGAAGAAATAAATTTCACTTTGTATGAGTTGATTCAAAACTACATAGAGAAAATTTAGCAGATTCGCCAGTATTTGACTACGGCACAAATAAAATGGAAGATATACACCGATAAACATCATAGGTTGTAGGATTTTTCAAGGGATGATCTCGTTCTGTTGAAAGTCTCACATAGGGAAGGGTTTTATAGGTTTGGATTGCGAGGTAAGATAGCTCCAAGGTACATTAGGTCGTTCAGAGTACAGGAAAGGATTGGTCCTATTGCTTACAGGTTAGAGTTACCTCCTCAACAAGCTGGGGTTTATAATGTCTTCCACGTGTCTATGCTTCGCAAAACAGAGACTCAATTCACTCCAAAGATTGATTGGATTGAATTTGATATTCCAAAAGACTTATCTTATGACGAAAAATCAATTCGGATACTTAATCGTAAGATTATGAGGCTGAGAATCAAATAGATTCCTTTAGTTAAAGTGAAATGACAATTTCACGGTAATGAGGAACTAACCTAGGATCGGGAGTCTTATATGAAGCAATAGTTTCTATTTCTTTTTGAAACTACAAGTAATTATATGTTTACTTTAATTTCGATGACGAAATTGCTTTAAATTGGGTAGGTTGTAACAATCTGTTACCTTAAGCTGGTGATTAGTATTAATCCAAATCATAATTAACCTAAGTTAGGCTCATGGTTAAGTTCGGCATACATCGATTAGCGTGTGTGTGAATTTGTGTGATGAGTTGGTGTTTGTTTGGAATGTTAATGAATATTATACGTTGTAGGATTAATAGGAAATTAATACAAACCTATAATCGATAACTAAACAGTAAATAGCTGGTACACCAAGTGCGACGAGAGGGTCATGAAATGAATGTGCACACTGAAAACACTCGTAGTGTGACGCCCCAAATTCCAGACCGCCTTGCTACTCACCACGTCGCATCCCACGTCAACTAGCCTTGCCACGTCATGGCCCGCTTCTCCTTGACACCTCGTGACCTAACGAGTTGCTAACACTTTTCCAGCTAACCTAGTTATGCTAACTAACCTTTACATAAGTATTAATAATTTAGTTAGCCAGTTACTCAATTTATTAGGTTATATTATAATTTTACAACGAAGTCTTTTAATGAGTAACTTATACAATATTTAACAATCATAAGTAGTGGAAAATCGGGCAAAATATATCATGTATATATCAAGGCGAGATAAGTATAACAAAAGTTCCATATATATGTAATCAGTGTTCTATGGTCCCCAAAACCCAACAAAAGTAAAATAAATACATACTGATATCACACATGAGCTGGCGCCGCTATCTCAGAGGTAGTCGCCTAATACCTCCTTCCCCTTGCCCTTGCTCGTCGAAGGATCTGCACTCGGTCACCCAACAAATACAGTGACGAGTCCAGAGAGTAAAATTCCAAGAGAAGTCCACACAATATTCGTGAAATAAAACTGATAAACTACGAGACATGCGAATATAACTCCTGGCAACAGTACGTCATATTCCCATGAATGTAGGCAACATACGACAAGCAAAAGCAGTAACATGAAATAAATAAACAATACATACCAGCTAAAGCAGCTCAAAAATAAAGCATTAATCAGTAAACATCCGTACAATCATGAGAAAACCCTGAACTACACCAGCCAGTAGAATTGGTAAATCAAATAGGAACCATGTATATACTTACAAGCTTACAGTGACTAAACCCCAACTTCAGTTACCGGATGAACCCCTCCAGACGCTATTTCAAGTCAAGGAAACACCCTAAATCCCTCCTAACGGTCATAAGTATATCCTACTGTCATCGACACGAGCACTAAACACAAGTAACTCATGCAAGAGATTTAGCCATAACCAACATATACGCACACCGAATAGGAGTAAAAACCCATGTGTGCCCACCAGCAGTCACATATGAAATGTGATATCGATAAATCAAAACCATGAATTCTGTGAAGATTCTCAAGGGTTTTACGCACCTCAATCCGAGCTCTAACGTCCCCAGACTCCCGTATCTGACCCGACTAGCTCCCCGATACCCAAGCTACTGTCCCCTAAGTCCCTGTAGTCCAATTTTACATGTTTAGTATGTTTATAATTGTTTGGGATATGTTTTAAGTCAAAACCCCAAAACAGCCTTTTAATTTCAATTTTTATCTTTAGTTAGCGCTTTATGGTCTTGGTGTAGCGCGCTATGTGATGGTAGCGCACTATGGATAGTATGTAGTGCGCTATTGTTCTCCAGGACGAAGAACAATTGGAAACCCAGAACGATTAGCGCACTAGCCATTCCAGGTAGCGCACTATATGTCCTCTGGGAGAGATTCTCAAGTCGAGAATTATGTCTTTCTCTTCTAATTTGGCTACCTGATCTTACCTAACACTCAATCCATATCCAATTAACATCAAACAACAGCTAAAACAACCTTAGAACAATCATTTGCATCAAATTGATCAAAATCTTACAAAATTGGGTTCAAATGAAAGTGTAGATGATGGAGATTATGATTACCTTAGTTTAAATCCTCCAATTGACCACCAAGATGGTTGAATTCCAGCTTGAATTCTCCTCCAAATCTCGTTTGCTCTAATCTTGCATGAAATTGTAAATGGTTTTTAAATAAAATCCCACTAACTTTGGTTTATATACATTTGATTGGAATCAAATGTGAGTATGTATCCCGAGGATTATCTTGTGGTCCACAACCATGCTTTCCCACACCACCTGATGATTCCAATGGCACACTCCCTTCCTAGTACCCCTCACTATGCTCATCTGTATGTCCATCTCATGGTCCTCATTTATAAGTGCAAACTATAGGCCTTTATTTATTTTGATTTGATCACACTAACTTAGGCCCATTTTACTTATATATAGCTAAAGTTTTATTTATCAAAATTAACCAACTTGTGGTCCTACTAACCTTTGACTGGCCGGTACCCATGCCCCGCGTCTCGACACGCATTTCGAGGCACGCCATAGCCTATTGTTTCAATTTGAATTAACTTAGTCTATGCTCACATTACCCATTTAATTGATTTACTATTCATCTTGACATGGATTAGTCGGGTTTCCTAGCATACCCGTAGTTCGCCTACCCGACACTCGAGTTGATACGCCTTTCGAGGTGAACACCCGTCACACAAACTCGCCCAATAGCAACATACACACATGCGGTGCAATATAATAATAATAATTTTAAACACCACATATACACAATCACCATCCTTAAATAACATATTTCCTCGGTTCTCGTGTCCGAGCCAACCGATTAGTCCACGTAACACCCGAAATTATGACCGTTAATCTCCGAGATTAATGTTAATCCTAGTTTAATTAACGCTAATCCTAGTTTAGTTAATCCCAAGTATACTCTTGTGTAACTATCATATCCCTGCGTGACCACTCCTCACACCTTGATAGTCCCCTTCTACAGTCCCTTGAACACCCCACTACTCCCATAGCAAGGAACGTAGTTTTACCCTGAGACATAGGCGCATGTTGCGGAGGTAGTCAAGATCAGCCACTCTCTTCCAACATCTCCGCAACCTACTCTCAGTTCAATTTCTGTGTTCAAGTTTCTCTAACTTAGTTACCTAACACCAATAAATGTAAACCTCTCCTATCATGTATCCCAATATGATAGTCCTAACCAACCATCACATACCATGACAATCCCATGCCATGTCATAACCTATACTTACTCACCATGGCAATCCCATGTTATGCCATGACCTATCCGTACTCACCATGACAATCCCATGTCATAACACAATCATCTATCAAGGTACCACCATAACCTACAATCATAACGCCATGCATGCGTGAACTTTCATTATAAGAGTTTAATGTCACGTACCCTGAACCCGCTGTTGGGACGTCTCCCGGCCTGGCTCAGTCACCACATGCACCGCGGGAGTCACCGATCTCTGTGAATAGTCCCTCCTGACATGACCCTCCTGTCCACATCGCCAACTTATGATCCTTCATCCTAGACTTGCTCGCTAACTCCCTGACCACTGACCCTGTGATCTCCAATCTCTACCTCCCTGGTCTTGAGTATGTCTCTACGGAGACGCTGGTAATGTAGGTATAGCATATGCTCTGGCTGCCCGATCATCATCCCTAAGGCCTCGACCGTACCCTTTGTCCTCTTTGTCATCTCGATATCTCAGTCTCTTCTGCCCAGAACTATGTCCAGTATGTCTCTCCCGACTCAGTAGATGAACATTTGTCACTCATCTACATCAGATATGTCTCATAAGTAAGCGCTCTATCATACATCTCTTGCAATGTTTGCACTCCGGAGGAAAATATGGTGATGGCTATGTCCTCAAGTAACCCTTAGACGAAGTAATAAATATGCAGTCTCTCGGTGCCTGCGACATTCGTGGCAAACTGTATCAAGTACCGGTATCTATCCATGTACTGTAACACTGACCGACTACCCTGTCTCAACGCTAGAAACTTCTATCTCAGCCTCAACCTCACCTCTATGGGTATGTATTGATTGTAAAACAACACTCTGAACTCTGCCCATGTCGTCGGCTCTGAGTGAGTATCTGTATATGTTGTCCATTAAACAGCAGCATCCTCTCTCAGCATATGCCCTGATATCCTGGCCTCTATATGTTGTCCATTAACCTCTTATTTGCAATCAACCACTTCCCAGCTGCCTATGGGTCTCTGCCTCCATGAAAGTATTCGAGATCGAATTTGATAAACTCCCTCATCAACTTGACCACTGCCGTCATCGAAGTCTCAAACATATCGGTATGTGCCGGCGTAGCAGTGTGCGTCTCAATCTATGCCACTATCAGTGTAGCAACCACTTCAGGAGGCTCATGTACCACTACTTGCGTCGATACAGTCTGGATAGTCGATGGAACTATCGGAGCAGTTGTTTTCTCAGTCGTGCTCTGTACCCAGGCGGCGATGAGTGATGTAATTGTTGTTGTCTGTGCGCACATCATATCCATCAATAGCTTGAACTACCTATCATGAGCTGTGAATCGTACAGCTCCTGCCAAATCCAAACCCTCGTCTCTAGTCTGGTCGCTCGTCTAACCAACATCTATAGTCGGTGGAGTCAGCTGGCCATCCATCGTGATCTGCATCAAAAAGCGTACATCGGATCACCTTCCATATACGTGTATATAATATATACAATCAAAAACATAACACGTATATAAATCCTATCACTACCCATCTCAAGTTGCTTCCCAACTAAGATTCTAAGTCAGGATCTTCGGGTTTCCACATCTAAGATTTGTTTGCTTAAGTTTAATTCTCTTTTTTTAAATTACTCCTCATGTTTCCTCGAAACCTCGCTCTGATACCAAACTCTGGACGACCCCAAATTTCAGACCGCCTTGTTACCCGCCACGTCGCATCCTACGTCAACTAGCCTTGCCACGTCATGGCCCGTTGCTCCTTGACGCCTCATGATCTAACGAGTTTCTTACACTTTTCCAGCTAACCCTAGTTACGCTAACTGACCTTTACATAAGTATTAATTATTCAGTTAGCCAGTTACTCAATTTATCAGGTTATATTATAATTTTACAGTGGAAGTCTTTTAATAAGTAACTTATGCAATATTTAACAATCCTAAATAGTGGAAAACTCGACATAAGATACCATGTATATATCAAGGAACACTGATTACATGTATATGGAACTTTTGTTATACTCATCTCGCCTTGATATATACATGGTATCTTTTGCTGGGTTTTCTACTACTTAGGATTGTTAAATATTGCATAAGTTACTCATTAAAAGACTTCCACTGTAAAATTATAATATAACCTGATAAATTGAGTAACTGGCTAACTGAATTATTAATACTTATATAAAGGTTAGTTAGCGTAACTAGGGTTAGCTGGAAAAGTGTAAGCAACTCGTTAGGTCGCGAGGCGTTAAGGAGAAGCGGGCTATGACATGACAAGGCTAGTTGACGTGAGATGCTACGTGGCGGATGCCAAGGCGGTCTGGAATTTGGGGCCATCACACGTAGGCATGTCCGGTGAATTTATTGGCGAGAAAATACACGAAGTATATATTTATATATATTTGATATATAAATATATATTATATATATTAAAACTATAAGTTTGGTTTAAATCATATGGATCATTTGATCAGCCTCAAGATGTGTATAAGTGTTGATGGTGTCAAAATGTATGTCACTTTAAGGAGTATCATTGTAACACATCAATCACTTGATCAGCCTCGAGATAGGGCGATGCGTATGTCGAGAAAAAATTATATATCAATCCAAAACTATCAAACTTGTCCTCATTTCATCAATTGATCATTCGACAGTGAGAGAACTAAGCGGCTGAGGGTTCTGATGATCTGAATTGGTAAGTAGTGGATTAGGAGAGTGATTTCCAGTGGAGATAATGAGCATAAACAATTGGGGGATCAGAGATCATCATCTTGGTGTGTTGAGTTTTGAGTTTCAAGTTGAATTCAAAAATTAGTGATGATTTCTCAGTGAATTATGGTATTTAATGACTGGAAATGGTATGTTTCCTCACTAGAGGTCCTCACTGATAAATGTTGGGAGTGCTCGTTGTTGTTGTATGGACTTTGTAATGGAATAGTGGCTACTGTCCTATTCACTGTCAAGACAGTGCAGGGCGGCACTCCATCGAGCAGAGGAGCACTCTCCCTTTCATCAATTGGGACGAACCCAAAGTTGATGGAGCACGCCCCACCCAGTTTGGGAGTGCGCTCCCATCCCTGAAAATAGCAATTGTGTTGTGTTTCTCTTAGAGTTTCCTGAGGTTTTAGGGACTGACTTAGGTGTTTTAAATACAGGGAATTAGGTCTATATTAATCATAAATGGCTTGTGATAGGTTGTAGAACACAAGGAAAGCATGCGTGACCCAAAAACCTATAAATTCTGGAAATGGAAACCTAAACCGTAGTAAGTATGGATTCGCTTATTTATCAATGTTGTTTGGTTGTCCTAGTATATATAGCTCATGTAGTTTATGGACAAAATGGGGGAATATGTACACTGTGATGGTTTTAATAAATGGAAAATGGTGTTTAATGTGATTCACGAGAGTAAGTTCATGAGACTGGGACTAGGTTATATAGGATGTGGGGTTGATCTCCCGACCTATATGTGACTTTCTACTCAGTTAGATAGGTTGCGTGGATTACATATTCACTAGAGGGTTTGTGATCCAAAAATCAAAAACACCCATCACAATGGTAATTTAATAATTTTGTAAACTTACACAAAATTGGTCCCATAAGATAAATTTAATTGTAAACCCTAGCCCTTTTTTGTGCACACACAAAAATTGAGAGAGAAAGGGGGAGGAGACTTTTGTTTGGGGAATCGTGGTGGGTGCTATACTTTGAAGCCAAGGAGACCTCCATTGAAGGTAAACCCATTATCTTTATTGTATAAACGAATCACAAACTTGTGTTTACTTCAATAATGGTGAAAACATATTTTCTCCCTTTTGTTTTAAATTTGTGAAATTTTGGTGGAGAACCCCAAGATGGCAGTGCCGTCAGAGAAGGGGCTGTCGCTGTCGGTTTGGGCGGCGGACCCACCGCCGCCAGAGTTGAGTGGCTGTGGTGGGGTGTCGCTACCAAAGGACTAGGAGCCCCCCGCCCTTCCCCCCCCCAAGTGAGTCGTGCTCATTGCCTGAATGCAGTGAGCACGGGAAGGAGGGGGAAGGCCAGGTGTCACTTTGACCCCTGACCACCCCCAACCGGGGGCCATTTTGGCCCTTGGACAAAAAAAAACAAAATAAAAAAAAATATATATATATTAATAATAAAAATAAATTAAAACATTATATATATATATATATGATATGAGATATAAATATATAATAGAAATGGATATAATAAAATAAATAGAAACAAAATTTGTGGACTTTGAGGTGCACCACCGTACCTTGACGAGGGTTCTCAACAACGCGAAATTCGCGGGACTCACACTAGTGAATCCAAAGCAATTTGCTAATAAATTAGAAATTGAGTAACTTCTAAATGAGAATCGTAAATTAATGCGAATGAGTCTTAAATTGTATAGATTCGCGAAACGGTTCACATAGAACCTCATGCGCTCAAGGATCTGGAGTGAATATCGCGGTGAGTCAAGATATATGAGGAGCTTCGCTCAAGTATCAAATATGGCATGTTATTAGATAATTAAGATTCATGATTTGAAATTCAAGACTTGGGAATGAGTTGCATTATGCTATTGACTTGATTTTACTTGTATAAGGTTTTTATATGTGTTGCATTAAAAATTGGTATTTTCTTCTCCTAAACAAGGAGATTGAATTACCTACTCCTGAGTAAGGAGTTGGATGACCCTCTCCTGGATAAGGAGTTGGGATTCCCTCCTGGCTAAGGAGATGAGGCTAAATTACCAAGGACGTCAGCAGTAGTAATCTTCTCATGAAAACTCTAAGTGACCTTGGTGTACAAATCGGCGATGGCTTGGACAAACTTACTGTTGGTTTTATGGAACAATTAAGGGGACACAACGGCCATTGTGTTCACTAGTGATCTTCATTACCTCGAGAGTAGGGGAATCGGTCACCTGAATCAAGTCAATAACTAGTATGCATTAAATAGAACAACGACTTATAATTATTATTATCCTTTTATGGAATACCTCTTATGGGCCGCTATGCATGAATGCTTTAATTTCATTTATGATTTTCAAACAACTTGCTATTATGGTTTAATGCATCTTGGAACATGACTTAAATGAATAAAATGGATGATTTACATTTAATTATAGATATGAATCTTATTTCCATGCTTTCTACTGAATGCTTAATTATTTGATTTCAACTCCATGTTAGATCTCGCATTTTTAATAAGTAGTACTTGCGTGTTTGATATTTGAGCGAGGTTTTCCACTTATTGAGCTCCGTCGCTCCTTTTAGTTCACCCTACTTACTCTCCAGGTACATCCACATCTGCCTTAAACTGCGCCAATGGAAATGAGATAGCTTGAAGTCTTTCCTTGCATTGTGAACCTCGTATGCCCCTATTATTTAGTTATTTGATTTTGAGAACTTATGAATTTGGGTTGTAACTTAAGACATGTTGGGTAGTTTGAAACATTCATTCTCGTAATTAGAACTTATAGAAGTTTTTGGGATATCGTGAATTGAATAGACTTTTAAAAACCCATTTCATGGATCTTACTATAATAGCTTTATGGATATTTTATTTCCTTGATTCCGCATTTATTATCCATTTGTATAGCAATTTCTTTTTCCGCAGGTTTTGTTTAGGCGAGCTAAGCCGTTACTCGAGCCCAGTTTAGGTACTTGGGCTTGGTAATGGTTTGAGCCGGGCTATCCGACTTTAGGTCGGGAAGGGTCTTCACAGTTGGTATCAGAGCATATGGATTAGATCCTAGGGAAACATTAGATTAGTGAAACCTAAGTACGTAGACCCTTTAAGTGTAAATGTCAAATTTAAGTCGAACAAATCAATGGTATGAGACATTGGTTCAAGTCGACTTAATGTGCACAAACGACAAATCTTAGGATGGGAAGGGATTCAAAACATGAAATAAAACATTTGTATGATGTTATTTGCTTTGTGTTATAATATTTATAGCATTTAGATATTATTACCTACTTTCCTATATTGTAAGACTAATTCCTTTTCGTTGCTCCATAGTGCACCATAAGCAACCAATGGGGGACTTCCAATAACTTGAGGGAAACTTAGGAAAGATAAGAAAGACAATGGCGTAGTCAGATAGAACAATGAATATCTGATGCTATGACAATGACACACCATAAGGCCATTCAAGACATGATTACTACATAGGACCAGAGGTTGGCTGAGTTAGCCCAGTCTATAGAAAGAAACATGACTTGTATTTTGGAACTATTGAATAATCAGAGGAATACTAGACCAATCAAGCAGGCACCCTTGGGATCAAGGTCAAATCCCCCACTAGCACCTATACACGAGGACCATCCAGTGGAGGAGGGAGCTGATTCTATCACTGCCACAGGTGTAACGGTCGTCCTTATAGTCTATGGAGATAATGAGGCATATTGGAAGGCCAGGATACAAAATAAATTCATGAAATATGATGTACCACACATCTACGGGGACCCTGATCCTATTGAAGCAGAATCTTGGATATTGAATATGGAAAAGAGGAAAAATACTCTGGGCATTGACGAGAGGACTATGGTACCGTTGGTAGCCTTCCTGCTAGAATAGAAGGCGCATCAGTGGTGGTTGTCTATTTCAAGAACTCGGGAACCAAATATGAGTTGGCCGCAGTTCAAGCATTTATTTTATGATGAGTGTTTCTCAGAGACCATCAAGGCAGACAAGATCATGAAGTTCCTTGCCTTGGTACAAGGTAACATGATCGTGGTTGAATATGCATCTAGGTTCAATGAGCTAGCAGAGTTCGCCTATGAGTATGTTCTATCCGAGACAACTCGTAGGAGACGATTTATCCAGTGATTAAAGAAAGAAATGCGTGCTACAGTGGCAGCATCAGGATCAGAGACTTGCCAACAGGCCTACTATCGGGCACTAAAATGTGAGTCAGCACTTCGTGATAAGGATGATATACGGTATCAGGCAGGATCCGATCGGTATAGTCAAGGCAAGCGCGGTTTCAACACTTATCAGAAAAGTAATGGAGGAAATCCCAAGAAGCACAGATTTGGAGGATCATCGGGTGGTCGTGCACCCTCTAGAGTAGATTCAGTGAGCACCACACCTTCATGTGTCCCTGCGCATTCGGCTACTCAGAGTGTGACGTTTGGACCACCACGTCCATTGCGGTACCCGCAGCAGAGCGAGGGCAGGGGGCCAAGACCGAGTACATCCGCGAGTGTCGCGCAGCCACCTCTGAATTACCATAAATCGCATATAAAATGTTTCCAGTATAGGGAAGCAGGACATTATAAGAGCAGATGCCCCAACCCACCACCATCTGAGAGGGGTGTAACTCCAGTTGCCCGATGAGGAGTCCATGTAGTAGCTGAGCATGACCAATAGGCCCTGCGATGAGTAGTTGCAAGTACGGCTCCTATTTTGGTAATGAAACCAACATGCATTTTTTATTTGAGATCTATCATGAAAATGTTATTAGGAAACCAAAATTTGGTACGTTAGGGTCGGATAGGCCAAAGCAAAACTCGACAAAGAAAAATAATAAAATAAAAATAATATTATCATTGATGGTTTATGATCTCACAGATAGTTGGTAGAGCACTAAAATTTTCACAACCCGTCTCACTAAGCCCTGGCCTAACCTAATTATCCTAATTAGGTACATAATCATATGGTTAACTACTAACCTCGAAATGACCGTTAATTCAATCCTTAAACTGCTCCAAATACTAAATTAGAATCGTTATTAAACCTCAGTTCTCGAGTTATTTAAATGGAGCGAATTAGGAAATATTACGGAATATTTTTCGTATATTTACAAAACTTTTGGTAGCACCTCCTCTAAATATGGACTGCCGACACCCAAAACCTAATAAACAACAGAATGGGGAGAGGCCTAAAAGGACTCATAACTCCCCGCAGTTCACAATATGATATCAATATGAAATTATAAACTGGACTGCAACTAGTAAACCTTATTTACAAAACTAAATCTCAAACTGAAACTGAAACTGTTCAAGCCATAAATATATAAAAGTGAACTGTTTAAACCTCAATTCCAATTCAAACCTACTGAATTTACGAACTTTTCAAACCTTTTTCCTTAGTGATACGCGTCCTACGCTCACCCTGAAAACCCAAAACAAAAACAATATAAACATACATTACATACAAGGGAAAAGAGCTCATCAGCAAAAGTCCTCTAGCTTTCTCTTTCCCTTTCGATCTTCCTTAAGCTCAGAACCTGACAAAGCCATTTCGAGAACACCAAATACAGTGTGCACCAAATAAACAGTGTCAGATAAGTAAACATCTACCTTGCTTCGTACAACAGGTAATAACAAGAGATAATAGGAGTATTGCACTATAAAACGAAATACTGAAATAAATATACAAAATGAATCCCCATTTCCTGTTCCAAGCTCATACGAGCGGGCCCTCTCACGATGAACCTAGAACGGTACTACGAGTCAATGCATACTACCCCGAAATCGACCATTACCTGCCTTAGACGCCTGCAGTACGTCTAGTCTAATGTGGAGCACACCTCACACCCTTACGACCCATAGCATGGGCAACTATATCCGGATGTCATGAATGCATGATCAAGAGCCTCACTCCCTTATTGTGCAAAATATATTCCATATTACTGTAAAAAGCAAAATAATGTTTACTTACAGTCAAACCAACGTAAGTTGGTTATTCGAGTCCTCGCTCGCCCGTTCCTCGGATTCCCTTGTACCGAAACCCTAATAAATCACAAAAATCCTTAATTTATAAGTCTCGACTCAATTATACCATTTTTCAACAATTTCTCAAAATTCTCTAATATTATCGGTGTTTAAATCCCTTTAAAAAAACCAAACAACACATTGAAATACTCAATATACTTTTCATGACTTTAATTTCACTATTTAATTCCCAATTACTGCATTTTTATTAACAATTTTCCTAAAAAACTAATTTATATCATTTTTTGGAAATTATTTTGGTAATTTAGGTTAATTTAGCCTAAATTACGTTTTTCGGGACAAACCCTCAAATAAATGTTTCGTACACATCCCTAATTGCATATTTTTCATAAAAATATATAATTTGTTGTAAACTAAGTTTGAACTTGCTAAGAACTAGAGAATGAAATTAGAAGACTAAGAACTTATACTACTACAAAAGAGAAGAGAAGAAATAAGATAGTTGGAATGAGAAGTTTTCATTCAACTTGGTGTGCTCTTACAATGAAGTTAGTATCCTTTAAATAGGCCATTTGGTATGACGACAAATGTGCCTTATCAATGTGGGACTAAAACATACACCCCATGTACATTGAAATGGTTACAAAGAACATGACAATACACAGACCAGTGGAAGTACATAACTACACAATATGTTGGTGTACATGCATGGTCATCCACACTTCACAACACTCCCACTTGGATGACACTTGCTTAGAGATTGTGCCTCGTTAAAACTTCTACTAAGAAAAACCCTGTGGGAAAAAATATAGTAAAAGAAAAAGAGTACACTATTCTCATAAATATTAAGACGGGTATAATATTGTTAAGATTGCCTCATTAAAAACCTTGCTAGGAAAACCCAATGGGATAAAAACCATAGCTAAGGGAAAAAGAGTGCAATACACTAATCAATAACTCCCCCTCATGTGAACATGGGTGAAACTTGTTCGCTTTCTTTGCTTGCAATGTCTTTAAGTTTACGCAAGCCAATACCATATGTAAGTCTTTTAAATGTCGTAGTTGGTAAGGCTTTTGTGAATAGATCAGCAAGATTATCACTCGATCGGATTTGCTTGACATCAATTTCACCATTCTTCTGAAGCTCGTGCGCATAAAAGAATTTTGGTGAAATATGTTTTGTTCTGTCCCCTTTTATGAATCCTTCACTTAATTGTGCAATACATGCTGCGTTATCTTCATATAATATGGTTGGAGAATCTTTTATTGAATGCAATCCACATGATTCTTGAATATGTTTAATCATATTTCTCAACCATACACATTCACGACTTGCTTCATGAATTGCAAGTACTTCAGAATGGTTGGAAGAAGTAGCAACCATAGTTTGCTTTACTGACTTCCATGATACAGCAGTATTACCACATGTGAATACATATCCCGTTTGAGAACGTGCCTTGTGGGGATCAGATAAAAATCCAAAGATCGCATAACCTTGTAGATTCAATTTTACCCTCTCGAGTAGAATAAACCCATGTCACTTGTTCCTCGAAGATATCGGAAAATATGTTTAACATCATTCTAATGTCTTCGAGTTGGTGATGAGCTGTATCTTGCAAGTAGGTTGACAGCAAAAACAATGTCAGGTCTTGTACAATTTGCAAGATACATAAGTGCACCAATTGCACTTAAATATGGTACCTCCCGACCAAGTAGCTCTTCATCACTTTCATGAGGTCGAAATGGATCTTTATCCACTTCAAGTGATCTGACAACCATCGGAGAGCTCAATGGATGCGCCTTGTCCATATAAAATCTTTTTAATATTTTTTCAATATAATTTGATTGATGGACAAGTACTCCACTTGAAAAATGTTCAATTTGCAAACCAAGACAAAGTCTTATTTTTCCAAGTTCTTTCATCTCGAATTCCTTTTTCAAGTATTCAGATGTTCTAACGATGTCGTCGTGGTTTCCCACTATATTTAAATCATCAACATATACAAAGAATAATCACAAATCTTGTTGATGATCTTTTAATGAAGACACGTGGGCAAAGCGGATTATTTACATATCCTTCTTTCAAAAAATAATCACTAAGGCGTTTGTACCACATTCGTCCGGATTGTTTCAATCCGTACAAAGACCTTTGTAATTTTATAGAATGCATGTTATGAGGTTTTGATTTTATTTCTTCGGATATTATAAATCCTTCAGGGATTTTCATATATATATCACTGTCTAGGGATCCGTACAGATATGCTGTAACGACATCCATTAAATGCATATCAAGCCCTTCAGAAACTGCAAGGCTTATCAAGAACCGAAATGTGATTGCATCTATAACAGGAGAATATGTTTCCTCATAATCGATGTCATGTCTTTGTGAGAAACCTTGAGCTACAAGTCTTGCTTTATACCTTGTAACTTCATTTTTTCCGTTTCTCTTTCGTACAAATACCCATTTATATCCAACAGGTTTTACGCCATCTGGCATTTGGACAATTGGTCCAAAAACCTCTCGTTTCCTTAACGAGTTTAGCTCTGCTTGGATAACATCTTGCCATTTTTGCCAATCGGGTCTTTTTCGACATTCGTCCACCGATCGTGGTTCTGGATCATCATCATTTTCACATATTTCAAAGGATACATTGAAAGCAAATATATCATCAGGAACAATTTCATTTCGATTCCAAATCTTACCAGAGTTTAAATAATTTATTGAGATCTCATTATTTTCATCTTTTTCCTCTTTTTCTGGAGGAAGTTGTTCCTCATCAGAATCAACTTGTTCTGACAAACCCTAATCAAAGGATTCTTGTGCTTTCTCAGGAGTATTTTGGTTTGCATTTATTTTTACTCCCGTTTTCCTCTTTCGATGAATTGTATCATTTGAACCAACTGGTCTTCCACGCTTTAAGCGTTTAGTTGGTTCTTGTGCATTTTATTGCACAGAGACATCAATTCTTGCGGGAGCATTGGCGAATGAGCTTGGAATATATGATTTTGTCACTTGTTTTGCATCATTAAATGCATCAGGTAATTGATTTGCGATTTGTTGCAAATGAATGATCTTTTGAACTTCAAGTTCACACTGATTAGTGCTTGGATCATAATGTGATAAAGTTGATGCATTCCAAGCAATTTCACGCCATTCCTTTTGAATTGGCTTCTTATCTCCCCCTAATGGTGGGAAAATTGCTTCATCAAAGTGACAATCAGCAAAACGTGCAGTAAATAAATCCCCTGTTAAGGGCTCAAGGTATCTTATAATGGACGATGAGTTAAATCCAACATAAATCCCAAGTTTTCGTTGTGGACCCATCTTAGTTCTATTGGGAGGCGGTATAGGAACATACACTGCACAACCAAAAATTCTCAAGTGTGAAATATTTGGTTGTTGACCTAAAATGAGTTGCATGTGGGAATGTTCATGGTATGCAGTAGGCCTATAACGAATGATAGATGCTACATGAAGGACTGCATGTCCCCAAACCGAAGTTGATAACTTAGTTCTCATGATTAAAGGTCTGGCAATTAATTGAATGCGTTTGATAAGAGATTCTGTCAAACCATTCTGGGTATGCACATGTGGAACATAATGTTCAATGGTAATTCCTATAGACATGCGATAATTTTTAAATGCTTGAGATTGAAATTCCCCGGCATTATCAAGACGGATGGTCTTGATTGGGTTGTCAGGAAATTGTGCTCTTAACTTAATGATTTGTGCTAAAAGTCTAGCAAATGCAACATTGCGGGTTGAAAGCAAACAAACATGTGACCACCTAGTTGATGCATCTATCAAAACCATGAAATATCTAAATGGTCCACAGTGAGGATGAATAGGACCACATGTCTCCCGAATGCGTTCTAAGAAAACTGGGGATTCCACAACAATTTTACTTGAGGATGGTTTAACTATCAATTTACCTTGAGAACAACTAGCACAATTATAATCACCAGCTGAAAATATTTTATGACTCCTTAAAGGATGTCCATGCGAATTATTAATTATTCTTCGCATCATTGATGATCCTGGATGACCAAGCTTCATGCCATAAAATGAATGTCTTTGGATCATTAATTTTCTTATTCAAGATGACATTCGTTTCGACATGCCTTATATGAGTAAAATATAATCCAGATGATAAAGCTGAGAATTTTTCTAACACTTCTTTTTTCCCATTTGAAACCAATGTGACATAGATAAATTCTCTATTATTTTCGTTCACGGTTTCAATGTGATATCCATTTTGTCGAATATCTTTAAAGCTCGAAGAATTTCTTCTGGATTTTTCGAGTATAAGGCATTGTCAACATGAATTGTTGTTCCCCCAGGCAACATAATATTTGCTCTTCCAGAGCCATTAATCAAATTGGAGATGCCAGATATTGTTTGAACATTAGCCTCAGCTAAGTTCAAATTGGAGAAATATTCTATGTTTTTAAGGATTGTATGCGTTGTAGCACAATCAATGAAGGCATATATCGCTCTTATTTGATTCATGACTTGAACACATGATTCGTTGATCCATCTGGACAAATAATGTTTGGCAAATCAGAAAAAGAGTCATATTTCAATGATAAAATTCATAATATTTTGCCTTTGATTTTGAAGGCATGGTAAAGGTCACAAAAATATTCGGGCATATATATGACAATATTTATGCAAAATAGCCTTTCATATATGACTAAAAAAAATGTCACAATTATGAGCGCTCATTGTCAATAATTATTTGCCCTTTGTAGTGGTGCACCACTTTTATTCCAATTTTTGGTGGAATTGTCAATATGACCTTTACCTGATATTTTCACCTTTTCCACGTCCATAAATTTATTATTACGATCATGATCATTATATGCAACATATGCTTCTTAATTTGAAGCTGAACTAATTGGACGGGAGCGATATTATATTTATAATATCTCATTATTTTACTCAGCTACCATGAGACAATAAATCAATCCTTAATATTTATTGGATTGACGTGCGCACTCGATATTTGTTGCAGCAATAAATCGAGGCGGGCCACGTGACCCTTTTATTGTCTCATCATCATATTTCCACATAGCCTCAACATAGAGGTAATTAAAATTGTGGAATTATAATTAATATTTGATGATTAAATTTTGTAGCATGAGACCCAAATTACTCATTTTGAGCTTTTTGGAGCATTACCCTTTTGGTATGTATATATATAACTCCATAAGGTGAAAATATATATAAAGTGAAATATTCACTTTTCAAATCTCTAAAGAGAAATTTGTGAATGATTGTGTACAACATACAACCTCGCATGGATACAAGCTTTATTCATAATTTGTAATATCTAATTATCATGACAAGAATTATAATAAAATAACAAATTCAACTATGGTTGATTAATATTTTGAAAGTAAATATAATATAAAATAATTTTCTCTTTTCTTTTATGTAAAAAAAAAAAAAACATAACATATGATTAAGTATATGTTCACAACTTGATTTATTAATAATCAAATGTACTATTTGTATGAGTTGGTGGGACAACCTCCAGGTTGGGTGGCGAGACAAAGTCTGCTTAATGCCATGCCTCCACGAACGGGATAACCCGTCTCCCTTTCAATGTTTACCTTTACCTGGGGACAAGGCTTACCCACTATCAACTCAAACTTATAGCATGATTTGTATTATAAAATCAAGAATAGAACAATAACTAATCATTTGTAGTTTTAAGAGAAAACTAGTTATGTCACATATTGACTTTTGATTTCTGATGTAGAAGATCGTACAAAACGCAACTACAGAGCATACTTTCGCAATCGGTGACGCTATAATGCATAATATATGAATAAAGTATGCATAGATAAAAGGAAGCAACCATGATAATATAGAAGTAAATTGAACTTATTTAAATAACAAAAGTTATACCTTCCTAGCTTTCTCTCCTTAACAAGCCTTCTTGAACTTCAAGATCTCCTCAATGCTAGAGCAAACTCGTGCTGATAACGTGTTGTAAACTAAGTTGGAACTTGATAAGAACTAGAGAATGAAATTAGAAGACTAAGAACTTATACTACTACAAAAGAGAAGAGAAGAAATAAGATAGTTGGAATGAGAAGTTTTCATTCAACTTGGTGTGCTCTTACAATGAAGTTAGTATCCTTTAAATAGGCCATTTGGTATGACGACAAATGTGCCTTAACAATGTGGGACTAAAACATACACCCCATGTACATTGAAATGGTTACAAAGAACATGACAATACACAGACCAGTGGAAGTACATAACTACACAATATGTTGGTGTACATGCATGGTCATCCACACTTCACAACATAATTTATATTTATTGAGCCCAAAATCCTATTTTTTCGGATTTTTTATCTATTTTCTCGGTTTTCTTTTTCATTTTCTCAAATTTAAACTTTCTTTTCTTTTTATTTTGGGTTGAGAGAGGTTTGATCCCTTGAACCGGTCCGGTTCGACCGGTTCAGGGGATCATCCCCTCCCCTTCATTCGACGACAACGAAACAGCGAAATAGAGACTGTTTCGTTCTCGTCTCCTTCTCCCTCTACTCATCTCACGGATCTCTTATGGGCAGGGCTCCTCTTCATCATCTTCTTCACGTCCCTTCCATCTTCTTTTTCCTCAAGCTCGGTTTTTCTCCTCTCTGTTTTCGTTTTTTTTTTCCTCTTTTACGTTTTCACGGCTGTTCATATTTGTTGTTTGTTGACTGGTTTGTTGTTTGTGTTGTTTTCAATGAGACTCTCACCTCTCTCAATAAAATCACAGTCACAACAAAAACACCACAGTCCCTATTTCGATTCACAGCTAAAATTGAAATAACTAATCGATGCTTACCTTAATCGATTAACACAACCCACTGTTTCGGCTCTTCTCTTCTTCGTTCTCTTCCAATCCAGTCGAGAGAGAGAAACGATTTAAAGAAACTTGATCAAGAAAGCAACAGCGAGAGCAAGGAGATGAAGAACAGTGACGACGAAGAGCAGCGAGGAACGAAAATTGAAGAAGACAAAGCCCCTTTTCGTTTGGTTTTGTGAATAAAAAGGGTATTCTAATTACCCTTTTACCCTTAACTTGTTATCTCCAAGAATATAAACCAATTGCCCTTTTAAGTAATTTGCCAATTTTCTATTTTATTTTCATGTTTATCCCTTATTTTTGTGTTCAAATTAAACACCGAAAATTACCCCGATTTCGCCAAAAGTTAGCGAAAATATCAACGCACTCCGGAACACCCGTACAACGCGTTAAAACGCTAATTCGGACTTATTTCGCGAAGAATTAAAATATATTACACACAATAGGCACAGAACAATAAAACATATTATTTACCTTATCTCCAGTCCATCACGCGTGGGTCCCACCTCGGATTCCTAAAATTCAAATAAAATCTGAAAATCATTAATTAGTCATCTAATCTGGTTTAGGAAATTCTCGGATTTCACAAAAATTGGGGATCCCTTCAAACTAAGAATACATTAAAAATAAGCATTAAGTGCATGACGCATCGATATAAGTAGATCCAGTGATGTTGATTTAAAAGAGATATGCATGGCACATCTATATAAGTAGATCCAGTGATGTTGATTTAAAAGAGATACACATCATGAAGGGTGGCGCATCGAGGATTGCCAAGTTACTAAAATCGGGGATACTAAAACGTTACAACTTTTTTTCGAAATAAGCGTAGTTTACTTGACTGTACTACAAAATATAAATGAACCAAGTTAGTATGAGTTGGAGAACATACCTTACGGCTAGTAATACTATAATGAGTCAAATGATAATGAACTCAATGATAGACAAATTATAAAAATTGAGGATACCCAGATAAAAATAGTCTTGGTATGATGGTCCGGTGTTAGACATGTGGATTGACAACCGTTAGGTCAAGTGGAACCTAATCCGGTCATGATAAATATAATAATAAAGTCGAGAACTAAATAATGTAAATAGTAACACCTAATCTAAGTCATGATGACAGAATTCTTAAAATTGGGGATCCTAATATAGGATCGATTTTTGGAAAGGATGAATAAATAAATAAGTGGTATAACGGATTGTGGATCCAAAAGAGACAGTGAACACTACAATAGCCTTTCGTAGCCATGAGACTTGCAAGAGGAGTAACCCACACGAAAGCCTAAATTTTAATGATATTGATGGCATCACGAAAAATCATGAAAATCACTGGTAGTAAGTGACTTGAAATTTCTCGATAGGATTGACCATTATCTTCAAATGTAAAATACAAAAGTTAAGGCACATTTGTATTTCTCAGTGAGAGAAGGTTTTAAACAAGTTGTTAGAGTTAAGTGTTAGCTCAGAAAAGGTGACAAGAGGCGCTTGTTGATCGATTGTAAAAATGAATAAGTCAAATGAATTTAAAACAGTCGCCCAGAATCGTGAGAGTTGACTCAAAATATAAAACCTACAATAATGAACGCCGATAAATGTATGTTAACATTGATGTTAAGGTATTATTCTCGAGAGGAATACTTGACATGCTCATTTGTAGACTGCATAGATGAGTCGCAAGGACATGAAAAGTCGTTCATTGATATGTAACTAACATGGCGATATAGTTGGTGTGCTAGTGCTCATACTATAGTGGGTAGCTATCATCATTCCTACTGCCAGTTGGAAGTATGGTATTGTTGTCGGATAGGCAGAGATATTTTTGACACGGATAAGCACCAAATCATATCTCGGTAGGTTTTGCCTACTTGTTGGTTGAACAACTTAGGCATCCATTGTGATTTCAATGGAGCGTAGAAGGGAATACCCAGATACGCGTGATAATATAAAGACTTGGCGTGTAGCTAAATTTTAATGACTATATTAAGACTTATACGAGGTAAGCCTCATGGACTCCACCCTGTGGGACAGAAATAAGAATGTTGGGATGATAAAGTCAAGAGTAAATTTTATTTCACACGGGGTCGGACAGATTTCGCAGGTGCAGATTTGCATCAGTAAAAAAAATTCGTAAAAAAAAATCGTTATGAATGGACACATCGGGCTATGGGTGTACTTTACTTTTACTTTCAAGGACAAAAGTTCTTAAAATTGGGGATGTTGTGACGACCCAAAAATCAAAAACACCTATCACAAGGGTAATTTATTAATTTTGTAAACCCTACTCTAATTTGGTCCCACTATATAGATTTAATTGTAAACCCTAGCCCCCTTTTGTGCACACACAAAAATTGAAAGAGAAAGGGAGATGAGACTTTTGTTTGGAGAATCGTGGTGGGTGCGATACTTTTAAGTCAATGAGACCTCCATTAAAGGTAAACCCACTTTCTTTTATTGTCTAAACGAATCACAAACTTGTGTTTAATTCGATAATGGTGAAAAACATATTTTTCTCCCTTTTGTTTTAAATTTGTGAAATTTTGATGGAGAACCCCAATGAGGCGGTGCCGTCGGCACTGCTGGAGAAGGGGCCGCCGTCGTCGATTTGGGCGGCGAACCCACCACTGCCGGAGTTGAGTTGCGGTGATGGGGCGGCGCCGCCAAAGGCAGAGGGGCCTCCTAATGGAGCCCCCCCATGTAAGTTGTGCTCACTGCTTAAAGGCACTGAACACGGGAAGGAGGGAGGAAGGCCACCCCCAACCAGGGGCCATTTATAATATAATAATAAATTTAAATTTAAACATTATATCTATGATATGAGATATAAATATATATAATAGAAATAGATAGAATAAAATAAATAGAAACAAAATTTGTGGACTTCGAGGCGCACTAGAGCACCTTGATGAGGGTTCTCGACAACGCGAAACTCGCGGGACCCACACTAGTGGATCCAAAGCAATTTGCTAATAAATTGGAAATTGAGTAACTTCAAAATGAGAATTCTAAATTAATGCGAATGAGTCTTAAATTGTATAGATTCGCGAAACGGTTCGCATAGAACCCCGTGCGCGCAAAGATCGGGAGTAGATATCGCGACGAGTAAAGGTAAGTGGGGAGCTTCACTTAAGTATCAAATATGGTATGTTATTAGATAATTAAAATTCATGATTTGAAATTCAAGACTTGGGAATGAGTTGCACTATACTATTGACTTGATTTTACTTATCTATAGTTTGTATGTGTTGCACAAAAAATTGATATTTTCTTATCCTGGATAAGGAGATTGAATTACCTACTCTTGGGTAAGGAGTTGGATAGCCCTCTCCTGGATAAGGAGTTGGGATTACCCCTCCTGGCTAAGGAGATGAGGCTAAATTACTAAGGACGTACGTGAGCGGTACTAAACTTCTCATGAAAACTCTAAGTGATCTTGGTGCACATATCGGTGACGGCTTCAACGAACTTACTGTTGGTTTTATGGGACCATTGAGGGGACACAACGACCATTGTGTTCACTAGTGATTTTCATCACCTCGAGAGTAGGGGAATCGGTCACCTGAATCAAGTCAATAACTAGTATGCATTGAATGGAACGACTTATAATAATAATTATTATCATTTTATGGTATACCTTTTGTGGGCCCCTATGCATGAATGCTTTAATTTCATTTATGATTTTCAAACCTCTTGCTATTATGGTTTAATGCATCTTGGAACTTGACTTAAATGAATAGCATGGATGGTTTACATTTAATTATAGATATGAATCTTATTTCCATGCTTCTACTAAATTTTGATGATTTGATTTCAATTCCATGTTAGATCTTGCATTTTTATTAAGTAGTACTTGCGTGTTTGATGTTTGAGCGAGGTTTTTGTCTTATTGAGCTTCGTTGCCCTTTTTAGCTCATCTCCCTTACTTTTTAGGTACATCCACATCTGCCTTAGACGCGGCAAGGGAAAGGAGATAGCTTGAAGTCTTCCCTTGCATTTGAGCCTCGTGTGCTTCTATTATTTAGCTATTTGATTTTGAGAACTTATGAATTTGGGTTATAACTTAAAACTTGTTATGTAGTTTGAACTATTCATTCTCGTAATTAGAACTTATGGAAGCTTTTTGGGATATCGTGAATTGAATATACTTTTGAGATCTCATTTCATGGATCTTACTTTAATAGCTTTATGAATATTTTATTTCCTTGGTTTCGCATTTATTATTGTCTTTCCGCAGGCTTTGTTTAGGCGAGCCAAGCCGTTACTCGGGCCCAGTTCAGGTACTTGGGCTTGGGCAATGATTTGGGTCGGGTGACCAACCCTAGGTCGGGGGAGGGTCGTCACTGGGTTTCGGATAGAACCATTGGGCATTAATGGATTGGCTAAACAGCACATCGGCCAATGTATTGGTCTAGCAATCGCATTAATAGCGTCAGTGGGTAATCAACCTTAGTTTTATAAATAAAATGGGAATCACAGTTTAATAGTCATTGAAAGTTTGACTTGCATCCGTTATTTATTTATTTATATGCTTTCCATATTCTTGTTAGTTAACATGTGTGTATATTGTTATTGCATGATGTTATTGACTATTATATGGAATGCTGATGGCTATGTGAATCCTTACTTACTGAGCGAGTTGGAGCACTCACCCCAATTAACATTTTAGGAATACCGGCGAGCGTTACGACTATGAGATAGAGAAGATTCATGAGTTTTAATCTTCTCTTCGATGTAATGAGTTCCCCCTGTCTTTTATATTTGTATTGAATTACAATTTTGTAATATCACAAGGGATGAGAGATTTTATATAACCGAAGTTTATTCCAGTTTGATTTAATAATATATATCGTATTTATTATCGAAACTTTTTTTAATTTTCACGGCGTTTATTATTTGTTTTACATCGATATTAAGATACATGTTGAGTTTATTAGGTACTGACGGAGAAGTCGCTGGCTCTAATTAAGTCTGATTGGGTTACCGGGACTTAATTAGGGTTTCAGGCCGAGTAACGCCCTAATTGAGATAGGGAATGCTAAACGACCTCAATTATTCCTCAGCGATTTGGGCGTTTTATGTAAATCGCTGAGAAAATCGTCGAGTCATTTATAAAATAGCTTTCTGTTGATCGACGATTAAGCTAGCGATTTGAGTATAGTCTCCACTTTGCTAAGTCTCTCTGTTGCCGATTTGGCTGGCGATTTGTGTATATTCTCTTAACACTGATACATCGCCAGGACTTTTCAACTATTGATCAAATTCTTCTATTTTATTCTCCATTTTCCTTCATTTCTTCATTGTTCCTTATTTTAACATGAAACCACAAAAAAATGAAAACTTACTGTAATATAGCTTTTTATATTCAAAATAACACTAAAATATACTATAAAATACTATATAATTAATGAGATAATCAGACATCTATATATATAAGTTGGAGGAAAGAGAAAGTTTCACATGCTTTTTTTCATTTTTAGGATTTTCTCAATTTTTCTATTTTAAGATATTTATTTATTTGTGTTATTTATTGTTTTAAGATATATTCATCCCCCATGTTTTTTAACAACGAAAAACCCAACCTTAACAACCAAACAACGGTCTAATTAACGAAGGGTTTCTTCAATGCATTAAGTCTATGTCTTACACTATCTTTTTAGTTACCACAACATTATTTATACTGTTTAGGGCACTGAAATAACAATTAAGTTCATTTGAATTTTTTTTTGTTAATGAAGGGTTACTTTAATGTATTAAGTCTCCATTTCGAATCTTACACATCCTTTTGGTTACCACAATATCATTTATATTGCTTAGGGCACCGAAATCACAATAAAGTGTATTTGAATTCTTTTCTTGGTTAATGAAGGGTTGTTTCAATGCATTTAATCTCCATTTCGAATCTTACACCATCCCTTTGGTTACTGCAACATCATTTATATAGAACATTAATCTTCTCTTTATATATAGATCATATGTTCACAAGTACTGCAGGTCTAGCAATATCTAAGTACATTTCTCAGAGTTCTTCACACACGAATGCAACATTGTGGCGATTGTTGAGCCGTATGACACTCCAAAACGTACGTATCAAAGATCTTGCAATGCAATTAACAACTTCACATCTCTATGTTCATTGTTGTGAGGATTGTTCATGATGTTTGTTATGTGCGTAATTTATAAGTAAGTATTTTTTTACCCTCTATTGCATATTTTTTCTAAGAAAAATGGGTTGATTATTGTGAATTGTAATTTAAATTATAAAAAATATCACAGTATATTCATGTAAATTAATTTATTAATTTTCTCTTAAAGTTTTAATAACTCATGCGCAGAGCGCGCGCGGAGTGCATGAAATCAACTAGTGTATTTATACATTCAACGCACACCATTTTAGTGTGTCAATGCCACAATGCAAATAATGTTTATGTGATGTAGCCATCGATTCATGTGCTTCAACTCAACTTAGGTGGCTGCATCAAGATACTCGTCCAATTCTAATACAACTCAACACCTATCTTCAAAACACCTTGTTTCACGCCCCGATTTTGATCCAAGACCTCATAAACGTGTAAATAACAAATAAGAGCTATTTTATAGACTTTAGAACTTAAGAAGGAATTAAATACACAACTAAAGTTAACACAAATACCGACTTATCAGCAAGTCCTTCGTTTAGTAATAGCAAAAGGCTGATGCTTGGTGACTTTTTATGAACTTCCATCAAAGTCGGCTTCTACTTTTAATACATGTAGGTCCTTTGTGTATTTATATTATATTTTTTATAAAATTGGTTAGTGGGTTGATTGCACATCTGATACATGTGTATTTTCACTCATTTGTCACCATATATGCATGAGATTATGTTTATTGGGTTTCCACATCTTAGGTTGTCCCGACTTTTACTTTATTTGAGTTATTATGAATTTTTTAAGTTTAGTTCCACTGCTTATTATCAAAACTTGCAAAACCTAATAACTCAATTTTAAAATACTAAATTAATAATAATAATAATGGAAACGACTAGGCTTGTGTTGAACTTGCGAGGGCTGACTCAGAGGTCTGCATAGGTTTAGGTCGGGCGGGTCCGGTTTGTGGCGACTGAGGCCGTCTTAGTTATCCCTAAGCGTCGACTTCGCAATATCCACATGCAACGCGTACCACGCGCTCGCTCACCGAAATTCACTCCAAAATGCACCGCAATTTTCAAAATTTATATCGCATGACGAATATATTTAATTATACACACAATATACATGTATCACGCCAAAAATAACAAGTCACTTCGGCTTTCAAGTACGAGGTGTCGACCGAGCTAGCTTAAATTACAGGTCGCAAATCCCTAATTTAAGTATAACCATATTTAACTAATTTGAGTCGTTACAACTCCACTGCCTTGTCGAGTGACTTAGGGTCAAAGAGGTCCAGGTCATGTGTCCATTTACAGGTTAAGCAGACGGCTAGCTCTCGAGGTTTCCCGTCAAGTACTTCTCTTCTAAGTGAGCATCCGCTACTGCCATGGCTCTTCCTGAGATCAGCTCTATCGCGGCTGAGCATCCAATTTACTATGGCTCTTTTTGGAATCTACTAAGGTTCTGGCTCAAGTGAGTCTGCAGTGATCGAGCGGTTAGCGGTACGATCAAAGCCGCCCGAAGCCCTACTGTACCAACTTGTGTTAGGATCACTTACTCACATATCTTTTGTTTTTGATCACTTGACTTTACCGTTATTCATTTTTAGTATGTCTATCATGCTCTTTAAATTATTGATTTTTTTCATGTTTATTTCATTTCCCGCATGATTTAGAGATTACTTTTTATTGATTATCAAAATAGTGTTGAACCTCTTATGGATTTACTCATTGGAACTATTGCTTTTTTGGTAAAAACTACAAGTCTCTCGACTAGTAAGGGCAAGGAGCCAACAATCAATGACTTCCTCAGAGCTTCCTTTAAAGCCTGTTCTACTCTTTACATTTTGTAAGTTATTTTGGTTTAAGGATTTATATATGACGCTTTGATAAAAATTTAGGTTATTTTGAGTTATAAGACACACTTGATACATGTATATATATATATATTTCCCTCACTTAACCTCGAATATATGCATGAGATCTACTACTTACAGGGTTTTCGTGCATAAGATTGTCTCGACTTGTATTTAAATTTAGGGAACGATTAAATTGACCCCAGTTTTTACCGAGTTTACCCCGTTTACTCAATATACTTCAATTCTCGAATTTTAATTATTGAACATACCCCAACTTTTTTTCCTAAAATCTCTAACATACCCCTACTAAATATACCTCATTTTTTGTTGAATATACCTCATTACTCAAACATACCCTTATCTCTTCATTGTGTAGGTTTCAGTCATACATGGCCAAGACTTCTAAAGAGTTCTCGACTGACTACCACCAAGCCCAGTAAAGAGGTTTTGACCGCTTTCATCCAACTCCTACCAAGACTTTTGAAGAGGTTTCGATCTTGGTGGAAGCCAACTGAGACCTCTTCAAAGGTCTCGCTTGACTCCTATTGAGACCTATAAAAAGATCTCAAGTCATGGTGGGAATCGGTCGGGTCACAAGAACGAACAAAAGAATCTCAAAAATTCAAAAAATACATGAGAACGACTAAAAAATTAGTGAGCTAGATATGCTTGATTGCAACGACATTTTTGTGCCCTAAATGTGAGATTATAGCCCTAAACCTATAAACAACAATAACAACAACAACAATAACGCAAAACTAACTCATAATAGCCAAAAGAACCCAAAACTTACTCATAACAGCCAAAAGAACCCTAGAAAATTGCGAACAACAACAACAACAACAACATAGCCTCAGTCCCAAATTAACTGGGGTCGGCTACATGGATCAAACTTTTCCATTGTGCTCTATTAAGTGTAGAAAATTGCGAAATCGATACAAAAAAGTGGGAAATGCACTTACGCCGTCGAAACGATGTGGGTTTTCTCGAATTTTGCTAAATTTAGGCCGAAGGTGAATGCAATTTGAGAGAAGGAAAGACGGTGGTGTGACTGAGGTATGGATGGATGGGTTGAGTTAGGTATGGAGTGAGCAAAAGTCATTTCACATTTTTTTAAAAGTATGTTTAGCACAAACTGGGGTCTGTTTAATCGCTCCGTAAATTTATTGTCGCTTTGATTCTTATTTTCCATTGAATTATAGATTAAGAGTTGCAAAACTTAGCTACAACTCTAATAAGTGACTAAACGATAATAAACATGATTAAGAGATTGACTACGCATACGTTGACTATGCGGAGGTTGAATGGGGATCCACGTGCCAGACAGGGGCTAGTTTGTGGGGTTTGAGGTCATAACGTATCTCCTCAAATGGATGTTTTGCTAAATTGTGGTAGTTCTCCTCTTTTATGAGATAATTCTCCTTATTTTAATTAGGGTAATTTCGGACTTCAGTATGCAATGTAATATCGGTTGGATTTCACTTGATGAAACATGTTTTTTTATCAGAACACTCGAGATGATGAAATATTGTAATAGGTTGACTTACCTTTGGGTTAGTAACCATCTATGCTTTTTAGGCTTCAAACAAAAAACAAACTTGCTTTGTCAAAAAAGAAAATCTTGAAGGGCTTGGGCTTTGACCTTCGCCAAAAAGTAGGAAAAAAATAAAAAGATTGTTTGGGGCTCTTTGCATTTGGGTTTTCTGTTGAACCTTGGACTGGCATTTGATCTGGTGTTTTGGCCCACGGCCATGTAGAAATACACATCATAAAGCCTAAGCCTAGAACAGAAAGATAGATGTACCTGTCGTATGCTTACTTGGTCGTATGCTTACCAACCAAGTAACCATACACCCACAAAGTAACAACACATGTCCAAAACTAGAAGCAACTCCCATAGGTCCAAGGGCTCTATTTCCTTTCAAGTGAAGTCTCAATTTGAACTTACATGAATACAATAAATTGCGTTGGGACGACTATCCCATCCACGGCATGACATTAATATCTAATATTGGATGGCCATAATTAGGGTGCACATAGATTAGATCCAGATCAATTAAAGTCAATCAATCTATGGTTCTGTCCAATTATATATTATGGATTGAAAATTTGCAATTCAGTTAACTTATTTATTTTATTAATCCAACTTAATTTAATTTACTAAATCCGAATAGAATTGTATCAATTTACACGGATTGACAATTATAAAATTAATATGAGAAATTAAATTTAATCAAATATTAATAAGTAAAAAAGAAAGGTGTGATTAATGAGAAAAAATGATGAATAAAAATTTGAGTTCAAATATTTTAGTTTTAGATTTTTCTATATTTGTTTGACTTTATATCTTAATATTTGTACTTAAGTTGCAAAAAAAAAAAAAAAAAGATTTCTAAGTGTACATAGATAAATAGAAGCATAAAAATGCTAACATCATCTCGATATAGTTTACCTAAAAAAAATCTCAATAGAGTTCATGATATATAGTCACAAGATTACATGTGTATATAAAGGTTAATTGGACTATATTTTTTTTTTATTTTTATTTATTTTTTTTGAGGAGCGATAGGTATCCATACACCTTGTTTGACTAGTTTAACAGGTCATGGGATTGCGAAAAGAGATCATCAGTGGCTCGACATTTAGCTGTCATGGGGAATTCAGTCCAATTTGCAATTTGCAATCCAATCCAGTCCAATTAATGTGAAATACAACTCTTGCAATTCAATCCATTTTAACAAACTCAAACTAACAAACTCAAACTATAAGCCTATTAGATTTATTTAAATTGGATCGAATTAAATTCATAGATTTATGAATTAATTTCATGTACACCCCTAGCCATAATGGATTGATATATATATATATATATGATACTACTACAATGGGAATCAAATATATACACATGTCATTGGTACATTATTTATAATAATTGGATTCTAATCCAATACATTAATCGATGCGTCATAAATGCACAACACATTTTAAGAGGGTTTCATGACATGAATATATATATTTGAGCTCTATTGTAGAATATCCCATATATATATATCTATCATATATATAAAAACACGAATCACAAATTTTTGAGTCGTAATCAAATTTACCTTTTTGTCCCTCGCCATATATATAAAAGCACGAATAACAAATAGCTATTAAATCGGCTAGCTATTAAATAGCTATCTATTGCTAACAAATAGGAGGATAAGTATAGATGTAGACTAGATATAGACTATATACGTATAGATGTAGATTGGCTAAGTTTCGAAAATATGATTGAACTATATACGATCTTATTTTTTAGATAACAAAGTTCCTAATTTATAGTTTGCTAACAAAATAGCAAGTCGGTGCTAACTAATATTAGTGCCGATCAATATATAGATTAGGCTACACAATTAGATTATACTAATCTTTTTTTTCTTTAGATGTTGTTTTGATGGGCAACGTACCTTCCCATATTTCTTTTTTTTCTTCATCTCCAAATTAACCTTTTCTTTTGTCTCCAAATTAAACTCTAACTCCTTATCAATCCACCACACCTTTTTTTTTATCTCCAAATCAATCTCGAACTCCTTCTCATCAATCCAATACACGGTTTTCTCTTTGTCTTTCTCTTTCTCTCAGTCTTCAATTGATCACTCGCTCGTGTTTCGAATGAAGTCCTTCTCGTCAATCCAATACACAAACTCCTTCTCATCAATCCATTACACGGAGACGGAGAGGTTGCTAAATTGAGGGAGACTTCGAAATTGGAGTGTGCACTTGTTTTTGGGGCAAATCAGTTTATATGAACATTGTATCGGTTGGAGATCAAATTCAAGGAGAGTCGTGAGTGTTGGTGGCGTTGTTGAAGAACAGTTGAAGGTGAGATAATATTTCAATTTTTTATTTCAATTACTGTGGGACTGGTTTTTTCTATGAATTTGAAATTGAAATTGGGAGGGGTTGTTGTGGTTGGTTGTTGATTGTGTGATGAAGAAATGAGAAGGTTCGGTTTTTTTTTATATATATATATATATATATATAAAGTGAAGAAGAGAGAATCCGAGAGGGAGAAGAAGAAGGTGGTTTGAAGGTGTTGGGGCAGGGAACAAATCCAAAACCCATAAGAAATTTGAATGAAAAAAATTCTGATTAATCATGTGAAAAAAAAGAAGGTGTCTAAAGCTTTAATCCCAACTAATTCAATTATTTACATTCATAATTTCAAAGTTATCCTTTCTATCTATAGAGTTTGAGGTAAAGATTGAACTTTATAAACAATTCTACGGAATCTCCACAAGCAAGTATTCACAAATTGATGGGTCAAACCACTTGTGTTTGTTTTTTTTCTTTGTTTCCTTTTTTTTAGGAAGTAATTTCCTAACATGACTAGCTTGTTTTTTTATTCACATCTTATCTCAATCACATTAGAGAATATTGATAAGCTAAAAAAGGTACTTGTCTTTCTAATTTTTAAATTTTAATTACAATTTTGATTTTTATTAATAAATTCTTAGAAATTAATTCCCGCGAAAAAAGCGAATGGGCCAATCAATCGCGTAAGACGTCCCCGAAACTAGTATATATATATATATATATATATATATATATATATATAGATGTGCAGTTGACTGACCCATGGCCCAGCCAGCACATCATTTTATGAACGAGCCTTTCCTATCATTCATCGAATTAGTCTGAAGTAACGAACGAATTGATAACACACAAAAAGAAAAGCAAGAAAAAAATCTCAAGAAATCAATACTAGTTAATTGGAAATCAAGGAAAGCCCGGAAAGAGGAGTGGTCCCAACAAAAAGCAAATTAAAAGCAAAGAAAGAAAGATAAAAGCGAAAGGAAAGTAGAAAGGGAAAGGAAAGAGAATGGTTTCAGACTGCACTGTTGAGTGAGATAATAATAAAGAAAGAGATCTAGAGAGAGAGAGATGTAGAGCCAGTTGGCACACGTGTGAAATAATCATGCGAGCCCCCCCCCCCCCCCCCCCCCCCCCATGCTAAGCAATCATTCAATCCACCCCTCCCCTTTCCCCACCTTTTTCATCATTCCACGTTTGTTATCAATTGATAAGGATATGCACATTCAATTGGGACATCAACCACACATAAGTCACTTATTCGCCATCAAATGTGCCTCAGATCACGTGTTTTTATCTGTTCGAAGCTAAAGCTTTTGCTGCAGTTGATGTTATTGTAGCAAAGTCTGTGCTGGAATAGCAGATGTCATTTCTTAAGGAAAATGATTGGGTGATCCGATTTGGACACTCAAAATTAATTAATGTTCATTGATTTGTGCATCGATGTTTGTGCGCATACAAAATGATGCGTATTTAAGAGACACTAACAACTGAACGTACAAAATAGGTAATCACCCTAAAAACATATCATTTCCTAAGTAGAGGTTTCATTGTCGAGCTTTGAGAATAGAAAAACATTAACCACTTTTTATTGTCAAATGCACCTTGAATCATGTTTCTTTAAGAGGCCCGCTATGGGCACCCCACCATTTCATGAAGGCACCCATTATTTTTCTCATATCCCAATCTAAAATGTAAAAGACTATTTTGCCCCTTCATATATACACCCAAACCCCACAAACCATTTGCAACTCAAAACTGGGGCACCCCACCACCTTGAGGAAGAAGTGAACCATAAAGCCACAATTGTGTTTGTCGAGCGTTTATCGATTCTTGCGACTTGACATCATCCGACAGCGAGGTAACAATGTTTGACAACCGTACGATGCTTCGCTGGAACTGTAAATTTGATTAAAACTGTGAAATTGATGATTTGTTTGTCAACGTAGGGTTTGGTAAATTCGACCAATCCGAAGTTGTTTGCACTATAAAATGGAAGATTGTACTGCTATGGTGCAAGATGAGGTTGAACTTGAGGTAATTTTTGAAATTTAATGTGTTTTTTATGCGGTTCATAAAATTCTCTGTCGATGTGCGCGATTGATTCGGCCACGCAGGACCGAGATGTAGAGAAACGTCTCGGTCAGCAAGGACCGAGATGTCTACGTAGTTCACGTAATGGAGTGAACGATACATAGTGGCAGTCTCGGTATGGGACGAACGAGACTATGAAGGAGTTCTCGGTTGTACATGAACGAAACTCTGTTTATAGTGTCGGACCTGTACAACCGAAAACTTGTGTTTTTGGGATTTTTTGGTGATTGTGCTGTACATTTTGGTTGATTATAATGTTACACTTGTTTGTATTGCGGTAATGCTTTGGTTTCTACCTTATTTCCAGGACTACAAGGATACGTTTACACCTTGTAGGCCATTCCCTCTAGAGAAGCGGCTATTTCATGGCTTCAAATGATAGGCCGGAGAACATGTTTGTGCTAGTGACGAAGCACTCGATGCGGGGGCATTAAGCGCGAGGGAAGGGTGAAACTTGCGTGTGAGAGGTCTGGAACATATAGGGGAATGTCTCAAAGAGTTGGCAAGGGGAAAGCGACAAAAATTTATTCGAAACCAAGGAATGAAGAAGAAGAGGAAAAGGGGAGGACTCAAACTGGTACGAAGAAATGTGGATGCCCTTTCCTTATCAACATAAAGGAAAATGCTGACTCCTTGTGGTATGTCACTGATCATTTGTGGGAGTCACAATCACGACCCCGCGAACAACTTGGACGGCCACTCATTTGCAGGAAGATTGGATAAGGGGGAGCAGGAGGTTGTGGTGCAGATGACAAAGGGGAATGTGAAGCCAAGAGACATCCTAAATACGTTGAAGCAAAGAGATGTTAGAAACGTATCGACAATGCGGACAATATATAATGCAAGACAAAAAGTCCGAATTGAGGATGCGGGTGGGAGGACTCAAATGCAACAAATGTTGCACATCTTAGAGAAGAATAAGTGGATGTCGTGGCATAGGAAGCATCCCGATACGAATGTTGTCACCGATTTATTTTGGTCACATCCCGATTCAATAAAGTTGCTAAGGTGTTTCTCATCGATAATTTTGATGGATTGCACGTACAAAACAAATAGGTACCGAATGCCTTTGTTGGAGATTGTTGGCATCACTTCTACGCATTTTACGTTCTCCGTTGGGTTTGCATTCATATCATCAGAGAGTCATGCGAATTATGTTTGGGCACTTGAGAACTTGAGATCCATATTGGATGGGTGGCCTAAACCTGACGTGTTTGTTACCGATAGGGACTTAGCCCTTATTAGTGCAATTGAAGAAGTTTTTCCGTCATCGTCTCACCTCCTTTGCTCTTGGCACATCAACAAAGTAGTATTGGCCAAGACTAAGAAGATGTTTAGGGAAAACGATGGTTTTGCTCGTTTCATGGATAGGTGAACGAGCGTTATGTATGCCAACTCGGATGCCTTATTCGAAGTTAGGATGAATGACTTGCGTTGTGAGTTTGGGAATGTCAAGGGTCTTACTGATTACTTGGACAACACATGGGTAAAGAACTACAAGGAGAAATTTGTAATCACATGGACAAATCGAATTACGCACTTTGGGGAAACAACAACGCAGAGGGTTGAGTCTGCGCATTCCACTCTGAAGCTACACCTTGGCAACAGTCAGGCCAATTTTGAGACTTTGTGGAATATGGTTGATGGCATCCTTAGAATCCAACACAACAACATCAAGGCATCGTTTGAGCTAAGTTTGAATGTGGTCCAACATGAATACATTGATGAGTTCAAGAATAAGGCCAAACTGTCATCCAACATTCATCAAAGTATCCAAACTGTCATAAAACATTCATAAACAATAAAACATCCAAGTTCCCGAAAAAAATCCAAACTTTCATAAATGTGGGCCTAGTTCCTCAAACAATAAAATATCCAAGTTCCCTCAAACACTCATTGCTTTGGTTTCTTCAAATTCTTCCTTTGGTACTCCTTGCCAAGCATTCTCTTCGGAGGGCGAGCATCGACCGTGGCGGGCGGAGCATTAGCCGGGGTGGAGTGTGTAGAAGTGCTACCATGCTGGGACTGCCTAGGGCCTGCTTGGGTAGGGGCGGATGTGCCGTTTGTGCCGGTTGCGGTGGCCGGAGTGGTAGTAGTGGTGGTGGTGGGACCTATACTCCTTCCCGAAAGGAAATTGACGATATCACTCGCCATTTTCCTCGCAGACTCAAGCGTACACAACTCCGGCGGGAGGTCCATCCATCGTAATGCCGCGTCCAACGCACGCCTATTACGCTGATGAAAATAATCGAGTTAGTGTTAATGTAAAACATATCGGGATTAAAACAAATGGCATGTGGGCATGCATAATACATATAACACTTTCAATACCTCCAGTAGCTCGTTGTCTGCGATGGTTGTGGCGACCATGTCAAAGTCCACAAAGCTCGGATTGGTGATCACAAGATGAGACACTTTGAGGAACCAAGGTAGGTAGTCTGGTGTAGCCAAAAACTCGAACTCTGCCTTGTCACCACGAACTTCGGGAGCCAACAAATGGTTCCTCCATCGCTCCCAATTGTCTTGCTGGAACCCATACTTAACCGAGTATTTGTTCGCAGATGGGCCTCGATGTGCTTCCAAAGGTCGGTACGGAGGATCTGGTATAGATTGCACGTGGCCAAACTATCTCAGAATCCTCTCCAGATGGTAGGGCTCCACCACATCCATGTACTTAATCGTCCCACTGTAAACAACCATCGCGTGCACAACTCCATTTTCCCTTAAATTCACATATGGGTCCCAAATGACCTAATCAAAATGCAACAACCATTGTTAGTAACCGAAAAAACAAAAGCATCATTCACCACAGGATTTGGATAACCATCTCACCTCACTTGGGTGCAACCTATCCAACGTTCTCCTAATGGACCCGAGCTTGTCAACATTCAACACGGTCTCGTGCTTTTGAATCCATCTGCAGACACGAGGTTGCACGTAGTCCATGTATTTCGCATTGGGTGTGGCGAGACCAAGTTTGAAATGGTCGTACACCCATCCCTGCAAATACATACAACGTTAGTTAGTCCGCAAATGCAAATATTAGTAATAATTATACCAAATACAATGTAAGTCTATTTTATAACAAACCTCAAGTAATGTGAGGTAGCCAGCAATCTGAGACACTTGCACTCTGGTGGCAGACCCCAAGTGTCGATATAAGTAGGCCAACGCAGCTGCACCCCATGAGTACTTTCCCACGTCGTTCAAGTCTTCAAGAAGCTTCAACAACGCGATAGACACCCGAGACCCACTCTTATCGGCAAACAGGGTGCAAGACAGAATATACAACAGGTACGCTCGGGCTGTGCATTCCACATGAGGATAATTTGTGTGTCTCGAACCAGCTTTGGGGCACCATCGACTCTTCAACCAACATTTGCGCACTATGAGCCCCTTGCTGATATTCACCTCCTCGTCAGCCTCTTCGACGCTAACCCCAAGTAGTTTCGACACCATCTTAATAGCGTCCGAGCGAGATTCCTCCGTGTACCTCGCAAAGTTCTCAACTGCCACGACTTTGCCCGTCACAGGAATCTTCAGGAGGAAGCTCACATCCTCTAAGGAGATAGACACTTCACCAAATGGTAAGTGAAATGTGTTCGTCTCCGGCTGCTACCGCTCCACAAATGCAGAGATAACCTCCTTGTTGGCCTTGTTTGTATGAACGATCTATCGCGTATTCAACCCAGAACGCTGAATAATCCTCTGAAGTCCCTCCGTGTCAGGGTGGCACGATTGTAAATCCCATTCTTGTATCTGAGCTCCGTGATTGATACACTTGAGTACCGGACGCTCCTGCAACAAAAAAAACATCTCGTCATGTTTTGTGAAAACCCTGAGTTTTAAATTACTCCGTTCAATGAAATTTTAATTACCTCATTGGTCCAAATCGCTAATGCGACATGATCCTTAAAGCTCTTCAACAACGCACCGTCTATAGGACCACCGGGGAAAGGAGCACGCATTTCAACAGGCACTTCTGACTCTCCTTCATTATGGCCAGCTCCACCACTACTACTCCCGCCCACATTACGATCAGTTTTCGTCGTGTTCCCCGCCGCCGATGAGTCACTGCTACTAGACTCCGATGCATTACCCTCCTCTTCCCCTCGGGCAACAACAACATCTTTTGGTCGCCGAGTGTCGATGTCGGAACCCTCATCGTGCAATTCTAACCTTGCACGATTTCCATCTATCATAGCCTTTCCCTTAACATCTACGTTCTCCTTCTCTTTCTCTTTCGCTGTCGGGGGTCTCCTGCCGCCTCGCCCCCGGTTAGCCCTCGAGACCTCAACACCAACCTCCTCCCTTGTCACCGGTGCTTTCGAACGAGCCATACCTGAAAACACTACAACATTTAAGCGCCTAGAACATAACCAAAAATGGATCAACGGTCAAGCATAGAGGTATATAAAACGTGGCTTGTATATCTCGAGGCGCGTTTGAACGACTCTCAAAGCCTTAAGGTGTGAGTTTGGATATGCCAAAAAAAATTACTAAAAAAAAATTCAAATTCATTCATTTTTGTTGTCTCGGTCAAGCAGGTTCGTGAAATACGCCATACTTTCGTTCACTCCTGACCGAAAATGGATCAACGGTCTCGGCAATGTACAACCGAGAGTAATACAACGCTCTCGGTTGTACATCACCGACATGGCATAACCTATTCAATTCGCCTTACTCTCGTGATGTGCTGACCACGTCGACTCTAACCCTCTCGGCATTGTACAACCGAGAGGTAGAGTACATTCTCGGTTGTACACCACCGACACAACATTAACTAACACTAAATGTAACTCTCGTGATGTCTCGACCGAGATAACACAATTAATCTCGGTCATTCGTAACCGAGACTCAGTGAACTCTTCCGGCGTGCCTGGCCGAGAACGACGAGTTCCCAAATATTTACCATCTATCTCGGCCATGCTTGGCCGAGACGGTAAAAACACTCTCTGGCCTGTGTGGCCGAGAACCACAAATTTCCAATAATGGAACCATTCAATACACCGCCACACAAACATTACAACTACTATACCAAATGTAACTTAATTAGACTATCGACGTACCTTCAAACGATCGATTTCGCGCCAAATGTGTGTGTACAACGAACTTCAACCGAGCCCTAATTTGGAGACGAAATCGCCCAACACCCCGAGCCTTCAAACTGGAAAAACCTCCTACGACGGAGGAGAAACACGGAGACGAACGAACACAAACGATTTCCGGGAATCCTCGCAATGGCCGATCCTCAACGATTTCGTGGTTGCTCAAGGAGTTCGGTGGTGGAGGTGGTGGGGGTGGTGGGGTGCCTCTGTTTTGAACGAGGCGTATTTTGAGAATTTCGGGTCTAAATTCTGGGTGCCCTGGGTAAAATGCTTAGTGCCCTCAACAACAGGGTGCCTTCATGAAATGGTGGGGTGCCCTTAGTGGCCCTCTTCTTTTATCATATTCGAAGCTAGCCCCAATATTTGTCCTGGTTATGTCATTGTAGCATGGGCTATTGTAAAATAGCACGAATCCTTTTCAAACTAAATTTTCACTTTCGAGCTTTGTAAAACCCATTAACTAGAGATTGTCATTTTTGTGATCCTATTATGCCTCGAGTTTGAGATTAGTCGGGACAAAAATATTGACTGATCAAAATATTAATTTTTATATGTCATGTTCGCTTCCACACACGGGTACAAGTTTTTAGATTTCCACTCCCCCAACTTAAACGACATCTTCAACTTATAAGTGTGAGGTTTTATCTCAATAGATTAAAGGAGATTCATACATACAAGTATATGAAGTTTTACTTAATCAATGTCTAACTTTCAGTTCACACATCTTCCACCCAAAAAAAGTCTGAGAAGTGTTAGAATGACAACAACATGTCACACCGCAAGACACATTGACTCACAAGAGTCGTTCATAAACGCATCATGAGATGTGGGCATACACAAATCTCAATGCATAACACGCGAGTTGAAGCCATATGGACGGCTCCTGCGGGCTAATGTGTCTTTTGATGTGACATTGTTATTGTCATTCAAGTACTTTTCAAAAAGTCTAAAGTACAACTTAACCACTTTCAACTCATAGGTGTGAGGTATACATAAGCAATAGCGTAATCAAAATAATTAATTAGGGCGGACGAACTTTAACCAGGGCCAGTCTGAAGTATTTGGAGGTCCAAGGCAAAATTATAAAATGGGGCCCTTTAATTTTCATATACATTACATAATTTTTAGAGACAGTAAAATTCCTTTTTTTTGGTTATTTAGTATAATTTTTTACAAGAAAGGAGTTGTACTATATGATTTTTCTTTAAACAAAAAAAAATATTTGATTGACTTCTTAATAATATCCCCTCCTCCCAAGTTTTTTTTAAATTATTTAAGGCTTAAAAAATAATGAAAATGCGGCAAAGAGCTTTAAAAACTTTACTTTCACGGGGCGTTTTGTGATTACTTATAATTTTATCCTTTAATTAATTGAGTATTTTTTTCATAACATTCTAACTGCAACTCGAAATTAAGTTTTGTAAAACTTTGATGAAAGTACACACTAATACCTTTCTAAAAAGTACTTACGTGACCCACTATGAGTTAGTAAAAAAAATTTATGATTTTTATAAGTTATCACTTAACAATCAATATTCCTCAATAATAAAGAAACTTACTTTTTGGTTTTAACTATGTATACATTATTTAAATGATAAATTATCCATTCAATACACTACAACTTGTTCGTATTAGCACCTATATTATTATTTAGGCTATATTTTTAGTCTATACAAAGTGCGTCTACCGTAAGAGGGGGCGAGAGAGGAGCCGAGGGGCGGAGAGGTGCTTGGGGAGCATGATACTAAGGCTGCACACGGATTAGATCCAGTCCAATTAGGGTCAATCCACAATCCAATTCAATTATTGCAAATTGAAATATTACAGTCCAATCTAGTCCAAATAATTTATCAATCCAACTCAATCCAACTTGCGAAATGCGGACCGGACTAGATCAAGTTCTCCTGATTGACTTTTTTCTATCAAAAAATTCATGAAATAAAACTTTATCATATGAATCACAAAAATCATGCATATCGTGAATGAAAAATTTATAACATACATCCCACAAATTTATATATAACATATTTTTCATAAACTTGTCATCACAATAATCTTTAAAATGCAAGTTCCTATATAAATAAATATCTTATCCACAAATTCGCACCATACACCCTTACAAAAGCACATAAAAGGTGTACGTTGCAATATACAACCTACAAAAAAATGTATGAAGTGTAATTAAAGAGTTAATAACAAGTAGAGTCTTTGAGATATTGCAGTTTCTATTTGATAGTTTGGGTTAATGCTATTTGAGATACTATAGTACATATGATCATATATGTATATGTGTTGATATGATAAATAGATTTGATCGATTGAATCCGCGGATTTTTAATGTGGGATTTGCAATCCGATCCAGTCTAGTCGGATTAATAATTTTTCAGACCGGTCCAGTCCAAAGGATAAAAAAATTGATATAATTAGTGATAATTGGTCTGAATTGGACTGAATCTGCTAATTAGTGCAATCAGCGTGAACCCCTATAGGATACTACTAGAGGGTCCCGAGGTGAAGGAGGGGTGACTGCCCATCCTGCCCCCATCTAGTTCCACCCCTGTACATAAATACTTAACCGATGCAGTTTTAACTTTCAGTCCATACGTGCTTCTTCCACCCAAAAAAAGTCTAGGTCCACACGACATGCAGGATGGTCACTAACTCTTAAGCGTACACCGAGATACGTTCAAACGTATCTTAATGAACCTTAAAAAGGCTTATGCTTTTCATTTTGTACCTAAGAAAATAAGCAAAAGCGAGGCAATTGGTGGGCCAGGCCGCTCGTGCAATCCATGCGAGCGAGGGCCCACCAATGAAATTAACAACTCAATCTCCGACTACTATAAGCTCTACTGAACCACCTTTGCTCCTCTTTATAATCTCTTCATCTCTAGCTCCCCCTCTTCTCTCAACACACCGTTCATTGATCAAACAATGGCGTCTGAGAAGGTCGAGACCGTGATCGCAGGGAATTACATGGAAATGGAGAATGAAGGCCGTGACAACAATACAAAGAGTTCCAAGAGTGGCAGAACACTGTCTAGGCTCTTTTGGCACGGTGGATCCGTCTATGATGCTTGGTTTAGCTGTGCTTCTAATCAGGCACTGCACTATATATACTACTTGTATAACTTTCATTTTCCCGTGTTTTTTCTTTATGACTCACAAGGGGCACTGCAATTACGCAATGCTTTTTCTTTTTGAGTCGTCAGGTGTAGCTCAAGTCGCATGTTTTGAGTGACTCGATAAAGATTGTAACGAAAAATTTTGTGTCAATTTACAGGTTGCGCAAGTGCTACTTACGCTGCCATACTCGTTTTCGCAACTTGGCATGCTATCGGGGATTGTGTTCCAATTGTTTTATGGGCTGATGGGGAGCTGGACTGCTTATCTTATTAGTGTTCTGTATGTTGAGTACAGAACGAGGAAGGAAAGAGAGAAGGCGGACTTTAGAAACCATGTTATTCAGGTAACTAAATTAATTAGTAATGCTTCTCTCTATGTGTACATCTGTACATAAGTATGTGTGATTGTGTCTTTGTAGTGGTTTGAAGTGCTAGATGGACTATTGGGAAAACACTGGAGAAATGCTGGGCTGTTTTTCAACTGTACTTTCCTGCTCTTTGGATCTGTAATTCAGTTAATTGCTTGTGCAAGGTAAAAAAGTATATGCCACTTTAATTATTTAATCCCACATAGTAACTAATTTATACATAGAAAGTCTATGTATTGAAGTACACAATAAAAGCGGACAAATAAAGGCCCTTTTTTGGTACTCAAAAGTATGTATTATACATCTGATAATTCTTACAAATTTTGTTGATGTGGTGATGCAGTAATATTTACTACATAAATGACAATCTGGACAAGAGAACATGGACTTACATCTTCGGTGCTTGTTGCGCTACGACGGTTTTCATCCCTTCGTTCCATAACTACAGAATTTGGTCATTTTTGGGGCTGATTATGACCACTTACACTGCCTGGTACCTAACAATTGGTTCTATAGTTCATGGGCAGGTATATATATGGAATGATATTGATCGATAAGTAGAACAACTCAATGTACGCAATTGTGACCTGTAATTGCTTAAGTGATTAACACACATTATTGGTTTTGTGAATGAAGGTGGAAGGGGTGACGCACTCTGGCCCGTCCAAAATGGTTCTGTATTTCACTGGGGCGACTAACATTTTGTACACCTTCGGTGGCCATGCTGTTACAGTGTGAGAACTCTGCCTCAACACTAACATATATACTTTGTATATGATTTCTGTTTTCAATATATGTTTTTTAGATTCTTATAAAAAAATATTTTTTTGGATAATATTTTTTGATAAGAAAGAAATCAATTTTCCTTGCCTCCTATTTGACTCAACTCCCACCCTCTTCCAACTACCACATACCAAACCAATGGGCTACCCATTTGGTTGGCTATTTTTTTTTTTTTTTTTTGGATAATTGTGGGTGTCGAACTTATTTTGATCCTTCCCTACTCAGGCACGATTATTCTTACAAGAGTCAATAGGCACCCTAATTGGATGACCTTTGTTTGCAATATATGTTATAGAGATAAAAATGTATATTAATACACCTTTACATGCTCCACTTTTCTGGATGAATCCCCACCGTCACTTACTTGCTGGGTCCTCTCTCTTTCTACATAGATTTATTAATAAAGGAAAATGATTGGGTGACATCGTACATTTGCATAGATTTAAGAATAAAGAAAAATGATTGGTAGACATCATACATTTGCTATATAATTGTTGGAGTCCTCTGAATCATGTATTGAGATGATATATACGCATCCAAAAAATAAAAAAAAAATGTAACAAAAAAAATAAAGAACCCAAAAAACTCAAATGAAGTTAAAATCATACCAACAATTTAGCATTTCCCTGCATAAAAATATATAAGTATACGGTTTAGGGTTTAGGGTTTAGGGCGAGAGAGGTATGTATAAGAGTGTAATTAATTATTAAAATGCATTAATAAAATGGTTAAAAAATCAAATGTGTTATAATTTGTTTTAATATGAGTTTATTTAATTATAAAGAAAGTTTACATGGTTTTAAATTGTTTTAATTAAGTTGTAATATATATAAAATGTTCGTAACAGTTAGTTTAGTTTAATTTGGACATAAATATGATTAATTGTTACAATTTGAGAGTTTTTTTTTGGATAAAACAATTTGATAATTTAATTCCTTAATTAATTAATTAATTTTTTTTTTTTGGTTTATAGGGAAATAATGCACGCTATGTGGAAGCCTCAGAAATTCAAGCTGATTTACTTAATCGCAACACTCTATGTACTAACCCTTACCTTACCATCTGCCATTGCTGTTTACTGGGCCTTTGGAGACATGCTGCTCAACCATTCCAATGCCTTCGCTTTGCTCCCAAGGAACGGATTCAGAGACCTCGCAGTCATTCTCATGCTCATTCATCAGGTCTAGTTCTCTAGAAACTATAACACATGCTTACTTCTTCTTTTTTTTTTTTTTTTTTTTTTTTTTTTTTTTTTTTACCGCGAAGTAATTCAATTTTGCGAGTTTTTCTACCACTGTCTGATCTATGATGAGCTTGAGAACTTCAAGGATATATATATATATATATATATATATATAAATTCTTTGACATAATGTACCGTGATAAAAGGTAATTTTTCTTATAGCGTTGGTAAAACATGCAATTCTTGGTAATTATTTTAAGGTGGCGCTATAAGCACCCTAAGTTTTTTATAAGGGCAAGTCAATATTATATGCATTTTATGTGAGGCACTCCCAAACATTTTAGGAAGCCTTTAGCCGTGCCTTTATTTTATTAATATTGTTACTTATGTTGCAGTTCATAACGTTTGGTTTCGCTTGCACCCCTCTATACTTTGTGTGGGAAAAATTCATAGGGGTACACGAAGTAAAGAGCATATTCAAGAGGGCACTCGCTAGGCTCCCAGTCGTGGTTCCCATATGGTTCCTGGCCATCATATTCCCTTTCTTTGGCCCCATCAACTCCACCGTTGGATCACTCCTCGTCAGCTTCACTGTCTACATAATCCCTGCATTAGCTCACATGCTAACCTTCGCTTCTCCGTCATCAAGAGAGGTAAAAAATTTGGTCAGCACCATCAAATTTTGATACTTTTAATTAGTAGGCATTGAGTTCTAACGGCTCAATCGAATGAGACCACTTTTCAACGTCAACACACATTATTTAATCTTAATAATTAGTTGACAAATAATAAATTATTTAATTAACATTAACAACACAAGCACCATCATTACAATCATTTAAGTAACTTGCCAGAAAGTTGATTATTAGTACTATAGCTAATTAATTATTATATTAAAGAGTGTCCTTTTTTGCATATCTTGACCTTTAATTTGTTTTGGTGCTACCTTTTTATTTTGCAGAATGCTGTAGAGAGACCACCATCGTTCTTAGGAGGATGGACAGGGTTGTACTCCATGAATATCTTTGTGGTGGGGTGGGTTTTGGTGGTGGGGTTTGGTTTTGGAGGGTGGGCCAGCATGGTGAACTTCATACATCAAATTGACACATTTGGTGTCTTCACAAAGTGCTATCAATGCCCTCCTCACAAGTAGAGATCAACTTGATTCATAAAAACAATTGCTTAATTATTATTCTCTCACCCACAATTTATAAAGGAAAAAAAAAAGAAGAAAAAAACTAAAAGTTGAGGAAACCACATATTGTAGTGTGTAAACGGTTTGGCTTTTGTAACTGTGTGTATTAGTTGATTAGTTCACCCCAATCACGCAAATGCAAGCCCCTCTTGTTTTTGAGGGCTCACTACTCCATTGTTTCTTAATCAACATTAGTGTTTGTATTTACACTACATTTAATTTGTAGTGTGTAAACTACTTCGATCATCCTTATTAATTAATTAATTGATAGTATATATAGATTACTTAATTAACTTGATGGAAGAGCTACTCTAATATTAATTGTAGTAAGTCGATCTAGACTAGTCAAGATAGATGATCAAATAGCTAGCTTTGAATATAAACTATACGTAAAAATTTTAATTATAACTCGCGTGTCTTAATCGCCACAATTAATATCAAACTAGATATCATATGTTCTCTTCTTCCCCAACAAGGATAATGTATGCAATATACATAAATATATTCGTGCCAACATACAAATGCTAAATGCCATGCTTCCTAGCATATATTGTATATATAGGCCAAGAAACAGAAAATATAAAGGCTACATGACAAAGTTTGGTCTCCTTGCAAATGTCACAATTAAGCTAGAATTGGTGTTTGAATGTCTTATACTCCAAAGACAATATGAAGAGGACAAAGACTATGAAAGAATATTTGTTATATAATTGATTCAATCGCAACAACCATACAACTGGACAAACAAGGACTGGAGGGATTTGGAACATGTACATGTAAATGTGCAACCAGATGGTCGTGAAAATCATGTTATCTCCCTGACTTATCCGGTCGAACTGCATATATTTGGTAGTTGGAATACAGCCTATCTCTCGAGTCAAATAAAATAAGTTTTTAATTTTGGTATGGGGTTACTTGAGATAACGCCTTCTCGGAAAGGCGTTATTGCTTGATGTGGCGCCACGTGGCGCGACATCGCCCACTTTTTTTGACGTGGACACATGGATAGCGCCTTTTCAAAAGGCGCTATCCATGTGTCCGGCCACGTGGGCGTATAGGCCGAGGTGGCATACGAGGTGGCGGCGAGGTTGTATGGATAGCGCCTTTTCAAAAGGCGCTATCCATACAACCTCATCGCCACTTCTATCACCGCCACCTCACTCGCCACCTCACAAATTTCCAATATTGGCTATTTTTGAAGTTTGTGAGGTGGCGGTGAGTTGGCTATCCATGTGTCCCGTCCACGTGGGCACATCCACCCCATTAATAAAATAATAATTAAAATTAAATTAAATTAAACGATTTATATAAACCGTAAATTACGAAAAATAGATTAAAATAGATAAAAATTATGGAAAAATTCGGAAAAAATCTTGAAAAATATGAAAAATAGGGAAAACTCATTTCTAACTGGTTTACTTACCTCGAAATTCGTAATTCGTCCTCAAGACGTCCCGCTCACGCCTCGATTTGCGCACCCGACACCCGACTCCTACGTCCCTGGTGTCAATTTAAGTTTTTAGCACCCTTTTTGGAATTATACCGGGGTGCCAAACGCCCGAAAAGCCTCGAACTCATTTTTTCTAGCTTTCCTAATTTTTCATATTTTTCGAGAATTTTTCAGAATTTTTTCAGAATTTTTATCTATTTTAATATATTTTATGTAATTTACAATTTATATAAATCAGTTTACTTTTTCCATCGAATTATACCGGGGTGCCAAACGCCCGAAAAGCCTCGAACTTATTTTTTTCTAGCTTTCCCTATTTTTCATATTTTTCAAAAAATTTTCATAATTTTTTCATAATTTTTATCTATTTTAATCTATTTTATATAATTTACGGTTTATATAAATCGGTTTACTTTTTCCATCGAATTATACCGGGGGTGCCAAACGCCCGAAAAGCCTCGAACTAATTTTTTTTCTAGCTTTCCTTTTCAAAAGGCGTTATTGCCTATTTCGAATAAAAAAAAACCTAGAGGTTGAAATCAGTTTGAACCTTACTTGAGTTAGGGTTTGGTAACCTTGCGGGTTTGGTACGGTTACTTGAATAAGAGGTTGGCAGTTTAAACCTTAACGTGTGGACAAGTTGTGTTTCTTTTTCTTATAAGAAAATCAAATTGAGCTTGATTTATATACACTCATTCTAATTATGACTTCAATATTAAGATTTGAGTTTATAAAAACCGATTTTATAAGCATCTCAATTGATACACTCATTGTGTAAAATTTGAAATTGTAAACTTCTTGTTGTGAAGACATAATTGCACTTGGGCAAAGTCAACTCCTTAGGTAATACATCAAAAAAAGGAGGCAAGTCCTTAATGAATGTGAAAAAACAAGGGAAAGACTTGGTTGATGCTAACAAAAATCGATCCTAACTGCGGTCAATTAATGAAAAGATTTAATTGCGTACATTAAATACTTCTTGTTCAACTTGTAGTTTCATTAACAGAGCCGCCTCTCTTTTTCTCCAAAATCCTAAAATTCTTCTTCTTGATTTACTTTTGTTATTTTTATTCTTGAACCACCATCGATCCTCCTCTTCGATTAGCGGTGGTTCCAATCAAATCTCTTTTGCACTTTTTTCATACAATAACCAACAGATCTAATCAGATTTGTGCGGCGCATCTTCATCAACGGTGTTGCGTAGATTTGTGCGGCGCTGAATTGATCTTGTCTTTAGTTTTATTTTATAGTTAGTTTTCTTCCTTAGTTGGAAGTCTTTGATTTGTCTTCAACTTGTTGAGAAGTTTTAGGTTTTCTTGTTCTTGTTGGGAAGTTTTGTTATTCGTTTTGTGGTTCTAGTAGTTTTGTGTATTGTTATGAGTTTCAACGCTGTAGAGAATAGTCCTTGATGTCAAACTGTTTCAATTTCACATTTACAGGCAAATTAATAACTGTTTGTTTGAAAAAATAGGATTAGCGAATTAATGTACTTGATTTTATGTCTGGTCATGTATTGAGCCATGAATGATTAATGAAATTCCTCTTAAAAAAAGACTTATTGGGTCGTTGTACACTTAATCAAGTGTAAATCCGACATATATAAGGAGGTTAGGTACTAATTAAACATTCATGTGGGATGGAATCTGTGACGACCCCTTCTCAAATTAGGGCACCGCTGGCCTAATCCCGTCATTAATCCCTAATCTCGCCAAGTAGGATTTAACAACGAATTAGTCAGTCTTTTTCCAAAACATTTCTCTTACCAATTAATTTTTAAATAAGCATTTTCTTATTTTATGTCAATTAATAAATCAGAGTTAATTGAAAGTTATACAATTTAAAGTTTATTCAACTGAAGACTTAACAAATTAGCATAAGCTTTTAACATAATTTAAGTATGTGGAAAACCATGAAACAAAGATCATATATAATGTGTAATATATATATATATATATATATATATATAGAAGTCATACAAGAAAATCAAAAACCAACAAAATCAGATGTAGGAGCACTCCACTAGCTCATAGGTAGTCACCGATTTTCTCCTTGCCCGGTCTGCTACTCGATGAATCTGCACCCACCGTCACAAAAAGGACGGTGAGTATAGGAAAGTAGAAAGTAACACTGAGAGACATTTGTTCACATTTCCAAATATACAACTAGTATCCGAAAACATAAGAATAGCAACTATGCTGAAAAAGAATCATGCTATAAGATATTTCAGTTAAATAATATGCAACTGACACAGGCTAAACAGTAATGATACAGGGCCGATCGGCCGTGAGTTACAACACATCAACCTTATTCCACTATTTAAGGTGTAAACAACACCATGAATGTCTTCACATCCGTACAAATGCCTATCTCATATATAAATACTCACAAGTGCCCCTCACATGTGATGTATACTTGCCAATAACCCCAGGTCTCATACCCTGTGTGCTGCACAAGTTAGTGTGAGATCCCGACAACCCCAAAAGGCTAGGGACCCCTTGTGTCGTACACATCTCTATCATATCAAGGTCCTAGATACAAGAACTGCTTTCACAACCCAAGAAATGACATGTTTCCGACAAATATAATTGCATATATAATGCATAAAAGAAAATAGGTTACAATACGATTTAACACCTACCTAATAACATGCTATTTCATTTGACTAAATGTCTCAATAATAAAAAATGACATAGCACATGATTTGGAGTCAATGAAACCATTAAATCAACAGTCAATGCCATGATAATAAACTCATATAATGAGAGAGGAAACAAGTCATGACATCCAAAGTACAATAGCTAACTCAGTCCAACTGACTGTAAATGAACAACAAAACATGAATGAAATGTAAATAAATACCTCAATTAATTTGCTTACAATCCACACCAATTTTCTAGCTAATTCGGCCTCTGGACACCTCCAAAATAGTACCCGAACCCTTAAAACTTTTCCCTAGGTTCCTGATGTCATTTCATATGTCTTAGAGTATGTTTAGACCTTTAATTAGGGTATTATACTAGTTTAAAGTGTTTAAGTTTTATTTAGAAAATTGCAAATTTTGTGTTGTCAGAGCACCTAGCGCGTTGGGTGGCATGTCTAGCGCGCTAGTGACCTCGTTAGCGCGCTAGCTAGCACATCTAGCACACTTTGTATAGGAAAACCTAAAATTCTGCACCTTAAATTCAGAGTTTTCTTCACACATAGCCAACTCCAACACCTTAGGATCCATGTTCTAACCTACTAGAGACCCCAAAACACCCACCATAACCATTACAAGAGCCACACATCATATTGATCATAAATTCATCAAATTAAACTAAATCACTAGTGTAAGTAAAATCACCTAGTTGACGAATACCTATAGCTTGATCTACCACCTCCTAAATTAACCAAAATTCATTTCGATTCTCTTGCCGATCTTCTCTGATCTTCTTCTCCAACTTACTTCTTCTCTACGATTTCAAATAAAATGAAATGCATGTTCATCCCATCCATTATATATATGATAAGGTTTGTTAATAGCCATTAATCTTGATGTGTCACGCATCTTGAGACTAATCTAATGGCCTATATCTTGACACAATTCCACTAACTCTCTAATAAGTCCATCTAACTAACACCAATTGAAATTCAATTGGTATCTTGATGTGTCATTACGTATCTCGAAGAATATCAATGACTAATGTTTTAACTTGGAAACTTAGGTTACATTTAACGTAAATCAACATAGTCATATGAAACTCAACTAATTAAGGTGCATGAACTTAAGTTAACTTACCAAATTACTCTCTACCATGGTACCACGCCGTCACACATCTCAAGGCACGTCCCCGCTTACGTCTCGACATTTATAGATAAGTATGAGTGACTTAGTAGTCTACACATATAGAATACACTAGAAATATATCACAATAAATCTAACATATACCTCGGCCACATCGCTTCGGTCATGACACCTATCTCGATACGGGTCCCATGTCACGGGTCAATAATCCTGATTTAAGAAATTAAACTAAGATTATAAATTGGGCCATGACAAAATCACTATACATTATATAATTGTGTGATTATGTCGATTGCATTTCTTTTCTTTTTTTGTTCCTGCCACCTATTTGAAGCCCAACGAGCCCCGACCGACTAATTTAGGCTCGAGTTGGATACGACCATTAAGTGGTAGTAAAACTCTCCCTTAAGTGTTTTAAAGACTCTATACATAAAACTCAAATTTGAGACCATGACTAATTAATTAATATCAAAACTAAAACTCATAAGCCATTGTTAGGGTTTCAGTTTCACAGAGATCTTGAGAGAAAAGACTCTCTCTATCTTTCTTGACAGAGAAGATACTACACATTCAATTATATAGTAAAGTGAGCTTTACATTTGAACCATTGATTACATGTTTATATAAATCATCACCCGAGTGTCGGTAGAAATATCTGACTGACTCATCATTACCACTGACTCAAGTAATCCATACTCATAATCACCCGAGTGAGCTACACATTCAATTATATAGTAAAATGAGCTTTACATTTGAACCATTGATTGCGTGTTTATAGGGATCGACTCTTATACAATCTTAGTCATCCATTCACATAACATATGCACTAGCACAACAGACCACGTGATCAACACCCTCTCACTTATACATTCATCACTCATATTCATACAACTCACACATACATACAAACTTAATGATTTGTCCTAATATCCCCCCTCAAACGAAGGTGGAGTGAGACTACCCCAAGTTAGTATCGCAATAAGCAGAATCTGAAGATTGTGAAACCTTTCGTGAAGATATCTGCCTCTTAATCTGAAGTACAAGCATGATTCATAGTTAGATGCTCAGCTAATACCTTGTCCCTTACATAATGAATATCTAATTCAATATGCTTGTTCTTGAGTGATAAACTGGTTTTTTAGCTAATGATGCAACACTTAAATTATCACACCACACTGTCGGAGGAGGTGAGAGAGGAAAATATAACTCAGATAAAAAAGATAATAACCAAGAGATCTCAACTGTAATCTGAGCTAGCGCTCTATACTCAGATTCAGGGGAAAATCTAGACATAACAAGTTGTTTCTTGGACTACTAGGATACCAAGTTCTGTCCCAAAAATATTGCGTACCCAACTATATAACATCTGTCATCGGGAGATGCTGCCTAGTTTGAATATGAAAATCCTGTAACAAACATCTACGAACCAAGTCTAAAAAAATCCCCATATCAATAGTGCCCTTAAGATATACCTCAATACTCGCTTAAGTGCTTGCCAATGAGTAACAGTGGGAGACTGCTAGTATTAACTTAAACTATTAACAATGTATGTAATGTCGGGCCTTATATGGACCAAATACTATAATTTTCCTGATAAACTTCTATACAGAGTTATGTCATAAAGAAGCATGCTAATAGAAATAGGAGTATCAATGGACAACATTCAACATACCACCCTTTTGAAGTAACTATTTCACATAGGCAGATTGAGTAAGATACATACCACTTTTGTCTCTTCGAGCTTCCATATCCAAGAAAAAACTCAACTCACTAATGTCTTTTAAGGCAAAACAATCATTTAATTTGGAAAGAAAAGATTGAGTAGCATTAGAATGAGAACCAGTCACAATAATATCATCAACATAGACTAGTGTATAAAGCACAACAAACCCATCAAAGAAAACAAACAATGAATTATCAGCTTTAGAATTCTGGAAGCACCAAGAAATAAGAGTAGATCTCTATTTATCAAACCAAGCCCTAGGTGTCTGTCTCAGCCCATATAATGCTTTGTGTAACTTGCAAACATGAGAAGTAAAATTGCATCGACAAAACCGTGAGGCTGATTTGTAAATACTTCCTCACTCAAAGTACCATTGAGAAAAACATTTTTTATGTCTAATTGCCTAAGAGACCATCCATACTAAACTGTCAAAGACAATATAACTCGAATGGAAGAGGCTTTGACAACCGAACTATAGGTCTCCCCAAAATCAATACTGGAAACTTGTTTAAATCCCATGACCACTAATCTAGCTTTATATTGATTAATGGAACCATCAAAATTACGTTTAATTGAAAAGATCCATTTATTACCTTCAATATTTTGATTGGAAACAGAAGGGACTAGAGACCATGTGCAATTCTTCATTAAGGCTTGATATTCCTTATCCATGACCTCTTTCCACTTGGGATTTCTTAGTACCATTTCACAGTTAACAAGAATATCAACAGATTCATTAAAAGTATTAGCCAAAAACCTTTTGGTTTACATATCCCATCTTTATCTCTAGTTATCATGTGATAGGTGTTGTGTGGTGAAATAGTATTAGGGTCAGACACAAGAACATCATGAGAAGAATGCTGAATAGATTCAGAAACTTCAACACCATATGGAGAAGATGAAACCCTCCAAAAATAGAAGAAAAATGAAACATTTCAAGATTTGGAAACTTATGTTCATTGAATAACACATTCCTTGTTATAAACTAGATCTATTCATGGGCTAGGCTTGGGTCGGGCCCAACCGAGCCCAGGCTTAAGAACCTTAGCCCAAACTTGGCCCACTATATATATGTGGGCCTACACATAGCCCCAAGCTCGACCCATGTAAAAATGCAAAGCCTAAGCCTAACCCATCAAATCCATGAATAAATATTTTAATATTAAAAATCTAAAAAATAAATTATTTATTCATTTAATAAATTTTTATGGACTTTTTTGACACCATATGTGTTTATATATGTATATAGCATATTCATACATTTCGCAAAAAGGAGGAGTAGCTCAAATGGTAAACATCACGTAATGTGTGCATTAGGTCCTAAGTTCAAACCACTCATACAACATTTATTATTTTAGAATATATTTGTTATAAACTTATATTTGGGCCAACCCCAGGCCGAGCTTGGGGCTTTTAAAGTGGTATATGCCCAGCCCATTTTAAAGCAGACCTACTTGGGCTTAGGACCTGGCCGGGCTTTTCTTGAAAAGGGTTCTCCAAGCTTGATTATTTTTTCACGAGCTTGGGCGGGCCGAGCGGATACCCGAGCCCATAATCAGATATATTATAAACATTTTCCCAATGGAATTCATGCACTTATGCCCTTTGTGGATTGAGCTATACCCAAAAAATAGACATTTCACAGAATGAAACTGGTATTTATGATTATTATAGGGTTCGAGATATGGGAAACATGTACACCCAAACATTCTTAATAGCTTATAATCAGGAGGAATGTTGTAAAGCTTTTTATATGAAGAAGAACCCCGAAGGACTTTAGTGGAAAGTCTATTGATGATAAAATTTGCAGTTTCACAAGCATCCCACCAAAATTTAAGAAACAATCGACTCATTGCTAGAAGAATCATACTCATTTCAACTATATGACGATGTTTTCTCTCAGCCTATCCATTCTGTTCATGGGTGTGAGGAGAAAGATGCTGAAAAATAATTCCTATAGAATCAAGAATAGGTTTGAATGAACGATATTCCCCACCCTAATCAGATTGGAATCTCTTTATAGTAGTTTGAAATTGATTCTCAACCATTGTCTTAAAGCGTAAAAAAGCTTTTACAACATCAGATTTAAGACGTAAATGATACAACCATGTAAATCGAGTACAATCATCCATAAAATGTATATAGTAATTGAATCCACCAGGACATGTAACAGGAGGATGACCCCACAAGTCAGTGTGAATTAAACCAAACACATGAATAGACATATGAGAAGACTCAGTATATGGTAATGCATGAACTTTTCCCTGAGGACTGTGAGAATAAAAATCAATATCAAAATCCATATGTAAATGAAGACTGTTATTTAAAACATATCTTAACACTGTGTGTGCAGGATGAACAATTCTGGAATTCCAGAGACTATATTTGAAGCAAGAAATGTAGAATGATGACCAAAAGAAGAATGTAGTTGTTCAAAGAATCGGTACAGACTATTGTGTAGTAACCCATGAAGGAGGATTTCATTGGTTTGTGATACTTCATAAAACAAGTATGATGATGAAATCCAATTAGAACATTATTATCCTTGGTTAATTGAGAGACACTTAACAAGTTTTTCTTAATATTAGGCACTCATAAAGTGTTATGGAAAGATAATCTAAGTTAACAGATGGTATTAATGCAGTGCCAGTGCTAGCAATTGGTAAACACTCACCATTACCAACCATGAAGGATTGTTTACCTATATAAAACATGTAGTTCGTCAACTGCAAATGATCAACGGTAATGTATGAAAAAGCCCTACTATCTATATACCACGTAGTATCTTGTCACATCTCAGCTGCACCAAAAATCGAACTCTGATTATGTGGAACAACATGATTGAATCTCAACTGTGGAGGACCTGGATTAGTAGCTGGCTGAGACCCTATATACTTCATGTCTGCACATAAATAACATATTACTGTTGAATGCCCAAACTTACCATAAATTTGACATGTTGGCTTGTTGTTATTATTGAAATGAAATACATGGCCTCTATAATGACCACAACCTCTATCGCGATTACCAGAAGCACCACTCTGATTCATTGACCCTCTATAACCATTGTGTGACCCATGTTGAGTCCCATTTGGTGAATTGCCATCAAATTTGTTGCCTCCATTCTTCATTTCAGCAGAATTTGCAATTGGAGAAAAATCTTGAATGGACAGGGAGATAATACCTTGACCGATCTGATACAAGTTCAGAGTACGCTCAAAATTGAACATGATGGCTTGAAATTCTTGCCAAGACAGATTATGTTGTTGTTGAAGCGCTATAGTAATAGGACGATACTCAACTTCAAGAACAATAAAATGATTTGCCATAAGATCTTCAACACTCACAGAAGCTCCAACCATTGCCAAACTGTCAAAAAATCCTTTCATCTTCAAGAGATATGTGCTCATCTTCAGATTTCCCTTCTTGGTTAACTGAAGTTGTGATACCTTGTTCAATTTTTTATGATATAAGTCCCAATCTAAGGTGAGGAGAGTTTGTTGACTAGTTTATGTATGGGCTACAAATGTGAAAGTGGGGTTTACTTCAAAATGTCATGGCTAGATGGAGTGTCCACTCCACACCTATAAGTCTTATTTTTCTTTGTAAGTAGTTGGTGTGCGACTATTCCAACATCTCCAACACTCCCCCTATAATCCAACTAGGACGTGACCGCAGTACATCAATCAACCATTTTTGTTGGATGTCTACAAGGCCCTTGGACAATGGGTTATTAAGCCAACCATGGGCTCTGATACCATATCAGAATTGAAACTCATAAGCCATTGTTAGGGTTTTAGTTCCCAGAGATCTTGAGAGAAAATACTCTCTATGTCTTTCATGATAAAGAAAATACTACACATTCATTTATATAGTAAAATGAACTTTACATCTGAACCATTGATTGTGTGTTCATACGGATAGACTCTTATACAATATGAGTCATCAATTCATGACAAAGAAGATACTACACATTCATTTATATAGTAAAATGAACTTTAAATCTGAACCATTGATTGTGTGTTCATACAGATCGACTCTTATACAATATGAGTCATCAATTCACACAACACACTAGCGCAACATACCACGTAATCAACACCTTCTCACTCATACATTTATCACTAATGTACATGCAAATCACACGTAAATAATACAAACTTAATGATTTTTCCTAATAATTAAGCTTGGCACAACTCGGACCATCACGTTAGACCACTTAGGGTGATGGATTTTGCTTTCAAGTAAATTTATTTTAGTTATTTTTAAGAAGCTTTAAACGTTCGATATCTGATCGTGGCTATAAGGAAAACGACGATTGTAGTAATAATGTGATCAACTAATGTTGATTACGGATATTGTCCTCAGGGAAAGGTGTATTGCACTCAATAGACTTAGTCAAATTTACTTTATTGCTAAGAAAATCTCTTTTTAATTAGTTTTTAACTAAATTATTCTAATTTAACAAAACAATGTAGATACTTGTATTTTTATATTAAGAAGATCTTAGTTAACAACTTCACCTAGGTAATGAATAACTATGTTTTTCAACTCACTTCCTTCATCTTCATTATGTGGGTGCAATGCTTAATTAGAATAGATAAATTTCCTTCGAATCCACTTCAACCCACTGTCGTGACAAAAAAGATTCTAATGCACAAACTAGAACTCCACCTATCGGAGTGAATAACATAAGTTCCACATCGCTTTAAGTTCCAAATCTTCAGATTCATAACCAATTACGTTTTCTATACGTGCTTCCCTAATCAATAACTATCTATTGTTGCTATATATTTTACGGTTGTGTTATCCATATCCGCCTTCAAAGCTCCAATGGCCATGATAACTCATAAAACCTCTAATCAACAAAATCGTGATCAAGATGTTCGTAGCATTACGTCTATAATCAATACAGATTTCAACCATTGCACTTTTTATCCTTTATAATCCCTTCATAACTACTTTAGCATAACATTCATACTATAGGACCCATTGATCCCTAAGACTAATGACCTACTCACACATCATTGAAATAAACATGCATATTATGGTATTCATTGCAATTAAAGATTAAACAAAATAACTTCAATTAAATGAATAAAACAATACCGAATAACCATACATGAGTTTTCAATGTCTTCTCCTCCAAACTATTCTTAATACTCAAGAACAAAGTAAAACTAAATGAAATTATGCTAATTGGTTGCTCTTAATGATAATTAGTAAATTAGTGATATTGTATGATAATTTGTGATATTAGGTGGCGGTTTGTGATATTGGGTGAGTTTACCACGCTCTAATACTTATTTATACTTTTAAGACACTTAAGAATACAATTAGAAACCTTAATAGACAATTCCAAACATACTAGAACTTTAAACTTTCTATTTCCTACGTTTCGCAGATGTTTATAAGTAATTTTGTGTTGTCTGTGTAAAACCATGGTGCTGCCATATCATCAGCTTGTTTGAGTAATTTTTCTCGTCACAGTGGGCTCGACGCCCTGTGTAGTCATCCTCGACGCCATGTATATAAAGCTACAGCGCTGCCACTACGCTAAGGTTTTTGCTCAACTTTTCTTCTTGTCACGCCTTCTCCATACCTTTTCCAATGCTATATGGTCATTTTCCATGGCATAAGCCTCCTTGCCACAACATCAATCATTCTTTTATGCGTTTTATCCCCATTTCGTCATGAAATCACTCATTTATCTCTTTTATACCTTATATACTTGAAAATAAATAAATATCGTCAATTTGAGTTCATTTCGGGATATTTACACCAAATATACTACTAAACTAGTGCTATTATATAAGTCTAAATAATCATTTATCAAATACCTCAAACTTAGAATTTTTCATATCCCAAGCAAAAATGTATTTTACAAAGTGTTTTTACTGCTATTACGTAAGTTCATGCTCATTTTATATCGTTCATGGAGTATAATTTAATTCAAATAAGTTCTAGTTAATTATCCATTCAAGAGCTTTTCTTTGCAAGAACTTATACTTTCAAAACATGTAGCATTTTCCGACACATACAATTCACTTTCGAAACTCGAAAGTAGTTCACAACTAAAACCATCACTAATCACTAGTTTATTTCACCTCAATACTTAAGTAGTAAGTGCACAATCTCATGATTTCTCATTAAGCTCAAGAATTCATAAATAAGTATAGATCATACTAGTTTTGTAGACTGTAGCACTTCAAAAGTCCATATAGGACTTAATCTAGTTGGAAAAAAAACTTAACTTAATTAAGTTACTTGTACTCGAGCTAAATCTTCTATATGAAGAGTTTTAATCTAACTTTCGCTTTCCTTTTTATCTTTATTTTTATCTTTATTTTTATCTTTTATTTTTCCTTTCTCCTCATATTCTCTAGTTATACAGTCTCTGCTTTTTTTCATATAGATTTTTTTTTCTCTTTTTTTTTCCAACCATCAAGTTCTCTGCTCATTTTCTTGTAGAACTTGTTGGACTCTCTATTTTAATTTAAAACTCTTATTAGTACTTCTTACTTTTACTTTATCAAGCAAGTTCTAACTCCAACTTTTTATTAAACGTGGTGCCTATCTCTTCCCCTCTTAGTACTAAGTCTTTATTTAATTTTACTTAACTAAGATTCATATTTCTTATAGAATTCCTTAGAGATCTAACTTTCTCCACAAGAAGTGTTCTAATATTCTTCTTGCTTTTGTTTCAAGTTTATATTCTTTCCTAACTCAATGTTTCTAATCATAAAATCATACCGTTGTTTGCTACATTTCTTATTTTCTTCAAAAAATCTTAATAACACTCTCTTGAGTTTCATATCAACAAGATACTTGTATTCTTACTCATCCTCAATTATAGGTATGAACTTTGGAAATAAATTATTTATTCATTACATATTACTATATATAACTTAATCTATACTACTTAAACACATTCGAATAGTAAATAAATGAAAAAAATACACAACTATGCTTTCCTCTTTAACTGCTTCAAAAATAAAAAAATTTATGATCATACCTACAGTGTTTATCCTTATTTCATAATTTTTTACCACTTCCTATAGTGTAGTGTTGATGCCCCAAACTTAAACCAAACCTTATCCTCAAGGTTTAAAAATAAGACTGAAACATAAAAAATACTAACACAAAAATAATAATATAATAATATCCCTATAACTCTTTAATGTTGTATGAATATGCCGCATATGTTTAGACATTTTCATTCCGATGAAACTTCACCTGGCAAATGATTTTTCTTACACATTTAACACAAAACTTTCAAAAGTTAGAAAATTACTAAAACGTTTGGATTGTTCTAACTAAACTAACTAAATAACTAACTGAAATTCAAAAACTTGAAATAAAAACCCATGGGCTACCTCCCAATAATGCTTAGTTTAACGTCATTAGCCCGACACATTTTTGCTCGTTTAGTCAGAGTTTAAATCGAGACACTTCATTTGTAGGTCAGAGATAACGATATATCTCCCGTTTAGATTTACTTCTTGTCCTTCAACAAAGACAATCTTCTCGCCATCATCATCCTCCTCGATACTCATTGTAATCATTTTCTTATTTGTGTGCAAGGCCAAATTGGCAGTGTTCAAGAATGGTCGCCCATGTATCATAGATACATCATCATCCATATCATGATCCATAATCTCAAAATCAGTGATGAATGTGAATCTACCAATTTTCACATGCACATTCAAGGCTCTCTCTATTGTTGGTACCAAGTTACTATAAACTACTTGCAAGTCTGTTATATCGGGACAATTGATATTCAAATCAACTTATAACATGTCCTTTATAGGCATTACATTGACTGAGGCTCTCATATCACATAAGACGTTTCTAAACTGGTGCCCATCAATGCTCAATGGTATATATGCATATATCTTCAGGATCTCTACTCTTGATTGGTTGAAGTCTCGGTGTGAACTTGAATTTTGGTTCCAGCTTCTTTGGAACAACCTTGTTGTTAGTTCATTTGGGTGCTTCTTCAAAAGGCCCTTCATCTTGTTGTTCAATTCTCCATTGTTCCTTCCCACTTTTGTTATTTTTCAAGGCACTGATCCTTTGATGCTTGAATCCTTTGAGTTCATTTTGCCTCACTTCTGTTCCATTCTCGTGTATCACTTCATATTTTCTCATAGCCAAAGCGTTTACTCTTTCTAGCTTGTACATCATTTGTTTTTGCATTGGCTCATTCGTTGCTATAACGCTCATCATGTGAATAACACTAACATTGCCTTTAGGATTCCTGATAGTGTTACTTGGAAACTACCCTTCCTTCCTTGAATTCAAAGTAATGGCTAGCTGACCAATCTGTCTCTCTAAGTTCTTAATGGATTGTGATCTCTCATCGTCCATCCTCTTTAGAGCTTACTTCACATTCTTCATCTCTTTCTCATGCTTCCCATGATGTTCCCTGTTGTACATGTCAATGGCGTTCAAGAATTTCTCAATTGACCTCAATGACGTCATCTCTTCGCTTTGCCCTAGCTTCTCTTATTGGGCTTGTTAATTGAAGCCTGGAGGTAACTTTAGTGTGTTATCAAGATTTTTATATGAGAAATTAGGGTTTTTGTATCCTTGATAAAACCTTAGAGGTGTCATTCCTCTCGACTTAAAGTTTTTTCCATAACGCTGGTTGTTCATGAAGTTGATCTCCTTAAGCTCAATTCTAGTTGCATGTCCATTGGATTAACCACTATGGCTTGGTGATTAACGGGTTGTTGTATAGTTTGCATTTGCAGGTTTTGTTGTCCCATTTGAAGCTTTGCCATTTGACTGCTCAGGTTGGATAGTTGTGCCACAATCGCAGCTTTCAAATCAATTTTGTATATGCCTGCTGATTTCCTAATTATGGAACGAGTACCAGATGTTGAGTTCTAAGACATAAGATCTAGGAGATCTAATGCTCCATCCTCATCCTTGGTTAGTAGAGAACTACCTGCTGCAACATCTACTAGTGTTCTGGTGTTGTGATTCATCTTATAGTAGAAAATCTATAGTTATGCCCATCAAGTATCCATGTCCTGGACATCTCCTCAGCATTTCCTTGAATCTTTCCAAAGCCTCTCCAAGAGACTTGGTCCTCTTGCTTGAATTGATTGATTTCAGTTTCCTTTCACTGACCTTCACTTGGGGAAAGAACTTACTTAGAAATCTTTCATTGATTTCCGCCCATGAAGTCATACTCCCTGCGTTCAGTACTTAGAACTAGGATTTGGCCTTTCCACCCAATGAGAATGAGAAAAGTTTCATCCTAATCACCTCCTTTTTAACTCCAGTAATGTGCACGTTATCGCATTTCTCCAAGAAATTCTCTACATATACAACCTAATATTTATTTGCTAGCCCGTTGAACACGCTATTCTTCACCATGTTGATTAGAGATGGTCTCAGTTCTAACTCGGTAGTGTTGGCTGAAAGCCTCATCACTCCATTGTAAGTCTCTTGAACTTCTGGCTGGAAGTAGTCACGAAGACATCTCTGTACTTGCACTCTATCTTGCACTACTAGATCACCTTCGGGTTGGTTATTCCCTAGGCCTTGTTGTTAGTTTCTTGCTTGATCCCCTGCTATCTTGATTTCTTTCTTTTTCTTTCCTTTGTTGGTTATGTCAGTCTCAGGGTCGTAAGGCATTAAGTTCTTCTCCTTCACTACGCATGCACTAATTCTCCCTAAAAAGAAAACACAAAAGATCAAGTGTAGACTATCAAACTTAAAACTTAAACATTTTTTTATTTTTATAAACTTGAAAGTAAATTAATTAAAATAAAACTTAACAATTTTGTAAATTAACAAAGCTAGAGCGGCTACCTATCCCCGACAATGGCGCTAAAAACTTGATCGTGACCGCAAATATAACAGCTCGATTGTAGTAATAATGTGATCAACGAATGTTGATTGCGGATATCGTCCATAGGGAAAGGTGTATTGCACTCAGTGTAATTAGTCATATTTACTCTATTGCAAAGAAAATCCCTTTTTAATTAGTTTTTAACCAAACTATTCTAATCTAACAAAATAATGTAAATATTTGTACTTTTATATTAAGAAGATCTTAGTTCAAAACTTCACTTAGATAATGAATAACTATGCTTTTCAACTCGTTTCTTTCATCTTCATTATGTGTGTGCAATGCTTAATTAGAATAGACAGATTTCCTTCAAACCCACTTCAACCCACTATCGTGAAGGAAAAGATTCAAATGCACAAACTAAAACTCCACTAATCGGTGTGAATAACGTAAGTCCCACATTGCTTTAAGTTCCAAATCTTTAGATTCATAACCAATTAAGTTTCATATCTGTGCCTCCCTAATCAATAACTATCTATCGATGTTATATATTTTACGGTTGTGTCGTTCATATGCGGCTTAAAAGGTTCAATGGCCATGATAACTCCTAAAACCTCTTATCAATAAACGCGTTATCAAGATGTTTGTAGCATTACATCTAGAATCGATACAAATTCTAACCATTGCAATTTTTATACTTTATAACCCGTTCATAACTACTTTAGCATATCATTCGTACCATATGATCCATTGATCCCTAAGATTAATGAAGTACTCACACATCATTGAAATAACTTGTATATCATGATATTCATTGCAATCAAAGATTAAATTAAATAACTTCAATTAAATTAATAAAAAAATACCGAATAATCACACGTAAGTCTTCAATGTCTTCTCCTCCAAACTCTTCTTAAGACTCAAGAACAAAGTAAAACTAAACTAAACTATGCTAATTGGCTGCTCTTAATGATAATTGGTAAATTGGTGATATTATATGATAATTTGTGATATTGGGTGGTGGTTTGTGATATTGGGTGAGTTTACCACGTTCTAATACCTATTTATACTTTTAAGACACTTTAGAATACAATTAGAAACTATAATAAACAATTCTAAATGAATAAAACTCCAAACTTTCTATTTCCTACGTCTCGGCAATGTTCATAAGTGATCCGGCATTGTCTGTTTAAAGCCACGACGCCGCCACAACTTCGCCTGTTTGTATAATTTTTCCCTTCATAGTGGGCTCGACGCCCTGTGTTGTCATCCCCGACTCTATGTGTACAAAGCAGCGGCGCCGCCACTGCGCCAAGTGTTCTGCCCTACTTTTCTTCTCTTCATGCCTTCTCTACCCCTTACCCACGCTGTATGGTCATTTCCCACAGCGTCAAGCCTCCTTGCCCCAACGTCAATCATATTTTTATCCATTTTATCCTTGTTTCGTCTTGAAATCACTCATTTGTCTCCTTTATACCTTATATACCTGAAAATACATAAATACCATCAATTTGAGCTCATTCTGGGATATTTACACCAAATATACTACTAAACTAGTGTTATATATAAGTTTAAATAATCACTTATCAATACCGCACCTGATTCACCCCCTCAAGTGTTTCTTGTTTCTTCAGCAAGAACAATAAATTGTACAATCCCCTACAAACCTATTAATCCATGCATCGATTTAATGGACACGTCTCACCCAAAGCTAAAAAAATTTATTATATATAAAACCTAAACTTTCATGTTCGTGATTATTTTGAACCTTTTAATAACTTTCACCAAAAATATAACCTTTTAATAAGTAGCCTAAATTAAGGCCTAATATTGTTTGCAACATACTTAATACCTTCAGCTCAGAGGTGTGGGATTGTATACTTAAAAGACCTAAGTTGTAACAAAAAAGGGCACCTCAGTACTACTTACGGAAAGATCCACACTTATATCCTTCATTACAAAGTCTTCCTTAATCTATGTGTGTATTTGATTCCACGCATCCCCAACAATTATTTTGACCTTAAAGTAAACCTTGAATCCAACTCACTAAAATCTCTTTCATCAATAACAAAGTGTATATATGTTCTGTTACCAAAAAAAAGTGTATAAATGTTCAAAAGTTGTGATCCCTCGATCAATCACTTCCCCCGGCCATCAAAGCAAAAAAAAAAAAAGGCTTTCTATGGAAGCCGATCAACAAATAGATTGAGACTTTAGGGATGTGATGGTGATGAGGCCAACGAAAAAGACTGAAAGAGAGTGTTATTTTCCCACCAAAAAAGAAGAAGAAAGAGTGTTATCTTGCTTTACCCCGTGAGCCTATAAGACTAATGGCTTTAACTATCCTGGCAAGTACAACTTTCAAAAGGAAACACCAAATTAAGAGTGGATAACGGTCTTAAGATGAGCCTACAACTTGAGAGGTAACCCTTCAAGCAATTGGAGGGGATTTTGTTTGGTTTGTTTGACGTGTGTTACAAAATAACTAAGTTTTGTCACGGTATTGTTGTGTTGCTCGGGTAATTATTGATGCCTAAAATTATTTCAGCTAGAGCACTTCAATTTTTTGTCACGTTGTTTATATATCATGAGATCGGGATTGCTCTGCACCATATATAGGTATTAGTTTTCTATAGTGGTCTCAATATTGTTATTATAGGCGCATCTACAAAATACGCATCGTACAATGTACCTTGAGATGCGCATCACGCTTGCATCGGATGACGCGCTATCGTGATGCTCAAAGTAGGTCAATCAATTATTTTCTTATTGTGTAATAAAATGAAACAACATATTCTCTCTCAACAAAATACCTTGAGATGCGCATCACGCTTGCATCGGATGACGCGCTATCGTGATGCTCAAAGTAGGTCAATCAATTATTTTCTTATTGTGTAATAAAATGAAACAACATATTCTCTCTCAACAAAAAAAAAAGAAAAGAAAGAAAATTAAACTTTAGCTAGTCGGCATCGTGCGCTTCCCGACGGGCAAGGCGAAGTATCATGTATTAAATAAAAAATGAATTTGATAGGAAAAATGAGTCCAAAAATTAGATATTGAAATCTTTGATGAACCCGATGTCAATAACAAATCATTCAACATAGACAATAAAAGATATTGAAAGAGAGTTTTGAGAGGTGAGTGATGACAAATGTTTATAAAATTAGATATTAATTGAAATAGAGTTTTGAGAGGTGAGTGAGTTCTAGAGAAGCTTTGGCTTATAGAGTGGAGAGAATAAGGCTTGGTGGTGGTTAGATACTTACATGGGGAGATAAAGAGACCAAAAATAATATTTAACAAATGATAAATAATGGTTATAGAATTATTTTAATTAGTGTTATGTTACATACCTACCTAAAGAGATCAAAAGACTAAACAAATAATTAATGTCTAATTATTATAAATGATTAAATAATAACTATTTAACTTAGTGGTTACATCAACATAGGAAAACCAAGATGCCAAAAGAAAATAAGTGGACCGTTAATGTATGACTTATGAGGCTTGAGAAATAGTTAATGTGTGAGGTTTAAGACGTGACAGATTACTGTTAAAGGAAGGTGTCGCCACATGGCAACACAAGATATAACTTTATTCCCATTGGAGTTGGTGTCGATGACATGGTGAAAGAGTTGTTGACATGACGAGAAGTAGGCTTGAGGAGAAGCCAAGTGACATCTCAAGATACAAATTTAAATATATATATATATATTTTATATTGGAGTTGGTGTTGATGACGTGGCGAAAGTGTTGTTAACATGGCGAAAAAGGAGGCTTTAGAAGAAGCCATGTGACATCTCAAGATATAACTTTAATATATATATAGATTGGAGTTAGTGTTGATGACGTGGCAGAAGTGATGTTGACGTGGCGAGAAGAAGGCTTGAGAAGAAGCTGTGTCATTTCAAGATACAACTTTAATATATATATATATATATATATATATATATATATATATATATATATATAGAGTTGGTGTTGATGACGTTGAGGAATTGTTGTTGACATGACGAGAAGGGGCTTGAGAAGAAACCATGTGGCATCTCAAGATACAACTTTAATATATATATATATATATATATATATATATATATATATATATATATATATATATATATATTGAAGTTGGTGTTGATAACGTGGCGGAAGTGTTCTTGACGTGGCGAGAATGAGGCTTGGGGAGAAGCCATGTATATATATATAGATTCATTCAAAAGGAAATGGATGAGACTATATAAAGTGCATAATCTAGTGCATAATCTAAACGCTTTCTGCAAGCAAGCAAAGCTTTTCTCGAGGGTCCCCGCCTTGGGGTGTTTTTCCAAAACTAGGCCGCCAACGCCGCTGCGCTGGTCCGCGACCTCCCTACGGCGTTCTTCTTGTTGCGCTTGCGCCGTCTTCTGCCGTCACCGCGAGCTGCTTTGACCAGCGTCGTCCTCGCCGTCGTCACCGCGAGCCGCTGGACCAGCGTCGTCCTCTCGCCGCTCCGTCCCTCAAGCCATGGCGTCGTCGTCGTCGTCGTAGTTGAGCGATCTCGACTAAAAAAGAAACCAATTTTGAATATATATACATTGGTTATAAAAAAGAAACCAATTTTGAATATATATATATATATATATATATATATATATATATATATATACATTGGTTCCAACCTTCAACTCTCTTTTCTCAACTAACTAACATTAACTAACCTAACCAAACCAAACTAACTAACTAACTAACTAACTAACTAACTAACTAAACTAAACTAACTAACCTTAACTAAACTAAATAACTAACTAACTACCTTAACTTAACTTAACTAACTAACTAACTAACCAAAGTAAACTAAACTAACTAACCTTAACTAACCTAACCAAACTAAACTAACTAACAAACTAAACTAACTAACCTTAACTAAGTAACCTTAACTAACCTTAACTAACCAAACTAAACTAAACTAACTAACCTTAACTAACCTAACCAAATTAAACTAACTAACAAACTAACTAACTAACTAACTAACTAAATTAAACTAAACTAACTAACCTTAACTAACCTAACCTAACCAAACTAAACTAACTAACTAACTAACCTTAACCAAACTAAACTAACTAACAAACTAAACAAACTAACCTTAACTAACTAACCTTAACTAACTAACCTTAACTAACCTTAACTAACCAAACTAAACTAAACTAACTAACCTTAACTAACCTAACCAAACTAAACTAACTAACTAACTAACTAACTAACTAACTAAACTAACTAAACTAAACTAAACTAACTAACCTTAACTAACCTAACCTAACCAAACTAAACTAACTAACTAACTAACCTTAACTAAACTAAACTAACTAACCTAACCAAACCAAACTAAACTAAGTAACTAACTAACCTTAACTAAACTAACTAACTAACTAACTAACATAACCAAACTAAACTAACTAACAAACTAAACTAACTAACCTTAACTAACCTAACCACCTAAACAATACAAACTAAGTAAACTAAAATGACTAACTTAACTAACTAAACAAACAACCAAAAAAAGTAAATCATTACCCAAATAATGAGTCATAACCTGACCTAACCTAAGTCAACTAACAAACGTAACCTAACTAACTATACTAACCTAAAATTGCCCAACAACAGATCTGAAGTAAACTAATCAAAAGTAGCACGTGTGATGCATAAAAAACTTTGTGCATGACATTGTGGTGTGTTTTGTGTTGAAGTTCAATGAAGACCGTGACGATTCTCACACAAACAACAAAAAATAAACTAACTTAATTGCAAACTAAACATACTAACTAAATGGAACTAACCAAACTAAACTAACTAACCTTAACTAACCTAACAAACCTTAACTAACCTAACCACCTAAACAATACACACTAAGTAAACTAAAATAACTAACTAAAGTAGCTAAATAAACAACCAAGAAACGATTAACTAAACTACCAAACGAAACTAAACAAACAACCAAGTAGCTCGAGAGTTACTTGTTAACAACCTAACCTAACGTAACTATGTGAACTAAACTCGACTAACCTAACCTAACCTAACTATGTAAACTAAATTAACTAAACTACACTAAGGAACATACCCTAACTCTACTACACTAAACTAAATTAACCTCAACACCTAAACTAAACTAACTTAACTAACTAAGCTAATTAACCTAACCAAACTAAACTAATATAACCTAACCACCTACACCTAACTAACTAAGCTAACCACTTAAGTTAAATTAAACATATAATCTAAACTAACTTAACAAACTAAACTAACTATTGAAGAGTAATCACGATACGACATTATAATAATATGGAAAACATGAGAAATAAGTTTATTCAATGAGAAGGTTGTATACACGTACTCCGTGAACCCAATATATAAGTTATCTACAAATCACCATGACATCAAGAAAACTCATCATGCAGTCTATGCCGGCGGTTACGTTGACGTTGTTGCTCGGTGATGCAAACCGACGTACTCTTTGTCTAGTTGGACGATGTGTTTGTACATTCGGTTGAGGTTGTTGAGGTAGCTGGTCTTGCATTGAATCACATCGAGTAGATTGATGCGTTTCCTCCGGTGCTTCACTCGACTCACCTCTCGCTACTCGATGCTCCCAAAAATAAGAGGTGGAACCATCCCAAAATACTAGGCTTCTGTATGGGGTTGGGGGAAAGGAACATGAGGTCACGGCATGGTCAACAAGTTCATGAATGACGGATCTCCACTATATGGCATATTGTAATTATAAGGAGTAGGAGTATATGGACTAGGCATGTATTGAGGCAAAGACGGACGGATACATTTGATGATGAGGCATTCCATGGACCACATATGAAGACGACGACCCAGTGCGTAAGGATCAAAATGGTAAGGAGGAAGATTCACGCTCGGCGGCCTGGGTACAAACATTTGAGGTTCCGTTGGGGTGTGGACGATGCAGAATGTACCCATGAGAAGAATGAGTTGGTGGGGATGATCGTTGGCTACTCGCCGCCAACAGCTCTGTTCTACTCACTCTCGAACGAGATGTACGTGCTGGAGGAGAACGTCTCGCTACTCTCTCGCAAAGCAATCTCGCCTAAGTAGATGGACGTGGTGGACGAGGACGTCCGGTGCGTTCCCGCACGCCTCTCGGTCGTGTTCGTCTTCTTCTCACCTCTATGTTTGGTTCGCCCGATCGTCTTCTTCATCTTCCCGTTCATTATCCTCATTTATGCCTTGTTCGACGTCATTTCCGTCATGCGAAAGAGTAGACCGTTGCCTTTCATCTTCGTCTAAAATTTTAATCCCTTCATCAAGCGCCGCAAGACCATACTCGTACCCCATCCTCGATAAACACTCGCCTCGCCGATGCACCAAGTTACGCCGATATACAAAATATAAGAGGTCAAAGCACGCAATATAAGATATTGGATGTTCGAGGAAAAGAAAGAGTTAGGAGATTACCGAGTAGTCACGTAACGCCCGTCGTGTCCAAAGAATCTCCTAGTGACCGAGAGATACCACGTCATGTAGTCTTGGTGATCGTGGCCTTCATTACGTGCCGTGGTGGCAATGGTGTCCCCACGATTCTCCCACATGTGTATGTAGCTTGCGTGAAAAGTCACCCAATTTTCATGATGATGTCCACGCAATTCGAGGCGGTGCGGTTGGGCGTCGTAAGCACAATTAGGTGGCACCACTTGTACCATGCCGAATTGTCTCATAACTTTCTCGGTCGATGCCACTCCATAATGTGGAAACAAATAAGGGGACACGTCGAAAGCCAACTCCCGTGACCATTTGTACAGAAATCGGGAAGAGACCCCATGAGTTCAGTATATGGTTGCCATACCACATCATCCTCATGCCTTTGCGAGTCGAGTGCATCACGAAGTCGATACGACGTGCGTCGCACTTTGTGAAACCGAAAATGCATCGAGCCATCTCGTGTAGAAAATAATAAGTTAAGATAAATGAAATTGGACAAGAATTTTTAGCAAATTAATGACAAATCGACTTTAATACATGTGTCCCAGTGGAACGTCCATAAGCATATTTTGGCCATCCACCGTTCGCGGTTGAGCTCTAGAAACACGCAGCGCCGCGATGCTATGAATGGAAATATGTCCCATGCCCACAGCTTGTACAAGAATTGACGCGCCAAAGAACCTCATGTGCCTCGCGCGAGATCCGCGACACAACTCCCCGTACAAATAAGCCAAACATGCACTCCCCAACTATATTGTCCAAATACTTGGAAATCCTCCAAGAATGGTAGGAACATAAAATGTACGAATCGATTGGACTTGTCGGCAAAAAGACAACCACCGATGAGTTGTAATATGTACGATCGAACGTAACGTTGGACCGACTCATCATCGCTATCATCATCTATTGCTGGTACGTTACGCTCAAGCCAATCGACCTTAAGTTTACATCCAACGACGTCATCTCCACCAGAGTTCGTCCAAGTAGCCTCTCGCAGACATCATCATAGTCTCGCGTCCGTCGTTCCCGTCACGCGCATACCTTCGATAGGTAATCCAAGCTGTACTCGCACGTCTTGAAGTGTAATGGTGCACTCCCCACAATGCATGTGAAATGTATGCGTCTCAGGGCGCCATCTCTCTACAAACGCAGTAATCAAAGCCCAATCAAGGCTGAAAAATGCTACCCGAGATATCCCATAGAACCCACTGGAACGAAGATATGGGATCATCCTAGAATGATACTGCATCGTTCGATCAACGACCCCACGTCTTTGACGTACGCGCATTGTTTCGTACACCTTGTAATTGATAATGTATTAATGTATGTTTTTGATACATTATTGCTGTAAATTTGACGTATTGATGTAAAAAAGGTTACCTCGCCCCTCCAGGTTCGCGTTGATCTGTGTGTAGATTGGAGTTGCAATAGTGATGGATCTGAAGGTCCTGGATCCATTGCAGTACAACTAGAAAGAATGTTAGAAAAATAAAATGAGTGTTGTACGAAACCAAACGGCAACTGATTTAATAAATGTTCACACAAAAACACACGACGAAAATGCTCAAAAGCAACATATGTACGAACTTAAGTTACTTCACACAATATACAAAATCGACTATAGGTTTTCATCGGATGGTTGAGGTCTCCTTGGACAATTTTTTTTGTTATGTCCCTCTAAACGACAAATACCACACCGGTTCTTCCTAGTTGGGACTCGTTCACGGTCTTTATTTGGACATGTTGTTCTTCTATGTCCTTCTTGATGACATATCCCACATCGCAAAGGTCTTTGGACATAAGGAAGACCCATCTCGGTATGTCTTCGCGATCCCTTAGGTCTCCCTCGCCACGTCTCGCACTGGGTCGGGTATGATTTTCGTCCCAAAAGTCGGCCAATACTTCTCATCTGGGATGGCCTTGAATTTGTAGGAGTAGCATTGTGCGTACACATCTATTCTATAGTATGGCTCGATGAACTGCGCGTAGCTCACTCGAATAAACGCACATGCTGCCAACACGTGTGAGCAAGGGAAACCAAACGACTGCCATTTATTACAACTGCACACCCGGTCCTTTAAGATGACGACTTGTGTGTTGTTGCCTTTATGCATGCGATCTCCATGTCTTCCAGTCTGCACTTCGAACTCACCAATGTCTCGATTGATCAACGTGACGTGATGCCTCCTTGCGGATTTCTCATATTTCGTGAGTGCCTTCATGACATATTCCGTGTACGCTTGTCCGTTTGAGATTGCCTCATTGATTTCCTGGTTGCGTTGATCGTGGTACGTCACCAATCTGTAGTATATCATCTGAGTCAACGCCGTAATTGGCAAGAATCGAGCACCCTTCAAGACCCTTTTAAAACATCTCGCAATTGCCGATGAAACTCTAGTAAGTAATATTGGTTCGTCGAATATTTATTGTATTTGAATGCAAATAATAAATTGTATTTCGTACTCACCAACACCATTAGAATTCATCCATCCGTACCGCATGCCTCCGTCGTGCGATTGGGTCCAAAGTTCTTTGGGGATGGCATTGACATATTGCAGGCATTGAGGCGTTCGTGAAGATAAGTATGTGAAACGCTCCATGCACGCAATAAATTTTCGTTCTTGATGTTGAACAGCTGCTCGACCAAGGAGTACTTTCAAGGGGTCATTTTTGAAGTGTGTGCCGAAATTACTAAGCAAGTGTCGCAAGCAATAACGGTGGTACCCTTTAGGGGGACAAAAGCGTTGATTGGGGTGTTGACCGCCTCCAAAATGCCAGGGTGACGATCAGAAATAACGCAAATCCCTTCTCTATCTGTCACGTGTTTGCGCAACATCCGCAAAAACCACCCCCACGAATCAGTTGATTCGGTTTCTGCAACGACAAATGCAACTGGTAATATGTTTTCATTTCCATCAACCAGATAACGCAATCATGAGCTTCCCACTGTATCTGCCATATAGGAATGTCGCGTCAATCGAAGCGAGGCCTGCAAAACTTGAAAGCATGTATTGAAGCTTCAAATGCAAAAAACACACGACGAAATTGTGGAGACGCGGTACTTATTTCATCATCATGCCATTGCCTATGTGGCCACTCGATTCTTGTCCCCGACTCTTACTCCCCACAAACCGACAACCATCTTGGTAATTGAGCGTACGACTCATCCCAATCTCCAAAAGCCCATGCAATTGCTTTCCTCTTGGCATCCCACATTCGCTTGTAGCTGACTTCGTGTCCGTATTTTTTCTTAATTATTTCTATTAATGCTTTGATCGTGATACCTTGATCGCTCTTGACGACGCTTTGGATCTCTCGCGCCATCATGTTGGCGTCAAGTTGGGCATGACCGCGTTGTACGTTGGGATTAATACACGTGTGCGGTACGTCTAACTGTGTTATCTCCCATAATAGTGTTTTCTTTCGGAAACATGCGCGAAGACGCCACATACACCCGTGTTGTGGAAATCTGCACTTAATCGCCCACGTAGTTGTAGTCGATTCCATCACATGGTATTGACAATGTCTATTAACATGCCACACTTTAACGGCATGTTGTAAGTCATTTTTATTGTCAAAACACATCCCTATCTCCAAATCGAAGTTAGGGATGTCCCCCCAAGTTTGCTTATGGGAATGTTGGGTCGCAGCTGAATTAGCCACCTCCCAATCGATTTCGTTATATCCCTAGATTGGTTGGTGAACTTCATCGTCACTAGCTTCCTCCAACATAATCTCTTCATCGATAGCAAATTGCTCATCATCTTCGACATTCTCCGCACCCGAGGATCATATATTGGATCATCCGTGCAAACGTTAACGTCATCCCAAACGGCAATCGATCGACACACTTCGTTGTGATGCGTTTCCTCATCGCTTTCGTTATTTTCGTCGTCGTTATCGTCATCGTCATTATAGGCATTATTATCTTCATGTAATGGAGCAACGCACCCTCTTGCACGACCTCGCCTCGTGGGGGAATGCATATGCACCCTTTCCATCATTAAGGCACGCGTTTGCGTGCCGCTACGTTCGTTAAGAACTTGCGAATGAATCGTACGATTTCGAATTGAGTCGATCGACTTAAATATTAAATATATATCAACCGTTGCGCTTATTGGTAAATTGGCCACCGTCTCCCACATCAAGTCGAAGTGTGTCGCATCATTCAACAACACAGAACGAAATAATGTGAGCCTCCTGGGAGAGCCATCATGTGGTGATAAGTCATCTCGAACTATAGTATCCGTTGATGAGATAGGGAACGCGTTACAAACGTCATCAATCATTTCACGCCACTCGACCCAAACTTAACCCACAACACTACCGATGGGGGTGAGTCAGACGCGATGCCATTGACCCCATTAACAATGGAGCCGTACGCATATAATAGAAAAGAGATGTTTCTTTGTGACATGACCTACATAAGTTTGCGAACTTGGATGTAAATATATTACGTACAAATGCACAAATTTGTTAAGGGAAATAGTTGACAATCATGTGGTGATAAAGCGTAATCGAACTTTCTCGATGTAGAAGATCGCAATAATAGCGCAACTACGAGCATACTCATTCTTTCGCACTTACATTTTCTCGTGTAATAACGTTCAATAAATAAACGTATCAACCGTTCTTCATAAACAAAATACCTATGTCCCTATATATCATGCAAACCATAACCTAACCTAAATAAATTATTATGAAAATACTAAATTAATGAACTTACTTGTTTCCTCCGCTTTTCCTCTTCAACGTAATATTCCCGCAATAACATTGTATTTTCGTTAGTTTAGAACACAAAGAGTATAATAAATCGGCTATAAGAAAACTAAACTAAGCAAATAAAAGTAAACCTTTACCCAAATAATGAGTCATAACCCGACCTAACCTCGCCAACTAACAAACCTAACCTAACTAACAAGTGCACTTACCTCAAATTGCCAAACAACAATCAAGTAAACTAATCACGCTTAACTAACCCAAATAATAAACGAAAACTAACCTCAAGTAACTTAACTAACTAAGTTAGCCTAATCTAACATAAAATAACCAATTACCCGAGAACGAACAAAGATGGTATATTTAAGATAGAGTTGGACTATATGTCCTCAATAATGTTTTGAAAACGTAGATAAAAATAAGACAGTTTTTTCTATATATATATATATATATATATATATATATATATATATATATATATATATATATATATAAGCTCGCTTATCGCATTAACCAAATAAATTCTTGAAACTTAATTAAGGAGCAAGTACCAACCTAAAATTGCCCAACAACGGACCTTAAGTACACTAATCACAGCTTAACTAACCCAAGTAACCGTAGCAAACATGTACCCAAATAATAAATGAAAACTAACCTCAAGTAAGTTAATTAACTAACGTAACCTAATCTAAAATAAATTAACCAAACTATGTGAACCAAACGTAACCTAAAATAACCTAATAAAACGTAAACATATCCAAAAAAAAAAAAAAAAACCAAAAAATTGTAGATGTGTTCATGAAACTTAAGTGGATCGCAACGAATTCAAAGTCTAAATGAGCTTAGTCTACTATATATATGGTTTCATAAATTTTGGGGCTTTCCTTAACATAAAATAGAACATATATGTTTGTGCGCTTTGTTTGTATTGGAGGTAGGTGCATCATGGGGGAATCATGCGTTGAATCGGGGATGCATATGGTTGGCGTGTTAAACCGGCGTCTCTCTATTACTTTCGAGACCATATAGTAATTCTAGCTTCTTATTAGCACGCATGCGCTTAGGTGTAATTGCGATTCAATATTGATTTGCGAATTAACAACACCTATGTCACTATATATTAACAACCTAAACAACCTAAACTATACTAACCTAAACAAATTTGGCAAACATATCTTGCAACATTGTCATAACTAAACAAACTACATTAACTAAACTAACTTACCTAAACTAACCTAAATACCTCAACTACCTAAACTAAACTAACCAAACTAATACATAAACTTAAACTAACTAAAACAAACTAACTAAACTAACTTAAACAAACTTAATTACCTAAACAAACTACCTTAAGTAAACTAACTAACCTAAAGACCAAAAATAACGTAACTTAATTGACTAACCTAACTAAACAAACTAATTAAACTAAACTAACCAAACTAAACTAACTAACTTTAACAAACATAAATACCTATACTAAACTAAACTAAACTAAACTAAACAAACTTAACTAACTAAACATACTTAACTAACTAAACTAACCACCAATACCTAAACTAAACATCTAACCTAAACTAACTAAACTAACTTAAACAAACTTAATTAACTAAACATACCTCATCCTTCTAAATTAACTAAAATACCTTAAACAAACTTAATTAACTAAACTTAATTAACTAAACTAACTTAAACAAACTGAATTAACTAAACTAACTTAAACAAACTCACTAAACTAAACTTAACTAACTTAAACAAACTTAATTAACTAACTAAACTAACTTAAACAAACTTAATTAACTTAAACAAACTTAAACTAACTTAAACAAACTTAATTAACTAAACTCACTTAAACAAACTTAAAACTAACTTAAACAAACTAACTTAAACAAACTTAATTAACTAACTAAACTAAAACAAACTAACTAAACTTACTTAAACAAACTTAAACTAACTTAAACCAACTTAATTAACTAAACTCACTTAAACAAACTTAAACTAACTTAATCAAACTAACTTAAACAAACTTATTTAACTAACTAAACTAACTCAACTACACATACCTCCTCCTTCTCCTCCTTCCACTCCGCTGCTACGCTGATGCCGCAACCGCCATTGCTGTTCCTCTCTACGCGCCGGAGATCCTCCTCCGCTTTGCCAGCTCGGGCCGCTGTTTCGCTCACCACTGCCACGCGAATTCCTCCACGTACCACTGCCGCTGCTGCTGCTGAGAGACGCCGCTCCTTGCTCCGGTGCCCCCGCCAAGCTCTACTCCGTCTCCGTCGCGCGTCACACTCGCCCACTCTCTCCCGTGCGCCGGCCGCCCTCCTTCTTCCACCCTCCTCTCGTCTCTCTCCACAAATCGCTCCCCCTCCCCTCCTTAAGTAGCCGACCCACCCCACTCTCCACAAGTGTACCCGTGACCTACCACCCCTACCCCTAACCTACCATCAGTAAAGCGAAACCGACGCAGAGAATATATTTTCTCGTCGGTTTGCGAGAAGATGACAATGGGGTGCGATAGCGCCTTTTGAGAAGGAGCTATATGTGCCCCTATGTCACGGTTTTCCCTGGTCCATGTGGATCCACGTGGATCGAGAAATTTTTTTTCCACGTGGACACGAAAGCGCCTTCTTTCCTCATTAAAACTAAAAACATGTGTAGAGATTTTGATCGAATAAATCATCTCTCAATCACAGGCTCCTGACAAAGTGACAAGTACGTACTAACCGCGTTATATAGTATGAGCTACATGCAGTTTCTAGTTAGTATAGTCTCTTTCTTTCCCGATCTAGCTAACAAGTAGAATTTAACTTGGAGAAAAAAAGAAGTGGAATTTAAGGTCCCACTACAAAAACACGAAAAAATTACAAATGTACACATGCTTGTACTTTAAATGAGAAAAGTAGGGGTGAATTGCATTTATTTCGGAGAAATAAGCAATAACGCCCAATGAAAAGGCGCTATCACTGTGGAAAAAAATTTTTGATGACGTGGACATGGATAGCGCCTTTTGAAAAGGCGTTATCCATGTGTTCGGGCCAAGTGACGTAAATTACACAGATAGCGCCTTTTCAAAAGGCGCTATCTGTGTAATCTACACGTCCTACGTGGACAGTGAGGTGGACAGTGAGGTGGAAGGTAATTGTATAGATATCTCATTTTGAAAAGGAGCTATCTATACAAAATTATACACTCTATGAATGACTCCTTTTGAAAAGGAGCTATCAATACAAATTTTTTTCCCCATGAACGACACGTGCATATGGAGATGGACGACCCGCGCCACTCGCGTATGTCGAGGTAGACAACCAATGTAAACAACGCGCACGCATATCAACGCGGACAACCCATGCAAATGTCACCCATGTATGCCGAGGTGGAGATTTCATGCAAATGTCAGACACGTCTGTCGAGGTGGGCGACCCATGCAACCTCGTGCAACTCATGCAAACGTCACACACGTGTCTCGAGGTGGTAAAACCAATGTAAACGTCGCGCACGTATCCTACAAATAGTGATATAACGCATTCTCATAAGGTGTTATCACCTAGATTTGAAAATAAAAAGTAAACTACCTTATTTTGTGAAATAAAATGTAAATGTCCCCCACTTTTGAAAAAACACCACAAAAACACCTCTATTCCCACTTGCTCTCATCATTAATGTCGAATAGCAAATGTCACTCTTGTACTCAACTTTTTATAGCTAGGAATGACCCGAATTGTGTGCAAACATAAAATGACCCGAATTAGTTAAATCGTATTTGCACTATAATCATTAGGATTAACGAAACATAATTATTGTCGACGTGTAAATCACGATTAAGTCTCGGACACGAGGATCAAGACATGTTAATTTTTGTGTGATGCTATTGCTTTATTTTATGTATTATTTAATGAAAATAACATGACGCTAGTTATATCCATTGTCACATTGCGCTGAGTTGCAGTGAGAGTAAGAGTGCTTCGGAATACACGTTGGAGCGCGAGTATGGGATGGTCGGTAGCTTAGGTGATTGGTGGCCAAGCTAGTTAAATAAATAAGCTACAACTATATAATTTCCCTAAGTTGAATTAAGTTTGGTTAAAATTTAATGCCTAAATTAAAGTGGGTAATAATTAATTAAATGTACCTAAGCCATCTATTTTGGTATAGACGTGAGATATCCTAGGTTAGGGTAACTAAGTAGTTTGAAAATGAAATCAATGAAAAAAAATTATAAAAAGGTTCTAAGCTATGTTAATAAGTTATAGTCTCTCACCACCAATCATTTACTCCCTCCGGTTACAAATGTAGGTCGTTTAAGATAAAAGCACAAAAATTAAAGAGTCATTTAATTGTAATGTAATATTAATATATCCCTTATCTTTATTAATGTCTTTTTGAGTGGCTTCTCTTCAACTTTTTTTATTTTATCTTCACTAATGAGGGCAAAATATGTTACATTTTTTAATAAAGAAAATAAGCTAGAACTACCTATATTTGTAACTAGAGGGAGTATATAAAGGACTTGGGTTATTTCATGCAACTCAAGAAAAGTTGTACACACGTTTTTGGTTTCAAGAGAGGCAACGGAGACTTGAAGTAGCTGGAATTTGAGAAACTGAATGTTCTTGTTGGTGAATCTTAGAGGAATCTGTTAAACTTTTGGAAACCAGAGGAACTGAGGAGATTAACGAATTAGTGATAAACTAACAAGCTTACATCAATATTAAATAAGAATTGATATCGCAATAAAACTTGAATGTCTTCCTTTATGTAGGCTCAACCTAATCAATTAAACAAATTGATAGTGTACAACCATTATAATGATCTCTCGTTCTCACAAAACTCAAGTAATGAACGATGATCCACATAATGGAAACCTTGAGTATTTATTAACTTATTCTATCTACTCTATCTAGGAATTCAGCTCTAAATAAAATAAAGCTTGGAAAACCTCATCGGTCTCCAATTGTAAATCTTGTTGGAATCATTCAACTTTCAACAATTAAGTCTTATATTCCTTCAAGAATTTTGACTCGTCGTTTCCATAAAGTTCTTCAGTCCTTTATGCACCTTTCTTTTGGATTTGTAGTTGTAATCCATCTCGAAGTTCGATACTCCTTGCAGTATCGAACTTCTTCACTGTTGTAGACTTATACTGACAGTTACTCTGTTGTAGTATCCAACTCGTATTCAATTCATGATTCGTCTTCGACTCCGACTTGGATACTGTAATCTTCACCGAAATGTACATTGCAATCTATCTACACTCGAACATCTTACTGAATCAGGCTTCCATCTTCATTGTAGCATTTGCCAAACTAACTTAACTTTTGTTTTAATAATATACTGCCAACAAGGATAGACCGACCCAAACACAGTAAACTAGGGTTTAACAATCTTCTCCTTTGGCGTAGATTGGTTAAAAATAGTAAATAGCAAGATAACCAAATTTTTGAGGAACATCATAAAATGTATTGTTACTGATGGACTAAAGTAACAACACACAAAAGTAAAACCCAAAAAGTTATAGTCATCAGCCAATTCATGAAATACAGTTTTAAACATATAAAAGTTCATGTACTTATAGTCACAAAATACCAAAAAACTTAACCTTAACCTTTGTCTTGCTTATTCCCCCTTTTTGACTAACTATGTCAAAGAGATTACAGCTAAGTGTTAACCAGCCACCTCAATTGGCGAATTTCAGAGTCAGCAATGTCCAGCTCTTCTTGCAGTGGTTGCATTTATGCAGCAACATCATCTCTGTATGTTGTCAGATGTGTAATGTGATTCAAGAAGTAATCGAACAGCGATAGGTGTGGTCTCATCACCACCGGAGAACTTGGTTATTGCAAAGGTTCTTCCTGAGTAGGAGCATAATCATCTTCAATAACTTTTGTATGTGTCGTAGCAACAACAGTAGGTTTAGAAGTCAGTGGTATAGCAGTTTCCATTGGTGCAATAACAATGACGTCAAAAGGGGATGTTGGCCTGGCTAAAGTTGTAGGAATGGCTTGATTAACATTGAAATCCTCGTGCTCAAGGTAAGTAGGAGGATGGACTGGCATACTTGGCTTAGGTTGCAAAACATCATTCACTAAAGCCTTAACCATATGTTCCATAATCGCAGTAATCGGAGGAAATAGAATGCCCTTAAGGTTAGTTGTTGTCAAGTCCTCATCAGGAGGAATCTTTGATGTTGCTATAGACTCAACCTATTCGGTAACTTTCTCATAAGGAACCTCATATGGTGTTACAACTTCTTCATCATCAGTTTCATAATTCATTCTAAGGGACTAAAAAATACTTGTCCCAGCAGCAGCAATAGGAGAACATAATTTAGATAAAAGTTTAAGCCAGTAAAGTTACCTTGATCAACTCCAACTTCATCAGCATAAAGCTCAGCAGGGGAGGTAACTTCCTCTTTGTAATCAGGAAGTGGAGCAGTGGGACTCGCACTTTGTGTTGAAGCACGTGCAATCCAATCTGCCCTGCAGTAGTAGGAAGAAAATCTTCCCCTCTTGCAATTTCCTCGCTTGAAGATTGCATGTGAATATGACTGGTGTTCTCATATTGAGAAACCTCAACAATCTTTCATTTCGTAATTCGTTTAGACTTTCGTAGTGGCCTTATAGCAAGGATAAGAGCAGGAGTATCGGTATTAGCAGTGATAGGAGCATAAGCTGGGGCAACCTTAGTAGCAACATATTGAGATCTTGAATTTGATATACTTGACGACTTCTTCTATAGGCACGAGAAGTCAAGATCAACAACCCTATTGTTAGACTTCATTTGATGATTCAGTCAAACTTCTTCCACCACCTTTTCTAGCTTGTCAATGGTATGCTCAATTATGAAGTATCTTCCAAACAGAGAAGTTATGACACACGGTAGATAAATTATGTTACGTTTCTTCTCCGAATGCACAATAAAGTCATAGATCTCCTTCCCAATGTTGAACTTCTTCCCCAAAGCAAGAGCATATAGTATTAGCACTTTCTCATTAAATACATATGTCTGATGGGAAGTAGCCACAACACTAGTAGTCAAGACCTTCTATAAGCCCTAATCTCTCCACGTAGAACTTAACAACGTATTAGTCAGCCTTTCCAAAACTTTTCTCCCCACCTGTTAATTTTTCATATAACCATTTCCTTACCTCATGTCAAATTGTAAATTAGATTTAATTAAAATTTATATAATTTAATGATTATTTAACGGAAGTCTTAACAATTTAATGAAAGCTTTTAGTATAAATCCTAAATATGTGGAGAATCATGAAACAAAGATCACATGCATATATATAACAAAACGATGATGATAATATATCAACATGTATTTGGTCAGGGTATTATCTCTCAACCCACCTATACAACTCCAAAAGTAAATGAAAAACATATATAGAAGTCATACAACAAAAAATAAAATCTACATAATCTGAAATACCAGCACTCTACTGGCTCAAAGGTAGTCACCGATCTTCTCCTTGCTGCTACTCGATGGATCTGCACCCACCGTCATAAAAAGGACGGTGAGTATAGGAAAATAGAAAGTAACACTGAGAGACATTTGTTCACATTTCTAAAACAAGTATCTAAAAGCATAACAATAGCAACTATGCTGAAAAATAATCATGCTATAAGATATTATAGTTAAACAATATGATACTGACACTCGGCTAAGCAATAATGATCTAGGGCCGGTAGGCCGTGAGTTACATCACATCAACCTTATTCCACTATTTAGGCGTAAACAATATCATGAATGCCTTCACATCCTTACCAATGCCCCTACATGTGATGTATACTTGTTGATAACCTCGGGTCCCATACCCCGTGTGTTGCACAAGTTAGTGGTGAGATCTCGAAAACTCTGAAAGTCTAATGATCCCATGTGTCGTGCGCATCTCTATAATATCATGGTGTTAGATACAAGAACTACTTTCATGACCCAAGAAATGACATGGTTTGAGAATCCAATAAATGTAATTGCATATTTAATGCACAAATAGAAAATAGAATTCAATACCATCCAACACCTACTTAATAACATGCTATTTCATTTGACAAACTACTTCAATAATTTTAATACAATAGCACATGATTTAGAGTCAATGAAACTATATAACCAACAAATAATGCCATGATAGCAAACTCATGAAATAAGATAGAACACCAAGTCATGACATCTAGAGTACAAGGTAAATCGGTCCAAATGACTGTAAATGAACACCATATTAAGAATGAGATGTAAGTAAATATCTCAATCAATTTACTTACAATCCACGCAAAGTCCCTAGGCTAATCCGATCTCCTGGCACCTCGTATCTCACTACAAGAAAATGGTAATTTAGAATCGGAATTAGCAACGAAATATAATTATGTTGCTAACAATAAAAGATTAGAGACGAAATTGCAACGGAATAATTCAGAGACGGAATAGAGAGAGATTAGAGACAGAAATAGAGACGAAATAGAGACGGAAATAAATTCCGTCTAAAAAAAATGGCGCCAACACTCCCACCAAAAGTTTAGTTTTTGATAATCGTCCATTACGTCTCGAGATTCGTTCGTGCTTCAATCAGAATGATTACAAATTGGGAACCGATTAAAACACACGCGCCGAGACTTCATCTTCCTCACACACTCTCTTCCTCATCCAATCCAATCCCTCGATCCCTTCCCTCCCAAACCCTAAATTTCTATATTCACCGTCAACTCTCTCTCTCAACACCGTCAACTCTCTCTCGATTCTGTCCTCTTTCTCCCAAACCATGAAATCTCTGCACCGTCGTCAACTCATCTTTTCACCGTCATCACGACTTTGGTGGTTGGGGGTTGAGTTTTTGTGGTGTCTGCCGGCGGTCGTGCTGCTCTTTATCGCGCCTCTCTGAAGCCCTCGCCGTCTGCCATTGCGGCATTTGAAGCCCTTGTCGTCTGCCCTCGCTGCCTCTAAAGCCCTCGTCGTCTGCCGTTTCTGCATCTGAATCCCTCGCCGGCTGCCGTCGCTGCCTCTGAATCCATCGGCGAGTCGTCTGCCGTCCTGTTCGTCGCTGTCGTCGACTCTGTCCCTTGATGTCGTACAGTGGACACCCAGGTGAGATAATCCTCCATTGACATACCCTTTTTCAGATTTTCCATTGTTTCTCTCTAGTTCATAAGATCTTGGTGAGTTTTGTGGTTTAGATGGTGAAAATTTGTCTAAATTTTTAATCGGTATTCTGGTTTTCTTATTTTTGGAGATTTCATTGGATGCCCAAGTAAGATAATCCCTCCATTTGAATACCTATTTTTGATTTATTTTTGACTCTCACTAGTTTGTGAGATTTCGATGAGATTGTGTGGTTCAGTTGGTTATAATTTGTTGTTGCTTTGATGGGTAGTTAACAGGTTGTATTGAACATGTTTTATCGATTTAATTTACATCAAGGCTTATGTTAACAAGCTTGTTGGATCCCCGCAATTATAAGAATGTCTTTTGAGGATTTATTTTCGAGGTAGTTTGATGTGTAGTGTAAGAGCTCCAAGTGGTTTATGCATGTATTCACGCAATGAGTTTGGTTAGGAACAACGAAGAAATGTAGCCTCGAAACCAGAGAAAACATGGATACTTTGAATAGTGCAACAAAGTTAGGGTTCTCTTTAATTGGAACTTGGAGGGAAAAAATAAGTTAGGGAAAAGGTTTGGTTTAAAACTTTATATGACTATGAATTTGTAAGTAATCTTGAAAATTTTAAAGTGGAACTTGTAAGTCTCTTTGACATGATATTGCTCTACGTCATTGCTTTACTTGTTAAGGAGTGAAATGGTAGAAATTCAAAATTATATGTGTAACTACATTTAAGTGTTATGGGAATGCATCTTTTGTCAAGGTAGAAATTTAAAATTATATGTGTAAGTATATTGGCGTATTTTAATGAGACTAGTTCCATTTCACTTGGATTTAGGAGGTTTGGTAGGACGTTGAATTGTTTTGGTTTTGGTTTTGGTTTTGATGCAGAGGAACGTTAGGGAAGTGGCTGAGCTATACGGAAGCGAGAAATCCTTCGTAGTCGAAGCGCATCGTGCTTTGTCTGGATTGCATTATACTGCTCTAATTGCTCTGAAGAGGTAAGGTTTTGTGCTATATTTTCTTTGTAATTTACATTCTTTGATCTCTTCATGCCACATTTTTCCATGTATTTCCTACTATATTTGGTTCAATTGTGTGTGTATGCATGTGTATAGATAAAACTATGAAAAGAGTAGGTATAGATGAATAGTACCTTCAATTATATATTTTCTACTATTAGGTAGGGTTCTAAAAACTATGATTACTCTTTGAGTTGATCTGGCTATTTCACTTAAAACGTCAAGAGATTTGAATTAACCTCTAACCTTAAGGAGGTACGAGTGAATAGCTAATGGGTCCCAACGTAATGTTTGTTTTGGTTATTCCACTTAAAACGTTCTAAGATTTGAGTGTGTAAGTCTCTAACCTTAGGGAGGTAAGAGTGGACAACTAATGGGTCCCAATTAACAAATCATACACCAAAGCACTGTTTGTTATATTGTTGGTTTTTTGTGTTAAATTCTTTTTGTACGATATTATGTTAAGTGTTAGTTTGTTACAAAAATACTATCCTTAATGCTTTGGTATATGTATGTACCTATTGGTCGTCATAGGTATATGTATTTGTTGAAAATGAAATACTGGGAGCTTTGATCCTATGTGGTATTTGTATGCCGCTTATAACTTATGATTTATGATTTCTTGAACTCTTTGTTGCTTTTATTTTTACGACCAAGTATCCTACTTTGTTTGGTATCAGTCATGTACCGAGCTAGGTCTTAAGAAAGTTGAAATCAACAAAAGGAACAGAAGCCACAAACATACATGAAGTTAGACACATTTTTCTTGAGATTAGGAGTAGTACATTCAATCCACAAACAGACATGAAGTTAGAACTCAACAAATGTAAAGTTTACTTTGTTTTATGTTATTTGTATCAAACCACATTTATTCAATGCATACAAACAAAGCTTTTTGTTCATGTAGTTAGCGAGGTTATCAGATTCCCCATTCTAATAAATTGTGTAAGTTGGAGAAAATAGACCTGTACCATCGGAAATGATTAAACTAGTTGACTAATTTAATTGCAAAATCACAATATGAATGTCGTCTACAAGTCGAGACTAGATGTACAACCGTCTCGACAATGGCTTCGTTCGAATTGAATTCGTGGCGAGGGTTAAATAATTTATAGCATTTGCTAAGCAACATTGTCTTACCTACCAAAGTGAAAGGAAGATTAGATGTCCGTGCAATTATAAGAAATGTTGACTTGTACCATACCTGGACGTCGAAACGGTTGAATACCATATATGTAGGTACGGATTTGTTCTGGGATATCACTGTTGGTACGAACACGGTGAGAATGGAGATGAAGACCCGCAAAAATTCTACCAATTTGATAACCATATTGACGGTGCTGACGTGGGAGGTTTTGATACGACAACATACCACGAGATGCTACACAACGTGGCAGGTCCAAGTTTTAATTGGAATCATGTGGAAGAATCACCAAACCTCCAAGCACGTTAACTATATGACATGATTGAGGCTAGTAGCGAACAATTGTGGCCGGGGTGCGAAACCATGACAACGTTGTCCGCAATGGCAAGATTACTTGCGATCAAGTCAGAACATCATATTTCTGAACGAGGGTATAATGAAATCATAAAATTCATGAAGGATTATTTGCCAACTGACAATTCATTGGTTGAAAATTTTTATGCCACTAAAAGACTAATGCGAGGTCTAGGTCTACCTATTGAGAAAATAGATTGTTGTGAGGACCAATGTATGATTTATTGGGGAGTGCACTCTGAATTGACATCATGTAAATTTTGTGGGAAATCACGCTACATTGCACAGCAACGAGGTCGTGGACGGAACACCAAAAAATGCCCTTGCAAAAAATGTACTACTTCCTTTTGGGCCCTCGATTGCAACGATTGTATGCGTCTGAGTCAACGACAAAACATATGCGATGGCATGGAAAACATTCCTCGCCAGAAGATGTTAAGCAACACTGTTCTGATTCAATTGCTTGGAGGCATTTTAATGATGTCAACAGAGACTTCGCCGCCGAGGTTCGGAATGTTCGTTTAGGATTGTGCACTGATGGCTTTCAAGTATTTGGGATTTCAGGAAAATCGTACTCTTCATGGCCCGTAATTTTGACTCCGTACAATCTTCCACCGTCGATGTGCATGAGATCTGAGTTTATGTTCTTAACGATTATCGTTCCTGGACCGACCAACCCAAAACAAAAAATCGACGTGTTCCTTCAGCCGCTTGTGAAAGAGTTGCAAAATTTATGGAACAACGGGGTGATTACTTACGATGTTTCCACAAAGACGAATTTTCGTATGCGAGCGGCCGTTTTATGGACTGTTAGTGATTTCCCTTTGTATAACATGTTGTCTGGTTGGAGCACACACGGTAAGATGGCTTGTCCATATTGTATGGAGGATACAAATGCCTTTCAATTGCGAAGTGGTGGAAAGACATCGTGGTTCGACTGTCACTGTCGTTTCTTGTCGAAGGCCTCACCATTCAGGAAAGACAAAAAAAAATTTCTTAGAGGCAAAATGGTACTAAACGACGAACCACCTGCTTTGCGATATGTTGAAGAAATTTTGGCAGAAATTGAATCGTTGGGCTTGATGAAGGTGACAGAAATCGGAGCTGATTCTGTGAATGGACGGATAGCTAAGAATTCGGGATGGAGAAAAAGAAGCATTTTCTGGAACTTGCCGTATTGGAAGACAAACTTGATACGACACAACTTAGACCTCATGCACATCGAGAAAAATATTTTTGACAACATAATCAACACTATTATGAGTGTACCGGGCAAAAAGTAAGGACAATGCGAAAGCGAGACAAGATATTCATGAATATTGTCACCGACCTTCTCTACACATTGATTCGACGACAAATACTTACATCCTTGGATGTTATGCTCTCGATACATCAAAAAAACAAAAATTGTGCTAGTGGGTTGAAAAGTTGTGTTTTCCTGATGGTTATGCTTCGAATCTTGGTCGATGTGTGGATCCAAAGAAGTTGTAAATGTTCGGCATGAAGAGTCATGATTGTCATATTTTCATGCAACGGTTGATACCAATCGCATTCATAGAACTCCTCCCAAACCCGGTTTGGGTTGCAATTAGCGAACTGAGCCTTTTTTTTCGATCCCTTACTACGAAAAATGTCAGTCTCAAAGATATGGAGGTTTTAGAGTCTGAAATACTTAAAATCATTTGCAAGTTGGAGAAAATATTCCCTCCAAGCTTCTTCGACTCTATGGAACACCTACCAATCCACTTGGCTTACGAGGCCCGTCTGGCCGGTCCAGTTCAATTTCGATGGATGTATCCATTTGAGAGGTAATATCTTGAGTTCCTGAAATTGTTTTCCAATTCAATAAAGTTTTAAATCAACATTAACTAAACTTCGATAGGTACCTTAAACATTTGAAAAACAATGTTCAGAACAAAGCGAAGGTTGAAGGCTCGATGTGTAATGCTTATTTGGTCGAAGAAGTCACATCGTTTTGTTCTTACTACTTCGAAGATCACGTCTTTACGTTGCATGAAAAAGTGCAACGAAACGACGATGGTGGTGTCGGGCCCACACCTCATTTTGTGGGCAATTTCTCAATTTTCACTTATCCTAGTCGACCCTTGGGCAAGTCAAATGAGCGGTACTTAACAGAGCATGAGTATAATGCCGCTCATTCGTACATACTGCTCAATTGTCCAGAGATCGCTCCTTACATCCAGTATGTCCGTCACTTTCATTCTTAAATGCAGTACATTCATTATTCATCTTTTACTAAGACATGATATTTACACGTTCGTTTCTTGTAGGATCTTTATCGATGAAATCACTCAAGCAATGGGGGAGTCGGAAGTCGATACTAGTCTAAAGCGCAACTTCCCCATATGGTTTCAAACATATGTAATGTTATTACTATTGTAGGTTATCACTTCGTTAATTTCTTTCATAAGTAAAGTGTCTTACATTTCTAAATTTTCATAAATAGGCTCAGAATTCTATCATATATGAGACGCTTGTTGATCTTTCGGTTGGTCCTAGTCGATCTTGTAATGTGTACCCTGGTTACCTAGTGAATGGGTATAAGTTCCACTTTGCAACATATGGCGTTAATAGATCGACGCAGAACAACGGTGTTTTGGTGAAGGGTTCTAACTACGCAGATGTTTCCCATGACTACTATGGAGTACTGAAAAAGGTTGTAGAGATTGAATATACTGGCCTCAAGCGTATGGTCTTGTTTAAGTGTGAATGGTATGACCCTACACCGAATCATGGTGTGAGGACTCACCCAACACTTCAATTGGTACAGGTTCATCGAAGTCGACGATATAATAACTACGTGCCATTTGTTCTTCCAATGCAAGCCACTCAAGTGTACTACCTTTCGTACCATTCTTTGAGGAACGAGCGACAAGAATGGCTAGCAGTTTGTTGTTGTCAACAAAAATTCACCGACGAGGAAACGAGCAAAGACGATAATGACCAAGGCTAGGCAGAGATTGCATTCCAAGATGGCGAACCCACCACGTGCATAGTCAACGATGCAATTCAGGATTTCAACAATCCGAATGATCCAAATGGGACCCGTGTCATTGTTGAAGCGGGTCCAAGTCAAGAAGACAATGAATTCATTGTCGATAGTGGAGATGATTTAGAAGAAGAATCATCAACTTCTAGTCATGAGAGTGAATTTGAAACGGATGACAGCGAGTAATGTATGTCTATGTTATGTCAATGTTTGATCGACGTTACGTGAATTTTCTAAACCTTTCTTCACGATTGTTTAAGATTGGTGTTTTTTTAGGTTTCATGGCTCGCAGTGATCACCCCCCACTTTGAGGTCGCATATTACCTCAGGGAAGTCGAGGGATACCTTTAGGGGGACCTCACCCAGTCGTAAGAGGTGCAGCACAGACCTCTGGAACCGATATACCGACTGGACCTCATGGTCCAGCCACACGAGGGGGTCGAGGAGGTCTTGGCGGTCGAGGTCGTGGGTCAATTCATGTCTTATCGATTCGACTTCTCGTTCACTCGATCATGAGTTACAGTCAACGTCACCTTCGCCTTCCATACCGTCCGAGTCGCCTGTACCATCGACATCGTCATCTAGAACCATACCAAATCGCCCATTGCAGTCACCATCGGCGACATCGAGACATGACACTCCTGCACCGACGAGGCCTGCGCCTCCAGCCACCGAATCACCAGCAGCATCCCCATTTTATGACGATAGAGTAGGCTTGCAGGTTACAGACCCTCCGCGGGCACCTCAGAAGACAGGGACCGAGCCCCCTCGCGTGCATAGGATCCCGATCACACTGATTGCGAATAATACGTAAGTTTGTATTTGATTCATATATGTATTTCTAATTATCGATGTAAACTATTAAATAAGTTTTTAAGATGTTATGCATTTTAATGAAACACAGGGAATTGCATCCTTCTCATTCTTGTGCACGGAGGATGACAAAAGTTTTCAAGAGATGGATGATTCCAGAAGGGTATTGTTGGAAGTCGGTACCGAATCATCATAAAGACCACTACTGGCACCAATGGCAGGTACGCAGGACTAATAAATGTCTTAGGATTTATACTTGTTTTTCAATGTCTCGTAACAATTGCACTCACCATTTTATAGGTATATTTTAGATGGGATGACGCGATTCACGAGGATCTCATTCGTGCGGCGTATGACACACATGCAGGCACAAGGTACACCGCATTGATGCACAAGTTAAAGAAGAATCGTGTGCAGCCAAACTTTGTTACAGATGAGGCGTGGAGGAGATACTTGGAGTACTGGTTGAGCAAGGACTTTCTTGCCAGGTCTAGGCAAGCGTCTACGAATATGAACACTGAGGTCGAAGGACCTGAGACTGGACCCTCGAAGCACGGTGGTGGCTCGGTGTCTTTTGTGACTCCCAATGAAAGATTGGTAAGTGTTTTTTACACTCTTGTTTATTTTTTCATTTATACACTTGTTCACTATGCCTGTGTTTGCTTTTAATCTTGTTTTTTTTTTTTTTTAATTTCTTACACATCGATGCTAGTTTAACTCATTTGCATTGTACAGATTTCATTCACTTCAGTTCATTTCACTTCTATGCAATTGATTTGTGTTTGGCGAATATAAGTGCGCCGACCTACTAGTTATTGACATATTTAACATTTTTATAACTTTTGTATGCACACTAATACATCCAAGATGCCACCTACCGTGAATGAAGTGTATTTGCATCTCCACACCGTAAATCACGACGGGGTGACATTCATCGATACTAGATCGGATCCGTTCTATGTAAGTATAGAAATACGAGTGAAATAGTAGTAAGTTTACTTTAAAGCATATCATTTAAGTTGTTTATTGTTGATCCATGCAGGCTAAGCTCCAGAGGAGACGTCAGGAGCTGACCCAGGCTACACCGGACTAGCCGGTGGATGATGAGGCAGTGTACTTCAATGTGGCGGGTGAGTGTCCCAAAGGACGTGTCTACGGTCTCGGGTCGTTAGGGAGAAAGAAGAGAAAATATGCAGATCCTGGTGCTAGCACATCCCAGTTGCCGGAGATGGTGCCACGTTCAGAGTTCGATAGTGTTGCCGAGCAATTACGACAGGTTGTGGCGTTTATGCCAGAGGCAATTCGGGATGACCATGGACGGAGCAGGCCTATCTCAGCCACAACCACCACCACCACCACCACCACCACCACCACCACCAGATCCCACCATCCACACATGAATAGACAATGTTGATCGAGAGATGCAAGATCGGCTTATGAGAGATTAGCACGCTTGGTGATACTTAGGTATTTTGCAAGATTGGCTTACGATAGATTAGCAGCTTGGTGATACTTAGGTATTTTTCTTGTTGTTTGTGTAACTTTTGAGATGATAATTTTGCTATTGTAGATATCTTTTATAGTTGTTTATAGAACTTTTAGATTGATAGTTCTTTTTGTGCATATTTAGAGGATTGGAAGTTTTTTGTGGTTGATGTTGAACAATAGGATTGGTGGTTTTTGTGAATACTTAGGTATTTGAAACATTTATTATACTTGACAAGCTTTCGTGGATATATAAATCTTTTTCAATGTTGAATTGTACATTTTTTCTCTCATTTGAATCTTTGTTGTTGATATATATTGTTGATGTATGTATGTCAAATTCTGTTTTTTGGGGTATGTTAGCACCATCAATGAGTTGTTGGAGGGGGTGCAGGCGATGGAGCAGGTCATATGGTTGTATTTTTAGGTATAGAAGTTATGGAGAACCAATTTGATTGATCTTAGTTGTGAAAAGAAAACAAAGCGTACAAACGGAATTGAGACGGATTAGCAACGAAAGTCAGAGATTCCATTGCTATTCCATCTTTAATTAATGAGGAAATAGCCGGGCCAAACTGGGTAATACTAAACTTAGACACGAAATAGAGACGGATCCGCAACGTATCAGAAACGAAATTGAAGCATTCCGTTGCTGATTCGTTTCTAATCAGCAATGGATCATAAACGAAATGCAAGTATTATGTTGCTGATCCGTTGCTAATCAGCAACGGATCAGAAATGAAATTGAAGCATTTCATGTCTGATCCGTTGTTGATTACAAACGGATCGCTTTAATTCTATGTCTGATCCGTTGCTAATTCTTGATTCGTTTGATCCGTTGGTAATCAGCAACGGATCAGCAACGGAATGCAATTAGAATCGTCCCCTTAGGAAGAAATTCCATTTCTCATTCGTTTTTGTTCGTTTTAAATTAAATTCGCTCAAATCCGTCTCTATTCAATCTCTAATCAAGAAAGTAACACATTTCATTCTTGACTAAATTAGCGTCGACAGATTTAGAGACGGAATTAATTCCGTCTCTATTCCGTTGCAGAATATACTTAGAGACAGAATTTATGCTAATCAGCAAAGGAAATTTTCGTTTCTGATCAGCTATTTTTTTGTAGTGTCTCACCAATAACCTTTCAAGACTCCTCCCTAGTTTCCTGAGGTTAATTATGGTGTTTTAGGACTTATACACATTATCAAAGTTAGATTAAACCAATTAGAAAAACCCCAAATCTTTATTAGAACATTCACTACTTTTTAGGTTTTGATGTTGTGGTGGCGATGTGCACTCTGCACCCACGGCGTCAAGCTCGTGTTTCTTACTAAAAGTTCAACCTTGCATTCTAATAACCCATACACCTCCAATACACCTAAATAAAACTTGATCATCACCAATTTACCTTAAATTTATAGACTTAGGTGTTTAAACCTAAAACTATAGTTTTTCATAAAAAATTAATAAAAATACTTACAACTTCAAAATACCATAACTTTGTCAATTTTAATTGAAATTCAAATTTTCTTGATAGCAAATTCATTGATTTTTCGCGAGGAATTAAAAAATGCTATTGATTTCTAAAATTATATCATCTTCATATCATAATTTGATAAAAATCAGTTTCATAACTAAAATCATTATTTTTTAGCAATAAACTTCAAATTTGAAATTTAAGGTTCAAGACTCATTTGATGCTTCGATTAAGTCATAAAATCAGTGAAAATGGTTTCTAAACTCATTTGAAACAAAATCCTTATCACAAAAACAACTAACACTTCATTATTATAACAAAATTCATCAAATTATACTAAATTAGTGGTGTAAATAGAATTACCTAGTTGTACATTACACCTAGCTTGATCAACTCCTTCCCAAATCTACCAAACTTCATAGCTTGCTGATCGTCTTCTCCAAATTCTCTTATCCAGATTTACTTCTTCACCATGTACATGAAATGAAGTCAATTGCATTTGTTTACCCATTTCAATCCTTATATATTGATAAGGTTGTTTAATAGCCATTGATCTTAATGTACATACGTATCTCGAGATTAATCTAATATTCTACATCTTGAAAAAATTCCACTAACGCTCCACTAACTTCCTCTAACTAACACTAATTGAAACTAAATTTATCTCTTGATGTGTCAACACGTATCTCAAAGATTATCAATGACTAATGTTTTAACTTGCTAATTTAGGTTTCATTTAATGTAAATCAACTAAAGCCATATTAAATTTAAGTATTTAAACTACACTAAGTTTAAATCAACTGACCACATCACTCTTTACCTCGGTCCCACGTCGGCATGCATCTTGAGGTACGTCCCCACTCATGTCTCGACACTTATACACAAGTAGAAGTGACTTAGTAGCCTACACATATACATTACACTAGGCATACATCACAACAAATCTAACATATACCTCGGCCACATCGCCTCGGTCAATGCACGTATCTCGATGCGGCTCCCACGTCACGGGTTAATGATCCTGATTAAGGAATTAAACTAAGATTTAGGAATTTGGGCCATGACAAATCTTTCCAATTAATGAAAATTTCTTCCTCGAAATTAAACTTAAATGAAAGTTATACCTGACTCGAAAAAGTACAAAAACTTATCTCGCATATAGTCTTTCCGCTCCCAAGTGAGCTTCGAGTCACCATGAAATTGTCACTTGACTAATACATTCGGGATATAATTGCCTCTCAACTGCTGTACCTTTCGGTCTAGGATCTGTACAAGTTGTTTCTCATAAGATACATCCTTACTTAGGTCAATCTGACTCAAGTCAACCGTCGGTCTCACACCTGCCTTCGACTTAGCTAGTCGAAGCATAGAAATATGAAAAGACTAGATGAATGCCCGATATTTGGGAGGTAACTCAAGCTCATATACAACCTTCCTGACTTGTCTCTTGATCTTGAAAGGCCCGATGAATCTCGGCGCTGACTTGCCTTTCAAACCAAATCTATGTAAACACTTTCGAGGAGAAACCTTCAAATACATAAAGGCTCCCTCGGCATACGTAAAATCGCTACGATACGTGTCTGCATACCTCTTCTGCCTCTCTTGGGCACCTTTAAGCCTCTAGTGAATTTTCCGTACCTTTACCATGTGATTAATAACAATTTCATGCCCTACCAACTCCTGGTTCTCCGGCTCAGCCCAACAAGATGGTGAGAGACACGGTCTGCCATATAAAGCCTCGAATGGCACCATCTCAATGCTAGCCTGATAACTCTTGTTGTATGCAAACTTACACAATAGTAGATACTCCTCCCTAGACCCACCAAACATAAGTAAACAAACCCTGAGCATATCTTCGAAGACCTGAATCAACCTCTTAGTCTGCCCATCCGTTTGAGGGTGAAAGGCTGTCCTGAACTGTAAATACGTATCATACTGCTCCTGAATACTTTGCCACATCCTAGTCGTGTACATACCATCTCTATCTAACGTGATAGTCAATGGTACCCCATGTAGCCTGATAATCACCCTCTCAAACAATATGCTCAACTGGTCAAATGTGCAGCGAGCTGCAACTAGTAAGAAATGGGCAAGTTTTGTCAATCTGTCCACTTTTACCCATATGAACCGTGTTTACGAGTAGTCTTTGACAATCCTTTGACAAAGTCCATGGTTATGTCTTCCTACTTCCATCGTGGAATGGGAAGCAGCTGCAATAATCCTCCATGTCTATGATGCTCAGCCTTCACCTGCTGGCAAATCCCACAAATCCTGATGAACTACGATATGTCTGCTTTCATCCTAGACCACAAAAAATGTCTCCTTATGTCATGGTACATCTGGGTCCTGCCTAAATGAAAAGTGAACCGGGAACAATGTGAATCATGAATAATATCATCTCTCAGCTCTGCCACTAACGATATCCATAATCTGCTTCTAAAACTCAAACATTGATCTGTCGTCTCTTTGTCCAATCGACGCAATCACCACTGAGGTTATAGAATGTCGGTTCTCTGACCCTCTGACACTATCTATGTAGACATTGATTTTAGCTTCATTTGTGCACAAATCATCACCCGAGTGTCGGTAGGAATATATGACTGACTTATCATCGTCGCTGCCTCAAGTAATCCATACTTATGTGTCATATGACATCTAACAACCTCGACATCTATCTCTAGTAGTTATCTTACTCAGCGTCAGCAACTACGTTAGCTTTTCCTAGGTGATACTCCAGAGAAAAGTCATAGTCCTTCAGAAACTATAACCATTCGCGTTGTCTCATGTTTAGCACTTTCTGTATGAAGAGGTATTTAAGACTTTTATGATCAGTGTAGAGTGTAAACCTCTCTTCATATAAATGATGTCTTTATACCTTCAAAGCAAATACCACAGTTGCCAACACTAAGTTTTGAGTGAGATAATTCTTCTCATGTATCTTCAGCTATTTGGACGCATAAGCCACCGTGCCTCTGTCTTGCATCAACACACAACCTAGACCTATATGAGAAACATCAGTATATACTAGAAATCCCTGTCCAGCCTCTTGCGATATCAGCACTGGTGGGGTAGTCAACAACCTCTTCAGCTGAGCAAATGCCTCCTTACATTCCTCAAACCAATCAAATCCGATATCCTTCTAGGTCAATCAGGTAATCGGTGAAGCGATCTTCAAAAAATCCTTTACGAATCTATGATAATATCCCACTTACCCTAGACTACTCCTGATCTCTGTAACTGACGTCGGTGTTAGCCAATCCATAATAGCATGAATCTTGGTTGGATCTACAATAATACCGATGCTCCAATAACATGCCCCAAAAACTTGACCACTGACATCCAAAATTCACACTTACTGAACTTGTCAAATAGTCGGTGCTACCTTAAAGTTTGCAATGTCTCCTTGAGGTGCTGCTCGTGATCCTCTCGAGTCCTCGAATATATCAATATATCATTGATGAAGACTATCACGAAACGATCAAGAAACGTTCTCATCACCCGATGCATCAAATCGATAAACATGGCAGGGGCGTTGGTCAAACCAAACGTCATGACTGTAAATTGATTGTGTCCATATCTCGTGCTGAACGGTGTCTTGGTCCTATCCTCATCTCTGATCCTAAGGTGACGATACCCTGATCTCATATATATCTTGGAGAAAAACTACGTTCCTCTTAGTTGATCAAATAAATCGTTAATCCGTAGTAATGGATACTTGTTCCTGACTGTGACCTTGTTCAATTGTCAATAGTCGATACACTGTCTCAAAGTATCGTCCTTTTTTTTCACAAACAGGACACGCGATAATAGATACTTGTTCTTGACTATGATACACTTGTCTCAAAGTACCTTCCTTGTTCTTCACATACAAGACATGTGCTCCCTATGACGACATAGAAGGTGTAATGAATCCCTTCTATTCCAAATCCTGGAGCTGACTCCTCAACTCCTCGAACTTTATTGGAGCCATACAATACCATGGTATAGAAATAGGTTTAGTGTTTGATATGAACTCAATAATGAAATCTATCTATCTCGGTAGTGGTAAACTAAGTAAGTCCTCCAAAAACACATCTTGAAACTATCACACAATCGAAATCTCCTCAAGTTTGGGTCCCTTCTGCTATTGTGTATAATGATACCAAAGTCTTTATCTCTCCAATAGTCATAAGTTGACCTCTAGTGCCCTCAGCTCTCGATATACTACCACTATATGCAAACATCGGACGCCCTGAGATCTTAAATATTATTGTCTTACTGAAACAATCGATATGAGCATGATATGCTGCTAGCTAATCTATCCTTAACAACGTGTCAAAGTCTAAAAACTCGAGAACCTGAATTTTACAGGTAACTCTACTCTGCCTATCTCTACTAAACATTCTTCAATAAGACAATTAGGGTAAACCATATCCCTGGTTGCGGTACTCAAAGTCAAATGTACGTTAACTCTAAATAATGTCAACCTTAAGATGCCTATCATGCGATCAGAAATTAAAGATACTTTAGAACCTGTATCAAATAAGCCATATAAATCTCTACTACAAATAGAAATCGTACCCTCAATGAGTCCTCATGTAGCGTCAGCATCAGGCTATGCTACCATGTGTACTCCCTCTTGACTCTACAATAGCAACACCGCTGCTGGCTGTGGACAATCTTTAATCATATGCCCAACCTGACCACACATATAGCAAGTAATCAGCATACGCTGACTCTATGTCTGATCATGGGCATGTGCCTATTTCTTTCCCTGTCGAGAACCATCTCGACCTCTACCACTCTGTTACTGACGTGGTGCTGGTGGTGCTAGAAGAACTGGTAAAGTAGTAGGAGCTGACAACGCAGGTCTGATTGGTGGTGGCAAGGGAGGGCTACCAACTATACTTTGCAATAGTGTAGAGGATGATACATAAGGCATAACTGAGGTAACTATCCCTGATCACTGAGAACCTTTCTCTCATATCCTCTGTCCCTTGCCCCTTTGTCTCCTCCTCTCAAACTCTACAACTTGATCTGAAGACAAAGCTGGTCCTCACGCTGTCCCATCGGCAACTTTGCTCAAATAGTAGGTCTCGTGAGAAAGTGCACGCTCATAGATCTCACCCCAAGTCTCGACACCTGAACTAATCACATAAAACCATATATCTGGCCTCATTCCATCTATGAAATGGTATACATCCTCAGAATCATCTCTCACTAGATCCTTAACAAACTGTCTTAGGTAGTCGTATTTGTCTATGTAACTCATCACGGACTCATCAGTTCCCTGTCTCAGGTTCATGAACTTCTTCCTTAACCTCTTCATCACCGAAAGGTAGGAAGTACTGTTGATAGAACTTCTTCTTGAATGCATCGCAAGACTCAAAATCACCATAAAAAACTATCATCACATGCCATCAAACATCAGCGTCTCTTTGTAGTTTATACGACAAATCTCAACCTGAAGTCTATCCTCGATCCTTGGGACTTTATGCAGCATCCTCTAAGACAATACCCACTTCTTAATCTTCTCAAAATCTTGCTGACCATCAAAGCAAACTTGCTTCAGTCTAATGAAATCCTTCACCAACTGAACCTTTGCTGTCAAGCTAGAAGATGTAGGTGTAGGAGACGTGTATCAACTATCTTTATGGATAGTGCAGTCACTACTGGTACAGTCTTTACTACTGGAGTGGCTGGTGTTGGTAATGTGGTAGTAGTAGTAGGGGCTGATGTATGTGCTGGTGGAGCAAAATGCGTTGTGATCATGGCAATGAATTCAACTAACTGCTGTCCCTGAGCAGCTACTCGGTCAGATAGCCTATGAAAATCATCAGCAGATGGAATAAGCGGTTAGCTGCCATTGGCATCTACATCCCCGCTATCACGTGAATCAACCATCGGTGTCTGCAAGTTGATATCGAATCAAATAAGCTACTATGTAGATAGCGCATATATATACATATAGAAACTAACATGTACATATAAGATATCCTCATTTCCCTTTAACTCACTTCCCAACTAATGGTTTTTAGGCAAGGATCATATAGAAACTAACATGTACATATAAGATATCCACGACTAAAATTTATGTTTTATGGAAATTCATAAATTGATTATCATTTTTAAAGTTGGCTCTGATACCAACTGTGATGACCCCTTCTCAAATTAGGGCACCACTTGGCCTAATCTCATCATAAGCCCTAATCTCGCCACGTAGAACTTAAAAACATATTAGTCAGTCTTTCCAAAACTTTTCTCCTCACCAGTTAATTTTTCAGATAAGCATTTTCTTAGCTCATGTCAAATTCTAAATTGGAGTTAATTAAAGTTTATACAATTTAATGATTATTTGGGCCATATCAGATTGTCAGTCGAGTTAGGGAGGTTGTTTATCAATTGAGGCTACCGAGACAGTTGGTAGGGGTTCACGATACCTTCCACATTTCAATGCTGAGATTAGCGAGATCAGGGTCGAGACCTATGGTAGATGTGACTCGTATTGAGGTTAAACCGGACATGTCATACGAGGAACACCCTATCGAGATAGTAGACCACATAGTTCAAGTTCTCAGGACTAAGCAGATTCCCAAGGTCCTTGTTAGGTGGCACTATCACAGAGACGAATGACTTACCTGGGAGAAAGAGTCTGCTATGTGTAAGAGATACCTCCAACTTTTCTACAGTTATTACTTTAAGTTTTAGTTGCACTTTGGGACGAAATCCCTTATAGTTGGGAACATCGTGACAACGCACCTAATTTAAAGATTATTTAATTATCTAATTTCAGACTAGGACCCAGCTCAGACCCACGTAGACGTTGCAGATTAGTCTAGGGCACGCATGCTGAGGTATAATTTAAAATGTTATATTTGCGTAATGCTTATTTTATATGAATTATAGCATTACGCTATATGTATCATTAATTATCGCGTTTTACGTGAGTTACGAGTGCGATGAATAGTGCCTTGAGATGTGTGCGACGCGGGTACGGGAACGTGATAGCTTAGATGCATAAATTATCAATATACAATGATATTCTAAGCTAAATAATCAAACAAACTTGACCTAAGTTGAACAAAACATTAATAGGCTAAAAACGGACTCGACGCTCCTTGTGATGTGCGAAAGCACCGGGTAGTCAGTTAGACAAGTACCTTGCCTAATTTTGGTATGTGTACTTCAGATAAACATTAGGCTAGAATAATGAGACAAAATAATAGGCATATGTTAATTTAACTTGGCTAGGTTATAAATATGTGCCTAAGTGGTAAGAAATTTGAGAAATAAGAATCTTAAATTGACTTGCTTAAATTGACACATGCGTTACAAAACAACATGGCTGAAGTTATTAGGAGCCTTAAATGGACCTCGAGATGCGTGTGAGGACTTGATGAGGTGAATTAGTATAAAAAGGAGACTTAGCCTATTTTATTTCTCCTGGACATTGAAACTTGATCATTCTTGCTCAAGAGAAGAAAGGGCTGGAGTTGCTAAGTTCTATGGATTCAGAAGAGATTTGTTAGACCCAGAAGCCAAGGATTTGGGCACCTAAGCTAGGTAAGAACCTACCCTAGTCATCTATTCCATTTTTGCTCTAATGGTTCTTGAAGTGCAATAAAAAATTGGGTGTTTGTTGTAAAACAAATTTCAAGGGTTTTAATTGAAGCTTCCACTATTTTTGAACCTAAATTTTAGTTTACAACACTAATTTTGTGATGCATTAGACCCATTTCATCTTTTTGGAGTTTTTGGTGATAAAATGTATGTTGATGGTGATGATGGTTTAATGGAGCATAGTTGATGTTGTTGTTGTTCTTGTTGAATTGTTGTTATTGAAGAATAAAAAGAAAAGAAGAGGAAAAGAAAAAAGAAAAAGAAAAAGAATAAAAAAGGGAAGAAGAAGTTTCTGTAGAAGGCAAATTCGTCTCTGCATGCAGAGATACCAAGGTGGCTGGCTCGGCCAAGTTGAGTCGAATTGGGCCCAACTGAACTGGGTCGGGTTCAAGTGGGACCCACCCCATTAAATCAATTTAAATAAAAATAAAATAGGAAATAAAAATCATAAATTATAGAAAAATATGTAAAAACAAATAAAATTTCAGTAAAAATTTAGACTAATTATAGAAAATATGAGGAATTGGGAAAAATGTATAAAATTGGGTTTCGAGATATTTTCGGGCATTTGACACCCCGTGTAACCCAAAAAAATATGTGTCACAATTAAAAATTAGAACAAAAATTCTAATTTTCGTTCCCACAATATAAAATCAATTAATGTGACTATAAATTATTTAAAATTGGTATGTAGGATACTCGGGGCCTAGGGAAGCTTAGGGGACCGACGGACGAGTATTCCGAGGTACGAGCGAGCGACTTGGACCGGGTCTTATCACATTTTGGTAAGTAAACCCCACTAGAAAAACATGTAGCATTTATTTACGATTTTATTTTATTATTCCGTTGAATTACGCCAGTTTGGGCTTATCCGACTACTCCACTCCCGCGTGTGTTTGTATATGATCCACGAGACGATATGACCCCTCACCGGGTCCCTCGTGATTAGCCATCCGATTGTTGCTACAGTTCCGGTCATGCCCGAGGCTACGCGTGAGAATTACTCCGCAAGTCGATGATTTAAGAGATGGTGTCGGATAAGTTAGCTCTGACGCATATACCTCTCCTTTGAGGCAGTTGGCCGGGAGTTGTAAACTCCTAACCAACAGAGTTCCTCATTAAGCTTGGAGCAGTGGTGAGGAGTCACTCGCACCAGAGTCTCCTCGGTCCAGAGTTATTAGTCATAGAGTTCGGCAGATATATACCACACTCGCATTCGACATTTATTTACTCACTAGACTTGTCATCAATTTTTTGCATGGATGAATGAGTGCAGATCCTATAATGAGTTGGGGAAATGTCGTACTTGGTGACTTCATCTGATCATTGAGAGCCTCCGCTAGCCTATCTCGTAGGTGTTTGTATACATTATGTTACTGCTTTTGGGTATATTTTGGGAGACTTGACACGCTGATACATGTATATTGATCATATTGTATATTTGGTCACCTTATATATACATATTACCCTTTTGATGGGTTTTCCACTACTTCGGGCTTGTTAAAGAAGTAAAATCTCTGTTATTTATTATTCGCTTAATCTAAAATGAAAGACTTTTGCTATTATCGATAACTCACACATTTAGTTGAAAAGACCAAGGAACAACTAAATAACTTATCAAATAATTTAAGTGAGACAAATGAATAGACTAACTAAACCAAATTAAGAACATATTTTCATAAAAAACACCGGATAATAGAAATAGTTAGGCTAATTGAAAAGGTTAAGTACTTGTCGCAGGCTGTCATGGACAAGCGTGCATATGACGTGGCATAACCTAGTGACATGTCTGGCGGCATGGCAGGGCCCAGATTGCCTTGAGATTTGGGGTCGTCACATTAAACCCAAAATCATAGTTTTTTATCAAATAAATTCATCAAAACACCTACAAATTCAAAATACCATACATTTGTCAATTTAAATCGAAATCCGGATTTTCTTGATAACAAATTTATTAATTTTTCGCGAGGAATTCAAAAATGCTACTGGTTTCTAAAATTAAAACATCTTCATATCAGAATTCGGTAAAAATCAGTTTCATGACTAAAATCATTATTTTTTACTAATAAATTTCAAATTTGAAATTCAAGGTTCAAGACTCATCTGATGCTTCAATTAAGTCATAATATCAGTGAAAAAGGTTTCTCAACTCATTTGAAACAAAATCTCTATCATAAAAACAACTAACACTTCATTATTATAACTAAATTCATCAAATTATACTAAATTAGTAGTGTAAATAAAATTACCTAATTGTACACTACACCTAGCTTGGTTAACACCTTCCCAAACCAACCAAACTTCATAGCTTGTTGATCTTCTTCTCTAAATTCTTTTCTCTAGATTTACTTCTTCACCATGTATATGAAGTGAAATCAATTGCATATGTTTACCCATTTAAATCCTTATATATTGATAAGTTTATTTAATAGCCATTGAGTTTAATGTACACATGTATCTCGAGACTAATCTAATGGCCTACATCTTGATACAATTCCACTAACTCTCCACTAACTTCCTCTAACTAAGACCAATTGAAACTAAATTGGTCTCTTAATGTGTCAAAACGTATCTCGATGATTATCAATGACTAATGTTTTAACTTGCTAACTTAGGTTTCATTTAATATAAATCAACTATAGCCATATTAAATTTAACTACTTGAGCTACACTAAACTTAAATCATCTTACCACAACTCTCTACCCCGGTCTCACGTTGGCACGCATCTCAAGGCATATCTTCACTTACGTCTCAACACCTATACACAAGTAGAAGTGACTTAGTAGCCTACACATATACAATACACTAGGTATACATCACAACAAATCTAACATATACCTCTGCCACATCGCCTCGGTTTATGCACGTATTTCGATGCATGTCTCAGTCACGGGTCAATGATCCTGATTAAGGAATTAAACTAAGATTTAGGAATTTGGGTCATGACAAATCTTTCCAATTAATGAAAATTTCTTCCTCGAAATTAAACTTAAATGAAATTTATACCTGACTTGAAAAGGTACGGAAACCAATCTCGCATATAGTCCTCCCGCTCCCAAGTAAGCTCCGAGTTACCATGAAATTGCCACTTAACTAACACCTTCAGGATAGACTTGCCTCTCAATTGTTGTACCTTTCAATCTTGGATTTGTACTAGTTGCTCCTCATAAGATACATCCTCACTCAGGTCAATCTGACTCAAGTCAACCGTCGATCTCACCTGCCTTCGACTCAGTTACTTGAAGCATATAAATATGGAAGTCTGGATGAATCCCAAACATTTGTGGAGGTAACTCAAGCTCATATGAAACCTTTCCGACCCGTCTCTTGATCTTCAAGGCCCGATGAATGTAGTTGCTAACTTGCCTTTCAAACCAAATGTGTGATGACCCTTTTGATGAGAAACCTTCAAATATACAAAGGCTCCCTTGGCATATGTGAGATAGCTGCGATATATGTTTGCATACCTCTTCTACCTCTCATGGGCCCATTTAAGCCTCTAACGATTAGCTTTTTATAGTCGACTTAACAAGAGTGACACAAATTGCAATTAATTCCAAGTGGCGGTTTCTTGGGCAAACACGAAAGCAGCTCACAACTTAATGTCAAACATATATATATATTTACGTGAATACACATAACTACCAGGTTGCAATAAGAACCCTTGCTAGTGAGAGCATACACCAATGTCATGGCGCAATCTCTCAAATGTCTGTTTGTTGAGAGCTTTTGTAAAAAATATTAGCTAACTGCCTTTCGGTAGGAACATTTTGAATACAAATTAATCTTCTTTCAACTAGATCCCCGATATAATGAGGACGAATATCAATATGTTTTGTCCTAGAGTATTGAACTAGATTCTTCGAAATATCAATGACACTTTTATTATCACAGTAAACTGTTAACTGAGATAAAACAATACCATAGTTTTTGAGCATTTGCTGCATCCATATTAACTCCATACAACAAGTGCCAACAACAATGTATTCAGCTTTAGCAGTAGATAGTGAAATGCAATTCTACTTCTTGCTATTTCAAGCAATAAAATTAGAACCCATGTAGTAACATTCACATGTAGTACTCTTTCGATCATCTATATTTCCAGTCCAATCAGCATCATTATACTCTATTAAGTCACTAGCATCTCCCTTAGTAAATATTGTAACAAAATCAGTTGTTCTATGCACATATCACATAATCCTTTTTATTGTAACTAGATGAGACTCTTTTGGACATGCTTGATAGCGAGCACAAATTCCCGCGCTGAAAGCAATATTTGGTCTGCTTATAGTAAGATATAATAAACTATTAATCATGCCTCTATATAATGTAAGATTGACATCAACAACTTTGTCATCCTTATGAATCTTCTCACCGAAGCTCATAGGTGTTCGAATATACTTTGCAATGTTTAATTCGAAACGCTTAACAAGAGATTTAAAATATTCGTTCTGAGATATGAATATACTATCTTTAGACTGTGTAATCTGCAAAGCCAAGAAATATGCAAGATATCCATCCATGCTCATCTCTAATTTTTTTCTTCATTAAGTCAACAAATTCGGAAACTAGTTTTACGGATGTAGCTCCGAATACAATATCATCGACATAAATCTGTACAACTACAAACTGTTTATTCTATTTTTTAAGAAATAGAGTCTTATCAGTAGACCCTCTATTGTGACCTTTCTGCAGCAAATAAGTAGTCAACGTTTCATACCAAGCTCGTGGGGTTTGCTTCAGACCATAAAGGGCCTTTTTAAGATGATATACATCATTAGGCTTATCATGTACCTCAAATCCTTTTAGTTGTGCAACATAAAATTCTTCTTGGAAATATCCATTCATCATTCGTTTGCTGTAACTTGAACTCTTTGTTACAAGCAATGGCTAGCAGTAGATGAATAGATTCCAATCTAACAATTAGAGTAAACATCTCATCAAAATCAATACCTTCAATCTATGTGTATCCTTATGCAACCAATTTAGCTTTGTTACGAACGATACACCATTCTCATATGTCTTGTTGTGGAATATCCACTTAGTACCAATGATATTAACATCAGTAAGTCATGGAACAAACTCTCATACATCTTGTCTAACAAGCTCATTGAGTTCCTCTTGCATATCATTCACCCAATATTCATCCATTAAAGCCTCTTTGAAATTCTTAGGCTCAATTTGAGATGTAAAACATGCAAAATGAACCATATTCCTGTAGTTAAAAAGAGGAATATCTTTAGTTTGCACTGGATCATTAACTGAGCCAATGATTTGCTCAATTGGATTATTTTCGGCATCCTTGACTGTGGAGCAACAGATGTAGAACACTGTTTTGATACTAGTAAGTGGTTTTGGATCATTATTATCATTATCATTTTCATCATCAGATGGAGTAATGATATCTGAATCAGATGGTTTAGTAGTAGGCTGATTAATAGTTGCTGAGCTAATTAGTGTTAACAGCTCATCATCATCATCCTTTTGAAAGGGCAATTGTTATGTTCTTGCACAATCATCAATCATAACTTAAATAGATTCCATCATAGTCATAGTTCACTTATTATAGACTCTATAAGTTTTACTACTATAAGAATATCCAAGAAAAATTTTAACATTACTTTGGAATCAGTACTGACAAAAACACAAGATATTTAAGATATGATTTTCTGCCTTTCCAGATTTCATGTATGGTTTTTGTAGTCAATGGCCTGAAATAAACTCTATTGATAATAGAGGTTGCAGTGTTTATTGCTTCCCCCAAAATATTCATAAGTAAGTTTTTTCAGCTAGCATGACCCTTGTCATCTCTTGAGTTGTACGATTTTTCCTTTCAACATCACCATTTTGTTGTGATGTCTTAAGAGTAGTAAATTAATACGTAATCCTAAATTCAACACAAAAATCAACAAAAATCTCTAATTTTCAAACTCTCTTCCATGATCACTATAAATTCGATCAATGGATTCATCCTCATCATTTTTCTCATTCAGTAGTCAAACATTTAACTTCTTAAACTCATCAACTATTTCTGCTTTATCATGCAACAAACAAATCCAAGTAAACTTTGAGTAATCATTAACAATGAAAAAAACATACTTATTTCTACCAAGACTTTCAACTTGCATCGGACCAAACGAACCCATATGCAATAATTTTAACACACGTTTTATTAGTATGCCATTGAGGCCAGCATGTGAAAATGAACGTTGTTTTCCCATTTGACATGGCTCACAAATAGAATCAAATTTAGAGGATAGTTTAAGAATAATCTCTAACATCATCATGAGAGAGCGATTTCTGAAGTTGCTGAAAATTAAGATGACCGAGCCTTCTGTGCCAGAGCTCTATATTTTTTTGAGAAGCAGAGTTGCACATAACTTGTAGTTTGTGAGGCGATACATTATATTAAACAACATATAGTTGTTATTTGATGTCCAAATCCCATACATAATGCATTGTCTTTCTTCATTGATTACCACAATGATATTTAGTGAAGTTGACAAACAGCTCCTGATCACACAGCTGAGTTATACTGGTTAGTTAGATTTCAACTCATCAGCATGTAGAACTTCTTTGAGATTAAGCAATCCCACAACATTAAAAGTTCATTTGCCAATAACCTAGCATTTTTTTCGTCACCAAACATAACAACAACTTCTTTAAAAGACTCATAATTTTTAAGAAAGATTTTGTTACCATTCATGTATCTAGAATAGCCACTATCCAAATATTATAACTCAGTTGTAGTTATTGAGAGTTGCAGATGTGTTGTCACAGCCTTATGAGATTTAACTCTCCAAACCTTTTTAGATGTTTTCTTCGTCTAAAGTGTACTAAGGTCATTAAACATCCAATAGCATCGTGGTTTAATTTGACTAACAATCTTACAATAATGACATGTAGGAGGAGGTCTGTTATTAGTAATAATAATCACCATTTTCTTTGCGCTTGCAACAACACTCTGTAGCATAATCTTCTTTACCTTTGATGTATCAACTTGAGCCTTATTTGATTAATTCTCATTGATTTTAGTGCATTTGATAAAGACAACATAAGCATTGGCAGATCCCTCAGTATAACCAAAACCATGCTTAACTTGTGATGATTGACCAATTTGCAGTATTCAATTTAATTTATAAGAACCAAAATATAACTTGGCAGTAGCAGTCTTAAAATCAAAAAACTTTCTTCGTATATAGAGATTTCAACCTCATGCTCTTTTAACAATGCATGACAAGTCACGTGTTCGCTTTCAAGAGTCTTATAATCCAATTTGACAGAGAACGATTTTATCTTTAAGTCAAAATTCTGATCATAAAAGATGTCAATTCAGCGTACAATAGATCATAAGAAACCTGAAGATCCTTTGCATAATCCTCAACATTAAGAGCAGCACATACATCCTTGGCCTTTTTTTTTACTTTTTTCCGTGTCATATACTACGGAATCAAGTTTAAAAACACTAATAACTGATAGATAAGCATCAATAATATTTGACTTTGTCAATATAGCAGCGAATGCAATATGTAGTAGAATCATAGACTCTTTCTCACTGTCATCCAAGTCATCATCACTCCAAGACGCATTCATGGACTTATTCTTCTTGTAAGTAGGACATTCAATCTATATATATCCAACTCCTCCACACTTATAATACTTAATGCCTTTGAGTTTATTCTTAGCATCTGTCTTTTTATCATCAGTAGAAGTCTTATTGCTGTCATTGCCATTCTTGTAATTAGTTCTAGCAGAATCTCTCTTATAGTTTTTAAGAAATTTTGAGAACTTCTTTACCATCATAGCAAAAATCTTCTCCCATAGAGTCATTAGAAATAATAGCCTCAACACGATAAGCATTCTTAGAAGAACTAGGCTTTTTAAACACATTTATCTCATATGTTTGCAGATAACCCATTAATTCATCAAGAAACACCATAATAATATCGCGACACTCTTCGATTGCGGTCATATTTGAGTCAAATCATGAAAGAAGAGCACGGAGAGCACGTCGTATTAACTACCCATCAGTAAACTTTTCTCCAATTTGAAAAGCTTGATTAGCAATGTCTAATAAACGAGTATTGAAATAGGAAATATCTTCATCCTCTTACATCTCAAGACGATCAAAGCATAGAACTTAATTGTAGTAACTTGGAAATTCTGACAGAATTTGTACCTCCAGATAATTTCTTCAGAATATCTCATGCTTCCTTAGCAGTAGTGCAATTAGCAATCTGTTTAAAACATTGAGCATCAATAGCACTGAAGATAGAATTGATTGCCTTGTGATTGGCAACTTTCTCTTTCTTCTCAGCATCTATCTAAATATATGCAGATTTTGGAACAACTTTACCATCCGTATTTGGTTGCGTTGGAGCAGTGTATTCTCTATCCAGAAATTCTCCATCAATTTCATCAATGGCAGGGACAAAGTGAACCATCTGAACCTTCCGGCAGGCATAGTTGGTTCCTTCCAACAATTGCAGTCGAGTTATCGATCCACCTTCACGTCCTTCATTAGTTTGTTATCATAACAACTCATCAATCAATCCCATGGCGATAAAACTTTCCAGAATCTCACTCTTCTACGCTTGTAGAAATAACAAAGTGAGAAAGCTCTGATACCACTATTAAAGTTTTGGAAACCAGAGGAACTGAGGAGATTAATGAATTAGCGATGAACTAACAAGCACACATCAATACTAAACAAGAATTGATATCGTAGTAAGAATCGAATGTATTCCTCTGTTTAAGCTTAGCCTAATCAATTAAACAAATTGATATTGTGCACAACCACTATAATGATCTTTCATTCTCATAAACCTCAAATAATGAACATCCATACAATAGCGACCTTGAGTATTTATAGACTCGGTCTATCTATTATATCTAGGAATTCAGTCTTAAATAAAATACAACTAAAAACACCTCCTCGGTCTCCAGTTGCAAATTTTATTGGAATCATCCAACTTTCAATAGCTAAGTCTTCTATTTCTTTAAGAATCTTGACTCGACGTTTTCATAAAGTTCTTCAGTCCTTTATGCACCTTTCTTTCGAATTTGTAATTGTTATCCATCTCGAAGTTCTCTCCTTGCAGTATCAAGCTTATTCACTAGTTGTAGACTTATACTGATAGTTGCTCTATTGCAGCATGTGACTCGTATTTAATTCATGTTTCATCTTCAGTTATGTCTTCGTTTTTTACTCTGAATTTGATACTATAATCTTCACTGGAATTTACATTATAATCTATCTCTGAGTTGTATCTACAATCGGACATCTTACTGAGTCAGGCCTATCTCACTTAACTTCTATTTTGGCCATATACTGCCAATAAGGATAGACCGGCTCAAACACAATAAACTAGGGTCTAACAGAATCTAAGCCACAAGACACCCGATTGGATCATAAAGCTTAGGTATTGATGTCCAACTCTTTTTAGTTCAAAATTTCATGAAAATGGGCTCTAAAGCATGTCAAAATGGGGCTTTCTATTCCCAAACAAGATTTCATGGTTTAATTGGGTATTTTCCTTTGTTTTTGAACACAAAATGAGTAAATTACATTTATGCCTATGGATTTCTGAAATATGGTTGTTTTTTAGTTTTGTTAAAAAAATTTGGTTTTTACATCTTCATGAAAAAACATGTCTAAAAAACATAATTAAATGTTTAAGCTTGATGTTGAACCACTTATATGATCTAATTTAAGTAAATTGAGGGTTTTCACTCCTCTCCTTGCTCAATTTTCATCTCAGAATTTCAAAGTTAACTTAGGTCTCAAAACTAACCTAGACAACACTACAAGAAGATGATGGAATAGAAACAAAATATGGTGACAGAGTCAAATATGTGTTATATAGCAACAAATTAGCAACGGAACTGTGACAAGAATTTAGCAACAAACCACTAGTAGTGTCACACCTCGGCCCTAAGCCGGTAGTTTGACTGGCCCGAACTGTTCCGAGATTATCCAACTTGAGAAAAAGAAGCGAAGTACGATTCGATTTACGCCTAAATTTAGCCTAACATATTTGTATAGTCATTTAAATCATTTATAAATTTTCAAAGACATTAAACATTTAATACTTCATTAACATGTTACGTCCCAGTTAAAACATGATTTCACAGTGTGGAAGTAGTGTGCATGCCATATATACAATAAAAAGGGAACTACAGTGGAAAACCCAAAGTTGGATTTGTAGTCATCCATACGTCGAGAAATATCTAAAACCAAAAATAGAAACCAACGTATACAAAATCATATATACACACAAAACCTACATTAATGATAGTGGCAAAGCTCTCTTCCTCGTCATACGTTAGTCTCGAGCCTTGCCCTTTCCTCTATTTTTAGAAGACGAATCTGGTCCCACCAAAGGGTGACCCGGTGAGTGAACAACTAGGGAATATACAAGTTCATTACATAAAGTAACGGAAATGAAATATATAGCAAGGTAGAATGAAATAAACATGCAACAAGTTTAAAGATTCTCATGGGGAATTTCCATGAACTCCCTAATGCAATGGATTTTGACTGTACCATCAGCCTGACTACTGTTCACATGGAATGGGTTTTTGTAGCCCATCACAATCGACCAATACTAACTCTGACAATGGGAGGTTCCAGTCACTCTCTGCTCCCACTGAAGGTTTTAACGATAACATGCTCTTAGCTCCTCATGAAAAGTTCTAGCCGGGTACATTTTATAGTCTACTGCTCCACATGGTAGGTTCTTAGACATGTACTCTCTCTGCTTTCCCGCATATAAACTGGTCATACTTATTGTCAGAGTCGGCCCCTAAAGGTCCCCATGTCTACCACATGCATGACTACAGGTAAAGTATGATATAATGCCATAAATTGCAAGGATAATACATGTGTAATAAAAGTGTATATTCGTCTAGTGTTCACTTATTATTTATCGCATTCCAGTCCCAACGTGAACCAACGCTCCCCACTCAGCCTCGAGTTCTATTATAAATTCTAAGTCATTTACCTTTCTATAGATTAACTACGAAAACATCTGAAAGTGTGTGTCAACACCTTCTAAAACTTATATCCACTTCAAGCTTCAAAGAAATAACTAAGTCCTTGGAATCGCACTAAGTCTTGTAAAACACTTTACGTCCTCGACTTGTGCTCCATTTTTTTATCATCAAGAAATTTGAATATCTTGAGACTCTATAAAAAATGGTTGTTGGTCTATAAACCAGCTTTCTAGAAAGCTAAGCAAATCTTGATTTGGGTTAAAATTGAAAAAAGTTATGCCTCTTAGACCGAAGCATGTCTATCATCTCTAAATTTCATCTGGCAGTTTCATTTCCCATATTGTAGAGTTTTTTTTACTATGAAAACGTTTGATTTTGAAAAACATTCAGAAGGACAAAGTTTTTTTTATCTCGAAGTGAAATTTCAACTGGTGTTGGAACCTATCCATTTGGATCTAAAATAAAATACGTATGATGGAAATACCGTTGCTAGTCCAACTAAAACTTTCAGTCTACATTTCCAAGTTGCAGAATTATTTTTAGGGGGATAACATCCAAATCTCATAAATATTCAGTAGGAAATAGTTGAAGGACTTTAAGTTAAGTTTCAAATGGCGTTGGATTCTCTCCATTTAGATTTCAAACAAAATAAATATGTCCAGATTACTAACATGAAGCAACATAGATTTCTTCAAATTAAACCATAAGTAAAAATTACCTAATTCCTACCAATCATAGATACGTAAGAATGGTGTCGCATTTGAGTCACTGTCACACCCAGTTATGTCGTAGAACCTCCCGACAGTGTGCCTTCACTTCCGGATTCTCTCATTTTTTCATGTCCATATGGTTGTTGGTGAGAAAATGAGAGGAAATGTGTTGTATTGATTTATATAGTCAGATAAAAGAATTTGGTTAACTTAATTAATCTTAATTAACCTCCCTAAATCATGGTCCTGATTTTACTAATGGAAATGATGGTGAGACACATGGCACTCCTCGATTCATCATTTTATGCAACTAATTTGACTAATAGAAGTGATGGTGGGACACATGACACTCCTCCATTCATCACTCCATGAAAACCAATCTCTTTCCTCCATTTCATGCTAGTGTTGACTTTTTCATGGCCCTACGATTTGTCTCGAGATGTGTGCTCGAGGATGATCAAAAGTCTTCATGTAAGGGTGTACTAATTTGAGTCATTCATCCTTGCCTCGAGATGCACATTTTCCAAATCATTAGGCTGATCAATGAATAATAAAATTAACAACTAGAGGCACTTTGTATTAATTTGATGTCATCATATTGTATTTATTCAACTATAGGACCTCAATTAATTCAATTTTCAAACATTGTTACTTAAGTAATTTATCCGGCTTGGTATATTTTCGTCTTTAGTTTAGTCGCACAACCTATAATAGCCAATGTGTATTTTTAGGTAATTCTGATGTCATACTATCGCCGCGTTACTTCATGCATAAGTATTTATATAATATAATGCACAACACGCATATATAACATATATATATATATATATATATATATCCATAGCTTAACACTATGTTGAGCACAACCACTTTGCCCCGATTGAACTGGTTATGTCACAAGTAGTGACATATTTGTCGCAAACCTCGAGATACCCAGGGTATGTCCGGTCTAGTCGGTAACGTGATGTCACAAGTAGTGACATATTTGTCGCAGACCTCGAGATACCCATTTATACACGTAGTCTTCAATCTGTTTCACCACCAAATCACAATTTGCCGACCCCTACTATATATTACACGCAATAGCACGTTAGACGAAAATAATATCATTTTATATATTTCTTTTTTTATCTTTATAAATATTTGAGCACTTCGACTTACCATGACTCTCAATCAGATATTGAAACACTAATAATTCTTAATTAGCGATTTATCATCAAATTAAAATATGAGTCTTTACACCACCACTCAAAAATAAATACCGCCTCGATCTCTGTATTGAACGTTAAACTGCGTACTTGCCAATACGTGCCACATCCAAGGTGGGTGACCCAAAATTTAGGGACAAATTCACTATTATTTATTTGGGTCGTTACATACTAGAGATCTAGTGACCTTTATTTCTCAACCTCAACTTAGGCTTTCTATTTAATTTAAGTTAACGTATTTTATATAACATAGGCATATTAGAATATTTATATAGTCTAGCTTATAGGTTTTAGTTTCATAAATCCCCATTATCCGACTAAGATATATTCATTCCGGCTGCCTAGCACCCTGCACCTACGCGCATCCTGAGGCGCCCCGATGTCTTTTATTCATTTATGTAGTAACTTAGCTTATCTAGTTAATTAATTTACCACCATAGCTTAGGATTGTCAGTTATGTTTCTAATCAAGTTCCACTACTTGAGTTTTTTGCACATTTATACCTTGGTGGTAAAAGATGTACAGTACTTTTGACACACATCTTAAATGATTTGCGGTTAACCCACTTTTTGGCGGTCGTGTGCCTTGAGGCCACTGGGTGTGTAGAGTGTGGGTCTCGCTGTCGTCCCTGCAATAAATGCCACGTCTCTAACACGATGCGTCCCGCTCGCCGCTATCGTTCATTGCCACGTCAGCGCTCCTCGATGAGCTTACTAACTCATTCATCAGTTATTAAGTTATTCAATCTTTCGGTTATTTAATTAATATTTGTTGTGTTAAGTTAGACCTATTATATGTCATTTTATCAGTTCTTGAACATGGCAAGTATTTTACAGGAATTTACTATATTTAAACAATAAAATCAAACGGAAGACTTCAATAGCATGAAGTATAGTGGATATATAAATTTCATGTCAAGCATATCGCATCCTAATGTGGTCGAGAAATAAGAAAACTGTATATAAAGCGATAAAAGTAGATATATAAATGTACATGTGTCTCAAGTCACTTAATACTCAAAATAAGCAAAATACCAAAAGTAAACACGTACTAGTTGGTCCTGGACAACACGCAATTAGAGATAGTTGCCCAGGATCCCTTTTTCCATACTGGTACTAAGATCTGCACTCAATCATCACAACAAAACAAATGACGAGTCCAATGAGTAAAATCCCAAGGAAATTCACTGAGCATTTAAACGATAAAAAAACTAGTAATACTATTAAATAAACATACAAAAAGTAAACAAGCAACTATAAATGGGTTATCACATGCGTAAGTAATAATATAATGCAAATGTGTATGGTCATATCGGTCAGATTTGACCATACTTCGGATCCAGGATCCTTTTAGTAAGTGCACCAACTGGTCGATCACCTTGTCCTCTCAGTGGTCGGCCTAGACCCATGACCCACCGATACGTATACCGAAGTAGCAACTCAGGTCGCCATTTACCAAGGGCCCAGGTACAGGTGCTATGGTCTAGCGTGCCATGAACATACAATGAAATACCCAGAAGAGTAAGCTCAACCGACCGTTTAAACCAACAATAAGAACGCAGATAGCTGACTGAATAAGGTAAAACAACAATGAAAATAGAAAAATACTCAAAGTGATTTTCAATTGGGTTTTACGCACTTGATTGCACACAGGACAATGCTCCAAAGCCCACATGCCTCGTACCCGACATCGAACCTCAACTACGAACTCCCTAGTCCCTAGTGTCCTATTTTTTCAATATGAATATGTTAGAGCCCAATAAATGAGTTTTAAAATACTCGAGTCGAAAATAAAATTTATTTAGTTTTATTTTCTTTAATTTCTAAAAATATGAGATTTTCCCGTTAGTGGCCACATTAACCGCGTCTCGGGTTGAACCACGTTAGCCATATCTCGGCTCGACCGATCTTTTTGAATTTGGTCTTGATTTCCATTTTTCCATATCCAACTAATTTACTTTTGATTATGTATACATTATATATATTATATATGATACATTAATGTATAGATACTTTTATTTATTTTTTATTTTTTTGGATGGCCCAAGCCCATAAACATAGGCTTAGGCTGTGGCGGCCCCACGCCCCGAGGCCTCCATATGATCTGTTACGCGGTTCCCACAGCCCTACCGATGTCTTCACCACGTCAGCACTTCTCGATAGTTATGCTAACTCGTTAATCAGTTATTATATCAATCAATTATTCCATTATAAGTTAGCATTTCATTTGTCATTTACAAAGTTTAAAGCAAGTAGTCAATAATTTACAGCGGAAGTCTTAACATAGCATAACCATAGATTTTTAATAACTTTCAAGTTATATAGAGCATCAGTCCTACTGTGAAATATCAAGAATCAAGTACACTGTATATCAGGTGTAACGACCCTAAAATTTAACCTGTGCCAAGTGGCATATCAGGTTGGTGCCCCGGACCTGTCGTGATGTGGCACACTCGGTTAACCCTCGGGAGTCGACACCGAAATTAGGACCCGTAGCTCGGACTCACGTGGACACCGTTGATAAGTCCAGGGTACGCCAATCGAGGTATAAATAATTATTTTTGTGTGATGCATGTGTGTTAAAATGTTGTATTATTAATTAATTTGCATCGCACCAGTTAATATTTTTATTGGATGTAATGTGCGCGCGTAGTGATGAGAATGTACGACGTCGTGGGGTGCGCGTAACGCGGGTGTATGGGATAGTAAGGGGTTTAATAGGTCACATCACATGTCACATCACACCTACAATTCAAATCATCCCATACCTTTTTTTCTCTCTCCTCCGCAAACAAAATCAAAAATTTTCTCTCCCTCTCTCTCTCCAATGATTTCATCTTCTTCCTCACACCCACCCCCTCAGTTTTCTCCCCCACCAAGTCTCCACCACCAAGCTCTCCTCACACCTCCACGATTTCGCCATCTCTCTCGCAAAGTACCTCCCTCGTGGCGGCCTCCGTGTCGACCACCAAAGATCGAAGTGAGTGGTTATGTAGTTGTCGATTTGGTGGAGATTTCGTTTGGAGCTTTAATGATGTTGGGGTTGGTGTTGGGTTGTTGATGTTGTTGTTTTAGTGGTTGAAAAAAATGTGGTTGTTGATATAAATTTTTTTTTTTACCGTTGAACGAACATAGAGCAAAGCTATATGTTCGTTCAACATGGGGGGGAGGGGGTAGCCAGGCGGGTCGGGCTTGGCTACCCCATGTGGGCTGGGTCGGAGTCGAACCGGGCTCAGGGTGGGCTTGGCGGGCGACTCGACTCGCGCGGACAAGGTCGAACCGACCCGGGTCCGGTTGGACCGGGTCAGGTCAACCCCGACCCAACCAAATAAACAAAAAAATAATAATTAATTTTAAATTTTAATAAAACTGTTGTTTAAATAAAATAAATCACAGAAAATAGATAAAAATTATGGAAAAATTCAAAAAATTCCAGAAAAATATGAAAAATTAGGAAAAAATAGAAAAATGAGTTTTGAGGCTTTTTCGAGCATTTGGCACCCCGGTATAATATGAGAAGTGTGCTAAAAATCAAACTTTTTTGAAATAAAATTACAAATTGTAGTGTCATATTATAAATTCACTTAATGTGACTTTAAAATAATTAAAATGGTATAATTAGACACCAGGGATTTAGGAGGCCATGGTCGGGTGTCAAATGCGCATCTCGAGGCATGAGCGAGACGTTTAAGGACGATTTGTGATTGCTTGAGGTAAGTAAAACCAGCTAGGAAATGCACAGTAGTTCATTTGAGCTTATATTTTATTGATATTGTATTGTGTCCTTTTCTTGGAATTCCCACCAACCTATGAGTGTTCGAGGGCCAAGTGAGTCATGTGAGTGTCTCTGATTAGAGTGGTTACTGGCTTGCAACTGGGGTCATGGCCTCGAGTCACTTGAGTATTTGGTCGGAATGAGATGTGTTTTATCCGGGGCACCGTTGATATCCCTCATTCGCGATGGTCTAGGTACAACAGGTGACGCCGCGTCCTAGGACCCGAGTCTGTTTGGCATTGTCGCGACTCTATGACCTCGACCCTGTGACACCCGCACTCGGTGGTCTTGGACTACTTTGGCACCTCTCTACTGTTTCCTTTGACACTCATTTCTTGTTGTACTTTCATTTTTAAAGTCTTATTATCATGCATTGCATATAACTTTCTTTCTATCCGCACGACTTTTAGACAGCTTTATTTATTTTGAATTATTGTTTAGATCATACTAGCTTTTACTTACTAGACTCAGCATTCTTGTGTTTGACCGAGTGCAGATCCGCAGCCGAGCAAGGGCAAGACGCCGACACTTGGCGATCTACTCTGAGGATATCGGAGCGGCCCTCCTCTACATTTTTTAGTAGGTTTTTGACTTTTTGTATTATTTATATAAGTTGTTGTCACACTTGGGATACTTGTTTGGGGTTGAGAGATACACATGACTTGTGTATCATTTTTGCTTAGCTATAACACTTGACACAATATATACATGAATATACATGTTTACAGGGTTCCACATTTTGGACGTTCGATTCTTTTACTTTATTATGAGTTATTTAACGTATTAATTACTTATGCTAACTTGTAAAACATGAAAAAATACAAATAACTTGACTTACAATTATGAATTTATTTATATAGATGGATCGGAAGGCTGACTAGGGTTGCGTTGACCTTCCGATACTGGCTCTGGGGTCCACATGGGCTTAGTCAGGCGTAACCCAATTTGTGGGAAACTGGGGCCGTCACAATTGGTATCGGTATTTAAGTTTTTACGTCTAGTTCTTGATTAACCCACAACCAATATAAGATAGATTAAAATAGAGTTAGGGCACGGTTGGACTTAGAGTGAAACCATATGATCTTGACTCAGAGTCTTAGTTGGGAAGTGAGGAGAGTTAGGAAAATTAAAACTTGGATCTTATATATGCTAATTGTTGTATTGTACTATACTATATCGGTAACTATACGCTGATTAGATATTCTCTTGCTATTGTTGATCGCGACCGCAGATCGGCCTGGTTCGAGTGATGATAGTGGGGTAGCAGGTCCTCGATTTGTAAGTATTAAGGAGATACAGTCATTGACTTAGAGAGTCACATCTCAGGATTAGCGATTGGACGAGTCCTAAGGATACTCAGGGCACATATCTTATCTACACCATCACCATCTTTGTCGACAGTGCCCAATGTTCAGGAGAGGAATGCGCCTACTGTACATGCCACTCCAATGGCTCTCATCATATCGACACCACCCATTATAGCTGAGATCGTACCAGTTCAGACTGAGATGGTATTGGCCGAACCACCTGCATCGCCGGAGACCACGCTGACTACGCCCATAGATATGAGCACTGGGGCGACAACTGAGGTGAGACAGTCACGAGAGTTCCAGAGACATAGACCAGCTGAGTTATACGGAGGCACAAATCTCGAGGCGGAAAAGAAATTTATGAAGAGCCACGAGAAAATACATGACATCCTAGCCACACCGGAGCATATGAGACCGAGTATATCTTTAGGTCTAATATTTGGGGAGGCCAATGCGTGGTGGCACAGTATGGTGGCTACCCAAGGTAAGCCCATGGATTGGGCAAAATTCATGAGGCGATTTAATCAGAAGTATTTTCTGCCTTCGGTCCTAAAGCATAAGAGGGCCGAATTTCTGAGTATTCGACAGTACACTGGAGAGTCGGTGATGTATATATGGGCAGGTATTTGCAGCTGTTGGATTATGGTGGAGGCATAGATGATATAGACGCCGACCAGGCACATTATTTCATGGAAGGTCTGTTAAGGGACATTGGAGGCATTGTGGTGACCACTGAGCTAGAAATTTACAGGCGCCATATGAGAAGAGCTTGGACAAAAAGTCATACCTGAGCACACACCCCGATGAGATCATCCCAACACCGACACCAGCACAGTCATATTATAGCTCAGGTGGTGACATGAGGAGGAAGAGACACCGGCTGTTCTGGCCGAGAGATGGCAAGGCACAGAGTATAGGGGTCTGTGGCACCACCATCCCATTTAGCGCGCACCGCGCCAGTACCATCTATTTCGGCACGAAGTTATGCCAGTACACCACAAGCCAGCACAGTCAGCGCCACAATAGTATCAGCGGACTGAGGGTAAAGGCAGTGGTGGTGGTCAGGGGCAGAGGTGCGTACATGGTCAGGGATAGAGATATGACTAAGGATAAAGATAGAGGTCTAATCAAACGTAGGGACAGGGACAACAGATTCCACCATGGTCGAGACCACATTGAGCATGTTTTGAGTGTGGACAGATAGGGCACTTCGTTAGTACATGTCCATGACTAGGCAAGGCTCAGCCACAACAACGCAGAGAGTAAGTTCATACCATCCCTGCAGCGGATCTAGCTGCCACTCATAACCTTATCGAGGGTATGATTTACATTTGCAGTCGATTTATGCATACTATGATTGATTCGGGTTCTACTATATCTTTTATTTCGGGTTGTATGGTTGATAAGTTAGGATTGATACCTATTTGGCTAGACAACCTTTGATCCTCAGCACGGCTGCTAGGGACAAGATATACCCAAACTTATTATGTGTTAACTGCTTTGTTGAGATAGAGATACTAGAGATGCCTGTAGACTTGAGAGTATTGCAGTTCTTAGAGTTTGATGCCTCATTAGGCATGGATTGGTTAGCTGCGTACCACGCACAGCTTGAATGTTTCAGCAAGGTAGTTGCGTTTCGGCTTTCGGATCAAGCAAAGTTTAGTTTTCAGGGGACTTCGACCATGTTCTCGATCACCTGAGCTAGAATGGCAACGAGTTCAGATCTCAAGACATTTGCTAGTGTTTTGAGTATGGCCGAGAGAGTTGAGGCAAAGATAGATTAGGTGCCTATTGTATGCGAGTTTTCGGATGTTTTTCCCGCTGAGCTACCAGGATTACCACCATCTAGAGAGATCGATTTCATCATAGATTTGGTTTCGGGGACCAAACCCATTTCGATTCTGCCGTACAGGATGGCTCCGAAAGAGTTGGAGGAGTTGAAGACCCAGCTAAATGAGTTGTTAGAGTTGGGATTCATACGTCCGAGCATGTCACCGTGGGATGCACCAGTATTGTTTGTCAAGAAGAAAGATGATAGTTTGAGGCTTTGCATTGACTACCGACGGCTCAACCGAGTCACAGTGAAGAACAAGTATCCACTTCCACGCATCGATGACTTATTCGATCAGTTGACAGGGGCACAATGGTTCTCTAAGATTGATTTCAAGTTAGGATATTTGAGATGAGGATAGGGAGAAGACTGCTTTCCGCATGAGATATGGGCACTACCAATTTACCGTCATGCCGTTTGGGCTGACGAATGCCCAGGCGATGTTCATGGATCTTATGCACCGAGTATTAAGAGAGTATTTGCATATATTCGTGATAGTGTTCATCGACGACATTTTTATCTATTCCAGGACTCGTGAGGATCACGAGGGACACCTCCGGACAGTCTTACAAACTTTGAGGGAATATAGACTATACGCTAAGTTCAGTAAGTGCGCGTTTTGGCTCACTGAAGTTGGATTTCTTGGGCATATTGTCGAAGCCAGTGGAGTGTCGGTAAACCCCGCTAAGATTATAGCAGTGATCCATTGGCCTACACAGATATCAGTGACATACACTCGCAGTTTTCTAGGATTGGCAGGCTACTACAAACATTTTTTTTAGGATTTTTCCAAGATCGTTGCACCGATGACACAGTTAACGATGAAGTAAGTCAAATTTCTGTGGAATGGTAGTTGTGAGCAGGCTTTCTAGACTTTGAAGGAATGATTAACGACTGCACCAGTATTGATACTATCAGAGTCAATTTGAGTTGAATACGCATGCTTCTAAAGTTGGTTTGGGTTGTGTTTTGATGCAGAACGATAAAGTGATAGCTTACGCGTCCCGACAACTGAAGATTCATGAGAAGAATTACCCTACTCACAACTTGGATTTAGCACCAGTGGTTTTTGCATTGAAGATTTGGCGTCATTATCTCTGCGGAGAGAGATTCACACTCTTTACTGACCACAAGAGTTTAAAGTACCTCTTTACTCAGAAGGATTTGAATATGAGATAGAGGCATTGGCTAGAGTTCCTTAAAGATTATGATTTCTCTCTGGGGTATCACCCAAGGAAGTCCAATATCGCAGCAGACACATTGAGTCGGAGAGGAGCAGATCTAGAGATAGTGACTTGCCGCATGACACACGAACATGGGCTACTCGTGGCAGCTGAGTTGATGAATTTAGTTGATATACCGACCACTACCAGAGCATTGATTTGTGGGCAGATGAGGACTCAGGCAGTGTCTATATAGAGTGTACTTGAGAGTCAGCAGGCAGATGAGCGTACCAAAAGTTTAGCGAGTTAGCTCAGAGTCCCGATCACCCGGAGTGGAGTCAATCGGCAGACTCATGCTTGAGATTTAGAGGAAGACTGTGGATTCCATCAGTGGCTGAGATTCGCGAGGAGATACTTTGGGAGGCTCACAACTCATGTTTTACGGTTCATTCGGGTCAGACCAAAATGTATGTGGATATGCGTCGTCTATTTTGGTGGCGGGGATGAAGACCGATGTTAGTGATTACGTTTGAGCGTGTGAGATATGCCAACGAGTTAAGGCAGAGCATCGGAGATCCGAAGGATTATTACAGCCACTTCCCATTCCTCAATGGAAGTGGGAGCATATTGCCATTGATTTTATCAGTGGATTACCTCGATCTAAGCGCAGCCATGATAGCATCTGGGTTATTATGGAGAGGCTAACTAAGTCTGCACACTTTTTACTAGTATTGACGATACACAAGGTGGATAAATTAGCTGCTTTGTACGAACGAGAGATTTTTTGGTTACACGGAGTCCCATTATCCATTGTATCAGATAGAGGATAGCAGTTTACATCACAGATTTAGCAGAGCATGCATGCATTATTTGGTACCAAATTAAATTTGAGTACGACTTATCACCCACAGACAGATGGTTAGTCGGAGCAGTTAATTCAGGTGTTAGAGGATATGCTTCGTATGTTCGTGCTGGAGTAAGGTAGTTCTTAGGAGGAATATCTGCTTCTGTGTAAGTTCGCTTATAATAGCAGTTATCAGGTATTAGGATGGCACCGTTTGAGGTACTTTACGGTAGGCCATGCAGATCTCTATCGTGTTGGCCAGAGCCCGAGGATGTAGCAGTTCTTGGGCCAGAGATTATGGTGGATCACACAGAAAAGATATGACAGATTAGATTACATTTGAAGGGTGCGCAAGAGAGACAAAAGAAATATTATGACAAGTACCATGGTGAGTCACAAGAGATTTAGAGTCAAAGGAAAACTCGCGCCGAGATTCATTGGTCCTTTCAAGGTCAAGAGGAAAATCGACAAGGTTGCATATTAGTTAGAGTTACTGCCTCGATTAGCGGGATCCACCCCGTATTTCATATTTCGATGCTTCGACTGGATAGGTCGAGAGGAGGCGTACGACCATTGGTGGATTGAAATCAGATAGATCTGAGGGAAGACATCACATATGAGAAGCATCCTATTCAGATTTTGGACCATCAGGTAAAGAGACTGAGGAATAAGAACATCCCGTCAGTCCTTGTTAAATGGCAATATCACGGGGACGATGAGCTGACTTGAGAAATAAAGTTTTATATGCGCAAACACTTTCCATATCTATTTTGATTCTGGTAAGTCTTACTCCAAGCTATTTTAATTTCGAGGACAAAGTTCTGATTAGTTAGGAAGACTGTAACGACCATAAAAATTTAACTCGTGCCACGTGGCATCTCCGATTGGTGACCTGGACCTATCGTGATGTGGCACACTTGGTCAACCCTCGAGAGTCGACACAAAGATTACCACGTGGACACCGTCGATAAGTCCAGGGCACGCCAATCGAGGTATAAATAGTTATTTTTATGTGATGCATGTGTGTTAAATTTTTGTATTATTACATCACACCAATTGATATTTTTATTAGTCGTAATGTGCACGCGAAGTGACGAGAATGTACGACGTTGCGGGGTGTGTGTAACACGGGTGTATGGAATAGTCAGGGGTTTAATAGGTCACATCACATGTCACATCACACCTACCAATCAAATCATCCTATACCTACTTTTTCTCTCTCCTCTCAAAACAAAACCAATATTTTTTCTCTCCAACGATTTCATCTTCTTCCTCACACCCTCCCCCTTATTTTTCTCGCTCACCAAGTCTCCACCACCAAGCTCTTCTCACACCTCCACGATTTCGTCATCTATCTCGCAAAGTCTCTCCATCGTGGCGGCCTCTACGGCGACCTCCCAAGATCAAGGTGAGTGGTTATATTGTTGTCGATTTGGTGGAGAATTTTTATGGAGCTTTAATGGCGTTAGGTTGTTGATGTTGTTGTTTTAGCGGTTGAAAAAAAAATGTTGTTGTTGATATACATTCTCTGTTTGTTCAACATGAGGGGAGGGGGTAGCCAGGCGGGTCAGGCCTAGCTACCCCCGTGTGGACCAGATCAGGTCGACCCGGGCTCGGGTGGGCCGGGTCGGGCTAACCCTGACCCGCGTGGACCGGGTCAAACCGACCCGAGTCCGGTTGGGCTCGGGTCGACCCGGGCCCAACCCAATAAACAAAAAATAATAATTAATTTAAAACTTTAATAAAACTGATGTTTAAATAAAATAAATCACAGAAAATAGATAAAAATTATGGGAAAATTCAGAAAACTCCATAAAATATGAAAAATTAGGAAAAAGCAAGAAAAATAAGTTTGGAGACTTTTTCAGGCAGTTGGCACCCCAGTATGATTTGAAAAGTGTGCTAAAAATCAAACTTTTTTGAAATAAAATTATAAATTGTGGTCCCATATTATAAATTCACTTAATGTGACTCTAACATAATTAAAATGGTATAATTGGACACCAAGGACTTAGGAGGTCATAGTCGGGTGTCGGGTGCACATTTCGAGGCGTGAGCGAGACGTTTTGTGGACGATTTGCTATTGCTTGTGGTAAGTAAAACCAGCTAGGAAATGAACAGTTGTTCATTTGAGCTTATATTTTATTGATATTGTATTTTGTCCATTTCTTGTAATTCCCACCCACCTATGAGTGTCCGAGGGCCTAGTGAGTCATGCGAGTGTCTCTGATTGGAGTGGTTACCGGCTCGCGACCGGGGCCATGACCTCGAGTCACTTAAGTATTTGGTCAGAATGAGATGTGTTTTATTCGGGGCACCGTTCATATCCCTCATTCGCGATGGTGTAGGTACAACAGTCGACGCCTCGTCCTAGGACCCAAGTCTGCTTGGCGTTGTCGCGACTCTATGACCCCGACCCTGTGGCACCCACACTCGGTGGTCTTGGACTACTTGGGCACCTCTCTATTGTTTCCTTTGACACTCATTTCTTATTGTACTTTCATTTTACAATATTATTATCATGCATTTCATATAGCTTTCTTTCTATCCGCATGACTTTTAGACTGCTTTATTTATTTTGAATTATTGTTTAGATCCTACTGGCTTTTACTTATTGGACTCGTTATTCTTGTGTTTGACCGAGTGCAGATCTGTAGCCGAGCAAGGGCAAGACGCCGACACTTGGCGATCTACTTTGAGGATATCGGAGCGGCCCTCCTCTATATATTTTTGTAGGTTTTTGACTTTTGTATTAGTTATATATGTTGTTATCACACTTGTGATACTTGTTTGGGTTGAGAGATACAAATGACTTGTATATCATTTTTGCTTAGTTATAACACTTGACACAAGATAAACATGAATATACATGTTTACAGGGTTCCACATTTAGAATGTCCTACTCTTTTACGTTATTCTGAGTTATATAAGGTATTAATTGCTTCTGCTAACTTGTAAAACTTGAAAAAAATACAAATAACTCTACTTAAAATTATGAATTTACTTATATGGATAGATCGGAAGGCTGACTAGGCCTGTGTTGACCTTGCGAGACTAGCTCGGGGTCCACGTGGGCTTAGGTCGGGCGGGGCCCAATTTGTGGGAAACTTGGGCCATCACATCAGGCGACAACAAACTGTGAAAAGTAAATAGATACATTAACGTGTCTATAAAGTCTCCCATAACCCCAAAAGTAAAACAAAATATCAAAATGAATACGTAATAGTAAGTCCTGGACTCTACGCAATCATAGAGAGTCGCCTAAAACTTCCTTGCCCTTATTGGACTAGGATCTGCACTCAGTCATCGCAATAAAATAGATGACTAGTCCATTGAGTAGTATCCTAAAAGAAAACCGTCGAGCATTCAATAATAGAAAGGCCAAGAATAATTTTAAATAAACATGCATAAATAAACAGACAACTATAAGACAATCGTATAATAACTAACACCAATAGAAACCAAATAATTGTGTCATGCTTAGTAAACTAGACTGTACTTCATCAATTCGGATGATCTCAGTGGCTCGTACCACACTGGTTCACATCCAAACTACTAGCAAAGGATCGGTCCGTATCTCAACCTGTCGAACACGTGCATAAATGAGGTCAGCAGCTCGGGTTGCCATTCACCGAGGGCACAAGGGACACGTGTTATGGTCTAGCATGCTAGAGCTCGTACAACACAACATCAGAATAAATCCCGGTGGCGAGCAAAACTACCAACCATTATACCAAATCAAAGCAGTGATAGAATATAGATAATGAATAGAAAAGTATACAAGATAGCACAATTGAAACAATTAAATACTCAAGATGTGTTTCTTAAGGGATTTACGTACCTCAAATCCCACTTCGAAACCCCAAAAACACCCTGGTCCAACCCCGCTATGCTCCCGACTACCGTACCATAGCCCCCAATTCCTCTAGGATCCATTTGCAGTGTTTTAGAGTGACTTAAGGTGTTTCAATTAAGTTTAAACTTCTATTTTCCAAAACATCCCCTTAAAGACTAAATAAAGTTTCAAAAATCAATTTGAGATCATATGTTGCAGCGCAAATTAGATAATTATAAATTCTAAATCATCGAAGACACATAATAGAAACGTTTTTGCTCTATGTCTTATCTTTCCTAAAAGGTCTAGTTTGCGAAGTTCCGATTTAAAATGAAAGAGATATCGAACTTCTACTAAAAAAGCTCAAATTGGGATCAAATCTAACCATCAATCTTGTAATAATCATTTCTCCCAATTTATAGCTCCAAAAATTGTAATTTTCGGTCATAAGGTAGCTAATATACCCAACAACAATATACTAACAGACGAGTTCAATCCAATATGGATTGAAAGAGTAATGCCTTGTTAAAGTTTATTTATAAAAATCACGTAATAGCATTTAAACTGTCTAATTGAAGAGCATTTTTTAGCTAGAAAGAGTTTGAATTTTAAAAATATACTATAAATAGAAGTTGTTCATTTCTGAGTAAGTTTTCCAACGGCATATGATCTGCCCTATTTAGAGTTTTCATGAGAGATTTATGCTCAATTTATAAAGGTTAGGTCAAGAAGTTTGCTAAGAATTAACATGCATGCATCAAGAACTCATGAAACCCCAATTTCTTGCCAAAACTAGTTTGAAACCATTATTGATAATCAAAATCAGTTTAAAACACTAATATAGACAAGAAAAATAGTAGCTTATCTTTAAAATACATTTTTGCACAAAACCTCCCAAACTTGAGTTTCCATGTACACATTTTTGATAAATTTAAGCAAGTAAAGAGCAGGTTTTTGTACATAGATGATGAACTCTTGGATTTGGTCTTCCTAGCTTGATTTCTCTAGTATATGTCCTCCATTCCTCCTAGTTCTTGCTCAATTTTCCAGCACTCCGGCCCAAGAACAAACTTTGTTATTGTTGGCTGAAGAGAATTCTCACTAACTTAGCTCTATATAGGTTATGTTAGAATCAATTATGTTCAGTATCTCGAGGTCAATCTAATGGTCCTTGTTAACTCCTACTCCACTAACTTCCATCTTGTTAACACCAATTCTCAACTTAAATCTCCTAAGATTTCATTTTAGTGCGAATCTCGAGGCAAATCAATAACATCAATTTTTTCATCTAACTATAGGCATTTGTAATCAATTGATTCAATTAATTTAACTTAGGCACATTTATACATATGTAGGCTATTTAAGGTCTTAAATTAGTGTACTACCACTTCTCCTAGTACCCAATTACTCAGCACCAAGTGCCTCGCGTCTTGGTCAATCCTTGATGTACCAGATAATTATGACTTAGCCTATAGTATGATTATTTATTTTATGCCATATTCACCTTTGTTCTAGTCATTTTAATTAGGTTAGCGTTATAAGACTCAATGTACTCGCACTAAGCCTACCCGTTACCTACGTCGACATGCTTGATGAGACGTTTACCCGTCACACAATCTCACACGATATGGCATTATAAATACACACATGCGATTAGTTATGAAATACATAATAATTAACATCGCAATTATGCAACCAACAGACGAAAATAATGATTTATGTCCAGTCAAATATGTCTTAGCATATCCGAGGCGTCTACGAAGGCATGAGCTGGCACTTGAGTATGAAATTAAACGAAATAGCAGTGTCAATAAATATTGGGCCGTTACATAGGCAATCACCCTCGTAGAATGTGCGTTCACCCACAACATGAGCATGCTGGTTTGGCCAGCAGCTCATGTTGGCTGAACCACTACCTTGGTGGTGGTGCTCATGCCGCGTCAACTAGTGTTGATGCCTCATCAATGACTTGTCGACACTATTCGTCTAAATTAGCCATCAAAGCCCTCTTTGTCATGAAATCCAATCTTTCATAGTATTTAATGAAAAAGAGAGTAGTTGGGACGTGGTTTGTGGTGCCATAAAGAGGAATGTGGAGAGTTGGATTTCAAAGGCTAAGGAGTTTGAGAATTGGAAGTGGAATGTGGTGACAGGAGCATGGATGGATTATGTCCAGTGCAGGCATATTACTAATACATGAAAGCAGTAGGTAGAAGTTGTAGTTCAGAGGATATATTGGATGTATTTTCTTTCCCACTTTTGTAAATCCCGACCATAGGAACACGAGTTCAACCTAGTTAATTCGGTGTGAATGTGGCACTACGAAGGGACGATGTTCCATCAATGACTCGTCCTGGATGTGGGGGAAGTAGCTTTTTCACATTAGGAATGGGCATTTTTCCTCTACTACACTGGTATGTGTTTTTTCAACTTTGTTTATGGGAAGCACACTGTTTCTCGCCTTTTATAAATCACCAAAATTCTTTGTACATATTGGCTATAATAAATAAAGTCTCGTTCCTATAAAAAAAAATCCAATTTTATGAACATGGAAATTGAAAGGGAAACCTAAGAAGAAGATGATTATACCTTAGTTTTGGATGAGTCGGTAGAAATCTTTGCCAATTCTTCTACTAGATGACCTCAATTGCCCCAATCCTTGCTATGATTCTAGCTTTTTCTCATGCTTTCTAGACTCTCGATGATGACTCTTGCATGTTTAGCTTAGCACTAGCCCCTTTTTTATAGTTTGGTTGATCTAATTTTGACCATTGATCTTGTGTGTACACCCATCTCTAGAAAAATCAAAATATCCTCATTAACTAAGTCACACACTCCAGTGAAATACACATTTGTACACATCTGGCCTAGGAATCATCATCTAGGATCATCTCCATGAAATATAAGGGTCCACATTAAATAGATCAAACTAGAGTCCCTTTTTTAATTCAATAAATTTAGTTTCATAGCATAGACACATTAATTCATATACAGGCTATTTAGGCTTAAAATGGAGTACTACCACTTCCTTAGTACCCGACTACCCGACATCTCATGCCCCGCGTCTCAGCATGCATCTCAAGGTGCGTCAATTCTTATGTTCTCAATTTAACTAAGCTAGCATATGGTTTTATTATCTTTAAATGTCACATTTACTTTGACTATACTCATATTAGTCTATTTAGCATAGTCTAGATTTAGTGTACTTGTACTTCACCTACTCGATACCCCGACGACACGCTTTTTGAGGCGAATACCCGTAACACAGTATCATACGACATAACAAAGTAAACTCAAACATGCGATGAATTATGCAATATTTAATAATTTTGAACACCGCAATAAGAAAATCAATTGACAAATATAACTATTTTATCTAGTCATGCCATAGCTTATCTGCGACGTCCATCTGGGTCTGAGCTAGCGTACTACTCTGAAAATAAATAAATAATAATGACATTAATAAAATCGGGCCATTACACATTTGAGTGGTCAACATTAGGTGGGCATGTTTTCAAAACTCACCTTCAGTTCAAGTAAACCATTACTAAAAAGCAAAACGTTCCTTCTAAAAGCGTATTTTCAAAATATGCCTTCAGTTATTATGCTCGTCATGTTTTGCTTACATGGCCAAAAAGTGTCAGTTAACCAGTCAAATGAGTTATAAGTGAAAATCGTTTGAGGCGAGTGTCAGAAGTGTAGATCTTTTGTCACCAAGGGATAAATGTGTAAAAAAACTCAAACTATTTGGTGTTACGCATATTGACCTACATGATACTCTTATCAACACGAATCATAAGGCGATATACCTGTCACACACTTACAATTATGAAACATGAAATTAAAACACGTGCGACGTTTTTTTAACAAATTTAAATATAAAACACCGCAATTAGGTCAAGCACCAAATAAAAATAACGTAGTCCTCGGTTCTAATGCTCGAGTCTTGACCAAGTTTTACATGTCAAATCCAAATTATGAGTCACTAATCCCCATAATTAGAGTTCAAACCAATTTAATTATATTGGGGCGTCCATTTAACTTACTTACATAGGTAGAGTTAGATCTAAGGTTTTAAGAAACCAATCTCATCCCTCTTATCTAACCTTTTGAAGCTCTAAGATAATCTCAATGACCCATATTGAGTCCATCCCTTTTGTTCTTTCTACTTATTTAATACTTTGCCATTAATGAGTCACATCGTCGCCCGGATGTGAAGAAAAATGAGCAAGGGTTCCCACACAGAGGACAGGTGTGGGTAAAGAAGCTAGTTCAAAACAAACACGAAAACAAAATAAAAATTATAGATACGGACACTAGATCTTTTAGAAAAAATAGAAATAGAAAAGGAAAACAAATACAAAGGGGAGAAAAAATTCGTTTAGGAACATGGAATATAGGAACACTTACGGGGAAGTCAATAGAACTAGTAGATAGCATGATTAGAAGGAGAGTCAATATTGCTTGCCTCCAAGAGACAAAATGGGTAGGAGAAAAGAGTAGAGAAATAGGAAGCACAGGGTTTAAATTGTGGTACACCGGTATAGATAGAAAATGCAATGGAGTAGGAATTGTGGTGAATAATGATTATAAGGATAAGGTCGTAGAGGTTAAAAGAATGGGGGATAAATTGATTCTAGTTAAATTAATTATTGGAGACGAAAAAATTAACATACTTAGCACCTATGCACCACAAGTAGGATTACGCGAGAGCATAAAACACAAGTTTTGGGACGATATGGATGGATTTATGCAAAGTATACAATTAGATGAAAAGGTTTTTATTGGAGGAGATTTAAATGGGCATGTCGGGGCAAGTAACGATGGGTTTGAGAGAGTTCATGGAGGTTTTGGTTACGGTAATAGAAATGAAGAAGGAGAATCAATCTTAGAATTTGCTTCAACATACGATCTTGTCTTAGCAAATACTAGTTTTAGGAAGAGGGAGTCGCATATAATTACTTTTAGTAGTGGTCATAACAAGAGTCAAATAGATTTTCTTTTAACAAGAAAAATACATAGAAAAATATGTAGAGACTGCAAAGTAATACCTGGTGAAGCACTTACTACCCAACATAAGTTAGTAGTACTTGATATTAAGCTAACACGGTGACATAATATAAATAAAAGAGTTAGCGACCCTAGAATAAAGTGGTGGAACCTAAAACATAGTAAATAAGTAGAGTTTAGAGAAAACTACTAAAGGAAAATATTTGAAATCTTGACTTAGATGCTAATACATTGTGGCTAGAAATGAGTAGTTGCATAAGGAGAGTGGGATCAAACGTATTAGGTATATCTAAAGGCTTGGGACCACCAAAGAAGGAAACATGGTGGTGGAATGAGGATGTCCAACAAGCAATTAAGACTAAAATAGATATGTATAGGAAAATACCTAAGTGTCAAGATGAAGATGTGTACAATCAATATAGAGAAGCTAGAAAACAAGCTAAAAAAGTAGTTAGTCAAGCTAAAACAAATTTCATGAAAGATCTATATATAAGGTTAGGTAATAGAGATGGCGAAAAATATATATATATATATATATATAGGCTAGCCAAATTAAGAGATAAAAAGAAACAAGACCTAAGTCATGTAAGATGTATTAAGGACGAAAATCAAAATGTTTTAACGCGTGAGGAGGATATTAAGGAGAAATGGAGAAGTTACTTCGATAGTTTATTTAATGATGGTCAAGTTGATACTACAATAGATGAGAACCCACACTAAGAAAAAAATGTAAACTATACACGCAATATTAGAATTGTAGAAGTTAAAGAGGCATTGAAAAGAATGAAAATAGGGAAAGCATGTGGCCCAAATGAAATACCCATAGAGGTTTGGAAATGCTTAGGAGAAATTGGATTGACTTGGTTAACAAAACTTTTCAATAAAATTTTAAAATCAAAACGGATGCCAATGGATTGGAGAAGAAGCATGCTTGTGCCAATCTTCAAAAACAAAGGAGACATTCAAAGTTGCTCAAACTATCGAGGAATTAAACTTATGAGTCACACTATGAAACTTAGGGAAATGATAATTGACAATAGGCTAAGGAGAGAAACAACAATATCAGAGAACCAATTTGGTTTCATGCCTGGGAGGTCAACTATGGAGGCGATTTTTCTTGTAAGACGATTGTTAGAAAAATATAAAGAAAAGAAAAAAGATCTTCATATGGTATTCGTAGATTTAGAAAAAACATATGATAGGGTCCCTAGAGATGTTCTTTAGTGGGTTCTAGAAAGAAAAAAAGTGCATGCTAGATAGATAGACACTATTAAGGATATGTATGATGGAGTAGTAACGAGTATAAAGACATTTGGAGGAGCTACAAAAGAATTTCCCATTACGATAGGACTACATCAAGGAGCGGCTTTAAGCCCATATCTATTTACTTTAGTTATAGATGAACTAACTAGACATATTCAAGAGGATATACCATGGTGTATACTATTTGCAGATGATATTGTCTTAGTAGATGAAACTAAAGATGGAGTGAATAGGAAATTAGAACTCTGGAGGAATACATTTGAATCTAAAGGCTTTAAGTTGAGTATGAAGAAAATCGAATACATGCACTATGAGTTTAGAAACACTAGACATCGAGATGACGGAGTGGTAAAATTAGGGGAAGTAGAAGTTCCTAAGGTAAACCACTTTAGATACCTAGGATCAATCATACAAAATGATGGTAACATTGAGAATGATGTCACACATAGAATTCAAGTTGGATGGAAGAAATGGCGGAGTGCAACAAGGGTGATTTGTGATCTAAATGTTCCTACTAAGTTAAAAGGGAAATTTTATAGGACCGCAATTAGGCCAGCTATGCTCTATGGAAGTGAATGTTGGGCGGTAAAGCAAGAACAATTACATAAAATGAACGTAGCAGAAATGAGGATGCTTAGGTAGATGTGTGGTAAAACTCGTAAAGATAGAATAAGAAATATAGAAATTCAAAGACAAGTAGGAGTAGCACCAATTGATACAAAGATTTGGGAAGGGCGGTTGCGGTGGTTTGGTCACCTACAAAGACGGCCTACAAATGCCCCAACTAGAAAACTTGACTCAATAGAAACTGTTGAAATTCGACGAGGTAGGGGCAGACCGAAGTTAACATGGGATGCATTAATTAGGAAGGACTTGAATGGTTTGAAAAGCTCACCATCAATTGCACTTAATCGAGCACAATGGAAAAGTTTGATCCATGTAGCCGACCCCAGTTAATTTGGGACTGAGGCTATGTTGTTGTTGTTGTTGTATTGAGGCTTAGATCAATTATTAGGTCTTTCCAAGCTTATTATCTCTATCTTAAGGCTAATTCTCTACTTAAGTTCATAATAGCTTATAATAAAAGTCATATATCACACCATCACACATACAGCATGCGTATTTACTAAAATGCCCATAGTAATTTGAAAAAATACTGATTTAGGAAATTTGGGTTGTTATGTAGACCTTGACCTCTAATGTAATTGGGTGTGTAGGAAAGCTATCGGAGCTACTTTCAAGGTGATTTGTTACTCTGAGAGCCCCAAAATTTTGCTCAAAATTGGTTGGTTGTAAGTAAACCATATAGTGACCTTTACTAATTAATTGATTTATTTTTACCTACATTTGTATTATTGTCAGTAATGCATTTCACATTGTGATGGCCCCAACCTCTAATCAGCGCACCGGCCAGCCTAATCTCGTCATTAAGTCATAATTTCAACCACGTAGGACTTAACAACATATTAGTCAGTCTTTTGTCTTATTCTCCTCGTGACTTGTGTTCAGGATAAGTATTTCTTGTTTCTCGTTATTCACAATTATCAAAGTTAATTAGGAATTTTTATACATTTTAACAAATTAGTGGAAGTCTTTATAATATTGCTGAAGCATTCATAAAACACTTATACATGGAATCTAGAAAAATATATCACATATATATATATATATATATATATCAAAGTGGTGCCAAAAGTGTAACATCATGCATTAGTCGGGGAGTCTAATCTCTTAACCCAACAGACAAACCTAAAAATGTATAGAAGATATATAAAATAAGTACAACCAAGTAAACCTATAAAAGATGGTAGCTAATAGTCACCGGGGCTCAGAAGTAGTCGTCGATCTTCTTCTTCCCCAGTCTTCTACTCGATGAATCGGCAATTGTCACCAAAAATGACAATTCCAGAAAGTAAATCCTGCGGCCATTCATTCACATTTCCAAATATACATGAAAAGGTAACTGAAAGAATACGATAGCTACAAAAGACAAGCTGAAAGGAATATATGCAAATAGGTACCAAGTACACTAAAAGGAATAGACAACATAGTCACACAACTCGAGGTTCGGTCAACCATGAGCATCGTCACATTAGCTTATATACTTAGTCGTGAGCTACATCACATCAAATAATAAGAAGTGCCGACATGCCCAATGACTTTTACCCTGTGTGTCCCGCTCACTCATAAAATCAGGGAACCCAAACGTGTGGACTTTCTGACAAACACTATAACAGTTATATATCATGAACCAAGATATGACTAACATACAAACTCGTGATCATAGAAGTGAACAACACCAAAGGATAATATAATAGCATGCTAGTTCATAACACACAAGTTAGGATATCGATAACAATAAAGAGTCCAAACTATGATAAAAAAAACGAATGGAACGAAATGCCATGAAACAATTTAAAACTATGCATTCAGTACTTATACTAAACATAGGCAATACACTGAAACATCTCATGGCATTGAGAGATTCAAAATAGTAAAAATAGTTCAAGTGATTGTATTCCAATAATAAAAGGGAGTTGAAATAGAAATGAATGCCCGATAGGTTTACTTACCTCAAACGAACACAATTCCTAGCTTAAACCAGCTCTCGACCACTCCAAACTCATGTTCCACACCCCGTAAGTCCTCTCTAAGCTCCTGAGGTGTCCTAACAAACTAAAATTTAACGTGTTTTAGGTTGATTAAGTGGTTTTAGATTTCAATTTTTAAAATCAACCCCCTTGATAATTTGCTTATGTTGAAATATACTTTATTAAAATAAAGATAGTTTTGGTGCAACAGTTTGTGAGTTGATTTCAATTACTAAAACATTTAAATTATGTATTATAATCCAAAGATAAGTTTGAAAGCTATGTCTTCACTTTCCGAAACTATAAGGTTTGCGCAATTTCAATAAGAAACGAGGAAGATATGGAAATTTTACCACAGTCACTTAAAACAGTTTTATATTCCGACCACCAAACTTGAAAATTTCATTTATCCTAAACTATAGCTTCAAAAAGCCATGATTTTTTAATTGAAGACTATAAACATATCCAAGAACGTCATACTAAAATATGAATTCAATCCAATAAAAATGAAGGAGTTATTCTCAAAACATCAGGACATTATCAAAATTGTGAAACCCATAAATTTCATATTCAACATCAACGTTGGAGAGCATTTTTGAATAGGAAGGAGTCCAAATCTTCACATGGTGCATGGATTAGAATTTTAGTATTATGGCTAAGTTTTCCAATGCCACCAGAATGATTCAATTAAGATTTAAAATGAGGAAAATATGGCTACAGAGACCAGTTCGGAATAAGAATATGTAAAATTTCAATTTTTGTTTTCAAGAACATAACAAATTCATTTCTTACGCAAAAATAAAAATTCAATATATTAGGTTGAGTGAGATTTCATGAAGAATCTAAATATCAAATTAGTTTTATGAAAAAGAGACTTTAATTAGATCATAATCTCAGATCTTCAAATCATGTAGAAACTCCAATTTTGACCAAAATCTTAAAAACTTAAAATTTAAACTTGAAACTTCAATTATGTCTTCAAATTGATAAAAGCTAATATGAAATAACATCAATTTCCTTTTCTTATCTAAAGCCATATGATTAATGACTTAAATCTCACATGTATGAATGAAAATGAGGGCATAGTAGAGAGTTTGTTCACCTAAGTTCTTGATCTTCAAGTCTTGTTGTTGTAGATCCTAATGTTGATGAATTTAGCTCTTTTGAAATCTTGAATTCTCAAATCCCAGCAAGTGTTTTCATCTTGGAGTCTTAGTTGTGTCATTGCTTGATTTTGCATGGTTTTGTAAACAAGGCATGTATTTATAATTTTGAACTTAACATCACAACCTTACATCTCTATTTGATGGTTCATCTCTATGTAAATCTAAGGCTCATAATCACCCCATTATATATCTCCACAACCTTACATCTCTACTTGATGGTTCATCTCTATGTAAATTTAAGGCTCATAATCACCCCATTATATATCTCTACTCTCACACACACACACACTAACACAAATCTTGACACAAATCTCATGGATTTTATTCCAACACGTATCTCGAGACATATCCATGATATATGTTTATTTTCATAAACTTAGATACTTTGATTTATTTGATTTGTGAACTGTAGTCCAAATGATTTAATACATATGTTTTGATTTCATTAATATGTTTTGATTTCATTAATATGTGTACACCTTAATTTAATAATCTACACATATACACACATACACAAGGAAATCACCAAACAAATATATAATACATCTCGCCTTCCGTGCCGAGTGTCGTATTGTGTGCCCTCTGTCAGGCCACGTCACGGGTCGGTGACCCTTAATTAGGGATAAATTAACTATTAGTGATTTGGGTCGTTACTATAACAACCCCAATAATCCAATCCTAGTTGTATGCTTTGTATGATCGTGACCAGGTGGCCAATCCTAAGTGACGCACTCAACCAACACTCGGGGTCCGACACCGGGGTAGTAATTAAAATTATTTTATTTGTGTTTGATCTCATGTAGGATATGATGCCTATCTATTTATAGTGTACACAATTTTTATGATCTTAACCTTTAACGTCAATGGACGGGAGTTTACTTCGAGTTGTGGATACGCGAGGGCATTGGGTAGGACCGTTGTAAATTTCAATATATGACTAGTTGTTACTTAGGACCTAAATAAAATCAAATGGGTACATAAGTTATTCTAATAAAACATATCTAACTAGTCTAAGTATGAAGAAAAAGAAATACTTAAGTTTTATTATAGATCTAAACTAATAGGTTTATTGAGACTAAGTTAGAAGAGCTTATTAACCAAAACCTGGTCATGGTCAAATTAACTTAAGTAAGGGAAAATGCTAAATTTAGCCCAAGGTTGAGAAAAATAACCATATGGTTATTTATGAGCCTAACTTACCAACTAAATGTCATGAAACATTTATGGGGATATAAATGGATACCATTCTTTTGGTGTATTAGATGGACATAGGGATATTTTTCTTGGCAAGCTGTAGAAAACTAGTGTGCATCTATGAAGTGCATGCCTCATTAAATAAGGAGTCATAGATCTTCCTAGAAATCTATGAGATCGAAAGATACAAAGTTCATTTAGTGATTAGATTTTAATGACTAAGACTATAAAATGGTTTTTCTTCTCTAAATGCATTAAGAGATGAAAGAAATTCCAGCAAGCTTTGTTGTGAGATTTTATGATTCGGAGCTAGAAGGACTTGTGAATCAAGAGAAGGAATTGAAGTGTCAAGCGATTCAAATCCTTGGTAACAAGTTTTCTTTCATTTCATGCTCAAATACGTGTGTCTTTGGTTCATGTATGTACTGAGATCTTAGGGTTTTTGTTTCTTACTCTTTGAAAGGTTTTTATCTCAATTATACTGATTACAAAGCTCTTGAAGGACCCAATCGATGGTGCCAAAAATTGGTCAAGAAACATAATGCTTATATGTCTCAATTGGGGTTTTCTTTAAATCTTAAACCATAATGGACTAAATTTGTGTGTCATTGGTTGTTCAATGCATGGAGTTTTAATTTTAAAAGGAATGGCTTATATGATTTCAAAAGCTTGACAGTTGTGGTTAAGTTTGAGCTAGCTTTGGTGTTTATGTTGTTTATGAATAGCATATGTTTGATGAAATGTCAACTTATTAGTTGAAATACTAGATAGCATAAGTCATTCATTTCTTTTCAGAATTGGTTGATTTTTTATGTGTTGTTCTTAGATGTTTAGACAAGTTTCTCACCAGAAATCACGTTTTTTGGATGTGTAGTTTGAGAGTTATGTATTTTCTAACACTGTTGGTCCAAAACTCTCCCAAGTTGAGTTGTTTTGGCATTTTGAGCATAACATTCTCAGTTTTAATCAGACTTGAGCTTACTTTACCATTTTGGAAAGCTAATATATAGAACAACTTAAGATCTATATTTCTTAAAAATTTAGTCATCTTCTTTGTCAACAAATGGCTGAAAATCAGTGCTAATCCGTCGAGATATTCCTTTTGCAAGTGTTTGGGCGTCGGGATTTCTTTCGAGGGTCTTCACCGGTCCAAAAATAACCAAAGTCTCCAGAATAGCTTGAAATAATATGATTTAGGTTCCACAAGAGTCTCAAGTGATTTAGAAGTGTTTTGAATGATTTTTCATAATGAGTTTTGAAGTAGGGGAAATTTAATTACTTAATGAGCTGATTTTTAACTTAAGGTGTTCCGGGGCAACAAATGATATTGGAATCGAACCAAAGTTACTAGAACGTGTTATTCAGTGTTAGGTATCATGAGTGTAGTACGGACGTGTGGGAGCTGCGTTTAGCTTGGATATTATTGCATTTTGAGGTAAGTAAACCAGTAAAAGTGTCAACATGATTTCTTTTTAACTTCTTATTGTTGATCTCTTGATAAGCATGTCATACATGTATTCCATTCTTGTTTTAAGTGACCTAAGGTTTAGGTAATCCACCAGTTGTGTTATCTCGCGGATTAAGTATTCGAGTCACTGTGGCTTCTTAATAAGGACTATGCAAGGGATAAAGCATCCGCCGTCGTTGTGGCTTACCTTGATAGCTATTGGAAGTGACTCGAGGAGTTTGTAGTGCCTAAAAAGTCGTGTCGAGGCAATTGGAAGTGGCCTTAGGCCCGCTGTGTCGACTTCAAGCTGTGTTTTGGTCTGATGACCTACAGTTTGGACAGGATTACCTATTCGCCTATCTATTTTACTTCATTTCCATTTGACTTTCACTGCTTTACTTGATTAGTCTGTTTATCATGCACTTTACAATTTATTTACAGCTTTCTTTAAATATTAGCATGATTTAGAAACTATTATCATTTATTATTCAGAAATATTGTTGAATCTCTTCTAGCTTTACTCACTGGGATTTTCTCCGTCACTGGTGAAAATTGCAGGTTCTTGTAGTAGCAAGGGTGAGGAGTCCAAGATTGGTGACAACCTTTGAGTTTCCCTCCGAGCCAGCTCTTCCTTTATTACTATCGTAGGTATTTTCTATTGTACTATACTTGGCATTTTTATACACTTTTTAGAGTATGGGTTTTGAGAGATACACTTGAGATGCATGTATATAATGCTTATTTCTATTGTCGTCACCTGATATATACATGAGATCTATACTATGCAGGATTTCCACATCTAAGACTTGTCCCAAATTCAATTACTTTTTTTGTTGCTTTAAATTACTTTCTGCTGCGTAATGAATATTAAGACTTGTAAACTAATTAACGGACTTAATTAGCAACCAATGGATGAATAATTCGGATGAGAGGCTAACTAGGTGTGCGTTGACTTGTCGATGATTGACTAAGGGCCCATGTAAGCTTAGGTCAAGCAGGGCTCAGTTTGTGAGGAATAGGGTTGTCACAGTCATACTGATAGATTTGTCATGCTCGGTCGCGGGGAGGTATATTGTACGCGTGAAACCAACCGTACTCGAGTTTTTCGAGACTAGGTATCCTCTACGAGTGAAACACTTCATGCTTGAGTAAAACTTTAAGGCATTCAATATCAATTCTGGGGAGCATGCATTTGAAACACTCATTGTGAACTTGAAACATAAATGGAGGGATACATATAGTTTATGTATGTTTGTTGATTTATTTGGAAATGCAATTATATATATATATATATATATGTATCGATATATATATACATTTATATATATATATATATATATGGCTCGAGTACACATTTACGAGTACGTACGTAGATGTTTACTTATATGACATCCTCAGTTTTTTTCGATGCATGTCAAAAATACGGTGGACATGTATGGGAAAGAACAAGATTAAGAAATTTCAGTGATTTCTTTACAATCTTTCCTTTTCTTTGTATATTCAATTGGTAATTATTGTGCTTTGGGCTACGAGGATGAGAGTAGGTACTAATACTCCTAAGTTACAGTTGTGATGACTTGATGCATGTCTTACTTGATATGGTATTCATTTTAAGAATTGGTAATTAATTTTATTATTGTGATGACTATATGAAGTTGTGGACGGATTGAATTATAAGTGGAACATTCAAATGAATGCTTGATAAGTTATAATTTTGAAATATTGAAATATTATGGATATTGATTAAGATGTTAGTCCTTCTAGGCAATGTTTCACTGTTGTACTTACATGTATTTCGAATCTTTGGCAGCCCATATATTAAATAGGAAACATTGCCCCATTTTTCACTAGCAAATGAAAATCTTATTCTAATGATTTTCTAATTCGTTCCATTTAAGCAAACAAATAACTTAAGTTAAACTTGAGAATGTTCACTTTTTTTCGAGAAATTTAAAGAACCAAGAACCAGAAAAGAGTAAATCTAGGAAATTAAAGTAATTAGATCGAGATTGTTAGCGCCACTGACAAAAGCATTAAGGCTTGAATCGATTTCAAAAACATATATTGGAAATTGAATTGAAGAATTTTATACTCACTCCGGTTATTTATATAAATTGTTTAAGCAAAAACTTTTTATTCAAAATTGTAAGTCGTTTTCGAAATACAAGAGTGTATTTATTGCATTTTTACCTATTTTACCCTTATACAATTCAAATATTTACAATACTTCAATTTTTCAATTTATTTAATGTCAAATGACATATATGTAAATTGCAGTTGTAATTAAAGATGTCTTAATTTTTGTGTCCTTACCTTGAACGACTTATATAAATGACTGGTCATTTATAAATCATGGGTTTATCCTAATCATGGTGAATTCGTTGAATTTCAATACTGAAATTTGTAGATCTCTTTGTTGCTTCTCTGATTCTTTGAGCCACAAGCTTTGCACATCAAGTCACAACTCCTCATCCATCGTCCAGTACAAGCACTCCATCACATAAATTTGTAGATCTCTTCAAGCCATTCTTGGGTTTCCAATCACTTCGATGATGATGTAATTCAAGACCTAAGGTCTCGTTTGGTTAGGGGTGGAGTTATCTCCCGGGAGAACTTACAGGGAGTTGGGAACTAATCTTGTTTGGTTGCCCAACTTGCTTGCAAGTTATCTCCCAACTTACACCCTAGGGTGTGAGATATCTCCCCACCACCCCCTAGAGAGTTATCTCCTAGGAGTTGCGGACATAATTACCCCTCGTTAATAACTCATTTATTACCCATCTCTTACTTGTTTGAAGGTTATTTATGTCAATTCATATTTTTTATTGTTTAAAAATTTGAAACTTCCCTGCAAGTTTAAAGTTAAACCAAACATGAAAATATTAACTCCAAAGAGTTAACTTCCAAATAACACTGTAAGTTTGCAAAAACGAACCAAACAAGACCTAAACTTGTGCCACAATTCCTGCATGTTTTAGTACGAGCACTCTAGCGAGAGCAGAGAGGAGGAGAGCAGTGATGGCAGTGCGCGCGCTAAGAAAGCAAGTCTCAGAAGTTGGAGCGACCATGAGAGTGAGAGGGCAATTTCGATAATTCCCACCAATGCTTGGCCAAGGATAGGGCGGGTGAGGGTGTCTTTCAACAAGACCGCAAAATACTTCATGGCGATGCTCAACCTCAGGCCCGGCTCTAGGCATGGGCGGGGTGGGCGATCACACCCAAGGCGCCCTAGTCTCTTGATACATGTCATCCTAAGCTTCTTCTTTTTTTAAAGAAAAAATTAATTTGAGACTCAATTTTGGGTATTGCTATATCGGATATTTTTAGGCCTATGACATTTTTGCTCCACATTTGTTAGGATTCATTGAAAATTCATTGGAATATGCAAGCACACATCTTAATGCATATTGAATGGATCCTATTGCAACAACGTACTTGGTAAATGTACGTAGAAAATGTCACACAATCATTTCTTTTTAATGTTCTCTCTACTCATATTATTTTTTTATAATCTCAAAGTGGTTAAATAAATTTTAGATTTATACCAACTAAATTTAATAAAATCAAGATCTAAACAGTTTTTTTTCTTTTTTCTAATTCAAAAATAAACTATATACATTTTCTTTGGACTCAACTATATGCATGTTCTTTTCTTAAATACACATATATTAATATTCTTTAAGAAAAATACACATATATGTCTATGTATAAAATTATAATAATATTAATTCTAGCACTAAAACATCTACGTCAAAGATTAATATTTAAGGAAGAACCAACATATATATTGTTTGAGTGGCTCGACATTCGGCTCCCCTTAAGTATTAGCTAGTCCTGAGTTTGAGCTAGCCTCACGTATCGAGTCTCATCCATTTGGAGAGTCAAAACTTCTCATGGGTCGACTATGGCTCAAGCTCGGGATAATCGATCGGTTAGTTTTGATATTAAGTGGTTACAAAAAGAATTATTTAAAAAAGTCAAATATAAAAGACCTTAAATTTTTATTTCGCCCTAGGCCCTTAAAATAACAGGACCGGCCCTGCTCAACCTTTTCACGAAGATGTGACTCGAATGAAGGCTTCGAGGCCCAAGCAGCTCTTCGGCCCCTGGTGTTATCCTAGCAATTAATGCTTAAAATGCACCCGTTAATGGGCATTACATCGCCCATACCACATCAGAACGAATGCACCTCGGGATTTGCGTGCATGACTTTACGAAGTTGCATCGCATGACTGTCAGAAGGCAGTGTGCATTCTAATGTGGGATGGTGATGTATGCCAAACATTTCCAGTATCATGTATTCAATGATCTCCTATATTAAGTACAGGACTTGGAATATGAAGCGTCACGACATGATTTTGCAATCAAATAATATAGTGATATTGACATAACGACCTATTGATCGGGACATGTCGTTGAGGACGCACGACCTGCAAGCAGTTTCTCGTAGTCTTTTTCTTTGACCTGCCTCACTTGCGATGGAAGAAAGAGCTTTATCGGTCCCAATCAAAGCGGCCATTTAGTCAGTTGGACTGGATGCCTGGAGTATCTAACAATAGCAAGGGATGAGCATACTTTAAAAAAAAAAAAAAATTATTGCGTACATATATCTATTGTTAAAAGGAAAATGTTGTTGCACCGAACAACAACATGCACAATTAACACGCAGATATTGACGATCATTGATTTTCACCTCCTAATATTCAAACACACATTCCGATGTGTATCACAAGAACAACGACAAATGCGTGTTGATGTTGCATGGGCATTATAATAGGGTCCTTGTTAATGGTTATAAATCAATACACCTTCACCAAATAATTGCATACTAATTCTTGACAAAAGTATAAATGGAACCGTCAACATCTCAATTATTAATATTCAATTTGGACCAACAAAGTGGGTGCCCAAAAATGATTTGGTATGTGAAGTTTATGCTAGAGATGAGGTTTTAATCCCATATGCAATAAGAAAAGTTGATTTCTTTCTTATCAAAATAATTAATATTCAATTTGCATGCGGGACTAAAAGGCAGAAACTAAATCAAATTTTATTATTTAATTCTAAATACATTGGTTTCTTTCAAGTTATAAGACTTGGGCACCAACTAGCTTTCATTATATTAGTACGTCGAGTTTAAGTCCTCTAATGGAGTTTTTTTTTGAGGGCCTTCATTTCGTCATCGTAGATGAAAAAAAATAAAAATTAAAAAAAAAAAAAATTAAAAAATAAAAAAAAAGTTACATTGGAAGAAATAGCTGGAGGCCAAGCATCCTTCCAGACATGAGGTACATTTTTGGACATCACAAGACTAGCTAGCGAGTGTGCAACTCGGTTCCAATCTCTTGTTACGTAACAAAACGGATCTCCATTAAGTGGTGCACTGAGATTGATGATATCAGTAATCAATGGTCCCAAGATCAAACCTTCCCGAGTGGCCAGACATTCGGCTGCCTCAACTGAGTAATTCCCTTCAACTTTCTTCGCAAAATGGCCCAAGACAAGACCTTGGTGGTCTCTATTAAAAAAAGAAAAGAAAAACGTTTGGGGTACAATGGCACATTAAAACGCACATCACGTTCTAATATCCGTCTGATGCACCTCATGATGCGATGCTTTGAGTCTCAAGGTGCATCGCACGGATGTCAGAAGTCAATGCCCGTAATGATGTGCGATTTGTAGCACTGCCCCAATTTTAACATGCCATTCATTCATCCATCCATCTAAAGATTCTAAACGGCTCAACCACGTGAAGACATGGAGACGAAGACACGGAGACGAAGACACGTGTCTTATCCCCTTAATCTGGTCCCACACCCACGTGTGCTCTGATCTTAAAGCCCGCCTTGATTTTATTCCGTTTTCACATGGTTCCAACACGGATCACTACAAAATGGTCGTCTTGATATATCACGGCATAAGGATGGGACCAGATGCAAATATGTATAGCCATTGAGCTTTTCAAACATCAAGGCTTAAGGTCGCAGATTTTGGGTCACATTATAGAAAATCCAATGAGAAATGGATGGCTAACTATATGTTGAAGATCCATCTTAAAGAGATCTTTATATGATTATACCCAAGAGAAATCTTTATATGATTTGGTCACACATTTTTTTTCTTAAAATTTTGAGATTTCAATAATGGCGTGCTTTGGATTTATAAGAAACTTTTCGACAAATTTTTATATTTTCCTTTTCGTTTGGGTCTCAAACAAGTGTGTAGTTTTACTATCTAAGTAATAGATCCATAATTGTAAGGGCTGACCCAGGGTTTTGAAGTGCACTGGGCTATAGTCAATTCATTGTATTTCAATTTTATTAACTAAATTTTCAATGTATGAGTTAAATAATAATGTGTATTTTTTAAAGTTAACTTCTCGGTCTATTTTATAATGCTTTCAAGTGATGAAGCATGGCTTAATGCTGGACCAAGATATAAATATATAACGACTAAAATTGATTTTTTTTTATGTTATATTTATAATTCAATAATTTTTCAAGAAAATTAAACGTGCACCTATTGTTTACTTCAAAAACTAACACACATTCCTCCTCGCACCTATTGTTTACTTCATAAACTAACACACATTCCTCCTCATATACATGGAATCCGACAGTGCTCGAACGTTGATTAGTTGATGGCTTTACCGTTGGACACCACGTGACAAACCAAAAAAATTTTAAAAATAAAAAAAATAAAAAATTAACACACACTAAATAAAACTAAACTATTACACAAAAACAAAAACAAAAAAGAGAAGAAGTAACGAAATTAAATTAAACCTAATTAATTAAGTACTAACTGGTTAATATTAACAAAGTTCAACAAGATGCTAAAATATGCAACAAAGACATTTACAAAAAATTAGTAAAAACAGAAGTTTAGTGTGTGTATATATATATATGGTGCGAGTATGCGAATATTAGCCCCTGCTACCCTATATCACCTCCATTTAATTTAATATATTTTTAAACTAAAATGTCTTTAGACAAAATCACATAAATAACCCACTCTAAATCATGAACAACTCTAAATCATGAACCCATTTATTTTTCTCTTATACTTTTCACTCTCTACACCCCTCATTTCTCTTCTACTTTCCACTTTCTACACCCCTCTTGAACTTTACTTTTCATTCTCTACACCCCTCCCTAAATGAAACCTTAAACTATTCTCAACTTCTATCTCACTTACTACACTGATTACCTTTTCCTTCTACTTAAATTTCACTTTTTATACCCACCCCAAATTAAACCATAACCTCATCTCATTTTCTCTTTTACTTTTTAATCTCTACACTCCTTCCCATCTCTTTGTCCATACACTCAACAACTCACCACCAAATGCAACATCTTGATTATATAATTTTGGTGAGATTTGATTTTCATTCTTGAATGGTTGTAATATTTATTTGTGTTGAATCTTAGCTTTTATAGATCAAAGAATCAATCTTGGAATGCAACATGAAGCAAATTGAGTTAATGGGGAGAAAAAGATGATGTGCAACAAGGGGTTAGAGGTTGGGGATCACAAAGATGAAAATCAAGTTTTACTTGGGGAGTGAGGGGGCAAATATAAGCTAGAGATACAGTGGAGAGTTCACTAAAAATTAAGAGCCGGGGGTGGTTAGAACATGAACTAACTTATTGGAGGCTAAAAATAACATTAAATTTAATGGGGGCTATAAGGTATATGGCTTTTATATATATATAATATTAAAAACATTGGCTTTCAGCTCGTTAACAAAATTAAGATAAAGAAAATATTAATAATTTTTTGAAGAAAAAGATAATATTAATAATGATCAATATATATATATATATAAATTCATAAAAAATGAATAGACAAATTTTTTGATGATTTCCTCTCAATTTTTTGAGGTTGGTTAATCCTTCTTCAAATGGGGTGTGTTAGTGTGTGTGTGTGTGTTTTTTTTTTTTTTTTTTTTTTTGTGGACTAATATAGGATATGATGCTATTTTCTTTCAGACATGAGTAAGTAATATTCAGGGGAATTTTCAACTTGGGGTGGGCTGTAACGTAGGTGCATGTTGAACCTGGGTCCGAGTCATTTTAAAGTCGTTCTAAATTGCTGCATGTGAAATTGTATTCCAATACACATCTTAAACCGATTTGCGAACTCACTCGCTAAAGTCTAATGAGGTTCGACTCAGTCCTGATTTTGTTAACTTGTTTGATTTGTTATTGGACTTCAATGGACTTCTGTGACATCATGATACAGGTTCGGGATCAGACCTTAACCTAGAAGCAGGCCCAAGACTGCGAGCCGAGGTCCAAGAGGACGGTTATTCAGCCCATATGTAACCGTGCGTATCAAATGTAAAAGCTCATGATAGTTAAATGTTTTGTTGGGCCAACGATAACCCATTAGTATCTATATATTGTTGTAGGGAAATGCTAAAATGACACCAACGGTTGTTTGGGAACTAGTGACTCGAGTTCGAGTTTGGAAATCGAAACATCGAAGTTGAGAGCTTCCACTTATACGGTATGCGACTCGAGGCGAACTCAAACTAGTCGGATAGTCCGGATACCAGGTAGTCATACGATACGTGATTCGAGGCGAACCTGAAGTAGTCAGATAGTCCGGATACCAGGAGGTTTAGACAAAAGAAAAAATATATGTTAGAATGACAATGCCCAAGTCAAGCTCAACGTCACAACCTGGAGTTTTCGGATAATCTGAATATCGAGTGGTGTAGACAAGAAAAACATTAGAATGACAACGCTCAAGTCAAAACCAAAGTCATATTAGGCACAAGAGCCGTCCGTACGTGCCTCGAGATGCATGCATACACAAATCTCAATGCATAACACTCAGGCCAAAGCCACATGAACAGCTCTTGTGCCCAATGTGTGTGTGACTTTGAGCGTTGTCATTGTAGCATTTTCCATTGTTGTAAGAATTTAATGCCAATCCATATCTTTTCTCTTTTTTCCCTTCTCTTCATCCCTTATCACTCTTAATTCAATGCGGACGTTAGTAACACACTTGTTGACCTCATAAAAAAAAAGAAAAGGGTTGTTGAGGTATATGAACACACATCTCGACATCGATCCAAAGTCGAATCAAAAGTACATATGCCCGCCACGGAATATAAAATGGTAACAATTAAGGATGCACACTTGACAAAAAAAAAAAAAAAGAAAAAAAGAAAAGAAAAGAAGGGATGCACACCTTGATGAGCAAGCAAAGCTAATGATTCCATTTTATTTTATTTTTAATTTCCGAACAAAAAAAGCAATAAAGATATGTGTGTAACATTAAAAAAGAAACAAAAAAAAGGAGTAAGACATGAGAATTATTTTGTATATATATTCTTAGCCTATATTCAAAGAAAAGAACATGTAATTTTTTTTTTACACATTCATAGGTGTCCAAACTTTTTTTCGGCGACTACCCACTTAAGCTCGATTGGTCGCGACTACCCACCCACTTAAGCTCGATTGGTCTTCTAACTCGTGATTCAAAAGAAACTAACATATTTTTTTTCATATTGAAATCAACACATTCGGACCTTAACTCTTGCATGTATTAGTGAACTCATATCAATTTATTGAGCGACCACTTCAATGCATGGTGAGAAATTAATATATTTCAAGTTTGTTAAAGAGAATATTTGATCTCTATGACCTATATATTAATTAGTGGCTCTTGGTTCATCTTTTGCCACAGGGGCACTAGTTTATTAGTATTTGTAAAACAACAATGAATCAACCTTGCCAAAAAAAAAAAAGAGGCAAAATGCATCATCTGGTCTTTAAACTTAACGATTTTTTTATTTGGTCCTTAAACTTTAATTTATTAACATTTGTTTTTTGAACTTTGCAACTTTTCTTGATTTGATCCTTGAACTTTGATTTGTTACACATTTAATCTATAAACTTTTATTTTTGCATGCGTTTAGTCATTTCGTCGAAAGTGACGCTAACATAATTCAATATGACAAATGGTCATTGTCATGGGTAATAAGTAAAGTAGAACCCTACTAGTTCATTCTCGGTTTACCTATATGTACTCGCACAAGTTCCTTCACTTGTCGAATTCTATTCGCGAAGTCCCATTTGATAAGAAGGACTAAATGCATATAAAAATCAGGAGAGCAAATGTTACCAAATCAAAGTTCAACGATTAATTAAGAAAAATTGTAAAGTTCAATGAACAAATAAATTAATGTGCATATATTTGCCAAAAAAAAATATTCATAATAAGGACCAACTCCAATACTGCTACTCTTGCGTACTAATTAACAACTTAAACTTAAGATCTAAAAACTAGCTATTAGTAATCACCCAAAAAAAAAAAAAGCTGTTAGTCATCAGGTTTAATTATAGATACAAGAACAGAACTAAGATCCCCAAAAGGTTCCACCTATCAAAGTTTGAAGTAAAACGAAGAGATGAGGATGTCTCGGATGAAGCACGCCTGAGAAATTCAAAAACACAAACAAATTAGTGGAAAAGCTTTAATACAAATTAAATATAATTAATACATATTAATCTGAAATATCTCAATGGAGATTTTGAAAAATCACCATTGAATGTGATCTCTTGCTATTGAATCTTAATTCAATGGTCATAATAAAAATATTTAAGTGAAAAGACGACGTGTTTTATGGTAGGTTTTTTTTTTTTTTTGAAAAAATCAATAAGGATGTGACTCCATATGTGTGTTTCATATAATCATAATTAATCACTTTTCAGTCACTGATTTTTAATTCAATGGTTTGGACCACACATACCCTGATGTAGCATAATTGCATTTCCCATAACCTGCGCATTTGAAAATTGAAAAAAAAAAAGCACCAATTAATACTGCATATATGTGAATATAAGTGTGTGTATGTAATTCAAAAAAAAAAAAAAAAAAGGAATACTTAATTCAAAAAAAGGATTATTTTTTTTTTAAACAAAAAAAGAAGTATAAATCCAAATCTGTAATTGGAATATAGAGCATCATTGTGACTTGTGAGACATATATTCACTCATTCTAATGAGACATTTCTCGAAATAACATTAATGAGAGGCAAATGCTATGAATTCAATCATAAATTAATAGCCACATTTAAGGAAGGAATTAAAGCAATATCAGGATGGGGTCTTGATCATGCACTACATATGCATGCCTGATTATTTATTTTTATTTTTTTCGCGAGGGTTTTTCTTTAGTTGATTATAGTGGAATTTCTATTGGTGAAAGATCATGCATCAAATCAAATAAATTTGTGAAGGGACAACAAAACTCTACAAAAGGGATAAATTCGCATTGAAATTTAACAAGAAGCGTATCTTTTCGGTTATATATCATGTTTTAAATATAATTACTTCAGGCTAATCCGCATGACACACACGAAGAAATTCTAAAGGGATTCAAAACTCTACCACAAAATGGATATATTTTTTAGTATTGAAATATAACTAGAACTTGTTTTTGATCATGTGTCTAGGATAAATTAGCATTGAAATTTCGCAAGAAGCGTTTCTTTTTGGTTATATATAGTGTTTGAAATATAATTACTCCAGGCTATTCCACATCACACACACAAAATATATTTCTAAAGAGAATCAAGACTCTACAGGAAATATGTTCCTCAAAATTTGACAAAAAATTCAATAACTTTAAGACCTTGTATTTGTAATATAGTTGACGTACATTGCACAATTGTTTTCACCAAATTCACAAAAATCAATCCAAATCAACAAAAAAACATTGAAACTAATTAATTTAACAGACCAAGAGGAAAAAAAATCAAACAGGGGTGGTGAAGAACACATACTTGGATCACTATGAGTGATCACACCGGTTCCTCCAAAATTACAAGCAACATCGTTGTTCCCATTCTGTTGATAGTAGCTATTGAAGGCATAGGACGCATGGGAAACAAGCGTGTCCGGTTCAAAGCAGATTCCACCCCGCTGAACCGGACCGCAATCCGCCATGCCCCGGCCACAAGCCCAGTCCAAGGCCTTTTGGAGATCATACTGTGACACCCCCGGCCGCGCCACACACCATGTCGTCCCTCCGAGGAACGTCGTGTTCCCTTCCGGTGGCAGGTATGATGTCGTCGTTGCGAATGGTGTCAACGGCGGCGGGTACGCTATTACCGGAGGTGCAGTACTGCTCGCCTTCTCTTGCACTGCAGTGGATCCTTCCAAGGTAAGAACTGCATTTTTTTTTTTTTTTTTGGTTCTTTTCTTTGTAAGTGATCAAAGTATATAGTTAGGCAGTCAAGAAACAAAATGCACAAATAACAATAATGATCATGTAGTCATGTGTGGTATACTTAAGTTCATTCTTTGTGACAAAAGAAAAAAAATGAAACTAACACATCAAATGAAACAAACGTGTTTCCATTATGTGCCATATATCCAGGCCCTTTTTTCAATTTCTATGCAGATCAGAACCTACAAACACCCACAACAAGCTAGTTTGGATTTTCTTACAGATTGAACAAACACACAAGAAAAAAAAAAAGAAAGACAAATTTACGCATTTTTCATATATAACATTAGATTAATATCAACTGAAAAAAAAAAAAAGCATAATAACACACAAACAAACATACAGAGTTGCATAAAAGAAGAGAGAAAAACGTACGCAGAGAGTAAAAAATGAACAAAATCTCAATGTTCTTTCTCATGGCAGAAAAATCACACCCAATACAAAAGTCTACAAAACTCTAAGATCTCTCTATCTTTATGTAAGAGAAATAATGTTACAATATGTTAGAGATCAAAATTAATGGGTGTTTAAATACAGGAGTTTTAAAGAGACAAGACAACAATGGCGTTTCATAGAAGAGAAAATCAGATATCAAAGCAAAAAGATGGATTTGAAAACTGAAAAAGGAAAATTAATCAAAAGTAAATGTAAATAATAAATGGTAGTATGTTTCAGAGAAGAGGAAGGCAGGGCAGCAGAGCGTACAAAGTCACACACAGATTTTGGCAGTGATTTTTTACAGTCTTTTTTGATGGATGCAAAAAGGAAAGTAGTGATTGATGGCATAGCTTTTGGTACGTATGCATTTAGTATAAAGTCTTTAAGTCCTTTGGATGCATATCAAGATTTGTAATGACAAACCTCGATGCACTGCACAATTAAAAGGACAGCAATTTATGGCATAGCTATTCCGGTTATTATTAGGTACACAAATTTTTTTTCTGTTGTAAATGTAATGAGAAAGTGAATGACCCTTCCTATCCCTACTTTTTACATCAATTTACTTGTAACTTATTATTGTAAGTGTAACTTGTGCCTTTTGATTTTCATTTCATTATGACCAAAATGACTATATAAAGGGGTCATCTCAATGTAATTTGTGCACAAAGTTGAAGGGGTTTTTCCAAAAGTAGGGTGACACGTCGGCGCCACATCACATCATCCAATAACGCCTTACCACGTCAGCGCCACATCACCTCGTTCAATAACGCCTTCTCAAAAGGCGTTATTGAGCGAAAATGGTCTTTGTGATGTGGCGCTGACATGGCGCTGACATGGAGGCCACATGTACTGATAGCGCCTTTTGAAAAGGCGCTATCTGTACGAACCCATGCCACGTGGACGCCACGTCACCGCGAACCTCACAAACGCAACTCGTCGATCTGTCAGTCACCGACACGTCATCAACCGGGTCACCAACCGCGTCGTTCTCGGCAGCTCCGACCCTCGCCGCTGACCGTCGTCGTCGTCGTCGAGCGATCTCGACTACAATTACGGCCACGTGGACGCCACGTCACCGCGAACCTCACAAACGTAAACAAACATGTACCCACTCCACAATGAAAACTAACTTAATCAAACTTAATTAACTACCAAACGTCAACTAACTTAAACAAACTTATTAAACAAACTAAACTAACATAAACATACTTAATTAACTAAACTCACTTAAACAAACTAAAACTAACTTAACAAAACTAACTTAATCAAACTAATCAGTAACTAAACTTATTAAACAAACTAAACTAACGTAAACATACTTAATTAACTAAACTCACTTAAACAAACTCAAATTAACTTAATCAAACTAACTTAAACAATCTTATTTAACTAATTAAACTAACTTAACTATATACACATACCTCCTCCTTCTCCTACCTCCACTCACGCTTACCCTGCCTTTCTCTCCTCCTCGCCGCCATGCTCCTTTCCTCCCATGCCGCCGCCGTAGATCCCTCCTCCTCCTCCGTGGCCGTCACCGCCGTTATGCCTCACCACTTTGGACCGCCACATAACACCACGTTCCACGTACCACCACGTACCCCCCGCCAAGCTCGACAAACGTCTCCGCCGCGCGCACACACTCGCCCACTCTCTCCCGTTCAAACAGTCTGTCCGCCCCTCCTTCTTCCTCCCTCCGCTGTCTCGCCTCTCTGCTGGTTCGCTCCCTCCCCTCCCCTCCTTAAGTACCCGACCCACCCACTCTCCACAGTAAACCCGTGGCCGATCCCGTGACCTACACCGCCCCCACGCCCCTACCCCTACCCCTATAGCGATAAGGACGAAACCGACGCAGAGAATATATTCTCTCGCGTCGGTTTCGGAAGATGATCAAGGGGTGCGAGATAGCGCCTTTTGAGAAGGCGCTATCTGCGCCCCTAAGTCACGGGTTTCCCGGTCCACGTGGAGCCACGTGGACCAGGAAACCCTTTATCTTTTCCCACGTGGCATATGATAGCGCCTTCGCAGAAGGCGCTATCAGTATGCCACGGTTTTCTCGGTCCACGTGGATGCACGTGGACCGGAAAAACCTAATGTGTCCACGTGGACACGATACGCGCGCGAGAAGCGCTATCGTGTTCTACACGCCACGATGTCGCCCACGTGGATAACGCCTTTTGAAAAGGCGCTATTCACGTGGCAACAAAGCAGAAACAAAAATTTCGCCACGTAGATGACGCCTTCTCAAAAACTTCCAAAGTTGAATGAAAGATTTCTCATTTCTCTCATCTACTATGTTGTTCAAGTTTTAGTTCATTGCTTATACTTTCTTTGCTTTAGCCTTAGTTAGTTTTACAATACGTTATCAACACGAATTTGGTCGGATCGAAGGAGTCTTAGAAAATCGAAAAGATTTCCAAAGAACATAAAACTTGGAAGGTATAATTTTTTACCTTAAATCTCATTTTGGTATTATGGTTTCTTGTATGATTTTTAGGATGCATGTATATTGTTAATTGATGTCAATCTCATGAACGCATCGTTCATCATACATTCGTAGCGTACAAAATATACTAGCCCGTATATATATAATTTTTATGAATATGATTTTTTTCTTACTTATATCATTTGTATTACATATATATGTATTATTCGCACTAGGCACATGAAAACAAAAATATTTTACTATGATAAGCATAAATTTGTGTGCGTTAATTTATACGATTTGAATAATTTATATCTTTTCAAATCATTGTTTAGTTTAGAAACTAAGTAAGAAGTTGACGATTATTTTCGTTGTTAATTAAGCAATGTTGCCATGTAGTTACACCATGTTAATAATATTTGTGCATCGTTCATATATTTTAAATAAATAAATAATATATATATATATATATCTTCAGTAAAGAGCAAGATAAAAGTTAACTCCTACATATGGTTCAATTAGATGAATATATGACATACACAATGTTCTTTTACAAAGTTCATTTTTTTAAAATGCCTATAATTTCCTTGCATGCGAGAGTGAAACTATAAATTTGAACCGTTGCAAATATAGTAAAAAAATCATTACATTCTATTTTACACCACCAATAATTTGCCTTAATTAAATATCAATTTTTTTTGTATAATTCCATGAACTTCTATGTGTAAATTGTGCTTGTGATTAACAATTTGATAATGATTGATTCAACTCTCCTGATATCTACTAAAAAAAAGAGTTTTCTTTTAATTAAAATGATGAAATACGAATGGTCTATCCTTCATTTTCTTTAGACGGTTACATTAATATTAAATTTTAATGAATTTTAGTAATTTAATTACTAGTTTGTTTTACTAATTAATTGTCTTGCATGCATATGCAAATTAAACTTAATTCATTTACATTTTATTATATACACCATCCCCATATGCAAACATTGTTTTTTTTTTTTAAATTATAAAACATAACAATATATAGATTGCAAACTAAAAGATGTGGGGCTACTGGCTCTAAGTTGTCTATAGACAAGTTCATCCGGTAGTAACAATGCTGCATATTATTAAAATATTTTTTTTTGTATATCATATACACTGACTGCAATAGTATGCTTTGTAGTTGCGTCTTGTACGATCTTTTACATCGGAAATCAAAATTCGATGTGATGTATATAGTTTTCTCATTATGAAAAAGCGATCGATTGTGTTCTATTCTTGATTTTTTATAATGCAAAATAATACAATGAGTTTGGGTTGATAGTGGGTAAGCCTTGTCCCCGATAAAGCTAAACATTGAAAGGGAGATGATTTATCCCGTTCGAGGAGGCATGGTTGTTAAGTAGACTTTTGTCTCGCCACCCAACCTGGAGGTTGTCCCACCAACTCATACAAATAATATGTTTTTGTATGTAAATAATCAAGTAGTGAACATATATAATCGTGTAATAATTATTTTATATAAAATGATAAACTATTTACATGATTTATAATTTCTCGCATATTTTTAGATTATGGAAAATCTACAAAAACTTGAATTTTTTGTCCTCGATATCACTGGCAAAAACTACTTATCATAGCAACTAGATACCGATATACATCTCCAAGCTAAAAGACTTGGGAGAGACTATCGAAGAAGGAAATAAAACATCGATTTAAGATCGTGCGAAAACACTGATATTCCTTCATCATCATCATCTCCATGAAGATCTGAAAAGTGAATATCTCACTATAAAAGATCCTATCACCCTGTGGAAAAGCTTGAAAAAGCGCTATGATCACCAAAAAACGGTGATACTCCCAAAATCTCAAAACGACTGGCTGAATCTTAGGCTACAAGATTTCAAAATAGTTAGTGACTATAACTCTTCTATGTTTAATATTACCTCTCGATTGAGGTTATGCGGAGAAAATGTATCTGATGAGGCAATGTTGGAAAAAATATTCAGTACTTTTCACGTCTCGAATCTGTCATTGCAACAACAATATCGAGCACGTCAATTCAAGAAGTATTCTGAATTGATTTCTTGCCTTATGGTGGCTGAGCAAAACAATGAGCTTTTGTTGCATAATCATAATTCTCGTTCAACTGGTTCCGCTTCAATTCATGAAGCAAATGTTGCATCATATGACCATAGAAATGGTTATGGTAAGAAAAATTATAGGCACGGAAAGGGAAAAGGATTCGATAAAGATCATGACAAGCAACACCCTAAGTCACGTGGTGATAAGTTCTAGAATAAATGGAACATAAATGACACCACTGAGAAAAAGGGAAAAGGTGTTGAAAAAGGGTTTACTCATAATCGCGACCAACCATGTCATAGGTGCGGACTAAAAGGCCATTGGGCCCTTGTGTGTTGTACATCCAAGCATTTTGTGGATCTTTATCAAGCCTCCTTGAAAGGGAAAGGCAAAAATGTTGAGATGAATTTTACCACTAGAGATGACTTGCCAAACATTAATCATATGGATGCCTCAGATTTTCTTATTGATCCAAATGTTGATCTTGATATTTTTATTGATTAAATCTAATGATTTCAATTCCTAAGTACTAGTTTTATTCTATATTTTACTATTTCTATGTACTAGTTTTGACTATGAATGAAATATTTCTTTTGTCCCTAATTCATCAAAATTATTTGTCTAAATGGATCGGCAAGCAGTGTATTCAAAGCCAAATACGAGTGATATTTATCTTATTGATTGTGTTACAACACATGCGATTCTTACAAAAAGAGACATTTTATCTAACTTGACTTTAGTTGAGGCTAATGTTCAAACGATATCCGACATTACTAACTTGATTACTGGCTCTGGCCGAGCAAATATTATGTTGCCTGGGGGTATAACAATTTATGTTGTTAATGCATTATACTCAAAAAAATCCAGAAGAAAGTTACTTAGTTTCAAATATATTCGACAAAATGGATATCATATCGAAACTATGAATGAAAATAATAGAGAATTTCTCTATATTACATTGGTTTTGAATGGGAAAAAAAGTTTCTGGAAAAATGGCCAACTTCACCTTCTGGATTATATTTCACACATATAAGATATATTGAAACGAATGTCTTCATGAATATAAAGATCAATAATCAAAAGACATTTATTTTATGGCATGATTGACTTGGTCATTCAGGATCATTAATGATGCGAAGAATTATTAATAACTCGCAAGAACATCCTTTAAGGAGTCAAAATATTTTCAGCTGGTGATTATAATTGTGTTAGCTGTTCTCAAGGAAAACTAATAGTTAAACCATCACCAAGTAAAGTCGTTGAGGAATCTCCAGTTTTCTTAGATTGCATTCAGGGAGACATTTGTGGACCTATTCATCCTCAATGTGGACCATTCAGATATTTCATGGTTTTGATAGATGCATCAACTATGTGGTCACATGTTTGTTTAATTTCGATTAGAAATGTTGCATTTTCTAGACTTCTAGCTTAAGTTATAAAGTTAATATCCCAATTTCCCGAAAACCCAATTAAGACTATTCGTCTTGATAATGCTGGCGAATTTCAATCCCAAAGCATTCACAAATTACTGCATGTCTATAGGAATTACCCTCGAGTATTATGTTCCTCAAGTGCATATCTAGAATGGTTTGGCAAAATCTTTGATCAAATGCATTCAATTGATTGCTAGACCTCTAATTATGAGAGCTAAGTTACCAACTTCAATTTGGGGACATTCAATTCTTCATGCAACATCTATCATTCGTTTTAGGCCTACAACATACCATGAACATTCCCCAATACAACTCATTTAAGGTCAACAACCAAATATCTCACACTTGAGAATTTTTGGTTGTGCAGTGTATGTTCCCATACCACCTCCAAATAGAACTAAAATGGGTCCACAACGAAAACTTGGAATTTATGTTGGTTTTAACTCATCATCAATTATCAGATACCTTGAGCCCATAACAGGCGATTTATTTACAACACGTTTTGCGGATTGTCACTTTGACGAATCAATTTTCTCACTATTAGGGGGAGATAAGAAGTCAATTCAAAATGAATGGCTTGAAATTGGTTGGAATGCATCGAGTTTATTACATTATGATCCACGCACAAATCAATATGAACTTGAATTTCAAAGGATCATCCATTTGCAACAAATTGCAAATCAATTACCAGATGCATTTACTGATATAAAACGAGTAACAAAATCTCATAGTCCAGCTGCAAATGCTCCAGCAAGAATCGATGTCAGTGTGCAATAAAGTGCACAAGAACCAACAAAATGCTTAAAGCGTGGTGGAAGACATGTTGGTTCAAAAGATACAGTTCCTCGAAAGAGGAAAACATGAGTAAAAATAAATGAAAATCATAATACTCCTTAGAAAGCTCAAAAGTCTTTTAATAAGGATTTGTCAGAACAAGTTGAATCTAACGAAGAACAATTACTTATTGAAAATGAGGAGAATAATGAGATCTCAATGAATTATTTAAATTTTGGTAAGATTTGGGATCGAAATAAAGTTGTTCCAGATGATATATTTGCTTTCAATGTATCTTTTGAGATTTTTGAAAATGATGATCTAGAATCACGAACAGTGGATGAATGTCAAAAAATATCTGATTAGTCAAAGTGGGAAGAGACTATCCAAACAGAGTTAAACTCGTTAAGAAAACGAGAAGTTTTTGGACCAATTGTCCAAATGCCTAATGGCGTTAAGCCTGTTAGATATAAATGAGTATTTGTACGAAAGAGAAATGAAAAGAATGAAATTACAAGATATAAAGCAAGACTTGCAACTTAAGGTTTCTCAGAAAGACCTGACATTGATTATGAGGAACATATTCTCCTGTTATAGATGCAATTACATTTTGACTTTAATAAGTCTTGTGGTTTCTGAAGGGCTTCATATGCATATATGGATGTCGTTACAACATATCTGTACGGATCCTTAGACATTAAGATATATATGAAAATTCCTGAGGGACTTGAAGTGCTCGAATCAAAACCTCATAATATGCAATCTATAAAATTGCAAAGGTCTTTGTACGGATTAAAACAATTTGGTCGAATGTGGTACAAACGCTTCAGTGATTATTACTTAAAGAAGGAAATATAAATAATCTACTTTGTCTAAGTGTCTTTATTAAAAAATCATCATCGAGATTTGCAATTATTGTTGTATATGTTGACGATTTGAATATTGTGGGAAATCATGACGACATAGTGAGAACATCTGAATACTTGAAAAAGGAATTCGAGATGAAAGAACTCGAAAAAACAAAATTTTGTCTCGGTCTACAAATCGAGTATTTTCCAAGTGGAATACTTGTCCATCAATCGAATTATATTGAGAATCTAAAAAAGATTTTATATGGACAAAGAACATCCATTAAGGTCCCCAATGGTTGTTAGATCACTTGAAGTGGATAAAGATCTATTTCGACCTCATGAAAGTGCTGAAGAGCTACTTGGTCCAAATGTACCATATTTAAGTGCAATTGGTGCACTTATGTATCTTGCAAATTATACAAGACCAGATATTGCCTTCTCTGTTAATTTACTTGCAAGATATAACTCTTCACCTACTTGAAGACATTAGAATGATGTTAAACACATTTTTCGTTATCTTCGGGGAACAAGTGACATGGGTTTGTTTTACTCAAAAGGAGTAAAAATGAATTTGCAAGAATATGCTGATGTTGGCTATTTATCTGATCCTCATAAGACTCGCTCTCAAACGGGTTATGTATTCACTTGTGGTGATAGTGCTATATCATGAAAGTCAGTGAAGAAAACTATGGTTGCTACTTCTTCTAATCATTCATAAATACTTGCAATTCATGAAACAAGTCGTGAATGTATATGGTTGAGAAACATGATTCAATATATTCAAGAATTAGCTGGATTATCTTTAATTAAATATTCTCTAACCATATTATATGAAGATATTTCAGCATGTATCACATAATTAAGTGAAGGATATATTAAAAAGGACAAAGCAAAACATATTTCACCAAAATTCTTTTATGCACATGAGCTTCAAAAGAGTGGTGAAATCGATATCAAGCAAATTCGGTCGTGTGATAATCTTGCTGATTTATTCACAAAAGCTTTGCCAACTACAACATTTAAAAGGCTTACATTTGGTATTGGCTTGCGTCGACTCAAGGATATTGCAAGCAATGAAACATGACAAATCCCACCCATATCAACATGAGGGGAAGTTATTGATTAGTGTATTGCACTCTTTTTCCCATAGCTATGATTTTATCCCACTGGGTTTTCCTAGCAAGGTTTTTAATGAGACAATCATATCAATATCACACTCTATATAAAGATTGATAAGAACGATGTACTCTTTTTTTTGCTAGATTTTTTCACTAGGTTTTTTCTAGTAGAGGTTTTAATGAGACATTCTCTCAACAAGTGTCATCCAAGGGGGAGTGTTGTAAATGTAATGAGAAAGTGGATGACCCTTTCTATCCCCACCTTTCACACCCATTTACTAGTAAATTATTATTGTAAGTGTAACTTGTATCTTTTGGTCTTCATCTCATTATGACCAAAAGGGCTATATATAGGGGTATTCTCAATGTAATTTGTGCACCAACTTGAATGAAAGATTTCTCATTTCTCTAATCTACTATCTTGTTCAAGTTTTAGGTCATTGTTTATACTTTCCTTATTTTAGCCTTAGTTAGTTTTACAATATTTTCTAATAAATAAAAAATGCAGCTAAACCGACCCTGAACCTTGCTTAACGGACCCCGTCTCACATTCCCTTTTGGCTAGGGTTGCAAGTGGGGCTGAGAATTCCTGTTTCCTGCTTTTTGCTCCCCACGGGGCGGGGCACGGGGTAAAATTTTGCCTCGCCACGTGGGGCAAGGTGGGGACGAAAATTGTTATCGCCCTACAGGGATTCCCTTGCCCCACATCCCTTGCATAAAATTCTTCATTTTTATGTTCTTACAAAAAAATTATATAACTTTTTTACTTAAAACATATATAATATATGAAGTGAAACTCAAGATCTCCAACAATAAAATTTATTTTTACCTTTAAATTAATTATAATATATATGTTATATAATAAAGATATATAAAATTATATTTACAACATCATTGAAATATATTTGCCATATTAGTTTTGAAAATCTTATATATCCAATTAAGTATGATAACTTGTAACTCAATTAACAAAACAAATCCACATTAATCCTTCAATTTGAAAAAAAAATAGTTTCTTAAAAAAATTGAGAAAGTAGTACTTAAGTGCCAAAATGACCAAAGAATGAAGATCAAAATAAATATTTTTTACAAAATTAATGGGGCACCGTGGGGATTCCCTGCCCGACGAGGATCCCCGCGGGGTGAGGCGTGGGCCGAGAAAGTTTTCCCCATAGGGAATTTGCAGGAATAAACCCCCGCCCTGCGCCTCGCAGGGACGAGAACAATAATTACGATCCCCGCCCCACCCTGCCCCACTTGCAACCCTACTTTTGGCCAATATGGGAAGTGACATTTTTACCTCAATGTATAAAAAAGGTTTTTTTTTTTTTTTTTTTTCTCACCATACTCCACGAACCACTACATCACAGAACGTCACTCCTTCCCTCTTGAAATCGATTCTCACATCCCACATCCATCCAACCAAATAAGGGCGAAACCACATGAAATCGACTCGGTAAGTTCGTAGTCAACTCGCTACCATTCGTTTTGTGATTTTTTTTGGGTTGTTTGGTGGTTGTTTGACTATTCTTGGTTGTTACATTTTTCGATTCTCAAGGCTTCGAGTTTGGTGTTGATCAACGCATTTTAGGTTGAGGAATCGCCAAAACGAAGCGCCCTGAGCGGGACAAGGTAATTTTTGGTTTTTTCATTGATTTTTTGTCGAGTTGTGAACACCTATTTTTCACTACAAAAAATGCAAAATTAGCAATGGATTTGGCCATCACTAATTGCCTTCTTTTCCGTCGCTACCCGGGTGAACGATGGGACCGACCCGTCACCAAAATCCTTGTCGCTAATCTGGATTAGCAATGAGTACGGGTGCATGTCGCTAAATTGTGACGGAAACCTATTGCTAATCCGTTGCTAAACAGTACACTCGATTTCAAATTTTTAAACGCTAATTAGCAATATAAATTGGACTTGTCGCTAAATTGTCGCTAATTATAGACGGGATCCCATCACAAACCTCGTCGCGTATTTGAAAAAAAAGTTTTTTTAAAAGATTTATTTCTTTAAAAACATTTTTATTGAAAAAAAGCTTCATCTATATTAAAAGACATTTTAAATATTTAAAAACCAGTATTTAATTTTTTTAAAAAATTTTAATACGAACAAATGATTAAACAAAATTATAAAACAGTAAAAACTCCAAAAAATATATTATACATTGTCACGACCCAAATTTCTAATTGCGTTTTAAATCTTTAATCAGGATCACCGACCTGTGATGTGAGACCCAGATGGTGATACATACACTGACCTAGGCACGTTGTCGATGTATATGTTAAATTTGTGTGATGATTTCCTTGTATATCGTACATGTGTAGACTACTAAGTTACATCCACTTGTTATTTATAGGTGTCGATACGTGAACGAAAACAAGCCTCGAGATGCGTGCAGTCGTGGGACAAGTAGAGAGTGACATGGTAAGTCATTTTTTTAATTGGATATATTAATGTGGCTATGGTTGATTTATAAGAAATGTAGCCTAATTAAAATAAAACAATAGTCATTTGATATTTCTCGAGATACGTGTGGATGCATCAAGAGACCAATGGAGTATGATTTGGTGTTAGCAAGGGTAAGTTAGTGGATTTGAAAAAAAAAATGAAAGCCATTAGATTAGTCTCTAGATGAGTATGTACATTAAGATCAATGACCATAAATCAATCTCACGTACACATATATCAGTACTTGTGATGAACATGCAAATCATAGATTCATTAAGAGAAATTCTAAGGTGCATGTTGCTAGAAATTGGGGTTTTCAAGAGATCAAATTCATCATCCAAGAAAAAGAATTGAAGGAGTTCAAGTGCTAGGAAATCTCTACAAACCTTAAGTAACTAAATTTCCATCTTCATGTTCCAATTGATAAATTGAGTGATAATATCAAAGGGGTTTTGATAAATAATTGATTTCAAATCATTTATTATGTTGTTTATAATCAAATTGAAGCATTGATTTGAATCCAAGTCTCAATTTTTGAATTTTACAAAGTTTGAACAACTTTTAGATTTTATGCATGCAACTGTAAATCTGAATTATGGATTTCAAAACGAGTTTATTTCTAAAAACAATAGCGGATTTGGATTCTTCGTTTCATTTTAATAATCTTGCTCTATATAAGTTTGAAATCGATTTTGAAATAAAAAAAATTATGAGTGTTACAAAGTTTTGAGTGTTCTTGAGTTTTTCAACAAAATGCATGTTTAAATCTCTAAATCTTGATGTGCATAATGAATTATATGAAGTGCCTGGTGTATGTTTGATGGTGGAGGATGTTATAAATCCCTGGTGGCGAAGAACATGGATCTAGGCTCTGGAGGAGGCCATTCCCGAGAGGAAACCTAGAATTTTGACTGTAGAATTCTGGGTTCCAGCGATCAAACTCTTTAACGTGCTAAGCGGCTCTAGCACGTTAAGAGGTTCATTAGCGCACTAGATAAATTACCTAGCGCACTAGATACTATGACAGCACAAAAATCTACACTTTTTCAAAACACACTTAACTTATTTAACTTAACCTAAAACCCAAACTAAGGGTCTAAAAACACTCTAATATGTACTAAATTATACCAAGAGCCTAAGAATAGTCTCAGGAGTCTGGGTACACATTTTGGAGTGTCGGGAGGCTGGTTAAGCTAAGAAATACATTGCATAACTTGTAAGTAATCTTGTTGAGGTTCTTATTTATATTCATTCTAACTATGCTTTGTTTTACATTTTTTTGACTATGTATTGCTTTGTATTCTGATATCATGAAATTGTTTCATGTTCTACTCATTATATAGGTGTTTTTATCATGATATCATTTACCTATGGAATTATTGACTCTACTCTCATGTCCTATATCTTTCTTACTGTTTTGATGAATGTGTGATCGAGAATAACATGCTATTAGGATTAGAGAAATGAAATTGAAGTATATATATGGACTTGTATTCTTGAATGTTAGCTTTGAAACATATTTCCTTGTTTTGGACTCCATAATGCGAGTCTTTCTTGATATTACGAAGTAGTGGTAGAATCTAAAGTCCATTGCATGATTATGAGAAGTGCGACACACGAGGTCATTAGACTACCGGGGATGTCAGCACTCACCATTACACTTGCGCGTCACAAGAGGTATGAGACCCAGGGTAGTCGGTAAGTATGTATATATATATGATTTATTTATACGTAAAGCTTAGCTCCGCTTTTGAGGATTGAGATATGGATGATTATAGAGCCGTAGAGCTCAGCTCCGACCTTTGATAGAGGCATAGAGTATAGCTCCACACTGAAATAGTGGAATAAAGGCCTATGTGATAGGACTCACGGCCGATCGGACTTACATCATTACTACTTAGCATGTGTCAGTCTTATTTTACTTAACTGTGTTATTTCTTAGTATATTTCCATTTTAGCACTTCTTCGCTATATTTATGCTTTTAAATACCAATTGATTATGTTTGGAAATGTAAATAAGAATATCCAGGAATTACTTTTTACATATTGTACTCACTATCCTTTTTTTGATGGTGGGTGCAGATCTGTCGAGCAATATATTGAGGAAGGAGAAGATCTGTGACTATTTCTGAGCATTCGGCGATTTTCTACATTCTATCTTGTAGGTCTCGACTTTTTGATGTATTATCTACTTTGTGTCATTTCTATACATTTTGAGCTGTATTTTTAGGTTGAGCGTATAGTTCCCCGACTTGAGACTTAGACTATCACACTATTTCCCATCTTCTAATGTTTTATATGCATGTGATGTTATTTCCTGGTTTCCACCCTTATGATTTTTAAATAATTGCTTTAGCATAACTGTTAAGACTTTCGCTGGAACTTTCTAGCTATAAAAGTTTTAATTAACTCTGAAATTCAATAATAATGTGACATGTGTATTATTTATCATGAACACGAATAACGAGACTAATAAGATAAAAAGCTGACTAATATGTCGTTATGTCCTACGTGGTTGAGATTATGGCTTAATAACGGGATTTGGCAGGGCGGTGCGCTGTTATAAGGAAAGGGTTCGTCATAGTTGGTATTAGAGCGTAGGTTTAGAGAACTTTATGGTTTAAGGCATTAGGACACCAACACAGTTGGTATCAGAGACTAGTTCTCAATAATTATACCATAAATTTAACTAAAACACAAACTTTAGATGTGGAAATCAAACAGTCCTTGCCTAGAAACTATTAGTCAGGAAGTGAGTGAAAGTGAGATGAAAATTTCTTATTATATACATGTTAATTGCTAAATGTATATAAATACGCGCTATTCCACGTAGTAGTTGATTCGCGTTTGCTATCTACTTGTAGAATCCGATGGGTGATATGCGAAAGGGAGTATATGCGCAAACCAGCGGCAGTCAGCCCCTACATTTGTTGAAGATTTTCAAAGGCCGTCTGACCGAGTGATAGTTCAGGGTCAACAGTTGGCTGATTTCATCACTATGATGAAAACCCGTTTCGCTCCACCGGCATCGATATCGACCACTACAACTACTGTACCCACTCTACCGGTGCTAGAACTTCCTACTACGACCCCAGCAGCACCGATGGTGCAGACTCTTCCAGTCGTGACTACACCAGTAGTAGAGACAACTGATGTAGTACCGTCCCCCATGCCTAAATCTTATAGCACATCAGTTGAGGTCCTGCTTACGAATGCCTTCATCAAACTCAAGCCAACCTACTTCGATGGAGTAAGGAACTTTAATAAGATCGATAAATGGGTACTATCTCAGGAGAGGCTTCATAGGATACTGAAGATCGAGGATAGACTTCGAGTAGAGATCTCATCGTACATTCTGGAGAGAGATGCCGACATTTGGTGGGTTTGAAGAAGTTCTATCAGCAATACTTCCCGCCTACAGTTATGAAGAGGTTAGGGAAATAGTTTATGAACTTGAGACAGGGCCAGAGATTTGTTCAGGGTCCGGCACAAGGGTTAGTGCAGGCCGATTACAAGTTATATATGTGGACAGGCAGGACACATTGTGAAGGATTATCCGCAACTAGCAGTAGTATATCCACAATAGGGTTAAGAAGGAGCCCACATGATTGCGTAGCTAGATGCTGACGCTACACTAGTTCGAGGGTACGGTTTCCATTTATGGCAGAGATTCATATGCGTTATTTGATTATGGATCTACCGTATCTCTTATTATTGGTTACATGTTAGGCATCCTAGAACTGACATCGGTTAAGCTTCGAGTATATTTGATCTTTAGAACCGTAGCCGGAGATAAGGTTTACCCTAACAACCTAGTTGAGAGATGCCCAGTTAAGATAGCAGGAGTAGAGTTGCCTGCCGACTTTAGGGTTCTAGAGGTATTAGAGTTCGATGCGTTACTAAGGATGGATTAGCTAGCAGCGTATCACACTTATTTTTTTTGAAAGATTAACTTCATCATTCAGGCACCAAGCTTATTTCTTTATGTCTGTACCGTATGGCCCCACAAGAGTTAGAGGAGTTTTAGTCTCAGCTTCAAGACTTGGGATATAAGGGATTAATCACACCCTCTATGTCGCCATGAGGAATACCCATCTTTTTGTGAAGAAGAAAGATGGTACTTTAAAATTGTGTATTGACTATTGAAAGTTGAACAAGGTTACAATCTGAAACAAATATCCACTGCCGAGGATCAATGATTTATTTGATCAACTGAGAGGAGCATAATATTTCTCTAAGATAGAAATGCGATCAGGGTATCATTAGCTTTGGATCAGGGATCAGGATAAGTCTAAGACAACTTTCAATAATTGATATGGAAAATATTAGTTCATGGTCATGCCATTTGTGCTGACTAATACCCCTCCAGTGTTCATGGATTTGATGCATTGAGTTGTTAGACCATTTCTTGATCGCTTTGTGATAGTTTTCATCGATTATATACCGATATATTCGAGGACTAGAGAGGATCACAAGCAGCACCTTAGGGAGACGTTGTAGACTTTGAGGGAGCACAAACTCTACGCCAAGTTCGGCAAGTGTGAATTTTGGCTTTTAGAGGTCAACTTTCTAGGGCACATTGTTGGAGCAGTAGGAATTGCAGTAGATCCAGCCAAGATTCGGGATATTATGGATTGGCCGACACCGACGTCAGTGATAAAGATTAGGAGCTTTCTAGGTTTGGCAGGGTATTACCGTTGATTTGTGAAGGATTTCTCAAAAATTGCTTCACCGATTACCAGATTGACACAAAAGGATGTCACTTTTAAGTGGATAGAGGCCTGTGAGCAGGCATTTGATGAGTTGAAGAGATTGTTGACTACTGTGCTAGTATTGGTATTTCTAGAGGCTGGATAGAGATTTTTAGTATATATAGATGCTTCTTATATGGGTTTAGGTCGTGTACTAATGCAGGGTGAAGGAGTTGTTGCTTACACCTCCAGACAGCTGAAGATAGATGGCAAGAACTATCCCACGCACGACTTGAAGTTGGCAACGAATGTGTTTGCGGTGAAGGTATGAAAACATCATCTGTATGGAGAGAAAGTCACACTTTTTATTGATCTCAAAAGTCTGAAACATCTCTTCACATAATAGGAGTCGAATATGAGACAACGCAAATGGTTTGAGTTTTTGAAGGATTATGACTTTCCCTTGGAGTATCACCCAAGAAAAGCCAACGTAGTTCTAGATGCGCTGAGTAGATACCGGTTAAAATGTCAAGGTTGCCAGATGTCACATGATGGTTACTCGAGACAATGACGACATCATGTCAGTCAGAGGTTTCTATAAATACTCTAGTTGAGATTTGCGGACAGATGACAGTACAAACATGTCCACACAGAGAATGTCAGAGGGTCAGATGACTGACATGTTGTACTCGAGGTTTAGTAAGTTAATGCAGAGTACAGATTGTGTTGATTGGACATAGACGTCAGATTAATGTATGAGGTACAAAGGTAGACTGTGGATATCGTTGATGCCAGAGCTGAGAGACGAGATTCTACATGAGTCACACTGTTCCTGATTCACCGTTCATCCAAGCAGGACCAAAATGTACCATGACATGAAGAAACATTTCTGATGGCATAGGATGAAGGCGGACGTGTATGAGTTCATCAGGAACTGTAGGATTTGTCAATAGGTGAAGGCTGAGCATCGCAGACTTAGAAGGTTGTTAGAGCCTTTTCCCATTTCACGATGGAAGTGGGAAGACATCTCTATGAATTTTGTCAAAAGACTACCAAGGACTACTAGGAGACAAGTTTCGATATGGGTGATAGTTGACCAACTGACGAAGTCTACTGACTTCCTGCCAGTACTAGCACACTACACATTCTATCAGCTGAGTGTACTATTTGAGAGAGAGATTATTAGGCTACATGTGCGACCATTAACGATCATGTTAGATAGAGATGCTACGTTTACGTCCAGGATGTGGCATAGTTTGTAGGAGTAGTATGGTACGCGCCTACAGCTTAGTACATTTTTTCATCCTTACACTGACGGGCAGACTGAGAGGTTGATTAAGGTCCTCGAGAACATGCTTTGGGCTTGTGTACTAGAGTTTTGATGGATCTTGGAAGGAGTACCTACCGTTATATGAGTTTCTTACAATAACAGACCAGGCTAGTCTCAAGATGGCGCTATTTAGGCTTTATATGGCAGACCATGTCGTTCGCCATCGTGTTGGGCTGAGCCAGAGGACTAGGAGATTGTGGGGCCTGAAATTATTGTTGACCATACGGAGAAGGTCAAGTTGATCCGTCAGATACTCAAAAGTGCCCAATAGAGAACCGAAGAAGTATGTTGACAAGTATCACAGTGATCTCACGTACATCGAGGGAGCCTTTCTTTATTTGAAGGTTTTCCCTCGGAAGGGTCTTTAGAGACTTGGGGTGAAACATAAGCTTGCATCGAGATTCATAGGGCTTTCAAAATTAAGAAACGGGTCAGGAAAGTCGCATACGAGCTTGAGCTGCCTCCATAGATGTCAGGGATTCATCCGATTTTTCATATATCGATGCTACGACTAGTTGAGTCGAAGGCATGAGTACGACAAACATTTGACTTGAGTTAAATCGACCCGAGTGAGGACATTACTTATGAGGAACAACCTATTCAGATCCTTGATTGAAGGGTACAACAGTTGAGGAACAAGTTTGTCCCAAAATTGCTCGTCCAATGGCAGTTCCATGATGACATGGAACTTACTTAGGAGCGAAAAAACTATATGATGGACATATTCACATACCTTTTCTTGTCAAGTATAGACTTAACTTGAATTTTGATTTCGAGGATGAAATTTCCATTAATTGGGAAGATTTTTCATGGCTAAAATTTTTAATCGCTTTTTAAATCCTTAATCAGGATCACCGATCTGTGACGTGGGACTCACATCGTGATACGCACATTGACTGTGGCACGTGGTTGAGGTTTATGTTACATTTACTTGATTATTTCCTAGTGTATTGTACATGTGTAGACTACTAAGTCACATCTACTTGTTATTTATCGGTGTTGATACGTGAGTGGTGACACGCCTCGAGATACATGTAGTCATGGGACCGGGTAGAAAGTGACATGTTGAGTCATTTATTTAATTGGATGTATTAATGTGGCTTAATTAGTTAAATTTGATGTAGATATGGTTGATTTATAAGAAATGTAGCATAAGTTAGTAAAATAAAATAATAGCCATTTGATGTTTATCGAGATATGTGTGGACACATAAAGAGATCAATGGAGTATGATTTGGTGTTAGCTAGGGTGAGTTAGTGAAAAGTTAGTGGATTTGAAACAAAATGAAAACCATTAGATTAGTCTCTAGATGAGTGTGCACATTTGTGTAATTAAGATCAATGGCAATAAATTAATCTCACCTATATATACATTTAAGTACTTGTGATGAACATGCAAATCATAGATTTAATAAGAGAAATTCTAATGTGTTTGTTACTGAAAATTATGGTGTTCAAGAGATCAAATTCATCACTCAAAGAAAAAGAATTGAAGGAATGTAAGTGCTAAGAAATTCTCTACAAACCTTAGGTAACTAAATTTCCATTTTCAAGTTACAATTGATGAATTGAGTGACGATATCAAAGGGGTTTCTATAGATAACTAATTTCAAATAATTTGTGATGTTGTTTATAATCAAATTGAAGCATTTATTTGAATCCAAGTCCCAATTTTTGAGATTTACACAGTTTGAACAACTCTTACATTTTATGCATGCAACCGTAAACGAGTTTATTTTTGAATACTATTAGCAGATTTGAAGTCTTCGTTTCATTCCAATAATCCAGCTCTATAGAAGTTTGAAAATTGATTTTGAAATAAAAAAGTTATGAATTTTACAAAGTTTTGAGTGTTCTTGAGTTTTTCAACAAAATGCTTGTTTAAATCTCTAAATTTTGATGTGATTGATGAATTATATGAAGTGCCTGGTGTATGTTTGATGAAGGAGGATGTTATGGATCCTTGGTAGCGAGAACGGGGATCCGGGGCTTTGGAGGAGGCCATTCTCGAGAGGAAACTAAAAATTATGGTTGCAGAATTCTGGGTTTCAGCGCTCCTAGCGCGCTAGTCTCTAGCATGCTAAGCTGCTCTAGCGCACTAGAGAAAACTCCTAGCGTGCTTAGAGGGTCATCAATGTGCTAGATAAATTACTTAGCGCGCTAGGTACTCTGACCACACAAAAATCTGCACTTTTTCAAAACACACATAACTTATCTAGCTTAGCCTAAAACCCAGACTAAGGGTCTAAACACACTCTAATGTGTATTAAATTATACCAGGAGCCTACAGAAGAGTCTCGAGTCTGGGTACGCGTTTTGGGGTGTTAGGAGGCCAGTTAAGTTAGGAAATACATTGCGTGACTCGTAAGTAATCTTATTGAGGTTCTTATTTATATTTCATTCGAATTATGCTATCTTTTACAGTTTTTGTAACGGCCCAAATTTTAATTTCGCCGTTATTATGGATTATTTTCAGACTTGGACGACAGCTCAGAGCCACGTGGATATCGCAAATAGGGCAGGGCATGCTGACTAGGTAAATAGTGATTTTGTGTGATTGTTTGCATATTTGCGATGCTGTATATTAAGTTATTTACCTAGCATCGCATGTGTGTATTTATATCATTGAATCGAGCGAGATTGTGTGAACTGTATTCGCCTCGATATGCGTGTCGACGCGGGTACCGGGTAGTTGACGGGACCGAATATTAGATCGGGGAAATTAAAACACACAAATTAAATAAAAATATGTCAAGTAAATAATATGGAATATATATATATATCGAGTGACTAGTGACGCGGCGGTGTGCGGATAACACGGTTCGGACACGAAATCGGGCGTCGAAACGCCTGGAAACACGGGCGAGTGTCCTAGGGGTGTCACGAACAAGTGTCACACTTGTCCTCACCCAAGACACATTTGGCAATTTTCCCACCACGTGTCGGTCCACCGATTCCCACTTACATGCACACAAAAAAACCAACTCACACACTCCATCACCTTCTCTCTCACCTCACACACACACTCCCGCACACACACACATCAGGGAGGCCGAGAGCAGGAAGAAGAAGGAAAGGAGAGGAGGAGGAGAAGGAGGAACGCTCCGGGAAGGAGAAGAGGAGGTGGAGACGTCAACGGTCGAGGTGAGTCGTTAATTTTGTTGTTGTTGGTGTGTCGACCGTGGTGGCCGAGAAGGGAGTTCGGCCATGGGGGCCGAACCGAGGTCGGGGTGGAGATGGCAGGGGTGTCTCCCCCTGCCATCGAGTCCACCGGGGTTGGGGTGGATAGCAACCCCAACCCAAACCAGAAAAATAAGAAAAATATGTGGAAAATTATGGGAAAAATATAGAAAAATCAGGAAAAATATGAAAAATGAGAAAAAGATAGAAAAATGATATTCGAGAATTTTTCGGGCATTGACACCCCGGTATAACTCGAAAAGGGTGTCAAACCAAAACTTTTTGAAATGAGAAATTTTCATAATTTGGCCACACATTATAAATTCACTTAATTTGACTCTAAACTAGTTAAAATGATTTAATGGGACACCAGGAACTTAAGAGATCACAATCGGGAGTCGGGCGCGTTTCTCGAGACGTGAGTGAGACTTCGGAGTGCGTTTTGAGGTACGTAAGATTTCATCTGAAAGTCACTGAGGGTTTACTTTTCATCGTTGATTCATATTCCTTGTTATTGTACTCTATTCCGTGATACGTTTGAGTTGGTGGTCGAGTTACTCCCACATGTTCGTTGTGTACTTATGGCACACTATGCTGTAGCACGCGTGATCAGGCATTCGGTGAATTGCAACCCGATGTAAGGGTGCACGTGTCTGTTAAGCCCGCGAGGAACCAGGTGAAAGGAAGTGGGGGCACCCACTGAAAGGATCCTGGGGGTCCGAAGTACAGTTTAGTCTGACCGGGACGAGTACACACTTTGTTTCTTTCGTGTAATTTATTCATGTGATGATCTTAGCACAGTTGTCTGTTTAGTTTCCGCATGATTATTTGACATGTTTATTGGCATCTATTTATTTCCTTATAAATGCTCGGCGTACTTCGTTGAAATCTTACTAACTGGTACTCTCCATCTTGCTTTTTGTGATGGTCGAGTGCAGATCCTAGTGCTAGTAAGGGCAAGGGGATTTTGGGCGACTTTATCTGACTTGCCCGTGGTCGAGGACCTACTAGTACGTGCGATTTTGATATTTTGCTTTACTTTTGGGTATTGGGAGACTTGATAGACACTGTACTTGTATATATTACTGCTTAGTATTGTCGCCTATATACAGAGTACTTTCCCCGGTTTTCCACAATAGGAGTTGCTCTTATAAATAATGTTTTTACGATGATAAATTTAATGTTTTACTTGCTTTAAATTAAGACTTCCGCTGTTGTTTTTAATACTATAAAAATGATCGAACTGTCTAACTAAACTGATCAACGGAATGAGTTTAACACGCATAATGAGTAGAAATGATGTAAAAATGGCGTCAGTGGCGCGTGGGACCCAGTGGGTCAAGGATCGGACGGGACCGTCGTTTTTGACTATGTATTGCTTTGTATTATGATATTATGAAATTATTTCATATTCTACTCATTATATGGGTGTTTTTATCATGGTATCATTTACCTATAGATTCATTGACTATACTCTTGTGTCCTATGTCTTTTTTGCTGTTTTAATGAATGTGTGATCGAGAATAACATGCTATTACGACTAGAGAAATGAAATTGAAGTATATATATGGACTTGTATTCTTGAATGTGGGCTTTGAAGCATATCTCCCTGTCTTGAAATCCTTAAGGCGAGTCTTTCTTGATATTATAAAGTAATGGTAGAATCTAGGGTCCATTGTACAATTATGACATGCGCTGCACACTGGGTTACTGGACTACCGGGGATGTCAGCGTTCACCACCACACTTGCACATCACTCGGGGTATGGAACTAGGGATAGTCGGCAAGTATGCATATACATATGATTTATTTATGCATAGAGCTCAGCTCTGCTTTTAAGGATTGAGATATGGATGATTATGGAGTCGTAAAGCTTAGCTCCGACTTTCAATAGAGGTGTTAAGTACAGCTCTACCCTGAGATAGTGGAATAAAGGCCTATATGATAGGACTCACGGTCGACGGGACCTAGATCATTATTACTTAGCTTATGTCAGCCTCATTTTATTTAATTGTGGTATTTCCTAACATATTTCTATTTCTGCACTTCTTCGCGATACTTATGCTTTTAAACACCAGCTGATTATGTTTGGAAATGTACATAAGAACCTCTAGGAATTACTTTATTACTTATTGTACTCACTGTCATTCTTATAATAGTGGTTGTAGATCCGTCGAGCGGTAGATCGGGGAAAGAGAATATCGGGGACTATCTCTGAGCGTTCGACGATTTTCTACTTTCTATCTTGTGGTCTTGACTTTTTGATGTATTATATAATTTTATATGGTATTTTGTCGCAAAGTCGAGTTGTGTTGAGGTGTATCCTCAATTTGTCATACTCGGGGTTACAAATGTGTGTCTGAAGAGCACGAGTGAAAATAAATTCTTAGTTGTTCGAAAACTAATTAATAAAGTGTTAATCCTCACGTGGAGATTTCATTTCGATTTATGTGCAAGGCGGGATTGGTGTAATGTAATGTGAGAACGAAGTTGGTGCAAGTCTTTATCTCGAGTTTTAAGTCGATTGGCGATGGTCGAGATTAAGTCCAAATTGGTGCAAGTTTGGCCAAATGTGGCAAGAGAATTGGTCTAAAGTTTTTTTAGTATGTCACGGACAAATTTAAGATTTTTGGGTTTTGGCGTGAGCAAAACTAATGTTACGGACATTTTATGAAGATGGATTATTTTGTCAAGAGTTTGGTTCAATTTGATGAAAATCGGATAAAAAACAAGCGTCGGAAGTCAAAACACATCAAAATAGAGATTTTGAGAATTAATAAATAAATAAAAATTAAGGTGCTGACAAGTAGCCGGGGTTCATTTATAAAATCAAAAAATAAATCAAAAAATTTGATTTCAATTGAATGAATGAATAAAACGTTCGCTCCTAACCCTCTCAACTCAATCTTTCGCTCCACGAGCTCTCCACGTTTTATTTTCGCCCATTTCTTTCCGAAAAATTGTTGAGCATCGCGAGACAGTCACTTCAAGCTAAGTTTCTGCAGTGGAAACGAGGTTTTCGACCCGCAATTTGGTAAATTGTCAATTCAGGGCATTTTCCTCAATTCAATTTGAATTCTCACATTTTTTTCAATTTCTCTTACGGGGTTTTGATAGAAACTGGTAGGAATGGTTGTGAATTGATGTAGTAGATTGTTGTGCACCAATTTGGAATAAATCCCACCGACCTGGGTTAAGGTTTTGATGAATTGAACTAATATAATTCAGTTGATAACTATTTTAGAGTTTTTTTATAGTCGAAATTGATTTAAATTGGGTTTCAGGATGAATGGATTATTTGTTTTGATCCAATTTGACTCCACGGGTTGTAAAAATATTTTGATGTTGGAATCGAGTGGTTTTATTATGTTTGTTGTCGAGTTTTGAAGATTTAATTGCGATATTATTAATTTGGAGAAGTTTTTCGTTCAAAATAAAATAAAGTATGTGTAGTTGACAAGACATATTGAAAAATTCGTAACTTCTATGTCAGTAATCCGATTTGAGTATTCTTGGAGTCTATGGAAATTAGGACATGAGTACTACAAGTTTCTTTTAGATCATCATAACAAATATTGAGGTTTTCAAGGTTAAAAACTTACCCCAAGTTGGCTAGTTGAAAGCAAGTTGAAACAGTTATATAAATTAATAGTTTTGAAAACTGTTCTCAAGCGTATTTTGCTCGCGGTTCTCATTGGCTTTTGTGATTTGGTTTCACTTGATGCTTGACCTATAATATATTTGGGTATGCAGGGAAGCGATTGAATATATTTTCAAGGAGATCCGACGCTAGGGACCTCAAAAATTACGTTTAAAGTTGGTTTGGTTGTAAGTAAACCCTACAATGATCTTTACTATTGAATTAATATTTTTGTACCTGTAATTATATCATAGTCTGCATAACATTTTATCATTCTTGCTCATGCATACATAAAGAGTGAGGGGGATAAGCTTGTTTCAGAGTCTGATTTGCTTGAAACTTGGTTTTAATTCTGCCTCCATGCCATCTAGTGAGACTAGCGGAGTCTAACGCTGACAAGTTATCTATACATTTATAATCTCTTAATACTGTCTCTATACTATTTTTGGAAGTCCACGTCTGATTATAGTTAGGAGATAGCAACAAAGTGGATTGCATGTCATATTGACGCATATATCTTATTATTTATTTGGAAATGCAATTACTTGTCTCTATGTATCAGACTAACAATTACATGAGTATTGATCAACGTAGGAATTTACTTGACATCTTTGAGTTGTTTTCGATGGTGTTTGATTCTATGTGAGGGACGAATGGACAAGACTTGAAGATTGTGGTGATTATTTTCAGATTTTAAAGTAAATTCATGTTGTAAATTATTAATATATATTGTTTTGGGATTCTTGGGGTGAGTGTAGGGCGTGAACTTTCATTGAATGGTTATGAAGGTCTCCCAATCTAGTTTAAAATACGTTGAGAGGTTTATGTTTCAATTTTTGTTTGTTTGGATTCGTAAAGTTGTAACTAAAGTATTGGAGACTCTAAGTTGGTTTTTAAAGTTGGATTTTAGTATATTTTATGAACTACGGGGAGTTGCGAGTCCTTTTAGGCCTCTCCCCAATTCTGTTGTCTAATAGCCGAACTTTTTGGTAGGCCACTTTTAGGGGAGATGCCGCTGAAATTTTTATTAAATATGGATATGATCTTTTAATTTGCTCAAATTGAACAAATCATGAATTAAGTTTTATCGAGGATATAAATATAGTTTTAGAGCCTTAGAAAGGATTGAAATAATTATTATTTTGAGGTCAAAGTTGAAAGAATGGATTAGGTTAACTAGATTATCAGAGGATTAAGGTAATCTAGGTTGGTCAGTCATCTTAATGATGAAGGAGCTGACAAACTTGGTATCAGAGCCTAAGGTTAGCTTAATTGAGGATAAAATTTGGTTGAGAATCAAAGAATGATTGAGCACGATTAGTTGGGAAGTGACCGTGAGTTGAGGTATTTGAATGATTGTGTTATATTTGTGTTGTATGTATGTATTATCGCTAGATATGCGATAGGAAGCTTATTCTCTTCTTCCGTTCAATATTTAACTCGTAAGATACGACGAGTAAGATTAGAAACGAATAATTAAAAGAGAGAATAAGCTTATGAAACGAAACTGAGTGTGATTAAGATGTGAAATAGACTTGTGAAGTGAAAATTCACAAAGGTATTGCAAGTAGTTCAGTAGTAATATAATTGATGAAAATATCAGTTATGAAACCAATAGGAAATTGGTTGGAAAGGAAATATAAATGATTCAAGTATTTAAGTACTAAACATGGATTTCTAGGAAATCGAAAGTATCGAACTGTTACAATTATAAAACGCTCAGGAAAATGTTAAATTAGTCAATAAGAAAAATGGAGGCACTTGGTTTTGAAAGTAGGAATTGATTAGAGAAGCTCAATTATGAGTGAAAATCACAACGGGATTGTGATAGAACTAGTCAAGTTGTTTAAGTCAGTTTCTACAAAAATAAAATACTTTGAAGTAAAGTATTGTCTCATTTCCGAAACAAAAAGTAAAAGTGGAATAGAACCACAATTTAAAACAATCAAATGACTTCTAAAAAGAAGTACTGAAACTTTTGATTATTTATTACTTAAGTTACATATTCATAAGCGACATTGTTTATTACTCAAACGAATGGAAATACACAAGTTAGAAGTAATCTTTGTTTAAACTAGACTAGTTGTTGTCATAAAGCAAAAATTAATGAAAAACTTCTAACTTGAAAATGAAAAGTATAATGATATGATCAAAATGTTAGAAGTTAAGGTATTGGGGAAGTGGTCTAATAATACTTTTGAGTAGCTATTAAACATTAACACAATGATCGTGTTTTGAGATTCAAAGTACGCAATAGTCACTTTTAATCAAATTAAGTAATGATGCCTATCACTACAACTTAAAATATAATAAATAAAGAGACATATAAACTGATTGAGAATTAGTAAGTAATATGTATAGGACGTCGGTATGAGCTCCTATATTGCAAGAATTTCCATTTATAAGACTTAAGGTATTGACATAGCATCCTTTAAGAATTTGATTAGTCAATAAGTTCATCAGAGTTTGAAAACTCAAATTCTTCTATCTTTTCAGTTAAACAACAATGGACAAGTGAATTCATCAAAAGTAATTTGAAGATTAGTAAGATATAAAGTTATTTTACACAGTCTCTTGAAAAGTATCGAATTTCTTTTTGAGAAAAAGAAAAGTTCAGAAATCTGAGACTAATAGAAACAAATTAAGGCAATAACAAACATTAGAACTCTTTAAGTCGCAAAATTTCTATGTTTTGAATAAAGGCTAGCCAAAGAGATTTCAATTGATTGAATGATTACAAAAAGTCATAGTATCCTTAACTAAGGTCTCGATAAAAGAAGAGCTATAAATTCCCTTTCTAAATTAAGATTAAGGAGCTGTAAGTGGCTTGGTTATTGAGTGAAAGTCGTGGTTTGTTTATTAAGGGACTAAGATTGAGATCAATGTGAGAATAACTTAGATTGACAAAAACCGAATGGAATAGACTCTGTGTATAAAAATAAAATGAGATGTAGAGATGACTTATGACTGATGGAAGTGACACGAACGGACTCCTTTAGTCAAGGCCAAACACTGGAGTAGTTGAGCATGACCAAAAGTCTAAGTAACTCTGTTTCATAATCATGATTCATTCACAACGTAGAAGACTAGTGTAACGCGTTAACTTGTCTTTGAATAATCGAATGAATTGGTGACGATCGGAATAAAAGAGTCTATGAAGTTTCATTGGAGTCAATTGGAAGCTTAAGTATAGGCAACTAAATGATCAAGACATTCTCACATTAGTATAAAAGTGGAAATTTCAAGTTAATGAGTCATGATCAAATTAGAATGTCAAACTATAAGTTTGATGGAACGCAATATATCTTCACCAGGATCTTACAAAAAGTCAAATTTTGAATGTTGAAAGTTTTGGAACCAAAGAAGTTTACAACTAATATCGGTGAATTTGTTGTATATTGGTTCAAATATAGTGCTACACCACGTGACTAGTCAATGGTGGAGTTTAAAGTACTATGTTATCTTAAGTTGGAGTTGATGTAAGATGCATATATGATGGCGAAGATATAAATGAAATGAAAAGAGATGCGTGACTTATAGCTTAGTTAATTTTTATTATCCCTATTAGTTGAAAATCTTGAATACAGGACGGTGAATCTGACTTGGTATATTTAAAGAACTGAATATTCTTTCACTGTAATTGAGTAGTAATGAAAAAGAGATAACATATTTATAAATTTTTATGCGATAAAAGTTAAAAGTTATACTATGAGATCATAATCATCGAATATATTGATTTTCTCTATTTAGAAATGTGTATCTACTCAAATTAAGGACAACTATCTCTATTCGGGTAATGAATGAAGTTTGGTGAACATAAATAATTGAGATTGATGATTAAGTGAAAGGAATAAGATTCTTAGTAAACTTATGAATAGAAAATGATTTGAAAAAGTAAGAAAAGTCATCGATTTTCTAACCACTCAAAGAGAAAATTAAGTGAATTGGCCGGCGAGTTGGAATTGGTAGTTGCTTTCTAGTCCATAATATATATAATATTGTGAGTAGACATTTAAAGAATGAGTAAGAGTTGCACGATGTGTCAGGTTTCTTTTTTAATCGGATTGGGAGTTTGAGATCTTTTGTCAGGGATGACAGATGTAATTAGAGATCTATAGTTATGGGATGACTTATGTAATTTTAGGTTTCTATTGAGAAAAGTCGGAATGATGATGGATCAGATGGACACGCAACTCTACTTAGTTTCTAATGTTGTGCTCAAATATTATTTGTATCACTTATATTTAGACTGATGATAGTCTAAAAATTGGTCGATCGATAATTTTAATAATGAATGGTCAGTGATGAGACAACAAATTGGGATGTGTACTAGAGTTAGAGTGGATGTGGAAAAATTATCAACGATTTGTGGAATAACATTCAATTACGAATGAAAATCGTTTTATGAAAAGCAAGATAGGTTAGGTCTTACTATGTATTGATATTTGAATGAGATTCAAGGCATGAAATATGAAGTAAATGTTATTAGATATTCCACAAAGTTGATTTTTTAACTCGTCAGAAATTCACAAATTGTTAGGATTGACAAAGTAACGGAGATAACTTTTCATTAAACCAAGATGTTGGAAATGAAAAGTTGAAATGGTTAGGATTTCTACCTTTGAGTTGTTAAATACAATAAAAGTGATTGGGTCCACTTAACGGATCAACTTGGAAATGATTTTTACAATTTCAATTAAAAGAGTTATATATGAAGATTCATTTTCTCATATCTCTTTTGGTTCAGTAACCTGTAAGTTTAAATTTCGAGGACAAAATTTTTAATTAGTTGGGAAGAATTGTGACGTCCAAGAATTTTATAAACTTGATTAGGCGACTAATTAAATATTTTCTAAATTTTATTTGGAATTTAAGTATCCGATGTGGGACCTACGCATTATGGACTAGAGATCAAAAGATATATTTTATTTTTGTATGTTGTGTGCTTAGTTTGTGTATTATATGGTATTTTGTTGCAAAGTCGGGTTGTGTTGAGGTGTATCCTTAGTTTGTGATACTCGGGGTTACAAGTGCGTGTCTAAAGGGCACAAGTGAATATAAATTATTAGCTGTGAATATAAATTATTAGCCGTTCGAAAACTAATTAACCAAATGTTAATCCTCGAGTCTCATATTGGCGATGGTCGAGATTGAGATTGAGTCCAAATTAGTGCAAGTTTGGCGTGATAATTGGTCCAAAAAATTTTAGTATGTTGCAGACAAATTTAAAATTTTGGCGTGACCAAAATTAGTGTTGCAAACATTTTATGAAGATGGACTATTTTATTAAGAGTTTGGTTCAATTTGGTGAAAAATCGGATCGAAAACGAGCGCCGAAAGCCAAAACACGTCAAAATAGAGATTTTAGGAATTAATAAATAAAAAGAAATTAAAACCGTGACAAGTAGTTGAGGGTTTATATATAAAAAAAATAAATCAAAACATTTGATTTCAATTGCATGAATGAACAGAACATTCGCCCAATTTCTTTCTGCAAAATGGTAGAGCATCGTGAGATGGTTAGTTTGAGCTAAGTTTCTATGGTGGAAATGAGGTATTCGACTTGCAATTTGGTAAATTATTAATTTAGGGCATTTTCCTCAATTCAATTTGATGTGCACTGATTTGGAATAAATTTCATCGACGTAAGGTTTTGATGAATTGAAATAATATAATTCAGTTGACAACTATTTTGGAGATATTTTTTTGTAGTTGATATTGATTTAAATTGGGTTTCAGGATGAATGGATTATTAGTTTTGATCCAATTTGGCTCCACGGTCGTGGGAATATTTTGATGTTGGAATCGAGTGGTTTCGTGGTGTTTGTTGTCGAGTTTTGAAGATTTAATTGCGAAAATATTGATTTGGAGAAGTTTTTCAATTCAAAATAAAATAAAGTTTGCCTAGTTGACATGCAACATTAGAAAATTTATAACTTCTCCATCAGTGATCCGATTTAAGTGTTCTTGGAGTCTATTGAAAGTAGGACATGAGTACTGCAAGTTTTTTTAGGTCATCATAACAAATATTGAGGTTTTCAAGGTTAAAAAGTTACCCAAGTTGGCTAGTTGAAAGCAAGTTGAAACAGTTATATAAATTAATAGTTTGAAAATTGTTCTCAAGCGTATTTTGCTCGTGGTTTTCATTGGCTTTTGTGATTTGGTTTCACTTGATGCTTGACCAATAATATAATTGGGTATACAGGGAAGCTATTAGATCTATTTTCGAGGAGAACCGATGCTCCAGGAACCTAAAAATCACGCTTAAATTTGGTTTGGTTGTAAGTTCAGTGATCTATATTATTGAATGAATATTTTTGTACCTGTAATTGTATTATAGTTTGCATTGCATTTTATCATTCTTGGTTATGCATACATAGAGAGAGTGAGGGAGATAAGCTTGTTTCGGAGTCTGGTTTGCTTGAAACTTGGTTTCAATCCCGCCTCTACGCCATCTAGTGAGACTAGAGGAGTCTAACGCCAAAAAGTTATCTCTACATTTCATGGTCTCTTAGTACTGTCTCTGTACTATTTTTAGAAGTCGATGTCTGATTATAGTTATGACACAACTTTGGAATGGATTGCATGTCATGTTGACGCATTTATCTTATTGTTAATTTGGAAATACAATTAAATGTCTCCATGTATTAGATTAATAATCACACGAGTACATATCAATATAGGAATTTACTTACTTGAAATCTTCGAGTTGTTTTTTATGATGTCAGATTCTATATGAGGGACGATTGGACAATACTCGAAGATTATGGTGATTATTTTTAGATTTTAAAGTAAATTCATGCTATAAATTGTTGATATACATTGTTTTGGATTCTTAGGGTCGAGTATAGGGCGTGAACTTTCATTGAATAGTTATGAGAGTCTCCTAATCTAGTTTAAAATACGTTAAGAGGATTATGTTTCAATTTTTGTTTGTTTGCATTTGTAAAGTTGTAAATAAAGTATTGGAGCCTCTAAGTCGGTTTTTAAAGTTAGATTTTGATATATATTATGAACTATGGGGAATTGTGAGTCCTTTTAAGCCTTTCCCCAATTATGTTTTCTATTAGGTGAACTTTTCGGTAGGCCACTTTTAGGGGAGGTGCTGTCGAAATTTTTATTAAATATGGATATGATCTTTTAACTTGCTCAAATTGAAAAAATCATGAATTGAGTTTTATTAACTATATAAATATAGTTTTGGAACCTTATAAATGATTGAAATAATTATTATTTTGAGGTCAAAGTTGAAAGAATGGATTGGGCTGACTAGATTATCATAAAATTAAGGTAATCTAGGCCGGTCAGTCGTCTTAATGACGAGGGGCTGACAAGTCTTTGTTCTCGCTGATATTATTACAATAATAATAATAGTCAGTGAAGAAGTGTCTATTTGATCTGGACCTTGAGATATGTATTGGGAGAATGGAATTTATGAAGCAATGAAATACTGGATGAATTTAGGTGAAACTCAAAGATGGTAAACCACTTTGAGATGAGATTTGATACTAGTATTAAGACTAGTTGAGCAATAAAAAAGTTGTTCAGTAAATAAATTAGTGGTTAATAATAAGAGCCTATTTGAGGTTAGGAAACCACTAATGTATTTATACTTCATAATTTGAAATTCTAGATATGGCTTAATTCATATTGGAATGATAAACAATTTATTCGAAAAGGAAAGGTGAAATTGAGAATTCAAAACTAAGAAAGTTTGAAGATAGTTCAATATTGAACATAGCAGTAAGTTAGTAAGATATTCTAATATGATATTTTAGACTGATACAGCCTAAGTTGGGGAGAATGAGTGGTCAATGAATCTAAAAATTTAAGGAATTCAAAGAATAAAACACAATAATAGGAATAAATATAAATTGCCCATGATTGATAACTCATTCTTATAATAAGATGAAACCAATTATTCTTCAGAGTTAGCTGAGATCTAAATGTCATTGTAATATGATCAGAGTTAAGGATCTATAAAGATGACTTCCAATGAATGACCGATCACTTTAACTGGATGGTGAAACCTATTGGAACTTACTAGAAGTCATGCTATGTTCATGAACGAAGGGTGTAAAGTTTTGAAATTTATTTTAATCAAGTTGTTATTGTGTTATTGATAACAAGATGGAATCTTTGAAGACTTAGAAGAAGCACAAACATTACCGTAAAGAGTTGCAAATCGTGACGGTAAATTGGTCCATGCATGCTTTTTGCAAGTGGAAGTACTAAGTTTCAAAGATAAATTACTTGTGTAAGTGTTGAATATTAACTACAAGTCGACATATTTGACTGGGACTGAGGCAATATGAGATTGTCCTATATTCAACACAAAAGTAAAAGATAAAAGTAATCTTGAAATAATTGAATAGTACAAATGATTGATCCAGGGATCTCTAGTATCATTGTGTAATTTATTCAGTTGACTCAAGTATAAGGATTATTGTAAATTGAAAACAAATACAAGGATGCCTTGAAGAAAAGTTAAAGTATAGTTTGACTACAATGTTTGCTTGATTGTACGTGAATTGTAGAAGAAGTTAGAGGTTCATCGTAAGACTTCTTATTCAAGTAAGAATGTGTGTTGACATAATAAAGCAAAATTGTAGCTTAGCTTCTATATATATATAGTTCAAGATATTTGAGAAGAACTATTGGGGATGAAGAATCTCGAGATAATTATTTTGATTGTTGTACCAAATATGGAAAGACATCACTTGTAAACAAAAAGAAAAGTTTGTTAAGAATCTTTTAATCATTCTTAGAGATTATTGAGAATCTTAGAAGAATTATTAAAAGACAACCTATAAGTATAAAAACTAGTGGATTAGTGTAAGGTCAAAGCAGTGAGTTTCAAACTATGGAAGTTTAAAGAATATAATTGTTAGGGTGAAAGAAATTGAAGGTGAGATAGTTATCCGCCATTTCATAAATGTTGGAAATTCACTTTGAAACATCACTCGTTAAGGTGATTGTGTTGACAATACCTTGAATAGGAAAAGGATAGGGAACGTAGTTACGATAAAACTACTCAGTAATATCTTTTGAACGAATTGTTTAATGGCGATCCATTGAAGTCCTACGTAGGCTCATCATCACTTGAGATTGGTAATTACAAGTCCGTTCTTTGGAGCTCGGATTAGATTTGAGCTAATGATGATTGATTGAGTGATGAATTATTGGAGAACTTGATTGAGATTATCTAGTAGTTCATGGGTTGACTACTAGTTATTAGTAATTTGTATAGATAATCTCATATCATAATATTAAGCATGTAAAGAAAGTTCTGGGAATTCGAATAAAAAAGTGAGGCAATAATGTTATGAGAATCTCATGGATTTCTTTAGAATATTCATTCAGGAAAAACCCAAATCATTATGATAAGAATGAGTTATTGACGACCTAAAATGAAAATTGACAGTGTCAATTTTATAAAGAAATATGAGATATATCAACTAGTGGAAGCTGAGTGTAATTAACTTGGAGGGTTATATTATTCTTGCCTTATATGAATGAGATTTCATGCTCAGAAATTCATAATGGATTAATCTAAGTTGTAATGACAACTGAAGGTTGTTAATGTTGTAGTTGCATGACTGATAAAGTCTGCAAACTTCTAGCCAGTATTATGGTTTAAATTCTTGTGTAAGAGTAAGCGGAATATATATGTGTAAAAAGAGTTGAGAGTTTGTGGAGAACCAGTATTATTATTTTGGTGAGGTACTGAAAGTTTGCCTTCTAATGGGGAAGAGATGTATAATAGATGAGAATGACCTTTCTCAATCTTAACACAATATATGTGCAGTTAATCTTAGTTCCAGAGAATATACTTTTCGAGCTTGTGAGTTGGAATGTGATAATTACTAGAAAGAATATATTTTACCGTGTGAGTTCTCTGGTGTTGAGATGATCAGGCTATAAATGTTGGGGTGTTGCCCTTAAAATTTTGTATGTTTGACTTTGTCGTCAATTGGTGTGGGACGAGAAGTAAAGATACAAGTTAACTGAGCTTAAGTAATTTAGAACTATACAAAAGGGTGGTAGCAGACTGTCAATATGCAATTACAACTCAGATGAATGAAAAGAATGTGTAGACAAGGTGTTGAAATATTCAAAATATGTATGTATTCTTTTGAACTTCTTACCAATGAAATGGCAATATAGATTCAGAAATTTTAGGGTTAAGGAAAACTTGAAAATGATTATATATAATTTCTTCCATATATTTGTGTAATTAAAGATAAATCAATTCGCGTCCAGTGTTGACTGGAACAAAGTTGATCGAGAGGAAGATTTATTAATCAAAGAACTAATTTCGGAAATGAGGAAATAACTCCCCTATATCTTCGACGTTATAGTAAGATGATAAACTTTAATTTCGAGGACGAAATTGCTTAACTTGGGGAGAATGTAACGACTCAAGCCCTTAACTTGGTGATTAATGTTTATTTGAAAGTTAATTAACTTGAGTTAGGCTCGTGGTTAAGCCTAGCTTATCTCGATTAGCGTGTGAACGCAATTGTTGTGATGTATTGTGTTTAGATGGTGTGTGTGAAATAAACAAAGTAACTATAGGTAATTAATGTGAATTAATATGAAACCTATAGTTGAAAAATAAATTGACTGTACGCCTAGTGTGACACATGTAAATCGTGAGGGATCATACGGAGAGACGTGGAAGCAATGTGTACGCTTGAGTGTATTTGTTGGTATACGTGGTGAACGGAGAAGTCGTAAAATACATAGGTGTATATATATTTATATGTATATTGATATATAAATATATATACACAAAACCTATAATTTGAAAAGAAAATAATTAATAAATACATGCGCGACTAGTGACATGTTGGGTCGAGGGTGACATACGTGGAATGTACAATTGTGTGCACGCCTGGTGGTTGTTGGAGTGCGTGGTGAATTTATAGGTGAGAAAATACTAAGGTATATACATTTATATATAATTGTTATATATAAGTGTATACAACCTATAGTTTTGAAAATGAATTGTTTAATTATTTAGATTCGTCTCGAGATACACATAGCGTAGGCATCAAGGAGGTGAATGGTGTGGACATTGATGATTTGAAGAGAAATGTATGCCTCGAGATGTGTTCAACTCCATCTCAAGAGTGACCAATGGGTATGTGATATGAAAGTGTAACTTTAGTCCATGTACCCTTGGATCGTCCTCGAGATTCATACATGCGAATCTCGAGAAATATTTATTTTAATCAAATATAAGTCGGTTAAGAGGGATGAGTTTGCCAAAGCCATCAAGATTGGTCTCGAGATACATAACACATATATCGAGAAAGATCAAAACATAATTGAAAAGAATGAAACTAGTAGATCTACCTCAAAATTCATGCATACAAATCTCGAGGAAATCTAATATTTATCCCCAATGCAACATAACCACATTTAAATTCATTTTATCAGTGAGAGGAGAAATCCATTGTTAGAGCTTGTGATTGTGGGGAAGGAGATCAAATGAAAGCCAAGGTAAGATTGTTGGGGTTTTAGGTTGTTGTTGTTGTTCGTTGTTGTTGATGTCGTTGTTGTCGTTAATGGTTGTTGTTGATGTTGGTTGTGACATTGGTGATGGAGTTGGGGAGGCTCGGTCTTAGGAAGGAGACGGCTGGGAAGCCGTCTCATTTGCCCAAACTCGCTTAAGGTTGGGACCAAACCCAAAAACAATGGAAAATCAATATATATAAAGGATTGGCTTGAAACAAAGACATGGGGTCGTGAGGAAGAAGAAGGGGATTGATTTCCCGAATATGACCGAACTGGGTCCGATTTAACTGAACTTGACTGATCCAGTTCAGGGGGTCAAACCCATTAATAAATAAAAAAATAAAGGAATGCTAGAATTTAGGGGAAAATTTCAAAAAATTGTGAAAAAATATATTTGTTTACTAGATAAATAGAAGTTGGATATTTCTTTGAAAAGTGGAGAATTCGGAAGTCCGTCAAGACTTTGTACCGTGGTTTTACTTAAAAAAAGTGAAAAGGTTGTATTAACCTAAAAATTAGTAAATTGGTTTCGTATTCAATTGGGACTAGTTTAGGGATTCCAAAAATATATGGTATTGGATATATAATTACCTCAAATGGCTTGTGATAGGTTATCGAACAACGGGAAAGGTCAAGTGACCCAAAAGTAAGAAAATTGGAAATGTAACCTAATCGAGGTAAGTATGGATTCGTTTGGTTATCAACTTTGTCTGGCTATGTAGTATATTTAGTACATATAGTTTATGGACTTGAATGTGAGCTATGTACACTATGATATCTTTTCATGAAAAATGAAAAAAAATGTTTAATGTGATCTGCGAGAGTAACTCCTGGAATTGAGATTAGGTTATATAGGAGATGAGTTACCTTCCCAGCCTATAATTAACTTCCTACTCAGTTTGATAGGTTGTGTGGATTACATATTCACTAAGAGTGTTTCAGATAGAACCATTTGGACAGTGACAAGTGGTTAGGCAGCACATATGCGTAATGGTTGGTGAGGTTATGGTGTCATTGTAGCTGATGGGTAGACGATCCTAATTTTATCAAAATGGGGAAAATCACAGTGTTATAGTGATTGATTGTATGACTTGCATTCTTTTATCTATTGGATTATATAATTGCTCATATACCTTATTAGTAATGATTGGTTCATATTGTTACTGCATTTCATTCTCGATTATTATATGGATTGTTGATAGTTCTGTGAATTCGTATTTACTGACCAAGTTGGAGCGTTCACCCTAATTAACATTTTAGGAATACCGATGAGCGCTACAACTATTGGACAGAGAAAGTTTAAGAGTCTTGATCTTTTTTTCGATGTAATGATTCTTTCTTTGTTTATATAATGTATTGAACTACAATTTTGTAATATCATAAGGGTTGGGAGGTTTTATATAGCGAGGTTTATTCTGGTTTGATTTGGTTTTGTATATCGTGATTAATATCGTGAAATTTTTTAATTTATGTTGGATTTATTAATTGTTTTATTGTCGATATTCGATATACAAAGGTTTTTATCAGGTGTAGATGGTGAGGTTACTGGCTCAAGTTAAGTTTAGCAGGTGTACTGGGCTTAATTAGGGTTTCAGGACGAACGATTCCTTAATTAGGATAAGGGTTGTTACAACTGCTATCGATTTTGCCAGTGATTCCCAGTGTTATTACATATCGATGGGAAATTGGTAGGCCTAATTCACTATTTTTGCAATTTATCTCATAATTAACTTATATATCATTCATAAAAACTTATGTTAAGGTAGAATTAACTAAAATTTCAAAATTTTGAGTGAGACATGTAACTAACTAAATAAATTAACTAAATAAAGAAATAAACATATAAATAAGTAAGTAAATAATGCAACTTGCATTAAGGCCATATAAGCAAAATAACTCGATCACTCCCCTTTAATTGAAATTGCCTCGGTATTTAAATTCTGAAAATATTTTCAATATAAGAGTCAAAAAGTAAGAGAATATAAACATACTATACTAAACTAAACTAAATCTCAATAAAATTTTAAAAAAAAACATAGAATATGGGCTGCCTCTCATAGAGCGCTTTTATTTATCAACGTTGGCTCGACTTAACCCTTCTAGAATTAGGTTCGATCTTTAAAATTGAATTTAGGATTTTTCTCTCTAGTGCTATTCCACAAAATGATTGCTCGACCATTAATTGTCAGAGTAATTAGTTTGTTCAGAATATCCATATTATCATGAGAAGTGGCTAAGAAAGGTTGTCTTAAAATTAAAGGAGGGTATTCATTAATAAAATGTGGTATGAACAAAAAGTCTGTGGGTACAGTATTGTTGTTGACTTGAACTAATACATCCATGACCACTCATATTGGTTGAATTGAAGTTTCATCCAGTAAAGAGAATCGTTCAGAAGCAAGTGAATTAAGTTCCAATTAAGTATGTAGAAAGAAATGTATGGGCATAAGATTTGTATTAGAGTTCATATCATAGTGAACTGTGAATTACTAAGCTCATTTGATTTAATGTGCAAGTGTATACCTATATGATCATTTGAGCTTCCCGCTTGTTAATGCTTTTTGACAAGTCAATAATTAAGCACATTTTATAACGTAATTTAGGTTGGTTATATATATTTATGATGATATTACATTAGGTATTCTCTTGTTTTTATGATTTAGGGTTTTAAAAAGGAAAATAAGAAAATGGAAGAAAAAAGTAAGAAGTGCAAAACATTCAACTGAAAAAGAAGCGATTAGCTAACAATTTGGAATAACACTAGGAATTGCCACTTAAATCAGCAACAAAAAAGGCCAGCGAATCCGCAACGAATTGGAGAATGAACTAGAAATCATTAGCTGAATCGATGGAGCACTAAGAGCTAAACTTTATGATTTGCTCAGCGATTTATGTATAAGTTAGGAATCGCTAACAAATCGTTGAGGTTGGTTACAAGTTTTTTAGATTAATATGAAGAATTTGAGTTTATTTAAGATATGTATACGTAAAGAGACTATAAAAAGCCAAAGAGCTTCGAAATAACTCTCTCATTTTGTTCTTCATTTTGCTTTCCTTTTGCTCTACATTATTTCTATTGTCTATGTTTGAAGATACATTGGAGCTTTGATTTATATTAAGGTATTTATTTATTCATTATGTCTTTTAATTATATTTATGCATTGTTTATTTCCAACATGAGTGAATAGTCCATTAATTTAAACAAACCTTAGACATGTGATATATTTTGGATTGCTAGATAGTTATAATTAAGGAATCATAAACTTAATACTTTAATTCTATTCATACATGTCAATCACAGATTAGCAAGTTGTTTTTGTGTTTTACAACTAATGAAGATTAGTATTGCATGCATAGTTGCGAATGTGTATTGTGTTATTATGATTATGAATCTACGTCTATAGTTTTTGACAACAATTATAGAAGTGGTAATTATGATTAATCTATAGGGCATTTCCTTAATGTTCTAAGTGATTGTGTTCTAAGTTGTTTATTATGCGGCTTCAATTAATATTGGCTTAAATTAGGCATGATTTTCATTGAGTGTAATGCTGTCGTATTTCTACGGTGTTGTGTTTTTTCCAATGGGTAGATTTACAATGATAAGAATATGGCATTTCCATTGAATTTAGGAAAATTGGTAGCCGGCTAAAGGCTATCAACCTATTATGAATTAAGATTCCAAGATTCCATATGTGTTATGATTATAACTATGATATGAAGTGATATTATGTTCTAATGTTTGAAAGCCATCCAAGTATATTATATTGTTTAGTGGGGGTTTGTTTGAATGTATGTTTATTTATATTGAATTGAATTTGAATATTGTTTAATTTAGTTTGCATTTGAATTGTTTAAATTAGTTTAGTTAAATTAGTTATTTAAGTTAGTAATCATAGTTTTAGTCATTTTATATTTTAATTCTCGTCTACTTAGATTAACTAAATCAGTGAAAACCTGAAAAATAATTTCCTTTGAAGTTTTCAAAATCTCTCCGAGACGATATCTCGCTTATCAGTACTACAAGTTATAAATATAAAGAAAATTATTGTGCACGTTCGACACGTGTCAATTTTGGGTGCCATTACTAGGGATTTTTAAATAACTTCTAATGATTCTAGACGTTATATGGTCTACACACTTCGTCGTGTTAATTCAACAAGATCTTTAGATACGTTTGATCCTGAAATAGATAAAACTTTTTATCGTAGTTTAAGACAACAACAACTTAGGGGAAATTTAGCTAATAGAATGGAAGACAACAATGACGATATTAATGACAATGTCATTAATAATAATGATAACATATTTATAAATAATAATTATTATTATAATAGAGAACTCACTTTTAGGCAAACAAATCAAAATGCTACAAAATATGTGCCTATATGCATAGCATACCCCGATGAATTTCCCGAATTTGAACTTAGATCTAGATTTATTAGTGTCTTACCTAACTTCTATAGTAAAGATAATGAAGACCCACGAAAATTCATAAGGGAGTATCAAGATAAAGTTAATGGGATGAAACCAAAAGAAAGTACTTTAGAAAAAGTCAAACTTAAGGCTTTTCCTTTTGCCATGAAAGATCAAGCATAAGACTGGTTGTTCTATCTCCCACAAGATTCAACAACCATATGGGCTTAAATGTTAGAGGCTTTCCTAGATGAATATATGCCTTCGAGAAAAATTGGTTCCTATAGAAAACAAATCACAGTTGAAAGATGTAAGATGATGAAAACTTTAATGAATTTTGGGATAGATTGTAAAGACTAATTCCTTCTTGTCCGCAACATGGATATACTCAAAAAGCTTTATTAGAATATTTTTATAAAGGACTCAATCATTTTGAACAAAGACTACTAGACACAGTATGTGGCAGATCTTTATTTAAGAAAACACCTAATTTAGCAAAAGAAGCAATTAATAAAATGGCAAAACAATCTAAGCAATATGGTGAAAAGGTTGACTTCATAAGAAAGAAACTTTATGAAGTGGATAATAAAAGAAATAATGCATCTGATGATAAAATTGTTGAACTATCTAAAATTGTTAAGCTGTTAGTTAATGATAGATCTAATCAAGTTAAGGCTTGTGGATTCTGTAATGAAGTTACCCATCCTACAGATGCATGTCCTACTCTATAACGACCCATTATCTTAAGTTGGTGATTAGTGCTAATCCAAATTTTAATTAAGTCAAATGAGGCTCGTGCTTAAGTCTGGCATACCTTGATTAGCATGTGAGTGGCTTCGTATGATGGTTTGTGTTCGTTTGGAATGTTAAATAAATTTTTTAGGTTGTAGTATAAAATAGAATTTATACACAAGCCTACAATCAAAAAACACATAGTTAAATAATAAATAGCTAGTAAACTAAGTGCGACGAGGCTTGAAATGAATGTGCACACTTGAGACTACTCGTAGGCATGTCCGGTAAATTTATTAGCAAGAAAATACACTAGGTATATAGATATTTATATATATATATATTTGATATATAAATATATAATATTAAAAACTATAAGTCTGGTTTGAATTATATGGATCGTCGGATCACTAAAAAAAATAGTAAATTAGAAACGGAATAGAAAGGGAATAGCAACGGAAAAGACACGGATTATCATTAGAATAGCAACGAAAGACAGTTAGAGACGAATTAGCAATGGAATTAATTTCGTTTGTAAAATCGTCGTTGCTAAATATTTAGCAACGAAATTTTTCGTCTCTAAATAGATACGGATTAGAGATGAAAATAGCACTGAAAAAATTGTTTTACACTTGCATTCCATTGCTATTCCGTTGCTAGTTAGCAACGGAATAGCAACGGTCTTCAAGGGTTTCATTGCTATTCCATTGCTAATTAGCAACGGAATAGCAATGATATTCAAGAGTTCTGTTGCTATTCCGTTTCTAATTAGCAACATAATAGCAACGGAACACAAGTATTAAACCCAGAACATATGCTTGATGTCCGTTGCTATTCCGTTATTCCATTTGTATGTGCAAAATTCTTTTTTCATTGCATTTCGTTAAAGCACGATTCTTCTAAACAACAAAACCTGCAAATGGCCTTCTCCAACACTCTGCACCCCCTTCAACGACTCCATAGGGGTGCTATAACATCCTTCAAAACCAAATTTCATACCATTCATTCACATAAAATATCAAATATTATATACTAAATTAAACCCAAAAAAGAGAATTCTACCTCAATATGCAAAAAAGTTGTTTGAATTTTATTTACAAACCCAAAAACTATTTTTACCAACTAAAATAACTAACTTTCGTCACCAAGGTGCTCCTCATCATGCTAATCATGGTTGTCCTCATAATCATCGTCGTGCTGCTACTATGGTGAATGAGCCGGATCCATCCCAACCTGCTGATGATGCTCCTGAGGTGGTGGCGGTGGTGGTGCCTGAAAGGTGCTTGATCCGAAGTCCATGCGCATTCCCAACTGGCTCTGCACGAAAGCCTCGAATTATGCAAGCCTTTGAACAACTGCATCAAGCTCTGAACGCCGCACTATCGGCTCCCGGGACGTACTGCACCATGATCTTCATATGTCCTCTTCCTCTTGGCAAGTGACCCGAGCCCATAAACACGCCCTTTTGAGCACTCTCTTGCCACATCGTAGTAGAGTTGCTTCTCATCAATCGATCGGTCTGGTATAGCCCGAATGTGCTCCTAACACCTCCTCACGAGCTCCGCCTGCATGAAAACAAAGTCGTCAAAGAAAAAAATGAAAATAAATCATTGAGAAAATGAAAAAAAAATCAAATAGCCCAAAATCATTTATAATGCTTAAAATAGCAAAATTCAATGTAAAAAAAGAAGCAAGTAACTAATAGATAATTAAGAAGCAAGTAATTACTAGATATCTTCTCTTCAATCATGTGCACACTAAGATATTTGAAATTAAGAATGCCAAAAAGGACTTACAATGGTTATTTTTCTCTTACTAGGGTGGACAATGAGAATATAAATGGAAGAAGGTTTGAAGATTTTTCAACATTTGAAAATCATCATGAAGTGAAGAGCTTGGAAAGCATTTTTAATGCATAAGAGGGTGTTATATGTAAAAATGTAGTAGATAGCTTCATTTAATAGAGTACATGAAAATGATTCTCATTAGAAGTTATGACAATTGAATAATTTACATGCATATATAAATCTCATTATAAGACCCTCATATATAAGCAAAGAGATGAGCTTCTCATAAGTAGTACTCTAAGCTAATATTGCACCTACAAATATGATATAAGTGGAAGAGATAGAACACAAGCCTCTGTAGAAGAAATGATTTGCATGAAAAAACATTAAATTAAGCTTAAGTTGGTCGTGTTTGTTTACTACAATGAAAAAAATAAAGATTAAGTGTCTTATGCGACAAATATCTCTTTTTGTTTACTATAATCTTATGTTTACAAATCCGTTATTTTAATCCTATGCGACAAAAGCATACAATCAAACACACATATTTAGCTATGAATGAGATGTTCTTGATCCCCACGTAATGTTGATGATTTTGTTAAAGTTTGCTTCACTTCGCTCTAATCCTAGGAAACAAAAGCATTATGTCAAGATACTGTAATTATTTTCGAAATCGTAGAAAGTGGATGTCTTATCATGACCTTCTTTCTCACCGTGTTCGTACCAACAATAGTATCCCATACCTACATATGTGGTACTCAATAGTCTGAACGTCTAAGTAGGGTAGAAGTCGGCTTTTATTGCGATTACATGGGCACCTAATCCTACCCTCATTGTGATAAGTGGTACAATTTGCCTTCACAAATTCTATGAATTCCTTTACCCTTACAACAAACTCCCTTCGAATAAACCCGTTATCGAGGCGATTGTACATCCACTCTCTATTCACTGTCAACATTCCCTACAAAATACGATGACTTAATTTAAATGCAAATGTCGACAATTCAATTTTTGACAATATCATGTAAACATGAATTAAAAGGCTTCTGAATGCCTAAAGGTCTCACATCTCCCCAACATTTCACAATATCTTGTAAACATGAATTAAAAGGCTTATGAGTGCACATTATAATTATACGAGAAACCACAAACAAAAAATGGCGCAACCAATTGACTTAGGAATGACACTAAATTTGTAGGAACTAAATTCTAATTGCAATAATAAAATAAATATATAGCTAAACATTGATCCTTATGATAACTCAATTAATTCGAACTTTTATTGATTAAATCATAATTGTTAGGAAACATGAACATCATAGTAATATTAGTGAAGACATAAAAAAATAAGACACCACATAGCCCAACTAAGTTTTTCGTTAGGAACACATATATAGCCCAACTAATTAAATTTATGTATATATCTCTTAAAGATTCTATGTTGTTAATCCAATTAAGTTGACACTCACTTCAATCCAATTGAAAGACTAACTAGGAGTATTAAAGTAATCTCTAGTTGAAATAAACTAAACAGTCATAATCTTTGTGATTTAAAAGGTATAGTTACTGATTAACCTCCTATTTACTGTTCGCTAAACTATGACCATCTATCCTCATTTAACAAGGAATCATTTCAATTAATGTTGGGAAGTACCCAATCAAATTAATATCAAACTGCAGATCAAAACACAGTAAGAGAGGTTTGGGAATCCTTTATATAAGCCTAAGAGTTTATAATGCAAGCTAACTTGCCCCCCATTAAGTGCACTAAATTGATCGTAATTGCCCCCATTAAGTGCACTAAGTTTGTAATGCAAGCTAACTTGCCCCCATATAAACCATTTATGTTCTTGTTCAACTTCTTTTTTGTCCCAATAACGTCATACCACTAGTTTTGCATATTCTACAAAAATTTCGATAGAGTTTCCCCTATAACATAGACTACCATAAAATTTCAGAACCTAATAAACAACAGCTGGAGAATGCCTAGAAGGTCTTACATCTCCCCAACATTTCACAATATCATGTAAACATGAATTGAAAAGCTAAATCCAATACATTAACATTTCAAGAAATTCATAAAATGATTGAAATCACAATTTCTAATCGAAATGAATGCATTGAACAATTACAAAACTTACATAAATTTCCCCTGCTATAGGGAATTTGGGAGAGAAGGAGCGGGGTTTAAGTCCAACTAAGATGTTGAATATGACACTCCCAATTACGAACGATTTCGAATAGTTGGGATGATCACCTTCACTACCTAGAAAATAGCAAAACCAAGTTTAAGAATCAGATGAAAACAAACCATAGAAACATGCAAATGAAAAGAGAATTATACGGATGATTGTAAGATAGCGGTGGTAGCTTGTACATAGTTAGCAACTTGGGATGAAACATCTCTAAACTTCCTTGAACTCTTTAAAGTATTTTAATTTCTCAAACTATAACCTAAGTTATATGTAAATCAATTTTTATAAGTTCATTAATTTTTTTTAAAAATGAAAAGATTTTAAAGTTTCATAAACTTTCCTTTGTGTTCTACTTCAAATACTACGTTATTAGGAAACAAAAATAACATGTTATCAGTTTTTGCGAGAAGACATTTATATGACCTTGGTTTGTTAATTAGTATAGAGATGAGCCTTGCTAATTGGAAGGATTTAATTGGTGCTCTTAGCCCGTGAAGGCTAATTAAGCCTCTAAAATCAACGCGAACCCCAGTTTGATGGCGATTATTTGAGGGGTGTCATTGTAAAACCACAATTTGCACTAGTTAAGGATGGCAATGGTATCACTATGATCACACAATCAATTTTGGTGCAAACGCTATAATGACTAGGTGGCTTTAACATTCTTTTTATCAAATAGGTATCTTTATTTAACATCATGATAGTGATTCAGAAGCAAACACATGTAGTTGTATAATTTGTTATTTGTGAACACATCTATCAAATACACATGCAGTTGTATAATATGTGACTTTATTTAACATTTCAAATACTAATTGAATAATTCATCTTATATATATATTATTCTTTCTTTATTGTTGTACCAAGTTGACAACCATAGATTGCACCATCATACATTTATTATTAATTAGCACCAATTAAATTAGAGGATTACAAATGGGACTCAGCATGTGCACTATATATATCACAAACATATATACGTATGTAGTCTTAGAGGAAGACTAACTTAGGGAGCCATCAAACTGGGGATTCAATTGGAATCAATATCATGAAATTCTCTTAAAGAATACCAAGAATTAAGAGGTTGAGAAGTTATAGAGAAGAACACCAAATGACCAACACAACAACAAGAACAACAACAGCACAAACTCAGAAAATCAAACAATTATAACAAAATCAATACATTCAATCATTCATTCTCAAATGATCGACAAAACTCAGATCAACAATCAAATGGGGTTCCAATGAATAGAACCAAATCACAAGAACTTGAAATTGTAACAAAATCAAACAAGAAAACTCACCTCATCTTCTCTTCACCACTTAATTCAATGGAAAAAGAAAATCGAGACTCGGACGGCGGTGACGTCAGGATGGAGGCGGTGGACGGCGGAGATCTCGTCAAGGTGAGAGCAGACGGTGGTGAGGTGAATGCAGACGACGTTGGTCTCGTCGTAGGCTGAGATCTAGGCGATCTAAGGGAGCATCTCCGGATTCGGCAGAGAAGGCAGACGGGAAGGCGGCGGCGGGGCGGAAAGCGGAGGACGGGAGGCGGTCAGTGCAGAGAGAGAGGAGGACGAAGAAGATAGTGCACCTGACAACAGAAACGGACGATGAAGATCTCCAAGTCGGCGTTGAAGGTTAGGGCGGCGAGGAGGGAGTCGAAACCAACAGAGGAGGGGAGGCGGTCGGTGCATAGGAGAGGGGAGGGGAGGTGGTTAGTGTAGAGAGAGAGGAAGATGGAGAAAATCTCCAACTCGGTGTTGGCGGCGAGGAGGGAGTCGAAACCGCCAGAGAATTGGAGACGGTCGGTGCGAGAGGAGAGAGAGAGGATGGGAGAGCGAGAGAGAGGAGGGGAGGCGGTCGGTGCGAGAGAGAGAGGAGGAGATGGAGAAAATCTCCAACTCGGTTTGGCGGCGAGGAGTGAGTCGAAATCGACAGAGGAGGGGAGGCGGTCGGTGCAGAAGAGAGAGAGGAGTATGGGAGCAAAGAGAGGAGAGGAGGTGTTCGATGCAGAGAGAGGAAGATGGAGAAAATCTCCAACTCGGTGCTGACAGCGAGGAACGAGTCGAAACCGACGGAGGAGGGGAGGCGGTCAGTGCAGAGGAGAGAGAGGGGGATGGGAGCAGAGAGAGGAGAGGAGGCGGTCGATGCAGAAAAAGAGGAAGATGGAGAAAATCTCCAACTTGGCGCTGGCGGCGAGGAGCGAGTCAAAACCGGCGGAGGAGGGTAGGCGATCGATGCACATGTTAGAGAGAGGATGGGAGTAGATAGAGCAGGGGAGGTGGCCGAGGCAGAGAGAGAGGAAGTTGGAGAAAATCTCTCCAAGTCGGCGCTGGCGGCGAAGAGGGAGTCAGAACCGGCGGATGAGGGGAGGCGGTCGGTGGAGAGGCGATGTGTGGCGTGCAGAGGCGGGTGGTGCGTGGCATGCAGAGGCGGTGCGTGGTGTGCAGAGGCGGTCGGTGCATGGCGTAGGTATATGTGTTTTGTGTGTGTGTGAGTTCGTGTGTATTGATACATGTTTATTTTTTTATCTCACTTTTCAATTTACCAATGGAATACTAACGGATCTCATTTAGCAATGGATTAGCAACTGAATCCGTAGGTAATCCGTTGCGATTTATATTTTGCAACGGTTTAGCAACGGATTAGGCAAATTCCGTTGCTAATTCGTTAGTAATTTAGAATCCGTTGCTAATCCGTTGCTAAAACTAAATTGCAACGGATTAGCAAGGGAATTTTAGGTGGGAAATTTTTACGGTTTTTTCTTACCAACGAAATTTATTTCCATTGCTAAATTTCATTGCTAATCCGTTGGTAATTGGAAAAACATTTTTCTTTCCATTTTTCGTTGCTATTCCATTGCTAATTAGCAATGAACACTTATTTCATTGCTAATTCCGTTTCTAATTTGCTATTTTTTGTAGTGGATTGCCTCAAAATGGGCATAAGTGTTGATGGTGTCAACATGTGTGTAATTGTAGAGGTGTCATGTTAGCACATCATTCATTCAATCAGCCTCAAGATAACGTGATGCGTATATCAAGGAAAGTCCATTTATTTAAACTAAAACCTTCAAATCTTTACAATTGATCGAGATTGAGATAGTAGCTAAGGGTTTTGGTGTGTGATTTTTAGGGAATTGATTCAGAGGAGCTATTTTAGTGTGAATTGAGGAGCATAAACAACTCAAAATAAGAGATCATCACTGTTGGTAAGTGTAATTTTAAGTTTGAAGTTCAATTCGATAGTGGATGATGATTTCTCTATGAATTGTTGTGTTTGGTCACTAGAAATGGGTTGTTACCTTATTAGAGGTCATCCCTGATGTATTTTAGGAGTGTTTATAGTTGTTGTGTTAATTTATGGATGGAAAAGTGGCTACTGCCTTATTTAGAGACAGTATAAGGTGGAGCACGCTCCACCTAGCAAATGAGCATGCTCCCTTCATCTATTGGGATGAACCCAGTTAGTGGAGAGCACCCCACAAATTGAGGGAGCGCGCTCCCACCCCAGAAAACAACATCTCTGCAATTGGTTAGAATTTCCTATGGTCTTAGGGACATAATTAGGGGTTCTAAATATATGTGACATGAAAAGTTAGGGAATTTCTTAACGAAAACCTAAACCAAGGTAAGTATGGATTCACTTATTTATCAATGTTGCCTTGCTATCTTAGTATATGTAGTTCATGTAGTTTATGGATTGAATGGGGAGACTATGTACATTGTGATGTTCTTACTAAATGGAAAACGATGTCTAATGTGATTCATGAGAGTATGATCTTGGAACTGAGACTAGGTTATATAATAGATGGGTTAGTTTCCCGACCTATATGTAACTTCCTACTCAGTTAGATAGATTGCGTGGATGACATAATCACTAGAGGATTTTGGATAGAACCATTAGACATTAATGGACTGACTAGACAGCATATCGGCCAATGTGTTGGTCTACCCACAACATTAATGGTGTTAGTCGATAATTGACCCTAGTTTTACATATAAAATGGGAATCATGATGTAATAGTCATTGACACTTGGACTTGCATATGCTATTTATTGAATTATATATTTTTCATAATCTCGTTAGTTAAGATTGGTGCATATTGTTATTGCATAATGTTCTTGGTTATTATATAGAATGTTGATGGCTTTGTGAATCCTTACTTACTGAGCAAGTTGGAGTGCTCACCTTAAATTTAATATTTCATGTGCGCAACCTAGCGCTTCAGCGAAGGAAAAAAAGATTATTTAGGAGTCTTATTATCATCTCTATAATGTAATAAGCTTTCCTGTATATATATACACACATGCATACACATACACACACTGCATTATTTTGTTGTATATAAGCAGGGTTGGGAGGTTTATAAATGAGATTTTAGTTTTTAATAAACTCTGTATTTATGTATATCGTATAGTTATCGAAGAAATTTTAATTTTCTACTACTTGAATTTTGAATTATTTATTCGATATCGATATACAGGTAGAGTTTATCAGGTACAGACGAAAAGGGTGCTAGCTCTAGTTACGTCTAGCTGAGTTACTGAGGCTTAATTAGGTTTTTAGGTCGAGTATCGTCAAATCGAGATAGGGGATACTACAGCTTGGTATCAAAGCTTAATGTTTATCACTTTTGAATTAAGTAGTATATTTGGTACAACTTAGTATCAGATATAAGGCTCTAGCCTCATTTTCTCTTTTGAATTGATTTTCAAATAAATGATAGCCTATTCCTTTGTATCAAAACCTGTGTTTATTAACTCTGAGAGTTGTCTTGAGTTATGAATAAGCTTAGGGTCTGATAAATAGTTTTCATCGTGTTTTAGGGGGAAAATGAAAATAAAAACATTATTATACGTTTATTTGTTGCATATATTGTTATTTACTTATATATATATATATATATATATATATTATTTCATTGTCTTCTCTGAATGCTACCCTAATGATCTTATCTTTCTTTTGACTTCAGAATCTAATGGCGGATCAAGGAGATGGTTCGCAGAGGCGTGGATCTAATGGTAACAAGGAAACTTAGGATCAATGCAAATCTAAAATGGAGCAGCAAATGAAGGAACTAATGGAGTCTAAAGCGAAACTTATGGTTATGCTGATGGCTTAGTTGGGACCACCAGTATAGTGACCTGAGGCACAGCTTGCAACCATTCCTGAGGTTAGCATAGCTGTGGGAGGAGTTGAGATAGTGGTGGCTCCAGCTCAACTAGTATTAGCACTATTCAGGTACCTGAGACAGCTGCCATAGTGTTAGTGGATTTTGAGAAGGCTGCATTTCTTAGAATCAGTAAGGAATTTATGAAATATGACATTATAAGATTCAATGGCACAATGGAGGAATGGGTAGTTAAGACCTAGATACTATAGATGGAGCAAAGATTCATTGTTGTGGATGTTGAGGACCGATTTTAGGTCAAACTGGTTATATTTTTGTTGATTGGTTATTTACGAAAATTATGGAATTCCCTAGAGAGAAGGCAAGACTATCACCACTTGGCTACTGTTTAGGACCGTGTTTTACAGGCATTATTTCTTGAAATTAGTTAGGAACAGGAAGAAGACTAAGTCTATTCAGCTGCAATCAGGAGCTTTGTTTGTTCGAGAGTATGAGCGTAGGTTTACTTAGTTAAGGAATTCGCTTTAGAGGTGGTGGAGTTAGAAGAGAACAAAATAGATTTGTTTCTTGGTGGGATAAATTATGAGATTCGAGTTGTGGTTTCCTCTCATCATCGCACTAGTTATGCTTTTATATTCGACTGTGCAAGGGAGGTGGAAACATCCATATTATCTAGACCATCCGAATAGTACTTATGCCACCACCAGTACCACAATTTCCTGGGAGTTAGAGAATCGAGGAATTTGTTTTTTTTAAGCCAAATAAAAGGGAGAGGAGTGTAGTTGAAGTAGCTATATAGTCAGGGTCTACGGGGACGAAATCTGCTAGTGCATCGGTTCCACCGATTTCTCAGACTTCGGTAGCCAAACCATCATTGCCACCATCTTAGTCAAGAGGTAAGAGCAAGAGTAGAGCACAATCATCACATAAATCGAGTGGATCTGGGCAGATTCCTCAAGCAGGTGGTTTTTCTCAGAGGGTTTCTATGATATGCTATCGGTGTGGACATACAGGGCATATTCACAAAGAGTCTTCTATGCCACTAGCCACATCATTATGTAGTAAAGCACCACAGGCACGATGTGCAGACTCATGCAGTGGTTTATGCAGATCCAAATGATAATAAAAGGCTTGTGGAAGGCATATTAAACGTTTGTGGTCAAGATATGCATGTTTTGGTTGATGTTGGTTCAACAATTTCATTTATTACTAGTGCAATGACTGATGAGTTGAGATTGAAACCTATTAGAGCCAGTACATTATTGATTTTAAACACAGCAGTGAGTATGAAGGATGTGTAGTTAAAATATGGGAGAATGAACTCCCAATTTACTTGAGGGTAATGGAGTTCTTGGAATATGATGCATTACTAGGGATGGATTGGTTATCGGCATACCATGCATGTATTGAATGTTTCCATAAGAGGGTAATCTTTCAGATCCCTAACCTTTCTGAAATTATAGTCTATAAAGGCTATAATCTTTCATGATTTGCAACTCATGGAAGGGAAGCTACTCTTCAAAATTTAGAAGTTATGGCGGGAGTCGTCACATTTGGAGAGCCTAGACAGGAACTTAAGGTTAGTGAGATACCCATAGTTTGTCAATTTTGGAAGTCTTTCCATTTGATTTGCTCAGACTTCCACTGTCACTTGTCATTGACTTCATCATTAATCTTATTCTTGGTACCAAACCTGTGTCTATTCCCCCGTACCATATTACACCGAAGGAATTATGTGAGTTGCAAGTTCACCATGAGGAGTTATTACAAAAGGGATTTATCCATCCTAATATGTCATAGTGGGGAGTATTGGTTCTTTGTGAAGAAAAAGGACGGAACCCTATATATGTGCACTGATTATAGAAAACTTAAGTGTGTGACTATAAGAAAAAAATACCTATTGCTTAGGATCGATGATTTGTCTGATCAGTTGAAGAGTGTCAGATATTTCTCGAAGATTAACTTGAGGTCTGGTTATCATCAACTGAGGATCAAGGATGAGGATATCTCGAAGACGATTTTCAATACTCGCTACGGGCACTTCAAATTTAAAGTGATGTTGTTTGGGCTCATTAATGCTCCTACTATGTCATGGACTTAATGCATAGGGTGTGTAAACTCGGTCTTGACCAGTTATTCATCATGTTTATCAATGATTTTTTGATCTATTCGAAGATGTAGGAAGAGCATTTGCACCATCTCAGAGTCATATTGCAGACTCTGAAGGATAATCGACTATATGCCAAGTTTAGTAAGTGCGAGTTCTAGTCTTTAGAGGTCGAATTTCTTGGATATATGATTAATAATGAGAGTAAGTCTGTTGATCCAGCGAAAGTTGAGGCAAGATTGGCCTATTGCTACCATTGTGTTCAAGGTTCAGAGTTTTATGGGGTTAACGGGTTATTATAGATGATTTTTTGATGGTTTCTCTCGTATGCTTTGCCAATGACTTGGCTAACACAGAAAGATGTTGACTTTGTTTGGTCGATGAGTGCAAAACTGCCTTCAAAGATTTGAAGGATAGTTTGACTATGCCGCTTGTTCTTACATTACCTAAATCAAAGAAAAAATTAGTAATTTATACAGATGTTTCTCATTCAGGCTTGGATTGTGTGCTGATGTAAGAAGGCAGGGTTGTAGCTGCAGTTGTTTTGCTTTGAAGATTTAAAGGCACTACTTGTACGGTGATAGATTTATAGTATTCTCGGATCATAAAAGTCTTAAATATTTTTTTGCTTAGAGTTAATTGAATATGAGGCAGCATAGGTGGCTTGAGTTCCTCAATGATTATGATTTCACTTTTAAGTACCATCTAGGCAAAGAAAATATGGTTGCTGATGCCTTAAGTAGGAAAAAAGGCAGAGAGAATGAAGCTACTGTCATAGCTTCTCAGTTTAGTTTCCTGAGGAAGCTTCAGTGATGATGATTCGTGAAAGTCCAGCTGGTACATCATCAACTAAAAGAGCTAATTCCAGAGCTACTAATTTATTCTTTTATGCTCATATTCGGGCTGAACCGGAGATGATTTATCAAGTTATTGATTGTCAAAAAGTTGATCAGGATTATATAACGCGCATCAGAGGTTAGCGGCTAATGAAGATCATCCTGATTGGTATGTTTCAGATGATGGTGCGTTACTGTTCAGGGATAAATTATGGGTTCCAACTTAGGATTAGTTGAGGCATGAGTTGCTACAGGAATTTCATCGGTATTTTTACTCTATTCATCCAAGTAATACTAAGATGTATTGTGATATGAGGCATATTTATTGGTGGCCGAGGATGAATACTGATATTGCTGAATTCGTAAAGATATGTGGGATATGTCAGCAAGTTAAGGCTGAGCATAGAAAACATGGAGGGTTATTGCATTCACTGCCTATTCCTGAGTGGAAATGGGAACATATATCGATGGATTTTGTTTTCGGTCTACCTCTGAATCAGCATAAGCACGATGCAGTATGGGCTGTAGTTGACAGGTTGACAAAGCCTACGCATTTCTTGCGAGTTTCCATATGAGATCCTTTTTGCTGATTATGTGAGGTATACATATGTGAGGTGTTGAGATTTCATTGGGTTCTAGTGTCGATTACTTTAGATAAAGATTTGAGACTCACCTATAGATTGTGGAGTGAATTGCAGAGATAGCTTGGAATTATTCTTAACTTCAGTACGACATACTATCCACAGACAAATGGATAGACTAAGCGGGTGATATTGGTGCTAGAGGATATGCTTCAAGCTTGTGTCTTGGAGCTTGGTGGTAACTGGGAAAAATACATTCCTCTGTGTGAGTTCTCTTATAATAATAGATTTCAGGCTAGCATTAGAATGACTCATTTTGAAGCTCTGTATGGTCGACCTTGTTGTTCACCTGTGTGTTGGGCAGAGGTTGGAGATATAGTTTTGTTGGAGCCAAAGTTTATTCAGGACTATACATAGAGAATTCAACAAATACGCCAGCATTTGACTATAATACAGCTAAAACAGATGAGATACGCTGATAAACCTCATAGGTTTTTGAAGTTTTCAAGGGACGATTACGTTGTTGAAAGTCTAACCTATGAAAGGATTGTATAGTTTGGATTGCAAGGTAAGCTAGCTCTAAGGTACATCGAGCCATTCAGAGTGCAGGAAATGATTGGTCATGTTTCTTACATGTTAGAGTTACCTCTTTAGTTAGCTAGAGTTCATAATGTCTTCCATGTGTCTATTCTTCGCAAAACGGAGACTCATTTCACTTCAAGGATTGATTGGAATGAATTTGATCTTCGAGAATATTTATCTTATGACGAACAATCGATTCAGATACTTGATCGTTAGATTCAGAGGCTGAGAACCAAAGAAACTCCTTTAGATGAGCTGAAATGGCAATTTCACGGAGATGAGGAACTAACCTGGGAGTGTGAATCTTATATGAAAGAGCATTTCCATTTCTCTTCAAAACTACTGGTAATTTTACATTCGATTTAATTTTGAAGACGAAATTGCTTTAAATTGGGAAGACTGTAGCGACCCGTTACCTTAAGCTGGAGATTAATGCTAATATAAATATTAATTAACTTAAATTAGGCTCGTGGTTAAGTTTGGTGTACCTCAAATAGCGTGCGAGTGGGTTTGTATGATGATTTGTGTTTGTTTGGAATGTTTAATGAATTTTATAAGTTACATTAAAGAGAATTTATACACAAGCATGTAATAAAAAATACATAGTTAAATAATAAATAGTCGGTACATTAAGTGCGAGAGGGGGTCGTGAAATAAATGTGCACACCCGAGACTACTCACAGGCTTGTTCGATGAATTTATCGACGAGAAAATACACAAGGTATATATATATTTGTATATATTTGATATATAAAGATATATTAAAAACTATAAGTTTAGTTTGAATTATATGGATCGTCGGATTGCCTCGAAATAAGCGTAAGCTTTGATGGTGTCAACATGTGTGTCACTGTAGAGGTGTCATGTTAGCACATCATTCATTCGACCAGCCTCGAGATAGCGTGATGCGTATCTCAAAGAAAGTCCATATATTGAAACTAAAACCTTCAAACTTATTCTCACAATTGATTGAGAGTAAGAGAGCAACTAAAGGTTTTGGTGTATGATCTTGAGGGAATTGATTCAGAGGAGCTGTTTTAGTGTGAATTGAGAAGCTTAAACAACTTGAAATCTGAGATCATCATTGTTGGTAGGTGTAGTTTAAAGTTTGAAGTTCAATTCGATATTGGATGATGATTTCTCTATGAATTGTTGTGTTTGATCACTAGAAATGGGTTGTTACCTCACTAAATGTCCTCCCTGATGTATTTTGGGAGTGTTTATAGTTGTTGTGTTTATTTGTGGATGAAACATTGGTTGCTGCCCTGTTTACTGTCGAGACACGCTCAACCCAGCAAAGGAATGTGCTCCCTTCATGAATTGGGACAAACCCAATTGGTGGAGTGGGCCTCACCAATTTAGGGAGTGCGCACCCAACCTAGAAAACAACAACTCTGCTGTAAATTGGTTAGAATTTCCTTGTGATTTTAGGGATTGAATTAGGGGTTCTAAATATAGGGTATTAGACCTATATTGATCACAAATGGTTTGTGATAGGTTTTGGATCACCGGGAAAGCATGAGTGACACAAAAAGTTAAGGAATTTCTTAATGGAAACTTAAACCAAGGTAAGTATGGATTCGATTATTTATCAATATTGTCTGACTACCTTAGTATATGTAGTTCATGTAGTTTATGGACTGAATGGGGAGACTATATACACTGTGATGTTTTTACTAAATGGAAAACGATGTTTAATGTGACTCATGAGAGTAAGTTCCTAAAACTGAGACCGAGTTATATAGGAGATGGGCTACCTTCCCGGCCTATATGTAACTTCTTACTCAGTTAGATAGGTTGCGTGGATTAAACACTACTATAAGGTTTTGGATAGAACCATTAGACATTAATGGATTAACTAGACAACATATCGGCCAATGTATTGGTCTAGAAATAGCATTAATGGTGTGAGTGGATAATTGACCCTAATTTTACAAATTAAATGGGAATCACGGTGTTATAGTCATTGACAATACATCTACTATTTATTGAATTATATGTTTTTCATAATCCAGTTAGTTAACATTGGTGCATATTGTTATTGTATAATGTTCTTGCATATTATATGGAATGTTGATGGCTTTGTGAATCCTTACTTATTGAGCAAGTTGGAGCTCTCACCTTAAATTTAATATTTCAGTTTCACAACCTAATGTTTTAGCGAAGGGAAAAGAGAATATTTTTAAGTCTTATTATCTTCTCAACGATGTAATAAGCTTTCCTGTATATGTATATATATACATTGCTTGAGTTATTTTGTTGTATATAAATATGGAGGTTTATAAACGAGATTTTGGGTATGTATTTATGCATATTGTTTAATTATCGAAAACATTTTAATCTATCACTGCGTATATTTTGAATTATTTACTCGATATCGATATACAAGTTGAGTTTATCAGGTACACATGGAGAGGCTGCTGGCTCCAGTTATGTTTGGCTGGATTACTGAGCTTTAATTAGGGTTTCAGGCTAAGTATCGCCCTAATAGGGATAGGGGATGCTACATACTCTACATGAAGAAATTATTAAAGAGGTTAATGCAATGATGAATTAGTTTTTTGGTCATCCAAGAAATTAATATAACAATACTTATTATCTTGGAAGATCGAATCCAAATCGTAGTTACGGTTCCTCAAAATCAAAATTATAATACTTATAGACCAAAAGCTCAGATACAACCTGCACCTAATCAGTAGCATCAATAAAATACTCAACCTATGAATCAAAATTTATAGCAAATCCTGCATAACTTTACGAGTCAAAATCATCAAAACTTTACACAAATTTCTTAAAATCAGATTAAGACTAATACTACTCTTAATGAACTGAAAAATCAGTTAAGTCAAATGAATTTACAAATAAACAAGTTAAGTACTCGAAAGAGTAGTCAAGCTAAAGCACCTACTCAATCCAATGTTGCTCCTACTAATCAAGCACAAGTTAATGTTATATTCAGTGATAAGAAAGACACAACTATAATTGGTAAGACACTTAAACATAATAATAAAAGAAGGTTCATAAGACTATTAAAGAAAAATAAGAAGAAGAAATGATGGCTAATGACATTCCTACTAGAGAATGTATAGCTAAACAATTGAAATATACACATTTTCCTAGAAGGCTGTACCCATGGTATTCAGCCATAGTTTAAGCATATGAAATTTTTACAAAAGTTTGAATTAATTGATATGAATTAAAATGATAATTTCTCTGATAATTTGAATGAAGATATGGGTTCATATTCTACCGTTCTACAACGATTAGCTAATGTTATGGAGGAAGAAATTAATGAAGACATTCTTGAAGCATTTAAAAAAATAGAAATCAATAAATCATTGATGGAATCAATCATGCAATTTTCTAATTACGATGAAGTTTTGAAAGAACTCTTTAAATTAAAGGATAAATTTTTAGAAAAGTTTAAAGAAAACTTAGGATAAAAAGTGTGTGCTTTAATTAAAAAGAAAATACCTAAGAAATGTTCCAATCCAAGAATGTTTGGAACACACTTACAAATCATTGCAACTTTTCAATCAAAAGGCCAATTTTTGACAAGATTAAACCTTCCAAAGCTAGATTTTAGTCTATTTAAGTGATTTCAAACTCAATTTTCGCACATTCAAACAAAAATGTGATGAGTTTTGAGAGTGTAGAGCCGACTAAGGCTTGAGTATGGGGAATTCAAGTTGGAGCTTGGAGGAGTGTTCTAGAGGAGTTTTAGAATTCCAATCTTGAAAGATTCACTTTGAAGAAGGAAATCAATGAAAACCTTAACCTTTTATCGATTAAGTTTTTGGTTTTTCATTGATTTTTGGATTTTTACATAGGTTAGAAGCTAAGTTTCGAAATTTTTACTATAAATTGATTTTGATATCCAATAATTTCAATTATAATACTAGTATGGGAGCGTGTTATAATTTTTTTTTATTACTATCGAATTTTGAACTATTTTAGCATACAGAGAATGGAAAACATTTTTTATACAAACTGATTTGTGGCTAAGTTTTAAATTAGTTTGAGGGTTTTTGTGCTTGTCTATCGCATAATTTGAATTACTTATAAATGATTGTTTTTATCAATGATGTCTTATCGATAAATTTCAAACTCTCAATTTATAAACGACTTTTTCGATGAATTTCTCATAATTATATGAATAAGTTGAATTTTACTGAACGTTTTTTCGATAATTTGGTTTTAAATGGTTTTACATGTTCATTTTTTACTTGTACTTATTGAAATGGCTAGAAGTGGAAAGGGTAGAAATTTGAGGGAGGAGAAAGGAAAGGGGAAGATAGTAGAGAAACCTAAGGATAAGTCCAAAGTTACCCCAATTAGACCCATGTTAATTTCTCTCAACACACCTAGAATAAGACCACAAAGAGAGCCTACTCCACCTTTATCATTTAGCTATCATTTTGAGGAATAATATGAGGATGCGGAGGAGGAAGTAGAACATGAAATACAAATGGAGGCGAGAAATTGTGTTTTTTGAAAGGAAAACTTTTTCAATGAGAAGGCCTTTACGAAATTTAAGAATGATTTAATGAAAAAGGAAGTTAATCCTAGATAAGGGATTCAATGTGAAGAATGATTTGAAATATAAGCCTATGTAGATATCATTGAGGCAAGAAACTAAGGATTATTGACTAGGGACTATAACCATTTAGACCTAGATGATGTTCTTAGTGAGAAAGGGTGTGATATTTTGGTGAGAAAGGTTTACGCAAATGCATATGGAAGTGACTGTAAAACATAGTCACGAGTTCGAATAAAGAATAAAGGATTATTCCGTTGTAAGAATAAATCGGTATTTTGGTTTACCGAAATTTCACCAAATAGGAAATGTTGAGTACTCAAGGCTCAAATACACGATTAAGTACCACTACCCCATCGAGGCAATTAGGGGAAGTTTAGAGGCAATCCATGATGATGGATTCATTTTTGATATGGAGGGGTACCCAAAGCACATTGGTACTAAATCATTTTTTGGAAGATCACAAAAACGTAGATTTATTTCATCAATACCAGCTTACAACCAATTTTGCTATGCTATGAGATAGTGAACTACAAAGCCACCTTACTTTACTACATTTTCATGGGTTGGTATATTTGGATATTGGTAAGATTATCTACGAGTCGCTAAGGAGTGTCATCACCACGAAGAAGAATGACGGACTACCCTTTTCTTTAATGATGAAAGTTTTTGTAAAGCATATTAAATAAATATGGCGGGGCTTGAAATTGATGTTTTACCAGAGAAGACCATCACGGATGAAGTAATAGAGAGATATGGTAAAATTGATAGTTATGAAGACTATGAAGATGAGAGAGAGAAGGTTAAGATAGTCAGAAGAGAAAAATGTCAAAGAAGAAAAATCATAGATGACATGAGAAGAGTTTAAGAGGATATGTCGAGAGCTAGAAATGATCCGAATGTGCAACAACAGGTTATAGACTATGATGGACTATACATGGAAGAGTCAGAGTTGGCCTTTATGGGTATAATTTTGCGCAACTAAAAGCAAACTCTAAGGAATCAAGAACTGGTGTTCGAGAACCAGAGGACCTTAACAAGGAGCATTCATAGGATGGAGAAAACAATGTCTAGAAGACATAAAAGACAAGGAGGCACAGAGGTTCATGTATCGTCTACATACATGAGGCTACCGGTTAATAATAGTTTTAATTCAAGTCAGGACTACCACCTTTACGACCTGCTCAAGTTACCAGTCTCAGAGGATTGATCTAATGGAGGATGATGATGATGCGACTTGCGGATGATGACATTGATTCCTTTATCCATTTTATCTTCTTTGTCTCTGATTGATAATGTGTGAGGTCTTATTTGTATCTCTGGTGATTTACTATGTGATCTGTGGTGATATACTATTTTTGATTTGTGATTGGTGATGTGAATTCATATGCTAAATTTTATATAGTGTTTTGGTAATTAATACATTTGATGCTACATTTGTTACATTGGAGATGTTTACTCCAATTGTTATGCACTCTATTTGATGCAATTTATATATTAAGTTCATTTATATTAATTACCCTATTTATGGTTATATCAGTTCCTTTATACTTCAAATTGTATATGTGTTTTGTCAGAAGCCCGACTTCTATTTTTAACCTTGAGGACAAGTTTTGGAATGAGTTTGAGGGTATTTTAGGTGAAGTATGACGATGATAGCAAAGAAAACAAGGAAATAAAAGAAAGGCAGAAGATTAGTTAAGAATTGATCCAAAAAGTTCAAAATTTTTATCTGATATTCAAGTAAGTTGAAAATTTTCAAATTTCTTCCGAATTCTAGTAAGTATAATTTCATTTTACTTTATTTTTAATTAAGAAAAGAATGAAAATGAAAATATATAATATATTTTGAATGGAAGTGATATTTTATTATCCAAGTGAATTCTATAATAGAATGAATTAATTTTATATCATTTTTGATTAACTTTACTAGTTTATATATACACTAGATTGATTGCCTTATGTTAGTCATGAGAATAGGTAGAAGATTGAAACAATAATGCAAGATGAACAAGACAAATTTCTAAAAATCTTGTGATACAAAAGCTAGTTATTAAGTATTTTTATAATATATAAAGTTATTATGCCACGATTGAAAGAAGAAATGGATTAGAAATCAATGAATTCTCTAAGTTAGAAAGAATACTTTCTTCAACTTTAGTGGAAAGTGAGAAATGTTAACAGAAGTTTACAAATATATAGAGAATCCTATAGATTCCATATGAAATAGAGCAGATAATTTATAATGGGAAAATGTAAGAATGTCCACAGAGAAATTGAGTAGGGGCTCAAAACTTAAATGAAAAAATATAGATATATATATAATAAATAAATAATTATGATTAAGTAGAAAAAATAAGAGATAAAAAGGCGGATGCTCTTAAACTCTTCAAAGAAAAGATTTAACTCGAGTGCTTAGGGTTGAGTGTAGTATCTTTTAATCTAACACGTTTTATAAGATATATTTATTGGTATTTTGGCAAAAATCTTATTGATTTTGATTGTTGTACTATTATAAAGTATTTTTTAAAATTAAGATTAATCAAGTGGTTTTTTGTTTTGAGATTAGATATTAGTCATCGTAAGCTTAATGCTTGTCATTGGAGATTGAGAAAACCTATATTATGTATTGGCCTTGGTATGGAACTTTAAATTCTAAAGGGTGTTGCATTGAGTGGTTGAATTATCATTAAGGGATATTTCATTTGTCTAAATCATTTTATTTTATCATAACTTTCATTTACTTATGAGTAATATATTTCAATTTTAAAATCACTTCTATTTAAAAATTCTATTATTTAAAGTTATGATGAATTAAATTGAAATCAGTTTACAAAGAATGAAGAGAGAATATGATTAAGAGTATTCATTTGCTCAAGACAGCAAAGTGCTGAGTTTGGGGGTATTTGACAAGTCAATAATTAGACTCGTTTTATAGTGTAATTTAGATTGATTTTAGATATAAATGATGAGATTGCACTAGGTATTTTCTTGTTTTTGTGATTTAAGGATTTAATTAGAAAAATAAAGAAATGAAAGAAAAGAGGAATAAGAGCAAAATAGTCAATTGAAGATCAGTTCAAGCGATTAGCTATCGATACAAGAATATACTAGGATTCACCATCGGCAGTAGAGAAGAGCATGTGAGTCATCGGCGAATTAGGAAATATACTAGAAATTGCCAGCTAAATTGATGGAGTACAGAGACTAATTTTTTGTGATTAACTCAGTAATTTGGGAACATAATGGAATCACAGACAAATCAGTGAGGTTGGTTACGACTTTTTTAGATTGATACGAAAGATTTGAGTTTATCTATGATATGTATAACTTAAAAAACTATAAATAGGACCTTAGGGCTTCAAAATCAAGGACTCTACTATTTTGTCTACATACTTTATAAGCCTTTCATTAGGCTTAATTAGTTTATATTGAGTTGATGTTTAAAGCTACATCGAAGCTTTGTTTATTTCATTAAGAGGTATTTATTTAATTATGTTTCTCAATTATATTATTGTGTTATTTATTCTAGCAGGAGTGAGTAGTTTATTAATCTAAACAAGCCCTAAACATGTATATACTTTGGATTGCTATATAGTCATATTTAAGGAATCATGTAGTTAATACTTTAAATCTATTCATACAAAACAATCATAGTTTTAATAAGTTCTTTTTGTGCATTAAAACTAATGAGGATTGACATTGCATGCATAGTTGCAAATATATATTGTGGTATTGTGATTCTGAATCTATGTCTATGATTTTTGACAACAATTATAAAAGTATTAATTAGGATTAATCTATAGGGCCATATTACTCTAGTGGATGTTCTAGGCGATTGTGTTCTAAGTTATTTATTGATTAGCATATTGTGATTAATATTTGATTTAGATTAGTCATGATTTTGATTGAGTGTGAATGTTATCGTAATTTCTATTTAATTGCATTTTATTCAATAGGTAGATTTACAATGATAAGGATATGGCTTATTTTCCATTAAATTTATGAAAATCGATGGTTTTCTAAAGGCTATCAACCTATTTTGAATTACGATTTAATGATTCCAAGATTCCATGTTATATAATTATAACTAAGCTATGAAGTGATGTTATGTTTTAGTGTTCGAATGCAATCCAAGTATATTACATTGTTTAGCGGGGGTTTGTTTAGATGTTCGTTTAGATATTTATATAATATTGAATTTGAATTTTGTTTAATTAAGTTTGCATTGAATTATTTGAATTATTTTAGCTAGTTTGGTTTAGTAGTCATAGTTGTGGGTTATTTAGTATTTTAATTTCCGTTTAATTAAATTAACTAAATTAAGAAAAACAAAACAAAAAATTACTTTCCTTAGAAGTTTCCAAAATCCATGTGGAGATGATATCCCATTTACCATTACTTAAAATAATAAGAAAATATGAAAAACTATTGTGCATGCTCGAAACGTGTCATTTTTTTGCACCATTACTGGGGATTTTTTAGTTATTTGGTATTTTAATTTTCGTTTAATTAGATTAACTAAATTAAGAAAAATAAGAAAAGTTATTTTCCTTAGAATTTTGCAAAATTCTTTTGGAGACGATATCATATTTACCATTACTACATATAATAGAAAAATATGAGAAATTATTGTACATGCTCGACACATGTCATACCGCTTGTGACTTCTGTACTAAAATGATTTTGGTTCAATACCAACATCATATGAACCTATTGGATCGCACACATAGAATGACTCTGCACAGTTTCAATTGGTTCAGAGTAATGAATTTTATATGATAAAACTCATGACATAAAAGCCCTTATGATTTGTTATACGAAAACTTATTAATAGGGGCGTATTTGTGATTTGCTTAAACTGCCTAAATACAATAATTGAATTATGAATATGTTTTTTAAGTGATCTTATCTACAGATAAAAATAGAGGCTGAAACCTTATAACGATATAAGATTTCATTTTTGTTATTTTTGAGTTCTCTGGATTATGAGAGAGAAAGAAAAACATTTTCTATCTCTCTTGGGGCTAACACTTTAAATTGTGGTCATTGTTCGTGTGTGAATTTTCGATAGAGGATGTGCACTTGAACTTCTTGGAGATCGAACAATCAGAGAAAGAAATCACGGATTAAGGTATGGTTTACTTTTGTAGATCTAGCTTAATGAAACTTATTTTCGATCATGTTGGAGATTTTTTCAAAAAAAATTGTTTTGAATTTTTCACTACGTATGAACCCCAAAACCCAACAACGTGATCATCCATCAGCATGGTTAAGTGGTCATCAATATCACAATACCCCCCATTAGATGACACTTGCTGAGATAATGTGCCTCGTTAAAACTTCTACTTGAGAAAACCCTTTGGAAAAAATTCTAGCAAAAGAAAAGAGTACATCATTCTCATTAATCTTAAGATGGTATAATATTATTAGGATTTCCTTATTAAAAACCTTGCTAAGAAAACTCAGTAGGATAAAACTATAGCTAAGGGAAAAAGAGTTCAAAACACTAATTAATAACTCCCCCTCATGTGAACATGGGTGAAACTTGTTCCGTTTCTTTGCTTGCAATGTCTTTAAGTCTACGCAAGCCAATATCATATATAAGCCTCTTATATGTAGTAGTTGGTAAGACTTTTGTGAATAAATCAACAAAATTATCACTTGACCAGATTTGCTTGACGTTGATTTCACCATTCTTTTAAAGCAAATGTGCATAGAAGAATTTTGGTGAAATATATTTTTTTCTGTCCCTTTTTATATATCATTCACTTAATTATATGATACATGCTGCATTATCTTCATATAATGTTGTTGGAGAATCTTTTATTGAAGTTAATCCACATGATTCTTGAATATTTTCAATCATGTTTTTGAACCATGCGCATTACAACTTGCTTCATGAATTGCAAGTACTTCTAAATGATTAGAGGAAGTAGCAACCATAATTCACTTTACTGATTTCATGATATAGCAGTATCACCACGGGTGAATACATACCCCATTTGAGATTGCGACTTATAGGGATCAGACAAATATCCACCATCAGCATAATCTTGGAGATTTAGTTTTAATCCTCTCAAGTAAAGCAAACCAATGTCACTTGTTCCTCGAAGATAACAAATAAGGTGTTTAATGTCATTCCAATATCTTCGAGTAGGTGAAGAGATGTATCTTGCAAGTAAGCTGACAATAAAAGCAATGTCAGGTCTTGTGCAATTTGAGAGATACATAAGTGCACCAATCGCACTTAAATATGGTACCTCCGGACCAAGTAGCTTTTCATCACTTTCATGAGGTCGAATTGGCCTTATCCACTTTAAGTGATATGACAATCGTTGGAGAGCTCAATGGATGTGTCTTGTCCATATAAAGTATTTTTAATATTTTTTCAATATAATTTGATTGATGGACAAATACTCCACTTGGAAAATGCTCAATTTGCAAACCAAAATAAAGTTTTGTTTTTCCAAGTTATTTCATCTCGAATTCTTTTTCAAGTATTTGGATGTTCTAACAATGCAAATTATTGATGATCTTTTAAAACCATATAAAGTTTTGTTTTTCCATACAAAGTTGATTGATGGACAAATACTCCATATAAAGTTTTGTTTTTCCCACTATATTAAAATCATCAATATATACAACAATAATCACAAATCCTATTGATGATCTTTTAATTAAGAAACATATGCAAATTATATTATTTACATATCCTTCTTTAAATAAATAATCATTAAGGCGTTTGGGCCACCTTCGTCCAGATTATTACAGTGCGTACAAATGTCTTTGTAATTTTATAGAACGCATGTTATGAGGTTTTGATTTTATTTTGTCAGATATTTTAAATCATTCAGGGATTCTCATATATCTTACTGTCTTAGGATGTATATGGATATATTGTAACGACATCCATTATATGCATATCAAGCCCTTCAGAAACTGCAAGACTTATTATAAATCGAAATATGATTGCATCTATAATAGGAGAGTACATTTCCTCATAATCAATGTTAGGACCTTATAAGAAACCTTGAGCTACAAGTCTTATTTTGTACCTTGTAATCTTTTTTTTTTCTTTTCATTTCTCTTTCATACAAATACACATTAATATCCAACATATTTTACGTCATCTAGCATTTGAATAATCGGTCCAAAAACTTCTCGTTTCTTCGATGAATCTAGCTCTACTTGGATAGTTTTTGCTTTTTTGCCAATCAGGTCTTTTTCGACATTCATCCACTAATCGTGGTTCTGGATCATCATCATTTTCACATATTTTAAAGGACATGTTGAAAACAAATATATAATTATGAACACTATTATTTCGATCCCCAATCTTATCAAAGTTCAAATAATTTATTGAGATCTTGTTATTTTCATATTTTCCTTTTTTTGAGATGTAATTGTTTCTATTTAGAATCAACTTGTTCTAAAAAGTCCTTATCAAATGATTCTTGTGTTTTCTAATGAGTATTTGGATTTTTATTTATTTTTACTCCCGTTTTCCCATTTCGAGGAACTATATCCTTTAAACTGACTTGCTTTCCACACTTTTGGTGTTTTATTGGTTCTTGTGCATTTTGTTGCACATAGACATCAACTCTTGAAGGAGAATTTACGACTGGAATATATTATTTTGTCACTAATTTTGAGTTAGTAAATGCATCAGGTAATTGATTTGTAATTTGTTACAAATGAATGATCTTTTGAACTTCAAGTTCACACTGATTTGTGCGCTTTTCATAATGTGATAAAGTAGATGCATTCTAAGCAATTTGGCACCATTTTTTTTGAATTGTCTTCTTATCTCCCAATAATGGTGGAGAAATTGCTTTATCAAAGTGAAAATCAACATAATGTGTAGTAAATAAAATTCCTTATTAGCATTGTCGGACCTAGATAGGTGTCTGCCCCAGGCTATAGCTCGGGGCAAACACCCAAATAATAGTTTTAAGTGGCCCATAAATTGTAATATCCTAGCCCAAGAATTCATCTCAAGCCTAGGTTAAAACCCACAATCAAAATGAAAAACAACCTTGCACACACGACACATACGACCACACATTTTTCCAAAACAACCATAAAAAATATATGCTACTTTTACGCACGCGTATCTCGAAGTAAATCTAATGAACCTCGCAGCGACAACATTTATCATGTCTCTTCAATGCCTTTAATGTCATTCGACGACTATAAACCTATTTTTTTAAGTTATTCTGATTTCAAGACTCAAAACTTAGATGATTGAAGTTCATGCTAATTGGTTCTATTAATCTTTGGAATACATCAAAGCAAAGGTAATTTTAAAATTTGATGTTTAAATTCATTGGTTGCTTAATGAGTTTCAATATAATTCATGTTATTTTTTGTGATTATTCTTCTAGTTCTTTAAATCTTGTTTGATGTTGAATATTTCATGTTGTTCTTTAGATTTGTTGTTGTTTAGAATGAAAATGAAAATACTTTAAAAAAAGAAAAATAAGAAAAGGGATAGAGTCTGATTTAATTAAAGAGCAATGGCGTGAGAGAGAAAAAGATAAATTTGGTATAAGAGAGAAAATTTAGGTAAGATATTTGCTAGTAGAAAGAATAAGAAAGAAAGTAAGAGAATCAAAACAAGAGATTGTGATCATTTTTTTTTTGGAGGAAGTGATCGGTTGTTAATTAGTTTACTTTTGGTTCTTTTTAAGTGTAGAAATAAAGAGTACTCTTTTAATTTTTGAAAAATATACACTTATCTACCAAAAGAAATATAGGCATAAATAAGGTAATGGAGATTTAGAAATCATAAGGTTTAAAAGTAGACCTTTTGATTAATAACTCTTTTTAATCCTAACTTTTAAAAATGGGTAGTTTTAAGTAATTTAAAGAAACGATTCTGGATTATGGAGAGGTATAGAAATGTGATTTTAATTTGGATGCCTTGCTGGTGGTTTTAGTTATTTGGATGACTATTCATTCTTGCGGAAGCGTTTAATGTTATTTTATCTGGGTTGATTATGATTGGTATAACTAATGGTATGTTGCACATGGGTAGCATCTACAAGAGGGATTGCATAATGGGGGATATACTTCTTGGTGGATTGCATAGGTTTGTTAGTACCATTCTTGAGGGTTTTTCTTATTTAATTTATTGGAGGGTTGTCCCATTTTTGTATAAAAGGGGCAGTTAGTACCTTTTTTTTGGGCTGTCTTTTTTATTATTATTTTTTATTTTTGTATGATAAACCCAATATTTGTGCTATATTTTTTGTATAAATACATATACGAATAGGAGTATCACCTTCGTTCATCAAAAAAAATTATGTACATGTCTTATTTACACGCGCGCGGCGCTCGCGCGCACACACACACACACACTCTCATATATCATAAAAAAGTAATTTAAATGAACTATTCACAATTTAAGGTAAAATAATTTAGACCATTGACCCCTAGTTAGACAGTAGACACACATGTTTTTCTCTTTTTTTCATGTCAAATGTTAATGTACTTTCTCATATTCTTTTTATTTCCAAAAGCATATGTACCGAGCCTACTTTCTTTACATATATACATGGAAAAATTTCAATGATAAAGAATTCTTGAATCTTGCATGCCCTCCTAACACATTATATGTTTAAATTTTATTTTACTTTATTTTATTTTCTTTTTAAAGAAATTTGTATGATTTGAACTGTTATTTTTTAGTTAAATTTTAAATTTTGTATTAACTTATTTTGTCATTTAGGTTAATACTATAATTCTAATATGGAATGTCATGGAAGTAAAAGAACAAAGACAATTTTGTCTTTCTTTAAATCAAGTGGAGAAACATCAAGAAGTGATCAACCTTCTACACTAGTTGTTGAGGTTTCAACCAGCGAGGAAGTAGGGCCTCCATAATCTTCAAGGCAAGAATCTGAAAGTGATTATAATAATTTTGAAAGAAATCCAAGTTTGCGCATTCATATACGAAAATATTATGTCAATGTACGAGATAATATTAGACGGGCATACATAAAAATGGGTCCTTATTAGCTTAAGTTGATTGAATACCCACGATCTAAATTTAGAAATCAATATCGTCGTTTTCAACCAAAATGGTTTCAAAAATTTAAATGGATGGAGTATTCACTCGAAAAGGATACGGTGTTTTGCTTTCCATGTTATCTTTTTAAAAATGGTAATAAACCTTACTGCGCATTAACTAGGGAAGGATTTATATGTTGGAAGAGAGTTAATGAAGGGGTTAATTATCCATTCTTGACGCATATTGGAGGTATCAATTCATCATATAGTAATTAAGTGAATTCTATTAAAGATTTGTTGAATGTTACTCGGCATATTAATTATGTGATAATTGCACAAACTTTAGCAGATATTCAAAAAAATAGGTTGCGGCTTAAGGTTACAATTGAGGCAATTTGATGGCTTAATCGAAAAGGATGCACATTTAGATGTCATCATGAAGCTTCAACTTCTAAAACTGAGGAAATCTCATAGAAATGGTAAAGCTTATGGGCAAATTAAATGTTAACATCGAGGATGTCATACTAGACAATGCTCCAAGGAATGCAATGTGCACAATACCAAAAATTCAAAATGAAAATTTACAGATTATGGCTAACATGGTAAAGAACAAAGTTTGTAAAGAAATTGGAGATGGAAAGTTTTGTTTATTAGTTGATGAAGCCAAGGATTCATCTGGTAAAGAAGAAATGACAATTGTGTTGAGATTCGTAGATGTTCAAGGTTTAGTTAAAGAGCATTTTTTTGATATTGTCGATGTCAAGAACATTGTTGCTTCAACACTTAAGAAAGGCATATGTAATTCTCTTGCTCGTTATAACTTACTTATCGATGACTTGCGTGGTCAAGGATACGATGGTGCTAGTATCATGCGTGGGGCATCGACTGAGTTGCAAGCTTTATTTCTTAAAGATTATCCATATGCATATTATGTGCATTATTTTGCTTACTAACTACAACTAGCATTAGTTGCATCTTCTAAAAAAGAACCATCGATTTGGGTATTCTTTTTAAAGATGACATCTATTGTTAACCTTATAGGTTCTTATCCAAAATGCCTTGCCAAGTTACAAGCTTTTCAAGCCATGAAGATTGCATGTATAATAGCCAGTGGTGAATGTGAAACTGGGAAATGGGCTAATCAAAATGAGTAGGAGAAACACTCTGGAGCTCTCATTTTGATTTTTTTTGCTATGTGATCGATATGTGTTGGGCAACGATGCAAGTGCTTGACAAAATGGTTAGTGATGAATCTATGGATGATATTCATGGTGAAGCAAAATATGTTTTAATGATTATGAGAACTTTTGATTTTGTATTCGTATTGCATGTGATGCATATAATCATATGAATTATAGATATGGTTTGTCGAAACTTGCAAGAAAGATCTTTGGACATTTTGAATATATTATATTCGATTGTCGTGACAAAAATACTTTTTCTAACATTACGAAATGAAATTTTTGATCACCTTTTGAAGTGTGTGGAATTGGTTTGCAGAGCTTATGGAATTGAAATTTATGATATGAATGCTTGTTAAAAAAAGGCGGGTGTCATTCTTGTCAGCAAAAAAGTCTCGTCACATTTGGGTATCATTATCACTTTGATATGTTCAATTTCGCAATTGATTATCAGTTTTAAAAGTTTAATTTTAGATTTAATGATGACGCATTAAAAATTCTAAAGCTGACTATGCTTTACAACCAAATGACAAATTTAGAACATTTGATATTGATCAATTATGCATTCTTGCAAATAAATTCTATAATGCAGATTTTAGTAACCAAGAAGTGCATTATTTAAGATGATAATTGGAGCATTATAAGATTGATGTACTTCACCATCAATATTTTCATAATTTCTCATCAATTTCTGAATTATTAGAGATGTTAATATGGACAAATAAGTCGTATCACTACTGTTAGGGCATGTGTCATAGGTCATTCTACAAACATTGTTTATCTTATAATTTTAGTTAATAAAATAGAGGTTTTATTTGTTGTTTTATTATAAGTGATTGCATGTTTACCTTTTAATAAGATCCATGGATATTTGTTGAAATATCCTAAATGTCCCTAGTTGGTCATTATACTGGCAACTATAATGAATTAAAACTAGTGTAAATCTTGATTGATGGTCATGTGATGATCATGCATATAAGGATACGAATCAATATCATGAGTACTTATTAGGGAATAAGATGTTGGACCGACCCGCTATGAGAACACCACATGGATTAAGTCATAGGTGTTACTCATGATAGATATATCATTTAGTCCTTCGACTTGAGAATACCATAGACTTTAATATTAGGAGCATGATAATTTGACACAATCAAATGTTGTCTTTAATCGGACAATTATAAAGATTGTGATTGGTTACCGTGTCAATAATATGTGAAGGTGTGTAATCAAGATAGAATTTGTCACTCCGTATAGAGAGAGATATCAGTGGATCCCTCGATAAGATAGACTGATAATGGCCAAGTCCATGTGAATTGATATGATCAATGTCACTTGGATGTTTTTCAGTTTACCTAAAGATCGAGACTAGTACGATTGCACATTAAGGGTGACTTTCATGTCTTATGTTTAATCAAAGGATATCGCACGACAAAATGATATGATATACGTTATTAATTAGGTTGTATCGATGTTGATATTCATGCTACTTGGGTAGTCATAATGCCTTGCTAGAGACCGCTTATGACTTGTGTACCAAAATAGTTTTTGGTTCACTGCCAACGTCGCATGAACCTATTGGGTCGCACACAAAGAATGACTTTGCATAATGTCAATTTGTCCAGAGTAATGAATTTTATATGATGAAATTCATGATATAAATGCTCTTACAATTTGTTATATGATAACTTATTATTAAGGGCATATGTGTAATTTGCTTAAACTGTGTAAATATAATAGTTGTATTTCGAATAAAATTTTGAAGTGATGGCTTATCTACACATATAAATAAAGGATGGATCCCTAAAAAATGAAATAAGATTTTGTTTTCCAATTTTTTAAATTCTTTGGATTTAGGGAGAGAAAGAAAAATCGTTTTTCAATATCTCTTGGGGCTAACACTCCTAATTGTGGTCATCGTTCGTGTGTTGATTTCTAATAGAGGACGCGCACTTGAACGTCTTGAAAATCGAACAATAAAAAGAAATCACAAAATAAGGCATGATTTACTTTCGTAGATTTAGTTTAACGGAACTTTTTTTTGATCATGTTGGGGTTTTTCAAAATTTGTTTTGAATTTTCCGCTGCGTATGAACCCCAAAAACTCAACAGTGCTATCAGAGCGTTAGGCTCGATTCTATTAAACATTTGCATGTTTTTAATGATGTATATATGATATATGTGTGAAAACATAATCTTGATTAATGTATATATGATATACATATAGATTCTGTGGTAATCGTTATCAAGAATTAGTTTTAAAGCATTTTGTTAATTCATGTATATTGATACATCGCATGATATGATTCAATGATAGTATTCATGTTTAGAATATTTCGATTAACACATTTTATATCGAGCGATGTGAATTTTGTATGTTCATGGTAGACTTCATGTTTAGGTTAATATGATTCTGATCTTGAACACACATTTCGTTTTGTTCAATAATTATGTATGTCTCCGTGATAGAGATCATGATTAGGTTAATATGATTAATTTAATATGATTCTGATGTTGAGTGCATGATTAATATCTCGAAATTGATTTTGACCATATATCTCATTTTAGTAATCCGTTAGTATATTCCTATAAGATAGGAGATAGACTTGTAATTGGATTAGAATTACAAATCCTATAAGATATATGAGGTATAAAACAAATCCTAATTGGATTAGATAAGATATTAAGTTAATGGTAGGCCCGAGATAATTAAAAACATTTTAATTAATATTTTTGGAATTAAAAAATGGGCAGTTTTGGTTGATTGGATTGACTAAAATTATGAGAAATTTTAGACGATTTTCAATTTTCACAATTGAAATTTGTTGTATAAAAAAAATCACACTAATCCCTCGTCACTATTTGTATGATTTCCTAACTTTTTAGTGTTTATTCACACATTGAAATATATGATATTTATCTTATTTAATTATGATCACTAAAACAAACAAAAATCCATCTTTCAAATTTTAAGTCAAGTGCCATCCATTCTTAAACACTTGTCAAGGCTTCGATCACATCAATATGGGTCTGCCTCCACAGAGTGTATTGTGTTATCTTGGCGAGACAAGTTGAGTAACAATTACTCTATTGTTTGAAATGGTTAGACTTAATAAAGCTATCAAAATAGTTTTGGGCTTTAGGCACTAGATAAAATAAAACATGCTAAGACATAAGATGTCATAATCTCATAAAATAACTAAAAGTTACATATGATGTAATTGGTAATTGGTACCTACCTAAATAACCTAATTCAAAGTTTCATGCCTTGCTATCTTGGAATTAAGTGAAACATGGATTTTAGTCCTTTAAATTAACATAGTATTTTTTAAGGAGGGTTGTTAATTTAGTGGGAGTTTATTCCTCTATACTAAAATGAGCTTTTCCATAATCTTTATTGTAGATCTATGGCCCCTTCAAATCACACTAATCCCTTGTCACTACGATCCATCCTTGTGAAGGATAAGTTGTCTGGGATAAATTTTCTTTACTGGTTCAGAAACTTGAGAATTGTTCTTAAGTATGAACGCAAGTTGTATGTCCAAAATGATCATATTCCTGAGGAACCACTAGCCAATGTTTTAAGAGTCGTGAAGGATGCACATACTAAGCATGTCAACGACTCAACTAATGTTGCATGCATTATGTTGGCAACCATAGTTCCTGAACTTCAGAAGGACATGGAACACATAGAAGCTCACGACATGGCTACGACGCTAAAGGAACTGTTCCAATAGCAGACTAGACAAGAAAGGTTCGAGACAGTCAAGAACCTTCATTCTTGCAAAATGACTGAGGGTGCGTCAGTTAGTCTTCATGTTCTGAAAATGAAGGGCTATATTGACCATATTGACAGACTTGGATTTCCTATAAGCCAAGAGTTGGCTACGGATTTGATCCTAAATTCATTACCTGATAGTTATTCATAATTTGTGATGAACTATAACATGAATAACATGGAGAAGTCTATCTTACATTTGCATTTGATGCTTAAAACTGTTGAGCAGAATGTCAAGAAACTCATTGCTAGTGTGTTGATTGTTCAGAAAGGAAAGGCTTTGAAGAAAAATGGCAAAGGCAAGGCTAAAGTTACCAAGGCTGTTGTGACTATCACAAAGCCTATGGAACAAATCAAACCCCATGTTGCTTCTACTTCACATTCCCAAAAGGAAAAGGAAAAAGAAGGAAATTGTCATTTCAGCCATGCAACTGGACATTGGTTCAGAAATTGCAAGCTCTATCTTGAAGAGCTAAAGAAAAAGAAGAGTAGTGCGACTACTGTTTCAGGTATTTACTTTATTGAAGTCAACTTGTCTACTAGTGATTCTTGGGTATTGGATACTGGATGTGGATCTCACATTTGTATTAATGTGCAGGGTCTCACCAAAAGTAGAAAGCTGAAGAAAGGAGAAGTCATCATACAAGTTGGAAATGGAGCAAAGGTTGTTGTGTTGGCTGTAGGATGCTATGAGTTAATTTTACCTAGTGGACTTATTTTAGTTTTAAATAATTATTATTATGTCTTTGCCTTGAGCAGAAACATCATTTCAGTTTCATGTTTGGATTTGGATGGTTTTGCCCGGATGTGAAGAAAAATGTGCAAGGGTTCCCACACAAAGGACGGTGTGGGTAAAGAAGCTAGTTCAAAACAAACACGAAAACAAAAACAAAAACAAAATCATAGATACAAACTCTAGATCTTTTAGACAAAATAGAAATAGAAAAGGAAAACAAATACAAAGGGGAGAAAAAATCATTTAGGAACATGGAACATAGGAACACTTACGGGGAAGTCAATAGAACAAGTAGATACCATGATTAGAAGGAGAGTCAATATTGCTTGCCTCCAAGAGACAAAATGGGTAGGAAAAAAGAGTAGAGAAATAGGAAGCACAGGGTTTAAATTGTGGTACACTGGTATAGATAGAAAATGCAATGGAGTAGGAATTGTGGTGGATAATGATTATAAGGATAAGGCCGTAGAGGTTAAAAGAATAGGGATATATTGATTCTAGTTAAATTAATTATTGGAGACGAAAAATTAACATACTTAGTGCCTATGCACCACAAGTAAGATTAAGCGAGAGCATCAAACGCAAGTTTCGGGACGACGTGGATGGATTTATGCAAAGTATATCATTAAATGAAAAAAATTTTATTGGAGGAGATTTAAATGGGCATGTCGGGGCAAGTAACGATGGATTTGAGAGAGTTCATGGAGGTTTTGGTTACGATAATAGAAATGAAGAAGAGAATCAATCTTAGAATTTGCTTCAGATACGATCTTGTCTTAGCAAATACTAGTTTTAGGAAGAGGGAGTCGCATATAATTACTTTTAGCAGTGGTCATAACAAGAGTCAAATAGATTTTCTTTTAACAAGAAAAATAGATAGAAAAATATGTAGAGACTGCAAAGTAATACCTGGTGAAGCACTTACTACCCAACATAAGTTAGTAGTACTTGATATTAACCTAACACGATGACATAATATGAATAAAAGAGTTAGTGACCCTAGAATAAAGTGGTGGAACCTAAAACATAGTAAACAAGTAGAGTTTAGAGAAAAATTACTAAAGGAAAATGTTTGAAATCTTGACTTAGATGCTAATACAATGTGGCTAGAAATGAGTAGTTGCATAAGGAGAGTGTGATCAAACGTATTAGGTATATCTAAAGACTTGTGACCACCAAAGAAGGAAACATGGTGGTGGAACGAGGATGTCCAAGGAGCAATTAAGACTAAAAGAGATATGTATAGGAAAATACCTAAGTGTCAAGATGAAGATGTGTACAATCAATATAGAGAAGCTAGAAAAAAAGCTAAAAAAGTAGATAGTCAAGCTAAAACAAATTTTCACGAAAGATCTATATACAAGGTTAGGTAATAGAGATGGCAAAATATATATATATATAGGCTAGCCAAATTAAGAGATAAAAAGAAACAAGACCTAAGTCATGTAAGATGTATTAAGGACGAAAATCAAAATGTTTTAACGCGCGAAGAGGATATTAAGGAGAGATGGAGAAGTTACTTCGATAGTTTATTTAATGATGACCAAGTTGATACTATCATAGATGAAAACCCACACCAAGAAAGAAATATAAACTATACACGCAATATTAGAATTGTAGAAGTTAAAGAGGCATTGAAAAGAATGAAAATAGGGAAAGCATGTGGCCCATATTAAATACCCATAGAGGTTTGGAAATGTTTAGGAGAAATTGGATTGACTTGGTTAACAAAACTTTTCAATAAAATTTTAAAATCAAAATGGATGCAAATGGATTGGAGAAGAAACACGCCAATCTTCAAAAAAAAAAAGACATTCAAAGTTGCTCAAACTACCGGGGAATTATGCTTATGAGTCACACTATGAAACTTTGGGAGATGATAATTGACAATAGACTAAAAAGAGAAACAACAGTATCAGAGAACCAATTTGGTTTCATGCCTGGGAGGTCAACTATGGAGGTGATTTTCCTTGTAAGACGATTGTTAGAAAAATATAGAGAAAAGAAAAAAGATCTTCATATGGTATTCATAGATTTAGAATAAGCATATGATAGGGTCCCTAGAGATGTTCTTTGGTGGGTTCTAGAAAGAAAAAAGTGCATGCTAGATACATAGACACTATTAATGATATGTATGATGGAGTAGTAACGAGTATAAAGACATTTGGAGGAGCTATAAAAGAATTTCTCATTACGATAGGACTACATCAAGGATCGGCTTTAAGTCCATATCTATTTACTTTAGTTATGGATGAAATAACTAGATATATTTGAGAGGATATATCATGGTGTATGTTATTTGCATATGATATTGTCTTAGGGGATGAAACTAAAGATGGAGTGAATAGGAAATTAGAACTCTGGAGGAATACAATAGAATCTAAAGGTTTTAAGTTGAGTAGGAAGAAAACCAATACATGCATTGTGAGTTTAGAAACACTACACATCGAGATGACGAAGTGGTAAAATTTGGGGAATTAGAAGTTCTTAAAGTAAACTACTTTAGATACCTATGATCAATAATACAAAATGATGGTAACATTGAGAATGATGTCACACATAGAATTCAAGCTGGATGGAAGAAATGGTGGAGTGCAACAGGGGTGATTTGTGATCGAAATGTTCCTACTAAGTTAAAAGCAAAATTTTATAGGACCGCAATTAGGCCAGCTATGCTCTATGGAAGTGAATGTTGGGCGGTAAAGCAACAATAATTACATAAAACGAACGTAGCAGAAATGAGGATGATTAGGTGGATGTGTGGTAAAACTCGTAAAGATAGAATAAGAAATATAGAAATTCAAAGACAAGTAGGAGTAGCACCAATTGATACAAAGATTAGGGAATGGCGGTTGCGGTGGTTTGGTCACCTACAAAGACGGCCTACAAATGCCCCAACTAGAAAACTTGACTCAATAGAAACTGTAGAAATTCAACGAGGTAGGGGCAAACCAAAGTTAACATGGGATGCATTAATTATGAGAGATTTGAATGGTTTGAAAAGCTCACCATCAATTGCACTTAATCGAGCACAATGGAAAAGTTTGATCCATGTAGCCGACCCCAGTTAATTTGGGATTGAGGCTATGTTGTTGTTGTTGTAGTTGTTGTTTGGATTTGGATGGTTTTAATTTCATTATTGCGAATAATAAATGCTCAATTTCTCGTAAAGACATTTTCTATGCGAATGATGATTTGTGTGATAATTTTTATATTCTAAACATGAAAAGGTCCACATATACTCCCGTTCTTAACGTAAATACAAAGAGATTCAAGTCAAATGATTTGAATCAAACTTGCCTTTGGCATTGTCGCCTTGGCCACATTAATGAGAAACGCATTTCTAAACTCCATAAAGATGGACTTTTAGATTTATTTGATTTTGAATCATATGAAACATGTGTATCTTGTTTACTATGCAAGATGACAAAGAGTCCATTTACTGGACACAGTGAAAAGGCAAGTGATTTATTGGGTCTAATACATACTAATGTATGCGGTCCTATAAGCACAATGGCTAGAGGTGGTTATCAGTACTTCATTACATTCACTGATGATTTCAGTAGATATGGTTACATATATATCATGAAACATAAAGGTGAATCTCTTGAGATGTTTTGAGCATTTCAGAACGAAGTGCAAAATCAACTTGGTAAAACTATTAAAGCACTTCGATCAGATCGAGGTGGTGAATATTTGAGCCAAAAGTTTGATGATGTGGGATTTTCTTACAGTTAACTCCCCCAGTAACTCCACAATTGAATGGTGTTTCTGAGAGGAGAAATCATACTTTATTGGATATGGTTCGATCTATGATGAGTCATGCAGATCTTCCTATTTCCTTTTGGGGTTATGCCTTAGAAACTGCTACGTTTACACTTAATCGTATTCATTCTAAAGCTGTTGATAAAACACCACATGAGATGTAGTTTGAAAAAATACCAAGTTTGTCTTTCCTTAAGATTTGGGGCTTTGGGTTTTCATACGACGACAAATCTCAGAAATATTATCAGCCAAATCTACCAAGTGTGTATTCGTTGGTTATCCTAAAGAAACTAAATGATACTACTACTTTATAATCATGCTGAGAACAAAGTGTTTGTTGCTCGAAATGGTGTCTTTATGGAAAAAGAGTTTATTTCAAAAGACAACAGTGGGAATAAAGTAAGTCTTAAGAAATTCAAGAACCACAAATAAATACTCAACCGCCAGTGGGAGATAAACTAAGTCTTGAACTAATTGATCCTCCATAGTTATCACAAGGCCCTCGTAGGTCTGATAAGATAAGACATCAACCTGAGAGATTTGGATTTCTTATTACTGATAGTAGTGCGATATTGCTTATGGATCAAAATGAACCTACTACTTATCAGGAGGCTATTTTTAGCCCTGAGGCATATAAATGGCTTAGTGCCATGAATTCTGAGATGTAATCCATGTATGATAACCAAGTTTGGAACTTGGTTGATTTACCTGAAGGTGGTAAGGCCATTGGATGTAAATGGATTTTCAAGGAGAAAACCGACATGGATGGCAATGTGCATACTTATAAAGCACGGCTAGTAGCAAAAGGTTTCAAACAGACTCAAGGTGTTGATTATGATAAAAAAAATTCTCCTGTAGCTATGCTTAAATCCATTAGAATTCTAATTTCCATAGCCGCATTTATGACTATAAGATATGGCAAATGGATGTCAAAATATTTTTTCTAAATAGAAAGTTACTTGAGGACGTGTATTTGATACAACCTGAAGGGTTTGTTCATGCTTAGACTTCTAGGAAGGTGTCCAAGCATCAAAGATCTATTTATGGATTAAAGCAAGTTTCTCGGAGTTGGAATCTTCATTTTGATGAAGCAATTAAGGAATTTGATTTCATTAAAAATTTAAATGAGCCTTGTGTATACAAGAAAGTCAGTGGGAGCGTGGTTGTTTTCTGGTGTAATATGTTGATGATATATTACTCATTAGAAATGACATCCCAACCATGTAGAGTGTCAAGTCTTGGTTAGGGAAGTGTTTCTCAATGAAGGACTTAGGAGATGTAGCCTACATCCTTGGGATTAAGATCTATATGGATAGATTTAAAAGGCTGATCGATTTAAGTCATAGTGTTTATATTGATAAGGTACTGAATAGGTTCAATATGCAAGACTCTAAAAGAGAGTCATTGCCAATGTCTCATGGTATAAATCTCTACAAGACTCAATGTCCGAAGACTAATGATGAGCGAGAGCGCATGAATACGATTCCATATGCATCAGCTATTGGATCTATCATGTATGCCATGTTATACACTTGACCTGATGTATCATATGCTTTGAGCGCAACAAGCAGATATTAGTTCGATCACGGTGAAAGTCACTGGATAGCAGTAAAGAACATTCTTAAGTACTTGAGAAGGACTAAAGAAATGTTATAAGTCTATGGAAGTTTGGAAGACGAGCTTGTTGTAAGTGGTTACATAGATGCAAGTTTTCATAATGATATAGATGACTTCATATCGTAGTTTGGATATGTGTTTACTTTGAATGGAGGCGCAGTGAGCTGAAAAAGTTCGAAGCAAGAAACTGTCGCAGATTCTACAACGGAAGCTGAATATATTGCAGCGTCCGATGCAGCTAAGGAGGCAGTTTGGATCAAAAAGTTCATCTCAGAACTTGGTATGGTTCCGAGTATAGCTAACCCCATTTGCTTGTATTGTGACAACAACGGGGAGATAGCAAAGGCCAAGGAACCAAGATCACACCACCGATCCAAACATATACTTAGACGTTTTCATCTCATTCGAGAAATCATTGAGATGGGAGACGTGAAGATTTGCGGAGTTCCTACAGAAAACAATGTTGCAGATCCTTTGACAAAGACTCTTCCTCAATGGAAACATGATGGTCATGTTAGGTCATTAGGTATTAGATACATGAATGATTGGCCCTAGTGCAAGTGGGAGATGTTAGGGCATATGCCCTAGGTCAATCTACAAACATTGTTTATCTTATAATTTTAATTAACAAAATAGAGGTTTTATTTGTTGTTTTATTATAAATGATTGCATGTTTACCTTTTAATAAGATCCATGGGTATTTGTTGAAATATCCTAAATGTTCCTAGTTGGTCATTATACTGGGAACTATAATGAATTAAGACTAGTGTAAATCTTGATTGATGGTCATGTAATGATCATGCGTATAAGGATACGAATCAAGATCATGCGTACTTATTAGGGAATAAGATACTAAACCGACCCGCTATGAGAACACCACATGGATTAAGTCATAGGTGTTACTCACGATAGGTATATCATTTAGTCATTCAACTTGAGATTACCATAGACTTCAATATTATGAGCATGATAATTTGACACAATCAAATGTTATCTTTAACCATACAATTATAAAGGTTGTGATTGGTTATGTGAAGGTGTGTAATCAAGATAGAATTTGTCACTCTCGTATAGAGAGAGATATCAGTGGATCCCTCGATAAGATAGACTAATAATGACCAAGTCCATGTGAATTGATATGATCAATGTCACTTGGATGTTTTCAGTTTACCTAAAGATCGAGACTAGTACGATTAAACATTAAGGGTCACTTTCCATGCCTTATGTTTAGTCAAAGATAGCACGCGACAAAAGGATATGATATATGTAGGTTGTATCGATTTTGATATTCATGCTACTTGGGTAGTCATAATGCATTGCTAGAGACCACTTACGACTTGTGTACCAAAATGGTTTTTGGTTCACTGCCAACGTCACATGAACCTATTGGGTCGCACACAAAGAATGACTTTGCACAATTTCAATTTGTCCAGAGTAATGAATTTTATATGATAAAATTCATGACATAAATGCCCTTACAATTTGTTATATGATAACTTATTAATAAGGGCGTATGCGTAAATACAATAGTTGTATTACAAATAAGATTTTAAGTGATGGCTTATCTACACATATAAATAAAGAGTGGATCCCTAAAAAACAAAATAAGATTTCGTTTTAAAATTTTTTGAGTTCTCTGGATTTAGGGAGATAAAGAAAAATCGTTTTTCAATCTCTCTTGGGGCTAACACTTCAAATTGTGGTCACCGTTCGTGTGTAGATTTTTGATAGAGGACGCACACTTGAACGTCTTGAAAATCGAACAATCAAAAGGAAATCACAGAATAAGGTATGATTTACTTTCGTAGATTTAGTTTAATGAAACTTATTTTTGATCCTGTTGAGGTTTTTCAAAATTTGTTTTGAATTTTTCGCTGCTTATGAACCCCAAAAACCCAACAACTACAACTTGGTTGATAGACTCATTCGTCTTGTTTTGATTCTTCCCGTATCTACAACATCAGTAGAGCGAACATTTTCAGCTGTTAAGTGAGTTAAAACTGATTTACTAAGTAGAATGGAGGAAGATTTCCTAGCAGATATTATGGTCATTTATATTAAACGAGAATTCGCTGAAAATATCAATGTAGATGTAGTATTGATGAGTTTTATTCTTTAAAGAATAGGATGACACAACTTAAATAGGTTCTTTTCTTCACATTTTAATACTTACATAATTTATTATTTAATATTATTTTTTATTCCTTACAAAATATTATGTGGTTTTATATTCGGTTCTCTATTGTTTGTGTTTGCTGGTGTTACACTTTTCAATGATCATGACATATTTGTAACAAGTTGACATCAACTTTTCACTCTCAAAATCTATGGTACTTCAATTGAACTCATCAATTAGTAATTTTATTGTTTTTATTTCATTTATTAGGATTGTTCTTGTTCAAACGTGCTTTTTTTTTATGTTCTTACTATTTTGTGGTTATGAGATAAACAATGTTAATTTAATATTTGTAAACCACCAAAAAAATTAATAAATCTAATGGATGTGTATGTATATTAATGAGGTATAACTTATTTAAAATATAAAAAATAGACATTTAATTTTATCCTATGCTATAAAAATTCCTGACTCTGCCTACGACTCTTAGGGGCTCAAGGTATCTTATAATGGAAGCGAGTTATATCCAGCATAAATTTCAAGTTTTCGTTGAGGACACATTTTAGTTTTATAGGGAGGTGGTATAAGAACATACACTGCACAATTTTTTTTTTCAAGTGTGAGATATTTAGTTGTTGACCTAAAATGAGTTGTGGGAATGTTCATGGCATGCAATAGGCCTATAACGAATGATATATGTTACATGAAGGAGTGCATGTCCCCGGATTGAAGTTGGTAACTTAGTTCTCATGATTAAGAGTCTTGCAATTAATTGGATGCGTTTGATCAAAGATTTTGCCAAACCATTCTGAGTATGCACAAGTTGAACATAATGTTTAATGGTAATTCCTATATACATGCAATAATCTTTAAAAGCATGAGATTGAAGTTCTCCAGCATTATCAAGACGAATGGTTTTAATTGGGTTGTTAGGGAATTATGCTTTGAACTTAATTATTTGGGCTAAAAGTTTAGCAAATGCAACATTACGGGTCGACGACAAACAAACATTTGACTACTTAGTTGATGCATCTATCAAAACTATGAACTATCTAAATGGTCCACAATGATGATGAATAGGTCCACATGTCTCCCTGAATGCGTTCTAAGAAAGTTGGCGATTCCTCACAACAATTTTACTTAGGGATGGTTTAACTATTAATTTACCTTGAGAACAACTAGCATAATTATAACACCAACTTGAAAGTATTTTATGAATCCTTAGAGGATGTCCATGCGAATTATCAATTATTCTTCGCATCATTGATGATCCTGGATGACCAAGTCGGTCATGCCACAAAATGAATGTTTTTGGATAATTGATTTTTCTATTCATGACAACGTTCGTTTTAACATGCCTTATATAAGTGAAATATGATCCATAGGATAAAGCAGGCAATTTCTCAAACACTTTTTTTCCCATTTGAAACCAATGTAATATAGATGAATTCTCCATTTTTTCATTCATGGTATTAATATGATATCCATTTTTCGAATATCTTTAAAGCTAAGTAACTTCCTTCTAGATTTTTTGGAGTATAAGGCATTATCAACATGAACTGTTGTACCCCAAGGCAACATAATATTTTTTTTCCATAGCCATTAATCAAATTAGAGATGTCAGATATTGTTTGAAAATTAGCCTCGGCTAAGTTCAAATTAGAGAAATATTCTTTCTTTTTAAAGATTATATCCGTTGTAGCACAATCAGCAAGACAAAAATATCTTTTTTTATTTGTTTCAATATTTGAACACGTGATTTGATGTCCATTTAGATAAATAATGTTTGATGAATTAAAAAAAACATTTTATTTGTATAAAGAAACTAGTACATAGAAATTGTAAAGCACAACAAAAAGATTAGTGCATTGAATTATAGAAATTGAAAAGCATTATATATGGTCATTAAAAACATCAAGACTAGTGTTTGGATCATCATGAAAATTTAGGACATTCATATAATTAATGTCCGACGGCCCATCTTCGATAGTGAAACTCATCTCAACTATTTTGCATTTCTTCTTCAAGGAGGCTTGATAAAAATTAATAAAATGTTTAGGCGTACGACATACATGAGTCCAATGTCCTTTTAGACAACATTGACATGGTTGGTCACGATTACGAGCATGCTCATTTTCAGCAGTATTTTTCTCTTTTTCTGAGTGGTGTCATTTCTATTCAATTTATTTTGGAACTTATCACCACATAATTTATGATACTACTTGTCATGATCTTTGCTAATCGATCATTTCCCTTTTCGATGTCCATGTTTTTTTCTTTCCATGACCATTTTTGTAGTCATTATATGATGCAACATTTTCTTCATGAATTGAAGTGGAACCAGTTGGATGGGAGTTGTGATTCTTCAACAGAAGCTCATTGTTTTGTTCAACCACCATGACATAGGAAATTAATTATGAGTACTTTTAAATTAACGCACTCGATATTGTTGTTGCAATAACATATTTGAGGCATGAAAATATTGAATGTTTTTCCATTATTGTCTTATCGGATATCTTTTCTCCACATAGCCACAGACGAGAAACAATATTAAATATGATTGAGTTGTAATCATAGACTATTTTGAAATCTTATAGCCTAAGATTCAACTAGTCATTTTGAGCTTATGGAAATATCATTGTCTTTTGGTGATCATATCGCTCTTTCAAGCTTAACCATATGGTAAAATGATCTTTATAGTGAGATATTCACTTTTCAAGCCTTCATGGAGATGATGATGAAGGGATATTAGTGCTTTCGCACGGTCTTGTATTGATGTTTTATTTTCTTACATAATAGTGCATTTCAAGTTTTAGCTTGAAGGTGTATCTCGGCATCCAGTTGCCATTACAAATAATTGTTGCTAGTGATATCAAGGGCAACAAATTCAAGTTTTTGAAGATTTGGCATAATCTGAGAATATGTGATAAAATTAAAATTGTGTAAATAGTTTTTCTCCTTTTTATATAAAATAGATAATATACGATTAAATATATATTCACAACTTGATTATTAATATGCAAAATGTACTACTTGTATGAGTTGACGAGACAACCTCCAAGTTGGATGGTGAGATGAAGTCTACTTAATATCATGCCTCCTCAAACGGGATAACGCATCTTCATTTCAATGTTTAGCTTTATCAGGGACAAAGCTTACCCACTATCAACCCAAATTCATAGTACTATATGCTTTATAAAATAAAGAATATAGCACAACTAATCGTTTATAATATAGAGAGAAAAAAAGCTATTTATGTCACATTGACTTTGGATTTGTGATGTAGAAGATCGTCCAAGACACGACTACAGAGCATACTTACGTAGTTAGTGACGTTACAATGCATAGTGTACGAATAAATTACAAATAGATAAATGATGCATGTAACAAAAAAATAAGCATGATAATATGGAAATAAATTGAACTTATTTAAATTGAAAAAAATTATACTTTCCTAGCTTTGTCTCCTTAGCAAGAATTCTTGAACTTTAAGATCTCCTTTTTACAGGAGCAAGCTCGAGCTGATAACATGTTGTAAACTAAGTTGGGACTTGCTAGAAACTAGAGAAGGAAAGTAAAAGACTAAGAACTACTACTACAGAGGATAAGAGAAGAAATGAAAGAGTTGGAATGAAAAGTTCTTCTTAGAGGCAACAAGTTTGAGTCTAGCATTGTTATCACAAAAGCTCAGGTGTTGCAAATTTTTTCTTGAAGCAACGTCACATATTGATCTTGGTTCATGATACTTCAATAATGGAAAAAAAATAAGAAAAAAAAGGAAAAATTCGGATCATCGATTTTTTTTCTTAAAAAATTAAAATATTAAAAATTCAATTTCTAAACTTTGCTCCAAAAAATAGTACCTAGGATATTGTTATGTCCTCTATAGCTAACAAAACTTGCTCCTAATATATCAATGCTAGCTAACATTTAGGCATAAGCTTTAGGAAAATGATTTTTAACATTCTTTTGGTATATATATTTGCTATAAAATAGTGTTGATTCTCTTAAAATTTGTGTGACACACATCCAAGTCAAGTCTACAATTGTGTAGCTATATACGTATGTAGCAGAACCAAACACCCATAAGGTTCCACTAAACGAAGCTTGAATTAACCAAAAAAGGAGTTGATGAGGATGCTTCGCAGGGAGATTCAACTGACTTGAAATATATGAACAAATGCATACATTTATATGAGAAAAAATTAAATTGAATACAATCAGTATAGTTGCTTAATTTGAAACTTATTAATTAAGTTGTTATTATAAATTAAAAGATTATCAGTGTCTAGTTTTAATTTTATAGTTTGAAATTACATACCTGATGTTGGACACTTGCATTTGCCGTAACTTGGGATTTGAAAAAAAAATTTGATTATTAAAATGGACGCATATATACAAAGATCACTAAATTAAGTTGCAAAAAAGTTCATATTCTTCGCCAAAGCATCACTGGTATGGACGAGGCATCACTTGCCAAAAGGCAAGGCTTAGGGAGGTCGTAAGTTTGATACCTGCTAGGTAATAAAAAAAAATCATATTCTATCTAACAATAAATAAATAAGCCAATGAAATGTGCTACTTATTCTATCAATAAACGCAGATGAATGGATAAATAAATCAAGCAAAAATCTACCATAATCAAAATTGAAATGTGATAAAATTGAGACAACAATACAATACAATTTATATTTTTATTTTGGATAAATTTGAGACAACAACCAAATAATGAAGGCTACCTAATTATTATTATTAAGATTTAATAAGAAGCATGTCAATTAATCCCCTTTTTCGGTGAGTGTTTTAGTAATATACTTATGCTAAACATGCATCTCGATGTTGAAAAATATATAGGGTAAATAACATAATATCATAATGTTTAAGGTTTTAAACAAATTTATCCTAACGTTTCGATTTTTACAAATACATCCTAATGTTTTGAAACTGTGTAAATTATATTTTATGAATAAATTTGAGTTGATTTAGGATTGCTTTTAACCTTGTTGTTGCAAATGGGAAGGGTTTCTCTCAATTTATCATGTTATGTGCTACAATTTGTAAGGTTGGAAACTTAAAAATGAGAAGATTTTTGTGAAATCCAGAATTTCATAAACATGATTAGCAGCCTAATTAAGTATTTTCGAATTTAAATTGAGATTTAAGTATTCGAGGCGGGACACATGTGTTACGGGCGGGAGATCATGAGGAAAATATTATTTTTGTGTGTCGAGTGACTAATTGATGTATTATCCTCTATTTTATGCAAAATAGGGTCAAGTTGAGACTTGGACGCGGTGTCCGCATGTATCGGAGAGCGTTGGAAATTTTCTCAATTTTCGACAAAATTGAGGTATTTTTCAGAGTTTAATTTGGGCTAAAAATATAAGAAATAAACATGAAAAATAAAAAGGAAAAGGTAAAATGACAATTAAGGGCATGGGTATTAGAAAGGCATAGATAAGTTGAGGAGGATAGTTTGGTAATAGCATAACTTAAACCTAGTCAATAAGTGTGAATAAAAAAAGGGATTGATTTAAACCACCCTTCCTTTTCTTCTCCCTCAACGAAATTTCTCTCTGTCTCACCCTCTCATCGATCTCTCTCTCGACTTGCTGCTCACGTCCCTCCCATCTCCCCCCGTGCTCTCATATATCGGGTTTCTTCTTTCCACTCTCGACCATCCTCTCTAAATCCAGTGCACACACTCTTCCTCTCTCGCTTGGTTGGTGTATCGGACAGTGAATCGAGGGATAGTGAAGAACAATGGAGTCGATCCTCTGGTTGTGGTAAGTAGTTTGGTTTTATTGATGAATTTTGGAGGTTTAAGTTGGGATTTAGCTTTGGGGATGAGTTTATATGGTTGTGGTGATCACTAGGGGAGGGAGAAAGGAAATAGAGAGGTTGTTGATATTTGGCTTGAAGTCCTAATACAACGTGGTTTAGTTTTCTAGTACAACTCTGATAGAGTTTGGTATTCTAGTACAACTCTGATACTCTAGTGCATATATAAGTAATATAGACCATTAAATTGATAATGTCTTTAATGTCTTGATTAGTTGTGAGAGATTTGGAGGCTTAGTGTTGGTGTAATCTTCTGATTTAATAAAATCTATGTATTATTTGCCGTGGACGTATGCATATTATTGAACCACATAATTCTCTATGTTGATCGTGTGCGTGCGTTGTTTGTTCGCTGCGTTTGCTATAATAAACTGGTATAAGAGCTTTGGAGATAATGAGATCGAAGACGGGCAAGTGATGCAATTGTGAAAGTAAAAGGCAAAAGGCGATTGCTCTTTCGGTTAATTGTTGGAGCAATTTTTACTTGAAATCATTTGTGAAAAAGAAAGATTTGAATCCTTGTTAAAAGATAAAGACAAATAGTTATTTTGTCTTGTAGTGCAACATACAATTGCAGGACATTAATTGCTTTGCAAGACGTTGCATTAGGAGAGAGAAATCAACCTTGATCTTCTCTGATCGCCACACGAAAAGCAAGAAAAAGAAAAGAGGAGGTGTGCAAGGTGGACTGCCCAGATCTGTGACACGCACTACAAATTGATTGACGAGACAGATTTGTATTCTTGATTACGAAGTCATACGGAGTCAAAACTGAATGTAATTTTTTGTGTTGGGATCGTGACATAAAGATCTACGCAGTGGTGGGTGCGGATAGTTGACATGGCTCCAAAAAATAAAGTCAAAAAATTTGACGGGAAGAATGACTTCAACTTGTGGCGGATAAAGGTGCAAGCCTTATTAGTTCAAGAAGGGTTATAGAAGGCGTTATAGGGAAAGAATGCATTGCTGGCATCATTAACAGATGATGAGAAAGATGAGGCCATATAGAAAGCTCATAGTATAATCTTGTTGTGCTTGAGTGACGAAGTCTTGAGAGAAGTATCAGAAGAGACAACGACCGAGGGATTGTGGTTGAAGTTGTAGAACTTGTACATGATACAATCGAACTACAACATGTTATATCTCATGAAACAATTCCATTACTTGAAGATGATAGAAGGGAAGTCTGTGAGAAAACATGTTGATGAATTCAACAAAATAATCATGGCACTGAGAAATGTGGGGTGCAAGCTTGGTGAAGAACAATAAGCTATGTACATGTTGTGTTCACTATCGAAATCCTTTGAGAACTTTATTGATACAATATTATTCAATAAAGATTCCTTGTATTTTAAAGATGTCAAGACTGCACTGAGTTCAAAGGAGTTTCAGCGGATAATGACAAAAAATAGAAGGCAAGAATTTGGGGAAGGATTATCAGTTAGGGGTAGATCTGAGCAGAGAGTTAGAGGCAAGAGAAGTAAATCCAGGAGCAGAAAATTAAAGTGTTTTGGTTGTCACCAAGAATGACACTTTATGAGAGATTGTGTGAAGAGTAAAGGAAAGGGTAGGCAAGAGGCTAAAGTTTATAGAGAAGCATCACTTGCAGAGGAAGATGTACTTAATGTTGTTACAGTCAGCATTGGAAGCTCGAGAGATGAGTTGATATTAGATTCGGGATGTTCCTTTCACATGTGTCCCAAGAAGAATTGGTTTACCACTTATCAGTCAATTAATGGGAGTAAAGTCTTGATGGGGAATGATGTAGCCTGTGAGGATGTCGAAATCAGAACAGTTAGAATCAGAATTCATGAAGGAATTGTGAGAACGTTGACAGATGTCAGACATGTTCCTAATATGAGAAAGAATATGATTTCCTTGGGTTTGCTTGACTCCATAGGTTATAGCATGAAGATACAGAATGGAATGATGACGATATCGAGAGGTGCTATAGTCATGATGAAAGGATTGAAAGTAAATGGCCTTTACACATTGAAAGAAGTGATATCTTAGGTACGTAGATGTATCATATTCGGATACAGAGACAGACACCACCAGGTTATGGCATATGAGATTAGGTCATATGAGCGAGAGAGGATTAACAACATTGAGCAAACAAAGCTTGTTGGCTGGGGAGAAGATAGGTAACCTTGATTTATATGAGCATTGTATGCTTGGAAAATAATTTAGAGTCAAGTTTAGTACTACAGTGCATAAGACAAAGGGTATTTTGGATTACATCCATTCAGATCTTTGGGGTCCTTCTCCAATTCCATCTCTGTGGAGTGGTAAATATATTTTGAATTTCATGGATGACTTCTCGAAGAAAGTTTGGATATTCATCTTGAAGAAGAAAGATGAAGTGTTTGGCAAATTCAAACAATGGAAAACTTTGATAAAGAAGCAGACTGTCAGGAAAGTCAAGCGGTTGAAAACCGATAATGGCCTTGAGTATCGCGGATGAGAGCTTAATAAGTTTTATAGTGATGAAAGGATTGTGAGACACCGCACAGTCCGATATACTCCTCATTAGAATGGAATTGTAGAACGAATGAATAGAATATTGATGGAGAGAACACGGTGCATGCTTTCGAATGCTAGATTGCTGAAGGAGTTTTGGGCTGAAGCTGTTAGCACAGCTTATTATTTGGTGAACCGGTCACCATCCACTGTGATTGAGTGTAAGACTCCTGAAAAGGTGTGGATAAAATCCCCAACAGATTATTAGAATTTGAGAGTGTTTGGTTGTCCCGCGTATGCTCATGTGAATGAAGGTGAATTGAACCAAGTTCAAGGAAGTGCATCTTCATGGGTTACAAGCATGGAGTGAAAGGGCAAAGTTATGGTGTCCCAACACAAAGAAGGTTATGATAAGTAGGGGTGTTATTTTCCATGAGACAGCATTGTTAAGTCCTAAAAGTGTGCAGAGTGCGGTCAGAGAGTCGAGGAACAGATGGAGTTTGAAGCTGATGATAAGGGGAACATGAAGAAGAATGTTTCTGAGCAGCTTAGTTATAGTGGAGCACAAGACACCAATCAGATATCGGAGACACCTATTAATGATCATACATATAGTATTGCCAAAGATCGACTGAGGAGGGAGATATGGCCTTCGGACATATATGATCATGCAGATCTTGTCGCATTAACACTCAGTGTGATAGATGAGGTTCAGTGTGAAGTTCCAGTGAGCAAGCTCAGGGATTGCCTGGACTTGGGTGGAGTTCAGAGACACTAAAGGCCCTCAAGGCATTTATAGAGTGAGGTTTTGATGAAGGCTAGAGAATTCAAGTCAAGGTGGAGATTTGTTGATATCTGGCTTGAAGTCCTAATATAACATGGTTTAGTCTCCTAGTACAACTCTGATAAGGTTTGGTATCATAGTACAACTCTGATATCCTAGTGCATATAAGTAGGGTAGACCATTAAATTGGTAATGTCTTTAATGTCTTGATTAGTTGTGAGAGAGTTGGAGGCTTAGCGTTGGTGTAATCTTTTGGTTTAATGGAATCTATGTGTTATCTACCGTGGACGTAGGTATATCGTTGAACCATGTAATTATCTATGTCGATCGTGTGCGTATGTTGTTTGTTCGCTGCGTTTGCTCTAACAGAGGTCGATGAAGAAGTAAGAGGGGAAACATCACTACTGCTGATTGGGTGTTGTGGTGTTGTTGTTGTTGTTAAATTGATTAGTATTGTCATTGTTTTTGTTTGATGGATTGATTACGTTATTGATCGGTTGAGAAGGGGGAGGTAGAGGAAATTGTGGTTGTTGTAATTGATGTTGTGTTGTAATGTCGTTGAGTCATTGTGGGGCTATTGTTAGTATTAGTATTGATGTTGTGGGTTAGCTTGAGGTTGTGATGATGATCTGATCTCATGTTTCTTGATAAATCCTTTTTTAGGATTCAAAAAGATTTTCCAGACATCAAATAATAATGGGTTTGGGGGTATGTTCTCCAATTCACCATCTCATTCATTTTTTTAGTTAGTTAGGCAACTCAAAGGTTATTAGAAGAAGATAGAAATGGTGTCATTGTGATTCTTGTAGTTTGTTGTCTTAATTTTGTCCCACTTTGGGGATTTGATTTCAGTCGATTAAATTGATCATCATTATAGATGAAATGCATGGTTTGGCGATTCAATGGAATTGAATGCATTGTATAGTGATGTAAATAGATAAATTATATAGTTTTATTGGTTAGATGGTCAAATTAAGACTCATTAAAGTTTTTAAAATGAAAGTTTGGAAATAGAATAGCCCACACTTGCAAATTGAGACTAAATGCTAATTTGGGAATTTATAAGCAAGTTATATGTTATTATGAAACTAAATAGGTGGTTAAGATATTATTTATAGTCCAATAAATTGTTTATGACCTAATTTGAAGTACCTAGGTGATTTGTGATAGTTTACTAGTTAAACGGGTGGATTAGAACCTTCATTGAAGTTTAAAAACATATAAGAGAATTAACGGAGTTTGTGAAAGTGGTTTGAACTGCATTGTGAGTTTGAAAATGGGTTTTAATCCCATTATGAATTGAAAATAGAATGTAAAGTATTAAAATGGAGTTGTAACTCTAAATAATGAATTTTTTGATTTTATAGGACTTGTCGAAGTACGTGAAAGCTGGAGAACGTTGCGTGAGGCTTCGCCACCAACTTTGAGTTGGTTTGACTGTAAGTAAACCCTACAATGATCTTTAATGTTTATGGAGATTATCTTTGTACATGCATGTGTGTTTAGCCTATATTGCATTTTGCATTATTCTTGGTCATGCATTCATGGCATACGGGTCACATTGTCATGTTCAGTCTCAATCAGATATCTCGCCTAGGTGAAAAAGACTAAGTGCAAGTAAAGCTAGTCAAGACTAGGTATCTCGTTCAGGTGAAAAAATTAGATGCGAGTAAATATGTAAGCAAACAATGTTGATTCCGGAAATCATGCATTGGACTTCCATTACTGTTTTAGGTTCATTGTTAGGTCGGCCAACCTATTTGTGAAAATTGAATAGTAATGAAAGGGTTTCACTTTGTTATATAAATTTCTTGTTATTTGGAAATGCAATTACATGTCTCCATGTATTCAGATTAACATTTGCACGAGTACAGAGCAGTGTATGAGTTTACTTACCTGACATCTTCGAGTTGTTTTTTATGATGTCAGACTCTTTGTGAAGACAGGGAAGAATGGATAAGACTCGAAGATCTTTTTATTTTGTCTCAAGTTTAAAGTTTAATTTTGTGTTGTAATCTTTTTATATATATTGTTTTGGGCTTTGGGGTAAGTTTAGGACGTAAAATACCAGTGAAAGCTTATGAGAGTCTCCTAAATTAGTTTAAAAGAAGGTTTATGTTTAGTTTTAGTGTATTTTGAGATTGGAAATTTGTAATTAAGGTATCAGAGACTCGTTAATTTAAAAGCTTGAATTTGATAAATATTATGAACTGTGGGGAATTGTGAGTCATTTTAGGCTTTTCTCCATTCTGGTGTCTATTAGGTGAATTTTTTGGCATGCCACTTTTAAGGAAGGTGCAGCCGAAATTTTTATAAAATACGGATGATAAACATACATAATTTCTTAATTTGCTCAAACAAAAAAAATTACGAATCGAGTTCAGTTGAGGATATAAATTTAGTTTGGAGCATTATAAGGATTGAAATCAAAAGTGTTTTGAGGTAAAAAATTTCTAGTAAGGTTTAGGTTCCTAATTAGGGGAATTGTGACGACCCTCCCTTAATTCAGGACATCATCTGGCATAATCCTGTCATTTAAGCCTTAATCTTAGTCACGTTGGAGTTAACAACGTATTAGTCAGTCTTTTGTTTCATTTAACTCGTTATACGTACTCAAGATAATTATTCTTCATTTCTCGTTATTTGTGATTTTCATAGTTAATTAAAACTTTTACAACAATTTAATATTATCAGCGGAAAACTTAATAAAAACACCTACCGTGGAAACCAAGAAACAACTACCACATGTATATAAACAATGGAACGACGATGACAGTGTAATCAACATGTGTCTGGTCGGGAAACTATCGCTAAACCCAAATATATACAACCTAAGAGTACATAAAAAACATAAAGTAATTCATACAACAAAATATAAAAAACATACAAAATCTAAAGTAACATCATGTAAACGGCTCAAGGGTAGTCGTCGATTTTTCCTTGCCCGTCCTGCAACTTGATGAATCTATACCCACCATCATAAAAAGGATGGTGAATACAGTAATGTAGAAAGTAACACTAATAGACATTTATCCACATTTTCAAACACAACAAGAATACATTGAAAGGCATATGTAAACCACATAACAATATAAAAACATGACATGGTACACAACATCATAGCTAAACCAAGTGATCAATAGAAATATTATCAAAGAACTAAATCCAAACAACCATATATCCAACATATTGGCCAAGATATTTCCCTTTTGGTCACATAGATCTCTGGTAATAACTTAGTTAACAATGCATGTAGATACTATCCTTATCGGTTGTGAAACATGACATATCAACCTCATGTAATAAGTCAGCACACATAGCACTTTGGTAATACCCTAATTGGTCACCGTTTAATCATTTCATCAACCTTATATAGTTGGTTCGTGTCACATTCTAGTCAAAATACTGACATCCCCGGGTCCATACCCTATGTGCCGCGTAACCACAAATCAAACCATGAAACCTAAACACATGTTCTAATTTAACTACAATCATATAATGAGATAATGCACACACTTCATAGCACCGAGAATACAACAAGTATAGCAGTACAAATAACTTTAAACATGAAGCAATAACAAGAAATGAAATGGAGAGAAATATCTCAATTAGTTTACTTACAAGTCACGCAAATTTCCTAGCTTAACCGGCCTCTCGACACCCCAAAATGCGTCCCTGAACTCCTGAAACTCTCCTCTAAGTTCTTGAGGTTAATTAGGGTGCTTTAGGAATCGTACAAGATATTAGAGTTGGTTTAAATGGTTGTACATTCCAATTTTTAAAATAAGCCCCATCAATAATTTGGTTATGTCCAAATCTACTTTAATAAAATAGGGATGGTTTTGGTGCAACAACTTGTGAGTTGATTTCAACTACCAAAACGTTAAAATTATGTATTGTAGCTCAAAGAGAACTATGTCTTAGCTTTCCAGAACTGTAATATTTTTGCAATTTCGATAAAAATCAAAGGAGATATGAAAATTCTACCACAATGGCTTAAAATAGTTTTAATTTTCGACTAACAATTTTGTAAAATTAATTTTTCTTAAACCATAGCTTGAAAACTCATGATTTTTTTTATTGAAGCCTACAAACATATCCTAGAATATTATACTAAAAGATGAGCTTAATTTAATAAGAAATGAAGGAGTTATGCTCAAAACAACAGGACATTAGTAAAATTGTAAACCCAAACATTCCAGATTCATCATTAAAGTTGGAGAGGATTTTAGACATGAAAACATTTGAATTTCAAAATAATTTAGTAGGCTAAATTGATCCCTTTTGGGTTAGCTTTCAAATGCCACCAGGATTGGTCTATTTCGATTTAAAATGAGGAAGTTATAACAAAATTACAGAGGCGGGTTCATAATACAACAAGCAGAATTTCAATTTTGGTCTTGCAACTTCAAAAATTCATAACTTTATGAAAATAAATCCAAATCCAGAATTTCTTTAGAGTAGAATTAGTGGAATTTCACAAGGAATCCAAATAATGAATTAGATTTTGAAAAGAAAGTCATTTGCCCATTGTAATTGCTGAAAAACTGAAACTGAACCAAGAACTACAATTTAACAATTAAAATAAGTGGTAATGTATATTGGTTTACCTAGTGGTATGACTTCCTTAACTTGATCATCACCTTCGCAATTCTCTGAATTTCCTCAGCAATACTTCAGATCATCTCCTCGGATCTCTCTATTTCTCTCTCTCATTTGCTTAAATTGAAGATGGTTGTTTGCATGAAAACACCACTCATTCTATTTATATAGTGATAAGGTTCAATTTAAGTCATTGATCTCTATGTATACATCCTTCTCTAGATAAATCTTATGGCTTAAAATGTATTCTACAACCCATCATTCATCCACTAACTCACATCTACTAACACCAAACTTAACTCAATTTATCTAGTGATGGTATCTACACGTATCTCGAGGAACATCAATGGCTATTATTTTATTTTTCTAACTTAGGTTACATTAATATCAATTCAACTATAGCTACATCAAATTAGCTATTTAAGCCACACTAACTTAAATTAAAACTTACCACATCACTCTCTACCCCGATCCCACGCCCGCACCCATATCGAGGCGCGTCTCCACGTCCATTTACCAATAGAAATGACTTAATAAATCTACACATATAAATGCATTAAGCATCAATCATACCAAAAGTAATACCTTGCTCGGTCCTCGTGCCGAGTGTTAAGACCGTGTACCCATTCTCGGGCAACATCACGGATCGGTGACCCTTAATTACGAACCAAATCCACTATTAGAAATTTGGGTCGTTACAGGAATTAGGCTAAATCAGGACTTAGTGAGATGGGTCTTGACAACTTTAGGATAAATTTGTAAAAATCTAACCATTGTATAGAATATATTGTATGTAAATACAAACGTATGTTACTTAATTTTTCCCCTTTTTTGATAAGAAAGCAACTTATCCTCCCTCAAACGTACACATCGGGAGACTTGAACCCTTCACCATTTGTAAAATCCACATACGTAAAGCTACCCCTAAATTGGTTAATGGCACGCCCTTCAAACATATACCTATTTGATTTTATATATATTTAATTTCACTGAATTCCTCTAAAAATCAACTGGGACCAATCGAACAAACAAGGGCAGAAAGAAACACACTTTTTTATTTGTGGGTGTCCAGGCGATCCTAACTATTCCTACGAGGCCTTGGTGCAATCGGCCCGAGCATACCCCAATCACCCGAGCAATCTTGCCACACCGGAGAATAGAAACCAAGGTTGTGCTCTTAACTCACACAACCCCGCCTTTGCCCTTTCCGTTGTGGCAATCTGAACGGGTTAGAAACACATACTTAGATTAGTGCGACTTATTAGTACAATTCCTCCAAAGTTTCAAGAGGCCTCAAGATTGCCACATTGTTGATAGTAGCTATTGAAGGTATATGAAGCATGGGAAACAAGTGTGTTCGGTTTGAAGCATGTCTCGCCCAACTTTTAAATCATATAAGTATTCCGATAAACCAACACTGACATTTGGTCTCATTGATTCGGCGTATTTGATCTCCTTAATTTGGCACCTCCTTCGAAGAAATTGGTATTTTGTATTATTCACAATTGTCATTGTCAGTCCCCTGTCATTAAGACGATTGACCAGCCTAGATTATCTTAATTCTGTGATAATCTAGTTAGCCTAATCTATTCTTTTAACTTTGACCTCAAAATAATAATCATTTCAATCCTTTATAAGGCTCCAAAACTAAATTTATATCCTCAATTAACTCAATTCATGATTGTTCAATTGGAGCAAATTGGAAAATCATATGGATTATTCTCCATTTTTTGTAAACATTTCGACAACACCTCCCCTAAAAGTGGCATGTGGGAAAACTTCCATCTAATAGACAACAGAATTGGGGAGAGGCCTAGAAGGACTCGCAACTCCCCACAGTTCACAATGTTTATCAACTTCAAATTTGAAAACTAACTTAGAGTTTCTGAATACTTTAATTACAACTTTACAATCGCAAATAAACCAAAACTAGAATTGAAACCTCGTAATTCACTTTAAACTAATTGAGGAAACTCCCATAATATATTCAAGAGTATATCACGACCTATGCTCACCCCGGAACCCAACATAATAATATATAACAAGATTACAACGAGAATCGAACTTTTAAAACTGAAAACACTCACCAAGATCATCGAGTCATGTATATTCTTCCTTGCCTTCGTAGAAAATCTGACAACATAAAAAACAACTCGAAGATGTCGGGTAAGTAAATTCTTACATTGATTTGTACTCATGCAATTGTTAGTATGATACATGGAGACATGTAATTGTATTTCTAAATAATTAATAATATATATGAGTCAACACGACATGCAATCCACTCTGTCACTATCTCCCAACTGTAATCAAATGTCGACTTTCAAAAATAGTACAGAGACAATATTAAAAGATCATGAAATACAGAGATAAATTGTCGGCATTAGACTCTGCTAGTCTCACTAGACGACATAGAGGTAGGATTGAAACCAAGTTATAAGCAAACCTGTGGCAGCCCCAGCCGCCCCAGGGGGTGACGTGTCTCTGTGTACTCCTTGCCGTCTGGCCCAACTATACGTGTCCGACACCTGCCCATCCTCTTTATGTCTCGTCACTCGTGTCCACAAGTGTAATATTAGATAAACTAGTAAATCATCCTTATATTCTTTGTCCCATACCAACTGTGGCTATATAACTGTTTCAACTATTACCTAGTTGACAATTTATTGAGATCCTAACCATACTACTGTGTTGTATTTTAAGGTTAACATATTCAGCGGAAGTCTTACTTATTTCCATTTAAACAAGATAATTTAGCATGATAAACATTGTTCAAAGGCAAAACCTACTGTGGAAAACCCTGGAAAGTACTATGTATATAAGTGACATCACCACAACAGGTATACATACATGTACTGTGTTATCTCAAGTCTCCCAATACCCAAAATATACGAAATATTAAAAATAAACACGTACAAGTAGGTCCTCGATAGTGGGCAATCATATGTAGTCGCCTAGGATCCCCTTGCCCCTACTGGTACTAGAATCTGCACTCAATCATCACGAAAAGACAGATGACGAGTACAGTAAGTAAAATCTCAAGGAACTCCTCTGAGCATTCATATGATAAAATAAAGGAAATACAAGGAATGTTGTCAAGTAAACATGCAGAATGTAAATTAGGCAACTGTAAATGGCTCATCGCATGAATAAACAACAGACAAACTAACAAATGTGTGTGATATCTCCAGATGGACTAGATTGTACTTCGGGTCACCAAGTTCCCACCAGTGTTCGCGTCCAACTGGCCCAGCTATTGGTCCCTTGCGGTGCTGGCCAAAGCCGCTGAGTCACCGACACGTGCACCAAGGCAAGCCCAGGTCGTCATTCACTGAAGGTCGGGTCACACGTGCTACAGTCCAGTGCCTCATGAACACACAACAAGGAAATTTGGGGGAATAACTTCAACCCATGTCCAAATATCCGAACAAAAAGATGAACAACAAGGAATAATAGAAACAACATGTAAACAAAATAAATACTCATAGTTTTTTAGTTGGGTTTTACAAACCTCACACCGCTCTCCGACCTCCCCGGACTCCCGTACCCGACCCGTCAAGCTCCCCGACACTGAGCTTCAGTCCACTAAGTCCCCGAAGTCCATTTTTACCAGTTTAGTTTGTTTACAAAGGTGTAGATATGTATTAGGTGGAAAATCTCTAAAACAATCCTAAATTCTCATTTTCATATGTCATTAGCGCGCTAATTTGTATACCTAGCGTGCAGTTTTGAGTTAGCGCGCTAAGGAGGTGTACCTAGCGCGCTAGATGGAATTAGTGCGCTATTGTTCTTCGTTGCGAAGAACAACGGCACGTTTAGGATAGTTAGCGCTCTAATTGCCTTCTGGGACATAATTCTCAATTCGAGAATTCTGTCCTAGCCCTCTCAATTTGCTATTCTTACTGGTCTATTACCCTATCCTCATCAAAATGACTTCAATACATCAATTAGAACACTGTAGATCATTTAATTAACCCAAATTTTTCAAATTCATGCATTCACCACAACCCCATTAACAATCAAATTCATCAAAAACTAACTAAACCAGTGATAAATTCTCCTTATATATGATCTAATGACATGAAATGCATCACATTTACCCAGCAAACCAAAGGCTAAACCATCAACTCGAATTTTACTAAACACACCCCAAAAACGGGTTCATTTGCAAGCTTAAAAGGTGGAGAATATGTTTACCTAGATTATATCACTTGGTTTGGTCTCTATAGTGATGAATTCCAACTCCAAATCCTCTCTTCTTCCTCTAAATCTTTTGGTTTGCATGAGAGATTGGTAATGGTTCTGATCCAACATTCCATTAACTTTCTTATATACATGTTTTATTGGAATCAATTGTGTGTACGTATCCCGAGGCATGTCTTGCGTTTCACAAGCATGCTGTCCTATACCTCCTGGTGACTCTAATAGCACACTCCTCATCTAGTACTACTCACTATGTAAATCTAGATGTCCATCTCATGGCCCCCTTTTTATTTAATGAAACTATAGGCTTCCCTTTATTTTATTAAATGTCACATTACATTAAGCCTTATCCAACCATATGGCTAGTGTTTTATTTATCAAAATAAACCAACTCATCGTCACACTAACCCCCAGCTACCCGTACCAGGTGCCCCGCGTCTCGACACGCATTTCAAGGTGCGTCATAGCCTATTGTTCGAGTTCATTTAATAAGCATATGGTTACATTAATCATCTCGATACCCGCGTTAGCACGCACTTCGAGGCATCTACCCGTCACACAACCTCGTACGCTCTTGTGATTCAACATACACATATGCGATGCATTTAACCAATAATTGAATATATCACACCGCAATTAGGTCATCCAACACACAATTAAACCAGTGTACCTAGGTCGACGTGTGTCCTAACCTACCCACAGCGTCCACGTAGATCTGACCTGGCGTCCATGTCTACAATTTCGAGAAATTAATGGCATTATTAAAATGGACCGTTACAGTTCTTCTCAACTAAATAAAAATTTCGTCCCGAAATTTAACCGTAGCTTAAATCTCATACCAGAAAATAGCTGAGGGTATCGCTATCTCAACGTCGACTCGAGCTCCCAGGTGAGTCCCTTTGTCCTATGATGCTGCCAACGAACTAAGACCTTAGAGAGTTCCTTGTTCCTGAGAATCTGTACTCTGCAATCAACAATCTCTATCGGCCTCTCCTCGTAAGTCACGTCAGGCTGAACCTCAATCTGTCACAACTCAATAGTCGGTCTCGATCCTGCCCTAGCTAGTCTTAGCATCAAAATGTGAAATGTAGGATGAACCCCAACTAACTCACCAGGTAGCTCTAATCGATACGCGAAACTGCCCACTCGTTGTGCAATCCGGTATGGCCCAATGAACCTCGGCGCCAGTTTCCCCTTAATACCAAACCTCTGTTGACCTTTCCAAGGGGAAACCTTCAAATACACCATGTCGCCCTCCTCACGCTCAGTCCCTCGTGATAAAGATCCGCGTATTTCTTTTGTCTATCATGTGCAGCTCGTAACCTTTGTTGAATCTGTTTGATATTCTCTATGTGATCAACAACTATCTCAAGTCCAACTGTCACTGTATCTTTCAACTTCGCCCAACAGGCAGGTGATCTATAAGGCCTCTCATACGATGCCTCAAACAGTAGCATGTCAATGCTCGCCTGATAGCTGTTATTATAGGCAAACTCACATAAAGGCAGATAGTCCTCCCACGAACCCCCAAACTGTAATATACAAGCCCTGAGCATATCCTCAAGATCTGTATCAGTCGCTCTGACTGTCCGTCAGTCTGAGGATGATAAGTCGTACCCTGCATAGCCTCCCAAAGCTTTGATGTCAACCTGGGATCTCTATCTGATACGATGGAAATCGGTACTCCATGCAATCTAATAATCTCACGCTCAAACAATATGCTCAGTTGAGGAAACGTGTATCTCATGGAAATCGGAATGAAATGAGCTGATTTCGTCAGTCTATCAATCACTACCCATACTGCATCGTGATGCCTCGATATCTGCGGTAGTCCACTAAAGAAATTCATGGTGATGTGCTCCCATTTCCACTGTGGAATAGGCAATGGCTGTAACAATCCACCGGGTCTCCTGTGCTCAGCCTTCACCTGCTGGCAAATGTGACAACTCCTGACGTATTCACCTACGTTAGCCTTCATCCTTGGCCACCAGAATAATCGTCGCAAATCATGGTACATCTTGGTCCGACCAGGATGAACTGTGTAGCGAGACCGCTGTGCATCTTCTAGAATCTCATCCCGTATATCCTGATCTGCAAGTATTCACAATATTCCTCGGTGTCTCTGTTGAGTCGTTAATTATGTAATATTATATATAGGTTATTTATATATTTTTATTGTCAAGTCTCCAAAATACTAGCCTAATTACGTTTATTTATTATTTTCAGGGTTAACGGAGTGCGCGGTTGAATTCGTGGCGGAAAAATACTCAAAATGGAGTATTTACTTGCAGTGATCGGATGCCAGACAATTGGCCTCGAAATACGCGTTGCGCGGTGGGTCGAATAGCCGTAAGTATGTTTCAGCCAATAAGAAGATGCCACGTCAGTGCCACGCGTCACACAGCTGCCAAGTGTCGGCGCCTATTAGTCCACAAACCACACACAAAGCCGGCGCCACCAATGGGAAATCGCCACGTCGGCCGGGATAGACCACGTCACACACCGCCTTTTCTTCTTCGCGTTTCAGCGGCCTATCGATCGGCCTCGGGATGCGTTCAAGCTCGGACTCCCGAGATTCGCTGCGAGTCGCGCGACTCTCTTCCGCGTTTCGTGTCCACGTGGCGGGCTCCCATTGACGACGCGTCACCAAAGAAGCGGTTCGGCCAATCCGACGCGACACGTGGCGCTCTTCCTCACTAGTCAGTATCACGAGCGGTTTGTCTCATCCAATCATAACGCGCCACGTCACACCTGCTAGTTTGATCGCCCAATCCGTGTCTGCCACGTGTCCTTGACTTGCAACAAGCTCCAACCAGCACCAGATCCTCCTCGGCGCACGTGTCACAAATAAAACCCAATTTTGGGTTTCGTTGGGAAGGGGGCAGAAGGGTATATATATTTTTCTTCTTCTTCTGGGGGACGGATGGGGCGACTGCTATTCTCTGCTCGGCCTCTCTTGGCCGACATCTCTCCCCCATTTATTATTTTTTCTTTTCTTTTGTGTTCTTCAACTATGCGAGGCTAAAACCTCTAGCCTAGGCAAGACTGCGACGGAGGTTCGATTGTGCGTATCAATGGATTTGTGAGATTTACATATTTTAATTTCAATCTTTTCATTATTATTTTATTTTCTTTGGTATTGTTTTAATAATAAAGGTTAAACACTGGTTTAAATCTTGATTTACGTGCCAGTAGGTCGTACGCACCCGTACTTGTGCAATAAGACCACACTAGTGGCATTCGACCATACCGATTGATTAGACCCTTTTGGGACCGGTTGAATACCTTAGAAATCTAGGCTAAATTGGACACACGAGTGATCCGATTGTCTAGGTGTAGTGCCTTCACGTAGCTCATTGCGGTCACGTGTTAAACCCAATGCGCTTGAGTATAGGGTTATACGTTTGATTAGGGAAATAGTCACTGTCGTACCTGATGGGGCATGTGCCATAGGTCAATCCATTAACTGTCTTTATGAATACTTTTAGTTAATAAAATAGAGGATTTCATTTGCTGTTTATTATAATTAATTTGCATGTTTACATTATAATAAGATCCATGGGTATTTACATAAATATCCTAAATGTCCCTAGTCGATCATTATACTGGGAACTATAATGAATTAAGACTAGTGTGAGTCTTGATTGATGATCATATGATGATTATACGTATAGGGATACGAATCAAGATCACGAGTACTTGTTAGGGAACAAAGTACTGGGACGACCCGCTATGAGAACATCACATGGATTAAGTCATAGTTGTTTCTCATGATAGGTATATTTTTCAGTCCTCTGACTTGAGATTGCCAGAGACTTCAACATTAGGAACACAATAATTTGACACAATCAAACGTTGTCTTTAACCGGACGATTATAAAGGTTGTGATTGGTTTACTGTGTGAGCAATGTGATGAAGTTGTGTAATCGATATAGAATTTGTCCCTCTCATATAAAGAGAGATATCTAGTGGATCCTCGATGTGTTAGATCGTTAAAAGGCATAGTCTAAGTGAATTGATATTGATCAATGTCACTTGGATGTTTTCATCTACCTAGGGATCGAGACTAGTACGATTGAACATGTTGGATGACAATTCCATGCCTTATGTTTGATCAAAAGGATATCGTGTGACAAAAGGATGTTATATACACTATTGATTAGGTTGTATTGATTTGATATTCGTACAACTTGGGTAGTCATAATGTCTTGCTAGAGACTGCTTATGACTTGTATACCAAAATGTGTTTTGGTACACTGCCAACGTTGTATGAGCCTATTGGGTCGCACACTAAGAATGGTTTTGCGAGATTTTAAGATGGTTCAAAAAATAAATTTTATATGATAAAATTCATGACGGAAACGTCATTGTGGTGTATTACACTTATACTTCTTTAAGTAAGGGTATATGTGTAATTTACTTAACCGTCTATATACAAGGGTTGTATAAATAGACGCTTTAAGTTAGAACACAGGTACAAAAGAAAAAAATGCCGAAACTCTATTTTCGTTTTAGAAACGACTTAGGGTTTTTTGGTATGCTTTGGATCGTTTTGGAGAGAAACAAAAAGGTTTGGTATTCTCTCGAAGCTAGCACTTCAAATCTCGGCCGCTTAGTTCGTGTGAATCATTGATAGAGGCGTTCGTCGTTAGCAGCGCCTTAGAGATCAATCAACCTTCTGAAAGGTATATTGCGATTGAGGTATGATTAAGTTTTTCATGGTTTAAACGTTTTTAATGGAATTAGATTCGGATCCTGTTGGGGTTTTTGTCAAAACTGTTTTGTAATCTTCGCTGCGTATGAACCCCAAAACCCAACAGTGGTATCAGAGCCTTCGAGTTTGATTCCATTAAACTCATTGCATGTTTTCTTCTGATATATACATGATATATGATTGAAAGCATGTTAATAGTTGATGTATATGTGATATACATAAGTTTTATGTGAGATTTATTATCATGTTTTGTGTATATGATACATATATTCGTGATTTAATTGAAATTAGTTTCGTACATGCTAGTAACCATGTTAGGTTAATTTGAATAATTTTAATGAATTGAGTTTCGTGTTCTATGATCCTTGACACCATTAGGTTCGATTAGGATAGTAGTTCATGATTCAATTACATGTTTGTGATTATTTGGATGAGGACCGAAATTGCAAATAATTAATTTTCGAAATTATTTATTTATAAATAATTAATTTTCGAAATTATTTATTTATAAATAATTAATTTTCGAAATTATTTATTTATAAATAATTAATTTTCTTATTTTTTATAATTAATTAATTTTCTTATTTATTTATCTTGTTATATCTATTTTGTTATGAAGTTTCTATTTGATAAAGATAGATAACAAATTAGAATATAAGATAAATATCAAGAATCTTGCTATTGGTGATATACTAGGATTCAAATATCTTAAATCCAAAATAAATAATTAATTTTCGAAATTAATTATTTATCTTGTTATATCTATTTTGTTATGAAGTTTCTATTTGATAAAGATATATAACAAATTAGAATAGGAGATAAATATCAAGAATCTTGTTATTGGTGATATACTAGGATTCAAATATCTTAAATCCTAATTGGATTAGGATAAGATGATTAGTTAGATGTGGGCCCGGGTTAATTAAAATGTTTTAATTGACTTAATTTCGGATAAATTAAGGGGTTAATTTATGATAATAAAATCAATGAAAAATTATGATTTTCTATAGCGAATTTTAATTTTCTAATTGAGATTCGTCTTCTAAAAAAAAAAAAAAGAGGCGCCGCTTTTTGCACTCGTCCATTGACCGGCCAATGGACCATGTCTACTAATCCTAGCGCCTTTAAATTCTTTTATTAATGAACAAGATATAAAAAATCTCCAAATTGTTTAGTGATTGAGAAAATCAATAAAATATATGATATTTCATTGTTTACATAAAATCACTAAAACTTTATAAAATCCCTCTATTAAATTTTAAGTCTCGTGTCATCCATTTTAAACACTTGTCAAGGCCTCGATCACACTAATATAGTTTCAAATGCATAGTGGGTGTATTGTGTTATCTTGGTGAGACAAGTTGGGTAAGAGTTACATAAATGTTTAAAATGGTTCGACTTAATAAAGCCAACAAAATAGTTTTGAGCTTTAGGCAAATGATGAGATAAAAACATGCTAAGACATAAGATGTCCCATATCTCATAAAAGGATCTAAAAATTACATAAGATGTAATTGGTAATTGTTACCTACCTAAATAATCTAGTTCTCGTGTTTCATGCCATAGTTTGTCATAGAATTAGGTGAAATATGGATTTTAGTCCCCTAAATAAACAATGACGTTTTAGGAGGGTTGTTAATTTAGTGGGAGTCTATTCCTCTATACTAAAATAAACTTTGCATAATCTTTATTATAGATCAATGGCCTCTTCAAGTAACAATAATCCCCTCGTCATCGCGATCCATCCTTGAGAAGGATAAGCTATCTCGGGACTAACTTTCTTGATCGGTTCGAAACTTGAGAATTGTTCTTAAGCATGAACGCAAGTTGTATGTCCCGGATGCTCCAATCCTTGAGGACCCACCACCAATGCTACGAAAGTCATGAAGGATGCGCATAATAAGCATATCAACGATTCTACGATGTTGCATGTATTATGTCGGCAACTATGGTTCCCGAACTTCGAAGGACATGAAACTAATGGAAGCCTACGACATGGCTATAACGCTTGAAGGAAATGTTCCAACAAAGCAAGCTAGGCAAGAAAGGTTCGAGACAAGAAAAAACCTACATTCTTGCAAGATGACCGAGGGTGCGTCGCTTAGTCCTCATGTTACGAAGATGAAGGGCTATGTTGACCAACTTGATAGACTCAATTTCCCATAAGCCAAGAGTTGGCTACGGATTTGATCCTAAATTCATTACCGGAAAGTTACTCACAATTTGTGATGAACTACAATATGAATAATATGGAGAAATTAATTTCAGAGTTGCATTTGATGCTCAAAAATGCTGAACAAAATATCAAGAAACCCTCTAGTAATGTGTTGATGGTCCAAAAGGGAAAGGGAATGAAGAAGAAAGGCAAAGGCAAGGCTAGGTTGCCAAGGCTGTTGATGCACCTATCGCAAAGCCTATGGAACAAGTCAAGCCCCGGCCTGTTCCTACTTCAAAACACCCAAAAGAAAAGGAAGAAAATTGTCATTTCTGTAATCAAACCTATCTTTGGCATTGTCGTCTCGGACACATAAACGAGAAACGCATAACGAAGCTCCATAAAGATGGGCTTCTAGATTCATTTGATTTATAAACATATGAAACATGTGTATCTTGTTTACTAGGATACTAAAAGTCTCTTTACTGGACACAATGAAAGGGCAAGTGATTTATTGGGTCTAATACATACTGATGTATGCGGTCCTATAAACACAATGGCTAGAGGAGGTTATCAGCACTTCATTACATTTATCGATGATTTCAAAGATATGGTTATGTATATCTTATGAAACATAAAGTTGAATCATTTGAGATGTTTCAAACGTTTCAAAATGAAGTGCGAGAATCAACTTGGTAAAACTATCAAAACACTTCGATCGATCGAGGTGGTGAGTATTTAAGCCAAGAATTTGATGATCATCTTAGAAATTGTGGGATTGTCTCCCAATTGACTCCACCAAAGAACTCCACAATGGAATGGAGTTTCGAAAGGAGAAATCGAACCTTATTAGATATGGTTCGATCTATGATGAGTCATGCAGATCTTCCATTATCCTTTTGGGGTTATGCATTACAAATCTGCAGCCTTCACTCTAAATCGAGTTCTTTCTAAAGCGGTTGATAAAACACCATATGAGATATGGTACGGGAAGAGACCTAGTTTGTCTTTTCTTAAGATTTGGGGTTGTGAGGCTTATGTAAAACGACAAGTCTCAAAAAAACTAGCACCTAAATCTGACAAGTGTTTATTTGTGGGGTATCCTAAGGAAACAAAAGGATATTACTTTTATAATCTCGCTGAGAATAAAGTGTTTGTTGCTCGGTATGGTGCCTTTATGGAAAAATAGTTTATTTCAAAAGACACTAGTGGGAGAGAAATAAATCTTGAAGAAGTTCAAGAATCACAAATAAACATCGAACATTACTCGGAAGTTCAACAACGTTCTGAACCAGTTGAACCTCCGCAAGTGACACAAGGCCCACGTAAATCTGGTAGGGTAAGACATGAGCCAGAGAGATTCGAATTTCTCATTACTGATAGTCGTGATATGTTACTTATGGATCAAAATGAGCCCACCACTTATCAAGAGGCTATGTCTGGACCAGACTCAGATAAATGGCTAAGTGCCATGAATTCCGAGATGCAATCCATGTATGATAACCAAGTTTGGAACTTGGTTTATTTACCCGAAGGTGGTAAGACCATTGGATGTAAATGGGTTTTCAAGAAGAAAACTGACATGGATGGCAATGTGCATACTTTTAAAGCAAGACTTGTAGCAAAAGGTTTCAGGCAGACTCAAGGTGTTGATTATGATGAAACTTTTTCGCCAGTAGCCATGCTTAAATCCATAAGAATTTTAATTGACATTGCTGCATATTATGACTATGAAATATGGCAAATGGATGTAAAAACAACATTTCTTAATGGAAAGCTGCTTGAGGACGTGTATATGACACAACCTGAAGGTTTTGTACATCCTGAGAATTCTAGGAAGGTATGCAAGCTTCAAAGATCCATTTATGGATTAAAGCAAGCTTCTCGGAGTTGGAATCTTCGTTTTGATGAAGCAATCAAGGATTTTGATTTCATTAAGAACGAAGATGAGCCTTGTGTATACAAGAAGGTCAGTGGGAGTGTAGTTGTTTTTCTACAGTACCGTATGTCGATGATATATTACTCATTGGAAATGACATCCCAACATTGCAGAATGGTCAAGTCTTGGTTAGGGAAGTGTTTCTCAATGAAAGACTTAGGAGATGCAGCCTATATCCTAGGGATAAGGATCTATAGGGATAGATCTAAGAGGCTAATCGGTCTAAGTCAGAGTGCTTACATAGACAAGGTGTTGAATAGGTTCAGTTTGCAAGACTCTAAAAGAGGATTGTTGCCAATGTCTCATGGCATAAGTCTTAACAAGAATCAATGTCCTAGGACAAATGATGAGCGAGATCGTATGAATAAGATTCCATATGCATCAGCTATTGGATCTATCATGTATGTCATGTTATGCACTCGACCTGATGTATCATATGCTTTGAGCACTACAAGCGATATCGCCGATCCTCGTGAGAGTCACTGGATAGCAAGAAAGAACATCCTTAAGTACTTAAGACTAAGGAAGTGTTCTTGGTCTATGGAGGTTTTGAAAATGATTTAGTTGTAAATGGTTACACAGATGCAAGTTTTCAAACTGATATAGATGATTTTAGATTGCATCTGGATATGTGTTTACTTTGAATGGGGTGCGATGGTCGAAAAGTTCGAAGCAAGAGATCGCGGCAGATTCTACAACAGAGTTCGAGTATATTGCGTCGTCCGATGCAAAGAAATGAGGAGCGCTTTGGATCAAAAAGTTCATTTCGAACTAGGTGTGGTTCCAAGTATTGCTAACCTTGTTTGTTTGTATTGTGACAATAACGGGGCAATAGCACAGGCCAAGGAACCTAGATCACACCACAGATCCAAACATATACTCAGACGTTTTCATCTCATCAGAGAAATTATTGAGAGGGGAGACGTAAAGATTTGCAGAGTACCTACTGAAGACAACGTTGCGGATCCATTGACAAAAACTCTTCCACAAGCAAAACATGATGATCATGTTAGATCATTAGACATTAGATGCATGTATGATTGGCCCTAGTGCAAGTGGGAGATGATGGGGCATGTGCCCTAGGTCAATCCATTAACTGTCTTTATGAATACTTTTAGTTAATAAAATAGAGGATTTCATTTGTTGTTTATTATAATTAATTTGCATGTTTACATTATAATAAGATCCATGGGTATTTACATAAATATCATAAATGTCCCTAGTCGATCATTATACTGGGAACTATAATGAATTAAGACTAGTGTGAGTCTTGATTGATGATCATATGATGATTATACGTATAGGGATACGAGTCAAGATCACGAGTACTTGTTAGGGAACAAAGTACTCGGATCCGACCATATGAGAACATCATATGGATTAAGTCATAGTTGTTTCTCATGATATGTATATTTTTCAGGTCCTCGACTTGAGATTGCCGTGAGACTTCAACATTAGGAACACAATAATTTGACACAATCAAACGTTGTCTTTAACCGGACGATTATAAAGGTTGTGATTGGTTACTGTGTGAGCAATGTGATGAAGTTGTGTAATCGATATAGAATTTGTCCCTCTCATATAAAGAGAGATATCTAGTGGATCCCTCGATGTGTTAGATCGTTAAAAGGTCTAGTCTAAGTGAATTGATATTGATCAATGTCACTTGGATGTTTTCATCTACCTAGAGATCGAGACTAGTACGATTGAACATGTTGGATGACAATTCCATGCCTTATGTTTGATCAAAAGGATATCGTGTGACAAAATGATGTTATATACACTATTGATTAGGTTTTATCGATTTGATATTCGTACAACTCGGGTAGTCATAATGTCTTGCTAGAGATCGCTTATGACTTGTATACCAAAATGTGTTTTGATACACCGCCAACGTTGTATGAGCCTATTAGGTCGCACACTAAGAATGGTTTTGCGAGATTTTAAGATGGTTCAAAAATGAATTTTATATGATAAAATTCATGACTTTAAACGTCCTTGTGGTGTATTACACTTATACTTCTTTAAGTAAGGGTATATGTGTAATTTACTTAACCGTCTATATACAAGGGTTGTATAAATAGACGCTTTAAGTTAGAACACAGTACAAAAAGAAAAAAATGCCGAAACTCTATTTTCGTTTTAGAAACGACTTAGGGTTTTTTGGTATGCTCGGATCGTTTTGGAGAGAAACAAAAAGGTTTGGTATTCTCTCGAAGCTAGCACTTCAAATCTCGGCGCGTTCGTGAGTGGATCGCGATATAGGGCGTTCGTCGTTAGCAGCGCCTTAGAGATCGATCAACCTTCTGAAAGGTATATTGCGATTGAGGTATGATTAAGTTTTTCATGGTTTAAACGTTTTTAATGGAATTAGATTCGGATCCTATTGGGGTTTTTGTCAAAACTGTTTTGTAATCTCCGCTGCGTATGAACCCCAAAACCCAACAATACCTTGGCTATCGAGATTAGGAAGCGCGAGGAACCGCGTACGTTATCGATTCTATAGCTACACTGGGATATTTTGATTTGCATATTTTACATAAATCGAAGACCAAATCCAATCTTTTATCGAATCGAACTTGTATGTCTTGACCTAGGTGTTTTTATTAATTGTTTTCAAATTATTTTCATTGTTTTGTTTATTTTGTTTATATTTAGATTAGTTGATTAATTCATTCTCTCTTAAACCCCGATTTCCCTTTTTTGTTATTTTAAACCTTAGAAAGAATATCAGTCCTTGTGGGATCGACCATTTGCCACTATTCTACAAAAATAGTTGGTTTAGGTATTTTTAAATTTTATTGACGCGTTCGGCGCGCGTCAGTCTCAAACATCAATCTATGGTCTCTGCCCAATCAGTGCACTCTGGATCCCGAGCCAGACCACTGAACCACTCATAAAGCCCATCAGCCCTCTGACACTCGGCAACCCTCTCAATCGATACGGTCGGACCTGATGCCGCCTGTAACAGACTATGCTCGTGTGTCATAGCTCGCAAACCAGTCTGATTGTCAATCCCAGTCTGACTCAATGCGTCCGCTACGACGTTCGCCTTTCCAGGGTGGTACTTAATTGCGAAATCGTAGTCCTTCAGCAACTCCAGCCATCTCCGTTGGCGCATGTTCAGATCCCTCTGAGTAAAAATGTAACGTAAACTCTGATGATTTGTATACAACATGAATTTATCCCCATAGAGATAGTGCCTCCAAGCCTTCAGTGAAAAGACGACCGCTGCGAGCTCCAGGTCATGCACGAGGTAATTTCCATCATGGGGTCTCAACCGTCTGGAGAGATAGGCAACTATTCTACCATCCAACATCAACACGCATCTAAGACCAATACCCGACGCATCTGTATAAACTGTCAAAGTCTTGCCCAGTTTCGCAATGTCATTACTGGTACGGAGGTCAACCTCTTCTTCAGCTCACAGAAAGCCTGCTCACGCTCCTCTGACCAATTAAACCTAACATTTTTCTTGGTCAGTCTCGTCATCGGCGCGGCAATCGAAGAAAAATTATATACAAATTGTCGGTAATATCCTGCCAGTCCGAGGAAATTCCGTATATCGGCAACAGACTCAGGCGTCCTCCAGTCAATGATAGCCCAAATCTTTTATGAGTCCACCGAGATACCCTGGTCACTGATGACATGTCCCTAAAATCTCACTACACTCAGCCAAAAGTCACACTTACTGAACTTGGCGTACAATCTATGATCTCTAAGTGTCGTCAAAACCGCCCTGAGACGTCCCTCGTGATCCTCACGAGTCTTATTATAGATCAAGATGTCGTCGATGAACACTATGACGAATCTGTCTATATATGGTCTCAAGACCCTGTGCATCAAATCCATAAAGATCGTTGGGGCGTTAGTCAGCCCAAACGGCATGACCATGAACTCGAATAGCCCATATTTCATGTTGAAAGTAGTCTTTTGGATATCCTCTTCTCGAATCCTAAACTGATGATAACCCGAGTGAAAGTCAATCTTTGAGAAGAATCTGGCACCCGCCAACTGATCGAACAGATCATCTATCCTAGGAACTGGGTAACGGTTCCTAACTGTCTCCTGATTCAACTTCCTATAGTCTATGCACATCCTTATCGACCCATCCTTCTTCTTCACAAACAATACTAGAGCTCCCCAATGTGACATACTAGGGTGAATAAAACCCTTCTCCAGCAATTCATCCAGCTGTCGTCTAACCTCCTCCTACTCCACTAGTGACATCATATATGGTCTACTGGCAATAGGTTGCGTCCCTGGTATCAATTCAATGATAAACTTGACAGCTCGTGGCGGTGGCAATCTGAGTAGGTCATCCGAAAATACATCGACAAAATCTCTCACTACCGGTACATCCTCAATCCTGACCTCCGCCCTAATCTCCGGCTCAACTATAGCTGCAAACGCCTCCATCTCCTGTGTTGTATCTAGTCGGCCTCTAGTGATAGGTAAGTCAGTCGCAAATCCAACCAGTGCAAACTCCGGTATCCCAGGAATACGAAACTTTATCCTCTTACCATAACAATCTATCTATGCATGATAGGATGACAGCCAATCCATCCCGAAAAGTGCGTCAAACTCTAGGTACTCCAATACTCAAAGATCGGCTGGTAACTGATGTCATTAAACCTCTATCATCACATCTCTATATATCCAGTTAGGGTATATCTTATCCCCAGCGGTCGTACTGAGGACAAGGTGTGTGTCTAGTGTCTGTGTATCTAACCCTAACACTCCAACAACATGTCCAGCAATAAATGATAAAGTACTACCAAAATCAAACATAGCATGCATAGTTCGTCTAAAAATATGCAACGTACCCTCGACGATCTGTTTAGTCGCTCCACCATCAGGTTGTGCTAACGCATGAGCTATCTCTCTCTCGGCTGTTCTGGCTCTCGTAGTGGTGATGGTGGCATCCTGCAGTCGGCCCTCAAGTGTCCCCTTTGACCACACCTGTGGCATCTGCAGTTATCCTACCTCCCAGTCTGTTCGTTTCCATATCTCAGACCTTGATCCCGGTCTCTCTGACTCCTGTCATGTCCCCCCCTGATCTCGACTCTGACGGTGCATCTACGGCTGTGGCCTATGCTGATCTATTGGTCCTTATGTGATGGCATGAACCGACTGTCATTCCTCATACTGGAATTGACTGCCTTGATGATCATCCCTACGGCCCCTATCCCGTCTATCATCCCTCCGACCTCTAGCCTGACGATCCCTCTGTCTCTTCGGCCTCTGATCCGATCGAGAACTTTACCCTGTTGTACCTCGGTACCAGTCACACGCCTGCCTACATCTCTCTGCATGAGATATGTCTCATGTGCTAATGCTATATCGAAGATGTCCTGCAGAGTAGATGCCCTAGATGATACAACCGCTGAAGCGATCCTGTCATCAACTCCTCTGGTGAAATAGTAGATCTGTAGGCGCTCCGTCCCGGCGACATCCATCGAGAACTGAAGTAAATGTCGCAACCTCTTCATGTATTGCATCAAGTTCCGGTTACCCTGTCTCATGGTCAAGAACTCCTCCCCCAATCTCAGTCTGACCTCCATAGGTATGTACTGGTTGTAGAATAGCTCTCTAAACTCAGCCCATGTCGTCGGCTCTAGATTCGTATCCTGATACGTAGTCTACCATACTGCAGCGTGACCTCTCAACCATGCTCCCAACAGTCGTGCCTGAACACTCTCATCATTCCTCGTGGAATCACTGATGAGATACAATCCATTTCCCCGTAGCCTCGGGGTCACCACCTCCGTAAAAGAAGCCTGGCTGAAACTTCAGAAATTCCCTCAACGTTTTGCCTCTGGAGCTAAAACGAATCCCGATGTAGTAGCAGTAGTAGTGGTAGTAGTCATCTGACCAATACCCGTAAGTGGAGATGTAGGAATCGGCGTCTCCAAGGGAACGACAACGGCTGCGGCTTTCTCCGTCTGTGCACCCTCTACTACTCTCTCATCTTGTGTCTAGTGTGTAACCGGGACGACAATAATCCATGTAGGTGCCGTAATAGCTATTGCCTCTCTAGGTGTAGCAACTGCTGTAGCCAATGTTGTCAATGGAGCAGTCTGATCCTGTAGCAACTGAAACACCTCGGTCATATGCCTCTCTTGAGCCGAGAATCGGTCCTCCATACTAGGAGCAATTGGGGAATCTCTAGCTGTACCACTAAGCTTACCAATATCCTGATGCGTCGTCGACTGTCCATCCATGATCTGCATCGAGAAGGGTGCTCCGGATCAGTCTTAGTATATATAAGTACATCATATATATGATGGAAATATAACACGTATATAAACTCTAACTCTACCTGCCTCACATAACTTCCCAACTAAAATTCTAAAGCAATAACATAGGGTTTCCACAAATAAAGTTTATTTATTTAAATTTTATCCAATTCCATTAAACTTATCCCGACGCTTCCGCGAAACCTCGGCTCTGATACCAACTGTGGCGTTAGTATCTGGTTAAGGACACATCCGCTTCCTCCCATGGGCTCAAACCTCGCTCTAATACCAACTATGGCGGCCCCAGCCGCCCCGGGGTGACGCGTCTCTTTGTACTCCTTATCGGTTGGCAACCTACACGTGTCCGGCACCTGCCTGTCCTCTTTATGTCTCGTAATTCGTGTCCACAAGTGTAATATTAGATAAACTAGTAAATCATCCTTATATTCTTTGTCTCATACCAACTATGGTTATCTAACTGTTTCAACTGTTACCTAGTTGACAATTTATTGAGATCATAACCATACTAATGGGTTGTATTTTAAGGTCAACATATTCAGCGGAAGTCTTACTTAATACCATTTAAACAAGATAATTTAGCATGATAAACATTGTTCAAAGGCAAAACCTACCGTGGAAAACCCTGAAAAATAATTTGTATATAAGCGAAATTTGTGTATCGTGGTCCATAACACGTGGTTCCACCTCGGATACTTAAATCTTAAATTAAATTCAAAATACTTAATTAGCATCCTAATCAAGATTATGAAATTCTCGGATGTCACAGTCGTGAAGGAAATCGAGCGGCAGATTGGTTGGCTACCTCTGCAGCGCAACATTCAATTGGATTTCATGAATTGGATCAATGCCCTATGGGCTAGCTGTGATCCTCAAGGATGATGTAATAGATATTTTCTTTCCAAGTTTTTGTCATTTGTACATAGGCTTTTTAGCCTCTCTTTGATTAAAAAAAAAAATGTCCCACCCGATTGTATTGAGTCTTAGCATGATCGCCTCGCCCCCCACCCACACCCATCAGAGGCATTTTGCGAGATCATCAAAAGAGAACTGCCGGCTTTGCCTTACACCATGTTCTCCTTCTTGCCGAGGCGAGTCGAAGGATGTCATTGGCGAAGTTAATGGAGGTAATGGCGGTAATTAAAAAAACCATCTTCCACCGCCTAGTCGGCACCCGAGGTGTAGGGTTCGCCTTCTCTTGTAACCAAAGTTAGCAAAACCAGTCGAGAAATTAAGAACAATATTTATTCCAAGCTCATCTATAGTTAAAAGTATTTTTTAGACTGTAGTTACAAGTTAGATCCCAATATTTTTTTCTTTTTTAGAAAAAAGATTCTTATATAATACTGACTACAAAAAGTGAAAAATTTTATATCTATAAAAAAAAAAGAAGTAATTGACTAAATAATGTTTTCTAATTCTATTACACGATCAAATAACTCTTAACTAAGTTACATGGGTCACCAACTAAACTATGTTCTACCACCTTCCCAATGAACTCAATTTGCTCTCTCTACAATATAAAAAACTAAGACTCTTAACCAGATTCTTCTCACTTTGACTAAGTGATTGTTAAGATATATTTATTAATCGCGGATGCAAATGATGACTATAGTTTATCTATCATATCGTACATATATAGCATTAATGCTTGCGGTGAAGGCAAACAAAATGTGTTGGGAATTCACGCACACACGGCCGAAGCAATCACACTCTAAAACTCAACAAACAATTTTATTAAATCAACTTAAACTTGTTCTAACCTTGTACATAACAAACTAAAACATAACTGGACTCAAATTAATTAACATCAATCCTACTTAAACTCAAACAATTAACTTACTAATTAGACATAAACTAAAACAATATATGATTCCCAGTTAAATTAGGACATTGAGTTTGAGCCAAAAAATCCATCAAAATGAACATAGCATTTAATGCCTGCGTGTTGGTAGCAGTGGTGGAGGTCGCTTGGGGTGATGTCGATGGTGGTGGTGGAGGTGAGGATTAATTGGGAGTGTGGCGTGGTGTGGTGCACTGTGTGTTTGAAGTGAGAGATATGTGTGTTAGATGTGAGGGTAATATAATCAAAAAAAAAAAAGTGGTGTGTAAGGGCATTGGGTGTGTGTGTATAGCAAGCCCCTTCAAAAACACATTTTTTTTTATGGAACAAGATGACTTTATTTATTAATAGCGCCCAAATAATAAAGCAATGTTAATATGGCGGTAAACAATAAATAAAGTCGAAAAAAACTCTATATCATTGTAGTATTTTCGAAAACACATACTCATGTAGCATTATCCTTCATAGCATTTATGATTAATCCTAAACATGCTACGAAACACAATAACAAATAAAGTGACACTAGATATAAGATTTGTGATAGTAATAGCAGATTAATTACGTAATTTAGTACAACAAAGAGCCCTTAATTAACCTGAAGCAGCATTACATTTGCACAAATATTAATTTACACGACCAACCCATTCGTTTGCCTAAGTCAACTCCATCGGCAATTAGTATGAATAAAATGAAAAAACGAATCCACCAAGTCTAAGTCCATGTCCATGTCCATGTCCATTGGCAGTGAGTATGGCATTGACAAATGCACAAAAATAAAAGAAAAAAAAACTTCAAATAAAGAAAAACGAATCCACCAAGTCCAAGACCAAGTGCAAGTCCAAATCCATTGGCAATGGGTATGATATTGACAAATGCACAAAAATAAAAGAACAAAAAACAGGAGAAGAGCCTACGTACACACGCAGGGAGCATTGTATACGAATAAAATGACTACTGTATATATATATAATGTCTTTCCCATTTCAAAAAAATCACACACTAATATATACAAAAGTTGTTGGGTATTTTGCTCAAACTCCATGTCCTAATTTAATTAGGAGTTAGTATTTTAATCTGTGTTGAATTAGTAAGTTTGAGTTTTAGTGGGATTTGATTGTTTTAGAGGTATATATTTATGTTTGAGTGGAATTGTGAGTTAGAGTTTGGGAGGGCTTATGAGTTTGTGTCTTATATAAAAGACATAATAGGATTAGTTTTGTGTGTGCTTAATTTGAGTATGCACCCGTGGTGCCTTTTGTGCATCACATTGTGTAGTTCAATTGTTAAATACATTATTATTGATGGAATAGATTAAAGAGTTTTTGATAGATCGTGTTTCCGCTGCATGTTTGATGCATTGATGTGGGTTTATCCCTAACAAGTGGTATTATAGTAGGTGGAGATTGGAGAGTTCCTACGGGTAGGCTAAAAGACTAAATAATAGGCCGGGGAAAATAATACACACATGAAATGAATAAAATGGGTTAAATAATTAATATGTAATGTATACTTGGTGGTTTGGGACATGGTAGTACGCATATGTCGCGGTTCGGGACGCGAAATCGGGCGTCGAAACACCCGAAATACCACTTTTGGGTTAAAGACAAGGGCAAGTGTGTCATTGGTGTCATTTTCGGAGTCATTAGAGGTTGGAAATGAAGCACATGAAGTTCATTGGATTGCCTAGAGATGGACAAGTGAGGAGATATGCAAATGGGACTATAAAAGTCAAAAATCGACTTATTCCACCACCTTTCTATCTCCTTATCACAAATCCAAAAATTGAAGAAAAATAAACAAGGGTTTTGGGGTTTTACTTTGATTATTAGAGGAGCTTGGAGTGGTGAAATCATAAAAGCAATGGTAAGATTCACAAACACCTCAACTTTCTTTATCTTTTGATCTCAATTTTTGAGGTGTTGGTGTGAATCAAATGGGGATTGTTAAGTGGTTGTTAAGTAGTTATTTTGGTGGGTTTTAAATGTTAAGAAGTTCAATGGTTTGTGTTGTGGTTGTTGTTGTTGATGTTGGTAGTGATGTTTGGAACCCAGAATTTTCAGCAAAACTGTTATCTAAAATGCGATTAGCGCGCTAATGTTCTTCCTAACGAAGAACGTATAGCTGTCTGGGAATCTAGCGCGATAATTCCCAGATCCAGCTCGCTAGATATTGCAGATTTGAGAATATTTTTGCTAAGTGAGATAAAATACATCTAATTGACTAAGAATCAATTATAAATTGAAATAGGTCATTTCGGGCGGTAATTTGAATATCAGGGTTTAGACGGAGCCGGACTTGGGTTTATTTACGGGACACGGAGTGCGGTTTGAGGTGTTTAGTATCTCGATTGAAATTTCTTGAGCAGTACTTTATTTTGTTTTGAATTTATATTATGTCTTTCAATACTTTACTATTGGTGTGATTTAATGGTCGGACATTGAGGCTCTCCCTCCGTGCCATTTATGTGTGTATATCCACTAGGCCATAGCACGTGTGTCAGGGATCTCGATGAATATGTCGACCCGAGAGTCGCGTCGGGGCACGTGTAGGCGCGTCCTTGGTTCCACGCCGACCACCAAGTGGATCCAGATCCTGGCCTTGCTTGAGTGCTACTCGCTGGCAGTAGTCTGTGGGAGTCCGAAGTATGGCGCTAGTCTGACCCTAGGCTCTAGGAAGACACTTTGAGCTTGCATTATTATTTATCCATGCGATGAGCACAGTTGCCTGTATTTATTTCCGCATGTTTATTTAATAGTTTGTTTAAATTTCAGTATTTACTTTCCATATTTCTCACTTAATTTCCTTGGAATACTCACTCTTGACTCGTCATCTGCCTTTTGTGATGGCTTGAGTGCAGATCTTAGTACGAGTCGTGGCAAGGGCAAGTTACTGGAATATCTGTGATTCAGAGATATTGAGCTAGACTTTTACGTTTGTATTATATATACTTTGTTTTTATTTTAGGGATTTGGGATTGTGAGACACTTCAGGACTCTATACTTTTGATATTTTATACATTAAGGTACATTTTTGGTCTATGTTGATATATGGGTTTTCCACACTAGGTATCGGGGTTAAATGCATGACTAGAGTGTTTAATATTTTGATTGTCATGATAAAAGACTTCCGCTGTGGTTTATTATGGTTTAAAATGATCTTAACATATGACTTGAGTTCAGAAACAATTTAAACAATAAATTATTATTTATTGAGGTTAATAATGATTAAATGATGGATGAGATAGCATGTGAGATACAGCTGGTGCTGATAGGTCAGGTTGTGGGCCCGCATTGGCCCCGTGGCGGTCCATTTGGAAAATGAGTCGTTACACTTGACTACGAGTAAGTGTCAAATACTGGTACGATGGGAACAAGTCCACTTCAATCGCACCTAATCCGTTTGGTACTGTCGGCTCACTCGAGCTACAGCCCAAGAAAATATTCCAAAGGGAGCCACAGACGCAACCGGATGCTCAATCGCAATGGAAACATTGAAGTCCCGTGAGGAGCCACGACACCTGGCGGATGCTCACTCAGAGGATTCAGTCTCGTCTAGAAGCCACGAGCGCAACTCGGATGCTCAGCCCACGAGTAAACAACGACTCAACTCGACCACTTAGACCATAAGTGTGACGGCCCCAATTTCCCACAAATTGGGCCCCGCTCGGCCTAAGCCCACGTGGGCCCCCGAGCCAATCTCGCAAGGTCAACGCGGACCTAGTCAGCCTTCCAATCCTTCATTATACGTAAATTCACAATTTTAAGTTGAGTTATAAGTATTTTTCAAGTTTTACAATTTAGCGGAAGCAATTTATACATTAAATAACTCAACAATAATTATAAAAGAGTTGGACAACCTAATTGTGGAACCCTGCATAACTATATCATCATCGGAGGAGAGTAAATAAAAGATATACAAAAAATTCACCTAACTATGGAGCCTTCCCCTTGCTGGACCGTAGATCTCCACTCATTCAAACCCAAAAATGACGAGCCCAGGTAAGTAACGCCAGTAGGACATATATACAGCATTGAAATAACTAAATCACTCGAATTCACTCGAATTCATGTAATTAGAAAGAAATGAACAGGTAACGCATGAATATAAAAGACTGTAAACAAATCAATCGATAAGTGAGGGTCCCGAATACAAAAACAAACCAATTAACAAGGAGTCCCGACCAAAAGGTCGTTGAGTCGCGGCTAAAGCCCAGCAAACTCGGGTTCAGGACGAGACACCTGCCTCCCAACCCTAACTTTTGCGACTATGAGATATCCACAGACCCGGATAAGTGCCCCCAACGCACACGCAATTGGGAGATATCGACGGCGTCCAGATAAGAGCTCATATCACAGAGAAACAGTACAATGACTCACTTGCCAATGGAGTAACGCATGCATATAAAAGACACAAATCAATCGATAAGAGGCCAAATAGCAAGGAGTCCCGACCAAAAGGTCGTTGAGTCGCGGCAAAAGCCTAGAAGACTCGGGTTCAGGATGAGACACCTGCCTCCCAGCCCTAACTCTTGCGACTATGAGATATCCACAAACACGGATAAGTGCCCCAACGTACACTCAATTGGGAGATATCGACGGCGTCCATATAAGAGCTCATATCACAAATAAACAGTATCATGACTCACTTGCCAATGGACTCACTCAATCAATAACACTTTTAAGGATAGATATCAAAGCAATGAACAACAATATCAAAGCAATGACATTACTGTATAATTTCCTAACTGGTTTACTTACCTCGAGAAATCGCAAATCGTCCTCAAAACGTCTCGCTCACGCCTCGATATGCGCACTCGACACCTGACTATAAACTCCTAAGTCCCTGGTGTCCATTTATACCTTTTAGGGCTAAGTTATTGCGTCATTCAAATCACAACAAAATTACTTAACATAAACCTCACCATGATCCATTGGAATCCATCGCGTCGTCGAGCTTCGTCGAAGTCACGACGCCTTGTCCACTATTGTTGTCTTGTCGGGGATCGATCGGCCCAGCAACGCGCCACCGCCGCTGCCGCGCAGCTGTCGACGGTCGCCGGCGCCGCTACTGCAGCTCGCCGACGTCGCTGCTGGAGCTCCACCGCCTCTGCTGCCGCTGCTGGAGTCGCGCCGCTGCTCGTCGTCCCCCTGCGCCACCTCATGCGGCCTCCGCGTCGCCGCCGCCAGCATCCCGCTGCTGGTCCGTTCGCTCCGTCGCGTAATCCGCCGCCGCGATCGCTCGCCTGGCTAGACTCCCGTCTCACAAGAGCCACCGTCTGCGGCCCACGCGTCGCCCGCGAACCGCCATCCGCGCCGCTACTGGAGCTCCGCCGCGAGCTCCCTTGCGCGCAGCTGGCTGGCCGCTGCACCGCGGGCCGCCGCCGCGGCTGCTCGCGTGGCCGGCTCTGATCTCGCTGGAATTGTTGGCTCCGCGCCGGGGCTCCCTGCTCCTCGCCGCGCCGCTCCCTCTCTCTCTCTCTCTCTCTCTCTCTCTCGTTTCTCTCTTTTTTTTTCGTTTCTTCTTGATGAAGAAAACAAATGTGTCCTCGAGATTCGTGCGAAACGAAACTCGAGGCACATCAAAAACATATTTATTCAAATATTTTCCTTAAAAATTGGGCAGCGCGCATCTCGAGACACCACAACTATTCATACCACTACCACCTTATTTCACAATCTCGACACTCGCGCCACACGCATCACGAGGCGCATCCAATGTATATTTTTTTAATGTGACCACATTAAAACCACTATAGCCACTATAGCCACATTAAGTCGCTACCTCGGTCCCACGTCGGCACGCGACTCGAGGCGCGTCTCCGTTCGTGTTTCTGCTCACCAAATTCCTCGCGTATTCCAACTCGTAAAACAACTCAACAATTAGCATTATAATCTCAAATTGGATTTTCGGACATACGTATTCCGACGAGTGGATCCCACATACAACCGTGACCTGGCACGTGGCACAAGTCAAATTTTCGGGCCGTTACACTAAGTCAATTGGTAGCAAAGTAGAGTCCAATAATTGGTATCATTTCCATCAAAATATGCAAGGAAAGGAAAAGAATTAATATTGAATTTCTTACTGGTTTACTTACTTGAAAATGCATAAAAATCCAAGAAGATGTGGTTCACGTACTCCTCGAATCGTGCATACTCGACACTTGTTCCCTACATCTCAAGTTGTCACGTGTATCAATTTATAGTAAAAGTCTAAATCCAACTATTGACGAAGTTCGTTAATTATATTATATGTATTTTTATTTTCTTGCAAATACACAATCACGTTTGGGCATCATCACATTAGTCCTCACTACTCTGATTTCTTCAACTTAGTTTTATTTTAGCTAATTCTTTTTTTAATTCATAAACGACAAGATTTGTCGCGTTGACCGTTACCAAATCATAGTCCGCACTTCTAACTTTTCATAGACTCCAATAAAAAAATTCAATGTCACTTAGAGTCACTTGGTTGATGTGTCTCAACCAAGCATAAGAAATAAGAGATTGATTTACAAATAGAAGGTCAAATAGAGGGCATTATATGAACCTTACATTAAAATGAGATTTTAGTTCATTTTTTTTGAAGTCTAATCAAACATTGAAATTAAGAGTTAAACTAATTCAAAACCAAGCTCCAAATTCATTAGAGAGAGTTTAAACCATGAAACAAAGGATTTAATCAAATCCAAATAAGCTTTCAAATTTTGAATTTAAATTTAAACAAACGAATAAGCTTGCATTGGTCTAAAAATCATAAAGAGCAAATGAAATTCATTATGCGAATTAAAAATTTAGGAAATTAACTAAGAACCATCCTAACTGCCAAATTTTGATAATATTCATGAAGGAAGTGTTTAACTTACTTAAAAAGACTCAATTTCTTTTATCCCTTAATATTGGACTAGTAATTCAACAAATGGACACGAGGAATCTTCTTGGTAGAGACATTTTATCAAATACTTAATACAATGTATAGCTCTACTTTCACTCTAATCATTTACAAACTAATAGAATACCTTATAAAAACCACAGCCTAATCTCCTCGATCACATACTCTATTTCGAAATATTAAATATCTAATTTTACTAAAAAAAACATCAATCTTGAAATATAAATCAAAAGCTATAGTATATAGATCATTACCCAAATTTTAGATTTGACTTGGATTTAAATTTTTAAATGTGGTTTTAAGGCTCACCACGGCCTTCAATGGAGGTCTCAACTCCAAAATCCCTTTGAAGAATGAAGTCTTCTACTTCTACAATTCTCTTCTATTTTCCTTTTCTTTTGCGAGCAAGTAACCTCATGTCGGATTTATTGTCTCCGTCGCGCTGCTAGTCGGCGCCGCCGTCTGCCATCTATCCCCACCGGAGCTCCGGACGCCCTTACAGCTGGACTCCACGCTTGCTGGAGCTGCTATCCACGCGCCTCCACGTCGTACGCGCCTCCGCACTATCCGCATCATCCGCGTTGTCCGCGCTTCCGCACCATCAGCGTCCTCCGTGCCTCCGCGCCGTCCGCTGTCGCGGCTGCTCCCTCGCTGGAGCTCTCATCAGCCGCCACCTCTCTCTATGTGTGTGTATGTTGTGTTGTAGCTAGGGTTTTTGTGTCCTAACTTAAAAATTAGGGTTTTTATCCCTTTTTATTTGGTTGAGTGAGGAATTTGGGTTATGACCCAACTTATTTGAGTTCTCTTTGTCTACACATTGAAACACTCCAAACTTGACATGCATTATGCACAAACCCTATCCTTGTCCTCATTTAGCCAATTTAAATAAATCGGTGGTTTAAAGTCTTGTCGTCGTGTGCGCACTTAGTTTAAATTAAGTCACGCCAACTCGCGGTATCATATAGTACTCGCAGTAATATTTCAGACAAAAATTAAAATCATTTTATTTATTTTCTTTATAAATCTTTGAACACTTCGACTTACCCCTCGATTGGGCATTTGACCACAAATAATTTGTAATTAGCCATTAATTAATGAATTAGAAATATGGGTCATTACAGCCATATTATTGAAAGCTTATGATAAGAATGGGTTTCGCTCTAGTGCCTGAAATAATATTCCAAAGCTCTCGTGTGTTCTCCGTTGCTTGTGTAGATCGAGATGGCTAGAAGTCCTTTATCTTTTCAACTCAATCGCTTTTTTGATTTTATGTATTCTGTTTATCAATATATTGTTCTACACATTTATCTCCACTCTAAAATTAATTGGGATATAGTTAGGATTTAGTGACAAAATAGAGAATCCACTTATTTTTATGCAAGAAACTTTTCCCGCATCAGGCACTATTAGATTTCTAACGTTTAATTAGATCGAAATTTTCTTCATTATTTGTAACGGTTCTTAATTGGGCGGTTGGAATCTCTCTCTTCCATACACATCCATTCTTGAGCTTATTGGAATAAATGAAGTGGTGGAGTCTTTAGAATGACAATTGGTATATTTATTACATTAGCCAATAAGGAGGAAAAAAAAGATTGGGTCAAAAGAAAATGCCATTTTGGAGTAGTTTTATCAACAGTTTGCTTGTGTGGGCAGGGATCCGGTATTTTATGAGTCCTTATGTAAGGAATTATAAAAGATTTTTTTAACAAAGATGTGATTTTGGAAGGATTGGTCGATGAAATATTAACTGGAGACTGAATCTTGATATACCTAAGGACATTACATTTTTGTTACCGCGAGATATATTAGCAAATGAGATCATTTGATCGAAATGAAATTTGGAATGGGTACCTCTCTAGTTCCATATTTAGTGATTCCCGAGTTGTTTCTTTTGTATCGAGGATCGTTGAAATAAGCAAGAATACTATTTCTACGAAAAATCCCATTTATGGGTATTTCTATCGAAATACCTGAACGAGGTATTATTTATTTCTCTTGTTCTTGATTAGACCGAAATGGAATGATGAATCTATTTCTTCACCTCTTTGCCAATAAATCAGAATCCTTGTAGGGAAATGCAAGATATATAAAATTACAATGGCCCTAGCATATGATTTGATCAGGTCCTGAAGAATCAAGAATTATCCCTTCCTTTTTACCAGAAGGATCCGAACTAAACAACTTGTGTCTCACTTGATCATCAATCACTGAAAGGTTAGAAATATAGCTTCGTTCGTAGAAAGAGAATGAACATTCATTTGATCTTGATCCTTGTTGAGCAAAAAAAGACTACACTGGATGTGTAGGGACTTCCTGATAATATCCGTAAATGACTTGTTAAGTAGGTCTTTTATCATCACAAAGAGAAACAAAAGGAACATGTCACGTCGATGGATTATAGATAGAATCTTACTTCTAAGCAATACCTACCCCTGACAGAAAATAGATCTCAGATCCATCACAAAAAGATATAAAAGAAAAACCTTTTTCTTTATGATCTTATCTATGTATTATGACACATAGTCATAGTAAGAAAGCGATCTTAGTTCAGTTCGGTAGAACGTGGGTCTCCAAAACCCAATGTCGTAGGTTCAAATCCTACAGAGCGTGACTTCGGCCTTCTTAGATCGAGTTATAATGAAATAACTTTATTTTACTAACTTGAACAACAACCCGAACCAGAACGCGACCTCCCCTTTTTAATCTGCAGGAGGTCAATCAAAAAAAAAGACGTTACGATGTTACTTAATTAACATTAAAGGTCCAGCTGATCGCCACATCTGTATTGTAAATAAGCAGTTATGAATAATTCAGCGCCCAAACAACAAACAAGCCAACCATAAATTTCTCGAATTGAAAATTTTCATATTAATATAAATACCTCAAAATAAAAATAGATCTAATTGCACTTCATGCTTCAAATATTGATTGATGGTTCAATCAATCTTTTTTAGGCGATATAGAAGATATCTCGGTCCGGGGAGAGAACGGAGAAATTTCATATGACCCAATATGTCTGACAAGTCGCACTACAAGTCAATCCAAGTTGCATCATTTGAATAACATATATGGTATATTCGTATATTTGCGTAACAAGTCTGTAAAGAGCATATATATTTAGGATGTATATATAGTAGGGTCACATTGGTGTATGATGGTACTATAACATTAGTTGTGATACATTGTATTATATAGGTTGACTGAGTTGATCAGTTAGTTAAGATCTATTACTCACACTGTATAAGCGAGTAAAGGTTGTAAAAACATTGAATCTTAATAAGAAAGCAGACTCACGTTTTTTTTTCTTATGAAAAAACTATATTCATATCAAAAAATTTGTTACTCAAACAGTTTTTACTAGTAATTTATGATTCCTACTTAAATAAAAATACTCAATTACCATTACCCCCAACATCAATACAACGACCGCCATTTCTCCTCCACCACCACTTCCTCCACCGCCACTTCCATAGCCACTGCCAACCGCCTCTGACTGCCTCCGCCGACCACTAGATCTGGCCATCCTCTGGGAGAGGAAATCGCAAGATATAGGGCAATTTATTCTCAGAAGAAGACGAGTATGGAACCGGAAAGGGCCGGTTTTGGTTCCAAAAGTAAGGGTGTTAATGTGAATGGTGTTTCTTTAGATAAAGATAGGATTTTGAAGGTGTCTTGGTGTGGGAAGTGGAGAGGAGTACAGTGTTGAGAGGTTGAAGAAGATATTTGGGGCTTTCGGTGAAGTTGAAGATGTTGTCGTTCAATCCAAGAATAAGAAGAGAAACAGTAATGCTCTTGTTGTTATGGCGACGAAAGACGGCACTGTGAGTGATTCAAGTTTAAATTTTTGTTATTTGCATCAAATTGATTGATTGATTGATTGAATTATTTCGATTGTTGTTTGATTAGTGTTAATTTGATTGATTTTTTATTCTTTCAGTTGCAAACATAGGGAGTGAATGCGGCGAGACGTGTCGAATCCTCTCATTGTTTTGCCTATGAGAATCGCGTCGAATGGGGTTCCTAAAGTGGGGGTGGCTGGCTGGGAGAGAGGAGGAGAGTGGTCGATAGTGGTGGGTGATGCCGGAGGTGCCACCTGGCATGGTAGTTGGCGGTCATGGTAGTCACATAATCGACGGTGAAATAAGGGGTGGATTGAAGAAGAAAATAATAAATTTATATAAAGGGTATTTAAATCATTTTAATTGTTTGAGTCCAGACTCTTTGCGTCCATCTGGCACTACCATATTCATATATCATTCAACATGAGATCAAGCACAACCTCACTTTCTTGTGCTTTTTTTTTTTTTTTTTTTTTTTTTTTTTGTGGAGATGTTGAACAGTTATCGAGACCCGATTATGTCCGGACTTCAATTTTTGGGACCCCTGTAGCTTCACGTATTAATTAATCAACATACATTTGATTCAAAAAAAAATAAAAATTAATCAATATACATCAACAACTCCGCATCCCGCTCAAAATTGCTCATGTACCGACCAAACAGACACACCTCGAGATCCACACTCCCTCCCCCATCCCTCCCGGGATACCCCGACACCTTCCCATCAAACTTGTTCCCGTACCCGCTCCTCGCCGCCACCGGCCGCCCCCAATACCCGAAATCATTTCCATACATGTCGAACCGCGGCGAGCTCCCCATCATCACCATCGGAGCATCACAAAACAAACTACTCACTCTATACACTACTGACTTCTTCACCAACTCATCCAAAAATTCTCTCACCTTCTCGTCCTTCTGCCCCGCCACCGTCTCGTTCAGCGCCCTCGCCGCCCACCCAATCCCCCTCTCAAGCAATTCCCCGGCCTCAGCGGTGGTCCCCGCGGCTTGGATGCAATTGCCAAAGTAGCTCTCCGGCCATGCTGGCCACATTCTCGATCGACAATTCATTGCTAGCCTACAAATTGTTTTTTGGTCATGTGGGAGGTCGCGTGCCCGCGTGATTGCTCGCCAGATCAATGCGGATAACGCTTGAAAGGACGAAATATTGTTGGTGTTGGCTTCCAAGTTGGCTTTGACTTTAAGGGCCGCGATGGACTTGGCCGAAAAGTGTAACATTTTTTCTCGAAGTGGTTCGGGTGGGCTGTACAGTTCGATGAACTCCTCGTGATGCGTGTACGGGAGGTTAACGTGAGTCACCGAGTCATCGTCACGGTAACTTTTAATCATAGCCATTCGATTGTTAATTGGTTCACGAGAGATCATCGAATTGGTACTTCTTAATCTCGAAATCTCGGCCCAAGAGTTGAAAAAATTCCAGTACGATGTGCCGTCACCCAAGACGTGATTAAACGAGCACCCGACAAAAACACCGTCGATTAGTTCCGTGATCTGCACGATTAGCAAGGGAAGATCGTGGCCGTCGTGATTGACGACCGGCTCGGTCAACGGAAAGAAGGACTTGAAGATCGGGTGGACGTCCCCGTCACTTGTGTTGAGGAGATCCGAGACTTTGGCATCAGCGACAGCGTGGATGAACTCGGCGCCTCCGGATGCGTGGCTACTGCAATCAAGGAAGACGTGGTAGTAGGGGTGTGTTTTAGTGGCGAGACGGCCTGCGAGAGGGTAGAAGAGAGAGAGGGTGAGAGAGAGGGAGTGCTTGAGTTCATCGATGATTGTGTTGATGGGCTTGATATGTGGTTGTGATGATGTCGTGGAGAAGAGGAGGCCCTTTTGGATGTAGTGCACGGAGAGCATAGCAACGTCCCACGGGGTCAGGTAGTCGGTGTTGGGGCGCTGTGAGCCGTCCGATGAGGATGGGGTGATTGTGGTCTTGGAGATGCAGTGAACTAGTATTGATGACTGATCTTCCATAGCTTAAGTAACTAATGATCGTCACAGATGAGGTTCTCTACTCTCTAGCTAGCCTTCTATTTAATAAGGACTGGATTACGTTGTTGTTCAGGAATATTTCAAGGAACACGGGGCCCTAAAGTCATGATGCCATTTGTCGCTTCACATTTGCGTTACTGAATCAAGCATCCATGAAAAAAAAATACTTCAAACAATATTGTCGAAAAACTTAGCTAAGACTTTGAACGAGTACTAAAAAAATAAATAGATTTAGCGACAGCCTGTATGTCGCTAAACCCATATTTTTTTGCCGCGATTGAAAAAAAAAAGTTCATTAACTACAAATAGGCATGATAAAGAAGTCAATAGATAATATAATGTATTAATTTAATTTCATTATAGCCATTTTTTCAATATTAAAATAAAAAAAGCATACAAATTAAACAAAAACAACGAAAAAAATACAAAAGTACATATGTTTTTACTTTAAAAGAGGGAAATGAAGTTAAAAATTTTTTTTTCCGAAAATAGGCAATATCGCCTAATCAAAAGGCGTTATCACAATGGATGGTTTTTTTGCTGACGTGGACATATGGATAACGCTTTTTGAAAAGGTGCTATCCATGTGTTCGGGCCACGTGGGATGGCATACACTGATAGCGCCTTTTCAAAAGGCGCTATCAGTGTATGGCCGGGTCTTACGTGGACAGTGAGGTGGACAGTGAGGTAGAAGACAATTGTATAGATAGCTACTTTTCAAAAGGAGTTATCTATACAAAATTATATACTCTATGAATGACTCCTTTTGAAAAGGAGCTATCAATAGAATTTTTTTTCCCCATGAACGACACGTGCATATGGAGATGGACGACCCGCGCCACTCGCGTATCTCGAGGTAGACAACCAATGTAAACAATGCGCACACATATCGACGTGGACAACTCATGCAAACGTCACCCATGTATGAATGTCAGGCACGTCTGTCGAGGTGGGCGACCCATGCAACCTCGTGCAACTCATGCAAACGTCACGCACGTGTCTCGAGGTGGTAAAACCAATGCCAACGTCACACACGTATCTCCTGGTTGACAACACATGGAAACGCCACGCATGTATGTCGAGGTGGGCGAGCCATGCATATCCACTACAGACCATGGACCCCATGCAAACGTTACGCATGTATCGCAAGGCGGACAACCCGGGTGAGTTGCATGCTTACTATGGATATGCATGGCTGGCCCACCTTGACATATGTGCGTGGCGTTTTCTTGTGTTGTCAACCAAGAGATACGTGTGTTGAAAATGCGCTATCCGTGTAACACAGTCTACGTATAATGACCGCGTGAACATGAGCCGACCGAATAGGGCCTATGGGTTGCACGGGTTGTACGGGTTGTCCGCCTCGCAATACGTGTGTGACGTTGGCATCGGTTTTACCACCTCGAGACACGTGCGTGACGTTTGCATGAGTTGCACGAGGTTGCATGGGTCGCCCACCTCGACAGACGCGCCTGACATTTGCATGAAATCTTCACCTCGGCATACATGGGTGACGTTTGCATGGGTTGTCCACGTCGATATGCGTGCACATTGTTTACATTGGTTGTCTACCTCGAGATACGCGATTGGCGCGGGTCGTCCATCTCCATATGCACGTGGCGGTCATGGGGAAAAGAATTTGTATTGATAGCTCCTTTTCAAAAGGAGCTATCTATACATATTGCCTCGCCAACTCAACGCCACCTCACCGCCACCTCACACCCATGAAGCCAACTCAGATGATATAACGCCTTTTCATAAGGTGTTATCACCTATTTTTGAAAATTAAAAGTAAACTACCCTATTTTGTGAAATAAAATGTAAATGTCCCCACTTTTAGAAAAACACCCAAAAACAACATACAATGATAATAATAAATAAAAAATCAACATCACAACCATTCTATTGCCAACAATAATATATGTTGCATAAATTCAACAAAAAAAAATCAACATAAATATAGGCCTAACAATTTAATTTAAGAAACATCAAAATTAATTTAAAAAAGGAAACAATTTTTATGATTTTCTTTTGAAAAGAATTAACACAAAAATATTAAACATATTTTCATATAAAACACCACATTAATAATAGAAAAAATAAATTTATATAAAAAAAAAACAAAGGTCTGGCGAAGGCGGTGGTGATGCGTGTTTTGCGAAAGCGGCTCCGGCGACCCTTTAAACCTTAACAACAACAAATTAATCAAACAAATAAACCCTGAACTAAATAAATCTAAAATTAACAAAAAACAGTTAAAAAAACCTAATTGATGAAGACTGAGATGGGGCAAGATGAGGGAGGAGGCGAGGATGGTAAAGGCGGCGGCGGTCTCCGATGTCCTACAGCAAGGCGTCGACGATGGCCAAAGAGGGGTCGAGATAAGGGCAGAGAGGGAGGTCCATAGAGGGAGGGTAGAGAAAGAGAGATGAAAACAGAGAGGACAAGCAGAGGGAAAAGATGAGAACAAAGAAGAATGGGGATCCAAGACGAACTGTAACGGCTTGTCTTCATAAATAGGCGACTAGGAATTGGTGACGCCACAGTTTAGCGACAGATTAGCTTCAACATTTTTTTGGTAGTAAAGGGAAGATAACACGACATTTCCAACAACTATCAAATAGAAAAGACCTGAACAATTCACACACTAAAACAGTAGATCAATGATCAAAATGATCAGTTGATCAATGTAACAGTAAACATTGAAACAATGAATCAATGAAGAAGAACAGAGAAGAACTTCTCAATCTCTTATTCCATATATCGAAAATACAGTGTACATTGTTTATATACAAAACAAGAAGGTGTACATTACACACCCCTGTTACAACTACGTGAAGTAAGCTAATATGAACCTGTGATACACTATACCAGATTACATGATTCAATACATACATACCAGATTACATAACTAGCTTCATGATATACAATACATTACATAACTCTACAAGACCAATCTAACAATCGCATAAATCCCTAAATAATTGTTGAGAGCTACAATAATAATAAAATCAATCTTCTTACATCTAAACAGATCCATAGTTCTTGAAAAATAAAAAAAATAAAAAATAGATCTATAGTTTATTGAATAAATAGAATAAAAAAATAAAAAAACATGTATTCGAACCAACTACACGTGTAGTTCATTTGAGCTTATATTTTATTCCACCTACCAGTCCTCTTTATGTCTCGTAACTCATGTCCACAAGTGTAATATTAGATAAACTAATAAATCATCTTTATATTATTTGTCACATAGCAACTGTGGCTATCTAACTGTTTCAACTGTTACCTAGTTGACAATTTATTGAGATACTAACCATACTAATGGGTTGTATTTTAAGGTTAACATATTCAGCTGAAGTCTTACTTAATACCATTTAAACAAGATAATTTAGCATGATAAACATTGTTAAAAGGCAAAACCTACCGTGGAAAACCCTAAAAAATACTCTATATATAAGCGAAATTTGTGTATCGTGGTCCATAACACGTGGTTCCACCTCAGATACTTAAATCTTAAATTAAATTCGAAATACTTACTTAGCATCATAATCAAGATTATAAAATTCTCGAATGTCACAAATGTGAAGGAAATCGAGCGGCAAATTGGTTGGCTACCTCAGCAGCGCAACATTCAATTGGATTTCATGAATTGGATCAATGCCCTATGGGCTAGCTGTGATCCTCAAGGATGATGTAATAGATATTTTCTTTCCAAGTTTTTGTCATTTGTACCTAGGCTTTTTAGCCTCACTTTGATTAAAAAAAAAAAAAATGTCCCACCCGATTGTATTGGGCTGCAGTCGACCTGCCCCGCCCCACAAGCCCAGTCCGAGGCATTTTGGAGATCGTCAAAAGAGAACGGCGGCTTTTCCTAACACTATGTTCTCCTTCTTGCCGAGGCGAGTCGAAGGATGTCATTGGCGAAGTTAATGGAGGTAATGGCGGTAAGAAAACCATCTTCAACCGCCGGTATGACATAGTCGGCACCCGAGGTGTAGGGTCCGCCTTCTCTTGTAACCAAAGTTAGCAAAACAAGTCGAGAAATTAAGAACAATATTTATTCCAAGCTCATCTATAGTTAAAAGTCTTTTTTAGACTGTAGTTACAAGTTAGATCCCAATATATATATTTTTTTTTAGAAAAAAGATTCTTATATAATACTAACTACAAAAAGTGAAAATTTTTATATCTATCAAAAAAAAAGCAATTGACTAAATAATGTTTTCTAATTCCATTACACGATCAAATAACTCTTAACTAGGTTACATGGGTCACCAACTAAACTATGTTCTACCACCTTCCCAATGAACTCAATTTGCTCTCTCTACAATATAAAAAACTAAGACTCTTAACCGGATTCTTCTCACTTTGACCAAGTGATTGTTAAGTTATATTTATTTCGCGGATGCAAATGATGACTAGAGTGCTATCTATCCTATTGTACATATATAGCATTAATGCTTGCGGTGAAGGCAAACAAAATGTGTTGGGAATTCACGCACACACGACCGAAGCAATCACACTAAAACTCAAACAAACAATTTTATTAAATCAACTTAAACTTGTACTAACCTTATACATAACAAACTAAAACATAACTGGACTCAAATTAATTAACATCAATCCTACTTGGACTCAAACAATTAACTTACTAATTAGACATAAACTAAAACAATGATTCCCAATTAAGTTAGGACATTGAGTTTGAGCCAAAAAATCCATCAAAATGAATATAGCATTTAATGCCTACGGTGTTGGTAGCAGTGGTGGAGGCCGTTTGGGGCAACGTCGATGGTGGTGGTGGAGGTGAGGATTAGGGAGTGTGGCGTGGTGTGGTGCATTGTGTGTGTTTGAAATGAGTGAGGTGGTGTGTGTGTTAGATGTGAGGGTAATATAATCAAAAACAAAACAAAAAAAAAAAAAAAGTGGTGTGTAAGGGCATTGGGTGTGTGTATAGCAAGCCCTTTCAAAAACACATTTTTTTGATGGAACAAGATGACTTTATTTATTAATAGCGCCCAAATAATAAAGCAATGTTAATATGGCGGTAAACAATAAATAAAGTCGAAAAAAACTATATATATCATTGTAGTATTTTCGAAAACACATACTTATGTAGTATTATCCTTCATAGCATTTATGATTAATCCTATACATGCTACGAAACACAATAACAGATAAAATGACACTAGAGATAAGATTTGTGATAGTAATAGCAGATTAATTACGTAATTCAGTACAACAAAGAGCCCTTAATTAACCTGAAGTAGCATTACATTTGCACAAATACACGACCAACCCATTCGTTTGCCTAAGTCAACTCCATCGGCAATTAGTATGAATAAAATGAAAAAACGAATCCACCAAGTCCATGTCCATGTCCATCGGCAGTGAGTATGACATTCACAAATGCACAAAAATAAAAGAAAAAAACTTCAAATAAAGAAAAACGAATCCACCAAGTCCAAGTCCAAGTCCATTGGCAATGGGTATGATATTGACAAATGCACAAAAATAAAAGAACAAAAAACAGGAGAAGAGCCTACGTACACACGCAGGGAGCATTGTATATGAATAAAATGACTATTGTATAAATATACTATGTCTTTCCCATTTTAGAAAAATCACACACTAATATATACAAAAGCTGTTGGGTATTTTGCTTAAACTCCATGTCCTAATTTAATTAGGAGTTAGTATTTTATTCTGTGATTAATTAGTAAGTTTGAGTTTTAGTGGGATTTGATTGTTTTAGAGGTATATATTTATGTTTGAGTGGAATTGTGAGTTAGAGTTTGGGAGGGCTTATGAGTTTGTGTCTTATATAAAAGACATAATAGGTTTAGCTTTGTGTGTGCTTAATTTGAGTATGCACCCGTGGTGCCTTTTGTGCACCACGTTGTGTAGTTCGATTGTTAAATGCATTATTATTGATGTAATAGATTAATGAGTTTTTGATAGATTGTGTTTCCGCTGCGTGTTTGATGCATTGATGTGGGTTTATCCCTAACAAGTGGTATTAGAGCAGGTGGAGATTGGAGAGTTCATACTGGAGATTGGAGAGTTCCTACGGGTGAAGGGGATGAGTTATTGCAGAATTCCGAGGATAAAAAAATATTGTGCGCGACTTGTTATTGTTTGAGAACCAACTTCTTGTGGTTGTTCTTGATCGCATTTTTGGAGTGTGTTTGGGGAGCGTAGGTCGATGGTTTGGGGCTTGAAGTTTGTTTGTTGCATGGATATCAATGATGAAGAGGGGAAGATGCGAGATGTGTTTCGAGATTGTATAGTTGTTTGTGGTAATTGAAAACATTGATGTTTGTGGATTTGAAGTAAAATCAGACATTCAATGTATGCAAGGAAGTAAAGTTGTGACAAGACTTGTGGTACGTATAAGGTGCATTAATCATAAAACATGCATTGGTAAGTAAAGAAGATTGGGATGTTGCTTCAAAGAGGTTTGATAGTTAATGGTGAAAGGGGACAAAACAATTTGTCTTTTAGTTGTTACGTTTTTGTTTGAATTGGTAAAAGTTTTTGTCCCAGAGTTTAATATACGGGCATAATTAATTTGTTGGCATTGAAGAAATATGGGATCGAATTAATCTTTGATTTGCTCAAAGTGTTGTTTGTTTGAGGTGGAGCTTTCTTCGAGATTGAATGTTCAATTGAAGAGTGGTCAACCATGGCGTTTGATTGAAGATTGGTCGAGTATTTTATTGTAGTGTGATTGTTTGGTGGTTAACCATTAATGGGTAATTGATTGCACGTGCTGGATGGATGTTTGTGTTGAATGATCAAGATTGATTGGATGAGTGAATGTGTGACCAGAAGAATTGATTGATTGAGTGAGTGTGTGACCAGAAGAACTGGTTGATTGAGTGATTCTGTGGTGGAGCGACATTGAATGAAAGCATAACATATATAAGTCTTTCGGGGTTTGTCTTCTTCGCTTGTGATCTTTCGTTGATTGGGTGTTTGTGCGCACATGATTGGATGTGTTGATGCTAGCGATTGATTGGATGTTTGAACGTGGTTTTTTGCGACGACTATGTTCGATTAGATTATGTGTTTGATGGAGTTTTTCTCGCAAGGTAGAGATTGTTGGATTTTCGGCTCAAACTCCATGTCCTAATTTAATTAGGAGTTAGTATTTTAGTTTGTGTTTAACTAGTAAGTTTGAGTTTTAGTAGGATTTGATTGTTTTAGAAGTATTTATGTTTGAGTAGAATTGTGAGTTAGAGTTTGAGAAGGATTATGATTTTGTGTCTTATATAAAGGACATAGTGAGTTAGTTTTGTATGTGCTTTGAGTTTGCACACGTGGTGCACAAAAGGCACCACGTTGTGTCGTTCGATTGTTAAATACATTATTACTGATGAAATAGATTAATGAGTTTTTGATAGATTGTGTCTCTGCTGCGTGTTTGATGTGTTGATGTGGGTTTATTCTTAACAAAAGCTTTAAACCACTGATCTCTCACTGTAATTAATGCAATAATTAAGCTTCAAACCGCGTGTTGCTCCAACTCCAACCGAACCTTACATTTCCATCTAAAATAGACAGGATGGTTCTGTGACGACCCCAAACTCCGAGGCAAACCGAGTACCGCCACGTCGCCAGACACGTCACCAAGCATGCCACGTCACCGCACACTTAATTTTGACTGCCTGCGACCTACACCTTTATACGTACCTTATTCGCCTTAACTTAGTATTTATGGAAAATTTTATGGACATTCACATTTAATTGACTAAGTTAAGTTGTTCACGATTTATCGAATTATTATAAATTAACATTTAAGCGGAAGTCTTTGAAGCATGCAAACACGGTATAAATAAATAGTTTGCATGGATGATTAACCCTATAGTGTGGAAACCCGACATTTGATACCATGTATATCAAGAGCAACAAAAGTACAAAAGGAGAGCATATACATGTATCAGGTGTACAAGTCCTTCCCAAAAATTTCATAAAACAAGAAATATATACATACAACCACTTACGCAAAAAGTGACGCTCTCCTAACTTAAACGTAGTCGCCTAAGACGCCCTTGCCTCGGCTCGTCGCGAGATCTCGATTTGTCACCAAAATTAATGACAAATCCCACGTAAGTAAATCCCAGAGAACGTTAGCTAATATTCACGAATTCCAATAAAACGGCTACATTCATGCAATTTAAATAAGGGACAAGAAATAAAGTAATTCGCATGAAAATAAGTCGTTGAGAAGTCGAATTTGGACACGAGTGTAGCGTGACAGATAACCCTGGTCGACATCCGGGAATCTTCGTAGCTAAACCGAGAGGAACCATTGACGACCACCTCGCCAAACATCTCACGGTCGAATGAGAGGAACCATTGAACGGAAGACCCCATCCAAACATCTCTCGAGAGGAACCATTGACGTAGACTTAGGTCTTCGTCAAACATCTCTCAACCTACGGGTTTCGCGGAGAATAGTCACCGCGTAGCCCTATCATGGCCAATTACTCGAACAACGCGGGGTAGCGAGCCCCGGGGTGTGAGTCTGTGCCATGCCGACCCCGTCGACAAACAGACATACACACGTGGGAGTGGATGAACAGTAATTGAACAACAATAAATAGCACAATGGAATAATTGAAATGCGAAATAAAATAAGTATCATAAATGAATTTTAACTAATTTTCTCGTGGATTTACTTACATCAACAAGTCGCAAAATGCCTTTGAAACGCTCTGCACTCGCCTCGAGATACGTACCAGACACCCGACTATGGTAGCCTAAGTCCCTGGTGTCCAATTATACAATTTTTTTATTATTTTAGAGTCTCATTGAATGAATTTAAAGTGTGAGACCAAGAATTTGAGATTTTTCCATAATTTTCTAACTATTTTTCCTATTTTTTTGATATTTATTTGATTTAAAATGTATTTTATTTATATTTTTAAAAATTTTAATTAATTTAGGGGTGGGTTGGGCCGAACCAGGGTTCGGTTGGGCCCGGTTCGGCCCAACCGGCCCGACCCGGGCCTGGGCTGCCCAGCGCTAGGCCTTGGGCAGCCAGGCCCATAGGGGCCTGGCCAGCCCGGCCCACATGACGGGCCAGCAGGCCCAGTCCTGCTGGCTCGTCTTCCCCGATCTTAGCAGAGACGATCTCCTTTTTTATTTTTTTTTTTTTATACACAACAACAAGTCCAACAACAACAACACCAACATCAACCACCTAACAACAATAATTTCACTCACCTTGATCAATGGAGGTCTTTGCGAACGTCGTCGCTGCCGACGCCGCTGCTGGAGCCGCTGCCGAAGTCCGCCGGCGCCGCTGGTGAGCTCCACCGCGCCGTCCCCGACCTCTCTCTCTCTCTCTCTCTCTCCGTCCGTTCACCCTCTCTCTCCTTCTCTTTCTTTCTTCTCCTTTCTTCTCTTTCTCCCTCTCTCTTTCTCCTCCCTTCTTTCTCTCTTCCTCCCGATTTAAGAGAAAAAAAAATTAATTATTTGGAGAGGAGAGGGAGTTATGATGAGCGATGAAGAGGGGTAATGATGAGTGATGATTGATAGGGTGATGTGATTGTGATGTCACAGCTTAAATCCCATACTACCCCGTACACCCGCGTTACGCGCAACACCGACGTCGCACACTCTAGTCACATACACGCGCACAACGCGACTAATAAAATGTCAAATAATGCGACGCTAATTATTTAATATTAGTAAACTAAATAAACACTCACATACAAAAATAACAAATTTTAGCTCGTTAGCGTGCCCTGACTTTTCTCGCGACGTCCACGTGGGTCTGAGCTTAGGGTCTTAATCTGAAATTGTCAGTTAATCGGGATTAATTAAAGCGGTCCGTTACAATCTTCCCAACTAAAAGGAATTTCGTCCCGAAATTCAAATTTAATGAAATCTTTACCTTGGAACAAGTGGGGGTATCGCTCTCGCAAGGTAGACTATCTCTCCCAAGTGAGGCCCTCGTTTTTATGATACTACCATCGAAAGAGTACAAGTGGTATTTCTTTCCTTCTAAGAGTCCGTACCTTGCGATCCACTATCTCAATAGGGTGTTCATCGTACGTCACATCTGGTCGAACCTCGATTCTAGTCATATCAACCATCGGTCTCGGTCCTGATCTAGCCAACCGTAACATCGAAATATGAAAAACATTATGAACCCCTGCCAATCGACTTGGCAATCTCAACTGGTAAGCGACCTTCCCAACTCGTTTCTCAATTTGAAACGGCCCAATAAATCTTGGTGCTAATTTCCCTTTAATCTCAAATCTTTGATGACCCTTTAACGGAGAAACTTTCAAGTAGACCCAATCATCTACCTCGTAGCTCAGCCCATCGCGGTAGCTATCCGCATACTTCTTATGTCTGTGTTGGGCAGCCAACAACCGTTGATGAATCAGTCTCACCTTCTATGTATGGTCCACAACAATCTCAGGCCCCACAGCTGTTGTATCCTCGGGCTCTGCCCAACAAGCCGGTGATCTACACGGTCTACCGTATAGGGCTTCAAATGGCGGCATCCCAATACTGGCCTGATAGCTGTTGTTGTAAGCAAATTCACAGAGCGGCAAGTACTCCTCCCAAGACCCACCAAACTGCAGCACACATGCCCTGAGCATATCCTCGACTATATGTATTAATCTATCTCGATCGTCCGTCTGTTCGAGGATGGAATGCAAGCTTAAAACCGTAATTTAGTACCAAATCGCTCTCGCATAGCTTCCCACAATGATGATGTAAGACGATCGTATCGGTGCTCGAAACAATCGAAATTGGTACTCCGTGCGATCGTACAATCTCTTTTTCGAATAATATGCTCAACTGTGTGAAATTATACTTCATAGAAATTGGTAGGAAATGAGATGATTTTGTCAACCTGTCCACGATCACCCATATCGCATCGTGTTTCCGTGAGTCTGCGGTAATCCACAAACGAAATCCATAGTAATGTGTTCCATTTCCACCGAGGATGGGCAATGATCGCAATAACCTTCCAGGCCTCCTGTGCTCAGCCTTAACCTGATGGCACACCTCACAACCCCTAACATAGGCGCCGATGTCCGCCTTCATCCCTGGCCACCAAAATAATCGTCGCATATCATGATACATTTTGGTCCTGCCAGTATGCACTGTATATCGGGACCTGTAAGCCTCCTGGAGTATCCCATCGCGTATCTCTGCCACTGCTGGAATCCATAACCTCCATCGGTGCCTCAAACACTGATCCACAGACTCGCTCCAATCCGGGTGATCGGGACTGCGTGCCATCTCACTGAATCTCGAGTACATCTCGTCAGTCCTCTGACACTCCAACACTCACGGAATAGAAATAGACGGTACACCAATCTGTCCACGAATTTGTGCGTCTGCTGTAGTAGGAACCTCTGTCAAACTCAGTGTTGCCGTCGTCTCAGGTAAACCATACTCGTGTATCATCTAGCAAACAACTGTCTCAGAATCTGGTCCTCTCCTGCTCAATGCATCTGCTACGACATTTGCCTTCCCAGGGCTGATATTCGATGGAGAAGTTGTAGTCCTTCAGCAACTCTAGCCAACGTCGTTGTCTCATGTTCAGATCTTTCTGAGTGAATAAGTATGTCAAACTCTTATGATCTGTATATAATGTGAACCTCTCACCGTAGAAGTAATGTCTCCATACCTTCAGTGCAAATACGACTGCCGCAAGCTCCAAGTCGTGCACTGGATAATTCCTCTCATGGGTCCTTAATTGTCGGGATAGGTAGGCGATTACGCTGTCTCCCTGCATCAGTATACAACCTAGCCCTGTGCCGCAAGCATCAGTATGAACTGTCAATTCCTTACCCGGCTCTGGCAACACTAGTACTGGTGCAGTAGTCAGTCTCATCTTCAACTGTGTAAATGCGTCCTCACACTCCTTTGACCAATTGAAAGGCACATCCTTCTTTGTCAATTTAGTCATCGGCGCGGCGATCTTCGAGAAGTCATTCACAAATCGCCGATAGTATACTGCCAACCTTAGGAAGCTCCTGATATCTGTCACTGTCTCAGGTGTCGGCCAGTCTATGACAGCATGGATTTTACTTGGATCCACTAATATACATCTGTCACTGATCACGTGTCCCAAGAATTTGACTTCTGACAGCCAAAACTCGCACTTACTGAACTTAGCATATAGTTTGTGCTCTCTCAACGTCATCAATATCTGCATGAGATGTTGCCCGTGATCTTCGCGAGTCTTGTTGTAGATCAATATGTCGTCAATGAAGACTATGACGAATTTATCCAAGTACGGCTTCAATACTCCGTGCATCGAGTCCATCAACATGGCTGGTGCATTCGTCAGTCCGAACGCATCACTGTAAACTCAAATAACTCATATCTGGTGCTGAATGTCGTCTTAGGTATATCTTCATCCCGAATCCTGAGCTGATGATAACCCGATCTCAAATCGATCTTTGAGAAGACACGGGCTCCGACCAACTGGTCAAACAAATCGTCGATCCTGGGCAAAGGGTAATGATTTCGTACAATCACCTGGTTCAACTTCCTATAGTCAATGCACATCCTCAAGCTACTATCCTTCTTCTTAACGAACATGACCGGTGCTCCCCATGGTGATGTACTCAGGTGTATAAACCCCTTCTTCTCTAAGTCTTCCAGTTGAGTCTTAAACTCATCCTGCTCCTTCCGTGCCATCCGGCACGGTTTGCTAGCTATCGGTTGTGTGTCTGACACTAACTCAATAACGAACTCAATATCTCGGTGTGGGGGCAATCCTGGTAGATCCACCGGAAAGACATCGGGAAACCCACTGACAACTGGGACATCCTCAAGTCTAACCTCTGATGTCTCGGTTGACTCTACTATTCCCGTAAACACTTCCATCTCTAAGGTCGTAGCCAATTTACCCCTCTAGTGGATCGATGATCCTATACTCGCATCACCGGGAAACCGAAATCTGGCACGGTATGTCTCGATGGGCTAAAGCCCTATCGTAGATCTCTTGTAGTGTACGAGCTCCGCCTGATACTACCGCGCTCGCAATCTCATCTCTAAGCCCAACTCCAAAGTAGTGAACCTGATCGCGATCTGTAGAAGCCAAATACCCAGCGAACTGTAATAGGTAGCGAAACATCTCCATATATTAGACCACGGTGCGATTACCCTGCCTAAGACACAAAAACTCATGTCTCGTACGTAATCGTATCTCCCTCGGTATATACGGTCATAAAAGGCTTGTCCGAACCCGACCCAGTGGTCGGCTCCCATGAGTCTCGGTATGAGCGGTCCACCAAATCCGCCTCTCTCGAGCATATATCCGATATCATGGCGCGAATATTGTCGTGAATTCTCGAAGATTATGTAATTTCTCGTGTGCAAGAAGCCATCTCGCACCGCCTCTGGTCTCCGCCACCAAAGAAATATCCCGGTGAAATCTCACAAACTCCTTTGTCGCCTTAGCCTCGGTGATAGGGAAGCCTCGAATGTGATTTCTGTGGGAGTATGTGTCGGCGTCACTTGCGTGTGTAGATGCCGCCGTGGTAGCCTCGATGACGAGTCTCTAAAGCGTAGTCGGTGTGGTAGTCTCTCGCCATAATCGCAAGAATCGGCGTACTTCTGAAAAATCGGCGCGCTGCTTGGCTCAGTGGCGCTTCGGTGTGATGGCGGCGATAAGCGTCGCGATAGCCATTGTCGAGCACGAGCAAGGCCATCATCTCGCTCGAATCTGTCGATCGTGTGTCGCAATCCGATCGAGTACACTCTGATCAGTCGCGATAGGCGTAGTACCACTCGTCTGTCCACCATCCTCCGAAGGTGGAGTCAGCTGTCCGTCCATGTCGTGTTTGCAACAGCGAAGGCATGTATCAGCCTCGTATACGCATATATACTATTACAAATCAAATATATAGCATATAAGCCTTGGCACTACCCGTCCCATTTTCACTTCCCGACTAAAGTTCTAAGTTAGGATCTTCGAGTTTCCACATCTAAATTCGTTTGTTAAGTTTTATTCGGTTGTATTAAACTTTCCCCTAGGTTCGCCTGAACCTAGGCTCTGATACCAACTGTGACGGCCCCAAACTCCGAGGCAAACTGGGTACCGCCACGTCGCCAGACACGTCACCAAGCATGCCACGTCACCACACACTTAATTTTGACTGCCTGCGACCTACACCTTTATACGTACCTTATCCGCCTTAACTTAGTATTTATGGAAAATTTTATGGACATTCACATTTAATTGACTAAGTTAAGTTGTTCACGATTTATCGAATTATTATAAATTAACATTTAAGCGGAAGTCTTTGAAGCATGCAAACACGGTATAAATAAAAAGTTTGCATGGATGATTAACGCTATAGTGTGGAAACCCAGCATTTAATACCATGTATATCAAGAGCAACAAAAGTACAAAAGGAGAGCATATACATGTATCAGGTGTATAAGTCCTTCAAAAAAATTTCATAAAACAATAAATAGATACATATAACCACTTACGCAAAAAGTGACGGCTCTCATAACTTAAACGTAGTCGCCTAAGACGCCCTTGCCTCGGCTCGTCGTAGGATCTGCGATTTGTCACCAAAAACAATGACAAATCCCAGGTAAGTAAATCCCAGAGAACGTTAGCTAATATTCACGAATTCCAATAAAACGGCTACAATTCATGCAATTTAAATAAGGGACGAGAAATAAAGTAATTCGCATGAAAATAAGTCGTTGAGAAGTCGAATTTGGACACGAGTGTAGCGTGACAGAGAACCCTGGTCGACATCCGGGAATCTTCGTAGCTAAATCGAGAGGAACCATTTACGACTACCTCGCCAAACATCTCACGGTCGAATGAGAGGAACCATTGAACGGAAGACCACATCCAACCATCTCTCGAGAGGAAACATTGACGTAGACTTAGGTCTTCCTCAAACATCTTTCAACCTACGGGTTTCGCGGAGAATAGTCACCGCGTAGCCCTATCATGGCCAATTACTCGAATAGCGCGGGGTAGCGAGCCCCGGGGTGTGAGTCCGTGCCATGCCGACCCCGTCGACAAACGCACATACACACGTGGGAGTGGATGAACAGTAATTGAACAACAATAAATAACACAATGGAATAATTGAAATGCGAAATAAAATAAGTATCATAAATGAATTTTAACTAATTTTCTCGTGGGTTTACTTACCTCAACAAGTCGCAAAATGCCTTCGAAACCGCCCGCACTCGCATCGAGATACGTACCCGACACCCAACTATGGTAGTCTAAGTCCCTGGTGTCCAATTATACAATTTTTTTTATTATTTTAGAGTCTCATTGAATGAATTTAAAGTGTGAGACCAAGAATTTGAGATTTTTCCATAATTTTCTAACTATTTTTCCTATTTTTCTGATATTTATTTGATTTAAAATGTATTTTATTTATATTTTTAAAAAATTTAATTAATTTAGGGGTGGGTTGGGCCGAACCAGGCCCGGTTCGGTTGGGCCCGGTTCGGCCCAACCGGCCCGACCCGGGCCTGGGTTGCCCAGCGCTAGGCCTTGGGCAGCCAGGCCCATAGGGGCCTGGCCAGCCCGGCCCACATGACGGGCCAGCAGGCCCAGTCCTGCTGGCTCGTCTTCCCCGATCTTAGCAGAGACGATCTCCCTTTTTTTTTTTTTTATTTTTTTTATACACAACAAGAAGTCCAACAACAACAACAACACCAACATCAACCACCTAACAACAATAATTTCACTCACCTTGATCAATGGAGGTCTTTGCGAACGTCGTCGCTGCCGACGCCGCTGCTGGAGCCGCTGCCGAAGTCCGCCGGCGCCGCTGGTGAGCTCCACCGCTCCGTCCCCGACCTCGCTCTCTCTCTCTCTCTCTCTCTCTCTCCGTCCGTTCACCCTCTCTCTCCTTCTCTTTCTTTCTTCTCCTTTCTTCTCTTTCTCCCTCTCTCTTTCTCCTCCCTTCTTTCTCTCTTCCTCCCGATTTAAGAGAAAAAAAAATTAATTATTTGGAGAGGAGAGGGAGTTATGATGAGCGATGAAGAGTGGGTAATGATGAGTGATGATTGATAGGGTGATGTGATGTGTGATGTCACAGTTAAATCCCATACTACCCCGTACACCCGCGTTACGCGCACACCGCGACGTCGCAAACTCTTGTCACTACACGCGCACAACGCGACTAATAAAATGTTAAATAATGCGACGCTAATTATTTAATATTAGTAAACTAAATAAACACTCACATACAAAAATAACAAATTTTACCTCGTTAGGCGTGCTTCTGCGACGTCCACGTGAGTCTGAGCTTAGGGTCTTAATCTGAAATTGTCAGTTAATCGGGATTAATTAAAGCGGGCCGTTATAGGTTCATCAACGCTATAACAGCGCTTCCTTTTTTATTTTTTTATTTTTATGTTTACTTTTTAAGTGTTTTAAATTTATGATTTTTATTTAAGGTTATAATATATATTAGCGAAATAATAATATATTAATAAAAATTAATATGGATAAATGAGAAAAATGAAGAGTACGTAAAAATTGGAAAAAGAGTTTGTGCTTAGAAGAGAAATAGAGTTTGACGTGGGAAAATAGAATAACTAATGGGTGTTTAAATATATGAATTTCTTGGAGGCAATAATCGATTTCTTACATGAAAATCAAATGTCTTTGCCCTGGAAGATGGCTGATTTGCAAACGAAAAAGGTAAAAAAAGAAATCTAAAATAGATGGTATATTTAAATACTCAATGGATTTAGCAGCGATTTTTGTTTCTTAATAAAAGTGGTAAAATTAGTCCATTTCTAATCGAAAAATAAGAAAATGGTAAAAGTTACCATACAATGATATATCTTCCTGTTGTTTATCTAGAAATAAAGTATCGTTTTCGTCAAAAAAAAAAATATATATATAGCATCGCATATAATAGTATAGTCATGCGAAAGACAAAGATCATCATGATCCATAAAATAATACATCTTTTTTTTAAAAAAAAAGAGTAATGTAATTTAAATAAAAATAATCATGAAAACCAAATGATTTATCTAATTAAAATAAAAAATTTATACCCATATAGATGGATGGGATAACTTTTTATTTTTGCCGGATGACAGAATGGGGATGCATATCTAAGTTAATATAATAAGCATTAATCTTTGACAAAAAAGAAATAAAAATAATAAGCACCAATGAAGAAAGTTTCCTTCAGTACTTGAAATCTCAATATTGCTCTTTATTTTTAGTTTTTTAGTTGCATCACCTTTTATATATTTTTGTTTCTAATTCCATTTCTTATTTTTACTCTCCTCTCTCTCTCTCTCTCTTACTTATGTTCTTTTCATTTTTGAAAACCTTTCTCTTATATATCTTTGTATATCTTAACCATTCTTTTTTATATTTTTTATTTAATTAATTTCTTATATAAAAAAACAAAAAAGACTTAATAGAGTACATGTTGAAGTTGATAGCTAAGGAATTATGGATTTTTACCTTTATTATTAGGTAACCAATAATATATAATACGTCTATGTTATACACAACAATGCCAATTTTTAATTTTAATTTACTAATAACAAAAATAAAAAATACATTCTTCGAGCTTCATTTAACAAGACTTTTTTAAGTTTTATATCAATAGATTGTATTCTGCGAGTGCAATATAAATATATATATATATATATATATATATATATATATATATATATATATATATATATATATATATATATACACGGCGGATGGGACAAGTGCTTATTAAAATGTAAGTTTTGAGTGTTGTATAACTTGCATATTTGAGTCTCAAATCAGCCAACTGATGAAAATAAATAATAATTAAGAAAAAAGGAAAATGCTAGAACTACACCCCAAATGACACCTCAAGTGATACCCTTATGATGTGGCGCATGAGTCCCACGTGAAAATGAGTGTGCACAAAATAATTCATATTGATACATACCACGCGTGATGTGTATCTCGAAATGCGCACGATGACTCATATAAATGTAGGCCCGTACGCCACGTCATAGGGGTGTAACTTGAGGTATCATTCTAGCATTTTTCGAAAAAAAAAATCAACCAACGACAACATGTGACCCACCAAAGAAGCTATTATAGTGTATATATATTGGGAGCTACTATTAGTCCCCCACTACTCTATATCAGCCCCTATTTAATTAAATACATTTTCAAACTAAAATGTCTTTAGACAAAATTACATGAATAACCCCACTGTAAATCATGAACTCATTTCATTTCACTTTCCCTTCTACTTTCTACTCTCTACACCCCTCATCAACTTTATTTTTCACTCTCTACACCCCACCCTAAATGAAACCTCAAACTCATTCTCAACTCTTATCCCACTCGCTACACTCACCTTATCCTTTTTACTTAAATTTCACTTTTTATACCCCACCCCAAATTAAACCATAAACTCATCTTATTTTCTCTTTTACTTTTTAATCTCTACACCCCTCCCATCTCTTTATTCATACACTCAACAACTCGATCACAACCAAATGCCACATTTTGATTATAGTATTTGGTTAAGATTTGATTCACTTTCTTCAATGTTTAGAACATTTATTTGTGTTGAATCTTTGCTTTTAAGGATCAAAGAATCAATCTTGGAATGCAACATGGAGCAAATTGAGTTAAGGAGGAGAAGAGGATGATGTGCAACAACGAGTTGGAGGTTGGGGATCACAAAGATGAAAAGAAGACTTTCTTTGGAGAGTGAGGAGGGCAAATATAAGCTAGGGATACATTTGGGAGTTCATTAACTTACTGGAAGGTATAAATAACATATATATATATATATATATATATATATATATATATATATATATATATTAAAGGAAGGCCTTGGGGTGCCACATGGCTTCCTCTCAAGCTTCCTTCTTGCAATGTCATCAAGTCTTATGTCACGTCATTAACTCTAACAACAATCTATATATCTATATTAAAGGAAGGGCTTGGGGTGCCACATGACTTCGGCTCTGTTTGGTAAGCACAAACTAGCTTATCAGCTAGTTGATAAGCTAGTTTATTTGTTAAGCTGTGTTTGGTTTGTAGCTTATTTTAAAAATAATCTAGATGATAAGCTCCCAATTGAAACGCTACTCTTAGTAGCGTTTGAACTGAAAATCCGTCGTTTGGATTTTTTCTCGCGATTATACCCTTATTTTACGATATTAATAAATTAATGCCCTAGCAAATTAGTGGAAACAAAATACGCAAATACTTAAACAAACCCCTACCCCGCGATTATACCCTGGTAGAGTTGGCAGAGGCGAAACCAGCATTTCAAGCTCTTATAGGCTAGACCAACAGCTTATATAATACGTTATTAAAACTTATTGAATTTAAAATTAACATATAGCTTAATATTGTTAATGAAAAAAATAGTGATTAATAATTAACTAAATATTATAAAACAAAGAATTTCACTAAAATTAAAAATCATTACACATTAATTTCTTAATTATAGATAATCTTGTTAGATATTTATTACATATTAAATAAGTTTTAACAACGTCGAGTATAAAAATATTTTTAGATGTTATAAAAATATTTTTTAATGTAGTGTTCGAGTGGTGGGCTATCCTACATATTTTTAAATTTTTCTTACTAATCTACTATTTTTTAAAGTTATAGAGAGACTTTTCTAGAAATGAAGAATATTTGCAATAACATTGCTTCTCAATTATGGATGATGCATTAGATATATGTATAGTTATCCAAGTCGTTTATTGTATTTTATTTACATGTGTTTATTTTTTGCTAATTCTTATAAATTAATATAGAGTTATTTTCATGTAAGCATTTATGGACACACATAATTTAGTTTTCTAAATAATATAAATTATTTTATGGTATTAATTTGTATTTTGTAAATAAAATACAGAGTTATTTATAACAATTAATTATATGATTATATAATTAATATACTTAATTGTGTTATATGTCCTTTATTGTCATTTTGCATTTATCATCTAATCAATCAGCTATCATTCCAAATAATTTTTAGTTGATCAGCTAGATTATCAGCTTTCCGCTACTAACTAGTAGATTATCACCTATCAGTTAGTTTATCAGCTTTCAGCTAGATTATCAGCTAGCATTGCCAAACAGAGCCTTCCTATCAAGTTTCTTTCTCGTTATGTCATCAAGTCTTATGCCACATTATCAACTCCAACAACAATCTATATATCTATATCTATATATATATATATATATATATATATATTAAAGGAAGGCCTTGGGGTGCCACATGGCTTCCCCTCAAGTTTCCTTCTCGCCATGTCATCAACTCCAACAACAATGAGAATAAAGTAACGCCTTGGGGTTGTCATGCGTGGCAGTTTCCAGCCCTCTCGGCGTGCTACGTGGCGCATCCTAAAGTCTTCCCTCATTAAATAAAAAAGGTAAATTTCAATAAAAACATATATAAAATGTTTTTATATTTTTTTCCATATATGGTACATATGAATAGATTAATTGTTCCATATTTATTTTATTCCTTAATATGAAACGTTTCTAACTCATTATTGCCTCACAATTGCTCCATATATGGTATAGATAGTTTAATTGTTCCATATTTGTTTCTTCCTAAATATGAAATAATATGAAATGTTCATATATTTTTTTCCATGTATGGTATAGATAACTTAAAATGGCAACTTAATTGTTCCATATATGGTATAGATAGGTTAATTGTTCCATATTTGTTTTCTTCCTTGATATGAATTTCGTAACAATTCCTTCCATAAAAAAATCAACGTTTAAGTTTCTTTAGTTTCTCTTTTGAAACAAAAAAATGAAAACGAAAAAGATAACTTTTCTTTTGTATACATAAAAATAATGATAAATGTAAATATTTGGTTTTGGCACAAAAACCACTTGCAAAGCTAAAAATCATACTTTGAAAATGTTCTAAATAGTTTTATAGAAGTTAAGCTATCCCACGCTCGAAGCGCATGTTAACGCCTAGTTAAATTAAATGGGGGGCTTATATAAGATATAGGGGTACTAATATATATATATATATATATATATATAATAACTAAAAATATATTTGTTACAATCTCGAGAAAAAAAGTCGAGGCCTCTAGCTTTTCTTTAGGTATAGATCGAGGTAGGAGGCATTTTCCACTGCACTACAAGATCAAGTTTGCAGTCATCATGTCCCAGCTTTTGATAATTTAAAAGGTCAATAATATACTTAACCAAAAACTCATCATTGACTTTGTCAAGAAAAACTCATCATAGACTCATGATTAATATCGTTATACAATTAAATTCGAAAAGGAAAAAAGAACAAATTGATTAATTAATAATTGATATGTGACACAAGAAAAAACAATAATTGATTGTAATACTATTTACATAACAATTATTATGTATTCTTTTTCTATATTATTCACAAATTATTTCTTCTTTATTTTCTTTTTATAAAAAAGAAAAAAGAAACAATAGGACCAAGCTCTTTAGCAAACTAATTAGACAAAAGATGTACACATGAAAGTCACATGACTGAGGTTATACTTGAGGAGCCAAACATGTAACAGATCATGTTGAGTGGATGAGAGTTGTTTCTAGCATGTCAAAGTCACATATATACATATGCATGCATGAGGAGTTCCTCATGTTATGTTAACGTACTTTTCCTTTATATTTTTGCTTAATAAGACATCACATGGAATAATTAATGACGTTGATCACAAATAATGCCAAGGAATTAAAGTTGGATTTATGATGTCAACATCACCAACTTTATATGTGTCACGGTCCAAATAATTAATACACATTTAATTCGTTGATCAGGACCAAATGACCCGTGACGTGAGACCCGCATCGAGATACGTGTCACTACCGAGGCACGGTGGCCGAGGTAAATATTATATTTGAGTGTTGTATGCCTAGTGTACTGTATATGTGTAGACTACTAAGTCAATTCTATGAGTATGTAGATACTGAGACGAGCGGGGACGCACCTCGAGTCGCGTGTCGACGTGAGCCCGAGGTAGCAGTTCGTGGGGTAAGTTTAATAAATTAACTTAAATTTTGCACTAAACATGAGATATTGGTGGCTTGGATGTGGTCACATATACCTATATATTACATGTGCCTAATGTTTGTTAACTTAAATATGCAACACTAGATGAACAAGGAGATATGCATGCATACCATCTCAACACATGAGTGTCAACTTTGGAGTCACATGTGGGTGACTCATGAGACAAGTGGTGTAGGGATAACCAAAAGATGTGTCTCGAGACACGTGTGTGGTTTGCGATGAGTGGTTCACATGCAAACCATCCTAAACCATATATAAAGTCAATTAACCTCCCATTAGTCAATCTCTATCTCATTTTAACTTTCAAAAAAAAAATTGACAGAGAAGAAGAAGAAACCGAAGAGAGGAGAGGAAGAAGGATAAAGGAGAGAGAGAGAGAAAGAGAGAGAGAGAGAGACCAAGACCGAAGAGGCAATCAAGGTGAGTTGATTGTCGTTGTTGGTTGTGTCGTTGTTGTTGTCGTGGCCATGGAGGTTCGGCCATGGAAGGTTCGACCATGGAGGCCGCGAGAGGTGTGAGGAGGGAGATGGCAGGGGTGTCTCCCCTGCCATCGAATCCAGTTGGGGTTGGGGTTGGGAGCCAACCCCAACTCCTCTAGAAAAAAAATAAAAAAATAAAACTCCAACCGAACCAGGGACTTTGTCCCCGCTGCGTTGGAGAAGATGCACACGCGCGCGAGGGCTGGCCCAGGAGACCTGGGCCAGGCTCAACCCATGGGGCGAGCCGGGTTGGCGAGCCCGGCCCAAGGCCCTGGCCAGGGTCGGGTTCAACCCGGTTGGGTCGACTCGACCCAAATAAAAAAAAGAAAAAAAAGAGAGAAAATAGAAAAGAAATGCTGGAAAAATTGGGACAATTCCAGAAAAATTAGGAAAAGTTTTGAAAAATTATATTTCGACAAAATAAATAGAAATTGATAAATTTCTAAGAAAAATTAAATATTTGAAATTTTGAATAAGACTTTTACGGGGTTTTTACCTCGAAAAGCGCGAAATTGGCAAATTGGTCTTGAATTCGATTTCGATCAATTTAGGAATTTTACATAATTAATATTGAATTTAAATTGATAACTTGTCAAATGTTAGGGAACTCAAAAGGAGAACGCAGGAATTTGGGAACGCGTTTCATTGTGTCGAAGGATCGACTAGGCTAGGACAAACGTGTGAATTGTAAGTAAACTAAGTGAGACATTGCTTTACATTTCATTCAATTTAGTTGTTCGTTCTCAGTTCTTTGGACTGAATTGCCTTTGAAATCTATATGCTATGACTTGTTCTATTTCTCAGTTATGAGGCTGCTCATGGCATACTTTGTTGATCATTGTACTATCATTGACTCCAAATCATGTCCTTTGTCATTTTGATTGTTGTTGTTTGGTAGTCCGTGACATAGCATGCTATTAAGTTAGTTTGTTTGTTGTTGTAAATCTTGCTATTTGTTCATTAGTATGCAATCATATTGTTTGGATTCCAATACCGCGTTATCTTTGGAAAATGAAAGTGGTTCTTGCGTTTAGGGTCATTTAATGATGATAATAGGAGCTCAGCTTTCATATGGTGTTCACTAGACTTTCGGGGATGTCAGGGGATTTCTCCACTACCTTGCATGACACACGGGGTAACGTGCCTCGAACGGGGTAACCGGACCTCGGGGTTTGTTGGTGCAAGAAAAACTTGGGTAAGCATGACGAGTTTTAAAACTTGAGGGTGCTGGCAAGTATACATTCCGGTGACGACTAATTCACTTAGAATAGAAAAGGCGTAATTGTAAGTATGACCTTTTTAAATTATGATGTAGAGCATAACTCCATCTGTAGTGGAAAGGCTGATGTGATGAAGATCACGGCCGACCGACCTTAAACCATTACTACTTAACCTTGAGACAGTTTCACATTTGTTTACCTCAAGTATCTTTTTGCATGATGTTTTCTTCAGCATAGTTGATATATTGATTATGCCACTTGATATTTGTTACATGTTTGGGAATGTGGATAAATGTCTCTCAATATTACTTAAATAATTTCATGTACTCACCGTCTAGTTTGTGACGGTGGGTGCAGATCAATCGAGTAGCAGACCGGGCAAGGAGAAGATTGGCGATTACCTCCGAGCCGTTGGAGGACTGCTACGACATATTTTGTAGGTTTTGCATTCTTTTGTATTACATTTTCTATGTACTTGATACTTTACTTTTGGGTTGAGTAATAGGAACCTTGACCATACACATGTTGTATATATCGTCGTTTTTGTTGTATATATGCATGTGATCTCTATTTCTTGGTTGTTTCACAATAGGTTAGGCTTTATGTTATAATCTCCACCAAGAATCGAAGAAAGACTTCCATTTGAATAACTTGTTAGTTTAAAAAATTTAAATTAACTCTGATTTGTTAGGTATTTGAACTATCTAGTTGACAGTAGGTGGTATCATGTTTTTCATATGAAATAATTGGTAGGTTTTTAGGTGTTTAAATAAGGCTGACTAGTTCCTTGTTAGGTCCTATATGAGAGATTAGGGCTTAATTAAGGATTAGGCAGGGCGGTGCCCTTATTTGGAGAAGGGGTCGTCACAATATTTTACATAAATAAGACCCCCAAAATAAAAGAAAAAAAGTAAAGCTCAGTAGTTATTCTGTTGTAGTAAAAAATAACACGTAGCCCTAATCACGAATTAATTGGAATCAACTAGATATATATAGTGTTAGACCACACCTACGTAGAACATCTGATCGACCTATATTACCTTAATTTGGTTCCTAATAATCTAGTCTACCTTAACCTCACGATACACAAAAAAATAAACATCTCAACATCTTAATAATCAAATATTAAACTTTATCAACCATAGATGATCCTAAAGTTAATTTTAATCCTCAAAGATTGTTTAGATTGATTAAATAATATTCAAAATCCAGTAAAATTTTTTTGATAACACCTCATCTATTTCTAAGCCTACATCGGAAAACCCAGCCTTCAAAAATCTTGAACAAAACCTACTTAGCTTGGTGGAAATGCCGAAGGACTCACAATCCACCCATAACAATATATATTGCATCAACAAAAAGTATATATTCATTCTAACCTATTTTAGGTTTTCAAAATCCTTAAACCAACATTACCTTAGCTTCACAATATTCCATTCAAAAGGAGATCCTAACCACACATGAATCCAAACACTCATTTATACAATATATTATATAAAAAATAATACATACATAGAAAGAATGAAACTAAGCAAAACACAAAAAATATGACAGCTTTCCCTTTCCTTTATCGCAGCTCGAACCTGACATTACCCAATTATAAAAATTCGATAATGTCAGATAAGTAGATCCCACACTATCCAGTACACTTGTAATAATCAAATGCATAATAATCCAAGAGATTAAACGAACAATATAACTGTAATATCCCAAATAATGTAATCCTAGTTCTATGCTTTGTAGGACCGTGACATGGCAACCAATCCTACATAGCAAACTCTATTGCACTTGGGCTCGACATCGAGGTAATAATTAAATAATTTTACTTGAATTTGATGCATGCATTATATGTTTATACACGTGTGCACAACTTTTAAATCGTTTTTTTTTTTTTTTTTTTTTTTTATAAAAGCCGAGTGCGCCAAATTACCTCAAGATGGGTACACGCGAGAATATCGGGTGGATTGAAAACTTGGGCCTAGGTTCATGACTTAATTCACTTATTTATATTCTAACTAGTCATCTAAACTATGTAGTGAGTCTCAAAAGAGTTTAGGATGTAATTAATTAAGTCTATGTGCTTCATTTCAATAAGGCCTAAGTCTAGAAAAATTGAAAAGTTATAAATTTCCTAAGTGAGTGATTGGGCTTAGGCATATAAATTAAGCCTACAGTTGAGAAAATATCCATATTATTATGGTACCTAACTTATCAAATGAATTTCATGAAACATATTTACTTAATACATACCATAGTCTTTATGGATCAATACAAACATGAAATGTTAGAAATTTGGATGGAGACCGCACTCTTAGTACATTGATTTACCTAGTGATGCATTCATGTGGGGATCTAAATGAGTCATAATGGATCCTATGGTATGCATGTGGGAACTAACACCAATTATAGATATATCTAGAGATTTGATGGATGAAATGATACTAGGATAATCTAATGACCAAGCTTCAAACTTTTTTAGTATAAAAGACCCACTTAATCTCTACACCATACATGAATACAAAACAATTCAGCTAGGTTTGGAGAGAAAAGAGAGGGGTTTAGTTAGACATAGTGCTAGAAAATTAAAGAACAGGTGAAGTTGGAGCTAAGGATCTCAAGGAGCTTGAGTTTTCACAATGATCAAACCTTATGTAACAAATCCCTTCCATTTTAATAGTACATCGTGATGATTTGAGATTCTTTAAATCATTCTAGTGCTGAAATTTTGTCAAGGTTGATGAATTGCTTGATGTTATGAGATGATTATGAATCTAAAAATCAAGATTTCTCTTATGTTCATTAAAAACTTATGTCTTGGTTCAAGAATTGAAGATTTTGGGTAAATAAAAGAATGGAATGATTTTCTTGTGTAATTGGGTATTTAATCTTTGAGTTTCTACTCCCATATTGATATTCAATGATGTCTTATATTGGATGTAAATGTTGGACAAAAATCGAGGGGTTTGAACCATGCATTGTGAATTAAGTTGTTCATGAATACTATATGTTTGATGAAATGCCAAGATTATAGCTGAAATTCTAGAGAGCATAAATCATTCATTTCTTCTCGGAATTGGCTGATTTTTTGATGAGTTGTTCTTGGATATTAGGACAAGCTCTGCACCAAAAATCACATTATTAATTTGGATTTGTGGTTTGATAGTTATGAATTTTTTTTATATTGCTGGTATGAAACTCTATCAAAGTGAGTTGTTCTCGCATTTTGAGCATAACTTTCTCAATTTTAATCGAATTTGAGCGCACTTTACCATTTCGGTAAGCTAATACATAGAACAACAACTTAACACTAGTATCTCTTAAAAACTGAGTTATCTTCTTTATCGAACATGCAAGGAATCAGTACTTGTTCGTAGAGATAATTTCTTTTGTAAGTGTTTAGATGGCAGGACATCTTCCGAGGATCTCCGCTAGTCCAAAAATAATCAAAATCTTTTAAATAGTTTAAATACTATAAGTTAGGTTCCCCAAGAGTTTCAAGTGATTCTGAGGTGTTTTGAATAGTTTTTCAAATGGGTTTTGAAATATACGAAATTCACTTACTTAATGAGCTGATTTTGAACTAAGGTGTTTTGAGCATCAAATAATGTCGGGATTGAACAAAAATTTCAGAACGTATTATTGGATCATAGTAAAGGTGTACACCAAGTTTCGTGGTTTCTCGATGTGTCTAACTTAGTTTTCAAGTCATGCTTCAAATAAGAGATCAACATTTACAAATAAGGACTTAAAGTTTTACTTATAGTTTCAAAATTTGGTTCTTGATCATAATAATGAGACTTTAGCACTCATCAATCTTGGTTTTAAGTCAATAGACTTCAATGAATCAACATCGAGAATTTTGGGAACTTCTATGAGTGTTTTAGCCGCATTTCAAGTTGCATATAAACCAAGTTTTTGGAAAATATTTCAAGGTCCTTAAGGGACTGTTTTGCAAACCAATGCATTAAACTAACTTGAAATGATTACCAACGGACGTTGATGATTCAATAACACTTAAAAATAATAGGAAAAATGTCTACAACATTGTAACTCTAACATTAAGCATTTTGGCCGAATTAAGTGTTAAAGGAGTACTTAAAATGAAAAAGGCATCTCCGGGTTATCCCTTCGCATCAAGTCTTCTTGTATGGTATGAATAAGCGACTAGGGACCTCCGAGGATTTAGCATAAATTGTTTAGGACACATTGAAGTTGATATGGTCTAAGCTAAGTAGAAAGTATATTGAGGCAAATAGTGGAATATATTATAATGAACAGGATAGTTAAACTTTAAATAAGTTCTAACACATACCTAATGAACTCTAATAGGTACCAGTGACCTAGAGCGTCAGTTTCAGGTATCAGGAGTGTAGTATGAATATGTGGGAGCCGCATTTAGCTTGGATATTATCGTTTGTTGATATTTTGATATTTTGGATGTACATATGAACTACACTTGTTGTTTCTTGTTATATTTTGGGATATTATGGGTTGTGAGACTCCAGATACATGTATATGATGAGTTGATCGTTATATTGTACTTATTCCCACTTCATGCATATACATGAAATATATCTTTGCAGGATTTCCACATTAGGATTGTCCCAACTCTTACTCATTAATTGTTTAAGTTGTTTTAAATAGACTAACTTCCACTGAGATTTATTAAGACTCATTTAAAGTAAATAGCAAACTTAATAAGCAACTAATGTTCGAATGAGATGGAAAAGAGGCTGACTACGCATGCATTGATTTCATGGGGGCTGACCCAGAGTCTAAGTAAGCTTAGGCTAGGCGGGGCCCAATTTGTGGGACTCAGGGCGTCATAGTTGGTATTAGAGCAACATGTTTCTACCCTAACTCTTGATTAGCTACACCTCGACTAAAATATGAACTTAGAATTAGGACACGTTTAAACTTAGTATGAAAATCCTACGATCTTAACTTAGAGTCTTAGTTGGGAAGTGACGAGAGTTGGGGAATTTATATTTCGAAATATACATGTTAAATTTCTTGAAATATAATATATACTACTACCAGTAGTTATGGATACTGATCGAAGCTCGATATTAATTTTGCAGACCGTGATGGCTGATCAGCATGGCATTGGTGATTGGGGTGGAGCTACGAGTAGAGGCTCTGGCTTTGTTAACCTAGCAGAGTTATGAGACTTATCACAGAGGGTTGTGACACATGATAGGAGACTAGAAGAGATTTTTACCATTATGCAAGGGTAGTTGCCATCAACCTCGACCTCGATAGTAGCTCCTATACTTGACGCGAGTGCGCCGATGCCTCAAGTGACTCTGTTACTTTCTACACCTCAGGAAACAGTTCACATGCTTCCAGAGGTCTTAGCACCAACAGTTGTGGCGCTAGTTGAGAGAGAAGCTGGTTTTGACTTGATACCATAGGCGAGATTGAATCAGGAGTACGAGAGATATAGAACCAAGAAGTTTAGCAGAGACTCTAATATAATGGAGGCAGAGAAATTCATCAAAAGTCATGAGAAGATACATAGGCTTCTGAGGATTGATGATAGTAGGAAGCCCGGGTTAACATCATTCTCACTTCAAGGTGACATCGACATGTGGTGGACTAAATTAATAGCCACCCAGGGAGAGCCCCAGACATGGATGGAGTTCAAGAAGTTGTTTAACCAAAAATTCTTTCTTCCCTCAGTGATGATCACCAAGAGGTCGAAGTTCATGCACATCAGGCAACAAGTTGAAGAGTTCAAAGTGAAATATATGGGGAGGTTCCATAAGTTGTTGGTGTATGCTGGTGGAGTGGACGATACGGATAGGGACCAGGTCCATTTTTCTGCGAGGGGTTATTTCCAGCTATTGGATGTAATGTAGTTACGAAAGAGCTGGGTAAGCTAGACAAAACTTATGAGCGTAGTCTACTGAGAGAAGCATATCTCATCACACAATCTCGGGTGTTGGATTTTGGGGTTCATACGCAGTGAAAAATTCAAAACAAATTTTGAAAAGTCCCAACAGGATCGAAAATAAGTTCTATTAAACTAGATCTGCAAAAGTAAGTCATACCTTAATCCATGATTTTCTTTTCTGATTGTTCGATCTCCAAGACGTTAAAGCGCATGTCCTCTATTAAAAATCCACATACGAATGAGGACCACAATTTGGAGTACTAGCCCTAAGAGAGATAAAAAACATTTTTCTTTCTATCCCAAAACCCAGAAAACTCAAAAAATAGCAAAAAAGAAAATCTTATTTCATTATAGGGTTTCAACCTCTATTTATATGTGTAGATAAGCCCCCACTTAAAATCTTATTCGTAATACAACTATTGTATTCAGGCAGTTTAAGCAAATTATACATACGTCCCTATTAATAAGTTATCATATAACAAATTGTAAGGGCTTTTATGTCATGAATTTTATCATATAGAAATTCATTACTCTGGACCAATTGAAATTGCGCAAAACCATTCTTTGCATGCAACCCCATATGTTCATGCAACGTTGGCAGTGAACCCAAACCATTTTAGTACACAAGTCATAAGCGGTCTCTAGCGAGGCATTATGACAACCTAATGAATAACATATATCATATCCTTTTGCCATGCGATATCCTTTGATTAAACATAAGGCACGGAAAGTCACCCTTAATGTTCAATCGTACTAGTCTCGATCTTTAGGTAAACTGAAAACATCCAAGTGACATTGATCATATCAATTCACATAGACTTAGCCATTATTAGTCTATCATATTGGGGGATCCACTAATATCTCTCTCTATACCAAAGTGACAAATTTTATCTTGATTACACACCTTCACATATTATTAACATGGTAACTAATCACAATCTTTATAATCGTCTGGTTAAAGACAACATTTGATTGTGTCTAATTACCATGCTCCTAATATTGAAGACTATGGTAATCCCAAGTCGAAGAACTAATTGATATACCTATCATGAGTAACACATATGACTTAATCCATGTGGTGTTCTCATACCGGGTCGGTCCAATATCTTGTTCCCTAAAAAGTACTCATGATCTCGATTCGTATCCCTATACACCTCATCATCACATGATCATCAATTGAGATTCACACTAGTCTTAATTCATTATAGTTCCCAGCACAATGACCGACTAGGGACATTTATGATATTTCAATAAATATCCATGGATGTTATTATAAGGTAAACATGTAATCACTTATAATTAAACAACGAATGAAAACCTTAATTTTATTAACTAAAATTATAAGATGAACAATGTTTATAGATTAACATAGGGCACATTCCCCAACATCTCCCACTTGCACTAGGGCTAATCATTCATGTATCTAATACTTAATGACCTAACATGACCATCATGTTTCACTTGTGGAAGAGCCTTCGTCAAAGGATCTACAACATTTTCTTCGGTAGGAACTCTGCAAATCTTCACGTCTCCCCTCTCAATGATTTCTCGAATGAGATGAAAACGTCTAATTATATGTTTGGGTCGAGTGGTGTGAACTTGGTTCCTTGGCCTGTGCTATCGCCCAGTTGTTGTCACAATACAAGAAAATGGGGTTAGTTATACTTGAAACCACACCAAGTTCAGAGATGAACTTTTTGATCCAAACTGCCTCCTTAGCTGCATTGGATACTTCAATATACTCAGCTTCTGTTGTAGAATCAGCCATATTATCTTGCTTCGAGCCTTTCCAACTCACTGCACCTCCATTCAAATTAAACAATATCCAGACTGTGAATTGGAGTTATCTATATCGCTTTGAAAACTTGCATTAGTGTAACCATTTGAAACAAGATCATCTTCCAAACTTCCATAGATCAATAACACTTTTTAGTCATTCTCAAGTACTTAAGAATGTTCTTTATCGCTATCCAGTGACTCTTACGAGGATCGATCGATATGTGCTTGTTGCACTTAAAGCATATGATACATCAAGTCGAATGCATAACATGGCATACATAATAGATCTAATAGCTGATGCATGTGGAATCGTATTAATGCGTTCTTGCTCTTCATTAGTCTTAGGACATTGAGTCTTGCTAAGACTTATACCATGAGACATTTGAAACGACCATTTTTTAGAGTCTTGCATACTAAACCTATTCAGTACCTTGTCAATATAAGCACTCTGACTTAGACCAATCAACCTTTTAGATCTATCTCTATAGATCTTAATCCCTAGGATGTAAGCTGCATCTCCTAAGTCCTTCATTGAGAAACACTTCCCTAACCAAGACTTGACACTCTTCAAGGTCGGGATGTCAATTGTAATGAGTAATATATCATCAACATATAGTACCAGGAAAACAACCACGCTCCCATTGATCTTATTGTATATACAAGGCTCATCTTCAATTTTTAATGAAATCAGATTCCTTAATTGCTTTATTAAAATAAAGATTCCAATTCCGAGAAGCTTGCTTTAATACATAAATGGATCTTTGAAGCTTGCACACCTTTTTAGAATTCTCAGGATGAAAAAACTCTTCAGGCTGTATCATATACACGTCCTCAAGTAAATTTTCATTTAGGGAAACTGCTTTGACATCCTTTTGCCATATCTCATAGTTATAATGCGGCTATGACAATTAAAATTCAAATGGAGTTAAGCATGGCTACAGGAGAAAAAGTCTCATCATAATCAACACCTTGAGTTTGTCTGAAACCATTTGCTACTAGCCGTGCTTTATAAGTATGCACATTGCCATCTACGTTTATTTTTTTTGTTAAAAACCCATTTACATCTAATGGTCTTACCACCTCCAGGTAAATCAACCAGGTCTCAAACTTGGTTATCATACATGGATTGCATCTCAGAATTCATGCCACTAAGCTATTTATCTGCATCAAGGCTAGACACAGCCTCTTGATAAGTAATAGGCTCATTTTGATCCATAAGCAACACCTCACTACTATCATTTTCATGGCACTAAGCTATTTATTTGCATCAGTTATATAAACAATATTTATATATTGACCCAGGGCACATTCCCCAACATTAGGATGGGTGTTTACGACCAGCAGAGGTGTCGATTGGGCAGAGTTTTGGGTAGGGTTCAGATAGGGATAAGAAGAGGAAGAAGAACCGTTAGAAGTTCACTAGAGAGCATAGTATGGGGTTAGCTGCACAACGACCTTAACCACTCTATACAGCGGCGTTAACACCCATATAGAGTTACACTAAGAGACATCCATTGACACCGTAGGCATCTCAGTCACAGTAGTAGTTCAGAGGTACTGAGAGTAGGGCCGTGGATAGAGGTAGTGGCCAACAAGGCCAGAGGTCAGGCCAAGGACAGAGCAAGCAGTCGGGGCATGCTCAAAGCTAGGCCAGACAGTTGTACTTAGAGCAGCAGGGTTTGAATGTATGTTTTGGGTGCGGACAGGAAGGGCACTATAAGAACAAGTGTCTACAGCCCGTAGGTGCACAAAAGCAGAGCTCACAGCCGCAGTAGCATCAGACTCGAGAGAGGGCACACGTAGTGGCTTAGCTAGACCTATAGGCGACACGACGGTTCATTGAGGGTATGTTTTTTTATTTGTAGTTGTGTCATGCATACATTGATAGATTCAGGATCGACTGTGTCATTTATTTTTAGACAAATAGTAGATGCATTAGGGTTGAGACCCGTTAGACTTATCACCCACTTCATCTTATGTACAACTGTTGGGGACAAGATTTACCTTAATATGATTTATGAGGGATGTACCATCGAGATTGAGGGACATGAGTTACCCATAGACTTGAGAGTGCTAGAATTCTCAGAGTTTGACATGTTATAAGGAATGGATCGGTGACAACATATCACATGTTGTTGGACTCTTTCAGTAAGACAATTACATTCCAGATACTCGAGCAGATAAAGTTTAGTTTTTGTGCTGACTCGACTCAACTTTAGAGTATTAGGGGTAGACTAGCTATGAGCTAAGAGATAGAGACATTTGCGAGTATTTTAAGTACCGCAAAGAGATCAGTGGTGACTATCAAGGAGGTACATGTGGTATGCAAGTTTCCATATGTGTTTCCTAAGTATTTATTTGGATTACCGCAACCACGAGTTATAGATTTCATAATTGATTTAGTCATGGGGACGAAACCGATTTTGATACCCCTTAAAAGATGGCACCAAAGGAGTTGGAGGAGCTGAGAACTAAACTCGAGAAGTTGACAAATCTAGGATTCATTAACCCTTGCATTTCTCCTTGGGGCGCTCCGGTATTATTTGTGAAGAAGAAAGATGGAAATTTGAGACTCCGCATCGACTACATGCAATTGAATCGAGTCACAGTCAAGAACACATATCCACTTCTCCACATTGATGATTTGTTTGATCAACAGAGATGTGCCATATGGTTTTCCAAGATTGGCTTGAGGTCAGACTACCATCACTCAGAATCAGGGATGAGGACAGAAAAAAGACTGTCTTTAGCACACGATATGGCTATTACGAGTTTGCCGTCATACCTTTTAGACTGACAAACACACAAGCGATGTTTATGGACTTGATGCACTGGGTGTTGAGACAATACTTGGACCAATTCATGATCCTATTCATAGATGATATATTGATCTACTCTAAAACTCGTAAGGATCAAAAGGGTCATCTCAGGATAATTTTACAGACATTGAGAGAACACCGACTTTATGCTAAGTTTATTAAGTTTGACTTCTGGTTATCAGAAGTTCAATTTTTGGGGCATGTAGTTAGAGGTAATGGAGTATCAGTGGATCTGTCTAAAGTCAAGGTAGTGATTGATTGGCCTACACCATATTCGGTGACATACATACATAGCTTTCTAGGCCTAGCAGGGTATTACCGGAGATTCGTGCGCGATTTATCTAAGATCACGGTACCGATGACGATGTTGACCCAGAAGGATGAGAAATTTGACTGGCATGAAAAATGCAAGGAGGCATTCAAGATATTGAAATAGAGATTAACTACAGCTCCAATTTTGGTGTTGCCAGAGTCAGGGAAGGGCATGTGGTTAATACAGATGCATCACATGTCAGATAGGGGTGTAATTTGATGCATGGAGACGACGTTATTACATATGCGTTTAGGCAATTGGAGATTCATAAGAAGAACTACCCACTATACGACTTAGAGTTGGCAGCAATAGTTTTTGCACTAAATATATGGCGACACTACTTGTATGGAGAAAGATTAACATTGCTCACTGATCACGAGAGTTTGAAATACCTCCTCATATAGAAGGACCTGAATATGATATAACACAGATGGTTAGAGTTTTCTAAGGATTATGACTTCTCATTGGAGTTTCACTCGGGGAAGGCGAATATAGTGGTTCCCCTTAGAGTATCACTCGAGAAGGCGAATATAGTGGCAGTCACGTTGAGTCGAGTGAGACCACACGCAAAGGTGGTTGTGTGCCAGATGACTCGTGAGTTTGAAATCCTCGAGGTGGTGGATATGATAAGTACATGGGATGCTTCAATTGCTACTGATACATATATTTATTGATAGTTGAGGACTCAACATGTCTCTATTTATAGTGTTTTAGAGGGCCAGTAGGCAGATGAGTTATATTAGAAATTTCTTGAGCTAGCATAGAGTTTTGATCACCTAGACTGGAGTCAGTCAATGGATTCATGTTTTAGATACAGGGGACAATTGTGGGTCCCATTAGTGGTTGAGTTACGTATAGAGATACTTCATGAGTCACAACATTCACGTTGCACTATTCATGTGGGTAGGACCAAGGTGTGTCAGGATATGAGGCGTTAGTTCTGGTGGCAAGAGATAAGGGCTTACATAGGAGATTACTTCAGGAACTACGAAATATGCCAGCAAGTTAAGGCTTTTACACTTGCCTTACTGCAATAAGAACTTTTACAACAACCTAGTCTCAACTAGGAATTTGACTTGCCTTGATGCGACTAGGACTTTACTTTGCCTATTCTTGGATAGGCTTTACAACCTCTCATATACATCAATAGGATTCACAACTTGGTCTATTCACCAATAGACCTTACAACCTTTACAAATTGAAAATGATTATCGCTTACAACAAGTAAAACAATATAAGATGCTCTCCTCTCACAAGCCATATGTAATCCTAAGATGAAGCAATGCAAGTGAGACTTTGCCAATTGAGACGCCTTATAAATCAACTTTTTATAGGCTAACTCTTAATATCAAAACCAATAAAGAAGAGTATAGATTAAACTCAAAATGGTCCCAAAGAATGGCTAATTGATGCATCAATGCAAAAAGCAAGTTTAAGCTCAAGTTGTGCAATCAAGATCTAGGGTTACAAATAGATTAATATAAAGAATGAAACCATTGTAAATATGTTGTCAAAACAACATAAACATGAAACCACACAAACTAATATAGATTAAGTACAAGTTTGTTTCTAGTCAATTCAATGCACATATAAAAAACCACGATTAATTTCAAGTTGTGCAATCAAAATCTCGGGTCTCAAATAGATAAAAATTAAGAACAAAAACCCTCGTAAATATGTTGTCAAAACAACATAGGCATGAAACCGCACAAACTAATATAGATTAAGCACGAGTTGGTTTCAAGTCAACTCAATGCACTATGTAAAATCACAATTAAGCTCAAGTAAGTGCACATTCAACTTTGAGTTTAAATAAAATCAAGATTAAGTTCAAAACCTCTTTTAGTAGTATCACACACACACTTTGAAGAAAAACAACCAACGTATGTATAGGTTGGGCTCTATGTGTTTTTTTAGTTTCATATATACAATAGTGATTCAAATTTTGGCTTAATCGGTGCAAATTTGTTCTAGGTCTTATCTAGACTTGATATTAGGCTCAACACACTATATGAACATGTTAAAATCAATCACATATAGTTCCCACACAAATCCTTAACAATAAGATATAGATTAAGCATAAATAATGTAGGGAAAGATAAAATCTTACAACCCAAGATGTGAAGATGATTTAGATCGATTTGGACAGCGTGTTGAGTACTCTAGAACACTTCTTTTTGCCTCACTTGATTTCCATAAGATCAGCACCAAAAGCCTTCAAGTGAGTATGCGTATTTGATATTCAGGTGTTAAAGGACATGCTCAGGGCTTGTGTCTTGGAGTATGGTGGGTCACGGGATGATTATCTGCCATTGTGTGTGTTTGCCTATTATAATGGTTACTAGGCTAGCATTGAAATGGCACCATTTTAAGCACTCTACGGTAGCCCGTGTAGATTATCGAAAATGTTGGGCAGAGCCTGAGGATCATGTGGTAATTGGGCTTGAGGTTATGGTTGATCACACAGAGAAGTTTTTACTAATACGTCAGCTTCTTCAGGAGCTTAAGAGAGATAAAAGAAGTATGCTGACAAGCACCAAGAAGGATTAGAATATAAAGTGGGAAACTATGTTTATCTTAAAGTCTCACCACTTACGGGTCACAAACACTTTGGGATTAAGGGACAACTCGCGCCGAGGTTCATAGGTTTGTTCAGAGTTGATGAAAGGGTCGACAAGGTCGCTTATAGGATAGAGTTACCGTCACAGTTGGCTGGAGTACACCCTGTATTTCACATATCGATGTTGAGGTTGGACTGGTCGAGAAAAGGTGATACACCGATGGTAGACTTGGCTGACCTAGCAGAGGACATTACCTTGAGGAGCGACCCATGTAGATATTAGACCATAAGGTAAATAGTTTAAGGAATAAGGACATTCTACTTGTTCTCGTCAAGTGGCAGCATCATGGCAACAAGGAGTTGACGTGGGAACGGGATATATGCGCAAAAGCTTCCCATTTCTATTTTGATTTTGGTAAGAATTTCTTTTAATTTATTTGAATTTGGAGAACGAAAATCTTATTTAGTTAGGAAGGCTGTCATGACCCGAATAATCTAATTCTAGTTGTATGCTTCGTAGGACACTCACCTGGTGGCTAGTCCTACATAGCGAACTCGGTCATTACTTGGGCGTCAACACTGAAGTAATAATTAAATAATTTTACGTGAGTTTGATGCATGTATATATGTTTATATATGTGTGCACATTTTTTAAATGGTTTTTTTTTATAAAAACCGAGTGTGCCAAGTTACCTCAAGATGGGCACGCGCGAGACGATCGGCTGGATTGAAAACTTGGGCATAGGTTCATGATTTAATTCACTTACTTAGACTCTAACTAGTCATCTAAATTATGTAGTAAGTCTCAAAAGAATTTAGGATGTAATTAATTAAGTGTACGTGTTTCATTTCAATAAGGCCTAAGTCTAGAAACAAAAACTGGAAAGTTATAAATTTTGTAAGTGAGTGATTGGACTTAGGCATATAAATTAAGCCTAAATTTGAGAAAATATTCATATTATTATGACCTAACTTATCAAATGAATCTCATGAAACATATTTACTTAATACATAACATAGTCTTTATGGATTATCAAAAACATGAAATGTTAGAAACTTGGTGGGAGACCGCACTCTTAGTACATTGAATTACCTAGTGATGTGTCTATGTGGGGATCTAAATGAGTCATAATAGATCTTATGGTATGCATGTGGTAACTAACACCAACTATGGATATATCTAAGGATTTGATGGATGAAATGATACTGGGATAATCTAATGGCCAAGCTTCAAAAAGTTTGAGTATAAAAGGCCTACATAATCTCTACACGATGCATGAATACAAAACACTTCAGCTTTGTTTGAAGAGAAAAGGAAGTGGTTTAGTTAGAAATAGTGTTGGAAAATCAAAGAAAATGTGGAGTTGGAGCTAAGGATCTCAATGAGCTTAAGTTTTCATAAGGATCAAACCTTAGGCAACAAATCCCTTCCATTTCAATAACACATTATGATTATTTGAGGTTCTTTAAATCATTTTAGTGTTGAGATTTTGTCAAGTTTAATGAACTCCCTGGTGTTATGAGATGATTATGAATCTTAAAATCAAGGTTTCTCTCATATTCATGAAAAACTTATGTTTTGGTTCAAGAATTGGGGATTTTAGGCAAATGAAAGAATGGACTGATTTTCTTGTATAATTGGGTGTTTAATCTTTGAGTTTCAACTCCTATATTGATGTTCAATCATGTCTTATATTAGGTGTAAATGTTAGACAAAAGTCAAGGGGTTTGAACCATGCATTGTGAATTTAGTTGTTCATGAATACTACATGTTTGATAAAATGCCAAGATTATAGTTTGAAATTCTAGAAAGCATAAATCCTTCATTTCTTTTTTAAATTGACTAATTTTTTATGAGTTGTTCTTGGATATTTGGACAAGCTTCTCACCAAAAATCACGTTATTTAGATGTGTGGTTAGAGAATTATGAATTTTTCTTATACTGATGGTCTGAAACTCTCTCAAAGTGAGTTGTTTTGGCATTTTGAGCACCACTCTCCCAATTTTAATCAGATTTAAGCGTACTTTACCATTTCGGAAAGCGAATACATAGAAACACAACTTATATCAGTATCCCTTAAAAATTGTACTTGTTCATAGAGATAATTTCTTTTGTAAGTGTTTAGATGTCATGACATCTTTTGGGGACATCCACTAGTCCAAAAATAACCAAAATCTTCAAAATAGTTTGTAATAATATAAGTTAGGTTCCCCAAGAGGTTCAAATGATTCTAAGGTTTTTTGAATGGTTTTTTAAATAGGTTATGAAGTAGGTGAAATTCACTTACTTATTGAGCTGATTTTGAACTAAAGTGCTCCGGGCATCAAATGATATCGGTATTGAACCAAATTTTTCAGACCATGTTATTAGGATCATAGTAAAGGTGCACATCGAGTTTTGTGACTTTATGATGTTTCTAACTTAGTTTTCAAGTCATGCTTCAAAAAAGAGATCAATATTTACAAATATGGACATAACATTTTACTTAGAGTCTCAAATTTGATTCTTAATCATAATAATGAGGTTAGCACTCAACAATCTTGTTTTTAAGTTTATAGACTTTAATGGATCAATACCGAGAAATTTGGGAATTTCTATGAGTGTTTTAGCCGCATTTCAAGTTGCATAAAAATCAAGTTTGTAGAAATTATTTTAAGGTCCATAAGGGATGGTTTTGCAAACCAATGCATTAAACCAACTTGAAATGGTTTCAAATGGACTTTAATGATTCAATAATACTTAAAAATAATAGAGAAAATGTCTAAAACTTTGTAACACCAATTTTGAGTATTTTGGCCGAGTTAAGTGTCAAAAGAGTATTTAAAATGAATAAAATAGGCATCTCAGGGTTATCCCTTCGCATCAAGCCTTCGTGTATGGTATAAATAAGCGACTAGGGACCTCCAGGATTTCGAATAAACTTATTTAGGACACATTGAATTTGATATTTGGTCTAAGTTAAGTAGAAAAAACATTGAGGCAAATAATGGAATGTATTATAATGAACTGGATAGTTAAACTTAAATGTGGCGGCCCCAAACTTCGAGGCCACAAAGTGGGACCCGCCATGTTGCATTGCACGTCACCTTACTCTACCATGCAAAGGTGGCCTACTACCTATAACGCTTTGCGACCTAACTGGTTGCTTACACGTTTTCCATTAAATTGTAGTTTAGCTAATTAATCTTCATTTAAGTATTAGTGATTTACATAGACAGGTTAATCAATTAATGAAGTTATATTACAATTTTACAAATGGAAGTTTTCAAAGTGAATAAGTTATACAATATTTAACAATCCTAAGTAGTGGAAAACCTGGCAAAATGATACCATGTATATATCAAAGGCGAAATAAGTACAACAAAAGATCTATATACATTTATTCACTGTTCTATAGTCCCTAAAACCCAACAAAAGTAAATACAAACATACTACAATCAAATACGAGGTGGGGTCACTATCTCAAAGGTAGTCGCCCAATACCTCTTTGCCCTTGCCCTTGCTCATCTAAAGATCTGAACTCGGTCACCCCAAAAATACAGTAACGAGCCTACTGAGTAAAATCCCAAGAGAAGTCCACACAATATTCATGAAATAAAATTGATACACTACGAGACATGTGAATAGGACAGCTGGCAATAGTAAGTCATACTCCCATGAATGTAGGCGGCACACGGCAAGCAAAAATAGTAGTAAGTAGTAAAACAACACATGCAAGCAAAGTAGGCTTGGAAATAAAGCAATAATGAATAAATAAACAAGCGAATAATCCGAGAAAACCTTGACCTAAACCAGCCGATAATCGATAAAATAGGACTGGAACCGCATATATCCTCGCAGGCTTGCAGTGACTAAACCCCAACTACGGTTAATGGATTAACCCCTCCAGACGTTGTTTTAAGTCAAGGGAACATCTTGCATCACTCCCATAAATACATTTTACTGCCGTCAAAACGAGCACTAAAAAAGCAAACCTATGCTAGTGATTTAGCCACAACCAATATATAAGCAACCAAATTAGAGTGAAAACCTATGTGTGCCCACCAACAATCATACATGTAATCCAATATCGAAAAAGCAAAACCATGAATTCTATGAAGCATTCCAATGAGTTTACGCAACTCAAATACGTCGAGTCCTCGCCCGCGAAGCCCTTAAACTGACTCTGAAAGTGTACTTGATACTCGGCTATAATTATTTGGGTCCCTAGTATCAAATTAATCTAAATAATTTATGTTTAGGTCAGGTAAAATGAGTTTAGGAACTTTAATCTTAAATAACCCCTTAAGACTAAACAACATAAAAATCTTAGTCTTGTATTGCAGCGCAATTTTAGACATGAAATTGTCCAGATCTCAAAATCTTCCCTTAGTATAAAGTTCTTTATCTCTATCTTAGCTTTCTTAAAAGGTTTGGTTTGCAAAATCCTGATTTAGAACGAAAGAGATATTGCAATTCTACCAAAAATAACTCAAATTGAAACCTAATCCGACCAACAAACTTAAAATTTTCTTTCTCTCAATCTATAGTTTCAAAATTCATGATTTTATGTCATAAGGCAGTTAACAAATCAAATAAAAACATACTAAAAGATCAGTTCATTTGGATAAGTAATTAGGGATTTATGCATTTTAAAATTTTAGTTTCAAAACTCTCGTAATGCGTTCAATCACCTATTTGTAGGGCACTTTTGGATATGAAAACATTCGAATTGCAAAAATTTTAGTAGGACAAAGTTGTTCCCCTTGGAGTTAGCTTTCACATGCCGCCAAATTAGGTTAATTTTGATTTTAGAATGAGGAAGTTATGACCAAATTACATAGGCTAGTTCATAATATAACACGCATAATTTCAATTTTGATCTCACAACTTAAAAAATTCATATATTTTTTATTTCAAAACCAAATTAAGAACTTCATACTAGTTGGATTATCCGCTTGAAATGAGGAATCCAAATATATTAACCAATTTCAAAGATTCAAACATATACCTTTCGAAAATAACCAAAACCCAGAACTGATCTCAAACTTGAAATAAAGATATAGGTACCTAGGGTTGATGACACTTTGATTTCAGCTCCAACTCTCCTTGATCTCCTTGAATTTTTCAACGAAGACCCTCCTTAATTCCTCCGACTTTTCAGCTCAAACGTATATGTTGTACTCCTCCGCTAAGTATAGACCTTATATACTTATATTAGTAAGTAGATTAATTAGCCAAATCTTTGATTTACTATTAGTTAATTACTAGGACATGTGTCCTCCCTCAATGCCACTTGTCCCCACATGAAAGCCACTTGTCCCACATGAAAGCCACTCATCTTGCCTTGTTATATGTATTCTAGGATTATCACTAGATTGATTAAGGGTTCAATTAATTCCTATCCAACTATAGAACTTTATTTTATCTTAAATTAAATTAATTCACTTAGGCACATAATTACATATGGTTAGTGTGTTAAGTCATATTTAACATATTTGCGGTCACACTAACCCCTGATTACCCGGTAGGCGGTGCACCACACCCCGATACACGTCTTGATGTACCTACCCGTTACAACATTTCTCACATTAGCAACATACACACATGCGATGCAATACAATAACATAATATTTTTAAACACTGTATTATAAGAAACCGTCATCCATAAATAATATTTACCCTTGATTCTCGTGTCCAAGTTAACCGCGTTGTCCACTTAACGCTCGAATTACCATCATTAATCCCCAAGATTAACGCTAATCCTAGTTTAACTATTTTGGGCCGTTACCATTCTTCCCAAGTAGGGAAAACTTTGTGCCCAAAATTTTGATCTCGAGGAGACTTTGGTTCACCTAACCTATCCCAGTGTGACCACGCCTCACACCTTGATAGTACAACTCTATGGTCCCTTGAACACCCCACTACTCATATACCCATCACAGGGGATGTTGTGTTGCACTGAGATATAGGCGCGTGCTGCTGAGGTGATCATGATCCGTCATGCTCTCCAACACCTCCGCAACCTACTGTCAGCTTGATTTTGTGCCCAAGTCTCCCTAACCCAATTAACTAACACTAGGTAACCGTACAATTTTCCTATCATGTATCACAACATAATGTACTTAAATATCTATACGATGATGTACCATAACATACCATGACCTATTTTAACTTACCATGCATGCATGAACTTTAACAACAATTATTCAAAATATTAAATCACGAACCTTGAACCGACTGCTGGGATGTCTCCCAGCCTGGCTTAGTCACCACATGCACCGGCTCTCAAATGTGCTCAGGTGACCACTGCTGGAGTCACTGATCTCCATGGAAAGTCCCTCCTAAAATGACCCTCTTGCCCACATCGCCAACACATGGTCCTCCAACCTGGTTCTGCCTGTTGAGTCCCTAACCCCAGGCCTTGACCCTATGATCTCTAGTCCCTACATCCCTGGTCCTGAGTCTGTCTATGCGGAGGCACTAGTTGTGCGAGTATAACATAAGTTTTGGCTGTCCGATCATTATCTCTACAGCCTCGACCGTACCGTATGTCTTATCTGTCATCCCGATCTTTTTGTCTCTTTTGCCCAGAACTCTATCCCGCCTGCCTCTCCGACTTAGTGGATGAACGCCTGTCGGCCCTCTGCATCAGATGTGTCTCATAGGTAAGTGCTATATCATATAACCCCTATAGTGTATGGGCTCTAGTGGAAACAATGGCTCTGGCTATATCCTCAATTAATCCACATACGAACTAATAAATATGTAGTCTATCGGTGCCCGCAATGTCCATGACAAACTATAATAACTACCAGTACCTATCCATGTACTGTAACACTGACTTGCTGCCCTATCTCAAAGCTAAAAACTCCTTAATCAGACTTAGTTAGATCTTGATCGAAATATATGCGATCATAAAAGGCATGTTGAAACTCAGCCCTTTTGGTAGGATATGGAAGAGTGTTTTTGTATGCTATCTACCATATTGTAGCATCTCCTTTAAGCCTATATCCTAATATCCTGGCCTGTATGCTCTTGTGAATCCGCAATAGCTTATGTAGCCTCTGATGCGCAATCAACTAATTCCCGACTGTCTCCGACTCTCCACCTCCATGAGAATAGCCGAGATTAAATTTAATGAACTCCCTAATCAACTTCACCTCTGCATGAAGTCTCAAATACGTCTATCTGTGTTGGCATAGCTGTAGGCGTCTCAGTCGTCACTAAAGCTATCTCGGTCTGCACTACTGTCGATGCGATAACCACAGCCGGAGTCGCCTATACCACAGCCCGCGTCGGTACAACTTGAATAGTTAGTACAACTGTCTTCTCAGGTTCTAAGTCAGGTTCTTCGAGTTTCCACATCTAATTTTTGTTTATTAAATTTATCCAATTTCTTTAAATCATTCCCGAGGCTCTATCAAGCTTTTCTCTGATACCAAACTGTGGTGGCCCTAAACTTCAAGGCCGCTGTGGGACCCGCCATATCGCGTCACATGTAACCTAGCTCTACTATGCAATGGCCTACAATCTAAAATCCCTTGCGACCTAACTGGTTGGTTATACATTTTCCATTAAACCGTAGCTTAGCTAATTGATCTTCATTTAAGTATTAGTGATTTAATTAGACAGTTAATCAATTTATCAAGTTATATTACAATTTTACAGCGGAAGTCTTTAAGTGAATAAGTTTTGCTATACTTAACAATCCTAAGCAGTGAAAGACTCGACAAAATGATACCATGTATATATCAAAGGCGAAATAAGTATAAGAAAATATTTATATATATGTATTCAGTGTTCTACAGTCCCCAAAACCCAACAAAAACTAAATACATACATATTGTAATCAAACACGAGCTGACGTCACTATCTCAAAGGTAGTCCCCCCTAATACCTCCCTGCCTTTGCCCTTGCTCGTCAAAAGATATGCAGTCGGTCACCCAACTAATACAGTAATGAGCCCAGTGAGTAAAATCCCAAAAGAAGTCTACATAATATTCATGAAATAAAATTGATAAATTACGAGACATGCGAATATGACAGCTGGCAATAGTAAGTCATACTCCCACGAATGTAGGTGGCACACGACAAGTAAAAATAGCGAAAGAGTGATAAAACAACACATGTAAGCAAAGCGAGGCTTGGAAATAAAGCAAAAATGAATAAATACAAAAGCAAAAATGCGAGAAAACCCTGACCTAAACTAGCCGATAATTGATAACACAGGACATGAACCACATATATACTGGCAAGCTTACAATGACTAAACCCAACTACGGTTAATGCATGAACCCTTCCAGCCGCTATTTCAAGTCTAGGGAACATCCTACATCCCACCTGACGATCGTAGATACATTCTACTGCCGTCAACATGAGCACTAAAAATAAGCAAATATGTTCAAGTGATTTAGCCACTACTAATATATACGCAACCGAGTTAAACTGAAAACCCATGTGTTCTTACCAGCATTTACACATGTAATCTGATATTGATAAAGCAAAATCATGAATTCTGTGAATCATTTAAATAAGTTTACGCACCTCAAATACATCGAAACCTCGCTCGTGGCCCCTAAATCGACCTCGAAAGTGTACTTGATACTCAGCTACAATTATCTAGGTCCCTAGTATCAAATTAATCCAAGTAAATTAGATTTAGGTTAGGTTAAAGGGTTTAGGAACCTTAACCTAAAACAACCCTTTAAGACTAAACAACATTAAAATTTTAGTCTTGTATTGCAGCGCAATTTTAGGCATAAAATTGTCTAGATCTCAAAATTTTCCTTAGTACAAGGTTTTTAGTCTCTATTTTAGCTTTCTTAAAAGGGGTTTACAAAATTCCAATTTAGAACAAAAGAGATATCGTAATTCTACCAAAAATAGCTCAAATTGAAACCTAATCTTACCAACAAACTTAGAAAACTTATTTCTCCCAATTTATAGTTTTAAAATTCGTGATTTTTGGTCACAAGGCAGCTAAGATACCAAATAACAACATACTAAAAGATCAACTCATTTGGATAAGTAATTAGGGAGTTATGCCTTTTAAAATTTTAGTTTCAAAAGTCCCATAATGCATTCAATCACTTATTTGCAGAGCACTTCTTACGACATGAAAACATTCGAATTACAAAAATTTCAAGAGAACGAAGTTGTTTCCCTTTGAGTTAGCTTTCTCATGCCACCAAACTGGGTCCATTTCGATATAAAATGAGGATGTTATGACCAAATTACATAGGTGATTCATAATACAACATTTAGAATTTCAATTTTGATCTTACAACTTCAAAAATTCATATATTTTTTATTTCAAAACGAAATTAAGAACTTCATAAAAGCTGTATTATCAACTTGGAATGAAGAAATTAAATATATAAACCAATTTCAAATATTCAAACATCTACCTTCCAAAAGTAACCAAAACCCAAAACTAATTTCAAACTTGAAATAAAGAGATGTGTACCTAGGGTTGATGACATTTTTATTAGACTTCCAACTCTCCTTGATCTCCCTGAATTTCTCAACCAAGTCCCTCCTCAATTCCTTTGATTTTTCAGCTCAAATGTATATGTTGTGGTCCTCCACTAAGTATAGGCCTTATATACTTATATTTGTAAGTAGATTAATTAGCCAAATCTTTTATTTACTATTAGTTAATTACTAGGACATGTGTCCCCCCTCAATGTTGTTTGTCCCCACATGAAAGCTGAGCATCTTGCCTTGTTATATGTATTCTAGGATCATCACTAGGTTGATCAAGGGTTCAATTAATTCCTATCCAACTATAAGACTTTATTTTATCTTAAATCAAATTAATTCACCTAGGCAAATAATTACATATGGTTAGTATGTTTAGTCATGTATTTAACATATTTACGATCACACTAATCCTCGATTACACTGAACTCAGTGCCCACACCCTGACACACATCTCGGTGTACCTACCCATCACACCATTTCTCATGTTAGCAACGTACACACATGTGATGCAATACAATAATATAATGATTTTAAAAACTACATTATAAGCAACCATCATCCATAAATAACATTTACCATCGATTTTAGTGTCTGAGTCAATCGAGTTATTCACGTTATACTCGAATTACGATCGTTAATTCACTAGATTAACGCTAATCCTAGTTTAATTAATTTGAGGTTTTACATTAAATAAGCTATAACACATACCTAATGAACTATAATAGGTACAAGGACCCGAACACGAGTTTCGTGTATTATGAGTGTAGTATGAACGCAGTGGGAGCCGCGTTTGGCTTGGATATTATTGTTTGTTGAGGTAAGTAAACCAGTCAGAAAATCAATACTACTTATTTTCATTTCCCTTGTTTACTTTTGAAATTATAAGCTAAAATTATTGGACTCTAATTCCCCACCAAGTGGCTTAGGTTTTTGAGTGGTTAAGCCTAGTTGACTATAATCACTTGTGACTTGAGCATCCGTGCAGCTCTCGCGGCTCCTTCCGAGTCTGAATCCTTTTAATATGAGCATCCAGGGTTATTGTGGCTCCTCAATTGGCATTCAAGTTTCTTAAGTAGCTGACTTCTAAGGTCACTTTGGCTTCATTTGGAACTCTCTCAGGCTGCGGCTTAGGTGTAAAGATGGCGGTGTCGAATGAATTGGTATAACTTGTAAGACTTCGGACTATAGTACCAACTTTCACACTTACACTTTTAATGGTGTATAGCGCATAAACCAATCTCTCCCTATCCTTTGCTTATGGGCCACTTAGTATCCATCGTTGATTGTCCTAGTCTATCTATCATGCACTTTACTATTTTATTTACTGTTTCTTTCTTTTCCAACATGATATATAGACTTATCATTTATTATCTTGAAATATTATTAAGTTTGTGCTGGATTTAGTCACTGGGATTGTCTCCATCATGGGTGATAATTGCAGACCCCTCTAGTAGCAAAGGGAAGGAGCCTGTGATCGGCGATTATCTCTTAGCTTCCCTTAGAGTCAGCTCCTCTATACTTCAAATGTAGGTTCATTTTGATATTTTGGATGTACATATGAACTACACTTATTATTTCTTGTTATATTTTGGGATATTATGGGTTGTGATACTCTAGATACATGTATATGATGACTTGATCATTGTGTTGTACCGATTTCCACTTCATGCATATACATGAAATCTATTTTGCAGGATTTCCACATTAGGATTGTCCGAACTTTTAATTGTTTAAGTTGTTTCAAATTGACTAACTTTCGCTAAGATTTATTAAGACTTATTTAAAGTAAATAACAAACTTAATAAGCAACTAATGATCAAATGAAATAGAAAAAAGACTGACTAGGCATGCGTTTATTTCACGGGGGTTGACCAGGAGTCTACGTAGGCTTAGGTCAGGCAAGGCCCAGTTTGTGTGGCTGGGGCTGTCTAATAATTCAAGGAATTTAAATACAATTGTGAATCCATACCATTTCGGTTGTATGCATGCACAACAAATAATGTAATATCAAGGATCAATTTAATTTATAAGAAATTTATAATCATATAATATATAAATTATTATGGGATGAACTTACTATACAAACACAACACCTCAGACTCTCCTTGCGCTTTGTGTTAGTAAACTAGTCCATAAGGAATTCCAATTACGGCCCTACAACTTATTTACAAGTCTGGTAAGATTCCACAATAATTCCACAAATTTTCCAATTTATTATATTTTAATTAATATCGCCTCGTCCCAAAAACCACGAAATCACTCCAAATTAAATCTTCAGATGTTCGGATCCCAATTTTGACTCCAAATTGTGGTTCGGCATCGAAAATTAACTTTGGCTAGGATTTCAAACAATTTCCCAAATTTTGGACATTTTCGAGTATCGTATCATGTATTATGAGGCAAAAATTCAATATAATCCTCGAGAAAATCCAAAAATCCTCATTTTTCATAAAAGTCCTCCATTTTCATTAATTTGTCCAAAAATCCAATTTTTTTGAATTTTTTCTAATTTGCAGGAATTTTTTGCTAGTGCACCGCCCAAGGACCTCCCTATGCCATCTTAACAGCAACAACGTTGTTTTGTGTTTTTTTCTTCTCCATTAATTCTTTATTCCATAAATTACAACAAACTTCATCATCTCCCCAAAGCAATAGTTCAACATCATCAAAATGAAAAATAATCCAAACAACTGATCACCTTGAATCAACGATTCACACGAGTCCCTTTTCCTTTCATTTTCTTTTAAATATGATATATATATATATATATATATATATATATATATATAGATGAAACAAGAAGAGAAATGCAAAGAGATGGAGATGGCAACGAATAGAGAGGAAGGTATGTAGTGAAGAAGACGTTGAGCGGTAGGAGAGGCATGTAATGAGGGAAACGAGTTGATAGAGATAGAGGCTTGCTGTTTGGGGAAAAAATTGGAACAAGGGTTTCAATTTAATCCTTTTTTACTGTTTTATTGTTTTAATGACCAAATGTCCATTTTACCCCTTATAACTTAGGGGCCAGCTATGTGCACCATACAAAAAACTAAGGGGAAGCCACAGGATAAGTGCAAGCCATCGTTTGTTAAGGGCACCCCAAAAAAAAATTTGTTTTCTTAAAATGCCCTTATGTTTGTAAGGGCAACCCACATGATGAGTGCAATCCAACACTTATCAAGGGCACCCCACAACTCTCAATTCGAAAAAATAGATTTTTGAAGTCATCTGTACGAACGAGAGTATGAGCCATATATGTTAATTCTGTTCAATCTTCACGTCACACCCCTATGGCTTGTTTGCTCGGTGGTGGTGATTCGAATTTGGGGCTTCATCAAAATTGTCTTTGTAAAGAGAGATTTTTTATGTATCGTAATGTTATTCATCAATTTTGTATTTTGTATGCATTTCCTGTTGTTGTTGTTGTTGTTTGTGGTCGAAGTTGAAGGTCGTTTCATCTAAATCTACTGCTCGCCTCTGATTCAGTCACACAGGACCGAACAAAATCCATTTGTTCAGTTGAAGGTGATCGAACAAATTGAAATTATATGATTTTGCCACATCCAACTGAGCAAATTGATTCTATTCGGTCACATGTGATCGAGCAATACCCCTCTGTTCAATCACATGTGACCAAGCAATACCTATTTGTTCAGTTGGGTGCGATCGAACAATTCATATTTGACCAGCCCTTTGTGGCCAAACCAAAGGGCGGACAACATGAAAAAAAATCAAACATGGACTAAATCAAAAGAAGATTCAAGAGATACATCTCCATCTTGCACATTCGCACTCCCTTGATGTCCATCCTCAATTTTGTAAGGTCAAGAGACACCAAACAACAACAACGAACAATGCGCTACAACACAAAAAATGTACAAACCCCATTAAAATAAACAAAAAATACTTTTAAACCCTCAACTTCCATAAAAAGCATGAAGATATCTCTTACGATGGTATTGGACTTCAAAATGCAACTTCGTGTTGTCGGTGCTCGCCGTTGGTCGGAGGGGATCGTCAGAGACGAACATTGGTTCTTGCGGGGCGCACAAACGTGAAAGAGATGAAGGACATGTGAGTCATTTTGGAAGTTGAGAGAGGTAAATAGGTCATTTCAATTTCGGGCAAATCTGAAAAGGGTGTGGAAATTTTTTAGTGGCTTGCCCATAAAGTCTTTTGGGGTGCACATAGCTGGGCCCTATAACTTATCCATTCATTTACTTCTCCAACTGCCTTTTTGGTCTTTTGCATTTATTTTTAATTTTCATTATTTTCTTAACTTTTGACTTGATAAAAACCTAAAAAAATACCCCAAATTTGACAAAAATTAGGGAGATAACCCAACGCGCTTTGTTACACTCGTACAACGCATTTCGATAGTAATTTAAGTTAATTTTGCGACAAAATAGAATATATTACGCCAATTAGACACACAACACACAAAAATAAAATATATCTTATGATATTTGATCCAACACATGTGGTCCCCACCTCAGATTCCTAAAAGCAATTTAAAACCCGATAACTCTTAATTAGATGATTAATCATAGTTTAGAAAATCTCAGATTTCACAATTCTTCCTAACTAGTTTAAAATCTCGTCCTTGAAATTTAAACTTACAGGTGAACGAAACTAAAAGAGATATGAGAAAACGATCCTTCATATATAACTATTTTAATCCAAAATTGTAAAAATCATTTTCAAGGTGAAACCGTTAAGTGGACCCAATCACTTTCATCGTATGGAATAACTCGGTAGTAGAGAACATAAGGATTTCAACTTTTCATTTCTAACTTCTTGGTTTAATGAAAAGTTATCTTTGTTACTTTGCAAATCTTGACATTTTGTGAATTTATAACGAGTTAAACAATCAACTTTGTGGAATATCCAATAACTTTAGTCCACTTCATATTTCATGCCTTGAATCTCATTCAAACATCAATACATAGCAAGATTTCCTATCTTGCTTTTCATAAACCATTTTTTCATTCTTAATTGAATACTATTCCACAAATTGTTGATAATTCTTTCTATATCCATCAAAATCTGGCATAAATATTCAAGTTTACTTTCTCATTACTGATCATCTTTTCATCAAATTTATTGGCTGATCAATTCTTAGATTATCATCAGTCTAAATAGATAAAGTGATTTAAATAATATTTGAGCATAACAATAGATACTAAAATAGAGTTGTGTGTCTATCTGATCCATCGCCATTTAGCGTTTCTCAACAGAAACTTGGAATTACATAAGTCATCCATGAGTATAGATATCTAATTACACTTATCGTCCCATGACAAGAGATTTCAAATTACAATCCAATCGAAAAATGCAACCTAACACATCTTGCAACTCTCATTCATTCTCTAAATGTCTACTCACAATATTATTTTGATTTGTGGACTAGAAATCAATTATCAATTTTAACTCGTCAACCAATTCACTTAGCTTTCCATTTGACTGATTAGAAAATTAATGACTTTTCTAACTTCACAAATAATTCTCTATTTATGAGTTCACCATGAACCTCATTTTATTCACTTAACCACCAATGTCTTCTAGATTGACTTGATAACTTCTTTGGTTTCCACATTTTCACATTATTGAGGTTTCATCATCTCATGTCTTAATTAGTTACTGCTCACCATACTTTTCTCATTACCTGAATATAGATAGTTATTATTCATTTAAGTAGATATAAACTTATATTCAGAGATATCGACAAATTTCATGATTATACACATGTTGTATAACTTTTGACTTGTATCTCATACAAGTTCTAAATATGTTATCTCTCTTTGTCACTACTCAATACATATCTTTGGCTATACTCAATTGCAGTGGAAAAATATTCAATTCTTCAAACATATCAAGTCGGATACAATGTACTCTATTCAATATTTCCAAACCAAAGAGATTGTACCGATTAAATAAGCTATAAGTTATGTGTGTCTTTTGATTTTCACTTGTATCTTCACTATTATATAGGTTTCTTACATCATATCCAATTTAAGATAACATAGTGATTCAAACTTCACCACTAACTAATCATGTGGTGTAGCACTACTTTTGAACAAATATACAATAGATTCACTAATATTAATTGTATACTACTTTGGTTCAAAACTTTTAACTTCTGATGTTTGATTCCTTGTAAGATCCTTGAGAAGATATATTACTTTCTATTTATGATCCTTTCAATCAGTTGAAATCTTACTTAACTAATCTTTGTTCGAAACAGAGAAGTTTTGTGAACCAAACAGTTCTACTATTTGTTATTGCCTTCATTGTTTCCATTTGTTTCAGATTTCCCGACTTTTTTTTTTCTTAAAAAGAATTTCAATACTTTAAAGAGATTATTTAAGATATCAAAGTATCTTACTTTTTGTCAACTTACTTTTGATGATCACATTTGCATTACTATCCAACAGAATAGATAGAAAAATTTGAATTTCCAAACTCTGATTAACATAATGACTAATCAACTCTTAAAGGATGTTATTTCAATCCTAAGTCATATGAATGGAAATTCTCGCTATATATGAGTTTTTACTAATTTCCTATACAAATCACTTACTGATACTCAATCAGTATGTCTATCTCTTCATTTGTTATTTTTAAGGTCATAGTGATAGGCATCAAAATTTAATTTGGTTAGAAGTAACTATTGGACACTTTCAATTTCGAAACACAACCATTGTTTATGTGACGGCTCCTCTCCTAATCTAGGGCACCGCCCGGCCTAATCCCGTAATTAAGCCCTAATCATATCCACGCAAGACTTAACTACGTATTAGTCAGCCTTTACAACCTAGACGCCTGTTTTCTCGTGTTCAGGATAAGTAATACACTAGTCCAACCAGTTTATAAAACTTAGAGTTAATTAAAACTTTTTATTAAATTAATTAATTAGCAGAAGTCTTATTGATTATGCGGAAGCAATTAGTAACTTATGCGGAAGCCATTTATAAAACCTTAAGTGTGGAAAACCAGGAAATGACATCACATATATAAAGTCCTCAAAATGCATTGAAATAGTAAAATAGTCTAAGTCAAGTCGGGGAAACTAACGCTCAACCCAATATACAACCCCAAATAGTATCTGAAAGACATATAACATATACAATCAAAATACCAAAAGAAGACCTACAATCGATGCAGTGACGCGCAGCGGGCTCAGGGATAATCGTTGATCTTCTCCTTGCCCGGCCTGCTGGTAGACGGCTCTGCACCCACCGTCATAAAAAGGACGGTGAGTACAAGAATAAAACAGTAATCCCCGATGACAAGTTTAATTTGCATTTCCAAATATTCAAATGGTATTTAAAAGCATATAAATGGGAAAACTGGAAAATAAACCATATGCGAGTAAATACCAGAGTTAAACAAGTGATATTGACACTAGGCTAAGTAGTGGTGATTGAGGTCTGGTCGGCAGTGAAACATGTCACTCCGACTCAATAATCATATAGCACAAGGGACTCTAACCCAAGTGTTACCAGAGACTCTAACCCCGGTGTGTAGACCACCTCGGGGACTCTAACCCCGAGTGTCATACAGTGTCAAGTAACATGTGCCAACATCCCCAGGGACTCTAACCCCGTGAGTCGCGCACACCTCGATCGAGTACGAGACCTAAATGCAAAAACTACTTTTTAAATTCCAAGAAATACCAAGTATGGATTGTCAACGCATAGGCACATCTACACACCTAAACAAATAAGGAATACAAGTCCTCTTAAACATTTATAAGATATTCACTAGCCTAATAGCATGCTATTTATCATTCAATACACATTTAAACAACAAGAATAGACATAGCATGGGATAGAATCAATGAATCAAATCAAATGAATGAATATCATGCAAACTAGACTCATCAAGTGAACATAGACACAAAGAACACATGATATAAGAATACAAAGGCACAACCCAGCCTAAACGGGTCGACCTAAACGGGTTGGGTTGGGGTTGCTCTCCACCCCAACCCCAACCCGGCCTAAACGGGTTGGGTCGGGTCGGGTCGACCTAAACGGGTTGGACCCAACCCGACCTTGGATCAGAACAGGTCTAGGCTCGGCCCATGGGCCGAGCCTGGCCCGTTTTGGGCCCGGCCGACTAGGGGGATGCACGCGCGCGCGCTTGTGCATCTTCTTCAGCTGATCGAACCACTTTCACTGGTTCGATCATTTTTCTTTCTTCTTCGGTGATGGGTTGGGGTTGCTCTCCACCCCAACCCCGGTGGAATCGATGGCAGGGGAGACACCCCTTCCATCTCCACCTCGGTCGGCCATGGGATTCGGCCTCCATGGCCGAACCCCACTCTCGGCCACCCCACCGCCAACCATCGAAACCCACAACCAAATCCCACAAAGACTCACCTTATCGAGACGTCTCCACCTTCCCTTCTCTCCTTCCCGCGCGTTCCTTCTTCTCCTCCTCCTTTCATTTTCTTCCTTCTCTTCCTCTCGGTCTCTCGGCTGTGTGTGTGTGTGCATGGGGTGTGTGGGTGAGGTGTAGATGTGGGTGAGGTGGGTGGACACCTGTTAGTGAATTGGACAAGTGTTGTTTGAGTTTGGACAATTGTTGTTTTGTTAGGTGTCTAGACACCTAAATGTGACACAACTAAGACACTCGTCTGTGTTTTCGGGCTTTTCGACGCCCGGTTTCGCGTCCGAACTATGATATACGCGTACCGCTGCGTCGTTAGCCACCCAATACATATTCCATTTTTACTCAACTATAGGCCTTTAATTTGATTTACATTAACAAACACAACCATAGGCTTATAAGTAATTCCTTATGTCATATTAGTAGACTTACCAAAATGCTAACTACCCGGTTCCCCGGCTCGCATGCTACTCGAGGCGTGTCCCCGCTCTCGTCTCGACGCCTACAACTGTACAAACCGACTTAGTAAGTCTACACAATACATAACACTAGGCACACATCAATACAAAAATACGATATACCCCGGCTACGTGCCTCGGTCGGTGCACGTATCACAGTGTAGGTCCCACGTCAAGGGTCGGTGATCCTAATAAAGGAATTAAAACGGGGTTAGAGATTTGGGCCGTGATAGTTTAATCCCAAAGTTTTTAACTTTGTTGATACGAAAAACATTATTAGTCTCTGTTATTCCCGGATTAGTTGTTATTACGAAACAAAGATCTCATATATAAAAATCTCAATTTCATCAATCTTTTTTTTTTTTTTTAATTTAGAAAATAATTAAAAATCTCAATTTCATCGATCTTTAACTCTTGACTCGCGGCCAAATCACTTACTGATATTCAATTTCATAAAAATTTACTGATACTCCATCGATCTTTTTTTAAGTTAGAAAATAATTAAAAACCTCAATTTCATCGATCTTTAACTCCTGACTTGCGCCTAAAACCATAATTAGTCTCCATTAATCTCGGATTAGCCTTTTCTGACTCAATATTTTCCATTCATTTTATCATTACTTTATTCAACTCATAGAACCAATATCAAATCCCCAAATTTTTAAATCGATAATTATGGCTAATCTGGGATTAATAGAGACTAATTATGATTTTGACCGTAAGTCAAGAGTTAAAGATCGATGAAATTGAGATTTTTAATTATTTTATTTTTGTGTGATGTGTGTCTAGTATTGTATATCATATATTATGTTATTTTGGAAAACTCAAAGTTAATTAGATAAATTAGAGATTTACGGGTTTTTACCTCGAGATGCATCTTAAAATGGGTTTCGGTAGTGTTAAAATGTTGACATGAACCTTCGTTTCGAGTTTCGCAAAAAATAATTAAATTTAAGTTTATAAATTCAAGTTTTGAATGTTAATTGGATTTAACGAGCTGACGTGGACCCAATACCTTGATTTGCTTGTGAGATGGGTTGTCCGAGAGTTTCAAAGCACTTTGGTAAATTCTCCAATTTTTGATCAAATTGGGGTATTTTTTTCGGGTTTTAATTTGGACAAAAACTGAACTGATAAACATGAAATTAAATAGAAAAAAATAAATGACCAATAAGGGTATTGGAAGTGTATTGTTATGGATAAATACATGGGGTAATTTGGTCATTTGCCATTCTTTTTAACAAAACGAAAATTGAAATAGAGGGTCATCTCTTCATCACCCTCACTGTGAATCGATTTCACAGGTGTCTTCAATTCTCCCTCTTCATAGTTTTCCCTTTCTTTCTCACGTTTCTCTAATGTAACCTCTCTCCCTCTCCACTATTTTTGGATTAAGTTGAGATTAATAGAGAAGAGGAGCAATGGGTGTTGGTGACGTTGAGATAGGTAATGGAAAATCGATTTGAATTTTTGATTTTTTGGATTTTATATTAAGTAAGGGATTGGTTTGGTTTATGATTTTGAATTAAATATTGATTTGACTGTGAGATGGATAAGAGAGGTGAAGAGGTGAAGGTTGATTTAAATTAATAAAAAAATGCAGTTATGGAAGAAATAAAGGCATTGAAGAAGAAGAAAAATAAGAAAAAAAGAAAAAAAAAAAAAAAAAGGTGGTTGAGGGAGATAACTAGGGGTCTTGGGGTGGTGCAGGGAAGATGATGATGAGGGAGGAAAGATCCGAACTCAAATAAAAAAATCGACTGAAACAAAATTCAGTAAGAGAAGTGAGGAATGGGATAACCCAAGATCGGGCAAAACCAGGTTCAGCTCAGTTGAGCCGAACTGGACCCGGTTTAGGGATAAACCCCTTCCCATAATTTAAATAAAAAATATTTGAATTTTAAAAAACTTAAATAAAAATCCCCAAAAAATTGAGAAAATTCAGAAAAAGGGATTTTTGGGTAAATTAATTAAAATTGGGGATTTATTTGAAAAATGAGGATTTTGGGATCTTCTCGAGGATTTATATCAGGGATTTTGTTTTGTGATGCATGTTATGACACCGATAATGCCCAAAATTTGAAAAAAACTTAAAAGCCTACTCAAGGCTAATTCTCAATTCTGAACCACAATTTGCTGCCAAAATTGGAATCTAGACGTCTAAGGATTTGATTTAGAATGATTCCGAAGGTTTCAAATTGAGACGAGACCAACTAAAATAAATAAATTCCAAAAGATTATGGAATGATTGTGGAGTCTTACGTGACTTATAAATGAATTGTAGGACCGCTATTGGAACCATGTGTAGACTAGTTTACTGACTCGGAGTGCAAGGGAGTTGCGATATCGCATTTGTAAGGTTAAGTAAATCCTATAGTAATTTTTACAATAATCCTGGATATTGCATTTTTATTGTACATGCATACACAAGGGGATAGGAGGATACGATCGATTTGAGTCTCCTTAGTGTTTACAATACCGTGTTTATAGGAGAACACTATATTATGCTTGAAGGGCTGGAGTCATTGATACTTTGCATCACGTAGTTATCATGAGATCATGCTAAACTAAATCATACTCTCATAGTCTAGAGGAATGTGACTCGTTTGGTTATCCTCTATGTCCATGAGTCCTTATCACTGTTTATTTACCACTTTTAGAAGACGTCATCTGATTGTGGTTGAATAACAAAAATGAGATGGATTCACGATTGTATTTAAATTCTTTGTATTATATTGTTTATTTAATCTCTTAGATTATTATGCATTTGATTATTACAGGTGTACGAACGATATGGAATTTACATATTTGACATTATTGATTTTTTATAATTGAGTAATGATAAATTCTAGCAGCGACAAGGAAAAAGGGAAAGCTTCCTGACTATATGTGACTTATTCAATTTAGTTTTATTTTTGTATATATATTTTTTGATACAATATATTGTATAAATGGGTTTTGTTTGGTTAGTGCGTGATTATGATCTCATTTGGAATGGTTGTAACGATTTTGGGACGAATTCAGATAGTTTTGGAGCTAAGGTAATGTTAGTTTAAAGATTTTGAATACCACAAATATGTTAGAATGAATAAATAGTTTTTGTTAATGCAATATATATTGTTATGGGTGGATTGTGAGTTCTTCGATATTCCCACTGAGTTAAGCAAGTTTTGTTGAAGATTTTTGAAGGCCGAGTTTTTCGGTGTAGGCTTAGAAATAGAGGAAGTGTTGTTGAAATTTTTTTACAAAATTTTAAGATAATTTAATTAATCAAAAAGAACTTTGCGGTTTGAGATTTACTTTTAGAATCCTTTATGGTTGATAAAGTATTATATTTGATGATTACAACTATTGATTTCGTTATTTATTAATGTTGAGATTAAGGCTGCTAAATTATCAAGGGATTAAAGTAATTTAGGTCGGTCAGATGCCTTAATTAGGTAGGGTCTGACAATGTCGGTATTAAAGCTTAGTATTTTAAAAGAATCTTTTTGATTGAAGTTAAGTGAGTGATTAGTTGGGAAGTGACACGAAGGAATGGGGTTAAAAAGTTTAAAAACTTTATGATTGTGTTATGTGCATTTTATATTATCGAGATATCGATTGATATAGTTGTGCTGAACCAATTTTCTTAGAATTTTATGGTGGAACAATATGAGTGGACATTAAAAGTCGCGTCAAGGATCTAGCGAGGGTAATAGGCATCCACAACTTGTATATTCAAATACGTTTCAAGACTTGGCTGGGCAGATGTCAGAGTTCATAAATATCTTAAAAACATAGGTGGTATCTCAGGTACTTGTGATTCATGATGCTAAGGAAGTTCTTACTGTTACTTTTGCCGCTCAGGAAGATTAGGCTACCTCTACAATTCTTTCCAGAGTTGAGTTGATTGTTGTAGTTCCGGTTCGGGCTAATTCAGCTTTGGCTAATGGAATGTCACGGGAAGAAAGGCATGAAGAGCTTGATACCGTTATATCGACGACTAAGCCGAATACTCTATGAGAGGTTTAAGATAGAGCTAAAGTTTATGTGACTAAAAAGACATTTCAGCATGAATCACGATGATATTGGGGTGTCATGGAGTCAAAACAGAGCTCAAGTTCTGAAGGTAAGAAAAGATTCATATTCTGGTTTGATCCAAAGTCTCCGAAGAAAGGGAAGAGTGGAGGACCATGTTCTCACCTACGACACCTTTCATCCCGTCATATGTGCATCGTAATTTTTTTCGAGCACAGCTAAAAGACCCTCGGAGTTGATATAGATAGGGATAGGACATACATGATCACATTCCTTTAAACTTTTATGTCGGAGAGGTACACCTCAGTCATAAAGAAGTAGGGGTAAGGGTCGAGGATCTCAGGGACAGGCCTCAAATCAGTGATCGAACACTAGGTATGAATTCTCTATATGTAGTAAACCTACAGTTACATATTTTGGGTGTGGTAAGCAGGGTCATATTAGCCAAGATCTTCTCCAGAATTCGAGTGGAGTTACGTGTTTTGGTTATGGAAAGAAATGACAATACAAGATTACATGTTTATAACTCTTATGAGTGTCTTCTTATGTATCACAGCATCAAAAACATATCAAGGAATGTGTTCAGGTAGTGGCTGAACGAGATTCAGATGCAAATCATAATATTATCAAAGGTACAATTTCAGTTTGTGGTCGTGTGGTGATTGAGTTAGGGTTAACTTTGGTGCGAGTCTCTATTCATCTTATCCTTAACACAGTAATTGAGAATATGGTGTATCCTCATTTTATGCATGAGAAGTGTATTGTTAAGATCTCTCTAACACGAGATGGTCATTGATCTATGTGTGTTGGAGTTTGTGGAGTTTGATGTGTTGATGAAATTGGATTGGTTAGCGACTTATTATGCACAATTGGATTATTTTAGTAAGACGGTGTTCTTTTATATTCCGGGTTGTTCGAATTTTACATACACCGGAACATCGTTTAAGTTGCCTTTAACCAGAGGTAAGTTAGCCACTGAGGAAGAAATGGAAACTATCGCCAGAACGATTAGTATAGAGGCAAGACAAGAAATTAAACTAGAGGAAATTCTGTAGTTTGTGAATTCCCTAATGTATTTCCCGATGATTTACACGGAATCCCACCTTCGAGAGAGATTTATCTTGTGATTGATTTGGTTCCTGGAACTAAACCAATATATATTCTTCTTTATAGAATGGCTCCGAAGGAATTACAAGAATTGTAGAAATAGTTTGGAGTAGTTGCTTGATAAAAAGCTTATTCACCGAAGTATGTCACTTGGGTGGGCACCAGTCCTTTTTGTAAAAAAAGATGGTAGTTTGAGGATTTGTATTGAATATAGACAGTTGAACATGGTCACTATACGGAATAAATATCCACTGCCTTGAATTGATGATTTGTTTGATCAACTGAATGGTGCCAAATTCTTTTTTAAGATTTATCTTCGTTATGGTTACCATCAGTTGAGAGTTTGGGAAGATAATGCGCAGAAGACTACGTTTAATATCAGATTTGGCCACTTTGAGTTTGTTGTTATGCCATTTGGGTTTACTAATGCTCCGACGATGTTTACGGATTTGATGCAGAGAGTGTTGAGGCCGTATCTTGATCTTTTTTATGATAGTCTTTATTGATGATATCATGATATACTTTAAGACTCGCGAGGATTATGAACAACATTTCAAAGTCATTCACTAAACATTGAGAAATCACAACTTGTATGCCAAATTTAGCAAATGCGAGTTTTAGTTGTATGAGGTGAATTTTTTGGGTCTTATGGTTAGTATAGAAGGAATTTTAGTGGATCCAGCTAAGATTGAGGCTATCATTGGTTAGCCAGAACATACCACAGTGACGGAGATACATAGTTTTCAGGGTTTGGTAGGCTATTATTGTAGAGTTGTGAGAATTTTTCTATGATAGCTGCGTCAATGACCAAATTAATTCAAAAAATATTCCATTTATTTGGTCAACAGAATGCGAAACTGCATTTTAAGAGTTGAATAATCATTTGATTTCAGCACAAGTTCTTGTATTGCCTAAATCGGAGAAAGGGCTTGCAACTTATACTGATCTATCGAAAGTGGGATTGAGTTGTGTATTAATGCAGAATGGCAGGGTACTTGCTTATGCTTCTCGACAATTAAAAATTCACAAGAAGAATGATCATGTTCATGATTTGAAATTAGAGCCGATTGTGTTTGCTTTGAAGTTATGGAGACACTATTTTTGAGGCTAGATTCACGTTATTTTCAGATCATAAAAGTTTAAAGTATTTGTTCTCTAAAAAAGGCTGAATATGAGACAACAACGGTGGTTTGAATACTTGAAAGACTTTGATTTTAGTCTTGAATACCATCCAGGTAAAACTAACGTTGTCGCTGATGCACTGAGCAGGAAGAGTGTTTAAACATTACAGGTAGCTAGTCGATTGACTTATAAATATGACTTGCTCAAAAAATTCATCGCTATAACTTTGTCGGATATTTTTGAGGCTGATGATGAACCAATTTGTGCTCAGCTCAGAGTACAAACTATCTCTATTCATAAAGTGGTAGAATCTCAGTACAATGAAGTGGATTATAGGAAGTTCAAGAGGTTTGCTGATGATGGTAATAATCTACACTGGGCTGAATCTGCTTATCACAGTTTGAGGCTTAGAGGCAGACTTTCGATTCTATCGGTCGCTGAGATACGTGATGAGATATTAAGAAAATCACATCGGTTCAAATATATTACTCATCGGAGTAGGACCAAAATGTATCATGATATGAAGCGGTTATATTGGCGGTCAGGGTTGAAAGCTGACATGGCTGAGTATTTGAAGAGATGTGAAATTTACTAATAGGTTAAGGCCAAATGGCGAAAACGCGGAGATACGTTGCTGCCATTTCCCATACCGCAATGGAAATAGGAACATATTGCGATAGATTTTATTACTCGTCTGCACTTAACTTAACGAAGAAAACATGATGCCCTTACACAAATTGAGCTTGTTGTGTGAGCAAGAGGTGGTTCACTTGTTTAGAGTGTGGTTGATGATAGTTTCTGATCGTGATGCTTTGTACACATAAAGGTTATGGCATAGCATGTAGGAACAATTTGGCACTCAGTTACATTTCAGTATTACATTATTGGGTTTTGGAGTTCATACGCTATGGAAAATTCAAAACAATTTTGAAAAACCCCAACAAGATAAAAAATAAGTTCCATTAAACTAGATTTATAAAAGTAAATCATACCTTAATCCATGATTTCCTCCTCTGATTGTTTGATCCCTAAGTCCTTCAAGCGCCCGTACTCTATTGGAAACCCACATACGAATAGTGTCCACAATTTGAAGTGCTAGCCCCAAAAGAGATGGAAAACGTTTTTATTTCTCTCCCAAAATCCAGAGAACTCGAAAATAGCAAAAAATTATCACGTTTTTGGGTTTCAACCTCTATTTATATGTGTAGATAAGCCTTCACTTACTATTCGTAATATAACTATTAAATTAAGGCAGTTTAATCAAATTACACATATGCCCCTATTAATAAATTATCATATAACAAATTGTAAGAGCTTTTATGTCATGAAGTTTATCATATAAAATTCATTACTTTGGACCAATTAAGATTGGACAAAGCCATTCTTTGGGTGTGACCCAATGGTTCATGCGACGTTGGCAGTGAACCAAAACCATTTTTGTACACAAGTCATAAGCAGTCTCTAGCAAGACATTATGACTATCCGAGTAGCATGAATATCAAAATCGATATAACTTAATGAATAAAATATACAATATATTTTTGTCGTGCGATATCCTTTGATTAAATATAAAACATGGAAGTCACCCTTAATGTTCAATCGTACTAGTCTCGATATTTAGGTAAACTGAAAACATTCAAGTGACATTGATCATATCAATTCACATGGACTTAACCATTATCAGTCTTTCATATCGAGGGATCCATTGATATCTCTCTATATACTAGAATGACAAATTTTATCTTAATTACACACCTTCACATATTATTCACATGGTAACCAATCGCAACTTTTATAATCGTCCGGTTAAAGAAAACATTTGATTGTGCCAATTTACCATGCTCCTAATATTGAAGTCTACGGTAATCTCGAGTCGAAGGACTAAATGATATATCAATCATGAGTAACACCTATGTCTTAATCCATGTGATGTTCTCATAGCGAGTCGGTCCAGTACCTTGTTCCTTATCAAGTACTTATGATCTCGGTTCGTATCCCTATACACATGATCATCACATGACAATCAATCAAGACTTGCACTAGTTTTAATTCATTATAGTTTCCAAGATAATGATCAAGCTAGAAGACATTTAGGATATTTCAACAAATACCTATGGATCTTACTATAAGGTAAACATGCAACCACTTATAATAAAACATCAAATGAAAACATCTATTTTATTAACTAAAATTATAAGATAAATAATATTTATAGATTGACCTATGGTACATTCTCTAACATGCATTTCATCCACAGTGGATGGTTAGATTTGAAAAGGTTGATCCATGTCTTGGAAGACATGCTAAGAGTTTGTGTACTAGAATTTAGAGGTTCATGGGAAGAATACATACATCTGTGTGAGTTCTCTTATAATAACAATTGTTAATTAAATATCAAATGGCTCCGTTCGAGGCATGGTATGGGAGACTTTGTCGTTCTCCTGTCGGTTGGGCTGATCTGGAGGATATCGTGAAATTAGGTCCACAGATGGTTTGAGATCACACTGAGGTTGTTCAACAGATTCGTCTAAAATTGAAAGTGGCTAAAGGAAGGCACAAAAGTTATTATGATCTCTATCGCCGAGTTATTAAATATAGTGAAGGAGATTGGGTTTATTTGAAAGTTTCCCATCACAAAGGCCATTACAGATTTGGGCTGAAAGGAAAGCTCTCTCCTTGATTTATAGGACCTTTCAAGATTGTGAAACGGATTGGGAAGGTTGCATATAGACTTGCATTACTACCTCAGTTAGCTAAAACTCATAATGTATTTCACATTCTATGCTCAGGGAGAAGGAACCCGATTCGAATTATATAATAGAATGGAATCAGTTCGATTTGCAGGGTCAAGTCTCATATGAAGAGCAACCTATTTCGATTATGGATAGAAAGGTCCAGAAGCTTCAAAATAAAGAAATTCCACTAGGTTAAGCGGCAGTTTCATGACGACTCGATTCTTAAATAAGAACAAGAGGCGTATATGAAAAAGCATTTTTCGCATATCTTTTAGTCTAGTTACATTTGGTTTCAATTTTAATTTCGAGGACGAGGTTTTTTTTTTAGTTGGGAAGATTGCCAAATCTCAAGATTTTTAAATCAATAATTATGGTTAATCCGGGATTAACAGAGACTAATTATGGTTTTAGCTGCGAGTCGGGAGTTAAAGACCGGTGAAATCGATATTATAATTAATTTTTTTTTGTACTATATGTGCCTAGTGTTATGTACTATATATTATGTTATTTTGAGAAATTCAATGTTAATTAAATAAATTAAAGATTTGTGAGGGTTTATCTCGATATACGTGCCGAAATGGGTTATGGTAGTGTTAAAATGTTGACATGAACATTTGTTTTGAGTTTCACGAAAAATAATTGTGTTTAAGTTTAAAAATTCAAGTTTTGAACATTAATTGGATTTAACGAGCTAAGGTGGGCTCCACACCTTGATTTGTATACGAGATAAGTTGCCGAGAGTTACGAAGCATTTTGGTAAATTCTCCAATTTATGGTTGAATCGGGTATTTTTCGGGGTTTAATTTAGATAAAAATTAAAGAGATAAACATGAAATTAAATAGAAAAATACAAATGACCAAGAAGAGTATTGGAAGTGTATAGTTATGGATAAATATACGGGGTAATTTGGTCATTTGTCACCCTTTTTAACAAAACAAAAATCGAAATAGTGGGTCATCTCTTCATCGCCCTCAATGTGAATCGATTTCACTGTTGTCTTCATCTCTAACTCTTTAAGGTTTTCTTTCTCTTTCTCACATTTCTCTGGTATAACCTATCTCTCTATCTACTATTTTTTGATCAAATTGAGATCGATATAGTAGAGGAGCTGTGGGACATTCGTGGGTGTTGGTGACATTGAGATAGGTAATGAACATTCAATTTGAGTTTTTTATTTATTTTTGGAAGTGTAAATTAACTAAGGGATTGGTTTTGTTTGTGATTTCAAACTAAAGATTGATTTGATCGCGAGATGGAGAAGAGAGGTGAGGAGGTGAAGTTTAATTGAAATCAATAAAAAAACAATGATGGGAGAAACAAAGGCATTGAAGAAGAAAAAGGTGGTTGAGGGAGATAACTAGGGGGTGGTTTGGGGAAGACAATGATGGAGGAGGGAAAGATCTAGAACTAAAAAAAATCGACTAAAATGGAACAGTGAGTTTCGTTTTTCGAAGAAGAGACGAGGAAGGGGATGACCTCGGATCGGGCCGACTGGGTTTGGCTCAGTTGAAAGGTGAACCGGACTTAGTTCAGGGATCAAACCCTTCCCTTAATTTAAATAAAAAATATTTTAAATTTTGAAAAAATTAAATAAAATCTCTGAAAAATTGAGAAAATTCAGAATAAGAGAATGTTTGGATAAATTAATTGAAATTAAGGATTTTTATGAAAATTGTGGATTTTAGGATTTTTTGAGGATTTATATTGGGGATTTTTTCTTGAAATGCGTGTTACGACACTGATAATTCAAAAAATTTGGAAAATTGTTTAAAGGTCTAATCAAGTTTTTCTCGATCCCAAACCATAACTTGCTACTAAAATTGGAATTCGGACGTCTGAGGATTTAATTTGGAATGATTATGGGGTTTTCGAATCGAGACGGAACAAATTAAAATAAATAAATTAAAAGAATTATGCAATGATTTTGGAGTCTTATCAGACTTATAAATGATTTGTAGGATCACAATTGGAATCCTGTATGGACTAGTTTACCGACTCGGAGCGCAAGGGAGTTGCGGTATCACATTTGTAAGGTTAAGTATATCTCATAGTAACATTTACATTGTATGATTATAATTTCGTATAAATTGCATTGATCATTGATATTGCTTCTTTTATTGTACACTCATACATAGGAGGGAGGATAAGGTCGATTCGAGTCTCCTTATAGTGTTTACTATACCGTGGTTATAGGGGAGAACACTATATTATGCTTGAGAGGCCGGAGTCACTGATACTTTGCATGACTTGGTTATCATTAGATCTTATTGAACCAGATTGTACCCACATAGTTTAGAAAAACGAGACTCATTTGGTTATCCTCTTTGTGCATGAGTCCTTATTACTATTTACTTACCACTTTTGGAAGATGTTATCAGATTATGGTCGGATAACAAAAACGGGATGGACTCACAATTATATTTAAATTCTTTGTATTTTATTGTTCATTTATTCTCTTTGATTATTATGCATTTGATTATTACATGTGTACTAGAGAGTGTGGGGTTTACTTATCTAACGTTTGTAGTTTTTATAATTGGGTAATGACTGGTTCTAGTGGCGACAATAGAAAGGGAAAGCTTTCCGACTATTTGTGACTTATTCAATTTGGTTTTCTCAATGTATATATTATTTTTAATATAATACATTGTATAAATGGGTTTTGGGGTTCATATGTGATTAGTATCTCTTTTGGAATGGTTGTAATGGTTTTGGGATGAATTGAGATAATTTTGGAGCTAAGGTAATGTTAGTTTAAAGATTTTGAAAACCTGAAATAGGTTAGAATGAATAAATAATTTTTGTTAATGCAATATATATTGTTCTTAGTGGATTGTGAGTCCTTTAGCATTTCCACCTAAATGAGGTTTTGTTGAAGATTTTGAAGGTGAGTTTTCTGATGTAGGCTTCAAAACAGATGAGATGCCGTTAAAAAGTTTTACGAAATTTTGAGATAATTTAATTAATCTAAATGAACTTTGAGGTTTGAGATTTACTTTTAGAATCCTTTATGGTTGATAAAGTATTATATTTGATGAATACAACTATTGATTTTATTATTTATTAAAATTGAGATCAAGGCTGCTAGATTATCAGGGGATTAAGGTTATTTAAGGCAGTCAGATGCCCTAATTAGGTGGAGTCTAACAACCACTATACTCATCGTCATTTATAATTAAACAATTTAAGACACAATCAGAAAACTCAATACTTTTTTTAGAAGTCATTTGATTGTTTTCAACCGTGGTTATTTTCCTATTTTACTTTTTGTTTTATTTTGCAAAGAGACAATACTTTGCTTCAAAGTATTTTATTTTAGTAGAAATCGACTAGACAACTTGACTAATCCAATCACAATCACATCGTGATTTTTAAGTCAAAACTCATATTGTCTAATCAATTTCTATTTTTGAAAACTTTTTTTCCTTTATTTTTTATTAAGACTATTTAGGAAAGCAACTCTCAGTTGGTTATGAATCAAAGTAATACTCTATAGAATAGTTCTTCCCTAATTACTAATTTAACCAGTACTAACCACATTTTAAAATCTAAGATAATCCATATTTTGTGCTTTCCATAATTCTCAATTTCATTTCAAGTTTACCAAACTGTTTGAGACTTAATTTTAGTTTATTCTAACATTTCCTAAGCGTTTCACAATTTTAATAGTTTGATATTTACAATTTCAAAGGAATCTACGTTAAGTACTTACATTCCTGAATCATTAAAGCTCATTTCTCAACCAATTTCTCATTGATTTCGTAACTAATAACTTTCATATGTGATATTTGTACCGAACTACTTACAAGACATTTGTGTGTTCGAACTTCATAAGTCTATTTCACATACAATCACGCTCAGTTTCATTTTAGAAGTCGATTCTTCCTTTAACTCTTTGTTTTTAACCTTACTCGTCATATCTCATGATTTAAGTATTGAACTGACAAGGAAAATAAACTTCCTATAGCATATATGACAAAAATATATATAATTATATAACAAGCATAACACAATAACCAAATATCCCAACTCACAGTCACTTCCCAAATAATCGTGCTCAATCACTCTTTGGTTCCCAACAAAAGTTTTCCTCAATTGAGCTAAACGTAAGGTCTAATACCAAGTTTGTCAGGGCCCGTCTCATTAAGTCATGACTTAGCCGAATTTCCCTAATTAGGTATCTAATCTATTCAATTAACTTTAAACTCAAAATAATTTTTATTTTAATATCCTTAATGAAACTCAATTCATGATTTTTTTAAATTAAAGCAAATTATGAAATAATATGGATTATTGACTATTCTCCATATTTTGTAATAATTTCGGCAGCACCTCCCTAAAAGTGTCATACCTGAAAGCTTTCACCTAATAGACAACAGAATTGGAGAGAGGCCAAAAAAGACTCGCAACTCCCCTCAGTTCACAATATATATATATATATATAATATAATATATAATATATATATATATATCAAATGCAAATTTATTAACTAACTTAAAGTCTCCAATATCTTAATTTTAATTTTACAATTCCAAAATAGATCAAAATTAAAACATAAACTTCTCAACTTATTTTAAACTAACTTAGGAGACTCTCATAACCTATGTGAGAGTATTTCACATTCTACAGTCACCCCAAAGCCCTAAACAATATATATATAGTGATTACAACAAGAAAATTAAACTTTAAACTTGAAAGTAATCACCGAAAGTCTTCGAGTCTTGTCCATTCTTCCTCGTATTCCTACAGAAGCTAACATCATAAAAAACAACTCAAGATGTCAGGTAAGTAAACTCCTACATTGATTTGTTCTCCTGCAAATGTTAGTCCAAATATATGGAGAAATGTAATTGCATTTCCAAATAACAACAAATTTATATAACAATGTGAATCCCTCATTTCCAGTTCAAAGCTTACTAATAGGTTGGCCACCCCAAAAGTGAACCTAAAATTGTACTACGAGTTCAATGCATGCTCGCCGAAAAACTTGCGTGCCCTGGGTCTTCCGTCCAATCTATCTGGTCAGGAAACCTAGCTTCGAGTGTCGTTCGTGAGCCGTAGCACTAACAAGCCATTATTCGGAATGACATGAAAACATGACCAAGAATGATATGAAATGCAATGCAGACTAAACACAAATGCAAGTACAAAGATAAATTTCATAAATAGTATATACCACCAATCAACTTGAAATCGATATCGAAGCCTCACTCGCTTGTTCCCTGACTTTCACGTACATCCATATGTCCTATTAAATCATAATTTCACATTTTAGAGTTACAACTTTTTTTTTTAATACTTCAAATTCCATTTTCAATTTATAACGGGATTAAAACTCATTTTCAAACTCTCAAATAATCTTCACACATGTTTTCTCGTGGTTTAATCCCCTAAATAAACAATGGTGTATTCAATTGAGATTTTAATAGACTTTTGGTTACTTTTATAAGTGAATGACTTTTATGAAGTATTATGATTTTCACAAACTTTTAAAAACTTTGATAAACTTTTATGTAGACTTCATTTTGATGACTTTTTTTAATATTTAAGATTTTTAGTGACTTTTGTGAACTTCTTAAACAAGATTTTGATGATACTAATAGATTTTTGTAATTTTTACAATGAAACAAATATTTTGCACTTTATTATAAAATAATAATTATATATATTTTTTCTTAAGAACTATTACTAATTTTTTAAAAAGTATTTTTGTAATTTAATAAAAAAATTATATAGACATATTAATGAATTACTCTCAAGGTGGTAGCATAACAAATAAGTAAATAAACATCAACATAATAAATAGGTAAATAAATCATCCATTAGTGGCAGAAAAGAACCAAGTAAGATCATTGGAAATATTTTTTTTATAGGAAAGATCATTAGAAATATTAGTTTAAAAGTTTTGCACTTCTGAGAAATATTAGTGATCCTACCACCACTCCACCGCCACTTCCATAGCCACTGCCAACCGCCTCTGACTGCCTCCGCCGACCACTAGATCTGGCCATCCTTTGGGAGAGGAAATCGCAAGATATAGGGCTATGTATTCTCAGAAGAAGACGAGTATGGAACCGGAAATGGCCGGTTTTGGTTCCAAAAGTAGGGGTGTTAATGTGAATGGTGTTTCTTTAAATAAAGATAGGATTTTGAAGGTGTCTTGGTGTGGGAAGTGGAGAGGAGTACAGTGTTGAGAGGTTGAAGAAGATATTTGGGGCTTTCGGTGAAGTTGAAGATGTTGTCGTTCAATCCAAGAAGAAGAAGAGAAACAGTAATGCTCTTGTTGTTATGGCGACGAAAGACGACACTGTGAGTGATTCAAGTTTAATTTTTTGTTATTTGCATCAAATTGATTGATTGATTGATTGAATTATTTCAGATTGTTGTTTGATTAGTGTTAATTTGATTGATTTTTTTATTCTTTCAGGTTGCAGCCATAGGGAGTGTATGCGGAGACGTGTCGAATCCTCTCATTGTTTTGCCTATGAGAACCGCGTCGAATGGGGTTCCTAAAGTGGGGGTGGCTGGCTGGGAGAGAGGAGGAGAGTGGTCGATAGTGGTGGGTGATGCCGGAGGTGCCACCTGGCATGGTAGTTGGCGGTCATAGTAGTCACATAATCGACGGTGAAATAAGGGGTGGATTGAAGAAGAAAATAATAAATTTATATAAAGGGTATTTAAATCATTTTAATTGTTTGAGTCCAGACTCTTTGCGTCCAGCTGGCACTACCATATTCATATATCATTCAACATGAGATCAAGCACAACCTCACTTTCTTGTGCTTTTTTTTTTTTTTTTTTTGGTGGAGATGTTGAACAGTTATCGAGACCCGATTATGTCCGGACTTCAATTTTTGGGACCCCTGTAGCTTCACGTATTAATTAATCAACATACATTTGATTCAAAAAAAAAAAAAATTAATCAATATACATCAACAACTCCGCATCCCGCTCAAAATTGCTCATGTATCGACCAAACAGACACACCTCGAGATCCACACTCCTCCCCTTCCCTCCCGGGATACCCCGACACCTTCCCATCAAACTTGTTCCCGTACCCGCTCCTCGCCGCCACCGGCCGCCCCCAATACCCGAAATCATTTCCATACATGTCGAACCGCGGCGAGCTCCCCATCATCACCATCGGAGCATCACAAAACAAACTACTCACTCTATACACTACTGACTTCTTCACCAACTCATCCAAAAATTCTCTCACCTTCTCGTCCTTCTGCCCCGCCACCGTCTCGTTCAGCGCCCTCGCCGCCCACCCAATCCCCCTCTCAAGCAATTCCCCGGCCTCAGCGGTGGTCCCCGCGGCTTGGATGCAATTGCCAAAGTAGCTCTCCGGCCATGCTGGCCACATTCTCGATCGACAATTCATTGCTAGCCTACAAATTGTTTTTTGGTCATGTGGGAGGTCACGTGCCCGCGTGATTGCTCGCCAGATCAATGCGGATAACGCTTGAAAGGACGAAATATTGTTGGTGTTGGCTTCCAAGTTGGCTTTGACTTTAAGGGCCGCGATGGACTTGGCCGAAAAGTGTAACATTTTTTCTCGAAGTGGTTCGGGTGGGCTGTACAGTTCGATGAACTCCTCGTGATGCGTATACGGGAGGTTAACGTGAGTCACCGAGTCATCGTCACGGTAACTTTTAATCATAGCCATTCGATTGTTAATTGGTTCACGAGAGATCATCGAATTGGTACTTCTTAATCTCGAAATCTCGGCCCAAGAGTTGAAAAAATTCCAGTACGATGTGCCGTCACCCAAGACGTGATTAAACGAGCACCCGACAAAAACACCGTCGATTAGTTCCGTGATCTGCACGATTAGCAAGGGAAGATCGTGGCCGTCATGATTGACGACCGGCTCGGTCAACGGAAAGAAGGACTTGAAGATCGGGTGGACGTCCCCGTCACTTGTGTTGAGGAGATCCGAGACTTTGGCATCAGCGACAGCGTGGATGAACTCGGCGCCTTGGGATGCGTGGCTACTGCAATCAAGGAAGACGTGGTAGTAGGGGTGTGTTTTAGTGGCGAGACGGCCTGCGAGAGGGTAGAAGAGAGAGAGGGTGAGAGAGAGGGAGTGCTTGAGTTCATCGATGATTGTGTTGATGGGCTTGATATGTGGTTGTGATGATGTGGTGGAGAAGAGGAGGCCCTTTTGGATGTAGTGCACGGAGAGCATAGCAACGTCCCACGGGGTCAGGTAGTCGGTGTTGGGGCGCTGTGAGCCGTCCGATGAGGATGGGGTGATTGTGGTCTTGGAGATGCAGTGAACTAGTATTGATGACTGATCTTCCATAGCTTAAGTAACTAATGATCGTCACAGATGAGGTTCTCTACTCTCTAGCTAGCCTTCTATTTAATAAGGACTGGATTACGTTGTTGTTCAGGAATATTTCAAGGAACACGGGGCCCTAAAGTCATGATTCCATTTGTCGCTTCACATTTGCGTTACTGAATCAAGCATCCATGACACGTATCTCTATGTTTGATGAGAAATCGGTAGCGTTATTTGATTCTTGCGGTATGTAGAGTCGGATTTATATTTTCTTGGAAAGCATGCAATCAGTAGGGTCAAATTTCTTTTTAAGTATGGGAGTCAATGTAGTGGTGGAGAAAATTAGGAAAAGAAGTAGTTTTGTTTTCTTTGGGTTGAATCCGTCTACCACTTCTTTTTTCTTTTTTTTGCCTACGATTGATTGAAATTTGTAGAATGACATGCATGGAAACGTCAACTAAAGGTCGGAGCGCGAGCATGATCTGTCGGGCTCGTAAGCTTAACATTAATTCGTTAATATTATGTGTTAGTTCTATCTTTTTTATTGTGTCATGATCCTTTTGCCACTTCTAACATCAAATTTTTTTTAAGTACACAAAAGTTTTCATTAATCATCAATTAATAACTCGATTTAAAATCATACATCATATATATAAATAGTGTCAATTGTTATAATAAAATAAAAATATATTTTGCTAATCATATTTATTCAAAAGTCTTGTCATTTATTTAGTTATGAATGTGACTGTAATATTGAAACAGTATAACAATTACAAATTGTTCTATACAAATATATGAAACGCATGACAGTACATAAATGCCACTAGAACCATATAAAAAAAAATACTTCAAACAATATTGTCAGAAAAACTTAGCTAAGACTTTGAACGAGTACTAAAAAAATAAATAGATTTAGCGACAGCCTTTATGTCGCTAAACCCATATTTTTTTGCCGCGATTGAAAAAAAAAAGTTCATTAACTACAAATAGGCATGATAAAGAAGTCAATAGATAATATAATGTATTAATTTAATTTCATTATAGCCATTTTTTCAATATTAAAATAAAAAAAAGCATACAAATTAAACAAAAACAACGAAAAAAATACAAAAGTACATATGTTTTTACTTTAAAAGAGGGAAATGAAGTTAAATTTTTTTTTTTTCCAAAAATAGGCAATATCGCCTAATCAAAAGGCGTTATCACAATGGATGGTTTTTTTGTTGACGTGGACATATGGATAACGCTTTTTGAAAAGGTGCTATCCATGTGTTCGGGCCACGTGGGATGGCATACACTGATAGCGCCTTTTCAAAAGGCGCTATCAGTGTATGGCCGGGTCTTACGTGGACAATGAGGTAGAAGACAATTGTATAGATAGCTACTTTTCAAAATGAGTTATCTATACAAAATTATATACTCTATGAATGACTCCTTTTGAAAATGAGCTATCAATAGAAAATTTTTTCCCCATGAACGACACGTGCATATGGAGATGGACGACCCGCGCCACTCGCGTATCTCGAGGTAGACAACCAATGTAAACAATGCGCACGCATATCGACGTGGACAACTCATGCAAACGTCACCCATGTATGAATGTCAGGCACGTCTGTCGAGGTGGGCGACCCATGCAACCTCGTGCAACTCATGCAAACGTCACGCACGTGTCTCGAGGTGGTAAAACCAATGCCAACGTCACACACGTATCTCCTGGTTGACAACACATGGAAACGCCACGCATGTATGTCGAGGTGGGCGAGCCATGCATATCCACTACAGACCATGGACCCCATGCAAACGTCACGCATGTATCGCGAGGCGGACAACCTGGGTGAGTTGCATGCTTACTATGGATATGCATGGCTGGCCCACCTCGACATATGTGCGTGGCGTTTCCATGTGTTGTCAACCAAGAGATACGTGTGTTGAAAATGCGCTATCCGTGTAACACAGTCTACGTATAATGACCGCGTGAACATGAGCCGACCGAATAGGGCCTATGGGTTGCACGGGTTGTACGGGTTGTCCGCCTCGCAATACGTGTGTGACGTTGGCATCGGTTTTACCACCTCGAGACACATGCGTGACGTTTGCATGAGTTGCACGAGGTTGCATGGGTCGCCCACCTCGACAGACGTGCCTGACATTTGCATGAAATCTTCACCTCGGCATACATGGGTGACGTTTGCATGGGTTGTCCACGTCGATATGCGTGCACATTGTTTACATTGGTTGTCTACCTCGAGATACGCGATTGGCACAGATCGTCCATCTCCATATGCACATGGCGGTCATGGGGAAAAGAATTTGTATTGATAGCTCCTTTTCAAAAGGAGCTATCTATACATATTGCCTCGCCAACTCAACGCCACCTCACCGCCACCTCACACCCATGAAGCCAACTCAGATGATATAACGCCTTTTCATAAGGTGTTATCACCTATTTTTGAAAATTAAAAGTAAACTACCCTATTTTGTGAAATAAAATGTAAATGTCCCCCACTTTTAGAAAAACACCCAAAAACAACATACAATTATAATAATAAAAAAAAAAATCAACATCATAACCATTCTATTGCCAACAATAATATATGTTGCATAAATTCAACAAAAAAAAAATCAACATAAATATAGGCCTAACAATTTAATTTAAGAAACATCAAAATTAATTTAAAAAAGGAAACAATTTTTATGATTTTATTTTGAAAAGAATTAACACAAAAATATTAAACATATTTTCATATAAAACACCACATTAATAATAGAAAAAATAAATTTATATATAAAAAAAAAGGTCTAGCGAAGGCGGTGGTGATGCGTGTTTTGCGAAAGCGGCTCCGGCGACCCTTTAAACCTTAACAACAACAAATTAATCAAACAAATAAACCCTGAACCAAATAAATCTAAAATTAACAAAAAACAGTTAAAAAAACCTAATTGATGAAGACTGAGATGGGGCAAGATGAGGGAGGAGGCGAGGATGGTAAAGGCGGCGGCGGTCTCCGATGTCCTACGGCAAGGCGTCGACGATGGCCAAAGAGGGGTCGAGATAAGGGCAGAGAGGGAGGTCCATAGAGGGAGGGTAGAGAAAGAGAGATGAAAACAGAGAGGACAAGCAGAGGGAAAAGATGAGAACAAAGAAGAATGGGGATCCAAGACGAACTGTAACGGCTTGCCTTCATAAATAGGCGACTAGGAATTGGTGACGCCACAGTTTAGCGACAGATTAGCTTCAACATTTTTTTGGTAGTAAAGGGAAGATAACACGACATTTCCAACAACTATCAAATAGAAAAGACCTGAACAATTCACACACTAAAACAGTAGATCAATGATCAAAATGATCAGTTGATCAATGTAACAGTAAACATTGAAACAATGAATCAATGAATAAGAACAGAGAAGAACTTCTCAATCTCTTATTCCATATATCGAAAATACAGTGTACATTGTTTATATACAAAACAAGAAGGTGTACATTACACACCCCTGTTACAACTACGTGAAGTAAGCTAATATGAACCTGTGATACACTATACCAGATTACATGATTCAATACATACATACCAGATTACATAACAAGCTTCATGATATACAATACATTACATAACTCTACAAGACCAATCTAACAATCGCATAAATCCCTAAATAATTGTTGAGAGCTACAATAATAATAAAATCAATCTTCTTACATCTAAACAGATCCATAGTTCTTGAAAAATAAAAAAAATAAAAAATAGATCTATAGTTTATTGAATAAATAGAATAAAAAAATAAAAAAACATGTATTCTGAACCAACTACACGTGTAGTTCATTTGAGCTTATATTTTATTTTTATTGTATTGTGTCACTTTCTTGAAATTCCCACCCATCTATGAGTGTGTGGCGGCCCCAGCCGCCCCGGAGTGATGTGTCTTCGTGTACTCATTGCCAGCTGGCCCAACTACACGTGTTCGGCACCTACCCGTCCTCTTTATGTCTCGTAACTCATGTCCACAAGTGTAATATTAAATAAACTAGTAAATCATCCTTATATTCTTTGTCACATACCAATTGTGGCTATCTAATTGTTTCAACTGTTACCTAGTTGACAATTTAATGAGATCCTAACCATACTAATGGGTTGTATTTTAAGGTTAACACATTCAGCCGAAGTCTTACTTAATACCATTTAAACAAGATAATTTAGCATGATAAACATTGTTCAAAGGCAAAACCTACTGTGGAAAACCCTGAAAAATACTCTATACATAAACGAAATTTGTGTATCGTGGTCCATAACACGTGGTTTCACCTCGGATACTTAAATCTTAAATTAAATTCGAAATACTTAATTAGCATCCTAATCAAGATTATAAAATTCTCGGATGTCACAGTCGTGAAGGAAATCGAACGGTAGATTGGTTGGCTACCTCTGCAGCGCAACATTCAGTTGGATTTCATGAATTGGATCATTGCCCTATGGGCTAGCTGTGATCCTCAAGGAAGATGTAATAGATATTTTCTTTCCAAGTTTTTGTCATTTGTACCTAGGATTTTTAGCCTCACTTTGATTAAAAAAAAAATGTCCCACCCGATTGTATTGGGCTGCCTGATCACTTTGCCCTTGTGGCTTGGTCAGAGGCATTTTGGAGATCGTCAAAAGAGAACTGTTGGCTTTGCCTTACACTATGTTCTCCTTCTTGCCGAGGCGAGTCGAAGGATGTCATTGGCGAAGTTAATGGAGGTAATGGCGGTAAGAAAACCATCTTCAACCGCCGGTATGACATAGTCGGCACCCGAGGTGTAGGGTCCGCCTTCTCTTGTAACCAAAGTTAGCAAAACAAGTCGAGAAATTAAGAACAATATTTATTCCAAGCTCATCTATAGTTAAAAGTCTTTTTTAGACTGTAGTTACAAGTTAGATCCCAATATTTTTTTTTTTTTTAGAAAAAAGATTCTTATATAATACTAACTACAAAAAGTGAAAAATTTTATATCTATCAAAAAAAAGCAATTGACTAAATAATGTTTTCTAATTCCATTACACGATCAAATAACTCTTAACTAGGTTACATGGGTCACCAACTAAACTATGTTCTACCACCTTCCCAATGAACTCAATTTGCTCTCTACAATATAAAAAACTAAGACTCTTAAACCGGATTCTTCTCACTTTGACCAAGTGATTGTTAAGTTATATTTATTTCGCGGATGCAAATGATGACTAGAGTGTTATCTATCCTATTGTACATATATAGCATTAATGCTTGCGGTGAAGGCAAACAAAATGTGTTGGGAATTCACGCACACACGACCGAAACAATCACACTAAAACTCAAACAAACAATTTTATTAAATCAACTTAAACTTGTACTAACCTTATACATAACAAACTAAAACATAACTGGACTCAAATTAATTAACATCAATCCTACTTGGACTCAAACAATTAACTTACTAATTAGACATAAACTAAAACAATGATTCCCAATTAAGTTAGGACATTGAGTTTGAGCCAAAAAATCCATCAAAATGAACATAGCATTTAATGCCTACGGTGTTGGTAGCAGTGGTGGAGGCCGCTTGGGGCGACGTCGATGGTGGTGGTGGAGGTGAGGATTAGGGAGTGTGGCGTGGTGTGGTGCATTGTGTGTGTTTGAAGTGAGTGAGGTGGTGTGTGTTAGATGTGAGGGTAATATAATCAAAAACAAAACAAAAAAAACAAAAAAAAGTGGTGTGTGTAAGGGCATTGGGTGTGTGTATAGCAAGCCCCTTCAAAAACACATTTTTTTGATGGAACAAGATGACTTTATTTATTAATAGCGCCCAAATAATAAAGCAATGTTAATATGGCGGTAAACAATAAATAAAGTCGAAAAAAACTATATATATCATTGTAGTATTTTCGAAAACACATACTCATGTAGCATTATCCTTCATAGCATTTATGATTAATCCTATACATGCTACGAAACACAATAACAGATAAAATGACACTAGAGATAAGATTTGTGATAGTAATAGCAGATTAATTACGTAATTCAGTACAACAAAGAGCCCTTAATTAACCTGAAGCAGCATTACATTTGCACAAATATTAATTTACACGACCAACCCATTCGTTTGCCTAAGTCAACTCCATCGGCAATTAGTATGAATAAAATGAAAAAACGAATCCACCAAGTCCATGTCCATGTCCATCGGCAGTGAGTATGACATTCACAAATGCACAAAAATAAAAGAAAAAAAAACTTCAAATAAAGAAAAACGAATCCACCAAGTCCAGACCAAGTCCAAGTCCAAGTCCATTGGCAATGGGTATGATATTGACAAATGCACAAAAATGAAAGAACAAAAAACAGGAGAAGAGCCTACGTACACACGCAGGGAGCATTGTATATGAATAAAATGACTACTGTATAAATATACTATGTCTTTCCCATTTCAGAAAAATCACACACTAATATATACAAAAGCAGTTGGGTATTTTGCTTAAACTCCATGTCCTAATTTAATTAGGAGTTAGTATTTTATTCTGTGTTTAATTAGTAAGTTTGAGTTTTAGTGGGATTTGATTGTTTTAGAGGTATATATTTATGTTTGAGTGGAATTGTGAGTTAGAGTTTGAGAGGGCTTATGAGTTTGTGTCTTATATAAAAGACATAATAGGTTTAGTTTTGTGTGTGCTTAATTTGAGTATGCACCCGTGGTGCCTTTCGTGCACCACGTTGTGTAGTTCGATTGTTAAATGCATTATTATTGATGTAATAGATTAATGAGTTTTTGATAGATTGTGTTTCATTGTGTATTTGATGCATTGATGTGGGTTTATCCCTAACAAGTGGTATTAGAGCGGTGGAGATTGGAGAGTTCATCTTGGAGATTGGAGAGTTCCTACGGGTGAAGGGGATGAGTTATTGCGAGAATTAGAGGATAAAAAAATATTGTGCGCGACTTGTTATTGTTTGAGAACCAACTTCTTGTGGTTGTTCTTGATCGCATTTTTGGAGTGTGTTTGGGGAGCGTAGGTCGATGGTTTGGGGCTTGAAGTTTGTTTGTTGCATGGATATCAATGATGAAGAGGGGAAGATGCGAGATGTGTTTCGAGATTGTATAGTTGTTTGTGGTAATTGAAAACATTGATGTTTGTGGATTTGAAGTAAAATCAGACATTCAATGTATGCAAGGAAGTAAAGTTGTGACAAGACTTGTGGTACGTATAAGGTGCATTAATCATAAAACATGCATTGGTAAGTAAAGAAGATTGGGATGTTGCTTCAAAGAGGTTTGATAGTTAGTGGTGAAAGGGGACAGAACAATTTGTCTTTTAGTTGTTACGTTTTTGTTTGAATTGGTAAAAGTTTTTGTCCCAGCGTTTAATATATGGGCATAATTAATTTGTTGGCATTGAAGAAATATGGGATCGAATTAATCTTTGATTTGCTCAAAGTGTTGTTTGTTTGAGGTGGAGCTTTCTTCGAGATTGAATGTTCAATTGAAGAGTGGTCAACCATGGCATTTGATTGAAGATTGGTCGAGTATTTTGTTGTAGTGTGATTGTTTGGTGGTTAACCATTGATGGGTAATTGATTGCACGTGTTGGATGGATGTTTATGTTGAAGGATCAAGATTGATTGGATGAGTGAATGTGTGACCAGCAAAATTGATTGATTGAGTGAGTGTGTGACCAGAAGAACTGGTTGATTGAGTGATTCTGTGGTGGAACGACATTGAATGAAAGCATAACATATATAAGTCTTTCGGGGTTTGTCTTCTTCGCTTGTGATCTTTCGTTGATTGGGTGTTTGTGCGCACATGATTGGATGTGTTGATGCTAGCGATTGATTGGATGTTTGAACGTGGTTTTTTGCGACGACTATGTTCGATTAGATTATGTGTTTGATGGAGTTTTTCTCGCAAGGTAGAGATTGTTGGATTTTCGGCTCAAACTCCATGTCCTAATTTAATTAGGAGTTAGTATTTTAGTTTGTGTTTAACTAGTAAGTTTGAGTTTTAGTAGGATTTGATTGTTTTAGAAGTATTTATGTTTGAGTAGAATTGTGAGTTAGAGTTTGAGAAGGATTATGATTTTGTGTCTTATATAAAGGACATAGTGAGTTAGTTTTGTATGTGCTTTGAGTTTGCACACGTGGTGCACAAAAGGCACCACGTTGTGTCGTTCGATTGTTAAATACATTATTACTTGATGAAATAGATTAATGAGTTTTTGATAGATTGTGTCTCTGCTGCGTGTTTGATGTGTTGATGTGGGTTTATTCTTAACAAAAGCTTTAAACCACTGATCTCACTCATAATTAATGCAATAATTAAGCTTCAAACCGCGTGTTGCTCCAACTCAACCGAACCTTACATTTCCATCTAAAAAAAGCAGGATGGTTACTGTGACGACCCCAAACTCCGAGGCAAACCGAGTACCGCCACGTCGCCAGACACGTCACCAAGCATGCCACGTCACCGCACACTTATTTTTGACTGCCTGCGACCTACACCTTTATACGTACCTTATTCGCCTTAACTTAGTATTTATGGAAAATTTTATGGACATTCACATTTAATTGACTAAGTTAAGTTGTTCACGATTTATCGAATTATTATAAATTAACATTTAAGCGGAAGTCTTTGAAGCATGCAAACACGGTATAAATAAATAGTTTGCATGGATGATTAACCCTATAGTGTGGAAACCTGACATTTGATACCATGTATATCAAGAGCAACAAAAGTACAAAAGGAGAGCATATACATGTATCAGGTGTACAAGTCCTTCCCAAAAATTTCATAAAACAGTAAATAGATACATACAACCACTTACGCAAAAAGTGACGGCTCTCCTAACTTAAACGTAGTCGCCTAAGACGCCATTGCCTCGGCTCGTCGCAGGATCTGCGATTTGTCACCAAAAATAATGACAAATCCCAGGTAAGTAAATCCCAGAGAACGTTAGCTAATATTCACGAATTCCAATAAAACGGCTACGATTCATGCAATTTAAATAAGGGACAAGAAATAAAGTAATTCGCATGAAAATAAGTCGTTGAGAAGTCGAATTTGGACACGAGTGTAGCGTGACAGAGAACCCTGGTCGACATCCGGGAATCTTCGTAGCTAAACCGAGATGAACCATTGACGACCACCTCGCCAAACATCTCACGGTCGAATGAGAGGAACCATTGAACGGAAGACCCCATCCAAACATCTCTCGAGAGGAACCATTGACGTAGACTTAGGTCTTCGTCAAACATCTCTCAACCTACGGGTTTCGCGGAGAATAGTCACCGCGTAGCCCTATCATGGCCAATTACTCGAACAGCGCGGGGTAGCGAGCCCCGGGGTGTGAGTCTGTGCCATGCCGACCCCGTCGACAAACAGACATACACACGTGGGAGTGGATGAACAGTAATTGAACAACAATAAATAGCACAATGGAATAATTGAAATGCGAAATAAAATAAGTATCATAAATGAATTTTAACTAATTTTCTCGTGGATTTACTTACCTCAACAAGTCGCAAAATGCCTTTGAAACGCTCCGCACTCGCCTCGAGATACGTACCAGACACCCGACTATGGTAGCCTAAGTCCCTGGTGTCCAATTATACAATTTTTTTATTATTTTAGAGTCTCATTGAATGAATTTAAAGTGTGAGACCAAGAATTTGAGATTTTTCCATAATTTTCTAACTATTTTTCCTATTTTTTGATATTTATTTGATTTAAAATGTATTTTATTTATATTTTAAAATTTTTAATTAATTTAGGGGTGGGTTGGGCCGAACCGGGCCCGGTTCGGTTGGGCCCGGCTCGGCCCAACCGACCCGAGCCGGGCCTGGGCTGCCCAGCCGCCAGGCCTTGGGCAGCCAGGCCCATAGGGGCCTGGCCAGCCCAGCCCACATGACGGGCCAGCAGGCCCAGTCCTGCTGGCTCATCTTCCCCGATCTTAGCAGAGACGATCTCCCTTTTTTATTTTATTTTTTAATTTATACACAACAACAAGTCCAACAACAACAACACCAACATCAACCACCTAACAACAATAATTTCATTCACCTTGATCAATGGAGGTCTTTGCGAACGTCGTCGATGCCGACGCCGCTGCTGGAGCCGCTGCCGAAGTCCGCCGGCGCCGCTGGTGAGCTCCACCGCGCCGTCCCCGACCTCGCTCTCACTCTCTCTCTCTTCGTCCGTTCACCCTCTCTCTCCTTCTCTTTCTTTCTTCTCCTTTCTTCTCGTTCTCCCTCTCTCTTTCTCCTCCTTTCCTTCTCTCTTCCTCCCGATTTAAGAGAAAAAAAAAATTTAATTATTTGGAGAGGAGAGGGAGTTATGATGAGTGATGGAGGGGGGGTAATGATGAGTGATGATTGATAGGGTGATGTGATGTGTGATGTCACGCTAAATCCCATACTACCCCGTACACCGCGTTACGCATTACCGCGCGTTACGCATACGTCGCACACTCGTCACGCGCGCATTAACGCGACTAATAAAATGTCAAATAATGCGACGCTAATTATTTAATATTAGTAAACTAAATAAACACTCACATACAAAAATAACAAATTTTACCTCATTAGGCGTGCCCTAGACTTTTCTGCGACGTCCACGTGGGTCTGAGCTTAGGGTCTTAATCTGAAATTGTCAGTTAATCGGGATTAATTAAAGCGGTCCGTTACAATCTTCCCAACTAAAATGAATTTCGTCCCGAAATTCAAATTTAATGAAATCTTTACCTTGGAACAAGTGGGGGTATCGCTCTCGCAAGGTAGACTATCTCTCCCAAGTGAGGCCCTCGTTTTTATGATACTGTCATCGAAAGAGTACAAGTGGTATTTCTTTCCTTCTAAGAGTCCGTACCTTGCGATCCACTATCTCAATAGGGTGTTCATCGTACGTCACATCTGGTCGAACCTCGATTCTAGTCATATCAACCATCGGTCTCGGTCTTGATCTAGCCAACAATAACATCGAAATATGAAAAACATTATGAACCGCTGCCAATACTGGCCTGATAGCTGTTGTTGTAAGCAAATTCACAGAGCGGCAAGTACTCCTCCCAAGACCCACCAAACTGCAGCACACATGCCCTGAGCATATCCTCGAGTATATGTATTAATCTCTCTGACTGTCCGTCTGTCTGAGGATGGAATGCAGTGCTAAACTGTAATTTAGTACCAAACTGCTCCTGCATAGCTTGCCACAATGATGATGTAAGACGACTGTATCGGTCTGAAACAATCGAAATTGGTACTCCGTGCAGTCGTACAATCTCTTTTTTCGAATAATATGCTCAACTGTGTGAAATTATACTTCATAGAAATTGGTAGGAAATGAGATGATTTTGTCAACCTGTCCACGATCACCCATATCGCATCGTGTTTCCGCGGAGTCTGCGGTAATCCACAAACGAAATCCATAGTAATGTGTTCCCATTTCCACTGAGGGATGGGCAGCGGCTGCAATAACCCTCCAGGCCTCCTGTGCTCAGCCTTAACCTGCTGGCACACCTCACAACCCCTAACATAGGCGCCGATGTCCGCCTTCATCCCTGGCCACCAAAATAATCGTCGCATATCATGATACATTTTGGTCCTGCCAGGATGCACTGTATATCGGGACCTGTAAGCCTTCTGGAGTATCCCATCGCGTATCTCTGCCACTGCTGGAATCCATAACCTCCCTCGGTGCCTCAAACACTGATCCACAGACTCGCTCCAATCCGGGTGATCGGGACTGCGTGCCATCTCACTGAATCTCGAGTACATCTCGTCAGTCCTCTGACACTCCAACACTCACGGAATAGAAATAGACGGTACACCAATCTGTCCACGAATTTGTGCGTCTGCTGTAGTAGGAACCTCTGTCAAACTCAGTGTTGTCGTCGTCTCAGGTAAACCATACTCGTGTATCATCTGGCAAACAACTGTCTCAGAATCTGGTCCTCTCCTGCTCAATGCATCTGCTACGACATTTGCCTTCCCAGGCTGATATTCGATGGAGAAGTTGTAGTCCTTCAGCAACTCTAGCCAACGTCGGTGTCTCATGTTCAGATCTTTCTGAGTGAATAAGTATGTCAAACTCTTATGATCTGTATATAATGTGAACCTCTCACCGTAGAAGTAATGTCTCCATACCTTCAGTGCAAATACGACTGCCGCAAGCTCCAAGTCGTGCACTGGATAATTCCTCTCATGGGTCCTTAATTGTCGGGATAGGTACGCGATTACGCTGTCTCCCTGCATTTGTACACAACCTAGCCCTGTGCCGCAAGCATCAGTATGAACTGTCAATTCCTTACCCGCTCTAGCAACACACTAGTACTGGTGCGATGAGTCGATCTCATCTTCAACTGTGTAAATGCGTCCTCACACTCCTTTGACCAATTGAAAGGCACATCCTTCTTTGTCAATTTAGTCATCGGCGCGGCGATCTTCGAGAAGTCATTCACAAATCGCCGATAGTATACTGCCAACCTTAGGAAGCTCCTGATATCTCATCATTTGTCTCGGTGTCGGCGATCTATGACAAAGACATGGATTTTACTTGGATCCACTAATATACATCTGTCACTGATCACGTGTCCCAAGAATTTGACTTCTGACAGCCAAAACTCGCACTTACTGAACTTAGCATACAGTTTGTGCTCTCTCAGCGTCATCAATATCTGCATGAGATGTTGCCCGTGATCTTCGCGAGTCTTGTTGTAGATCAATATGTCGTCAATGAAGACTATGACGAATTTATCCAAGTACGGCTTCAATACTCCGTGCATCGAGTCCATCAACATGGCTGGTGCATTCGTCAGTCCGAACGGCATCACTGTAAACTCAAATAACCCATATCTGGTGCTGAATGTCGTCTTAGGTATATCTTCATCACGAATCCTGAGCTGATGATAACCCGATCTCAAATCGATCTTTGAGAAGACACGGGCTCCGACCAACTGGTCAAACAAATCGTCGATCCTGGGCAAAGGGTAATGATTTCGTACAATCACCTGGTTCAACTTCCTATAGTCAATGCACATCCTCAAGCTACTATCATTCTTCTTAACGAACAGGACCGGTGCTCCCCATGGTAATGTGCTCAGGTGTATAAACCCCTTCTTCTCTAAGTCTTCCAGTTGAGTCTTCAACTCATCCTGCTCCTTTCGTGCCATCCGGCACGGTTTGCTAGCTATCGGTTGTGTGCCTGACACTAACTCAATAACGAACTCAATATCTCGGTGTGGGGGCAATCCTGGTAGATCAACCGGAAAGACATCGGGAAACCCATTGACAACTGGAACATCCTCAAGTCTAACCTCTGATGTCTCGGTTGACTCTACTATTCCCGTAAACACTTCCATCTCTAAGGTCGTAGCCAATCTACCCCTAGTGGTCGGTAGTATACTCGCATCACCAGTGAAACTGAACTCTGGTATGTCTCATGGGTTAAAGCCCTATCGTAGATCTCCTGTAGTGTACGAGCTCCGCCTGATACTACCGCGCTCGCAATCTCATCTCTAAGCCCAACTCCAAAGTAGTGAACCTGATCGCGATCTGTAGAAGCCAAATACCCAGCGAACTGTAATAGGTAGCGAAACCTCTCCATATATTAGACCACGGTGCGATTACCCTGCCTAAGACACAAAAACTCATGTCTCAGACGTAACTGTATCTCCCTCAGTATATACTGGTCATAAAAGGCTTGTCTGAACCCGACCCAAGTGGTCGGCTCCCCATGAGTCTCGGTATGAGCGGTCCACCAAATTCCGGCCTCTCCTCGGAGCATATATCCAGATATCATGGCGCGAATATTGTCGTGAATTCTCAGAAGATTATGTAATTTCTCGTGTGCAAGAAGCCATCTCGCAGCTGCCTCTAGGTCTCCGCCACCAGTGAAATATCCCGGCTGAAATCTCACAAACTCCTTTGTCAGCTTAGCCTCAGCTGATAGGGAAGCCTCGAATGTGATTTCCTGTGGAGTCTGTGTCAGCGTCACTACGTGTGTAGATGCCGCCGTGGTAGCCTCAGTACGAGTCTCTAAAACTGTAGTCGGTGTGGTAGTCTCTGTCATAACTGCAGTAACTGGCGTACCCTGAAAAATCGGCGCGGCTGCCGGCTCAGTGGCGCTCGGTGTGATGGCGGCGGTAAGCGTCGCGATAGCCGGCCGTTGTCGAGCACGGAGCAAGGCCATCATCTCGCTCGAATCGTCGATTGTGTGTGCGCAATCCGATCGAGTACACTCTGATCAGTCGCGATAGGCGTAGTACCACTCGTCTGTCCACCATCCTCCGAAGGTGGAGTTGGCTGTCCGTCCATGTCGTATTTGCAACAGCGAAGGCATGTATCAGCCTCGTATACGCATATATACTATTACAAATCAAATATATAACATATAAGCCTTGGCACTACCCGTCCCATTTTCGCTTCCCGACTAAAGTTCTAAGTTAGGGTCTTCGGGTTTCCACATCTAAATTCGTTTGTTAAGTTTTATTCGGTTGTATTAAACTTTCCCCTAGGTTCGCCTGAACCTAGGCTCTGATACCAACTGTGACGGCCCCAAACTCCGAGGCAAACTGGGTACCGCCACGTCGCCAGACACGTCACCAAGCATGCCACGTCACCACACACTTAATTTTGACTGCCTGCGACCTACACCTTTATACGTACCTTATTCGCCTTAACTTAGTATTTATGGAAAATTTTATGGACATTCACATTTAATTGACTAAGTTAAGTTGTTCACGATTTATCGAATTATTATAAATTAACATTTAAGCGGAAGTCTTTGAAGCATGCAAACACGGTATAAATAAAAAGTTTGCATGGATGATTAACCTATAGTGTGTGAAACCCGGCATTTGATACCATGTATATCAAGAGCAACAAAAGTACAAAAGGATAGCATATACATGTATCGTGTGTATAAGTCCTTCCCAAAAATTTCATAAAACAAGAAATAGATACACATACAACCACTTACGCAAAAAGTGACGGCTCTCCTAACTTAAACGTAGTCGCCTAAGACGCCTTGCCTCGGCTTGTCGCGGGATCTGCGATTTGTCACCAAAAACAATGACAAATCCCAGGTAAGTAAATCCCAGAGAACGTTAGCTAATATTCACGAATTCCAATAAAACGGCTACGATTCATGCAATTTAAATAAGGGACAAGAAATAAAGTAATTCGCATGAAAATAAGTCGTTGAGAAGTCGAATTTGGACACGAGTGTAGCGTGACAGAGAACCCTGGTCGACATCCGGGAATCTTCGTAGCTAAATCGAGAGGAACCATTGACGACCACCTCGCCAAACATCTCACGGTCGAATGAGAGGAACCATTGAACGGAAGACCCCATCCAAACATCTCTCGAGAGGAACCATTGACGTAGACTTAGGTCTTCGTCAAACATCTCTCAACCTACGGGTTTCGCGGAGAATAGTCACCGCGTAGCCCTATCATGGCCAATTACTTGAATAACGCGGGGTAGCGAGCCCCGGGGTGTGAGTCCGTGCCATGCCGACCCCGTCGACAAACACACATACACACGTGGGAGTGGATGAACAGTAATTGAACAACAATAAATAACACAATGGAATAATTGAAATGCGAAATAAAATAAGTATCATAAATGAATTTTAACTAATTTTCTCGTGGGTTTACTTACCTCAACAAGTCGCAAAATGCCTTTGAAACGCCCGCACTCGCATCGAGATACGTACCCGACACCCTACTATGGTAGCCTAAGTCCCTGGTGTCCAATTATACAATTTTTTTATTATTTTAGAGTCTCATTGAATGAATTTAAAGTGTGAGACCAAGAATTTGAGATTTTTCCATAATTTTCTAACTATTTTTCCTATTTTTCTGATATTTATTTGATTTAAAATGTATTTGATTTATATTTTTAAAAATTTTAATTAATTTAGGGGTGGGTTGGGCCGAACCAGGCCCGGTTCGGTTGGGCCCGGTTCGGCCCAACCGGCCCGACCCGGGCCTGGGCTGCCCAGCGCTAGGCCTTGGGCAGCCAGGCCCATAGGGGCCTGGCCAGCCCGGCCCACATGACGGGCCAGCAGGCCCAGTCCTGCTGGCTCGTCTTCCCCGATCTTAGCAGAGACGATCTCCCTTTTTTATTTTTTTATTTTTTTTATACACAACAAGAAGTCCAACAACAACAACACCAACATCAACCACCTAACAACAATAATTTCACTCACCTTGATCAATGGAGGTCTTTGCGAACGTCGTCGCTGCCGACGCCGCTGCTGGAGCCGCTGCCGAAGTTCGCCGGCGCCGCTGGTGAGCTCCACCGCGCCGTCCCCGACCTCTCTCTCTCTCTCTCTCTCTCCGTCCGTTCACCCTCTCTCTCCTTCTCTTTCTTTCTTCTCCTTTCTTCTCTTTCTCCCTCTCTCTTTCTCCTCCCTTCTTTCTCTCTTCCTCCCGATTTAAGAGAAAAAAAAAATTAATTATTTGGAGAGGAGAGGGAGTTATGATGAGCGATGAAGAGTGGGTAATGATGAGTGATGATTGATAGGGTGATGTGATTTGTGATGTCACAGTTAAATCCCATACTACCCCGTACACCCGCGTTACGCGAACACCGCGACGTCGCAAACTCTTGTCACTACACGCGAACAACGCGACTAATAAAATGTTAAATAATGCGACGCTAATTATTTAATATTAGTAAACTAAATAAACACTCACATACAAAAATAACAAATTTTATCTCGTTAGGCGTGCCCTGAACTTTTCTGCGACGTCCACGTGAGTCTGAACTTAGGGTCTTAATCTGAAATTGTCAGTTAATCGAGATTAATTAAAGCGGGCCGTTACAGGTTCATCAACGCTATAACAACGCTTCCTTTTTTATTTTTTATTTTTATGTTTACTTTTTAAGTGTTTTAAATTTATGATTTTTATTTAAGGTTATAATATATATTAGTGATATAATAATATATTAATAAAAATTAATATGGATAAATGAGAAAAATGAAGAGTACGTAAAAATTGGAAAAAGAGTTTGATGTGGGAAAATAGAATAACTAATGGGTGTTTAAATATATGAATTTCTTGGAGGCAATAATCGATTTCTTACATGAAAATCAAATGTCTTTGCCCTGGAAGATGGCTGATTTGCAAACGAAAAAGGTAAAAAAAGAAATCTAAAATAAATACTTAATAGATGGTATATTTAAATACTCAATGGATTTAGCAGCGGTTTTTGTTTCTTAATAAAAGTGGTAAAATTGGTCCATTTCTAATCGAAAAATAAGAAAATGGTAAAAGTTACCATACAATGATATATCTTCCTGTTGTTTATCTAGAAATAAAGTATCGTTTTCGTCAAAAAAAAAAAAATATATATATATAGCATCGCATATAATAGTATAGTCATGCGAAAGACAAAGATCATCATGATCCATAAAATAATACATCTTTTTTTTAAAAAAAAAAGAATAATGTAATTTAAATAAAAATAATCATGAAAACCAAATGATTTATCTAATTAAAATAAAAAATTATACCCATATAGATGGATGGGATAACTTTTTATTTTTGCCGGATGACAGAATGGAGATGCATATCTAAGTTAATATAATAAGCACTAATCTTTGACAAAAAAGAAATAAAAATAATAAGCACCAATGAAGAAAGTTTCCTTCAGTACTTGAAATCTCAATATTGCTCTTTATTTTTAGTTTTTTAGTTGCATCACCTTTTATATATTTTTGTTTCTAATTCCATTTCTTATTTTTACTCTCCTCTCTCTCTCTCTTACTTATGTTCTTTTCTTTTTTGAAAACCTTTCTCTTATATATCTTTGTAGATCTTAACCATTCTTTTTTATATTTTTTATTTAATTAATTTCTTATATAAAAAAACAAAAAAGACTTAATAGAGTACATGTTGAAGTTGATAGCTAAGGAATTATGGATTTTTACCTTTATTATTAGGTAACCAATAATATATAATACGTCTATGTTATACACAACAAAGCCAATTTTTAATTTTAATTTACTAATAACAAAAATAAAAAATACATTCTTCGAGCTTCATTTAACAAGACTTTTTAAGTTTTATATCAATAGATTGTATTCTGCGAGTGCAATATAAATATATATATATATATACACGGCCGATGGGACAAGTGCTTATTAAAATGTAAGTTTTGAGTGTTGTATAACTTGCATATTTGAGTCTCAAATCAGCCAACTGATGAAAATAAATAATAATTAAGAAAAAAGGAAAATGTTAGAACTACACCGCAAATGACACCTCAAGTGATACCCTTATGATGTGGCGCATGAGTCCCACGTGAAAATGAGTGTGCACAAAATAATTCATATTGATACATACCACGCGTGATGTGTATCTCGAAATGCGCACGATGGCTCCTATAAATGTAGGCCCGTACGCCACGTCATAGGGGTGTAACTTGAGGTATCATTCTAGCATTTTTCGAAAAAAAATCAACCAACGACAACATGTGACCCACCAAAGAAGCTATTATAGTGTATATATATTGGGAGCTACTATTAGTCCCCCACTACTCTATATCAGCCCCTATTTAATTAAATACATTTTCAAACTAAAATGTCTTTAGGCAAAATTACATGAATAACCCCACTGTAAATCATGAACTCATTTCATTTCACTTTCCCTTCTACTTTCTACTCTCTACACCCCTCATCAACTTTACTTTTCACTCTCTACACCCCACCCTAAATGAAACCTCAAACTCATTCTCCACTCTTATCCCACTCGCTACACTCACCTTATCCTTTTTACTTAAATTTCACTTTTTATACCCCACCCCAAATTAAACCATAAACTCATCTTATTTTCTCTTTTACTTTTTAATCTCTACACCCCTCCCATCTATTTATTCATACACTCAACAACTCGATCACAACCAAATGCCACATTTTGATTATAGTATTTGGTTAAGATTTGATTCACTTTCTTCAATGGTTAGAACATTTATTTGTGTTGAATCTTTGCTTTTAAGGATCAAAGAATCAATCTTGGAATGCAACATGGAGCAAATTGAGTTAAGGAGGAGAAGATGATGATGTGCAACAACGAGTTGGAGGTTGGGGATCACAAAGATGAAAAGAAGACTTTCTTTGGAGAGTGAGGAGGGCAAATATAAGCTAGGGATACATTTGGGAGTTCATTAACTTACTCGAAGGTATAAATAACATCTATCTATATATATATATTAAAGGAAGGCCTTGGGGTGCCACGTGGCTTCCTCTCAAGCTTCCTTCTTGCAATGTCATCAAGTCTTATGTCACGTCATTAACTCTAACAACAATCTATATATCTATATTAAAGGAAGGCCTTGGGGTGCCACATGACTTCGGCTCTGTTTGGTAAGCACAAACTAACTTATCAGCTAGTTGATAAGCTAGTTTATTTGTTAAGTTGTGTTTGGTTTGTAGCTTATTTTAAAAATAATCTAGATGATAAGCTCCCAATTGAAACGCTACTCTTAGTAGCGTTTGAACTGAAAATCCGTCGTTTGGATTTTTTCTCGCGATTATACCCTTATTTTACGTATTAATAAATTAATGCCCTAGCAAATTAGTGGAAACAAAATACGCAAATACTTAAACAAACCCCTACCCCGCGATTATACCCTGGTAGAGTTGGCAGAGGCGAAACCAGCATTTCAAGCTCTTATAGGCTAGACCAACAGTTATATAATACGTTATTAAAACTTATTGAATTTAAAATTAACATATAGCTTAATATTGTTAATGAAAAAAATAGTGATTAATAATTAACTAAATATTATAAAACAAAGAATTTCACTAAAATTAAAAATCATTACACATTAATTTCTTAATTATAGATAATCTTGTTAGATATTTATTACATATTAAATAAGTTTTAACAACGTCGAGTATAAAAATATTTTTAGATGTTATAAAAATATTTTTTAATGTAGTGTTCGAGTGGTGGGCTATCCTACATATTTTTAATTTTTTTTTACTAATCTACTATTTTTTAAAGTTATAGAGAGACTTTTCTAAAAATGAAGAATATTTACAATAACATTGCTTCTCAATTATGGATGATGCATTAGGTATATGTATAGTTATCCAAGTCGTTTATTGTATTTTATTTACATGTGTTTATTTTTTGCTAATTCTTATAAATTAATATAGAGTTATTTTCATGTAAGCATTTATGGACACACATAATTTAGTTTTCTAAATAATATAAATTATTTTATGGTATTAATTTGTATTTTGTAAATAAAATACAGAGTTATTTATAACAATTAATTATATGATTATATAATTAATATACTTAATTGTGTTATATGTCCTTTATTGTCATTTTGCATTTATCAGCTAATCAATCAGCTATCATTCCAAACAATTTTTAGTTGATCAGCTAGATTATCAGCTTTCCGCTACCAACTAGTAGATTATCATCTATCAGTTAGTTTATCAGCTCATCGCTAGATTATCAGCTAGCATTGCCAAACAGAGCCTTCCTCTCAAGTTTCTTTCTCGTCATGTCATCAAGTCTTATGCCACATCATCAACTCCAACAACAATCTATATATCTATATCTATCTATATATATATATTAAAGGAAGGCCTTGGGGTGCCACATGGCTTCCCCTCAAGTTTCCTTCTCGCCATGTCATCAACTCCAACAACAATGAGAATAAAGTAACGCCTTGGGGTTGCCATGCGTGGCAGTTTCCAGTCCTCTCGGCGTGCTACGTGGCGCATCCTAAAGTCTTCCCTCATTAAATAAAAAAGGTAAATTTCAATAAAAACATATATAAAACGTTTTTATATTTTTTTTTCCATATATGGTACATATGAATAGATTAATTAATTGTTCCATATTTATTTTATTCCTTAATATGAAACGTTTCTAACTCATTATTGCCTCACAATTGCTCCATATATGGTATAGATAGTTTAATTGTTCCATATTTGTTTCTTCCTAAATATGAAATAATATGAAATGTTCATATATTTTTTTTCCATGTATGGTATAGATAACTTAAAATGGCAACTTAATTGTTCCATATATGGTATAGATAGGTTAATTGTTCCATATTTGTTTTCTTCCTTGATATGAATTTTGTAACAATTCCTTCCATAAAAAAATGAACGTTTAAGTTTCTTTAGTTTCTCTTTTGAAACAAAAAAATGAAAACAAAAAAGATAACTTTTCTTTTGTATACATAAAAATAATGATAAATGTAAATATTTGGTTTTGGCACAAAAACCACTTGCAAAGCTAAAAATCATACTTTGAAAATGTTCTAAATAGTTTTTATAGAAGTTAAGCTATCCCACGCGCGAAGCGCATGTTAACGCCTAGTTAAATTAAATGGGGGGCTTATATAAGATATAGGGGTACTAATATATATATATATATATATATATATATATATATATATATATAATAACTAAAAATATATTTGTTACAATCTCGAGAAAAAAAGTCGAGGCCTCTAGCTTTTCTTTAGGTATAGATCGAGGTAGGAGGCATTTTCCACTGCACTACAAGATCAAGTTTGCAGTCATCATGTCCCAGCTTTTGATAATTTAAAAGGTCAATAATATACTTAACCAAAAACTCATCATTGACTTTGTCAAGAAAAACTCATCATAGACTCATGATTAATATCGTTATACAATTAAATTCGAAAAGGAAAAAAGAACAAATTGATTAATTAATAATTGATATGTGACACAAGAAAAAACAATAATTGATTGTAATACTATTTACATAACAATTATTATGTATTTTTTTCTATATTATTCACAAATTATTTCTTCTTTATTTTCTTTTTATAAAAAAGAAAAAAGAAACAATAGGACCAAGCTCTTTAGCAAACTAATTAGACAAAAGATGTACACATGAAAGTCACATGACTGAGGTTATACTTGAGGAGCCACACATGTAACAGATCATGTTGAGTGGATGAGAGTTGTTTCTAGCATGTCAAAGTCACATATATACATATGCATGCATGAGGAGTTCCTCATGTTATGTTAACGTACTTTTCCTTTATATTTTTGCTTAATAAGACATCACATGGAATAATTAATGACGTTGATCACAAATAATGCCAAGGAATTAAAGTTGGATTTATGATGTCAACATCACCAACTTTATATGTGTCACGGTCCAAATAATTAATACACATTTAATTCGTTGATCATGACCAAATGACCCGTGACGTGAGACCCGCATCGAGATACGTGTCAATATCGAGGCACGGTGGCCGAGGTAAATATTATATTTGGGTGTTGTATGCCTAGTGTACTGTATATGTGTATACTACTAAGTCAATTCTATGAGTATGTAGATACTGAGACGAGCGGGGACGCACCTCGAGTCGCGTGTCAAAGTGAGCCCGAGGTAGCAGTTCGTGAGGTAAGTTTAATAAATTAACTTAAATTTTGCACTAAACATGAGATATTGGTGGCTTTGATGTGGTCACATATACCTATATATTACATGTGCCTAATGTTTGTTAACTTAAATATGCAACACTAGATGAACAAGGAGATATGCATGCATACCATCTCAACACATGAGTGTCAACTTTGGAGTCACATGTGGGTGACTCATGAGACAAGTGGTGTAGGGAGAACCAAAAGATGTGTCTCGAGACACGTGTGTGGTTTGCGATGAGTGGTTCACATGCAAACCATATATAAAGTCATTAACCTCCCATTAGTCAATCTCTATCTCATTTTAACTCTTAAAAAAAAAAATTGACAGAGAAGAAGAAGAAACCGAAGAGAGGAGAGGAATAAGGATAAAGAGAGAGAGAGAGAGAGAGAGAGAGAGAGAGAGAGAGACCAAGATCGAAGAGGCAATCAAGGTGAGTTGATTGTCGTTGTTGGTTGTGTCGTTGTTGTTGTCGTGGCCATGGAGGTTCGGCCATGGAAGGTTCGACCATGGAGGCCGCGAGAGGTGTGAGGAGGGAGATGGCAGGGGTGTCTCCCCTGCCATCGAATCCAGTTGGGGTTGGGGTTGGGAGCCAACCCCAACTCCTCTAGAAAAATAAAAATAAAAAAAATAAAACTCCAACCGAACCAGGGACTTTGTCCCCGTGCGTTGGAGAAGATGCACACGCGCGAGGGGCCCAGGGACTGGGGCCGGCTCAACCCATGGGGCGAGCCGGGTTGGCGAGCTCCGACCCCAGGGCCCGGCCGGGTCGGGTCCGACCGGTTGGGTCGACTCGACCCAAATAAAAAAAAAAAAAAAAAAGAGAGAAAATAGAAAAGAAATGCTGGAAAAATTGGGACAATTCCAGAAAAATTAGGAAAAATTTTGAAAAATTATATTTCGACAAAATAAATAGAAATTGATAAATTTCTAAGAAAAATTAAATATTTGAAATTTCGAATAAGACTTTTACGGGGTTTTTACCTCGAAAAGCGCGAAATTGGCAAATTGGTCTTGAATTCGATTTCGATCAATTTAGGAATTTTACATAATTAATATTGAATTTAAATTGATAACTTGTCAAATGTTAGGGAACTCAAAAGGAGAACGCAGGAATTTGGGAACGCGTTTCATTGTGTCGAAGGATCGACTAGGCTAGGACAAACGTGTGAATTGTAAGTAAACTAAGTGAGACATTGCTTTACATTTCATTCCATTTAGTTGTTCGTTCTCAGTTCTTTGGACTGAATTGCCTTTGAAATCTATATGCTATGACTTGTTCTATTTCTCAGTTATGAGGCTGCTCATGGCATACTTTGTTGATCATTGTACTATCATTGACTCCAAATCATGTCCTTTGTCATTTTGATTGTTGTTGTTTGGTAGTCCGTGACATAGCATGCTATTAAGTTAGTTTGTTTGTTGTTGTAAATCTTGCTATTTGTTCATTAGTATGCAATTGTATTGTTTGGATTCCAATACCGCGTTATCTTTGGAAAATGAAAGTGGTTCTTGCGTTTAGGGTCATTTAATGATGATAATAGGAACTCAGCTTTCATATGGTGGTCACTAGACTTTCGGGGATGTCAGAGGATTTCTCCACTACCTTGCATGACACACGGGGTAACGTGCCTCGAACAGGGTAACCGGACCTCGGGGTTTGTTGGTGCAAGAAAAACTTGGGTAAGCATGACGAGTTTTAAAACTTGAGGGTCTTGGCAAGTATACATTCCGGTGACGACTAATTCACTTGGAATAGAAAAGGCGTAATTGTAAGTATGACCTTTTTAAATTATGATGTAGAGCATAACTCCATCTGTAGTGGAAAGGCTGATGTGATGAAGATCATCGACCCAAATGACCTTAAACCATTACTACTTAACCTTGAGACAGTTTCACATTTGTTTACCTCAAGTATCTTTTTGCATGATGTTTTCTTCAACATAGTTGATATATTGATTATGCCACTTGATATTTGTTGCATGTTTGGGAATGTGGATAAATGTCTCTCAATATTACTTAAATAATTTCATGTACTCACCGTCTAGTTTGTGACGGTGGGTGCAGATCAATCGAGTAGCAGACCGGGCAAGGAGAAGATTGGCGATTACCTCCGAGCCGTTGGAGGACTGCTACGACATATTTTGTAGGTTTTGCATTCTTTTGTATTACATTTTCTATGTACTTGATACTTTACTTTTGGGTTGAGTAATAGGAACCTTGACCATACACATGTTGTATATATCGTCATTTTTGTTGTATATATGCATGTGATCTCTATTTCTTGGTTGTTTCACAATAGGTTAGGCTTTATGTTATAATTTCCACCAGTAACTGAAGAAGACTTCCGCTGAATAACTTGTTAGTTTAAAAAATTTAAATTAACTCTGATTTGTTAGGTATTTGAACTATCTAGTTGACAGTAGGTGGTATCATGTTTTTCATATGAAATAATTGGTAGGTTTTTAGGTGTTTAAATAAGGATGACTAGTTCCTTGTTAGGTCCTATATGAGAGATTATGGCTTAATTAGGGATTAGGCAGGGCGATGCCCTTATTTGGAGAATGGGTCGTCACAATATTTTACATAAATAAGACCCCCAAAATAAAAGAAAAAAAAGTAAAGCTCAGTAGTTATTCTGTTGTAGTAAAAAATAACACGTAGCCTCAATCACGAATTAATTGGAATCAACTAGATATATATAGTGTTAGACCACACCTACTTAGAACATCTGATCGACCTAGATTACCTTAATTTGGTTCCTAATAATCTAGTCTACCTTAACCTCACGATACACAAAAAAATAAACATCTCAACATCTTAATAATCAAATATTAAACTTCATCAACCATAGATGATCCTAAAGTTAATTTTAATCCTCAAAGATTGTTTAGATTGATTAAATAATATTCAAAATCCAGTAAAAAATTTTTGATAACACCTCATCTATTTCTAAGCCTACATCGGAAAACCCAGCCTTCAAAAATCTTCAACAAAACCTACTTAGCTTGGTGGAAATGCCAAAGGACTCACAATCCACCCATAACAATATATATTGCATCAACAAAAATTATATATTCATTCTAACCTATTTTAAGTTTTCAAAATCCTTAAACCAACATTACCTTATCTTCACAATATTCCATTCAAAAGGAGATCCTAACCACACATGAATCCAAACACTCATTTATACAATATATTATATAAAAAATAATACATACATAGAAAGAATGAAACTAAGCAAAACACAAAAAATATGACAGCTTTCCCTTTCCTTTATCGCAGCTCGAACCTGACATTACCCAATTATAAAAATCGATAATGTCAGATAAGTAGATCCCACACTATCCAGTACACTTGTAATAATCAAATGCATAATAATCCAATAGATTAAACGAACAATATAACTGTAATATCCCAAATAATGTAATCCTAGTTCTATGCTTTGTAGGACCGTGACATGGCAACCAATCCTACATAGCAAACTCGGTCGGTACTTGGGCTCGACACTGAGGTAATAATTAAATAATTTTACTTGAATTTGATGCATGCATTATATGTTTATACACGTGTGCACAACTTTTAAATCGTTTTTTTTTTTTTTTTTTTTTTTTTTAAAGCCGAGTGCACCAAATTACCTCAAGATGGGTACACGCGAGAATATCGGGTGGATTGAAAACTTGGGCCTAGGTTCATGACTTAATTCACTTATTTATATTCTAACTAGTCATCTAAACTATGTAGTGAGTCTCAAAAGAGTTTAGGATGTAATTAATTAAGTCTATGTGCTTCATTTCAATAAGGCCTAAGTCTAGAAAAAATTGAAAAGTTATAAATTTCCTAAGTGAGTGATTGGGCTTAGGCATATAAATTAAGCCTACAGTTGAGAAAATATCCATATTATTATGGTACCTAACTTATCAAATGAATTTCATGAAACATATTTACTTAATACATACCATAGTCTTTATGGATCAATACAAACATGAAATGTTAGAAATTTGGATGGAGACCGCACTCTTAGTACATTGATTTACCTAGTGATGCATTCATGTGGGGATCTAAATGAGTCATAATGGATCCTATGGTATGCATGTGGGAACTAACATCAATTATAGATATATCTAGAGATTTGATGGATGAAATGATACTAGGATAATCTAATGACCAAGCTTCAAACTTTTTTAGTATAAAAGACCCACTTAATCTCTACACCATACATGAATACAAAACAATTCAGCTAGGTTTGGAGAGAAAAGAGAGGGGTTTAGTTAGACATAGTGCTAGAAAATCAAAGAACAGGTGAAGTTGGAGCTAAGGATCTCAAGGAGCTTGAGTTTTCACAATGATCAAACCTTATGTAACAAATCCCTTCCATTTTAATAGTACTTCGTGATGATTTGAGATTCTTTAAATCATTCTAGTGCTGAAATTTTGTCAAGGTTGATGAATTGCTTGATGTTATGAGATGATTATGAATCTAAAAATCAAGATTTCTCTTATGTTCATTAAAAACTTATGTCTTGGTTCAAGAATTGAAGATTTTGGGTAAATAAAAGAATGGAATGATTTTCTTGTGTAATTGGGTATTTAATCTTTGAGTTTCTACTCCCATATTGATATTCAATGATGTCTTATATTGGATGTAAATGTTGGACAAAAATCGAGGGTTTGAACCATGCATTGTGAATTAAGTTGTTCATGAATACTATATGTTTGATGAAATGCCAAGATTATAGCTGAAATTCTAGAGAGCATAAATCATTCATTTCTTCTCGGAATTGGCTGATTTTTTGATGAGTTGTTCTTGGATATTAGGACAAGCTCCGCACCAAAAATCACATTATTAATTTGGATTTGTGGTTTGATAGTTATGAATTTTTTTTATATTGCTGGTATGAAACTCTATCAAAGTGAGTTGTTCTCGCATTTTGAGCATAACTTTCTCAATTTTAATCGAATTTGAGCGCACTTTACCATTTCGGTAAGCTAATACATAGAACAACAACTTAACACTAGTATCTCTTAAAAATTGAGTTATCTTCTTTATCGAACATGCAAGGAAACTCAGTACTTGTTCGTAGAGATAATTTCTTTTGTAAGTGTTTAGATGGCAGGACATCTTCCGAGGATCTCCGCTAGTCCAAAAATAACCAAAATCTTTGAATAGTTTAAATACTATAAGTTAGGTTCCCCAAGAGTTTCAAGTGATTTTGAGGTGTTTTGAATAGTTTTTCAAATGGGTTTTGAAATATACGAAATTCACTTACTTAATGAGCTGATTTTGAACTAAGGTGTTTTGAGCATCAAATAATGTCGGGATTGAACAAAAATTTCAGAACGTATTATTGGATCATAGTAAAGGTGTACACCAAGTTTTGTGGTTTCTCGATGTGTCTAACTTAGTTTTCAAGTCATGCTTCAAATAAGAGATCAACATTTACAAATAAGGACTTAAAGTTTTACTTATAGTTTCAAAATTTGGTTCTTGATCATAATAATGAGACTTTAGCACTCATCAATCTTGGTTTTAAGTCAATAGACTTCAATGAATCAACATCGAGAATTTTGGGAACTTCTATGAGTGTTTTAGCCGCATTTCAAGTTGCATATAAACCAAGTTTTTGGAAAATATTTTAAGGTCCTTAAGGGACTGTTTTGCAAACCAATGCATTAAACTAACTTGAAATGATTACCAACGGACGTTGATGATTCAATAACACTTAAAAATAATAGGAAAAATGTCTACAACATTGTAACTCTAACATTAAGCATTTTGGCCGAGTTAAGTGTTAAAGGAGTACTTAAAATGAAAAAAGGCATCTCCGGGTTATCCCTTCGCATCAAGTCTTCTTGTATGGTATGAATAAGCGACTAGGGACCTCCGAGGATTTAGCATAAATTGTTTAGGACACATTGAAGTTGATATGGTCTAAGCTAAGTAGAAAATATATTGAGGCAAATAGTGGAATATATTATAATGAACTGGATAGTTAAACTTTAAATAAGCTCTAACACATACCTAATGAACTCTAATAGGTACCAGTGACCTAGAGCGTCAGTTTCGGGTATCAGGAGTGTAGTATGAATATGTGGGAGCCGCATTTAGCTTGGATATTATCGTTTGTTGATATTTTGATATTTTGGATGTACATATGAACTACACTTGTTGTTTCTTGTTATATTTTGGGATATTATGGGTTGTGAGACTCCAGATACATGTATATGATGAGTTGATCGTTATATTGTACTTATTCCCATTTCATGCATATACATGAAATATATTTTTGCAGGATTTCCACATTAGGATTGTCCCAACTCTTACTCATTAATTGTTTAAGTTGTTTTAAATAGACTAACTTCCACTGAGATTTATTAAGACTCATTTAAAGTAAATAGCAAACTTAATAAGCAACTAATGTTCGAATGAGATGGAAAAGAGGCTGACTACGCATGCATTGATTTCATGGGGGCTGACCCAGAGTCTAAGTAAGCTTAGGCTAGGCGGGGCCCAATTTGTGGGACTGGGGCCGTCATAGTTGGTATTAGAGCAACATGTTTCTACCCTAACTCTTGATTAGCTACACCTCGACTAAAATATGAACTTAGAATTAGGACACGTTTAAACTTAGTATGAAAATCCTACGATCTTAACTTAGAGTCTTAGTTGGGAAGTGACGAGAGTTGGGGAATTTATATTTCGAAATATACATGTTAAATTTCTTGAAATATAATATATACTACTACCAGTAGTTATGGATACTGATCGAAGCTCGATATTAATTTTGCAGACCGTGATGGATGATCAGCATGACATTGGTGATTGGGGTGGAGCTACGAGCAGAGGCTCTGGCTTTGTTAACCTAGCAGAGTTATGAAACTTATCACAGAGGGTTGTGACACATGATAGGAGACTAGAAGAGATTTTTACCATTATGCAAGGGTAGTTGCCATCAACCTCGACCTCGATAGTAGCTCCTATACTTGACGCTAGTGCGCCGATGCCTCAAGTGACTCTGTTACTTTCTACACCTCAGGAAACAGTTCCCATGCTTCCAGAGGTCTTAGCACTAACAGTTGTGGCGCCAGTTGAGAGAGAAGCTGGTTTTGACTTGATACCATAGGCTAGATTGAATCAGGAGTACGAGAGATATAGAACCAAGAAGTTTAGCAGAGACTCTAATATAATGGAGGCAGAGAAATTCATCAAAAGTCATGAGAAGATACATATGCTTCTGAGGATTGATGATAGTAGGAAGCCCGGGTTAACATCATTCTCACTTCAAGGTGACATCGACATGTGGTGGACTAAATTAATAGCCACCCAGGGAGAGCCCCAGACATGGATGGAGTTCAAGAAGTTGTTTAACCAAAAATTCTTTCTTCCCTCAGTGATGATCACCAAGAGGTCGAAGTTCATGCACATCAGGCAACAAGTTGAAGAGTTCAAAGTGAAATATATGGGGAGGTTCCATAAGTTGTTGGTGTATGCTGGTGGAGTGGACGATACGGATAGGGACCAGGTCCACTTTTCTGCGAGGGGTTATTTCCAGCTATTGGATGTAATGTAGTTACGAAAGAGCTGACAAAACTTATGAGCGTAGTCTACTGAGAGAAGCATATCTCATCACACAATCTCGGGTGTTGGATTTTGGGGTTCATACGCAGTGAAAAATTCAAAAAAATTTTGAAAAGTCCCAACATGATCGAAAATAAGTTCTATTAAACTAGATCTGCAAAAGTAAATCATACCTTAATCCATGATTTTCTTTTCTGATTGTTCGATCTCCAAGACGTTAAAGCGCATGTCCTCTATTGAAAATCCACATACGAATGAGGACCACAATTTGGAGTACTAGCCCTAAGAGAGATAAAAAATATTTTTCTTTCTATCCTAAAACCCAGAAAACTAGAAAAATAGCAAAAAAGAAAATCTTATTTCATTATAGGGTTTCAACCTCTATTTATATGTGTAGATAAGCCCCCACTTAAAATCTTATTCGTAATACAACTATTGTATTCATGCAGTTTAAGCAAATTATACATACGTCCCTATTAATAAGTTATCATATAACAAATTGTAAGGGCTTTTATGTCATGAATTTTATCATATAGAAATTCATTACTCTGGACCAATTGAAATTGCGCAAAACCATTCTTTGCGTGCAACCCCATATGTTCATGCAACGTTGGCAGTGAACCCAAACCATTTTAGTACACAAGTCATAAGCGGTCTCTAGCGAGGCATTATGACAACCTAATGAATAACATATATCATATCCTTTTGCCATGCGATATCCTTTGATTAAACATAAGGCATGGAAAGTCACCCTTAATGTTCAATCGTACTAGTCTCGATCTTTAGGTAAACTGAAAACATCCAAGTGACATTGATCATATCAATTCACATAGACTTAGCCATTATTAGTCTATCATATTGGGGGATCCACTAATATCTCTCTCTATACCAAAGTGACAAATTTTATCTTGATTACACACTTCACATATTATTAACATGGTAACTAATCACAATCTTTATAATCGTCCGGTTAAAGACAACATTTGATTGTGTCTAATTACCATGCTCCTAATATTGAAGACTATGCTAATCCCAAGTCGAAGAACTAATTGATATACCTATCATGAGTAACACATATGACTTAATCCATGTGGTGTTCTCATACCGGGTCGGTCCAATATCTTGTTCCCTAAAAAGTACTCATGATCTCGATTCGTATCCCTATACACCTCATCATCACATGATCATCAATTGAGATTCACACTAGTCTTAATTCATTATAGTTCCCAGCACAATGACCGACTAGGGACATTTATGATATTTCAATAAATATCCATGGATGTTATTATAAGGTAAACATGTAATCACTTATAATAAAACAACGAATGAAAACCTTAATTTTATTAACTAAAATTATAAGATGAACAATGTTTATAAATTAACATAGGGCACATTCCCCAACATCTCCCACTTGCACTAGGGCTAATCATTCATGTATCTAATACTTAATGACCTAACATGACCATCATGTTTCACTTGTGGAAGAGCCTTCGTCAAAGGATCTACAACATTTTCTTCTGTAGGAACTCGCAAATCTTCACGTCTCCCTCTCAATGATTTCTCGAATGAGATGAAAACGTCTAATTATATGTTTGGGTCGGTGGTGTGAACTTGGTTCCTTGGCCTGTGCTATCGCCCAGTTGTTGTCACAATACAAGAAAATGGGGTTAGTTATACTTGAAACCACACCAAGTTCAGAGATGAACTTTTTGATCCAAACTGCCTCCTTAGCTGCATTGGATACTTCAATATACTCAGCTTCTGTTGTAGAATCAGCCATATTATCTTGCTTCGAGCCTTTCCAACTCACTGCACCTCCATTCAAATTAAACAATATCCAGACTGTGAATTGGAGTTATCTATATCAGTTTGAAAACTTGCATTAGTGTAACCATTTGAAACAAGATCATCTTCCAAACTTCCATAGATCAATAACACTTTTTTAGTCTTTCTCAAGTACTTAAGAATGTTCTTTACTGCTATCCAGTGACTCTTACGAGGATCAGACTGATATGTGCTTGTTGCACTTAAAGCATATGATACATCAAGTCGAATGCATAACATGGCATACATAATAGATCTAATAGCTGATGCATGTGGAATCGTATTAATGCGTTCTTGCTCTTCATTAGTCTTAGGACATTGAGTCTTGCTAAGACTTATACCATGAGACATTTGAAATAACCATTTTTTAGAGTCTTGCATACTAAACCTATTCAGTACCTTGTCAATATAAGCACTCTGACTTAGACCAATCAACCTTTTAGATCTATCTCTATAGATCTTAATCCCTAGCATGTAGGCTGCATCTCCTAAGTCCTTCATTGAGAAACACTTCCCTAACCAAGACTTGACACTCTTCAAGGTCAAGATGTCAATTGTAATGAGTAATATATCATCAACATATAGTACCAGGAAAACAACCACGCTCCCATTGATCTTATTGTATATACAAGGCTCATCTTCATTTTTAATGAAATCAGATTCCTTAATTGCTTTATTAAAATAAAGATTCCAATTCCGAGAAGCTTGCTTTAATACATAAATGGATCTTTGAAGCTTGCACACCTTTTAAGAATTCTCAGGATGAAAAAACTCTTCAGGCTGTATCATATACACGTCCTCAGCTTTGACATCCTTTTGCCATATCTCATAGTTATAATGCGGCTATGACAATTAAAATTCAAATGGAGTTCAGCATGGCTACAGGAGAAAAAGTCTCATCATAATCAACACCTTGAGTTTGTTTGAAACCATTTGCTACTAGCCGTGCTTTATAAGTATGCACATTGCCATCTACGTTTATTTTTTTTTGTTAAAAACCCATTTACATCTAATGGGCTTACCACCTCTAGGTAAATCAACCAGGTCTCAAACTTGGTTATCATACATGGATTGCATCTCAGAATTCATGCCACTAAGCTATTTATCTGCATCAAGGCTAGACACAGCCTCTTGATAAGTAATAGGCTCATTTTGATCCATAAGCAACACCTCACTACTATCATTTTCATGGCACTAAGCTATTTATTTGCATCAGTTATATAAACAATATTTATATATTGACCTAGGGCACATTCCCCAACATTAGGATGGTGGTTTACGACCAGCAGAGGTGTCGATTGGGCAGAGTTTTGGGTAGGGTTCAGATAGGGATAAGAAGAGGAAGAAGAACCGTTAGAAGTTCACTAGAGAGCATAGTATGTGGTTAGCTGCACAACGACCTTAACCAGTCTATACAGCGGCGTTAACACCCATATAGAGTTACACTAAGAGACATCCATTGACACCGTAGGCATCTCAGTCACGGTAGTAGTTCAGAGGTACTGAGAGTAGGGCCGTGGATAGAGGTAGTGGCCAACAAGGCCAGAGGTCAGGCCAAGGACAGAGCAAGCAGTCGGGGCATGCTCAAAGCTAGGCCAGACAATTGTACTTAGAGCAGCAGGGTTTGAATGTATGTTTTGGGTGCGGACAGGAAGGGCACTATAAGAACAAATGTCTGCAGCCCGTAGGTGCACAAAAGCAGAGCTCACAGCCGCAGTAGCATCAGACTCGAGAGAGGGCACACGTAGTGGCTTAGCTAGACCTATAGGCGACACGACGGTTCATTGAGGGTATGTTTTTTTATTTGTAGTTGTGTCATGCATACATTGATAGATTCAGGATCGACTGTGTCATTTATTTTTAGACAAATAGTAGATGCATTAGGGTTGAGACCCGTTAGACTTATCACCCACTTCATCTTATGTACAACTGTTGGGGACAAGATTTACCTTAATATGATTTATGAGGGATGTACCATCGAGATTGAGGGACATGAGTTACCCATAGACTTGAGAGTGCTAGAATTCTCAGAGTTTGACATGTTATAAGGAATGGACTGGCTGACAACATATCACATGTTGTTGGACTCTTTCAGTAAGACAATTACATTCCAGATACTCGAGCAGATAAAGTTTAGTTTTTGTGCTGACTCGACTCAACTTTAGAGTATTAGGGGTAGACTAGCTACGAGCTAAGAGATAGAGACATTTGTGAGTATTTTAAGTACCGCAAAGAGATCAGTGGTGACTATCAAGGAGGTACATGTGGTATGCAAGTTTCCATATGTGTTTCCTAAGTATTTATTTGGATTACCGCAACCACGAGTTATAGATTTCATAATTGATTTAGTCATGGGGACGAAACCGATTTTGATACCCCTTAAAAGATGGCACCAAAGGAGTTGGAGGAGCTGAGAACTAAACTCGAGAAGTTGACAAATCTAGGATTCATTAACCCTTGCATTTCTCCTTGGGGCGCTCCGGTATTATTTGTGAAGAAGAAAGATGGAAATTTGAGACTCCGCATCGACTACATGCAGTTGAATCGAGTCACAGTCAAGAACACATATCCACTTCTCCACATTGATGATTTGTTTGATTAGCAGAGATGTGCCATATGGTTTTCCAAGATTGGCTTGAGGTCAGAATACCATCAGCTCAGAATCAGGGATGAGGACAGAAAAAAGACTGTCTTTAGCACACGATATGGCTATTACGAGTTTGCCGTCATACCTTTTAGACTGACAAACACACAAGCGATGTTTATGGACTTGATGCACTGGGTGTTGAGATAATACTTGGACCAATTCATGATCCTATTCATAGACGATATATTGATCTACTCTAAAACTCGTAAGGATCAAAAGGGTCATCTCAGGATAATTTTACAGACATTGAGAGAACACCGACTTTATGCTAAGTTTAGCAAGTTTGATTTCTGGTTATCAGAAGTTCAATTTTTGGGGCATGTAGTTAGAGGTAATGGAGTATCAGTGGATCTGTCTAAGGTCAAGGTAGTGATTGATTGGCCTACACCATATTCGGTGACATACATACATAGCTTTCTAGGCCTAGCAGGGTATTACCGGAGATTCGTGCGCGATTTATCTAAGATCACGGCACCGATGACGATGTTGACCCAGAAGGATGAGAAATTTGACTGGCATGAAAAATGCAAGGAGGCATTCAAGATATTGAAATAGAGATTAACTACAGCTCCAATTTTGGTGTTGCCAGAGTCAGGGAAGGGCATGTGGTTAATACAGATGCATCACATGTCAGATAGGGGTGTAATTTGATGCATGGAGACGACGTTATTACATATGCGTCTAGGCAATTGGAGATTCATAAGAAGAACTACCCACTATACGACTTAGAGTTGGCAGCAATAGTTTTTGCACTAAATATATGGCGACACTACTTGTATGGAGAAAGATTAACATTGCTCACTGATCACGAGAGTTTGAAATACCTCCTCATATAGAAGGACCTGAATATGATATAACACAGATGGTTATAGTTTTTTAAGGATTATAACTTCTCATTGGAGTATCACTCGGGGAAGGCGAATATAGTGGTTCCCCTTAGAGTATCACTCGAGAAGGCGAATATAGTGGCAGTCACGTTGAGTCGAGTGAGACCACACGCAAAGGTGGTTGTGTGCCAGATGACTCATGAGTTTGAAATCCTCTAGGCGGTGGATATGATAAGTACATGGGATGCTTCAATTGCTACTGATACATATATTTATTGATAGTTGAGGACTCAACATGTCTCTATTTATAGTGTTTTAGAGGGCCAGTAGGCAGATGAGTTATATTAGAAATTTCTTGAGCTAGCATAGAGTTTTGATCACCTAGACTGGAGTCAGTTAATGGATTCATGTTTCAGATACAGGGGACAATTGTGGGTTCCATTAGTGGTTGAGTTACGTATATAGATACTTCATGAGTCACAACATTCACGTTGCACTATTCATGTGGGTAGGACCAAGGTGTGTCAGGATATGAGGCGTTAGTTCTGGTGGCAAGAGATAAGGGCTTACATAGGAGATTACTTCAGAACTACGAAATATGCCAAGAGGTTAAGGCTTTTACACTTGCCTTACTGCAATAAGAACTTTTACAACAACCTAGTCTCAACTAGGAATTTGACTTGCCTTGATGCGACTAGGACTTTACTTTGCCTATTGTTGGATAGGCTTTACAACCTCTCATATACATCAATAGGATTCACAACTTGGTCTATTCACCAATAGACCTTACAACCTTTACAAATTGAAAATGATTATCCCTTACAACAAGTAAAACAATATAAGATGCTCTCCTCTCACAAGCCATATGTAATTCTAAGATGAAGCAATGCAAGTGAGACTTTGCCAATTGAGACGCCTTATAAATCAACTTTTTATAGGCTAACTCTTAATATCAAAACCAATAAAGAAGAGTATAGATTAAGCTCAAGATGGTCCCAAAGAATGGCTAATTGATGCATCAATGCAAAAAGCAAGTTTAAGCTCAAGTTGTGCAATCAAGATCTAAGGTTACAAATAGATTAATATAAAGAATGAAACCATTGCAAATATGTTGTCAAAACAACATAAACATGAAACCACACAAACTAATATAGATTAAGTACAAGTTTGTTTCTAGTCAATTCAATGCACATATAAAAAACCACGATTAATTTCAAGTTGTGCAATCAAAATCTCGGGTCTCAAATAGATAAAAATTAAGAACAAAAACCCTCGTAAATATGTTGTCAAAACAACATAGGCATGAAACCGCACAAACTAATATAGATTAAGCACGAGTTGGTTTCAAGTCAACTCAATGCACTATGTAAAATCACAATTAAGCTCAAGTAAGTGCACACTCAACTTTGAGTTTAAATAAAATCAAGATTAAGTTCAAAAGCTCTTTTAGTAGTATCACACACACACTTTGAAGAAAAACAACCAACGTATGTATAGGTTGGGCTCTATGTGTTTTTTTAGTTTCATATATACAATAGTGATTCAAATTTTGGCTTAATCGGTGCAAATTTGTTCTAGGTCTTATCTAGACTTGATATTAGGCTCAACACACTATATGAACATGTTAAAATCAATCACATATAGTTCCCACACAAATCCTTAACAATAAGATATAGATTAAGCATAAATAATGTAGGGAAATATAAAATCTTACAACCCAATATGTGAAGATGATTTAGATCGATTTGGACAGCGTGTTGAGTACTCTAGAACACTTCTTTTTGCCTCACTTGATTTCCATAAGATCAGCACCAGAAGCCTTCAAGTGAGTATGTGTATTTGATATTCAGGTGTTAAAGGACATGCTCAGGGCTTGTGTCTTGGAGTATGGTGGGTCACGGGATGATTATCTGCCATTGTGTGTGTTTGCCTATTATAATGGTTACTAGGCTAGCATTGAAATGACACCATTTTAAGCACTCTACGGTAGCCCGTGTAGATTATCGAAAATGTTGGGCAGAGCCTGAGGATCATGTGGTAATTGGGCTTGAGGTTATGGTTGATCACACAGAGAAGTTTTTACTAATACGTCAGCTTCTTCAGGAGCTTAAGAGAGATAAAAAAAGTATGCTGACAAGCAACAAGAATGATTAGAATATAAAGTGGGAAACTATGTTTATCTTAAAGTCTCACCACTTACGGGTCACAAACACTTTGGGATTAAGGGACAACTCGCGCCGAGGTTCATAGGTTTGTTCAGAGTTGATGAAAGGGTCGACAAGGTCGCTTATAGGATAGAGTTACCGTCACAGTTGGCTGGAGTACACCCTGTATTTCACATATCGATGTTGAGGTTGGACTGGTCGAGAAAAGGTGATACACCGATGGTAGACTTGGCTCAGATTGACCTAGCAGAGGACATTACCTTGAGGAGCGACCCATGTAGATATTAGACCATAAGGTAAAGAGTTTAAGGAATAAGGACATTCTACTTGTTCTCGTCAAGTGGCGGCATCATGGCAACAAGGAGTTGACGTGGGAACGGGATATATGCGCAAAAGCTTCCCATTTCTATTTTGATTTTGGTAAGAATTTCTTTTAATTTATTTGAATTTGGAGAACGAAAATCTTATCTAGTTGTATGCTTCGTAGGACAGTCACCTGGTGGCTAGTCCTACATAGCGAACTCGGTCATTACTTGGGCGTCAACACTGAAGTAATAATTAAATAATTTTACGTGAGTTTGATGCATGTATATATGTTTATATATGTGTGCACATTTTTTAAATGGTTTTTTTTTATAAAAACCGAGTGTGCCAAGTTACCTCAAGATGGGCACGCGCGAGACGATCGCTGGATTGAAAACTTGGGCATAGGTTCATGATTTAATTCACTTACTTAGACTCTAACTAGTCATCTAAATTATGTAGTAAGTCTCAAAAGAATTTAGGATGTAATTAATTAAGTGTACGTGTTTCATTTCAATAAGGCCTAAGTCTAGAAACAAAAACTGGAAAGTTATAAATTTTGTAAGTGAGTGATTGGACTTAGGCATATAAATTAAGCCTAAATTTGAGAAAATATTCATATTATTATGACCTAACTTATCAAATGAATCTCATGAAACATATTTACTTAATACATAACATAGTCTTTATGGATTATCAAAAACATGAAATGTTAGAAACTTGGAGGGAGACCGCACTCTTAGTACATTGAATTACCTAGTGATGTGTCTATGTGGGGATCTAAATGAGTCATAATAGATCCTATGGTATGCATGTGGTAACTAACACCAACTATGGATATATCTAAGGATTTGATGGATGAAATGATACTGGGATAATCTAATGGCCAAGCTTCAAAAAGTTTGAGTATAAAAGACCTACATAATCTCTACACGATGCATGAATACAAAACACTTCAGCTTTGTTTGAAGAGAAAAGGAAGTAGTTTAGTTAAAAATAGTGTTGGAAAATCAAAGAAAATGTGGTCTAAGGATCTCAATGAGCTTAAGTTTTCATAAGGATCAAACCTTAGGCAACAAATCCCTTCCATTTCAATAACACATTATGATTATTTGAGGTTCTTTAAATCATTTTAGTGTAGAGATTTTGTCAAGTTTAATGAACTCCATGATGTTATGAGATGATTATGAATCTTAAAATCAAGGTTTCTCTCATATTCATGAAAAACTTATGTTTTGGTTCAAGAATTGGGGATTTTAGGCAAATGAAAGAATGGACTGATTTTCTTGTATAATTGGGTGTTTAATCTTTGAGTTTCAACTCCTATATTGATGTTCAATCATGTCTTATATTAGGTGTAAATGTTAGACAAAAGTCAAGGGGTTTGAACCATGCATTGTGAATTTAGTTGTTCATGAATACTACATGTTTGATAAAATGCCAAGATTATAGCTGAAATTCTAGAAAGCATAAATCCTTCATTTCTTTTTTGAATTGACTAATTTTTTATGAGTTGTTCTTGGATATTTGGACAAGCTTCTCACCAAAAATCACGTTATTTAGATGTGTGGTTAGAGAATTATGAATTTTTCTTATACTGATGGTCTGAAACTCTCTCAAAGTGAGTTGTTTTGGCATTTTGAGCACAACTCTCCCAATTTTAATCAGATTTGAGCGTACTTTACCATTTCGGAAAGCGAATACATAGAAACACAACTTAAATCAGTATCCCTTAAAAATTGTACTTGTTCATAGATATAATTTCTTTTGTAAGTGTTTAGATGTCATGACATCTTCTGGGGACATCCACTAGTCCAAAAATAACCAAAATCTTCAAAATAGTTTGAAATAATATAAGTTAGGTTCCCCAAGAGGTTCAAATGATTCTAAGGTTTTTTGAATGATTTTTTAAATAGGTTATGAAGTAGGTAAAATTCACTTACTTATTGAGCTGATTTTGAACTAAGGTGCTCCGGGCATCAAATGATATCGGTATTGAACCAAATTTTTCAGACCATGTTATTAGGATCATAGTAAAGGTGCACATCGAGTTTTGTGATTTTATGATGTTTCTAACTTAGTTTTCAAGTCATGCTTCGAAAAAGAGATCAATATTTACAAATATGGACATAAAATTTTACTTAGAGTCTCAAATTTGATTCTTAATCATAATAATGAGGTTAGCACTCAACAATCTTGTTTTTAAGTTTATAGACTTTAATGGATCAATACCGAGAAATTTGGGAATTTCTATGAGTGTTTTAGCCGCATTTCAAGTTGCATAAAAATCAAGTTTGTAGAAATAATTTTAAGGTCCATAAGGGATGGTTTTGCAAACCAATGCATTAAACCAACTTGAAATGGTTTCAAATGGACTTTAATGATTCAATAATACTTAAAAATAATAGAGAAAATGTCTAAAACTTTGTAACACCAACTTTGAGTATTTTGGCCGAGTTAAGTGTCAATAGAGTATTTAAAATGAATAAAATAGGCATCTCAGGGTTACCCCTTCGCATCAAGCCTTCGTGTATGGTATAAATAAGCGACTAGGGACCTCCAGGATTTCGAATAAACTTATTTAGGACACATTGAATTTGATATTTGGTCTAAGTTAAGTAGAAAAAACATTGAGGCAAATAATGGAATGTATTATAATGAACTGGATAGTTAAACTTAAATGTGGCGGCCCCAAACTTCGAGGCCACAGTGGGACCCGCCATGTTGCATTGCACGTCACCTTACTCTACCATGCAGTGGCCTACTACCTATAACGCTTTGCGACCTAACTGGTTGCTTACACGTTTTCCATTAAATTGTAGTTTAGCTAATTAATCTTCATTTAAGTATTAGTGATTTACATAGACAGTTAATCAATTAATGAAGTTATATTACAATTTTACAGCGGAAGTTTTCAAAGTGAATAAGTTATACAATATTTAACAATCCTAAGTAGTGGAAAACCTGGCAAAATGATACCATGTATATATCAAAGGCGAAATAAGTACAACAAAAGATCTATATACATTTATTCACTGTTCTATAGTCCCTAAAACCCAACAAAAGTAAATACAAACATACTACAATCAAATACGAGGTGGGGTCACTATCTCAAAGGTAGTCGCCCAATACCTCTTTGCCCTTGCCCTTGCTCATCTAAAGATCTGAACTCGGTCACCCCAAAAATACAGTAACGAGCCTACTGAGTAAAATCCCAAGAGAAGTCCACACAATATTCTTGAAATAAAATTGATACACTACGAGACATGTGAATAGGACAGCTGGCAATAGTAAGTCATACTCCCATGAATGTAGGCGGCACACGGCAAGCAAAAACAATAGTAAGTAGTAAAACAACACATGCAAGCAAAGTAGGCTTGGAAATAAAGCAATAATGAATAAATAAACAAGCGAATAATCCGAGAAAACCTTGACCTAAACCAGCCGATAATCGATAAAATAGGACTGGAACCGCATATATCCTCGCAGGCTTGCAGTGACTAAACCCCAACTACGGTTAATGGATTAACCCCTCCAGACGTTGTTTTAAGTCAAGGGAACATCTTGCATCCCTCCCATAAATACATTTTACTGCCGTCAAAACGAGCACTAAAAAAGCAAACCTATGCTAGTGATTTAGCCACAACCAATATATAAGCAACCAAATTAGAGTGAAAACCTATGTGTGCCCACCAACAATCATACATGTAATCCAATATCGAAAAAGCAAAACCATGAATTCTATGAAGCATTCCAATGAGTTTACGCAACTCAAATACGTCGAGTCCTCGCCCGCGAAGCCCCTAAACTGACTCTGAAAGTGTACTTGATACTCGGCTATAATTATTTGGGTCCCTAATATCAAATTAATCTAAATAATTTATGTTTAGGTCAGGTAAAATGAGTTTAGGAACTTTAATCTTAAATAACCCCTTAAGACTAAACAACATAAAAATCTTAGTCTTGTATTGCAAATACAATTTTAGACATGAAATTGTCCAGATCTCAAAATCTTCCCTTAGTATAAAGTTCTTTATCTCTATCTTAGCTTTCTTAAAAGGTTTGGTTTGCAAAATCCTGATTTAGAACGAAAGAGATATTGCAATTCTACCAAAAATAACTCAAATTGAAACCTAATCCGACCAACAAACTTAAAATCTTCTTTCTCTCAATCTATAGTTTCAAAATTCATGATTTTATGTCATAAGGCAGTTAACAAATCAAATAAAAACATACTAAAAGTTCAGTTCATTTGGATAAGTAATTAGGGATTTATGCATTTTAAAATTTTAGTTTCAAAACTCTCGTAATGCGTTCAATCACCTATTTGTAGGGCACTTTTGGATATGAAAACATTCGAATTGCAAAATTTTTAGTAGGACAAAGTTGTTCCCCTTGGAGTTAGCTTTCACATGCCGCCAAATTAGGTTAATTTTGATTTTAGAATGAGGAAGTTATGACCAAATTACATAGGCTAGTTCATAATACAACACGCATAATTTCAATTTTGATCTCACAACTTAAAAAATTCATATATTTTTTATTTCAAAACCAAATTAAGAACTTCATACTAGTTGGATTATCCACTTGAAATGAGGAATCCAAATATATTAACCAATTTCAAAGATTCAAACATATACCTTTCGAAAATAACCAAAACCCAGAACTGATCTCAAACTTGAAATAAAGATATGGGTACCTAGGGTTGATGACACTTTGATTTGAGCTCCAACTCTCCTTGATCTCCTTGAATTTTTCAACGAAGACCCTCCTTAATTCCTCCGACTTTTCAGCTCAAACGTATATGTTGTACTCCTCCGCTAAGTATAGACCTTATATACTTATATTAGTAAGTAGATTAATTAGCCAAATCTTTGATTTACTATTAGTTAATTACTAGGACATGTGTCCTCCCTCAATGCCACTTGTCCCCACATGAAAGCCACTTGTCCCACATGAAAGCCACTCATCTTGCCTTGTTATATGTATTCTAGGATTATCACTAGATTGATTAAGGGTTCAATTAATTCCTATCCAACTATAGAACTTTATTTTATCTTAAATTAAATTAATTCACTTAGGCACATAATTACATATGGTTAGTGTGCTAAGTCATATTTAACATATTTGCGGTCACACTAACCCCTGATTACCCGGTAGGCGGTGCGCCACACCCCGATACACATCTTGATGTACCTACCCGTTACAACATTTCTCACATTAGCAACATACACACATGCGATGCAATACAATAACATAATATTTTTAAACACTGTATTATAAGAAACCGTCATCCATAAATAATATTTACCCTTGATTCTCGTGTCCAAGTTAACCGCGTTGTCCACTTAACGCTCGAATTACCATCATTAATCCCCAAGATTAACGCTAATCCTAGTTTAATTATTTTGGGCCGTTACCATTCTTCCCAAGTAGGGAAAACTTTGTGCCCGAAATTTTGATCTCGAGGAGACTTTGGTTCACCTAACCTATCCCAATGTGACCACGCCTCACACCTTGATAGTACAACTCTATGGTCCCTTGAACACCCCACTACTCATATACCCATCACAGGGGATGTTGTGTTGCACTGAGATATAGGCGCGTGCTGCTGAGGTGATCATGATCCGTCATGCTCTCCAACACCTCCGCAACCTACTGTCAGCTTGATTTTGTGCCCAAGTCTCCCTAACCCAATTAACTAACACTAGGTAACCGTACAATTTTCCTATCATGTATCACAACATAATGTACTTAAATATCTATACGATGATGTACCATAACATACCATGACCTATTTTAACTTACCATGCATGCATGAACTTTAACAACAATTATTCAAAATATTAAATCACGAACCTTGAACCCACTCTGGGATGTCTCCCGGCCTGGCTTAGTCACCACATGCACCGGTTCTCAAATGTGCTCAGGTGACCACTGCTGGAGTCACTGATCTCCATGGAAAGTCCCTCCTAAAATGACCATCTTGCCCACATCGCCAACACATGGTCCTCTAACCTGGTTCTGCCTGTTGAGTCCCTAACCCCAGGCCTTGACCCTATGATCTCTAGTCCCTACATCCCTGGTCCTGAGTCTGTCTATGCGGAGGCACTAGTTGTGCGAGTATAACATAAGTTTTGGCTGTCCGATCATTATCTCTACAGCCTCGACCGTACCGTATGTCTTATCTGTCATCCCGATCTTTTTGTCTCTTTTGCCCAGAACTCTATCCCGCCTGCCTCTCCGACTTAGTGGATGAACGCCTGTCGGCCCTCTGCATCAGATGTGTCTCATAGGTAAGTGCTATATCATATAACCCCTATAGTGTATGGGCTCTAGTGGAAACAATGGCTCTGTCTATATCCTCAATTAATCCACATACGAACTAATAAATCTGTAGTCTATCGGTGCCCGCAATGTCCATGACAAACTATAATAACTACCAGTACCTATCCATGTACTGTAACACTGACTTGCTGCCCTATCTCAAAGCTAAAAACTCCTTAATCAGACTTAGTTAGATCTTGATCGAAATATACTGATCATAAAAGGCATGTTGAAACTCAGCCCTTTTGGTAGGATATGGAAGAGTGTTTTTGTATGCTATCTACCATATTGTAGCATCTCCTTTAAGCCTATATCCTAATATCCTGGCCTGTATGCTCTTGTGAATCCGCAATAGCTTATGTAGCCTCTGATGCGCAATCAACTAATTCCCGACTGTCTCCGACTCTCCACCTCCATGAGAATAGCCGAGATTAAATTTAATGAACTCCCTAATCAACTTCACCTCTGCATGAAGTCTCAAATACGTCTATCTCGTGTTGGCATAGCCGTAGGCGTCTCGGTCCGTCACTAAAGCTATCTCGGTCCGCACTCATCGTCGATGCGATAACCACAAATGAGTCGCCTATACCACAAATATCTCGCCCGCGTCGGTGCATAACTTGAATAGTTAGTACAACCGTTTTCTCGTGTTCTAAGTCGGGTTCTTCGAGTTTCCACATCTAATTTTTGTTTATTAAATTTATCCAATTTCTTTAAATCATTCCCGAGGCTCTATCAAGCTTTTCTCTGATACCAAACTGTGGTGGCCCTAAACTTCAAGGCCGTTGTGGGACCCGCCATATCGCGTCACATGTAACCTAGCTCTACTATGCAGTGGCCTACAATCTAAAATCCCTTGCGACCTAACTGGTTGGTTATACATTTTCCATTAAACCGTAGCTTAGCTAATTGATCTTCATTTAAGTATTAGTGATTTAATTAGACAGTTAATCAATTTATCAAGTTATATTACAATTTTACAGCGGAAGTCTTTAAGTGAATAAGTTTTGCTATACTTAACAATCCTAAGCAGTGAAAGACTCGACAAAATGATACCATGTATATATCAAAGGCGAAATAAGTATAAGAAAATATTTATATATATGTATTCAAAGTGTTCTACGAGTCCCAAAACCTAACAAAAACTAAATACATACATATTGTAATCAAACACGAGCTGACGTCACTATCTTAAAGGTAGTCCCCCCTAATACCTCCCTGCCTTTGCCCTTGCTCATCAAAAGATATGCAGTCGGTCACCCAACTAATACAGTAATGAGCCCAGTGAGTAAAATCCCAAAAGAAGTCTACATAATATTCATGAAATAAAATTGATAAATTACGAGACATGCGAATATGACAGCTGGCAATAGTAAGTCATACTCCCACGAATGTAGGTGGCACACGACAAGTAAAAATAGCAATGAGTGATAAAACAACACATGTAAGCAAAGCAGGCTTGGAAATAAAGCAAAAATGAATAAATACAAAAGCAAAAATGCGAGAAAACCCTGACCTAAACTAGCCGATAATTGATAACACAGGACATGAACCACATATATACTGGCAAGCTTACAATGACTAAACCCAACTACGGTTAATGCATGAACCCTTCCATCCGCTATTTCAAGTCTAGGGAACATCCTACATCCCACCTGACGATCGTAGATACATTCTACAGCCGTCAACATGAGCGCTAAAAATAAGCAAATATGTTCAAGTGATTTAGCCACTACTAATATATACGCAACCGAGTTAAACTGAAAACCCATGTGTTCTTACCAGAATTTTACACATGTAATCTGATATTGATAAAGCAAAATCATGAATTCTGTGAATCATTTAAATAAGTTTACGCACCTCAAATACATCGAAACCTCGCTCGTGGCCCCTAAATCGACCTCGAAAGTGTACTTGATACTCAGCTACAATTATCTAGGTCCCTAGTATCAAATTAATCCAAGTAAATTAGATTTAGGTTAGGTTAAAGGGTTTAGGAACCTTAACCTAAAACAACCCTTTAAGACTAAACAACATTAAAATTTTAGTCTTGTATTGCAAGTAAATGCAATTTTAGGCATAAAATTGTCTAGATCTCAAAATTTTCCTTAGTACAAGGTTTTTAGTCTCTATTTTAGCTTTCTTAAAAGGGGTTTACAAAATTCCAATTTAGAACAAAAGAGATATCGTAATTCTACCAAAAATAGCTCAAATTGAAACCTAATCTTACCAACAAACTTAGAAAACTTATTTCTCCCAATTTATAGTTTTAAAATTCGTGATTTTTGGTCACAAGGCAGCTAAGATACCAAATAACAACATACTAAAAGATCAACTCATTTGGATAAGTAATTAGGGAGTTATGCCTTTTAAAATTTTAGTTTCAAAAGTCCCATAATGCATTCAATCACTTATTTGCAGAGCACTTCTGGACATGAAAACATTCGAATTACAAAAATTTCAGTAGAACGAAGTTGTTTCCCTTTGAGTTAGCTTTCTCATGCCACCAAACTGGGTCCATTTCGATATAAAATGAGGATGTTATGACCAAATTACATAGGCTGATTCATAATACAACATTTAGAATTTCAATTTTGATCTTACAACTTCAAAAATTCATATATTTTTTATTTCAAAACGAAATTAAGAACTTCATAAAAGCTGTATTATCAACTTGGAATGAAGAAATTAAATATATAAACCAATTTCAAATATTCAAACATCTACCTTCCAAAAGTAACCAAAACCCAAAACTAATTTCAAACTTGAAATAAAGAGATGTGTACCTAGGGTTGATGACATTTTTATTAGACTTCCAACTCTCCTTGATCTCCCTGAATTTCTCAACCAAGTCCCTCCTCAATTCCTTTGATTTTTCAGCTCAAATGTATATGTTGTGGTCCTCCACTAAGTATAGGCCTTATATACTTATATTTGTAAGTAGATTAATTAGCCAAATCTTTTATTTACTATTAGTTAATTACTAGGACATGTGTCCCCCCTCAATGTTGTTTGTCCCCACATGAAAGCTGAGCATCTTGCCTTGTTATATGTATTCTAGGATCATCACTAGGTTGATCAAGGGTTCAATTAATTCCTATCCAACTATAAGACTTTATTTTATCTTAAATCAAATTAATTCACCTAGGCAAATAATTACATATGGTTAGTATGTTTAGTCATGTATTTAACATATTTACGATCACACTAATCCTCGATTACACGAAACTCAGTGCCCACACCCTGACACACATCTCGATGTACCTACCCATCACACCATTTCTCATGTTAGCAACGTACACACATGTGATGCAATACAATAATATAATGATTTTAAAAACTACATTATAAGCAACCATCATCCATAAATAACATTTACCATCGATTTTAGTGTATGAGTCAATCGAGTTATTCACGTTATACTCGAATTACGATCGTTAATTCACTAGATTAACGCTAATCCTAGTTTAATTAATTTGAGGTTTTACATTAAATAAGCTATAACACATACCTAATGAACTATAATAGGTACAAGGACCCAGAACACGAGTTTCAGGTATTATGAGTGTAGTATGAACGAGTGGGAGCCGCGTTTGGCTTGGATATTATTGTTTGTTGAGGTAAGTAAACCAGTCAGAAAATCAATACTACTTATTTTCATTTCCCTTGTTTACTTTTGAAATTATAAGCTAAAATTATTGGACTCTAATTCCCCACCAAGTGGCTTAGGTTTTTGAGTGGTTAGGCCTAGTTGACTATAATCACTTGTGACTTGAGCATCCGTGCAGCTCTCGCGGCTCCTTCCGAGTCTGAATCCTTTTAATATGAGCATCCAGGGTTATTGTGGCTCCTCAATTGGCATTCAAGTTCCTTAAGTAGCTGACTTCTAAGGTCACTTTGGCTTCATTTGGAACTCTCTTAGGCTGCGGCTTAGGTGTAAAGATGGCGGTGTCGAATGAATTGGTATAACTTGTAAGACTTCGGACTATAGTACCAACTTTCACACTTACACTTTTAATGGTGTATAGCGCATAAACCAATCTCTCCCTATCCTTTGCTTATGGGCCACTTAGTATCCATCGTTGATTGTCCTAGTCTATCTATCATGCACTTTACTATTTTATTTACTGTTTCTTTCTTTTCCAACATGATATATAGACTTATCATTTATTATCTTGAAATATTATTAAGTTTGTGCTGGATTTAGTCACTGGGATTGTCTCCATCATGGGTGATAATTGCAGGCCCCTCTAGTAGCAAAGGCAAGGAGCCTGTGATCGGCGATTATCTCTTAGCTTCCCTTAGAGTCAGCTCCTCTATACTTCAAATGTAGGTTCATTTTGATATTTTGGATGTACATATGAACTACACTTATTATTTCTTGTTATATTTTGGGATATTATGGGTTGTGATACTCTAGATACATGTATATGATGACTTGATCATTGTGTTGTACCGATTTCCACTTCATGCATATACATGAAATCTATTTTGCAGGATTTCCACATTAGGATTGTCCGAACTTTTAATTGTTTAAGTTGTTTTAAATTGACTAACTTTCGCTAAGATTTATTAAGACTTATTTAAAGTAAATAACAAACTTAATAAGCAACTAATGATCAAATGAAATAGAAAAAAGACTGACTAGGCATGCGTTTATTTCACGGGGGTTGACCAGGAGTCTATGTAGGCTTAGGTCAGGCAAGGCCCGCTTTGTGGTCAATGCATCTAATAATTCAAGGAATTTAAATACAATTGTGAATCCATCCCATTTCGGTTGTATGCATGCACAACAAATAATGTAATATCAAGGATCAATTTAATTTATAAGAAATTTATAATCATATAATATATAAATTATTATGGGATGTACTTACTATACAAACACAACACCGCAGACTCTCCTTGCGCTTTGTGTCAGTAAACTAGTCCATAAGGAATTCCAATTACGACCCTACAACTTATTTACAAGTCTGGTAAGATTCCACAATAATTCCACAAATTTTCCAATTTATTATATTTTAATTAATATCGCCTCGTCCCAAAAACCACGAAATCACTCCAAATTAAATCTTCAGATGTTCGGATCCCAATTTTGACTCCAAATTGTGGTTCGGCATCGAAAATTAACTTTGGCTAGGATTTCAAACAATTTCCCAAATTTTGGACATTTTCGAGTATCGTATCATGTATTATGAGGCAAAAATTCAATATAATCCTCGAGAAAATCCAAAAATCCTCATTTTTCATAAAAATCCTCCATTTTCATTAATTTGTCCAAAAATCCAATTTTTTTGAATTTTTTCTAATTTGCAGGGATTTTTTGCTAGTGCACCGCCCAAGGACCTCCCTATGCCATCTTAACAGCAACAACGCTGTTTTGTGTTTTTTTCTTCTCCATTAATTCTTTATTCCATAAATTACAACAAACTTCATCATCTCCCCAAAGCAATAGTTCAACATCATCAAAATGAAAAATAATCCAAACAACTGATCACCTTGAATCAACGATTCACACGAGTCCCTTTTCCTTTCATTTTCTTTTAAATATGATATATATATATATATAGAGAGATGAAACAGCAAGAGAAATGCAAAGAGATGGAGATGGCAACGAATAGAGAGGAAGGTATGTAGTGAAGAAGACGTTGAGCGGTAGGAGAGGCATGTAATGAGGGAAACGAGTTGATAGAGATAGAGGCTTGCTGTTTGGGGAAAGAATTGGAACAAGGGTTTCAATTTAATCCTTTTTTACTGTTTTATTGTTTTAATGACCAAATGTCCATTTTACCCCTTATAACTTAGGGGCCAGCTATGTGCACCATACAAAAAACTAAGGGGAAGCCACATGATAAGTGCAAGCCATCGTTTGTTAAGGGCACCCCAAAAAAAATTTGTTTTCTTAAAATGCCCTTATGTTTGTAAGGGCAACCCACATGATGAGTGCAATCCAACACTTATCAAGGGCACCCCACAACTCTCAATTCGAAAAAATAGATTTTTGAAGTCATCTATACGAACGAGAGCATGAGCCATATATGTTAATTCTGTTCGATCTTCACGTCACACCCCTATGGCTTGTTTGCTCGGTGGTGGTGATTCGAATTTGGGGCTTCATCAAAATTGTCTTTGTAAAGAGAGATTTTTTATGTATCGTAATGTTATTCATCAATTTTGTATTTTGTATGCATTTCCTGTTGTTGTTGTTGTTTGTGGTCGAAGTTGAAGGCCGTTTCATCTAAATCTACGGCTCGCCTCTGATTCAGTCACACAGGACCGAACAAAATCCATTTGTTCAGTTGAAGGTGATCGAACAAATTGAAATTATATGATTTTGCCACATCCAACTGAGCAAATTGATTATATTCGGTCACATGTGATCGAGCAATACCCCTCTGTTCAATCACATGTGACCAAGCAATACCTATTTGTTCAGTTGGGTGCGATCGAACAATTCATATTTGACCAGCCCTTTGTGGCCAAACCAAAGGGCGGACAACACGAAAAAAAAATCAAACATGGACTAAATCAAAGGAAGATTCAAGAGATACATCTCCATCTTGCACATTCGCACTCCCTTGATGTCCATCCTCAATTTTGTAAGGTCAAGAGACACCAAACAACAACAACGAACAATGCGCTACAACACAAAAAATGTACAAACCCCATTAAAATAAACAAAAAATACTTTTAAACCCTCAACTTCCATAAAAAGCATTAAGATATCTCTTACGATGGTATTGGAATTCAAAATGCAACTTCGTGTTGTCGGTGCTCGCCGTTGGTCGGAGGGGATCGTCAGAGACGAACATTGGTTCTTGTGGGGCGCACAAACGTGAAAGAGATGAAGGACATGTGAGTCATTTTGGAAGTTGAGAGAGGTAAATAGGTCATTTCAATTTCGGGCAAATCTAAAAAGGGTGTGGAAATTTTTTAGTGGCTTGCCCATAAAGTCTTTTGGGGTGCACATAGCTGGGCCCTATAACTTATCCATTCATTTACTTCTCCAACTGCCTTTTTGGTCTTTTGCATTTATTTTTAATTTTCATTATTTTCTTAACTTTTGACTTGATAAAAACCTAAAAAAATACCCCAAATTTGACAAAAATTAGGGAGATAACCCAACGCGCTTTGTTACACTCGTACAACGCATTTCGATAGTAATTCAAGTAAATTTTGCGACAAAATAGAATATATTACGCCAATTAGACACACAACACACAAAAATAAAATATATCTTATGATATTTGATCCAACACATGTGGTCCCCACCTCAGATTCCTAAAAGCAATTTAAAACCCGATAACTCTTAATTAGATGATTAATCATAGTTTAGAAAATCTCAGATTTCACAATTCTTCCTAACTAGTTTAAAATCTCGTCCTTGAAATTTAAACTTACAGGTGAATGAAACTAAAAGAGATATGAGAAAACGATCCTTCATATATAACTATTTTAATCCAAAATTGAAAAAATCATTTTCAAGGTGAAACCGTTAAGTGGACCCAATCACTTTCATCGTATGGAATAACTCGGTAGTAGAGAACATAAGGATTTCAACTTTTCATTTCTAACTTCTTGGTTTAATGAAAAGTTATCTTTGTTACTTTGCAAATCTTGACATTTTGTGAATTTATAACGAGTTAAACAATCAACTTTGTGTAATATCCAATAACTTTAGTCCACTTCATATTTCATGCCTTGAATCTCATTCAAACATCAATACATAGCAAGATTTCATATCTTGCTTTTCATAAACCATTTTTTCATTCTTAATTGAATACTATTCCACAAATTGTTGATAATTCTTTCTATATCCATCAAAATCTGGCATAAATATTCAAGTTTACTTTCTCATTACTGATCATCTTTTCATCAAATTTATTGGCTGATCAATTCTTAGATTATCATCAGTCTAAATAGATAAAGTGATTTAAATAATATTTGAGCATAACAATAGATACTAAAATAGAGTTGTGTGTCTATCTGATCCATCGCCATTTAGCGTTTCTCAACAGAAACTTGGAATTACATAAGTCATCCATGAGTATAGATATCTAATTACACTTATCGTCCCATGACAAGAGATTTCAAATTACAATCCAATCAGAAAATGCAACCTAACACATCTTGCAACTCTCATTCATTCTCTAAATGTCTACTCACAATATTATTTTGATTTGTGGACTAGAAATCAATTATCAATTTTAACTCGTCAACCAATTCACTTAGCTTTCCATTTGACTGATTAGAAAATTAATGACTTTTCTAACTTCGTCAAATAATTCTCTATTTATGAGTTCACCATGAACCTCATTTTATTCACTTAACCATCAATGTCTTCTAGATTGACTTGATAACTTCTTTGGTTTCCACATTTTCACATTATTGAGGTTTCATCATCTCATGTCTTAATTAGTTACTGCTCACCATACTTTTCTCATTACCTGAATATAGATAGTTATTATTCATTTAAGTAGATATAAACTTATATTCAGAGATATCGACAAATTTCATGATTATACACATGTCGTATAACTTTTGACTTGTATCTCATACAAGTTCTAAATATGTTATCTCTCTTTGTCACTACTCAATACATATCTTTGGCTATACTCAATTGCAGTGGAAAAATATTCAATTCTTCAAACATATCAAGTCGGATACAATGTACTCTATTCAATATTTCCAAACCAAAGAGATTGTACCGATTAAATAAGCTATAAGTTATGTGTGTCTTTTGATTTTCACTTGTATCTTCACTATTATATAGGTTTCTTACATCATATCCAATTTAAGATAACATAGTGATTCAAACTTCACCACTAACTAATCATGTGGTGTAGCACTACTTTTGAACAAATATACAATAGATTCACTAATATTAATTGTATACTACTTTGGTTCAAAACTTTTAACTTCTGATGTTTGATTCCTTGTAAGATCCTTGAGAAGATATATTACTTTCTATTTATGATCCTTTCAATCAGTTGAAATCTTACTTAACTAATCTTTGTTCGAAACAGAGAAGTTTTGTGAACCAAACAGTTCTACTATTTGTTATTGCCTTCATTGTTTCCATTTGTTTCAGATTTCCCGACTTTTTTTTTTCTTAAAAAGAATTTCAATACTTTAAAGAGATTATTTAAGATATCAAAGTATCTTACTTTTTATCAACTTACTTTTGATGATCACATTTGCATTACTATCCAACCGAAGAGATAGAAAAATTTGAATTTCCAAACTCTGATTAACATAATGACTAATCAACTCTTAAATGATGTTATTTCAATCCTAAGTCATATGAATGGAAATTCTCGCTATATATGAGTTTTTACTAATTTCCTATACAAATCACTTACTGATACTCAATCAGTATGTCTATCTCTTCATTTGTTATTTTTAAGGTCATAGTGATAGGCATCAAAATTTAATTTGGTTAGAAGTAACTATTGGACACTTTCAATTTCGAAACACAACCATTGTTTATGTGACGGCTCCTCTCCGAATCTAGGGCACCGCCCGGCCTAATCCCGTAATTAAGCCCTAATCATATCCACGCAAGACTTAACTACGTATTAGTCAGCCTTTACAACCTAGACGCCTGTTTTCTCGTGTTCAGGATAAGTAATACACTAGTCCAACCAGTTTATAAAACTTAGAGTTAATTAAAACTTTTTATTAAATTAATTAATTAGCAGAAGTCTTATTGATTATGCGGAAGCCATTTATAAAACCCTAAGTGTGGAAAACCAGGAAATGACATCACATATATAAAGTCCTCAAAATGCATTGAAACAAAAATAGTCTAAGTCAAGTCGGAAACTAACGCTCAACCCAATATACAACCCCAAATAGTATCTCGAAAGACATATAACATATACAATCAAAATACCAAAAGAAGACCTACAATCGATGCGATGACGCGCATGCGGCTCGGGGATAATCGTTGATCTTCTCCTTGCCTTGCCCTACTTTGTAAAACGGCTCTGCACCCACCGTCATAAAAAGGACGGTGAGTACAAGAATAAAACAATAATCCCCGATGAAAAGTTTAATTTGCATTTCCAAATATTCAAATGGTATTTAAAAGCATATAAATGGGAAAACTGGAAAATAAACCATATGCGAGTAAATACCAGAGTTAAACAAGTGATACTGACACTAGGCTAAGTAGTGGTGATTGAGGTCCGGTCGGCAGTGAAACATGTCACTCCGACTCAATAATCATATAGCACAAGGGACTCTAACCCAAGTGTTACCGGGGACTCTAACCCCAGTGTGTAGACCACCTCGGGACTCTAACCCTGAGTGTCATACAGTGTCAAGTAACATGTGCCAACATCCCCGGGGACTCTAACCCCGTGAGTCGCGCACACCTCGATCGAGTACAAGACCTAAATGCAAAAACTACTTTTTAAATTTCAAGAAATACCAAGTATGGATTGTCAAGGCATAGGCACATCTACACACCTAAACAAATAAGGAATACAAGTCCTCTTAAACATTTATAAGATATTCACTAGCCTAATAGCATGCTATTTATCATTCAATACACATTTAAACAACAAGAATAGACATAGCATGGGATAGAATCAATGAATCAAATCAAATGAATGAATATCATGCAAACTAGACTCATCAAGTGAACATAGACACAAAGAACACATGATATAAGAATACAAAGGCACAACCCAGCCTAAACGGGTCGACCTAAACGGGTTGGGTTGGGGTTGCTCTCCACCCCAACCCCAACCCGGCCTAAACGGGTTGGGTCGGGTCGGGTCGACCTAAACGGGTTGGACCCAACCCGACCTTGGATCAGAACAGGTCTAGGCTCGGCCCATGGGCCGAGCCTGGCCCGTTTTGGGCCCGGCCGACTAGGGGGATGCACGCGCGCGCGCTTGTGCATCTTCTTCAGCTGATCGAACCACTTTCACTGGTTCGATCATTTTTTTTTCTTCTTCGGTGATGGGTTGGGGTTGCTCTCCACCCCAACCCCGGTGGAATCGATGGCAGGGGAGACACCCCTTCCATCTCCACCTCGGTCGGCCATGGGATTCGGCCTCCATGGCCGAACCCCACTCTCGGCCACCCCACCGCCAACCATCGAAACCCACAACCAAATCCCACAAAGACTCACCTTATCGAGACGTCTCCACCTTCCCTTCTCTCCTTCCCGCGCGTTCCTTCTTCTCCTCCTCCTTTCCTTTTCTTCCTTCTATTCCTCTCGGTCTCTCGGCTGTGTGTGTGTGTGTGCATGGGGTGTGTGGGTGAGGTGTAGATGTGGGTGAGGTGGGTGGACACCTGTTAGTGAATTGGACAAGTGTTGTTTGAGTTTGGACAATTGTTGTTTTGTTAGGTGTCTAGACACCTAAATGTGACACAACTAAGACACTCGTCTGTGTTTTCGGGCTTTTCGACGCCCTTTCGCGTCCGAACTATGATATACGCGTACCGCTGCGTCGTTAGCCACCCAATACATATTCCATTTTTACTCAACTATAGGCCTTTAATTTGATTTACATTAACAAACACAACCATAGGCTTATAAGTAATTCCTTATGTCATATTAGTAGACTTACCAAAATGCTAACTACCCGGTTCCTCGGCTCGCATGCTACTCGAGGCGTGTCCCCGCTCTCGTCTCGACGCCTACAACTGTACAAACCGACTTAGTAAGTCTACACAATACATAACACTAGGCACACATCAATACAAAAATATGATATACCTCGGCTACGTTCCTCGGTCGGTGCACGTATCACAGTGTAGGTCCCACGTCAAGGGTCGGTGATCCTGATAAAGGAATTAAAACGGGGTTAGAGATTTGGGCCGTGACAGTTTAATCCCAAAGTTTTTAACTTTGTTGATACGAAAAACATTATTAGTCTCTGTTATTCCCGGATTAGTTGTTATTACGAAACAAAGATCTCATATATAAAAATCTCAATTTCATCAATCTTTTTTTTTTAATTTAGAAAATAATTAAAAATCTCAATTTCATCGATCTTTAACTCTTGACTCGCGGCCAAATCACTTACTGATATTCAATTTCATAAAAATTTACTGATACTCCATCGATCTTTTTTTAAGTTAGAAAATAATTAAAAACCTCAATTTCATCGATCTTTAACTCCTGACTTGCGGCCAAAACCATAATTAGTCTCCATTAATCTCGGATTAGCCACTTCTGACTCAATATTTTCCATTCATTTTATCATTACTTTATTCAACTCATAGAACCAGTATCATATCCCCAAATTTTTAAATCGATAATTATGGCTAATCTGGGATTAATAGAGACTAATTATGATTTGACCGTATGTCAAGAGTTAAAGATCGATGAAATTGAGATTTTTAATTATTTTATTTTTGTGTGATGTGTGTCTAGTATTGTATATCATATATTATGTTATTTTGGAAAACTCAAAGTTAATTAGATAAATTAGAGATTTACGGGTTTTTACCTCGAGATGCATGCCGAAATGGGTTTCGGTAGTGTTAAAATGTTGACATGAACCTTCGTTTCGAGTTTCGCAAAAAATAATTAAATTTAAGTTTATAAATTCAAGTTTTGAATGTTAATTTGATTTAACGAGCTGACGTGGACCCAATACCTTGATTTGCTTGTGAGATGGGTTGTCCGAGAGTTTCAAAGCACTTTGGTAAATTCTCCAATTTTTGATCAAATTGGGGTGTTTTTTTCGGGTTTTAATTTGGACAAAAACTGAACTGATAAACATGAAATTAAATAGAAAAAAATAAATGACCAATAAGGGTATTGGAAGTGTATTGTTATGGATAAATACATGGGGTAATTTGGTCATTTGTCATTCTTTTTAACAAAACGAAAATTGAAATAGAGGGTCATCTCTTCATCACCCTCACTGTGAATCAATTTCACAGGTGTCTTCAATTCTCCTTCTTCATAGTTTTCCCTTTCTTTCTCACGTTTCTCTAATGTAACCTCTCTCCCTGTCCACTATTTTTGGATTAAGTTGAGATTAATAGAGAAGAGGATCAATGGGTGTTGGTGACGTTGAGATAGGTAATGGAAAATCGATTTGAATTTTTGATTTTTTGGATTTTATATTAAGTAAGGGATTGGTTTGGTTTATGATTTTGAATTAAATATTGATTTGACTGTGAGATGGATAAGAGAGGTGAAGAGGTGAAGGTTGATTTAAATTAATAAAAAAATGCAGTTATGGAAGAAACAAAGGCATTGAAGAAGAAGAAAAATAAGAAAAAGAAGAAAAAAAAAAAAAAAAAGGTGGTTGAGGAGATAACTAGGTGGTCTTGGGGTGGTGCAGGGAAGATGATGATGAGGGAGGGAAAGATCCAGAACTCAAATAAAAAAATCGACTGAAACAAAACTCAGTAAGAGAAGTGAGAAATGGGATAACCCAAGATCGGGCAAAACCAGGTTCAGCTCAGTTGAGCCGAACTGGACCCGGTTTAGGGATAAACCCCTTCCCATAATTTAAATAAAAAATATTTGAATTTTAAAAAACTTAAATAAAAATCCCCTAAAAATTGAGAAAATTCAGAAAAAGGGATTTTTGGGTAAATTAATTAAAATTGGGGATTTATTTGAAAAATGAGGATTTTGGGATCTTCTCGAGGATTTATATCAGGGATTTTGTTTTGTGATGCATGTTATGACACCGATAATGCCCAAAATTTGAAAAAAACTTAAAAGCCTACTCAAGGCTAATTCTCAATTCTGAACCACAATTTGTTGCCAAAATTGGAATCTAGACGTCTAAGGATTTGATTTAGAATGATTCCGAAGGCTTCAAATTGAGACGAGACCAACTAAAATAAATAAATTCCAAAAGATTATGGAATGATTGTGGAGTCTTACCTGACTTATAAATGAATTGTAGGACCGCTATTGGAACCATGTGTAGACTAGTTTACTGACTCGGAGTGCAAGGGAGTTGCGATATCGCATTTGTAAGGTTAAGTAAATCCTATAGTAATTTTTACAATAATCCTGGATATTGCATTTTTATTGTACATGCATACACAAGGGGATAGGAGGATACGATCGATTTGAGTCTCCTTAGTGTTTACAATACCGTGTTTATAGGAGAACACTATATTATGCTTGAAGGGATGGAGTCATTGATACTTTGCATCATGTAGTTATCATGAGATCATGCTAAACTAAATCATACTCTCATAGTCTAGAGGAATGTGACTCGTTTGGTTATCCTCTATGTCCATGAGTCCTTATCACTGTTTATTTACCACTTTTAGAAGACGTCATCTGATTGTGGTTGAACAACAAAAATGAGATGGATTCACGATTGTATTTAAATTCTTTGTATTATATTGTTTATTTAATCTCTTAGATTATTATGCATTTGATTATTACAGGTGTACAGGACAGTGTGGAATTTACATATTTGACATTATTGATTTTTTATAATTGAGTAATGATAAATTCTAGCAGCGACAAGGAAAAGGGAAAGCTTCCCACTATATGTGACTTATTCAATTTAGTTTTATTTTTGTATATATATTTTTTGATACAATATATTGTATAAATGGGTTTTGTTTGGTTAGTGCGTGATTATGATCTCATTTGGAATGGTTGTAACGATTTTGGGACGAATTCAAATAGTTTTGGAGCTAAGGTAATATTAGTTTAAAGATTTTGAATACCACAAATATGTTAGAATGAATAAATAGTTTTTGTTAATGCAATATATATTGTTATGGGTGGATTGTGAGTTCTTCGATATTCCCACTGAGTTAAGCAGGTTTTGTTGAAGATTTTTGAAGGCCGAGTTTTTCGGTGTAGGCTTAGAAATAGAGGAAGTGTTGTTGAAATTTTTTTACAAAATTTTAAGATAATTTAATTAATCAAAAAGAACTTTGCGGTTTGAGATTTACTTTTAGAATCCTTTATGGTTGATAAAGTATTATATTTGATGATTACAACTATTGATTTCGTTATTTATTAATGTTGAGATTAAGGCTGCTAAATTATCAAGGGATTAAAGTAATTTAGGTCGGTCAGATGCCTTAATTAGGTAGGGTCTGACAATGTCGGTATTAAAGCTTAGTATTTTAAAAGAATCTTTTTGATTGAAGTTAAGTGAGTGATTAGTTGGGAAGTGACACGAAGGAATGGGGTTAAAAAGTTTAAAAACTTTATGATTGTGTTATGTGCATTTTATATTATCGAGATATCGATTGATATAGTTGTGCTGAACCAATTTTCTTAGAATTTTATGGTGGAACAATATGAGTGGACATTAAAAGTCGCGTCAAGGATCTAGCGAGGGTAATAGGCATCCACAACTTGTATATTCAAATACGTTTCAAGACTTGGTGGGCAGATGTCAGAGTTCATAAATATCTTAAAAACATAGGTGGCATCTCAGGTACTTGTGATTCATGATGCTCAGGAAGTTCTTACTGTTACTTTTGCCGCTCGGGAAGATTAGGCTACCTCTACAATTCTTTCCGAGTTGAGTTGATTGTTGTAGTTCCTGGTTCGGGCTAATTCAGCTTTGGCTAATGGAATGTCACGGGAAGAAAGGCATGAAGAGCTTGATACCGTTATATCGACGACTAAGCCGAATACTCTATGAGAGGTTTAAGATAGAGCTAAAGTTTATGTGACTAAAAAGACATTTCAGCATGAATCACGATGATATTGGGGTGTCATGGAGTCAAAACAGAGCTCAAGTTCTGAAGGTAAGAAAAGATTCATATTCTGGTTTGATCCAAAGTCTCCGAAGAAAGGGAAGAGTGGAGGACCATGTTCTCACCTACGACACCTTTCATCCCGTCATATGTGCATCGTAATTTTTTTCGAGCACAGCTAAAAGACCCTCGGAGTTGATATAGATAGGGCTAGGACATACATGATCACATTCCTTTAAACTTTTATGTCAGAGAGGTACACCTCAGTCATAAAGAAGTAGGGGTAAGGGTCGAGGATCTCAGGGACAGGCCTCAAATCAGTGATCGAACACTAGGTATGAATTCTCTATATGTAGTAAACCTACAGTTACATATTTTGGGTGTGGTAAGCAGGGTCATATTAGCCAAGATCTTCTCCAGAATTCGAGTGGAGTTACGTGTTTTGGTTATGGAAAGAAATGACAATACAAGATTACATGTTTATAACTCTTAGGAGCGTCTTCTTATGTATCACAGCATCAAAAACATATCAAGGAATGTGTTCAGGTAGTGGCTGAACGAGATTCATATGCAAATCATAGTATTATCAAAGGTACAATTTCAGTTTGTGGTCGTGTGGTGATTGAGTTAGTGTTAACTTTGGTGCGAGTCTCAATTCATCTTATCCTTAACACAGTAATTGAGAATATGGTGTATCCTCATTTTATGCATGAGAAGTGTATTGTTAAGATCTCTCTAACACGAGATGGTCATTGATCTATGTGTGTTGGAGTTTGTGGAGTTTGATGTGTTGATGAAATTGGATTGGTTAGCGACTTATTATGCACAATTGGATTATTTTAGTAAGACGGTGTTCTTTTATATTCCGGGTTGTTCGAATTTTACATACACCGGAACATCGTTTAAGTTGCCTTTAACCAGAGGTAAGTTAGCCACTGAGGAAGAAATGGAAACTATCGCCAGAACGATTAGTATAGAGGCAAGACAAGAAATTAAACTAGAGGAAATTCCTGTAGTTTGTGAATTCCCTAATGTATTTCCTGATGATTTACCTGGAATCCCACCTTCGAGAGAGATTTATCTTGTGATTGATTTGGTTCCTGGAACTAAACCAATATATATTCTTCTTTATAGAATGGCTCCGAAGGAATTACAAGAATTGTAGAAATAGTTTGGAGTAGTTGCTTGATAAAAAGCTTATTCACCGAAGTATGTCACCGTGGGGCGCACCAGTCCTTTTTGTAAAAAAAGATGGTAGTTTGAGGATTTGTATTGAATATAGACAGTTGAACATGGTCACTATACGGAATAAATATCCACTGCCTTGAATTGATGATTTGTTTGATCAACTGAATGGTGCCAAATTCTTTTTTAAGATTTATCTTCGTTCTGGTTACCAACAGTTGAGAGTTTGGGAAGATAATGCGCAGAAGACTACGTTTAATATCAGATTTGGCCACTTTTAGTTTGTTGTTATGCCATTTGGGTTTACTAATGCACCGACGATGTTTACGGATTTGATGCAGAGAGTGTTGAGGCCGTATCTTGATCTTTTTTATGATAGTCTTTATTGATGATATCATGATATACTTTAAGACTCGCGAGGATTATGAACAACATTTCAAAGTCATTCACTAAACATTGAGAAATCACAACTTGTATGCCAAATTTAGCAAATGCGAGTTTTAGTTGTATGAGGTGAAGTTTTTGGGTCTTATGGTTAGTATAGAAGGAATTTTAGTGGATCCAAATTAAAATTGAGGCTATCATTGGTTAGCCAGAACATACCACAGTGACGGAGATACAGAGTTTTCAGGGTTTGGTAGGCTATTATTGTAGAGTTGTGAGAATTTTTCTATGATAGCTGCGTCAATGACCAAATTAATTCAAAAAATATTCCATTTATTTGGTCAACAGAATGCTAAACGCATTTTAAGAGTTGAATAATCATTTGATTTCAAAGACGAGTTCTTGTATTGCCTAAATCGGAGAAAGGGCTTGCAACTTATACTGATCTATCGAAAGTGGGATTGAGTTGTGTATTAATGCAGAATGGCAGGGTAATTGCTTATGCTTCTCGACAATTAAAAATTCACAAGAAGAATGATCATGTTCATGATTTGAAATTAGAGCCGATTGTGTTTGCTTTGAAGTTATGGAGACACTATTTTTGAGGCTAGATTCACGTTATTTTCAGATCATAAAAGTTTAAAGTATTTGTTCTCTAAAAAAAGCTGAATATGAGACAACAACGGTGGTTTGAATACTTGAAAGACTTTGATTTTAGTCTTGAATACCATCCAGGTAAAACTAACGTTGTCGCTGATGCACTGAGCAGGAAGAGTTTTGAAACATTACAGGTAGCTAGTCGATTGACTTATAAATATGACTTGCTCAAAAAATTCATCGCTATAACTTTGTCGGATATTTTTGAGGCTGATGATGAACCAATTTGTGCTCAGCTCAGAGTACAAACTATCTCTATTCATAAAATGGTAGAATCTCAGTACAATGAAGTGGATTATAGGAAGTTCAAGAGGTTTGCGATGATGGTAATAATCTATACTTTAAATTTGAATCGCTTATCACAAATTTGAGGCTTAGAGGCAGACTTTCGATTCTATCGGTCGCTGAGATACGTGATGAGATATTAAGAAAATCACATCGGTTCAAATATATTACTCATCGTAGTAGGACCAAAATGTATCATGATATGAAGCGGTTATATTGGCGGTCAGGGATGAAAGCTGACATGGCTGAGTATTTGAAGAGATGTGAAATTGACTAATAGGTTAAGGCCGAATGGCGAAAACGCGGAGATACGTTGCTGCCATTTCCCATACCGCAATGGAAATAGGAACATATTGCGATAGATTTTATTACTCGTCTGCCTACTTAACGAAGAAAACATGATGCCCTTACACAGTTGAGCTTGTTTTGTGAGCAAGAGGTGGTTCACTTGTTTAGAGTGTGGTTGATGATAGTTTCTGATCGTGATGCTTTGTACACATAAAGGTTATGGCATAGCATGTAGGAACAATTTGGCACTCAGTTACATTTCAGTATTACATTATTGGGTTTTGGAGTTCATACGCTATGGAAAATTCAAAACAATTTTGAAAAACCCCGACAAGATAAAAAATAAGTTCCATTAAACTAGATTTATAAAAGTAAATCATACCTTAATCCATGATTTCCTCCTCTGATTGTTTGATCCCTAAGTCCTTCAAGCGCCCGTACTCAATTGGAAACCCACATACGAATAGTGTCCACAATTTGAAGTGCTAGCCCCAAAAGAGATGGAAAACGTTTTTATTTCTCTCCCAAAATCCAAAGAACTCGAAAATAGCAAAAAATTATCACGTTTTTGGGTTTCAACCTCTATTTATATGTGTAGATAAGCCTTCACTTACTATTCATAATATAACTATTAAATTTAGGCAGTTTAATCAAATTACACATATGCCCCTATTAATAAATTATCATATAACAAATTGTAAGAGCTTTTATGTCATGAAGTTTATCGTATAAAACTCATTACTTTGGACCAATTAAGATTGGACAAAGCCATTCTTTGGGTGTGACCCAATGGTTCATGCGACGTTGGCAGTGAACCAAAACCATTTTTGTACACAAGTCATAAGCAGTCTCTAGCAAGACATTATGACTATCCGAGTAGCATGAATATCAAAATCGATATAACTTAATGAATAAAATATACAATATATTTTTGTCGTGCGATATCCTTTGATTAAATATAAAACATGGAAGTCACCCTTAATGTTCAATCGTACTAGTCTCGATATTTAGGTAAACTGAAAACATCCAAGTGACATTGATCATATCAATTCACATGGACTTAACCATTATCAGTCTTTCATATCGAGGGATCCATTGATATCTCTCTATATACTAGAATGACAAATTTTATCTTAATTACACACCTTCACATATTATTCACATGGTAACCAATCGCAACTTTTATAATCGTCCGGTTAAAGAAAACATTTGATTGTGCCAATTTACCATGCTCCTAATATTGAAGTCTACGGTAATCTCGAGTCGAAGGACTAAATGATATATCAATCATGAGTAACACCTATGTCTTAATCCATGTGATGTTCTCATAGCGAGTCGGTCCAGTACCTTGTTCCTTATCAAGTACTTATGATCTCGGTTCGTATCCCTATACACATGATCATCATATGACAATCAATAAAGACTTGCACTAGTTTTAATTCATTATAGTTTCCAGTATAATGACTGGCTAGAGACATTTAGGATATTTCAACAAATACCTATGGATCTTACTATAAGGTAAACATGCAACCACTTATAATAAAACATCAAATGAAAACATATATTTTATTAACTAAAATTATAAGATAAATAATATTTATAGATTGACCTATGGTACATTCTCTAACATGCATTTCATCCACAGGTGGATGGTTAGACTGAAAGGTTGATCCATGTCTTGGAAGACATGCTAAGAGTTTGTGTACTAGAATTTAGAGGTTCATGGGAAGAATACATACATCTGTGTGAGTTCTCTTATAATAACAATTGTTAATTAAATATCAAATGGCTCCGTTCGAGGCATGGTATGGGAGACTTTGTCGTTCTCCTGTCGGTTGGGCTGATCTGGAGGATATCGTGAAATTAGGTCCACAGATGGTTTGAGATCACACTGAGGTTGTTCAACAGATTCGTCTAAAATTGAAAGTGGCTAAAGGAAGGCACAAAAGTTATTATGATCTCTATCGCCGAGTTATTAAATATAGTGAAGGAGATTGGGTTTATTTGAAAGTTTCCCATCACAAAGGCCATTACAGATTTGGGCTGAAAGGAAAGCTCTCTCCTTGATTTATAGGACCTTTCAAGATTGTGAAACGGATTGGGAAGGTTGCATATAGACTTGCATTACTACCTCAGTTAGCTAAAACTCATAATGTATTTCACATTCTATGCTCAGGGAGAAGGAACCCGATTCGAATTATATAATAGAATGGAATCAGTTCGATTTGCAGGGTCAAGTCTCATATGAAGAGCAACCTATTTCGATTATGGATAGAAAGGTCCAGAAGCTTCAAAATAAAGAAATTCCACTAGGTTAAGCGGCAGTTTCATGACGACTCGATTCTTAAATAAGAACAAGAGGCGTATATGAAAAAGCATTTTTCGCATATCTTTTAGTCTAGTTACATTTGGTTTCAATTTTAATTTCGAGGACGAGGTTTTTTTTTTAGTTGGGAAGATTGCCAAATCTCAAGATTTTTAAATCAATAATTATGGTTAATCCGGGATTAACAGAGACTAACTATGGTTTTAGCTGCGAGTCGGGAGTTAAAGACCGGTGAAATCGATATTATAATTAATTTTATTTTTGTACTATATGTGCCTAGTGTTATGTACTATATATTATGTTATTTTAAGAAATTCAATGTTAATTAAATAAATTAAAGATTTGTGAGGGTTTATCTCGATATACGTGCCGAAATGGGTTATGGTAGTGTTAAAATGTTGACATGAACATTTGTTTTGAGTTTCACGAAAAATAATTGTGTTTAAGTTTAAAAATTCAAGTTTTGAACATTAATTGGATTTAACGAGCTAAGGTGGGCTCCACACCTTGATTTGTATACGAGATAAGTTGCCGAGAGTTACGAAGCATTTTGGTAAATTCTCCAATTTATGGTTGAATCGGGTATTTTTCGGGGTTTAAAACATGAAATTAAATAGAAAAATACAAATTACCAAGAAGAGTATTGGAAGTGTATAGTTATGGATAAATATACGGGGTAATTTGGTCATTTGTCACCCTTTTTAACAAAACAAAAATCGAAATAGTGGGTCATCTCTTCATCGCCCTCAATGTGAATCGATTTCACTGTTGTCTTCATCTCTAACTCTTTAAGGTTTTCTTTCTCTTTCTCACATTTCTCTGGTATAACCTATCTCTCTATCTACTATTTTTTGATCAAATTGAGATCGATATAGTAGAGGAGCTGTGGGACATTCGTGGGTGTTGGTGACATTGAGATAGGTAATGAACATTCAATTTGAGTTTTTTATTTATTTTTGGAAGTGTAAATTAACTAAGGGATTGGTTTTGTTTGTGATTTCAAACTAAAGATTGATTTGATCGCGAGATGGAGAAGAGAGGTGAGGAGGTGAAGTTTAATTGAAATCAATAAAAAAATAATGATGGGAGAAACAAAGGCATTGAAGAAGAAAAAGGTGGTTGAGGGAGATAACTAGGGGGTGGTTTGGGGAAGACAATGATGGAGGAGGGAAAGATCTAGAACTAAAAAAAAATCGACTAAAATGGAACAGTGAGTTTTGTTTTTCAGTAAGAGAGACGAGGAAGGGGATGACCTCAGATCGGGCCGAATTGGGTTTGGCTCAGTTGAGCAGAACCGGACTTAGTTCAGGGATCAAACCCCTTCCCCTTAATTTAAATAAAAAATATTTTAAATTTTGAAAAAATTAAATAAAATCTCTGAAAAATTGAGAAAATTCAGAATAAGAGAATGTTTGGATAAATTAATTGAAATTAAGGATTTTTATGAAAATTGTGGATTTTAGGATTTTTTTGAGGATTTATATTGGGTATTTTTTCTTGAAATGAGTGTTACGACACTGATAATTCAAAAAATTTGGAAAATTGTTTAAAGGTCTAATCAAGTTTTTCTCGATCCCAAACCATAACTTGCTACTAAAATTGGAATTCGGACGTCTGAGGATTTAATTTGGAATGATTATGGGGTTTTCGAATCGAGACGGAACAAATTAAAATAAATAAATTAAAAGAATTGTGCAATGATTTTGGAGTCTTATCGGACTTATAAATGATTTGTAGGATCACAATTGGAATCCTGTATGGACTAGTTTACCGACTCGGAGCGCAAGGGAGTTGCGGTATCACATTTGTAAGGTTAAGTATATCTCATAGTAACATTTACATTGTATGATTATAATTTCGTATAAATTGCATTGATCATTGATATTGCTTCTTTTATTGTACACTCATACATAGGAGGGAGGATAAGGTCGATTCGAGTCTCCTTATAGTGTTTACTATACCGTGGTTATAGGGGAGAACACTATATTATGCTTGAGAGGCCGGAGTCACTGATACTTTGCATGACTTGGTTATCATTAGATCTTATTGAACCAGATTGTACCCACATAGTTTAGAAAAACGAGACTCATTTGGTTATCCACTTTGTGCATGAGTCCTTATTACTATTTACTTACCACTTTTGGAAGATGTTATCAGATTATGGTCGGATAACAAAAACGGGATGGACTCACAATTATATTTAAATTCTTTGTATTTTATTGTTCATTTAATCTCTTTGATTATTATGCATTTGATTATTACATGTGTACTAGATAGTGTGGGGTTTACTTATCTAACGTTTGTAGTTTTTATAATTGGGTAATGACTGGTTCTAGTGGCGACAATAGAAAGGGAAAGCTTTTCGACTATTTGTGACTTATTCAATTTGGTTTTCTCAATGTATATATTATTTTTAATATAATACATTGTATAAATGGGTTTTGGGGTTCATATGTGATTAGTATCTCTTTTGGAATGGTTGTAATGGTTTTGGGATGAATTGAGATAATTTTGGAGCTAAGGTAATATTAGTTTAAAGATTTTGAAAACCTGAAATAGGTTAGAATGAATAAATAGTTTTTGTTAATGCAATATATATTGTTCTTAGTGGATTGTGAGTCCTTTAGCATTTCCACCTAGCTGAGCAGGTTTTGTTGAAGATTTTTGAAGGCTGAGTTTTCTGATGTAGGCTTCAAAACAGATGAGATGTCGTTAAAAAGTTTTACGAAATTTTGAGATAATTTTATTAATCTAAATGAACTTCGAGGTTTGAGATTTACTTTTAGAATCATTTATGGTTGATAAAGTATTATATTTGATGAATACAACTATTGATTTTATTATTTATTAATATTGAGATCTAGGCTGCTAGATTATCAGGGGATTAAGGTTATTTAAGGCAGTCAGATGCCCTAATTAGCTGGAGTCTGACAACCACTATACTCATCGTCATTTATAATTAAACAATTTAAGACACAATCAGAAAACTCAATACTTTTTTTAGAAGTCATTTGATTGTTTTCAACCGTGGTTATTTTCCTATTTTACTTTTTGTTTTATTTTGCAAAGAGACAATACTTTGCTTCAAAGTATTTTATTTTAGTAGAAATCGACTAGACAACTTGACTAATCCAATCACAATCACATCGTGATTTTTAAGTCAAAACTCATATTGTCTAATCAATTTCTATTTTTGAAAACTTTTTTTCCTTTATTTTTTATTGAGACTATTTAGGAAAGCAACTCTCAGTTGGTTATGAATCAAAGTAATACTCTATAGAATAGTTCTTCCCTAATTACTAATTTAACCAGTACTAACCACATTTTAAAATCTAAGATAATCCATATTTTGTGCTTTCCATAATTCTCAATTTCATTTCAAGTTTACCAAACAATTTTCAATTGTTTGAGACTTAATTTTAGTTTATTCTAACATTTCCTAAGCGTTTCACAATTTTAATAGTTTGATATTTACAATTTCAAAGGAATCTACGTTAAGTACTTACATTCCTGAATCATTAAAGCTCATTTCTCAACCAATTTCTCATTGATTTCGTAACTAATAACTTTCATATGTGATATTTGTACCGAACTACTTACAAGACATTTGTGTGTTCGAACTTCATAAGTCTATTTCACATACAATCACGCTCAGTTTCATTTTAGAAGTCTATTCTTCCTTTAACTCTCTGTTTTTAACCTTACTCGTCATATCTCATGATTTAAGTATTGAACTGACAAGGAAAATAAACTTCCTATAGCATATATGACAAAAATATATATAATTACATAACAAGCATAACACAATAACCAAATATCCCAACTCACATTCACTTCCCAAATAATCGTGCTCAATCACTCTTTGGTTCCAAACAAAAGTTTTCCTCAATTGAGCTAAACGTAAGGTCTAATACCAAGTTTGTCAGGGCCCGTCTCATTAAGTCCTGACTTAGCCGAATTTCCCTAATTAGGTATCTAATCTATTCAATTAACTCTAAACTCAAAATAATTTTTATTTTAATCCTTAATAATACTCAAAAACTAAATTAATATCCTTAATGAAACTCAATTCATGATTTTTTTAAATTAAAGCAAATTATGAAATAATATGGATTATTGACTATTCTCCATATTTTGTAATAATTTCGGCAGCACCTCCCTAAAAGTGTCATACCTGAAAGCTTTCACCTAATAGACAACAAAATTGGAGAGAGACCAAAAAAGACTCGCAACTCCCCTCAGTTCACAATATATATATATATATATATATATATATATCAAATACAAATTTATTAACTAACTTAAAGTCTCCAATATCTTAATTTTAATTTTACAATTCCAAAATAGATCAAAATTAAAACATAAACTTCTCAACTTATTTTAAACTAACTTAGGAGACTCTCATAACCTATGTGAGAGTATTTCACATTCTACAGTCACCCCAAAGCCCTAATCAATATATATATATAGTGATTACAACAAGAAAATTAAACTTTAAACTTGAAAGTAATCACCAAAAGTCTTCGAGTCTTGTCCATTCTTCCTCGTATTCCTACAGAAGCTAACATCATAAAAAACAACTCAAGATGTCAGGTAAGTAAACTCCTACATTGATTTGTTCTCCTGCAAATGTTAGTCCAAATATATGGAGAAATGTAATTGCATTTCCAAATAACAACAAATTTATATAACAATGTGAATCCCTCATTTCCAGTTCAAAGCTTACTAATAGGTTGGCCACCCCAAAAGTGAACCTAAAATTGTACTACGAGTTCAATGCATGCTCGCCGAAAAACTTGCGTGCCCTGGGTCTTCCGTCCAATCTATCTGGTCAGGAAACCTAGCTTCGAGTGTCGTTCGTGAGCCGTAGCACTAACAAGCCATTATTCGGAATGACATGAAAACATGACCAAGAATGATATGAAATGCAATGCAGACTAAACACAAATGCAAGTACAAAGATAAATTTCATAAATAGTATATACCACTATAGGGTTTACTTACAGTCCAATCAACTTGAAATCGATATCGAAGCCTCACTCGCTTGTTCCCTGACTTTCACGTACATCCATATGTCCTATTAAATCATAATTTCACATTTTAGAGTTACAACTTTTTTTTTAATACTTCAAATTCCATTTTCAATTTATAACGGGATTAAAACTCATTTTCAAACTCTCAAATAATCTTCACACATGTTTTCTCGTGGTTTAATCCCCTAAATAAACAATGGTGTATTCGATTAGGATTTTAATAGAATTTTGGTTACTTTTATAAGTGAATGACTTTTATGAAGTATTATGATTTTCACAAACTTTTAAAAACTTTGATAAACTTTTATGTAGACTTCATTTTGATGACTTTTTTTAATATATAAGATTTTTAGTGACTTTTGTGAACTTCTTAAACAAGATTTTGATGATACTAATAGATTTTTGTAATTTTCACAATGAAACAAATATTTTGCACTTTATTATAAAATAATAATTATATATATTTTTTCTTAAGAACTATTACTAATTTTTTAAAAAGTATTTTTGTAATTTAATAAAAAAATTATATAGACATATTAATGAATTACTCTCAAGGTGGTAGCATAACAAATAAGTAAATAAACATCAACATAATAAATAGGTAAATAAATCATCCATTAGTGGCAGAAAAGAACCAAGTAAGATCATTGGAAATATTTTTTTTATAGGAAAGATCATTAGAAACATTAGTTTAAAAGTTTTGCACTTTATTTTTAGTTAACTTAAGTAAAAAAATTATATTTTTTTCCTTAAGAATGATAATTTAAATTTTAAAAAATGCACTTCTTTCATGTAAAAAAATTACACGCTTATTTTCTCTAAAAATAATAATTCTACACTTTTTGATATTATAATAATACACTTAATAAACGAAACTTATTTGTCAGAAAAAACCTCTCAAAAACATATTGTGATGGAAAAATGAGATTTTGTTAATAATGACATTATTTTCATTTTCATCAACATAGACATTATAGTATAATGGGTGAGCAATTAAAAATAATAATTCTACACTTTTTAATGTTATAATAATACACTTAATAAACGAAAGTTATTTGTCAGAAAAAAAAAACCTATCAAAAACGTATAGTGATGGAAGAATGAGATTTTGTTAATAATGACATCATTTTCATTTTCATTTTCATCAACATAGTGTAATTGGAGAAGTCGATAAAAATAATTAATAAGAAAAGACTTTGTGAACAATGATGTCCTTATTGATGAATGAGACCAACAAAAATTAAAAGTCTCTAAAAGTTTCTGGGTTGAGGTGAGGAGAAGTTGAAGATTTCTTTATGTGTATTTTTATGCAAAAAGTCTATAAAAAGTCAAGATTTGTAACCAATCTACAAAAATCACCAAAAAATTAAATACACCTTACTTTTATAAACTCTTTAAAAGTCTAAATTGAATACCCCTAAATTTTTATATACTTTTTACAAGTCTATAAAAGTTCGAATTGAATACACCTTACTTTTATAAACTCTTTAATTTTTATATCATTTTTAGTCATTAAAAGTAATCAAAAGTTTATTAAAATCTCAATTGAATAAATCCCAAAAAATCTAAACTAGTTGTTAGGCTCCAAAAAGGATTTTAATAACCTATTTAGTCTCATAATAATCTATAACTCGCCTATGCATCTAAATTTGGGTTTATAACTCAAATAGCAACTCATAGGCCGAGCCTATTCTAAATTTCAATTAGAAACCTTGAATGAGTCTCGACTCAATTCAATTGAATTACTTACTATACCATTCATCTCCCTTGGATCATTAAGCCATTACACCATGTTTTGAACTTCAATTAAGGTCTCAATGTGGCTCATTTACAATATGCTAAAGTTATTCGGTAAGGAATTCCGAAGAAGAACTCAACATAATTTCCAACTAGTCTCATAAACAAGACTCCAAACCAGTAATAAACATTGCTAATATAGGACATAGAACCCAATTTCTATCAAAACATGAATTTAAATATGTTGATTTCATCAATCAATTCCCTTTTCCCTAATTCAATGAAATTCAATCATAGGTTTTCGATCAACTTCTCATTCTTTTTCAAATTTTATTTCAAAATCCTCCTCACTTTTTACTCTCCAGTGCTATGGCGTCGACAGAGCTGAAGCTCGGCCTCGCCTAGCACTTAGCGTCTTGCCCTTGGGAGACCCAGGGCATTCCTTGAGCTATCTTAGGGATTGGCCTAGGCAGAACCCCGACCTTCCCTTGGTTTGGCAAGACAGTGCCCTTCTTTGCAAGGCTCTATCTTTCCATGGCTGGAACGTCCTGGGCAGTGCTAGTGCACTGCCTTGGGACCTCCTTAGGCCATCTTAACAGGAGCTGTTGCTGCTGCGTTTTTTTTTCATCGATTCTTTATTCCATAACTTACAAGATACTTCATCATCTCCCCAAATCAACAGTTCAACATCATCAAAACAACAAACATTCAAAACACAGAGAGGAGAAGATGACAACGAATAGAGAGGAGGGTGTGTAGTGAAGAAGCCATTGAACAGTGGGAGAGCGTGCAATGATGGAAACGAGTTGATCGAACGAGAGAGAGAGAGAGAGAGGCTTGCGGTTTAGGGAAAGAATCGGAACAAGGGTTTCTATTTAATCTTTTTTTTACTGTTTCATTGTTTTAATAACCAAATGTCCATTTTTCCCTTTATAACTTAGCTATTCATATACTTCTCCAACTACCCTTTTGGTCTTTTTGCATTTATTTATAATTTTCATTATTTTCTTAATTTTTGACTCAATGAAAACCTCAAAAAACACCCCAAATTCGACAAAAATGGGGGAAATAACCCGAAGCGCTATGTTGCACTCGTACAACACGTCTCGAAATAATTCAAGTTGATTTTGCAATTAAATAAAATATATTACACTCATTAGACACACAACACACAAAAATAAAATATACCTTATGATCTTTGGTCCAACACACATGGGTCTCACCACGGATTCCTTAAAACAATTTCAAACCCAAAATTTTTAATTAGTTGATTAATCAAGGTTTAAAAACTCTCAAATTTCACAGCAAAATAATTTTCTAACTCCGCCCTTGGAAGTCACGTCATACAATATTTCTTCCATTGGAGGTGGCGCCCCTAATTAGATCTATAAGTTCTGGTTCCATATAAAGAATTATACATATAATTAATGGGAATTGTTAGATCTTTCAATTGTTTATAAATATTGAAGTACGTAGATATTGACACCCATGATCGTTATCTGTATATCCAGAAATCTTAGGCTTCTGATAAGTCGTCGTTTGTGCTATATTCTAAGGTGATTTTACCACTAATTTAATTGCTTTTATCACCATTTACGTTGTTAAATCGTTTTTTTCTTTTTCTGTTTACAGGTCAAAAACAGGCTCTTATACAAAAAAGTGATTTCCGCATAAATTCAGTCTAAAAACTGAAAATAGGCCAGATATCTCAGTACAAAGCCAAATTACCAAGGAATCACTTAGCTAGATTGCAGGATGCTCATTAGAAACGTTGCGGGTAAAGCCTTGTGAAGTCCTTGGAGAAATACGAATCTCGTATATCGAGGAAAACCTTAACGCTTTCATAGCGATTTCATTTGTATGTAAGGCGCTGGCACATTGCTAGGCTCGATTCGGAACATAACTAGGCAGGATCAGAGTATCGCGATGATGTTGTAGAGATTTCCCATCTATTTGGCATTTTTGTACGTACGGCGCTGGAAAGATCTGTATATTGTTAGTTTCTAATTCAGTCATTTCTCAAGATTTCCGTTTAGATCTTATTCATTCCTATTCTGACTATAATTAGGAGATCCCAGAACGGCGAAAAATATGTAGAGAGAATTCCATATAGAATTCCAGAAAACAAGACTTTAGTGTTAGGTTTTACTTTTGAATTCTTATGCGGAGACGTCTTGTTGGGATTCAACCATTCGACCCTTGTAAGTTTTTATTTTGTTTTTATGTTTTACAAACTGATTTATTGATTGAATAAATTCTAGAGTTGTTTTTTTTATAATAAGTGGCTAAGTTCCACTATCTAGGCTAAGGTGTTTGAGTTCTAGGGATTTATAGGATTCGAGAGGTTTATGCACTTCAATCCTTAATTTGTTTATTACCTGTTTTTGTATTCCTAATTGCATTGCTATTTTGAGGTTTTTAATTATGGTTTTAAATCTTAAGTTTCCCCTTTTTTTATGAAAGTACACGTGCACGGTGATTACGGTTAGAGAATATCATTAGTGATCCTACCACCACTTGACAAGGGGAATCACGTTAGGTGGTGAGTGGGGCCTTATCTGTTGGCAACCTGTTTGCCCATGTGCAGTTGTGATATGAGATGGATGGCTGTGGTTTGTAGTTTCTATACGTGATAGGTGGACAATTCAACTTTAGTTATCACTCATGATAGATGTTTTCACGGTTCGCTAATGCTGTTAATTTGTTGAAAGCCTACGACATATCTGGTGGTTTTGCAGCTTTAGTTAATATATGGTTGTGTCGCACCCTTTCACTTACATGAGGATAATGAGGTGACGAGAGTCACTATAAGCATGTTTATGAGAATTAGTACTAAGATAAACATTTGATAAATCGATGATCAAATATGTTCCCTAGAATGTCAATTCACGCTTTAGTCTAGAGTCTTTTATTTATTGATTTCAATTTTGAAGTGCTTTATTTTACCTGCATTTGATTTCCTAGCATAATTTTGTTTTTATTTTAAAAAACCCCCATTTTTCTCAGAACCTAAAAATGAACATCCCAGTCCCTGTGGGACCGACCTCGTACTTGCCTCATTACAAATTAATTGTAGCCGGTGAAATTGAAACTATTTTTGGTGTTGCACGACACGACATCAATTTTTGGCATTATTGCCGGTGATTGTTGCTAATTGTTTTCTTTTAAGTTTTTAGTTTTTGGCATCATTTTCTGCAGATTTATTGGTTCCCTACGATCCAAAAATTGATCGGACAACCAGTAGAATACAGAGCAAGAACAGTCAAGGGTGGCTATGGAGGATAATGTGATAAATTAGAATCCTACAGTTGTGCAGGCTGCTGGGCTGAACAACCAGTAGAATGCAGCGCAAAGAACCAAGGCAGGAAAGGGAGTTCACTTTCAAAGAAGTGAACCAACATTGAGGAGGCTCGTTACCACTATGTATTGAGTATACGACTACTGCCAATGGTCAGTTCGAGTTGTAGTCAGGATTGATAAATAAGCTGTTTGACTTTCATGGGAAAGAGAATGAGGATTTTAAGAAGTTCCTCATAAAGTTTGAGATGGTGGTAGCAGGCATGAAGCCTGCTACAGTTTATGGCAATCTAGTGAGACATAAGACATTTTCTTTCTGTCTTAAGGATGATGCACTGGATTGGTTATTCCACTTATCAACCACTTCCCTCAGAAACTGGAATGAGCTACATTAGAAGTTTCAAGATGACTATATGCCAGCCAAGAGGATCACTTAGCTTAAGAAGTATATATCCTACATTATCATGAAAGATGATGAGTTGTTGTCATAGTACTAGGAGAGATTCAAAAGATTGAGCAGGGCATGTCCTCAGCATGGTCTCAAAAAAAAATCTCTAATGGAAAGCTTCTATAAAGGGCCCACGTACAATGAGAAAAGGATTCTCGATACAATGTGCAATTGTAGTCTATCTGATATCACATCGATTGTTGCTAGGGGATACATAGAAAAGGTTGCTAACTAAGCTAATCAGTATGGATCGACCAATAAGAGACGAGGGACTACGATATCTTCAGGGCATAGTAGACTTAAGAACAAGCTATCAGAGCTTAATTCTATGGTCAAATAGATGATGGTGGAAAAGGGCAAAGCAAAAGCTTACAGGATTTCCTCTAAGCCGAATCATTTTATATACGAGTGTCCTCAGTTATCCAATGATGCTATAAAAGTAAAGGCAGCAGGGCAGCTTCTAGGACCACCAACATGGCAATTTGGACAACATAATAATTTTTATAAGGGAATGACAAAAATCTTTAGTTCAACTATGCTGCCAAAATTCAGAACTACCAGAATTTTATGCATAAAGGATAGCCATCGCCGGTAGCACCATAGAGCCAACCACCTCATCCACAAGGACCAACCTTAGAGAGGATGATGAAGTAGTTGATCCTATCACAGCAGCAGCACGAGGCTAGGACTGAAACTTTGATCAAGGAATTGTAGGCTAGGTTATCTGGCATGTCAGCTTAGATAGGCCAAGCAAGTAACTAAGGAAAGTTGTCATCTAGCCAGTCTCAAACTCTAATATGCATGTGAATGTTATTTCACATGTCAACGCATCATCTATTATAGAGGAAGCTAAGAAGAGTACTAAAATAGGAGGATGGATTAATACCATCGAGCACAGGGCACCATTTCCTTAAAAAATGTATCCGAATAGGTATCCATTCATTACTAAGGACCAATTCGAGGAATACGTGGAAACCAAGACAGAGTTGAAGGAGAAAGGGAAAATCCAGCCTTGCAAGCCATTCGACATCACAAGACTTTTTGGGTGGGAAAAGGAGACTATCATAGCAGGTAATATAAATACACCATAGAAATTTGGTGATCCATGTATATTTAGCATTACATGCACAGTAGGAGGTTAGCATGAAGAAAATTCCATGTTTGACTTAGGTGCATCCATAAATATAATGACATCGTCTATTTTCTAATCTATGAATGATCAAGCTTTAAAGCGTTTTGACATAACCATACATTTAATGGACGGATCTTCAATCTGACTCATTGATATGTAGGAATATGTGACTATCCACGTCAAGAACCTAGACTTTTCTATTGATTTTTATGTCATTGATGTGGAGGATACTTCAGTGTCCAAACTTACTTCGGTTGTGTTAGGGAGGCCTCTTATGAAAATGACAAGAGCTAAAATTGATGTGTTTAGTGGTAATATTTCACTCGAATATGATGATAAGGTAGTTCATTTTACCGTTTCTAACTATTTTGGACTTACCCTCTAATGTTTCCACTATATTTTCAGTTTTGTCCCTTACTGATGATGATTTGCAGGATAGTATGGAATTCTTCATAGAACATTTGAAAAAAATGGACATGAAAGAGAGAAAGAGAAGAGAAAGAGTACCTGAAGGTTAGGAGTTGACACATAAATACCAACCTAGGGAGATTTATAGCGCCAGACAGAAGGTAGAACCACCTGCATGCATTTATATCTCATGCATTTTTTAAGAAGTGAGCCTAATAGTGAATTCAGCATCATCGACACGGGAGCATTCGAGAAAATCGTTTCTATGAAACTTATGCAGAAAGTTGTGTTGGAAATCACGGAGCACACCCCAAGACAAGGTTGCTTTTCTAGCAAATGGTGCACCTATGGAGTGAGACTTAGAGACCTAGAGGTTTTTGCAAACTTCTCAATTATTGATGAAGGGTTTCGTAAGATCAACACCATGTTGTTTAGGATTTCATTCCTCTACACGGCTAAAGTCAACATTGATGTCTACAATGAAAATGTCACATTCAGATTTAGTGACAGAAATGTGCTTTATAGCAATGGCAGGTTGTGCATGAAGAATGAGCATTGAACTATCAAGCATCATAAAATGTCTACACTATCAGCCAATGAAAGGAAGCCCTTAATTGATGCGATTAACTTAGACTCCGACTAGTCCAAGGAACTAGTAACATTGGACCATTAACGTTAAACATCGGTGCTTCATAGGTAGCCGCCCACATTCATTCATTTGTTTTCTTAGCTATTTTGCATGAACTTGGTTTAATTATTTTGAGTTTGAATAAACTTTTGATTTGAATAAGTTGATTTGGGTTAGTTCAATTAGAGGAGTTAAAGTTTGATGGAATTGGATTCCTATCATTAATACCTCTAAATTTTGCTAAAACACGATAATCGATTGGATATTTGTGGAATGTTTTGCGCGCATTAAAGTCTGAACAACTTTTAGCGACATAATTCAGGGCAGGTATACGTTAATTTAATGCATTGACAAGACATCATTTGCATATACAAAGAGGTGCACATTAGAGATTTTTTGGGAATTAATCTCTTTTTCGAGGCCAGCGATGTCACATCGCCATAATGTTGTACATAAATCGTGTGGGGACACTGAGCGAATATTCCAAATTTGGAATATTCTATTTTTAGGCCCAGTGATTTCTTAGCAATATCTGAGCGCTATAGGTCATTTTAGGAACTTTTCTGAATTCGCCCGCGATTCCACAACGCCGTCACATTTGTACGTACGACGTAGAGCTCAAATTCAGGTTTTTAAAAAAGGGGCAGAACCCTATTGTCATGTTGCCCATAGAAACCCTACTGATTTTCTAACGTCCAAAAGCCTTAAAAAACCCACTTCCAGCCACCAAATCCACCGATTCCAAGCTCCAATCTTACTCATTTTTTATTCTTCATAGAGCAAAGATCGTTTTAAGCCGCGAAATCGTAAGATTGGCAAGAGCTGCGATGAAACCGCGAGCTAGGCCAAGAAAGCTCCCTTGAGCTCTTGGAACTCAATCCCAAGTAGGCAACGCCCCGGTTTCGCCTTGATTTTTCAATTCCTTATCAAGTGTTCATCGACCAAAATTTGAGTAAAATGTTTGTTCTATGAGTCAAATTGTTTGCCAGAACCATATGGATTTTGTTTGTTAGTTAATTCGGAGTAATCTGGTTAGATTACTTGCGATTTTTGGTGGATTTTGAAAATTTAAATTTTTCAAAGAGGGCCTATGTTTCTTGGAAAATTAGGGATTTCGGATCTAATTTTCGATATTTAGTGTTTTAGTGGCTTTGAATTGATCTATATTGCATAGATTAAGTTTGAGGGAAAGTGCGGGAATGTTTATTAAAAGTTGAACTTCAAAAGTTTGGTTTTTGTTGAAAATTCATCGACACCATCGACGCTTTAGGTCATTCAATTTTGGGGTTTGATAGTGCATGTATATGCAAGTTGATGGACTAATTGGAATGATAGTTGCATCTATGTTTGTTGATTTGAGTGTTTGTGTGATTTATAGACTTTGAAAATAGTTTTTAACCAAATTTTTTTGAAATTTTATTCACCTTAGATTTTGAATGCCTGGAGTCATTTTGAGCATCCTTTTGTATTTTGAACTCTATGTTCTTTGGTTTACCCAATGTGATGGACTGATTTGCCCATGATTTCATGATTCAGATTTTTATAGCGTTTTTTGTTTGTTATGTTGTTCTTTTTGTGCTATAGAGAGAAGTGCAGTGGATCTGTAGGACCTAAACAAAGGAGAGGTAGTCGGTTACCTCCTCTTATACCTAGAGCCCAGCCACCTAGAGCACCCGCCTTTTGACCCATTTAGATTTGTGAGCAAGTTAGTTGTAAAGAGGTACGAAAGTGACCTCAATATTAAGAACATGAAACCTTTAGCTGAGATGGGGGTTGGGACAACAACTTCTAAATATGAGAGGAGAGTCACATCCATCATCAGAGAGAGAGGTTAAGAGTTCTTTACTAGGGATTACCAGACATTGACTAGACCATTCCATGACCCAGACTTGATACAGGGATGTGAAGAAATAGTTTACAAGTTTTTAGGTAAATGGACACGCTACCCATCGTAGCTTGAGTGTCAGAGTCTAAAGAGTCCAGGTTGACTATAGTGTCCATACTATTAATGCCTTCAAATGCCTACCTTTTTTTGAGGACTTGGAGATTTCTGAAACCCCCACTTACGCTACACCCATGACTCTCGCTACCCATTCGAGCATCTCTCACTTTTCTTCAAACCATGACTACCTCTTCTTCTCAGCATCCTAAGCACCTGGTTAAGACCTACTTTAGGAAAGCTCTTAAGGCATGGTCTTACTTTATCGATGCATTTCTCTACCCCACCACATGGCATGATGATGTGACACAGCCCCAATCTGCGATGCTTTATCATATATAGGCACGTGTTCGTCGCATCCATGTAGGGAGATAAATGTTCGAGGTTATCAAAGAGAAATGGAGACGAAGAAGAATGAGATTTTTGCATTCCCTCTTCTTATCAATAATTTGTGCCGACGAGGTAGAGTTCCTCTCGATGGTCTACTGTTTGACATCCATCCATATCCGACCATTTACCGTGAGGATATCTTTGGATACGAAAATCTATAGGAGATGGATTCTAAGGATGAGCATGAATGTGCATCAGAGATAGACAACAGCAGCAGGAGACCCAGGCCAGGAAAGCCGCGAGGAAGAGAAGAGGAGCACCAGCCCCAGCGGGGGGAGCTTCTTCATTTGCACCACTACCACCAGGAGGAGTACCGGGACAGATGTCCCAAGAGGTGATTATTATCCATTATCAATGGGAGATCAGTTGTTTCTTGTATCATGATCACATGTGGAATCGACATGTGCATGATCACCCTCCACACCAAGCTCCACCGACACAAGATAGTTCAATCAATAATATGGCAGACTACCAAGTTTATTGGGCATACGAGGAGTATGGAGCACCCTCACCTTCCCACTCTTCACACAGTATGCATATACTTTTCCAGAACCCACAGCCTAGTGAGCAATAGCAAACAGCTCCAGCGAGTCTGAGAGTTGATTATTTTTATCTTTGTGTGTATTTTGAGAGCGCGAAACTAAGAAACTTGTTATTTTTGTAATATATTTAAAGGAGATATTGTATGATGATGTTGTATGTTGTACTATCACCATATAGCACATCATTTGCATGCATTTTTTGCTTATCCATGTACTTATTTCACGCCATTTCATCTCATTCCATTTTTTATTTTCCATTATTAGATTTCACTTGTCTTTTGGAATGTGTATTAGATGTCCTACTTTCATGAACCTTGATGAAAAGGTTCAGGATAAGTTTGGGGTATGCATGTATGCAGGTTTGATAGAATACATGGATGAACCATAAGGATTTAGGTAAATTTTTTGCGATTTCAATTTTTTTTTGGATTTTCTTGCGAAATTTTGGTAATACAATTTCATTTTATTCATTGGATAGATGGATTGGTAGGTTGTGTACACTTTCCGTATTTGGGAATTCTTTATTTTTTTTTTGTTTATATCCATTTTTTGAGCTTAATGCGAATGCCCAGTTCTACCTTACAACAATGGTTGACAATTTGAGAATTCATATATGGATTGATGTTGCTAAAATAGACAAGACCTTAGGTAGAGCATAGGTGAAAAATCATGTTCTTGTCATTAGTCTACTAACTGAGTCTATACCAAAGATTGCTAGTGTAGAGTCGAGGCTCTATGCTAGATATGGAAGCAAGTAGAAGGTCACATTAGAACAAGAGTCAACTAAATCTCTACAGATTTCAAGATAGTTTTGCATCCATATGAAAGTAAGTATTAACTTAAGAATAAGTTAGCCTAGTTGAGCCAAACCAACCTAATTTCTTCATCACCTATTATGAAACCCATAACCCAAAAGCCTTATAATCTTTTTACCTACATTGGAAAGCTAACTTAATCATAGTGAAAGTGAGAAGTGCTAACGTGAGTTTTTAAATAAAAAATAGAGTGTCCCACAGGTTCCACAGGAAAAGTAGCAGGGAATCTAGTGGTGGAAAAAAATGAGAAAAAGCAAAATCTACTAGAAATGAAGCAGGGACCGTATTTATATATATATATATATATATATTTGAAAAAAATAGAGAATATATATAAGTGAAATGAATAAAATCGGAAGTCTATAAAAACTCCTCAAATAAAAAGATTTAGCTCGAGTGCTTGTAGGTAGATTAAGTAAGTCTTTTCAATGGATTGAATCCTTTAATATCCATTTCCTTATCACCCCAGCCGAGCCAAAATAACCCTACAGAAAGTCCTATTGACCCCAAATGATGTTTTGAATGTGTTTGTGAAATGGTTGTATAAGTTTCTATTTGTAGAATCTTGGTATTCAATGCCCTATTTAGTGATTAAGTTTTTGGATTGTTAAAAGTTTCGAGGTAACTCGTGATTAATACATGGCTTTAGTCTCGACAAGGCCTAGTATTTTATGGAGTATTCCTCGGGAAAGTGGCCAAAATACATTGACTCGAAATAACTGATAAGTCAATAATTAGACATATTTTATAGCGTAATTTAGGTAAATTTTAGATGAAAAAGATGATATTACACTTGGTATTCTCTTGTTTTGGTGATTTCACGATTTAAATAGAAAAAATAAAGAAATGGAAGAAAATGGGATTAAAAGTGAAGAATTTAATGACGAGTGGTTTAGAGACAATTTGTTAAAGTAAAGATAATTTGGAGTCTTTCGAAGTGTTCTTGGTGTTTGGCATTGAAAAGCAAGTTTGTATGCACTTCAAGACAGTTGGGTGGGACCCATATTGATCCGTGTTGATGCTATGATGGTTTAGAGGAAGTTTGGTGGTGCGTTAGTTAAGAAAAGACTAAAAAAATGACTAATATAACTTATTCCTACAGTTTGTTCAACTACCATCTGATTAGCCTTGAGACATGCATTCTACAGTTGATCAAGAGAGAGGTGCAACCGAGTAACGCAGGAAGGAGACATACTTGAGTCACTTAGTCACCAGAGCCGTTGGTCAAGCCTTGAGATTCGCACATCAAATCAGTTTAGATTAGAAGTGAAGAAGGCTTCGATCATCCTCGAGATTCGTACTTGCACACTCCGAGATTAACGCCGAATTTGGTGACCAAATTCTTTCATTTTTTCAACTGTTGATCTTCCTTGAGATGTGCGTTAGCATGAGGTCCCAAATTGATGCACGACTTCTTCAACACCTCTTGCCCACCAGTGCCTTTCATGTGTCGCTCTCCTAGCTGCCTACTACGTTAACACAAGACCCAGCAACCAATCCAAATCCGCCACATAAGCCAGACCAGTAAATATAGCCAATAAATACATGCCACGTGTCCGAGACTCTAACAACAAATCAACTACAACCATCAGATTCTCCTAGGCTGATGATACACCAATTAACCCACGAAATTCACTTTCTCTCTCTTCTAGAAACCAAATCGAAGGGTTATATATATAGACTTTAGTGTTTTGTTTAGTATCTTCTTCTCCCGCGACCAATAAATTTCTCTGTTCTTTTATTATTTTTAATGGAGTTTAGTTTTTATTGAGTTTATGTTTGAAGCTTCATCGAAGCGTTGATTTATTTAAAAAGTATTTATTTATTAATCATGTCTTTCAATTATATCATTGCATTGTTTATTTCCAGCATGAATGAGTAGTTTGTTAATCTAAATAAACCCTAGCAACGTAGTATACTTTGGACTGATATATAGTTATAATTAAGGAATCATGAACTTAATGCTTTAAATATATTAATACACGTTAATCACAGATTTAATAAGTTATTTTTGCGTATTACAACTAACGAAGATTAATATTGCATGCATAGTCATGATTATGTGTTGTGGTATTTTGATTTTGATTCTATGTCTATAGTTATTAACAACAATTATAGAAGTAGTAACTAGAATTAATCTATAGGTCATTTCTTGAGTGGATGTCTTAGGTGATTATGTTATAAGTTGTTTATTATGCAGCTTCGATTAATATTGGCTTAGATTATGCATCATTTTCATTAAGTGTAATGTTATCGTATTTCTACGATGTTGTGTTTTATCCAATGGGTAGATTTACAATGATAAGAATGTGACATTTTCGTTGAATTTAGGTAAAACGGTGGCTGGCTAAAGGCTATGAACCAATTATGAAGTAGGATTTAATGATTCCAAGATTCCATATGTGTTATGATTATAGCTATGATATGAAGTGATGGTATGTTCTAGTGTTTGAAATGTAATCCGAGTATATTATATTGTCTAGTGAGGGTTTGCTTAGATGTTTGTTTATTTATATTTAATTAAATTTGAATATTGTTTAATTTAATTTGTATTTGAATTGTTTAAATTAATTTAGTTATTTTGGTTATTTAAGTTGGTAATCATAGTTTTTAATTATTTAATATTTTTATTCCCGTCTAATTAGATTAACTAAATTAATAAAAACCAAAAAAATTAATTTCCTTTGAAGTTTAAGAAATCCCTGTGGAGATGATATCCCACTTATCACTACTACAAGTAATAAATATAGAAAAAAAAATTATTAATGTACACAATCGACACGTGTCAGTAACCGATTTTGCTTAAGTGTTCTCGTTCCCTATTTGGCAAATTTTATGAAAATTTGGACAAAACCATTTAAGTTAGAGTTAGGCATTAGAAAAGCTTAAATGTATGTTATGTATGAAAGTTGATTATCTTATGCTCCTTTGCTCGGGATGGGCAATTGTCTAAGTTGGGGGTATTTGATAAGTCGTTATTTGTGCTATATTTTACTGTGATTTTACCACTAATTTCATGACTTTTATCATCATTTATGTTGTTAAATTGTCGCTTTATGTTTTCAGGTAAAAAACATGCTTTTATACAAAAAGGAGTGATTTCCACAGAAATTCAGTCAAAAAGCTGAAAATAGGCCTAATGCATTAGTAGAGATTTCAATACAAAGGCAAATCGCCAAGGAATCGCTAGATCAAACTTGGTTGGATTACAAGAAGCTCACTATAAACTTTGCGGGTAAGCCTTGTGAAGACCCAAGAGAAAGTTGAAGCTCGTGTTTCAAGAAAAACCTCAGTGCCTTTATAAAATTTCATTTGTACGTAAGACGCATGCGCATCATTGGGCTCGACTCAGAACATAACTGGGCAGAAACATAGTATCACAACGATGTTGTAGAGATTTATTAGCGATTTGGCATTTTGAACGTGTGGCACCGGAAAGATCCGGTTATTGTTAGTTTTTAATTTGGTCGTTTCTCAAGAATTTTGTTTGAATCTTATTCAATCCTATTCCTACTATTAAAAGGAGTCCCCAGAATGATGAAAAATATATACAGAGAATTCCATATAGAATTCTAGAGAGCAATACTTTAGTGTTAGGTTTTACTTTTGAATTCTTGTGCAGAGACGTCTTATTGAGATTCAACCATTCGGTCTTTGTAAGTTTTTATTTTTTTTATATTTTATATTCTAATTTATCAATTGAATAAATTTCAAAGTTGTCTTTTTGATAATGAGTGGCTAAGTTCCACTATTTAGGCCTAGGTGTTTGAGTTTTAGGGATTTATAGGACCCGGGAGGTTTATGCACTTCAATTCTTAATTTATTTGTTACTGATGTTTGTATTCTTAATTGCATCACTGTTTTGAGGCTTTTAATTACTATTTTAAACCTTAAGTTTCCACTTGTTGTTAAGTAAGTGCACGTGCATGACGATTACAGTTAGAGATTGTCGCAAGTATTCATGCTGCCGCTCGGTAAGGGAGATCACGTTAGTTGGCGAGTGGGGCCTTGTATGTTGGTAACTGGTGTGCCCCTGTGCAGTTGGGATATGAGATGGATGGCAGTGGTTTGTAATTTCCATACGTGACAGGTGGACAATTCAACACTAGTTATCGCTCTTGATAGATGTTCTTATGGTTCGCTAATGCTGCTAGTTTGTTGAAAGCCTAAGACATATTTGGTGGTTTTGTAGCTCTAGTTAGTATATGGTTGTGTCGCACATTCCCTCCACTAACATGAGGAGAACGAGGTGGCGAGAGTCACTATAAGTATATCTATAAGAATTAGTACTATGACAAACATTTGATAAACTGATGATCGAATCCGTTCCCTTGAATGTCAATTCATGCCTTGGTTTATAGTCTGTTATTTATTGATTTTGCTTTTAAATGCTTTGTTTTACATGCATTTGATTTCCTAGCATAATTTATTTTTGTTTCAAAATTTTTTTCTAAAACCTAAAAAAGAACATCCCAAATCCCTATGGGATCAACCTCGTACTTACCTCACTGCAAATCAATTGTAGTCGGTGAAATCGAGACTATTTTTGGTGTTATATGACGCGACATCAGCTTCTCTCTTAAGAAATATGAAGGGTGTGTGTGATGGTTTGGCCAATAAAAATTTTCAATAATTAATGCATGGATGAATATAGTTCTAAAGATTTGAAGTTGAGATTAGAAGTGTTGTTAGTTCGGCTTATGTTGTAGATATGTGGATTAAAATAATAGTCCCACATTGAATAAGTAAGACTTAACAATGAAGTGTATAATTGTGGATCTCCCTTCAAATAATTTATACTGAGGCCTTTTGAGTGAAAGCCCCATGTGAGTTAAAAGTGGTTAAGTTTAGATTAATATTGATATTAGTGGAAATCCATGGGTCTGCGCAGTTATGTGCGGGTAGGCACAACAAGTAGTATCAAGGCCAACGGTTTGGTTGAAACCTATCGAGAAGACACATTTTGGATGGATTTCAACCCAAGGTGAAGTCTTGAAGATCATGTGAACCAAAATAATAGTCAATAAGGCTTCATAATAAAGTATATTATTAAGTGTGAATCGCCCCTCAAATAGTACTGAGGCATTTTGTGTTAAAACCACAAAACTGTGAGTTGAAAGTGGATAAGTTGGGACAATATCGGTAGTAGTAGCTATCTACGGGCCAACATGTTTGCTCGGGCCGGCCCAACAAGAATGTTCTTATTATTAAGAAAGGAGTTAAAACCCCAAACCTGTGAGTTGAACGTGGTTAAGTTGGGGACAATATAGGACCATAAGTACTAGCATAGATCTACGAGCACACATTGTAATGACCTGTTACCTTAAGCTGGGGATTAGCATTAACTCGAATCCTAATTAACCCGAGTTAGGCTCGTGGTCAAGTCAGACGTACCTCGATTAGCGTGTATGTGGGTTTGTGTGATGATTGGTGTTTGTATGGTATGTTTGATGAATTTTATAGGTTATAGAATTAATAGAAAATTAATACAAATCTATAATTAGAAAATTAAAAATAATTTAATAAATTATCGGTACACTAAGTGCAATGAGAGGGTCTTGAAATGAATGTGCACGCCCGAGAATATTCGTAGGCTTGTTTGGTGAATTTATTGGCAAGAAAATTCACAAGATATATATATTATTGATGTATAAATAGAAATATAAGTTTAATTTTAATTATATAGCTCGTTGGATCGTCTCGAGATGAGCGTAAGTGGTGATGGTGTTAAGATGTGTATCACTTTAGGATGTGTGTGACGCCCCTTCCGTAATCTAAGGCACCGCCCGGCCTAATCCCTTCATTAAGCCCTAATCTCACCCATGTAGAGCTAAACAACGTATTAGTCAACCTTTTATCAAATTCTCCTTGTTATTTACATTTAAAACAAGCATTACATGATTCACATTGTTATTATTATTTCAAGGTTAATTAAAACATTTTATCATTTTAACGTTATGAGAGGAAGACTTAATAAAATCTACGGAATCATTATAAAAACACATACTGTAGAAACCAGGTAAATAAACGATCACATGAACTTAAATAAAGAAATTCATACATCAGTCAAGAATCTAATCTCTCAACCCATTATACAACCTAAAACCATTCAAAGCGACGTAAATAGTAAACACACAAATTGACCACCTACTCTTATCTAGGGCTCAGAGGTAGTCGTTGATTTTCTCCTTGTCCGACTTGCTACTTGATAGATCTGCACCCATCGTTAAAAAAAGACGGTTAGTACAATAATGTAGAAAGTAACACTAGAGACATTTATCCACATTTCCAAACACAACATGAAGACATCTAAAAGTATATATTCATTACAAAGAAATACTGAAATGAAACATGCTAGAGAATACCATAGTCAAACAAATTTAATCTGATACAAACGTTGAAAATGAACTAGATCCAATCAGCTATGTGTCCAACACATTAGCCTAGATATTACCCTTTTGATCACATAGATCTCAAGTAATAGCTTAATTAGTAGTGCACGTAGGTATTATCCTTATTAGTTATGAAACACGACATATTGACCTCATGTCATAGGTCAACACACATAGCACTTCGTCATTACCCTGATTAGTCGTCGTTTGTTCATTTATTAACCTCATATAGTAGGTTCGTGTCACTAACTAGTCGAAATACCGACATCCTCGGGTCCCATACCCCGTGTGTCGTGTACACCCCAAATCAAATCAAGAAACCTAACACATGTTCTAATTTGACAATAATCAAGTTTTAACATAAACATTGAATTCAAGATATGACACACTATATAAACAGACAATTAGATAATGAAATGAAATTGAGAGAAATATCTCAATCGGTTTACTTATGATTCACGCAATTCCTAGCTTAAACTAGCTCTCGACCACTTCAAACTCGTACTCAAACTTCTGAATCCAACCCCGACTTGCTCTCGCTACCTGAGCTACACTCTTTCAGTTCGCTGAAGTCAACTAAGTGTGTTTACTATGTATTCAGACTGATTAAATGGGTTTTAAGTTGATCTTCCAAATTAGCTCCTAATTACCAAATAAAGTTTCAATCTCGGTCCTATGTTGCAGCACATTTTTGGGCATGAAGACATTCAAATCTTAAAACCTTCCCATTGGTCAAAGTTGTTGGTTTATATCTTAGCTTTCCAAGACTATGTGGTTTGTGCAATTTCAATAAGAATTGAAGGAGATATGGAAGTTTTACTACAAGGACTCAAAATATTTTTAGATTCTGACAAGCACTTTATAAATTTCATTTCTCCTAAACAATAGCTTCAAAACTCATGATTTTCTTATCGAGGCCTAAAATTATATCCTAGAACATCATACTAAAAGATAAGATCAATCCAATAAGAGATTAGGGAGTTATGCTTAAAACCACAGGATATTAGCAAAATATTTCAGTAAGAAGGAAAGGATTTTTTAGACATGAAAACATTCAAATTTTAAAATATTTCAGTAAGAAAATTTGTTCATCTTTGAGTTAGCTTTCAAATTCCAACAGAATGGGTCCATCTTGATTTAAAATAAATAATTTATGACAAAAATGTAGATACTGGTTCATAGCAATAACAAGCAGAATTCCCAATTTTGCTTTACAACTTCATGAACATCAAAAATTCATAACTTGATGAAACAAATCCAAATCTGGAACTTCTTTACACTAGAATTAGTGGAATTTCACAAGGAATCTAAATATGAAATTAGATCTTGAAAACAAAGTCATTTGCCCACTGAAACTTCTGAAACAACAACAACAATAACAACAACAACAACATAACCTCAATCCCAAATTAATTGGGGTCGGCTACATGGATCAAACTTTTCCATTGTGCTATATTAAGTGCAATTGATGGTGAGATTTTCAGAACAACCTTGCTAATTTCTCACTACATTCGGGCTCCGATGCAACGTGTCGCTAAGCAGGAACCGCCTAACATTTTTATGTATATGATCAATCTCATGAAAAATGACAAGTTTTACGGTGGGTGTCAACCTATCGTAACCATCCTCCATTTTTCAAGAAAATGGGCTTAAGGCTTCCTTCCCCTACTTTTCTAGTATGAAAAATGGATTTGGGACCTTCTTTACCCATTTCTCAGTATGAAAAATGAGCGTCGGGGTCCTTTTCTTTTATACGAACTTGGGATCGGCTATGTAGTGCACATAGTGTTCAACATAGGTGGAGTTACTGAAATTGCTAAAAAACCAAAACTAAATCAAAACTTACAATTTTTGTTTAAATTTTACAAAGTGGTGACGTAGATTGGTTTACCTAGATGTAGAGCTTCTCTAATTTGATCAAACGACTTCCCAAATCACCAAAATTTCTACTGCAAGTTCATCATCTTCTCAGCTCTCTCTCTCTATCTCTTTTCCTTAATCAAGATAATTATTGTTTTTGATGCATATCCACCAACACACCTATATATAGTTGGGAGATGAATTTGTGGCCATTGATCTTATTTACACACTTATCTCTAGGATCATCGCATGTCTTACATCTTGTTCCTAACACCCACTAATTCACTCAAGCAAACACATATTGCAACTTAATTTGCATTGTCATGGTGATAACTTGCATCCCGAGGCACATCAATGCTTATGATTTTATTTTCTTAACTTATGCTATATTTATGTAAATTCAACTATAGCCGCATTAAATTGATTATTCCAATCAAATTTAACTTAATTAGTACTTACCACATCACTATCTACATCAGTCCCATGCCGGCATGCAATCTGAGGCACGTCTCACCTCATGTCTCAATGTTTATATACACATAGAAGTGACTTAATAAGTATACATATATACAATGCACTAAGAATCCACCATACCAAAAAAATAATATATTACTTGTTGTTCTCGCCGAGTGTTGGGTCCGTGTAACTGCTCTCGGGCCACGTCACGGTTCAGTGACCCGTAATTATGGATTATGATTTCACTTTGGACTTGCTACAAGAATCTCATTGATCTCTTTACTCTATTCATCCAAGAAAAACTAAGATGTATTACGATATGAGCCATATTTATTGGTAGCTTAAGATGAATAGTGATATTGTTGAGTTCGTAAGGAGATGTGAGATATGTCAGCAAGTTAAGGCTGTGCATAGAAAATCTGAAGGGTTATTGCATTCAATGTCAATTCCTGAGTGGAAATGGGAACATATATCAATGGATTTTGTTTCCATTCTACCTCTGATTTAGTGTAAGCACAATGAAGTCTGGGTTGTAGTTGACATGTTGCTTAAGTTTGCACGTTTCTTATTAGTCCCTGTCTGAGATCTTCTTGACAGATTATGTGAGGTTTACGTACGTGAGGTATTGAGATTTCATGGAGTTCTAGTGTCGATTACTTTAGATAGAGATCCAAGATTCACGTCCAGCTTGTGGGGTGAATTGCAGAGACAATTGGGAACTTTTCTGAACCTCAGCACGAAATAACATCCTCATACTGATGGGCAGATTGAGCGTCTGATCTTTTTGCTAGAGGATATGCTTCGAACTTATGTCTTGGAGTTTGGTGGTAACAAGGAGAAATACATTCTTTTGTGTGAGTTCTCTTATAATAATAGCTATCAGGCTAGCATTGGAATAACTCCTTTTGAAGCTCTGTATGGTAGGCCTTGTCATTCGCATGCATGTTGGGTAGAGGTCAAAGATACATTTTTGTTAGGGTCAAAGTTGATTCAATACTACATAGAGAGAATTCAGCAGATTCGCTAGCGTTTAACTACGGCGTAGCTAAGATGGAAGACATATGCCAATAAGCATCATAGATTTTTGGAGTTTTCAAAGGACGATTAATGTTTGTTAAAAATATCACATATGAAAAGGTTGTATAGGTTTAGATTGCGAAGTTAGTCTATGGATAGAAGTCAGACTTCCGACCAATCCCTTTCAAGAAGGCTCCGATGGCAGGAGTAAACTCACGCCAATCCTTTTAATATCTTACCGAGCCTTGTGGTAGTAGCCTCAATTGCGGTCACCGACATGGGAACACTTACACAAGCTAAACCTAGGGTACAAGCCCCGGGGTTCGAATATGTGCCATGCCCGACTTTATTAGCAAGTGACTCGACACTCATGGAAATGGAGTAACAACAATAAGACAACATCAATAGCGCATTAAGAACTGAAAATAAATTAAGTGTTGTAAATACGAATTCTAACAAAGCTTCTCGTGGGTTTACTTACTTCAGGCAATCGCAAATAACCATTCCAATCGTCATGTTCACAATGCGCACCGACACTCGACTATAGTCTCTTAAGTACCTCGTGTCTAAATATACTATTTTAAGTGTTTTATAGTCACATTAAGTGAGTTTATGATGTGCAACCAAAAATCAGAATTTTAATCCAAGTATCTAGTAGTGGCAAAACCCCGAAAAAGTTTTAAAACTGAATTTCCTACTCACTTTCATATTTTCTATATTTGTTTCTAAATTTTTTAGATTTATCATAAATTTCTTTATCAATTTTCCTTATTTTTTATAATTTATTTAATTTAAAATTGTATTTAATTTAATTTTGTAATTTTTTATTATTTATTAGGTGGTTGGCATAATTAATTGAAAGCTGGTTAATATCCCTTAATAACTAGTGACTCGAGCTCGAGTCATGAGAATGGAAACACCAACATTGAAAGCTCCCTACTTATACGGTGCACGACTTAGGGCAAACCAGATCGAAGTAGTCAGATAGTCTGGATACCAAGTGGTTTAAACTACAAAAAAAATGAAAAGCCTTGTAGTTGTCATGTGAAGGTCCATTAAATGGTAGGCTAATATATGTTGGAGTTAGACCTATTTGTGGGTCGTCTAACGACCCGTTACTTTAAGCTAGTGATTAGTATTAATCTAAACTCTAATTAACCCGAGTTAGGTAGACGGTTAAGTTTGGTTTACCTCAATAAGCGTGTGCGTAGGTTTGTGTGATGATTTATATTTTTTTTGGAATGTTTGTTAAATTTATAGATTTTAGTATAAAAAGAGAATTTATATACAAGCCTATAATCGGAAAATAAGTAAATAAACAATAAATAGCCCATACACCAAGTGCGATGAGGGGATCGTAAAATGAATGTGCACACCCAAAAAAACTTGAAGACATGTCTAGCGAATTTATTGGCGAGAAAATACACAAAGTATATATACTTATATATATTTGATATATAAATATAAAATAAAACTATAATTTTGGTTTAAATTATATGGGTCGTTGGATCTTCTCGAGATGAGCGTAAGTGTTTGTGTCACTTTAACACATCAATCACTTGATCAGCCTCAAGACAATGCGATGTGTATCTAAAAAAAAAATCAATATATATAAATCCAAAACCATCAAATTTATCCTCACAACTTCAATTTGATCAATCGACAGAGTGAGAGAAACCAAACAACTAAAGGTTTGATCAGGAGGAATCAATCCAAGAGGGAGCTGAGTGGGTTTGTAGAGATCATACTAATGTTAGATCAGAGATCATCACGTTGGTAAGTAAGTCTAGAGTTTGTTTTAGTTCATTCAATAATTGGTGACGATTTCTCTATGAATTGTTGTTGTTGATGATTCTAAATGGATTTATACATCACTAGAGATCCTCCCTCATGTATTTGGTGATTGTTGCCTAATGTTTTTGTGATTTGTGGATTGGACAGTGGCTGACGCCCTGCTCACTATCGAGACATTGCGGGGTGGAGCACTCTCCATTTATCATAGGAGCAAGCCCCTTTATCAATTAGGATGAACCCAGTTGGTGGAGCTCGCCCCACCAAGTGAGGGAGTGCGCTCCCACCTCAGAATACATTAATTGTGTTGTAATTTACTTAGAATTTCCTAAGGTCTTGGGGACTGACTTAGTGGTTCTAAACTTTGGGTGTTAGAGCTATATTAATCATAAATGGTTTATGATAGGTGTTGGAACACAGGGAAAACGTGAGTAACCCGGAAACTTAGGAAGTTTGGAAATGGAAACTTAAACTGAGGTAAGTATATGGATTTTTTTATTTAACAATATTGTCTGGATATGTTAGTATATGTATTTCATATTGTTTATAGACTGAATGGGAGACTATGTACACAGTGATGTTTTTACTAAATGAAAAATGATGTTTAATATTATCTACGAGAGTAACTCCTAGAACTAAGACTATGTTATTTAGGATGCAGGGTTGATCTCTGGCATATATGTAACTCCTACTCATTTAGATAGGTTGCGTGAGTTACATATTCACTCGAGGGTTTGGGATAAAACCATTAGACATTAATGTATTGGATAGACAGCATATCGACCAATGGTTTAGTCTAACAATCGCATTAATGGCATCAGCGGGTAATCGACCCTAGTTTTACAAATATAAATAGGAATCACAATGCAATAGTCATTGACGGTTTGGCCTACATCCATTATTTATTGGGTATATGTTGTTCATAATCTCATTAGCTATATAAGGTGCATATTTTTATTGGACATTATTTTTTATTATTATATGAAATGTTGATGGCTTTGTGAATCCCTAATTACTCAGCAAGTTGGAGCGCTCAACCCAATTAATATTTTGGGAAAATCAACGAGCGCTACGACGACGGGATAGAGAAGATTTAGGAGTCTTGATCTTCTCTTCAATGTAATGAGTCTTTCCTTATCTTATATATTTGTATTGAATTACAGTTTTGTAATATCACAAGGGATGGGAGGTTTTCTACGACATAGATTTATTCCGGTTGGATTTGGTTTTATATATAGTATTTAATATCGAGAAAAGGTTTAGTTTTCACTGCGTGTAATATTTGTTTTATGTCAATATTCGATATACAATCATGCTTATCAAGTAATCAAAGGATATGTTGTTGGCTCTAGCTAAGTCTATAGCGATTATCGAGGTTTAATTACGATTTCGAGCTGAGTATCGCCCTAATTGGGATGTGAGATGCAACAGCTTGGTATTAGTGCCTAAGTTTAAGGGCTTTGTTACATTTAATAACTCTGATATAATTTGGTATCAGTGAAAGGTCAGAGCCTACTCCAAAGCTTTAGGTGATTAACTATAATACAGTGAGGTATTAGAGAATTTTTCAAAGAATAACCTTATTACTTAGAAATAAGTAATAATTCGGATACAATTTGGTATCGAAGTTTAAAGTTAGTGACTTTGATATACCCTAGTACCATAATCTAAGTTTATTAACTCTGAGAGTTGTCACGAGTTTTGAAGAAGCATATGACGTAATAAATAGTTTTATCATGACTTTGGGGAGTAACCAAAAGATAGAAGACTAAGATATGTCATTTGTTATGTTTTATTATATTTACGCGATAGATTTAAGAGTCATGTTTGTTCCTAAATGATAATAAGGTGGTTGAAGTCCATCGATTTCTCATGATATGAGAAAGCATAGAAGGTAAGAGTTCAAGAGAATCTTAACCTCGATGAGAATGAAAAGGAAAGACATAAGGAAAACTTACAAAGATAAAATTCAACTCTTCTCCTATTAACTTTTGTCAATGGCATTTATTCTCGTTGATATCATTAGATAAATAATAGTCAGTGAAGAAATATCCATTAGATCTAGACCTTGAGACGTGTATTAGAAGAATGAAATTTATGAAACAATAGAATATTGAATGACTTTGGATGGAACTCAAAGATGGTAAACCACTTTGAGATATGATGTAATACTAGTATTAAGACTAGTTAAGAAATAATGAAAGTAATTCAGTAAATAAATTAGTGGTTAATGATAAAAGTCTATTTGAGGTTAGAAAACCACTAATGTATTTATACTTCATAAGTTGTTATTAAGTAAAAATTCATGATTTGGTATGCATCCATATTAGAATGAAAATCAATTTTTTAGCTAATGAAAGGTGAAATTGAGAATCTAAACTGGTAAAACTAGAAAATAATTTAATCTAGAATATAGCAGTGAGTTGGTTAGATATCCTAGTATGATGTTCCAGACTAGTAAAGTCTAAATTGGGGAGAATGAGTTATCAATGAATATGAGAAGTTAAAGCATAACGTATAATAGTGGGAATGAATATTCATTACCCAAGATTGACAACTCATTCCTATAATAAGGTGAAATCAGTTGTTCTCAGTTGAAATCTTCTTGTCATCATGGTATAATCAAAGTTAAATATATATAAAGATGATTTCAGGCGATTGCTAAATCGTTTTAAATGGATGGTGTAAACCATTAGAACTTAGTAGAACTCATGCTATGTTCATGAATGAAGGGTGTCGAGTTTTAAAACCCTATTTTAACCAAGTTGTTATTGTATTATCAATAATAACATGGAGTCTACTTAGAAGATGCTTGAGCATTACTATAAAGAATTACAAATTATGGCGGTAACTTGGTTCATGCCAGATTTTACAAATGTCAGTACTAAGTTTCATAGGTAAATTACTTGTATGAGTGTTGAATATAAACAACAAATCATAGGATTTGATGGAATTGAGGTACTATGGGATTGTCATATATCTAACACAAAGGAAAAAAAAGAAAAGTAATCTTGAAATAATTGAATATTATAAATGATTGATCCAAGGATCTCTAGTATCATGGTGTAATTTATTCAGGTAGCTCAAGTATGAGAAATTTTGTAAGCTAAAATTAGACACAAGGATGCCTTGGAGGAAGCTGAAGTATAGTTTAACTACAATGTTTGCTTGATGATACCTAAATTATGGAAGAAGTTAGACGATTCGTCCTAGTATTTCTTATTTAGGTATATATGTGTTGACATAATAAAGCAAAATTGTAGCTTATACTTCTAGCTATATATGTAGTTCAAGACATTTGAGAAGAATTATTAGGGATTGATAATCTCGAGATAACTACTTTGGTAGTTGTACCAGTAAGGCATCACTTATAAATAAGAGGAAATATTTGTTAAGAGTTTTTTAAATATTCTTAAAGATAATTGAGAATCTTAGAAGAATCAATAAAAAAACAATCTAGAAGTTTAAAAACTAGTGGATTGGTGTAAGCAGTGTATTTCAAACAGTAAATATTTAAAAAAATGTAATTATCGGAGTGACAGAAATGGAAAGAGAGATTGATATCTTGGATTTCTCAAATGTAGAAATTCACTCTGAAACATCACTCATCAAAGGTAATTGTGTTGACAATGCCTTGAATAAGAAAAAGACAGAGAACTTAGTTATTAGTACCAATTGAAGTCCCGCGAAGGCACATCATTAGCTGAGTTATTTAGATTGATAATTACAAGTCTGTTCTTTGGAGCTCTGATTGAAGCTGATCTAACGGTGATTGATTTAGTGGTGAATTATTGGAGAAATTGATTGAAATTATCTAGTAGGTCAAGGTTTGACTACTAGTTATTGGTATTTTATAAAGATAACATCATATTAGAATATTGTGCATGCAAAGAAAGTTTTTAGAACTCGAATAAAAAAGGTGAGTCAAGAATTTAATGAGAATCTCATGGATTTCTTTAAAAAATTCATAAAGGAAAAATCCAAAATTATTATGAAAAGAATAAATTGTTGGTGACCTAGAATGAAAATTGATGGTATCAATTTTATAAAGATATATGAGATATATTAGCATGTGGAAGCTGAGTGTTATTAACCTAGAGGTTATATTATTCTTGCTCTATATGAATGAAATTTTATGCCTAGAAATATATGATGGATTAACCTAAGTTGTAATGACAATTGAAGGTTATTGATATTGTAATTGTAGGACTGATAGAGTCTGTAAATTTCTTGCCAGTATTGTGGTTTAATTCTCGTGGAAGAGTAAGCGAAATACATGTATGTAGAAAGAGTTTAGAATGTGTAGAGAACCAGGATTATTATTTCGTTGAGGAACCAAAAGTTTACTTTCTAGCAAGAAAGAAATGTATAATAGCTAGGAAGGACCTTTCTCAATCTTAACACAATATATCTGCTGCTAATCTTAGTTCCAGAGAGTATTCAAGCTTGTGACTTGGAAGGTGATATTTACTGGAAGAAATAGTTTATTGTATGAGTTTTGTGGTATTGATATTATCTGGCTATAAACATTGGGGTGCTTCCCTTAAGAGGTTGTATGCTTAGCTTCAGCGTCAATTGGTAGTGGGACGAGAAGTAAAGATACAAGTTAATTAGAGCCTGAATAATTTAGAACTACATAGAAGAGTATTAACAGACTGTCTGTATACAATTACAACTCAAATAAATCAAAAGAATATGTTGGCAAGCATCATAGGATGTTAAAATACTCGAAAGATATATGAAGAGGTGTAGATGGCTTCAGTTTCTCAAGAACTACGACTTCACTATGTAGTATCATCCAAGCAAGACAAATGGGGTTACAGATGCCTTGAGTAGGAGAAGAACAGGAATAGAAAATTTAGCTACTAGCAGAGCTACTTAATTTAGACTTCTTGAGGAAGCATCTATGATGAGGATTTGCGTAAGTTCAGCTGACACATCATCAGCTAAAAGTGCTAGTTCCATAGCTACTAATTTGTTCTTATAAGCTCAGACTTACACTGAACCAAGAATGATTTAGTGGGTGAATGGTTGTTAGGAAGGTGATCAAGATTATATAAAGGGTCGGAGTTTAGTGGCTAGTGGGGATAATCTTATTTGGTCAGTTTATGGTGATGGTGCGGTATAGTTCAGGGATAGATTATAGGTTCCGACTCAGGATTAATTGAGGCAGGAGTTTCTACGGGAATCTCATAGATCTATTCATGCAGGTACACTATGATGTATTGCGATATGAGGCGATGTTTATTGGTGGTCTAGGATGAAGACTAATATTGTTGAGTTTGTAAAGAGATGTAATATATGTCAGCAACTTAAGGCTGAGCATAGAAAACCTGAAAGGTTATTGCATTTTTTGCCTATTCCTGAATGGAAATAGGAACATATATCGATGGATTTTATTTACGGTCTACCTCTAGTTCAGTATAAGCACGAGGCAGTATGGGTTGTTGTTAATAGGTTGACGAAGTCTGTGCATTTCTTGTCAGTTTCCATGCGACATCCTTTTGACCGATTATGTGAAGTGTTGAGATTTCATGGAGTTCCATTGTTGATTACTTCAGATAGGGATCCAAGATTCAGGCCCAGACTTTGAAGTGAATTGTAAAGATAGTTCGGAACTATTCTTAACCTCAGTATGGTATACCATCCGCAAATTGAGCGAATGATTTTAGTGCTAAAGGATATGTTTCGAGCTTGTGTTTTGGAGTTTAGTGTTAATTGGAAGAAATATAATTCTCTATGTGAGTTATTTTAATATAATCATTTTAGGCTAACTTTGGAATGGCTCCTTTTAAAGTTATGTATGGTTGACCTTGTCGTTCACCTGCGTATGGGCAGAGGTTAGAGATACAGTTTTATTGGGGGCTAGAGTTGATTCAGAACTAAACAAAGAAAATTCAGCATATTAGCCAGCGTTTGACTAAGGCACAACTAAGACAGAAGAGATACGCCGATAAACATCAAAGGTTTTTTGAGTTTTCAAAGGACGATTATGTTCTATTGAAAGTCTCACCTATGAAAGGATTATACAGGTTTGGATTGCGAGGTAAGCTAGCTCCAAGATACATTAAGTCATTTAGAGTGTAGGAAAGAATTGGTCATATTACTTACACGTTAGAGTTCTCTCCTCAGTTAATTGGAGTTCATAATTTATTCCATGTGTTTATGCTTTATAAAACAAATAGTTAGTTCACTCCAAGGATTGATTGGAATGAGTTTAAGCCTCAAGAAGACTTATCTTACGACAAGCAGCTGATTTAGATACTTGATTGTAAGATTTAGAGGCCGAGAAACAAAGAGATTTGTTTGGTTAAAGTGAAATGGCAATTTCATAGAGATGAGGAACTAACCTGGGAGCAAAAGTCTTTATGAAGGAGCAGTTTCCATTTCGCTTCGAAACTATAGGTTGTGGAGGCCCCAGGCCCCGAAGCCGCCCCGGGGTTTTGTCGAGTCATGCGCTCCTCGCCCGGTGGGCCCAGCACCTACCGGTCCACCTCATGTCTCGATTATCATGTCCACGTGTGTGTGTTATCTATGTAGTTACTTAATAGTCTCATGCTTTCTTGAGTTATTTCCTTACGTATTTAAAGTTCCTTAAGTTCAATTATTTGCAGTTTATTTGAGTCCTAGCCATGCTAGTAGTTTGTATTTTACAAATTAATATTAAGTCAGCATAAGCCTTAATTTGATGTGAGTAAAGTATAGCAAATTGGCATGACAAACATTATTCATAAGAGAATCTTCTAATGTGGAAAACTCAAAAAAATACTCTGTATATAGGTGACAATACCATAAAATAGTATATATATACAAGTGCAGTGTCACTCCAGTCTCCCAATACCCACCATAATATAAAATATCAAAATAAACACGTACTAGTAGGTCCTCGACGATGAGCAATCAGATGTAGTCTCCTAAGATCCCCTTGCTCCTACTGGTACTAGGATCTGTACTCAATCATCACAAAAAGACAAATGACGAGTCTAGTAAGTAAAATCTCAAGAAACCCCTCTGAGCATTCGCATAATAAAGTAAGGAAATACAATAAATATTGTTAAGTAAACACGTGGAATGTAAGGACAGGCAACTGCAATTGGCTCATCACATGAATAACTAACATAGAAACTAAACAAATGTGTGTGTTCGCTCTAGATGGACTAGACTGTACTTTAGTTTACCAGGATCCTACCAATGGATGCACCCAACTAGCTCAATGCTAGTCCCTTACGTTGTTGGTCAAATCTGCTGAGTCACCAACACTTGTACTAAGGGCAAACTTGGGTTGCCATTCATCAAAGGCCGGTCCACACGTGCTACAATATAATGTATCATGAACACATAACAGAGAATCTAGGGGAGTAAACTCAACACACGTCCAAGTACGGAATGGAATAATAGAAACAACATGAAATTATAAAAATGGAATAAAAAACATAATCAAATACTCAGAGTTCTTCAATTAGGTTTTACAAACCTCAAACCGCTCTCCAACATCCCCGAATTCCCATATCCGAGCCGAAAAGCTCCCCGACATCGAGCTACGGTCCACTAAGTCCCTAAAGTCCATTTTATAAGTTTAGGTTATTTACAAGTGTTTTGAAATGTATTAAGTTGGAAATCATCAAAACAACCCTTATTGTTCAGGTTTCATCTATCATTAGCGCACTAATGGGTCTACCTATCGCAATAGGTGGAGTTAGCGCGCTAGGGAATCGATCCAGCGTGCTATGGAATGATCAAGCGTGCTAACCAGCTTAATTAGTGCGCTAATTGCCCTTTGTGACAGAATTCTCAAGTCTAGAATTTCGTCCTTCCTATCCCAATCACCTAACCTAACCTAGTTTACAAACTCTCCACACAATGGTGACTCCAAAACATCAGCTAAACCAATCTCAAAACCACAATTTGATCAAATTTATTTAATCCCATGCATTCACTAGTTTTTCCTAAATCGACCAAAAACCCAATTAATTCAAAACCAGTGATAAATCTTCATTGGAAATTGTCACAAAACATATAATTCATTAAGAAAACATCAGAAATTAGTGATCTACTCCCTAAATTTGAATTACACTAAAAACACTCAAAATTGGGTTTATTGGAACGAGTACATGATGATGAAGAAAATTACCTAGGTTTGATCCCTTTATTTAGCACTCCAACTGTTGGATCTCAGCTCCTCAATGATCTCTCCTTCTTAGGTTTTCACAGATTTGCATGAGTTTTGTGTTAGTGGTTTGATCACAATCCCACTAACTTATTATATATATGTTTATCTTGATTAATTGTGTTATGCGATTCTCGAGTACTATCTTGTGGTTTCTATTCATGCTGTCACACACCATTTAATGACTCCAATAGCACACTCCCTATCATAGATTCACTCACTAGGATCATCACAATGCCCATCTAGGGTCCACATTATTTAACTTAAACTAAAGGCTTATTATCATTTGATTGGATTATATTATATTAAGCTTCATTAAACCATATGGATAGAGTTTTTATTTATCAAAATTAACCAACTTATGGTCCCACTAACCTTCAGTTATCCGGTACCCGATGCATCGCATCCCGACATGCATTCCAAAGCACGTCATAGCCTATTGTTCTAATTATTTTGACTTAGTCTATGGTTACATTACTCATTTCATTTGGTCAATTAGTCATATTAAAATGAATTAATTGAGTTTTTAGTGTACCCGTACTTTGCCTCTCCGATACCCATGTTGGCATGCATTTCGAGGCAACTACCTGTCACACAACCTCGCATGATATAACCATACAACATACCCACATGCGATGTATTAGAAATAAATTCATAAAATGCATCGTAAATAAGCAATTCAACACACAATTTACTAATGTACCTAGGTCGACGTATGTCATAGTCTACCCGCGACGTTCACGTGGATCTGAGTTGGCGTCCCTGTCTCAAATTATGAAATAAATAACGGCGTTAATAAAACGGGCCGTTACAGTTCTTCCTAACAAAGGGAAATATCAACCCGAAACTTAAGTATTAAACTAAACGTCGTACCATGAAATAGCTTAGGGTAACGCTCCTGCATAGTCGACTCGAGCTCCCAGGCGAGTCTCTATGTCCCGTGATGCTGCCAACGAACTAGAGCCTTACAAAACTCCCTGTTCCAAGCACCTGAACCTTGCGGTCGAGAATCGCTATCGGTTGCTCCTCGTAAGTCATGTCAAACTGAACCTCTATTTTTCCCAAGTCAACCATCAGTCTCGGTCCTTACCTAGCCAGTTTGAACATAGAAATGTGAAATGTTAGATGAACCAGCTAACTCAGTAAGTAACTTTAAGCGATATGCGACAATGCCAACCCGTGCAGCGAACCTGAACGGTCCAATAAACTTCGGCGCCGGTTTCCCTTTAATCCAAAATCTCTACAGACCTTCCAAGGGGAAAACTTTAGATATACCATAACGCCCTCCTCATAGCTTAGACCCTCATGATACCAATCTGCGTATTTTTTATGTCTGTCATGTGCAGCTCGTAGTTTCTAACAAATCTGCCTTTTCTTCTCCGTGTGATCAACAATTATCTCAAGCCGAACGGTCACTGTATCTTCTCGATCTGCCTAACATGCAAGTGATCTAAAAAGGCGTACTAAACTGTAACCTGGTGCCAAACTGCTCCTGTATAGCCTCTCAGAGTCTCGAAGTCAACCTAGGATCTCTGTTTGACACAATAGAGACAGGTGCCTCATGCAATCTAATAATCTCTCGCTCAAACAATATGCTCAACTACGAGAACGTGTATCTCATCGAAACTGGGATCAAGTGAGCCGATTTTGTCAGCCTGTCAATCACAAACCAAACTACATCACGACACCTCGAAGTATACAGTAGTCAACTGACGAAATCCATAATGATGTGCTCCGATTTCCACTGTATAATAAGCAATAGCTGTAATAATCATCCAGGTCTCCTATACTTAGCCTTCACCTACTGACAAATATGAAAACTCCTGACATTTGCTCCCATATTAGCATTCATCCCTGGCCACCAAAATAATCTCCTCAAATCATGATACATCTTTGTCCAACCAGGATGAACTGTGTAGCGAGACCAATGTGCATCCTCCATAATCTTGTCCCATATCTCCTGATCCCCAGGTATCTACAACCTCCCTCGGTGTCTCAAACAGCGATCCACCGTCTCTACCCAATCAGTACACTTCGGATCCTGAGTCAGACCACTAAACTTGGCGTATAGCTTATGCTCTCTCAGTGTCGTCAAAACTACTCTGAGATGTTTCTCGTGCTCTTTATGAGCCCTGTTATAGATCAAAATATCATCGATGAAGACTATGACAAATCCGTCTAAATATGAACTCAAAACCCTATGCATCAAATCCATGAAGATTGTTGAGGTGTTCGTTAGTCGAATGGCATGAATGTGAACTCAAATAACCTGTATCTCGTGCTAAAAATGGTCTTCTGGATGTCCTCATCTCGAATCCTCAACTGATGATAACCTGAGCGAAGGTTGATCTTCGAGAAGAATACGGCGCATGCAAACTGGTCGAACATATCGTTAATGCAAGGAAGTGGGTAACGATTCCTAAATGTCACCTGATTCAGCTTCATGTAGTTTATGCACACCCTCATCGAACGATTCTTCTTCTTCACAAACAACACTGGAGCTCCCCAGGGTGACATACTGGGGTTGATGAAACCCTTCTCTAACAACTCACCCAGCTGTCGCCTAACCTCCTCCTGCTCCAAAGGTGACATCCTATAAGGTTTGATGGCGATCGGCTGAGTCCCTACTATCAACTCGACGATAAACTTAATTGCTCATGGTGGTAGAATTCCGGATAGATCATCTGAAAATACATCGACAAAATCTCTAACTACCTGAACATCTTCAATCTTGACTTATGTCTTAACCTCCGACTTAACTATCGCTGCAAATGCCTCCATCTCTTGTATTGTAGCTAATCGGCCCCCAGTGATAGGTAAATCAGTCGTGAATCCAACTTGTGATAACTCTAGTATCCCAGGAATGCAAAATTGAACTCTCTTACCTAAACGATCTATTTGTGCATGGTAGGGTGACAACCAATCCATCTCGAGAAGAGCGGTAAACTCTAGGTACTCTAATACTCAGAGTTTTGCTAATAACTAATGTCCCTCAACATCTATCATCACGTCTCTACATATCCAGTTAGGGTATATCTTGTTTTCAGCGGCCGTACTGAGAACAAGGTGTGTGTCTTGTGTGTATGCAACTTACCTTAACTCTCCAATAATTTGCCCAACAATAAACAACAAAGTACTACCAAAATCAAATAAAGCATGCATAGGTCTACCAAAAATATGTAACGTACCCTAGACGAGCTGCCTGGTCGCTCAGCTGTCCGGCAGCGCCACCGCATGGGCCCTCTGTCACGGCCCAAATCTCTAACCCCCATTTTAATTCCTTAATCAGGATCACTAACCCTTATCGTGGGACCTACACCGTGATATGTGCACCGACCGAGGCACATGGCGGAGGTATATTGTATTTTTGTATTGATGTATGCCTAGTGTTATGTATTGTGTAGACTTACTAAGTCGGTTTGTATAGTTGTAGGAGTCGAGACGAGAGCGGGGATGCGCCTCGAGTAGCGTGCGAATCGGGGAACCGGGTAGTTAGCATTTTGGTAAGTCTTATTTAATACTAATATGAGATAAGGAATTACTGATAAGCCTATGGTTGTGTTTGTTAATGTAAATCAAATTAAAGGCTTATAGTTGAGTAAATTAAATGGAAAGCATAAGATTGGTCTAGAGATACACATTGGCACATCTAGGAACTTGGTGAGTAATGAAATGGTGTCACTTGAGGTTGAGTTAGTGGGAGTTAGTGGGATATATGGCAAGAGGTGGACCATTAGATATTCCTCGGGATACATAAATTCATGGAGATCAAGGGCTAGGAAGGAACATCACCCTGATATATAACATTAGTGATCAAACAACATGCAAACTAAATCGCTCATTCATTTTTGCTGGAGAAGAAATAGCAATTGCTGGAGATGAGTGAATCATCAAGGTGTTGAAGGAATCCATGGGAGTTGGTGATAAGTTCTCAAGCTAGGGTGCTACATCAACTAGGTACACATCTTTTTAGTTGAAATTAGAACAAGTTCTGGTTTTAGACTGATTTCAAATGGTAGATGATTGAGTATTTGCAATTGATTTATATATTTAGATTCCTCATTTCAAGTTGATAATCCAGCTATATTGAAGTTCTTAATTTAGTTTTGAAATCATAAAGATATGAATTTTGAAGTTGCAACACCAAAACTAGAAATCTGCATGTTGTAGTAGGAATCAACCTGGGTAGTTTGGTCATAATTTCCTCATTTTAGATCCAAATTGATCGAAACCAGTGACATTTGAAGTATTATTTAAAGGGGAATAACTTTACTTAACTGAAGCCATTTTGATTCAAATGCTTTTATGTCCAAACATGCTCTACAAGTAGGTGCTGGAATTAAAAAGGAAAGTTTTGAAACTAAACTTGTTAAGGGCATAACTCCCTAACTACTTATCCAAATGAGCTGATCTCTTAGTATGTTATATTTGGGTATATTTCCTGCCTTGTGATAAAAAATCACATTTTTAGAAATAATATATTGGGAGAAATAGATTTTCTAAATCCGCTGGTCGGATTAAATTTCAATTAGACCTATGTTTAGTAAAATCATAATATCTCTTTCATTTTAAATCAGAATTTTGCAAACTAAACCTTTTCAAGAAGCTAAGAGAGAGACCAGAAATAATTGTGTTATGGAGGATTTCAATATTTGAACCATTTCATGCCTAAAAGTGCTTTAAAATGTAGGACTGAAATTGAAACTTAATTTAGTCTTTAGGGGCTGATTTAGGAAGATTGATTTAAAGTCTATTAAACCAATTTGAATACACGATAAACACACTAAATTGAGCTTAAACCCACTATATTTGAACTAATGAGACACCAAACTCAGGAACCTAGGAAAAGGTTACGGGAGAGCGAATACATGATTTAGAGTATCGGGAGGCCATTAAAGCTAACACTTTACTTTGTTGTTGTGAGTATACACAATGACAACTTTACTTGGCATTTAATTTCTATTAATTGTTGTCCTTGCATAGTCCTTTTGACTATATTGCCTTTGTATTCTTATATCATGTGTTCTTTGTGTCTATGCTCACTTGATGAGTCTAGTTTGCATGATATTCATTCATTTGATTTGATTCATTGATTATATCCCACGCTATGTTTATTATTGTTGTTTTAAATGTGAATTGAATGATAAATAGCATGCTATTAGGCTAGTGAATTTCTTATAAATGTTTAAGAGGACTTGTATTCCTTATTTGTTTAGGTGTGTAGATGTGCATATGCCTTAACAATCCATACTTGGTATTTCTTGAAATTGAAAAAGTAGTTTTCGATTTAGGTCCCATACTCGATCGAGGTGTGCCCGACTCATGGGGTTAGAGTCCCTGGGATGTCGACACATGTTACTTGACACTGTATGACACTCGGGGTTAAAGTCCCTAAGGTGGTCTACACACCAGGGTTAGAGTCCCTGGTAACACTTGGGTTAGAGTCCCTTGTGCTATTTGATTATTGAGTCGGAGCGACACGTTTCACTGCCGACAAGACCTAAATCACAACTACTTAGCCTAGTGTCAGTATCATTTGTTTAATTTTGGTATTTACTCGTATATGGTTTATTTTCCAGTTTTCCCATTTATATGCTTTTAAATACCATTTGAATATTTGGAAATGCAAATTAAACTTGTCATCGTGGAATACTGTTTTATTCTTGTACTCACCGTCATTTTTATGACGGTGGGTGCAGAGGCGTCTACCAGCAGGCCGGGCAAAGAGAAGATCGACAACTATCCTTGAGCTGCGGCGCGTCACTGTATCGATTGTAGGTCTTCTTTTGGTATTTTGATTGTATATGTTATGTATGTCTTGCAGATACTAGTTGGGGTTGTATATTGGGTTGAGCGTTAGTTTCCCCGACTTGACTTAGACTATTTTACCGTTTCATTGCATTTTGAGGACTTTATATATGTGATGTCATTTCCTGGTTTTCCACACTTAGGATTTTATAAATGGCTTCTGCATAAGTTACTAATTGCATTTACAAAATCAATAAGACTTCTGCTAATTAATTAATTTAATAAAATGTTTTATTTAACTCTAAATTTTATAAACTGGTAGGAATAGTGTATTACTTATCCTGAACACGAGAAAAGAGGCTTCTAGGTTTTAAAGGCTGACTAATACGCAGTTAAGTCTTGTGTGGATACGATTAGGCTTAATTACGGATTAGGCAGGGCGGTGCCCTAGATTAGGATAGGAGTCGTCACACCTTCTCTTTAGCTTGATCTGGCTCTTGTCGTGGCGATGATGGTCCTCTGCAGTCTATCCTCAAGTGTCCATGCTGACCCTACCTATGGTATTTGCGTCTATCCTACCTGTCAGCCTGGCTGTCACCAGATCTCAAACCTGACCCTGGTCTTTCAGACCCCTGTTATGTTCCCCTTGATCCCTACCCTGACAGTGCATCTACGGTTGTGGCCTATGCTGATCGACCGGTGCTGGTGCAATGACGTGAACTGGTTATCTCTCCTCATATTAGAACTGACTATCCAGGTGATCATCCTTGCGGTCCTTATCCCGTCTATCATCCCTCTGACCTCTATCCAGATGATCCCTTTTTCTCTTCGGCCTCTGATCTGGCCGAGAACTTTGCCCAGTCTATATGTCAGTCCCAGTCACACGTCTGCCATCTTTCTTCATCAAGAAGGTCTTATGCGTCAATGCTCGATTGAATATGTCTAGCAAAGTGGGTGCCCTAGATGATACCATTACCGCAACAATCCTATCATCAACTCCTTGGGGTGAAATAATATATCTATAATAGCTTTGTCCTCGCTACATCTATAGAAAACTTAAGTAGGTGCCGGAATCGCTCCATATACTGCATCAGTGTTCGGTTACCCTATCTCGTGGGTCAGAGACTCCTCCTCAATCTCAACCTCACCTCCATGGGTATGTACTGATCATATAACAACTTTCTAAACTCAGCCCATATCGTCAGCTCCAGGTGGATATCTTGATACATGGTCCACCAAACTGGTGTGTGGTCTCTCTCGCTTGCTCTCGATAACTGCACTTGAACACTCTCATCATTCCTCATCAACTTATGGAAACGCTGATGGGACATAATCCACTTCCCTGCAGCCTCAAGGTCACTACCTCCATAGAAGAAGCCTGGCAGGAACTTCAAAAACTCTCTCAAAAGCTTCGCCTATAGAGCCAAAACAAATCTTAATGTAGTAGTCGTAGTGGTGGTAGTAATCTTTGATCTGTAATAGTAGGTGGAGGCGTAAGAGTCGATGTCTTTAGTGGAACAGTAATAGTTATAACTCTCTTTGCCTGTGTCTCCACAGCTACTCTCTCAACTGATGTTTGGGGAACAACCGGGCAACGGTTGTCCCCTTGGGTGCTGTAACTATTATTGGGTCTCTGGGAGCTGTAACTACTGTAGGAAGTGTCGTCAATGTAGCGGTCTGATCCCGTAGTAACCGTAGTACCTTGGTCATCTGAGTTTCTCTTGGGTCGAGACCTTCATACTTACCAAAGGGACCCCTAGTTGCATTGCTAGTTTGTCCAATCTCATGAAGGGTAATCGACTGTCTGTCAATGATCTGCATCGAGAAGCGTGCTCCAGATCAGCCTCGGTATATACGTATATCATATACTTATATATATATATATATATATATATATATATATATATATATATATATATATATAACAAAATATAACACGTATATAACATGTAACTCTACCCGCCTCACATCACTTCCCAACTAAAGTTCTACGGCAATATCATCGGGTTTCCATATCTAAAGTTTATTTATTTAAATTTTATGCTCTTTCATTTAAATTTCTCAAGTTCCTAAAACTCTCTCTCTGATACCAACTGTGGCGGCCCCAAGCCCCGAGGCCGCACTAGGGTGTTGATGTGTCGTTCACTCCTCGCCCGGTAGGCCCAACTACACATGTCCGGCACCTACCCATCCACCTCATGTCTCGATTATCGTGTCCATGTGTGTGTTATCCATGTAGTTAGTTAATAGTTTCACGTTTTCTTGAGTTTTTTCCTTAAGTATTTAAAGTTCCTTAAGTTCAACTATTTGTAGTTTATTTGAGTCCCACCCATACTAGTAGTTTATATTTTACAAGTTAACATTAAGTCAGCGGAAACTTTAATTTGATGCAAGTAAATTATAGTAAATTAGCATGATAAACATTATTCATAAGAGCATGTCTTACGGTAGAAAACCCGAAAAAATACTCTATATATAGGCGATAATACCATAAAATGTATATATACAACTATAATGTCACTCCAGTCTCCCAATACCCAAAATAATACAAAATATCAAAAAATAAACACATACTAGTAGGTCCTCGACGGAGGGCAATCAGATGCAGTCACCAAGGATCCCTTTACCCCTATTGGTACTAGGATATGTACTCAATCATCAAAAAAAGACAGATGACGAGTTCAGTAAGTAAAACCCTAGGAACCCCTCCGAGCATCGCATAATAAAGTAAGGAAATGCAAGAAATATTGTTAAGTTAACATGCAGAATGTGAAGACAGACAACTGTAATTGGCTCATCACATTAATAGTTAACATATAAGCTAAAAAAATATGTGTGTTCGCTCTAGATAGACTAGACTGTACTTCGGGTCACTAGGATCCCACCAGTGGATGCGCCTAACTGGCCAAATGCTGGTCCCTTGCGGTGTTGGCCAAATCCGCTGAGTCACCAACACGTGCACCAATGGCAAGTTAAGGTTGCCATTCACCGAGGGTCGGGTCACACGTGCTACAATCTAGCGCATCATGAACACACAACAAGAATCCCAAGGAGTAAACTCAACCCGCGTCCAAGTACGGAATGGAATATCGAAAACTGCAGGAAATGATAAAAATGGAATAAAAATAGAATCAAATACTCAGAGTTCTTCAATTGGGTTTTCCAAACCTCAAACCGCTCTCCAACCTCCCCCAGACTCCCTTATCCGACCCGACAAGCTCCTCGACACCGAGCTACGATCCACTAAGTCCCTGAAGTCCAATTTTATAATTTTAGGTTGTTTACAAATGTTTAGAAATGTATTAAGTTGGAAATCATCAAAACAACTCTCGTGTTCAAATTTCATTTGTCATTAGTGCGTTAACGGGTCTACCTAGTGCGCTTGGTGGAGTTAGCGCGCTAGGGAATCAATCTCGCATTACTATTTTCATTTTGAAAAATAGGTGAGAGCCCAGAATGATTAACGTGCTAACCTGCTTAGTTAGCGCGCTAATTGCCCTCTATGATAGAATTTTGAAGTCGAGAATTATTTCCTTCCCATTCCAAGTAGCTAACCTAACCTGGTTTACAGACTCTCCAAACAATGGTGACTCCAAAACATTATTTAAACTAATCTCAAAACAATAATTTGACCAAATTCATTCAATCTCATGCATTCACTAGTTTTTCCCAAATCCACCAAAAACACAATTTATTCAAAACCAATGATAAATCCTCTTTGAAAATGGTCACAAAACATATAATTCATCAAAACAACATCAAAAATCAGTGATCTACTCCCCAAATTCGAATTACACCAAAAACACTCAAAATTGGGTTTATTGGAAAGAGTAAAAGGTGAAGAAAAAATTACCTAGGTTTGATCCCTTGATTTAGCATTCCAACTGCTGGATCTCAGCTCCTCAATGATCTCTCCTTCTCAGGTTCTCACTTAATTGCATGAGTTTTTTGTTAGTAGTTTGATCACAATCCCACTAACTCACTATATATATACATATATATGTTTGTCTTGATCAAGTGTGTTATGCGCATCTTGAGGACTATCTCGTGGTTTCTATTTATGTTGTCACACACCACTTAATGACTCCAATAGCACACTCTTATCCTAGATTCACTCAATAGGATCATCACAATGCCCATCTAGGGTCCACATTATTTAACTCAAACTATAGGCTTATTATCAATTGATTGGGTTATATTATATTAAGCTTCATTAAACCATATGGTTAATGTTTCTATTTATCAAAATTAACCAACTTATAGTCCTCCTAACCTTCGGGTATCCAGTACCTGGTGCCTCGCATCCCGATACGCATTCCAAAGCACGCTATAGCCAATTGTTCTAATTTATTTGACTTTTCCCATGGTTACATTACCCATTTCATTTGATCAATTAGTCATATTAATGTGATTAATCAAGTTTTCTAGTGTACCCATACTTCGCCTCTCTGATACCCGCATTGGCACGTATTTTGAGACGACTACCCATCACACAACCTCGCACGATATAACCATACAACATACCCACATGCGATGTATTAGCAAAAAAATTCATAATTGCATCGCAAATAGGCAATTCACACATAATTTACTAGTGTACCTAGATCGACATGTGTCCTAGCCTACCCAAGGCGTCCACATGGATCCGAGTAACCATACAACATACCCAATATCGAGGATGAAATTGCTTTAAATGGGAGACGAACAATCCATTATTAGCAAAAAAATTCATAATTGCATGGTAGTTAAGTTCAGCATACCTCGATTAGCGTGTGTGTGGGTTTGTATGATGATTCGTGTTTATTTGGAAAGTTTGTTGAATTTATAGGTTGTAGTATAAAAAGAGAATTTATATACAATCCTATAATCTGGAGTAAATAAACAATAAATAGCCGATACACCAAGTGTGACGAGGGGATCGTGAAATGAATGTGCACACCTAAGAACACTCGTAGGCCTGTCCAGTGAATTTATTGGCAAGAAAATCCACAAAGTATATATTTGATATATATTTATATAATAAAACTAGAAGTTTGGTTTGAATTATATCAATTGTTGAATCTTCTCGAGATGAGCGTAAATGTTGATGGTGTTAAAGTTAGTGTCACTTTAACACATCAATCACTTGATCAACCTCGAGATAGCACATTGCGTATCTCGAGAAAAATTAATATATATATGCCCTGCTCACTATTGAGATAGTACAGGATGGAGCGCACTCCATGTACCAGATGAGCGAGCTCCCTTCATCAATTGGGATGAACCTAGTTGGTGGAGCGCACCCCACCAAGTGAGGGAGCACTCCTACCCCAGAAAAAACAACCGTCTTATAATTTACTTAGAATTTCTTGAGGTCTTGGGGGACCGACTTAATGGTTCTGAACATATGGTGTTAGGCCTATATTAATCATAAATGGTTTTTGATAGGTGTTGGAATATAGGGAAAACGTGAGTGGCCTAGAAACTTAGGAAATTTGGAAACAGAAACTTAAACCGAGGTAAGTATGGATTCACTTATTTATCAATATTACCTTGATATATGAGTAAATATAGTTCATACAGTTTATGGACTGAATGGGGGACTAGGTACACTCTGATGTTTTGACCAAATGGAAAACGATGTCTAATATGATCCACGAGAGTAACTCCTGGAACAGAGACCAGGTTCTATAGGATGCGGGGTTGATCTCTCGGCCTATATGTAACTCCTACTCAGTTAGATAGGTTGCGTGAGTTACATATTCACTAGAGGGTTAGGGATAGAACCATTGAACATTAATAGATTGGCTAGACAACACATCAGTCAATGGGTTGGTCTAACAATCGCATTAATGGTGTCAGTAGGTAATTGACCCTACTTTTACAAATAAAAATGGGAATCAAAGTGTAATAGTTATTGATGGTTTGACTTGCATCCATTATTTATTGGATTATATGTTGTTCATAATCCCATTAGCTTTATATGGTGCATATTGTTATTGCATATTATTCTTAATTATTATATGGAATGTTGATGACTTTTTGAATCTCTACTTATTGAGTAAGTTGGAGCGCTCACTCCAATTAATATTTCAGGAAATTTGACAAGTGTTACGACTATGAGACAAAGAAGATTTAGAAGTCTTAATCCTCCTTTCGATGTAATGAATCTTCCCTTGTCTTATATATTTGTATTGAGTTACAGTTTTGTAATATCACAAGGGATATGAGGCTTTGTATAGCCGAGATTTATTTTGGTTGGATTTGGTTTTGTATATCGTATTTAATATCGAGAAAAGTTTTAATTTTCGCTGCGTTAAGATTTGTTTTATGTAAATATTCGATATACAATCGTGTTTATCAGGTAATGGAAGGAGAGGCTGCTGGCTCTAGTTAAGTCTGGTGGGATTATCGAGGTTTAATTAGGGTTTCAGGCTGAGTATCGTTGTAATCGGCATAAGGGATGCTACCGGCCGAGTTTGGGCCGAGCTCGAGTCGGGCCTGAGCCTAAGAACCTTATCCTAAACCAAGCCCACCATAAATATGCGGGCCTATGCATATGCTTAAGCCCGGCCCACGTAAAACATTCAGCCCAAACCCTACCCATCAAACCCATATATAAATATTTTAAAATTAAAAATATAAAAATAAATTATTTATTCATTTAATAAAGTTTTTATGGATTTTTTTCAATACCAAATATATTTTCATATATATATTATATATTAATTTGTCTTGCAAGAAGGAGAAGTGGCTCAAATGGTAAGCATCATTTAATTTGAGCATTAGGTGTGGCGGCCCCAAATCTTGAGGCAACCCCTGGGAACCGCCATGCCGCATCCCACGTCACCAACCTCTGCCACGTCATAGCCCGCTTAACTATAACGCCCCACTTGTTTAGCTAATTAATCTCTATATAAGTATTAATGATTTAATTAGCCAGTTAGTCAATTTATCACGTTATACTACAATTTAACAGCGGAAGTCTTTAATTGAGTAAGTTATGCAATATTTAACAATCCTAAGTAGTGAAAAACCCAACAAAAAGATACCATGTATATATCAAAGGTGAAATAAGTACAAAAAATATCAATATACATGTATTCAGTGATTTACAGTCCCCAAAACCTAACGAAAACATAAATATATATACATATTGATATTAAACATGAGCTAGCGTCACTATTTCGAGCGTCACTATTTCTTGCTCGTCAAAGGTAGTCACCTAAACCTAGATCCTTGCCTCTTGCTCTTGCTCGTCAACAAATACGGTGACGAGTCTAGTGAGTAAAGTCCCAAGAGAAGTCCAGACAATATTCGTGAAATAAAATTGGTAAACTACGAAACATGCGAATATGACCTCTGGCAATAGTAAGTCATATTCCCATGAATGTAGGCAGCATGCGATAAACAAAAACAATAGTGTCTAATGAACAACACATTCTCAATAAATAAGCTCGGAAATAAAACATTAATTAAATAGGACAAGAACCACCTATATACTTACATACTTACAGTGACTAAACCCCAACTACGGTTAACTGATGAACCCCTCCAGACGCTATTTCAAGTCAAGGGAACACCTTAAATCTCTCTCGACTGTTGTAAATATATTCTACTATCGTTGACACGAGCACTAAACACAAGTAACCCATGCAAACGATTTAGCCACAACAAATATATACGCAAATCGAAATAAGAGTGAAACCCCATGTGTGCCCACCAGCAGTCACACATGTAATCTGATATCTATAAAACAAACCATGAATTTTGTGAGGCATTCTGATGGGTTTACGAACCTCAATCCGCGCTCCGACTTCCCCGGACTCCCGAATCCGACCGACTTGCTCCTCGATACCCGAGCTATGGTCCCCTAAGTCCCTGAAGTCCAATTTTATATATTTAATATGTTTATAGGTGTTTGGGTATGTATTAAATCAAGAATTTGAAAAAGAAAATAGCCCTTAAATTTTGTTTTCATCTGTCATCAGCGCGCTAAAAAATCTACCTAGCGCGCTAGGTGTGATTAGCGCGCTAGAGAATTAGTATAGCGCGCTATCGTTCTTCAATTTGAAAAAAGTTGATCCCAGACTGGTTAGCGCGCTAACTACGTTCTGTGACATAATTCTCAATTCTAGAATTATATCTTCCACACCTAATCGGCTAACCAAACCTTACAATTCCATTCTCCACTCCAATGTGATTCCAAAACCTCATCCAAACCACAGAAACAACACCAATTGGATCAGAATCATTAAATCATGCATACACTAGTTTTTCCCAAATTCAACAAAACTCAATTTCTGTCAAAACCAGTTTGTGATTCTCACTTGAAATGCTAATAATACTTGTGATTCATCAGGAATTCATCAAAATCAATGACTTATTCCTCAAATATCAAATTTACACCAAAACACCAAATTTTAGCTTATTTGAATGTGTAGGCGATGGTGAAAATGATTACCTTGTGTTTGATCTCCAAGTTTGAACCTCGGATTTGTTGAATTCTAGCCTCAAATCTCATCCTCTTCTCTTTGAAATCTAGATTTGAAAATGAATTGGTTTTGGTTTCATGTATTCAACAACTCATTCTTATATATCAATGTGAGATTGATTCCGAGCCATAGATCTTCATGTATTTACGTATCTCGAGATTCATCTAATGGTATATCTCTTGCCACTTATCCCATTAACTCTCCACTAACTCCCTCCTAGTGACACCAAAATTGCAACTCACTTAATTTTTAGATGTGTCAATACGTATCTCTAAATCAATCTTATGGTTTCAAATTAATTAACCAAACTATATGCCTTTATTTTATTGATCTAATTACATTAGCTTAGGCCCATTATAATACATATGATTAGTGTTCTTAGAACTCCTATGGACACATTAGTGGTTCCATTAATCCCTCGACTACCCGGCATCCGGTGCCCCGCGCCTTGACACGTACCTCGAGGTAACTCCCCATCACACTAGTTCACCGATAGCAACATACACACATATGGGGCAATATAAACAACAATGATTTAAACACCACATATAAACAATCATCACCCATAAATAGCATATTCCCTCAGTTCTCGTGTTCGAGTTAACCGAGTTAATCACGTAACGCTCGAATTACGACCGTTAATCTCCAATATTAACGCTAATCCTAATTTAATTAATTTTATTCGTTACATTATGTGTAAGGATCAAATCACGCCTACACCACTAACTATTTTAAAATATATTAGTATATTAACCTATATTCGGACTGAGCCCAACCCATTCTAAAGCGGGCATAGTGAATTGGGCTCGAGCTTGGACTAGGCTTTTTTTAAAAGGGTTACCCAAGGCCAAATATTTGGGCTTGGCAGGTAGGGCAGGTACCTTAGCCCACGATCAAGTTTAGTTGGAGTATATAATCTCACATCGGAAATATAATAAGAGTTGGAGTGTCATATAAGTTAAGTAGATTAGACCCTAGCTTAAACCAATTAGTATTGTATAAGATGGTCTTCAACCCCATTCACACACCCACATATATGTGTCCGGGCCAACACCATTTAGACCCATGAATTTCTACATGGTATCAGAGCAGGATGGTCATGGGCTCGTGTTTGAAGACCTAGTTAGGCTAGCAATAGAATTTAGACCTATTTATAAACCTAGTGCCTCCAAGGATAAGCCTAGGCATGTTTGTACAAACCTCTAAGAATAGGTTTCACTACAAGAACAAGGTGGAATAGCATCAAAAAATTGTGACAAACATAATTTGTTGCTAAACAGCAACAAATCAGCAACAGTTGTGCATCAGACAGTCTGTTTGACTCGGTTGACCCAAAAGCAACAATTCAGTGACAAATTTGTGACAAAACATTGTGACAGATTGTATGTTGTCACAGATCTGTCGCTGATTTCTCCCGCCATACATTTCCCGTCAAAGTTGTGACAGATATGCTACAGATCAGCGAGACATGATTCTGACGCTGATCTATAGCAAAGTGAAAAATAAAAAATGAGGCTGTGACAGATCTGCTACAGATCAGCGACATACTTGATTTCGTCGCTGATCTGTAGCAGAGTAAACTGATCTGCTGCAGATCAACGACAAACATAATTTGTCGCTGATCTGTCGCAAACAAAAAATAAGTAAAAATGAAAACCCATCCTCCTCGTCCCTTCTCTGCGCAAACCACCTGCGAAACCCCATTCACCGCCACCGCACCATCGTCGCCAGCACCATCGCCACCACCGTCGCCGTCGTCGGCCACTGTCATCGTCGTCGTCGTCGCGACTCCGCCGCCTCTCTCATTCATCTACATCGCACGCCGACGCCATCGACACCGCGAGTCACTCAGCCGCTGTTCTCCTCCTCCGCTGCCGCTGCCCGCCTCTTCCGCCGCCGCTGCTCATTCGCGACTCCGTCGCGGGTCTCCTCATCCGCGACTCCTCGCATCATCGTCGCTAGTACCATCGCCACCATCGTCGACACCGTCGTCGGCCACTGTTATCAGACAACACGCCGCCTCTCTCCACCCCCTCTCTCCTTTCGCGACTCGGCCCGCTGCTCGCACGACGATGCCATCGGCCCTAGTGTTGCTCGCCGCTGCTCTCCTCATCCGCCGTCGCTGCTCGCCTCCTCTGCCGCCGTTGCTTGCCTCCTCCGCCGCGCTGATCGCCTCATCCGCCGCCGCTGCTCGCCTCATCTCGACTCCGCCGTGGGTCTCCTCATATGCGACTCCGCTTCATACACCGCTCGCACACCGACACCGCCATCGGTCGAGCTTCACCCGGTGGACTATCACGAAGGCATAGCAGACTCGTGAGTGCCTCGCGACCAGGCGGTGGACCTTCGAATCACAGTCCCAACCTCACGTAATCCAGATTCCAGTAAATCATCGCAGGAGCACTCGTGGTTTGCGCTTTTCTTAAACTTCTATTTTGGAATTTGTTGAATCGTTATGTTTGTTATCTTTTACTACTGAAATTAGGTAATCTAAGTTTTGCCTTTAATATTTCAACGAAATCTTACCTAGGTTATGCTTAGCATCCAAAAATAACGACAACCTGCTAAACAGCAACAAATCAACAACTCAACAATCTGTTGCTAAACAACAACAAATCAACAATTAGAACGAATTGAATTTGCATTTAGGTAGTTTCAATTTTCACTTAGCTTGTCATATGACAATTATCAATTACTATTGTTAAATTTAGTTCATATATAGTATGTTCATTGAATAATAATACAGTAAATTAATAAATGTGTACATTGTCTAAATTATTGTTTGGCTGTGCATTTCCAACGAAAAATGATATCTTATTGAGTTATAACTAATATATTCTTATAATGTTTATTAATTGTGATTGTCATTTAGTTGGTACGTAGTTATATTTGAAATCTCAAGATTGTATATATATTACGAATTGAAGAATATTTGGATTTATTTTTAAAATAAATAAAAGTATATTAATTTATATACTTCATTAGTAAGAATTGATAAGAAATGTCGAGACTATATGGAATTTTTGAAAAAAAAACTTGGGCAATTCATGGTGAGGAAAAAAAGTACATAGTTCTTGTACATAGCATGCTTGTAGGGAAAGCACACCTGAAGAAGCTTAAACGTATGTCCCTTTGCACTTTTAAATTATATATTGTTTATTAATTGTGATTGTCATTTACTTGATATTTACTAGGTACGTAGCTATATTTGAAATCTCAAGATTATATATAATCCAATTTAATGAATATTAATTTGGATTATTTTCTAAAAACATAGAAAATTTTAAGAATTTATATTCTTTTTTTTAAGAGTTGATAAGATTTATCAATTGATCGTCTGAAAAACTTAGGATCGAGATGTCTACTAATCGAGAATGGATGTATAGTCGTATTGAAAATGGGTTTACTCGACGAGAGTTCACTAACGGCGTGAACGAGTTCATAGCATACGCAAAGACGCACTGTAGGACATTCGCCACTTAGGGGAAAATTTGGTGTCCATGCAACCATACGAAGTGTCGTAATCGTTCATACTATGATGTTGACACCGTAGAACTTCATATACTTTGTGAATAAGTGGTGTTGGAATTAAACTTAATCTATGAAATCTTGAAGTTGAAGCAATTCATGATATTGGATTGCAAACAACAATAATTTGATGTAAACTAGTGCAAGTTAAAAGTGATTTTGCCATTGAAAGTGGAAAGTGAAAAAACTCAAATATTGGTCTTACTATACAAGGAACAGGGGAACCAAAGCACATGTGCTTATCAATAATCTTTCATGAAACAAAGTTGGCTCAGTATGCAAGACTGCATGAGCACGTTTTTACTTCAATTTACATTTACATGTCTCACTGTCCTCGTATGTTCCAATATTGAAAAGATTGGATTCTCCATGAATGCACCTTTTGTGTTAGAATGAGTTTTGCTAAAAGCCACACTATACCTTATATTTGATTGAAAGAGTGATCTATCTTGTACTTGGCTTCCTTTTTTCTTTTCCTTGTCTTCTCTTTTTAATCTTACAACTCTCTTTGATTCTATTCGAATGATTTTGCTTTATAGTTTACTTATTACATTGATCAAAGCTAGATTAGGGACAAATCCGATTATATTAAACCTTAACCTAGCCTTTTAAGTTGAGATTCAACTATACTTTTTAAATAAGTAGCCTACATTATCTCAAGTTGCTTAAGAATAGCATTTATAGTCTTCATTTTCACTTTAATTGGATGTGATGTTATTTTAATTTGTGTTGGAATATTTTGGTTGCATGTCGAATATTGTTCAAGTTCCTTTTAATTTTCGGGATTTGGATGGGATACGCTCTGTTAGCTAAAGAATTTGTATAGTGCATATCTATGTATTGGTGAAAAAAAGCTATAGAGTGTTTTGTAAACATTGTATATATGTAAATTTGTGTAGCCATCACGTGTAGTTGTTTGTATTTTGTTGAATAATGTTCATCTAGTACTACATAGTATAGTACTAATTAATTATGAAATATTAATCTCATCATTTTATAGACATTGTTTGTCAAATTTTGATAATATACATACATCTTTCCAATTTTGGTATTATTAGTAGCTTTTAATTTGTTTTTGCATATTTTACTGCAGCTTTTCATTTTACTATTTACTGTTTATAATTTTTTTTTGAAAATTACCATTCGACAATTAGCGACGACGTCAGTATGTCGTTAATAGAATAAATGTAATTGCGACAAACAACGCTTTCTTTGTTGATCAAGTATGAATCAACAGATGATAAAGTCTGTCGATGAACAACAATAGATCGAGAGACAAGACTCGTTTTTGTTGACTAGGCAAATCAATGACGACATCGTCTGTCATTTGCTAAATAGCAACAGATTTGCAGCATACACGTATTTGCTGACTGGATTTCGATCAGCAACAGACTCGTTCCTGTTGTTGTTCAACGACAAACGTTTGTCACAAATATGTCGCTGAACAGCAACAGAACACCAAATTTATTGTTGAGTTGCACCAGCAACAAAGAGTTTAGCAACAGCTACTATCTGTCGCTGATTTGTTGCAGAGTGGCTTAGCAATAGAACCGTACCAATTCAGCATCAGATTAGTTTGTTGTTGATTTGTTTTTTTTTTGCCAGTGTTTGTGTTTGGCAAGTGACAGTTGATCTAGGCGCAGTTTCATTTGAAGGGGAGTGGTGAAGTGTATAATCCCACAAAAAAATAGAATAAGAGTTGGTATGGTATATGTAGGGGTGCACACAGATTGGACCTAATCCAATTAGGGTCAATCCATAATCCAATCCAATTATTGCGGATTGAGAAAACGTAATCCAGTCCAGTCTATTTATTTCTCTAATCTAACATGATCTGATTTACTAAAAATGGACTAGATTGAATTGAGTTATTCGGATTGACAATTATAAAATGAATATATTTTTTTTGAAGAGAAATTTCATTATTCATTCATGACTCAATACATGACCAAGACCAAACATAGAATCAAGTACATTGATTCACTAATCATATTTATTCAAACAAACTGTCATTAATTTAGTTGTAAATGCGAAATTGAAATAGTTTGACAATCATGAATTGCTCTCTACAACGTTGAAACTTATGACAATACATAAAACTATTAGAACCACAAAACGAATAACAAAACTTCCCGACTAAGATAAGAAATCATAAAACTTTCCAACAAGGAGAAGACAAATCAAAGACTTCCAAGTAGGGAAGAAAACTAACTATAAAATAAAACTAAAGACAAGATCAATTCAGCACCGCAAAAATCCACACAACACCATTGATAAAAATGCACTGCAATAAAGACAAGATCTATTGGTTATTGTATGAACAAAATGCAAATGGGATTTGATAGGAACCACCGCTGATCAAAGAAGAAGATCGGCGGTAGTTCAAGAACAAAAATTACAAAAGTGAATCAAGAATAAGAGTTTTATGGTTTTAAAGTGATGAGGAAACAAGCTAGAATGGTGCTTTTAAAAATATTGGTCATTTAGAAAATGAAGAAAAAATATAAAATGAATATTTATAAAATTATAAAATTAATATTTTAAATTAAAACTTAAGTAATCCAATGAGCAACAAAGAAAGTTATGATTAATAAGTACAATGATGGATATGACTTTAATTCCAATATATAAGTTTTAACATTTTCTACATTTCTTTGATTAGATAACTTTAGAATATATACTTGAATATGGAAAGAATTGACTTAATAAGTCGCAAAAATTTAGATTTTCAAATCTATATGAATGAATAATAGATAAAGAAACATGCTAAACACACTCACTTTGGGCACCTACCTAGGAGCGACTTTCGATACACCTTAAATATGTATCTCAAGGTGTACCGACGACGCGCTTTTGGTAGGTGCGCCAAATTGGGTGCCCAAAAAGGGCACTCCAATCATTTTTCATAGATGAATTAGTGGTGTAAAAATGCTAATCTCGTTTAAATATAGTTCAAGATTTTAATAGCATATATGCATATAATGTAATGTATATAAAGGTTAATTGGACCGAATTGCGGATTGAATCCGCGGATTAAGATGTCCAATCCGCAATCCAATCCAATTCGTGCGGATTACAACTTTAGCAACTCAATCCAATTTAACAAACTCAAATTGTGAACCAATTAGAGCTAAACAGAGTGGATCAAACTGGATCCGCATATTCGCGGATTTCCTGAACATCTCTATATAAGTATATGAGTGGAGTAGATTGAATCCTAACAAAAGTCAATTCATTTTATGCAACATGGCTCAACCTCATTTATACATCCACATGTGTGTATGTGGCCCGACGCTCTCTCTAGGCCTATAGATTTTTACAATATCCAAGGCTCTCATTAAAAATATTATATTATTATTTTTTGGTAAGAAATCAAGAACTTGACTTCAACATTAATCGAACTCATACACCTCTCCCAAAACTTCGCATTACTTTTAAGAAGTAATGCCTCGTCACTAGAGATGCCTCATGAGAGTATAACAATGTCTACTATCAAGTATGGATATTTAATAACAAAAACGAACATAAATATTGAATGCTTTTGTTGGCTTTCTTTTCTAGAGGTGTCTGGTTGCCCACAATGCATATGCGTGGGTTCCATTTCGTGTAATCTTGGCTACCTATCCTCAAGACAGCTTTGGTCCCAAAGGTTTTCCATGGTCCTTCATCTCTTGTCTTCTTCACTTTCCATCTTGTCTTCCTCCACACCAATTATGTAATGAAAAAGGGATTCGATCAGTTTGTACCCTATTTTTCATACGAAGGCATATCCCATCAAGGCCATGTGAGACCCGCTCACATCTTTGCAAACTAATTCCTTCCCCCTTTCAGCACGACACATGTCCCAATATATATATATATATATTTATACAACGAATGGTATATATGGTTTAGGGTATATATTATATGCTTATGATATTTGTGGCACTTACATAATGAAAGTTTGTTACCAGAAAGAAAGAAAGAAAGAAAGAAAGAACGACTTGAAAAAAAATAATAATAATAAAATAAAATAAAATAAAGAAAGAAAGAAAGAAATGAAATGAAGAAAAATGTATCTTAAAAGTTTGTGCGAATTCGAATATTGGTTTGGGCTTTACAATCACCATATAGTTAGAAGCTATACTAATTAGTGATGATATATATATATATATAAGCTTGAATTTGATGACACTACCAAAGAACCGAAAATAGGGGGCTAATTGTTCCTTGGGCTCACCTTCACCTTCTTTGGTGATCATGGGCTTGGCCCAAATTAGTTCCTCTTGTGGGATTAAGGTGGTTTTAGGTCCTTAACTTTGGGTGAAAGAATCAATCAGCCCTTAAAAGAGGATGGAGTTTTTTTCAACCCTAAGAAAATACGAGTTATCTTACTCCACTATACTATTTGAGAAGAGATTCACACTTATGTACTTCTTTATAAAGTCACATTCAACAAATATAATGTTATATTTCAGTCAACAGATCCCCAACAATAGCAATTATAATGTGGCTTCATCTTTGACAAATGCTACTATTAAAAAAGTTAGAGTGACATCTATTTGAGGAACGATTTCTCCTATGCACCCGACGTCTCATATAGTACTTATATATAATCATTAATTCTCACCCCTTTCACTCCTCTTTTCAGTTTTGACCTCTTACGATTTATCCCACCATTACTTGATTTTTTAGGTTTGCAATTAGTGAAGTACACAAAAAAATTTATATATAGAGGTTTTGGCTAAAGGATTTCACCCTTATTTTTCATGCTAATATACCAAGGCATAATAAATACAATCAATGACTTTGATTCTTTGAAGATGAAAAAATTTAGAGTGATTTACTTTTATTAACCTTCCAATTATTATCCCCTTATCACGATCTTTTTTTTTTTTTTATCCAACTCTTCTAGATACAAAAAAAAAAAAAAAAAAAACCAATCCACGTGGCATGAAATTACCCGATACCATACTACCCAATTTACGTACGGCAGAGACAATGCGATCACCATAATATATCATCGTTTAGAGAGCCTGCTAACATAAAGCTGCTATCATTCTGAGCTTGAGATTTAACAGCTCAAGCAGCTCGTGACCACCCCTTCACACGTGCACCAACTGCAGCTCTCCCGCACGTGCCACCTACACCCCCTACACTCACTTGACACTACAGTACCCACTCACGTGCCAACCTAACCCAACCACAATTCCCACTTAACCACGGTTAGCTAGCGAATTAGTCCACGCACGCAGTTAATGCTCTTGCGCTCTTCGTACTACGCCTGATGGTTTAAATATCAGTTACTGCTCGCACCTCTCTCATTTCTCAAACAACACAAAAAAAAAAAAAAAAAAAAAAAAAAACCAAAACACATTGAAAATCAAAGCGATTGTGTTTGAGAGATTTTTGAGGATTTGATAAGTATAGTCATCAATGGAGGCTCGATCGGAGAAGATTTTCGTAGATTAGGGTTTGATAAATGAGATTTATTCCAACGTTGTTTGGTCTTTAAATCAGAATCTTCTTTGTGTGTCGTTGTTCTCTTGTGCTTCTCGTCCCGATTCGATTCGAGAACGAGTGGAACAGCAAATCTGGAGAGATTGTTCTCCTTCTTAAATTAATTAATTCCTTGGTTTTGAAAAAGAGCAATTCTTGAATTCAAGCAATAGATTCAACGAATTGAAATGATGCTGCTAGAGTCCCAACCAGATTCATGTGATCAAGTTGATGTTCTGAATTCAAGTAAGAGCTCGGTGAGCTGCGATGGAAGTAGTTACTGCAGTCGTCTCTCCTTCGACACGTCAACACTAGCAACAACAACAACAATGTCTCCGTCACCGGAAAACTCGACATTCACGAAACCGCCACACAGATCGTCATCGGATTCCGCATGGGAAGCGATCCGGTCCGCGGCGGAGCGGCGTCCTACTGGAGTACTCTCCTTCAGCGACTTCAAACTCATTCGCCAGATCGGGAGCGGGGACATAGGAACAGTGTACTTATGCTGCCTCAAAGAACAAGATTCTAACGTAAACAACACATTCAACAGTCACTTGTATGCGATGAAAGTAGTGGACAAGCAAGCGTTGGCGGTGAAGAAGAAGATGAACAGAGCAGAGACTGAGAAGAGGATTTTGAAGATGTTGGATCATCCCTTCTTGCCTACTCTCTACACGGATTTCGAGGCGTCCCATTTCTCTTGCGTGGTCATGGAGTTTTGCTCCGCCGGTGATTTACACTCTCTGAGACATAAACAGCCCGGCAAACGCTTCTCCATCTCCTCTGCAAGGTCAGTATGGTCAATGAAAAATTGATAAATAATTTTTTTATTAATAAAATATTGTTTGTTTGTCTATAACTCAGATACTGTTTTTAAAATTATCAAATGATCAAAAGCCAAGCTGTGCACTTTTTTTGTATTTTTTAAGCATTATTTCTGAAACTTTTGGTTTTTGTCTATCAGAGACAGAACACATTCTTTTAGAGCTGTTCGTCATTAATGGAGATGGAAATTCATCTATTTGGTTTCATTTTTTTTTTTAATAAAATGAATAGTCGTAAAACTAATAATTTTATTTGATGAGTGATCACTTTCGAATTTCCCTTTTCATATCTAGACTTCTCATGATATTTTCTCTGTCCCCAGCCGAAAATTTCCATTATTTTGCATTTAATTTGGTGTCTGGAATTGATTAATTTTATTTATTATTTTTGTTTTGAAAACATTTGTTTATTTATTTATTTATTTGTTTGTTTGTTTTTGTTGCGTAGGTTTTATGCGGCGGAGGTTCTGGTGGCGTTGGAGTACCTCCACATGTTGGGAATAGTATACCGAGATCTGAAACCGGAGAACATCTTGGTGAGATCGGACGGTCACATCATGTTGTCTGACTTTGACCTCTCTTTATGCTCTGATGCAATCCCAACCGTCCATTCTCCCGACTCATCACCCGAGATTCGCACCACCGCAACAGCCACGTTATCTACGACGCGCTGCCGCAAGCTGAAACCCTCCGCTGCCGCCCTCGCCTGTCTCTGCAAGCGGTTCTTCCGGTCCCGGAAAGTCCGGTCGACGGAGGCGGAGCTCAGGCAGTTCGTGGCGGAGCCGGTGACGGCGAGATCCTGCTCGTTCGTCGGCACCCACGAGTACGTCGCACCGGAGGTCGCCGCCGGGAAGTCTCACGGCAACGCCGTCGACTGGTGGGCCCTCGGGATCTTCATCTACGAGCTAATCTACGGCTATACACCCTTCTCCGGCAAGACCAACGAGGCCACTCTCCAGAACATTCTGAAAAAGCCCTTAATTTTCCCGGCGCCGGTGAGTAGTGGGTCGGAAATTTATGCCCGGAGTCTCATCTCCGGGCTGTTGGCGAAGGACCCGGAGAGCAGATTGGGAGCCAAAAGAGGCGCCGCCGATGTGAAGACTCATCCTTTTTTTAAGGGATTGAATTTCGCTCTCATTAGATCGGCGGCGCCGCCGGGGCTCCCGAGTCTCCGGAGAGTGAGGACGGCGACTTTCTACTCCGGAAGTAGTATAAAGAAGAATGCATGTATGGGGTTTGAGTACTTCTGATGCTGCCACCTGTCCTTTCGTTTTGATGATGGAATGATGATGGCGGTGGTGATTATTAGGGTATGATTAGGGACCTTAGGGTGGTAGCACATAATTAACGTAACTTTTTTTTTTTTTTTTTTTTTTTTTTTTGGATTTTGTTGTTGAACAATACTAGTATGTATAACCTAAAGAAAAGAGTAAATTTTTCAATTTTCGATGAGTGTCGAGCATTCAAGATTTTGCTAACTCTTTGGAAAAAAAAAAAAAAAAAAAAAATTACTAACTGTAACTTTACATTTCCAAAAAAAAAAAAAAAATCTTAGACTTTAAAGGGCTTATATAATTATTTAGGATACATAATTAAATAAAGACTCACTTACCATTTCCCTTTAGACCAATATACATGGACACATTTTCTTGTTTCACCACCGCCACCGTCGTCATCTTACACCACCACCAGTGACCATTTCTCTTTTCGGCATGGAGAACCCCCGTCCTCCCTTTGATTGCTGGTGATCTATATATATATATATATATATATATATATATATATATATATATATATAGGTTTTGGCTTCTGATACCAAAATCAATGTCACTTCAACAATCTCTCACTTGATCGAGTATGAGTTTCAACTTGTCTTTGTCAGAATCTTTTCTTATTGACTTTGTTGTTCGATTTCTTCTCCATTTTATTGAGCTATTTGCCTTGTTGAAACTCATACTTGATCAAGTGAGAGAGATTTGCTTTTTTGGATTGATGACGGCAGTGGTGGATGATGACGGCGACATTGTCGGTGGCCGATGGTCACAACGGTGATGGTGGCAACGGTGTTCACGGCGGCAGCGGTGGTTGTAGTAAGTGGTGGATGGTGGATTGAAGAAGAAGGTTATAGATTTGTATGAAAGGTATTTTAAGTATTTGTGGTTGTTTGAGTCTGGACTCATCGATGCCGTTTAGCAATATGAATTTTTCTTCTTCAAGTCGGTGGGAGATTTGGGGGGATTAACCACGAGTCTAACTCTTATTAATTTTTCTTCTTCAAGTTAGTGGTTGTATGAAAGGTATTTAAGTATTTGTGGGTCACCCCTAATACACTCTACTACAACAACCCCTTAGTTAATGAAGAGTATTAAAGTATTTACAATTGCTAACTTTACAATTACAATGAAGGGTGGGGTGTGTGTTGTTTTTGTGATGTGGGTGGCATCAATTTTGAGGGGTTTGGCTTTTTTGGATTGATGACAGTGGTGGTGGATGATGACGGCGACATTGTCGGTGGCCGATGGTCACAGTGGCGATGGTGGCAACGGTGTTCACGGCGACAGCGGTGGCTGTAGTAAGTGGTGGATGGTGGATTGAAGAAGAATGTTATAGATTTGTATGAAGGGTATTTAAGTATTTGTGGTTGTTTTAGTATGGACTCATTAAGTCTGTCTAGCAATATGAATTTTTTCTTCAATATGAATTTTTTCTTCTTCAAGTTGGTGGTTGTATAAAGGGTATTTAAGTATTTGTGGTCACCCCTAATATACTCTACTACAACAACCCCTTAGTTAATGAAAGGTATTTAAGTATTTACAATTGCTATCTTTACAATTACAATGGGGGGTGGGGCGCGTTTTGTTTTTGTGATATGGGTGGCATCAGTTTTGAAGGGTTTGGCTTTTTTGGATTGATTACGGCGGTGGTGGATGATAACGGCGACGTTGTCGGTAGCGGATTGTTACAGCGGTGATAGCGGCAACGGTGTTCACGGTGGCAGCGGTGGTTGTAGTAAGTGGTGGATGGTGGATTGAAGAAGAAGGTTATAGATTTGTATGAAGGGTATTTAAGTATTTTGTAGTTGTTTGAGTTCGGACTCATTGAGTCTATCTAGCAATATGAGTTTTTCTTCTTCAAGTTGGTGGAAGATTTGGGGGGATTAACAACGAGTCTAACTCTTATTAATTTTTCTTCTTCAAGTTGGTGGTTGTATGAAGGGTATTTAAGTATTTGTGGTCACCCCTAATACACTTTATTACAACAACCCCCTAGTTAATGAAGGGTATTTAAGTATTTGTAATTTCTAACTTTACAATTACAATGGTTGGTGAATTATTTAGTTCGGTATCATTATTATTATATTATGGATACTATTATTATTTTGTTTTGTTTTTTAGGTAGGACACTCAAGTTGTTATTTAGAACTATGTAGATAACTGAGGTCGCAATATGAGTTTTTCTTTTCTTTATCACTTTCATTCAATAGCTTCTTTTATTTTATTTTTGCTCTAAAAAGCTGCCAATATATATGTATAATAAATTATTAAAAAGATTAATTAGTAAATTCTAAATATTTTAAGAAATATTTTATCAGCCATGCAAAACTTAACAATATTTTTAACAAAGATTTTAGGACTTTTGAATTTTTCATGTAAAACAAACAACAAAACACTTTCTCTTCACAATTTGAACACTAAACAAAAGGAAATAGGGGGTATGCTTAGTTTCCACTAACATGCTCTTCATTTTGTGAGGTTTTTTGGTTGATATGCAAGGAAGGCTGGATGTAAGTGTTGAAAGGTGTTGTGGGAACAAGGGAGAGGAGAAAGCCTGCTAGAATATGGGTGCATGACAAACAAATTTGCCCTATTTTTCTTCTACTTGGTTCTTGCAGATCTCTTTGATGACTGACTTTTTCTTGGATCTACTGAGAGTCTCATTTAGTTGTAAGTGCTTCATGGTTTGGGGTGTGTTTCGAACATCTCGAAGGTTGGATATTTAGATGGTTTAGGGTTTTCGTGGTGTATCGGGGTTCTCTAATCTTGTATTGGGGGTTATTGTAGTAGAGTGTATGGTTATGTTACTCAGTGTTCCTACGATTTTTTTTTATCTATGGCTGCTTATTGGTTCATTTGTGTCCCGGTAATGCATGGTAGAACCTAGGTTTGTAGCCTTAGTGGTTAGTTGTATTGTAACGAATGGTGTCATTAACTAAGTAATTAGTCTTAATTCGAATAAAAATTAATATGAGTTAGACTCATGGTTAATACCAACCTATTTTATTAGCGTGCCCGTGTGTTGGCGTGATGTTGTGGTGTTTGTGTGAATTGAATTAGTTAAATTGATCTATAAAGCTCTAAAGTTTGAAAACAATAACTTGTTGGGGCATGTGCCATAGGTCAATCTTATGAACATTGTTTCTATTATTATTTTAGTTAATAAAATAGAGGATTTCATTTGTTGTTCATATAATTTGGTTTGCGTGTTTATGTTATAATAGGATCCATGGATGTTTACTGAAACATCGTTAATGTCCATAGTCGGTCATTATACTGGGAACTATAATGGACAGATTTGCAATGAAAATGCCACATGTATTAGGTAATAGGTGTTACTCATGATAGGTATATCATTTAGTCCACTAACTTGACATTCCCAGATACTTCAACATTAGGATCATAGTGATTTGACACAATCAAATATTGTCTTTAACCGCACGATTATAAAGGTTGTGATTATTCACTATGTGAATAATGTGTGAAGGTGTGTAATCGAGATAGAATTTACCCTCTCGTTTAGAAAAAGATATCAGTGGATCCCTCAATATCTTAGACTAAAAATGGTCAAATCCAAGTGAATTGATATGATCGATGTCATTTAGATGTTTTCAGTCTATCTAGAGATCGAGACTAGTACGATTTAACATTAAGGGTGACTTTTTGTGTCTTATACTTAATCAAAGGATATCATACGACAAAATGATATGATATACACTATTAATTAGGGTCGTATCGATTTTGATCTTCGTGCAACTTGGGTAGTCATAATGTCTTGCTAGAGACCGCTTATGACTCGTGTACCAAAATGATTTTGGTTCACCGCCAACATTGCATGAACCAATTGGGTCACACACTAAGAATGGTTTTGTGAGGTTTTAATTGACTCAGAATAGTGAATTCTATATGATAAATTTCGTAATATAAAGGTCCTTATAATGTGTCATATTAATACCACTTTAAGTAGGGTTATAATGGTAATTCACTTATCAAGCTTTTTACAAGAGTTGTATAAATAGGTGTGTTAATGAACTCACATTACGGGAGAAATTAGGGTTGGAATCTAATTCTCGTTTTAGAAAACGAGGTAGACAATTTAGCCGTTCTAGAGTTTTAGGGAGAATGGAAAATTATTTTCATGTTCTTTTTCAGGCTAGCACTCGAATTCTCGACCGTCGTTCATGTGTAGATTTCTGATAGAGGACGTTCATCTCTGGTAGTGTATTAAAGTATAGGGGTGCATACATATTTAATCTAGTCTAATTATGGTCAATTCGCAATCCAATCCAAATATTGTGGATTGGAAAATTACAGTCTGGTCCAGTCCAAATAATTCATCAATCTAACTCAATCCAATTTGCATAATGCGGACATGACTGGATCAAGTTTCGCGTATTAACGTTTTTCTATCGAAAGATTCATGAAATTAAACTTAATCAAATGAACCACAAAGATTTATACCACAAATACATCTCATGAATGAAAAATTTATAACATACATCTCACAAATCTATACCATATTTCCAACAAGTCAAACCAAATTATAAGACTCAAAAATAGAACAACAATATTGATAAAAAACGATGAGAAAAATTAAACACGAGGATCAACATAGATATGACAGACTGATTCGTAACTAAACAAAATATCATTTTTTGATGCGATTGATGTCATTGATTGTGACTATTGAATGGATTTGGAAAAAAAATTGAGCCCTATAAAGTATGCTAAGATGAGAGAAAAGTGTCGTCGAAGCTCTTGAATAAAAAGGAAGGACAAAGGGTCGACAAACTCTAAGATAAGATGGGAGAGTGGTCCCGTAGACGAGATGGATGGAGGGGAATGTCTGCTGTTAGGGTTAAGTAAATCAGGATTTTAATTTAGAGTTGATAGTTGTGGTTGATGCTTTTCAAGATACTAAGTACATATAATCATATATAGATATATATGTGTTTATGTTATTAACGGATTTGATCGAACTGGATCCACAGTTTTTTATTGTAAGATCCATAATCTGGTCCAATCCATGAGGATTAGTGATTTTTCAATCCAATCCAGTCCAAGGGATCAAAAAATTGATTCGATTAGCGATAATTGGTTCAAGTTGGATTGGATATGCGGATTATTGCAATATGTGTGCATCCCTATCTTAAACATCGATCAACACAGAAGCAAATTAGTGATTGAGGTACAGTTTACTTTTATTAATCATTTCAATGGTATTCAGATTTGATCTTGTTGGGGTTTTGAAATAAATATTTTAAAATTCCCGCAGCATTTTTAAAACCCAAAAAACCCAAGAACTACCCTAATCGAGTTAGAGGTTGCTACAGCTGTATTGCACAAAGACATTGAAGTTTGAAAATTTTCAATTGGTTGTTATAAATATATGTTTATCATCATGTTTTAACCTAGTTTATTGTGTTTGGGGTCGGTCTATCCTTGTTGGCAGTATATTATCAAAATAAAAGTTAAGTTAGTTAGGCGAATATTGCAATGAAGATGGAAGCGTGACTTAGCAAGATGTTCGACTGTAAATACAACTTAAAGATAGATTACAATGTAAATTCTAGTGAAAATTGCAGTGTCAAAGTCAGAGTCAAAGATGAAGAAAGAATTGAAGTCAATGCAAGAATAGAATACGAATTGAATACTGTAACAGAGCAACTGTCAGTATTTGTCTACAATAGTAAAGAAATCCGATACTGCAAGGAGAGAACTTCAAGATAGATTACAACTACCAATCCGAGAGATATGTGCATAAAGGATTGAAGAACTTTATGGAGACGACAAGTTGAGATTCTTGAAAAAATATAAGACTTTGTTGTTGAATGTTGGATGATTCCAACGAAATTTACAATTGGAGATCGAGGAGGTTTTTCGAGCTGTATTGTATTTAGGACTCAATTCCTAAATATAGTAGATAGACTGAGTCGATAAATATTCAAGGTCGTTATGGTGTGGATCATTGTTCATTACTTGAGTTTTGTGAGAACGAGAGATCATTATAGTGGTTGTTTACATTATCAATTTGTTTAATTGATTAGGCTGAGCCTATGCCGAGGAAGACATTGAAGTCTTACTGCGATATTAATTCTTGTTTAGTATTGATGTGTGCTTGTTAGTTCATAACTGATTCGTTAATCTCCTCAGTTCCTCTGGTTTCCAAAACTTCAACAGTGGTATCAGAGCTTTGTAACTTTGTTATTTCTATAAGCATAGAAGAGTGAGATTCTGGAGAGTTTTATTGCCATGGGATCAATTGACAAGTTGTTACGATAACAAACTGGTGAAGGACGTGAAGGTAGATCGATAACTAGACCACAATTGCTAGAAGGAACCAACTATGCCTACTAGAAGGTTCAAATGGTTCACCTTGTCTCTGCCATTGATGAAATTGATGGAGAATTGCTGGAGAGAGAATACACATCTCTAATACAACTAGATACGAATGGTAATGTTGTTCTAAAATGTGCATCTTTGTGGATAGACATTGAGAAGAAACAGAAGGTTGCCAATCACAAGGCAATCATTTCTATTTTTAATGTTGTTGATGCTCAACGCTTCAAACTAATTGCAAATTGCACTATCGCAAAGCAAGCATGGGAAGTTCTGAAGACAATCTTTGAAGGTACGGATTTTGTCAAAATCTCCAAGTTACAGCAATTAAGTTATATGCCTGATCGTCTTGAGATGAAAGAGGACGAATATATTACCTCTTTTAATGGTCGTTTACGAGACATTGCTAATCAAAATTTTCAACTTGGAGAAAAGTATACTGATGAGCAGTTAGTACGACGTGCTCTTCGTGCTCTTCCTTCACGATTTGACTCAATGATTATCATAATCAAAGAGTATCGTGATATTACTAAGATTACTCTTGATGAATTAATGGGTTTTATGTAAACATATGAGATGAATATGTTTAAAAAGCATAGTTCTTCTAAGAATGCTTATCGTGTTGAGTCTACTATTTTTGATGACTCTATGGGAGATGATTTTGCTATAATGGCAAATAAGTTCTCAAAATTTCTCAAAAACTATAAGAGAAACTCTGTTGGAACTAATTACAAGAAGGGTAATGACAACAAAAAGCCTTCTACTGATGATAAGAAGACAGATGCTAAGAATAAACTCAAAGGCATTAAGTGTCATGAGTGTGGAGGAGTTGGACATATTAAGATTGAATGTCTTACTTACAAGAAGAATAAGTCTTTGAATGTTTCTTGGAGTGATGATGAATCAGATAACAATGACAAAAAGTCTAATGATTCTACTACTGCACTCACTATTATATTAACATAGTCAAATACTATTGATGCTTCTCCATCTGTTGTTAATGTTTCTGAACTTGATTTCATAGTATTTGACACAAAAAAAGAGTAAAGAAAATGCCAAGTATGTATGCGATGCCGTCAAGGATGAGGATTCTGCAAAGGATCTTCAGGCTTCTTATGATCTAATGTTTGTTGAATGGACATCTCTTTATGATCAAAATCTTGACTTGAAGATGAAACTACACTCTGTTAAATAAAATTATAAGACTCTTGAAAAAAACACAAAACTTGTACTACACTGCTAAAAGAGCGTGAGGTTGAAATCTCTGCATTGAAGAAAGCTCTTTTTGATTCTGAGGTTGTTACTGCAAAGTTACATTGTGGTTCTCAAAATTAAACATAATGGCACAAATTGGTGAATCATCGCAAGTTAAACATGGTATTGGCTATATTAAAGGATCTATCAATGCTCCTACTATCTTTGTCAAAGGTATTGTAATCAATGAAAGTCAATTAAATAAGACTCGAGTTGATACAACAAAGGCAAAGAAGATTGTATCACAGAATGTTGCTACAAGCACAAAGAAAAAGATCATTGTTGTTGCTGACAACATACCTCCTCCTACATGTCATTATTGTGGGATTGTTGGTCATATTCAACCACGATGCTATTAGATGTTTAAAGATCTTATTACACTTCAGAAAAAGAAAACACCTAAGAAGGTCTGAAGAGTAAAATCTCAAAAAGTTATGACAGCGCATTTACTACTCTCAGCAACTACAACCGAGTTATGGTATTTGGAAAGTGGTTGCTCCAGACATATGACTGGTAAAAAAAGCTTTCTTAAATATTATAAGTCTTTTAAGGAGCTATTTCGTTTGGTGATGGAAAAAAATGCATGATTGTTAAAAAATGAACTCTTAATATTAAAGGACTGCCTAATCTCAAAGGAGTTTCACATGTTGATGGGTTAAATTCTAACCTGATCAGTATAAGCCAATTGTGTGATTAAGAACTGTTTGTCAACTTCACTAAATATCATTATCAGATAATCGATAAAGAAAGACAATGTATCATGCATGTGATCCGTACATCTGACAACTATTATATGCTGCTTCAATATTCTATATCGCTTCATATGTTGTAAGTTATATGCAACTCTATTTCTCTAACTAATACAGAGGTTTGGCACAAAAGACTTGGTCATTTTAATTTCAAGCAACTTCAAAAATTGCTCTCTCATGATGCTGTTAAAGGTATTCCTAAACTATCCTCTATGTCTGATTCTATTTATGACCAATGTCAAAGGGTTAGACAACGTTCAGTTTCACATGTTGGACTTAATGACATATTGATAAAACGTGTGTTACAATTACTGCATATGAATTTGTTTTGACCAATGCAAGTTGAAAGTCTTGGGAGAAAGAAGTATGTTTTTTCATTGTTGATGACTACTCAAGATTTACTTCGGTTGATTTGCTGCATGATAAAGTTGAAACGTTTGATGAGTTTAAGAAGTTAATTGTTCGACTTCTGAATGAGAAAATTAATGAGGATGTATCCTTTGATCGAATTCGTAGTGGTCATGAAAGAGAGTTTTAAAAATGGCAATTTGCTGATTATTGTGTTGAATTTAAGAGTATGCATGAATTTGCTACTCCTAGGACACTACAATAGAATGGTGTTGTTGAAAAAAAAACCGCACAATTCAAGAGATGACAAAGGTCATACTAGCTAAGAAAATTTTGCCAATGAATCTTTGGGGGAAACAGTAAATATTGATGCCTATATTATCAACAAAGTTTATTTCTGGCCATGGACTACAAAAACTCCGTATGAAATCTAAAAAGGCAAAAAACCATCTCTCAAACATCTTCATGTTTTTGGTAGTACCTGCTTCATTTTGAATGATAGAGATCACTTTGGAAAGTTTAATTTCAAAAGTGATGATGGAACTTTTCTTGGATATTCTCATAATAGTAAAGCATATAGAGTCTACAATAACCAAACTATGACTGTGATGGAATCTATTAAGGTTATGGTTGATGATTATGTAAAAACAGAATAATTGTCCTTTCAAAATGATGATGATGATGATGAGCTACCAACACCAATGAGCTCAGCACATTTACATTACTCAGCGTACTACTAAACCATCTAATTAAGATATCACTACTCCATCTGATGATGAAGATGAAAATGATGACGATGATCTAAAATCACTGACTACTACAAGACCTGGTTCTATATCTGTTGCTCTGCAGTTAAGGATGCTAAAAGAGTATCTAATTAAGGAAGTTACTAGCTCAGTTAATGATCCAGTGCTAACTAGAGATATTTCTCATGTTGACTACATAGATATGGTTCGTTTTGCATGTTTTACATATCAGATTGAGCCTAAAAACTTCAAGGAGGCTTTAATGGATGAATTTTGGGTGAATACTATGCAAGAGGAACTCAATGAGTTTGTTAGACAGGATGTGTGGGAGCTTGTTCCACGACCTATTAATATTAATATCATTGGTACTAAGTGGATTTTTCACAACAAGACTAATGAGAATGGTGTTGTTGTTTGCAACAAAGCCTGATTGGTCGCACAAGGATATACATATGTTGAAGGTATTGATTTTGATGAGACGTTTGCTCTAGTTGCTAGATTGAAATATATTCATCTACTAGTAGCCATTGCTTGTAACAAAATTTTCAAGTTACAGTAAATGGATGTTAAAAGTGTTTTCCTAAATGGGTATCTGCAAGAAGAAGTTTATGTTGCACAACCTAAAGGATTTGAGGTATATGATAAACTTAACGATGTCTATCATCTAAAAAATATACTTTATGGACTGGAGCAAGCACCACGACCTTGTTATAAGAGGTTGACTACCTATTTATTGCCGAAAGGTTACAATAAAGGGTCAATTGATAAGACTATGTTTCTCAAAAAGGCAAAATAAACAGTTTGTGATTGTGTAGATCTATGTCGATGATATTGTATTTGGAGCTACTTCTGCAAAGCTAGCTCCAGAGTTTATTGATTTAATGAAAAAAGAATTCGAGATGAGCATAGTTGGAGATTTTACATATTTCTTAGGTCCGTAGATTTCCCAGTCTCAAGACAGTATATATACATATATCTCAAAATAAATATGTTAAATCTCTTGTTAAACGTTTCAGATTGGACACTGCTAAGTCTATTCGAACACCTATGAGCTCTAAGAGAATATTTGTAAGAATGACAAATGTGTTAATATCAATCCTACATTATACAAATGCATGATTGGTAGTTTATTATACCTTACTATAAGCATACCTAATATTGCTTTATGTGTTGGGGTTTGTGCTCGCTATCATACATGTCCAAAAGAGTCTCATCTGGTTGTTGAAAAATAATTTTGCGCTATATGCCTGGAACAACTTACGTTGGTATATTATTTACTAAGGGAGGTGTCAGTGACTTAATTGGATATAGTGATGCTTATTAGGATGGAAATATTGATGATTAAAAGAGTACTATATGTGGATGTTACTACATGGGTTCTAATCTTGTTGCTTGGAATAGCAAGAGAAGAACTACATTTCTCTATCTACTGCTGTTGAAAAGCTGAATATATTGCTATTGGCAATTGTTGCACGTAGTTAATATGGATGCAACAAATGCTAAAAGACTATCGTATCACTTTATCTCAGTTAATAATTTACTGTGATAATAAAATAGCAATTGATCTTTCGAATCAACAGTCTAGGACAAAACATATTGATACTCTCATCATTATATCAGGGATCTAGTAGAAAGAGGATTGATTTGTATTCATCATGTTCCTATTGAAAGGCAGTTAGCTGATATTTTTACAAAGGCTCTTGACATAGATTTGTAAGAGATTGCGCCATAACATTAGTGTGTGCCCTCACTAGAAAGGGTTCAATGCAAATTGGCAGTGATGTGCTTTTATGTAGATATCTTTGTGATTTGACATTAAGTTGTGAGTTGCTTTCGTGTTTGACCAATAAACTACAACTTGGCATTACCTGTAATACGTATAGTTCTTGTTAAGTCAACTGTAAAAACTAGCCGTTATGAAATGGTTGAGGGGAAGTAACTTTTTGTGCTGTTAGACACAATAAATTAATTTTTGGGGATTTAAGGGAGATTTATGTTCCGATTTGGGTAAATATTTGTTGATTTTGTAAGAATACCTAATTTTCACAAATCACTCTTCCCAATTCAAGTTCTTCTAACTCATTGTGAACTCTTTTCTTTCTCTGCCATTTTCTCATCCTTTTTTGCTTTATACTATTGCAAAAATGGCTCAGCACACTTTTTCAACTTTGCATGGTGACTTTACTGCAACTGCTTATCTTCCGACGATTGAGACAAAGGGCATTTAATATCATGCTCCTACAAATAAACTCAATATTGGTACGCCGTCAGATCCTAAAAGTGCTACATAGTGTACATGGGTGAAATCAGGGGTTGTACGACAATGACAATCAATCGGGCATACTGGTTCTTTCAAGAAAGCCAAAATCGCCAAGGGCAAGAAGAAGGTTGGTGAAGATAAGAAGTTTTCCTCTGACTCCTTAGAGAGGATCTAGATGAAGTTGAGGTCATCAACATGGCCTCTGACCAGACGATGATCGTGTTCATATCTCAATACTTTGCTATCTCTGTTCCCTTTATTTTTTGTCTTTTCAGATCATTGGAGTGTAAGGAGAAATTTAAATAAACAGTAAAGAGGAAGTACTGGTTTGATCAACCAATCAATGTGTTGCATTTTCATGAAACTAGCCTTGAGAGGTTGTTGGTTCGGACTAGCATATATGGGTTAGTATATCATGAAAGTTTCGACAATGACTCTATTGTCAAGGAATTCTATAACAACCTTCTTGAAAATTTTAGAGATACTTCTGCGGACATGGTATTTGTTTGTGGTTTTAATATTTCATTCAGTTATGCTTCTATCAATTGAAAGAATGGACTTTCTAGATTGGAGGCAACTGCTGATAAGTTGGGTTCGACACTTAATCTTGATGATTTTGTCTCTTTGTTGACTAGAAGGGTTTTTACTAAGTAGCTCTCTGACAACGCTTTTGGGCTTCCTATAACTAAGCTAACATGTAAGGCCTACATGCTATGGAAAGTCTTGATTACTACTGTTGTAGCTACTTCCCATCAAGCACATGCGTTTAAGGACATGGTGTTACTGCTATATGCTCTTGCTCTGAGGAAGAAGTTTAATGTTGTGAAGGAGATCTATGACTGTATTGTGCGTTCAAGGAAGAAACATAACATGTTTTATCTACCTTGCTCCATAAATTCTCTGTTTGGAAGATACTCAGTCATTGAGCATATCAATGACAAGTTGGAAAAGGTAGTGGAAGAAATTAGACTTGAATATTCAAATGAAGTCTAACAACAGGATTGTTGATCTTGACTTCTCATGCCTACCGAAGAAGACATCAACTGTATCAGGTTCAAGATCTTAATCGACTGCTCCAACTCTTGATTCTATCACTACTATTACCGATGCTCCTGTTCCTACCCCTGCTACAAAGCCATTACGAAAGTCTAGTCGGATAATGAAACGAAAGATTGTTGAGGTTTCTCAATCTGAGAAATTTGCTAATGTCGAGGACACCATTCCTATACACGTGCAATCTTAAGGCAAGGATATTGTAATAAGGGAAGATTATTTTCCTACTACTGTAGGACATAATGGACAGCCACCTGCTTTAATACAAGGAGCAAGTTCCACTGCTCCACTTCCTTATAACAAAGAGGAAGTCACCTCCCTTGTTGAGTCTCAAACTGATGAAATTGGAGTTGATCAAGATAACTTAACATGTTTAAGCTTTGATCTAAGTTTTGTTACTCCTATTGCTGCTGCTGGGACAAGTATTATTGAGTCCCTTAGAATGAATTATGGAATTGATGGTGAAAATGTTGTAACACCACATGAGTGTTGTGTTTTGTGGCTCAAAAGCAACGAAAAATTTAAAACAATATTTGAAAAACCCCAACAAAACCGAAAATAAGTTCCATTAAACTAGATCTACAAAAAGTAAACCATACCTTAATACGTGATTTTCTTCTCTGATTGTTCGATTCTCAAGACGTTCAAGTGCGTGTTCTCTATCAGAAATCTACACACGAACGGTGACCATAATTTAGAGTGCTAGCCCTTAGAGAGATTGAAAATGTTTTTCTTTCTCTCCAAAAATCCAGAGAACTCAACATTTGCAAAAACGAAAATATTTGAAGATTCCAACTCCAAGAAGCTTGTTTTAATCCATAAATGGATCTTTGAAGCCTGCACACCTTCTTATAATTTTTAGGATGAACAAACCCTTCAGGCTGTATCATATACGCGTCCTCGAGTAACTTTCCATTTAGAAATGTTGCTTTGACATCCATTTGCCAAATCTCATAGCTATTATATGCGGCTATGGCAATTAGAATTCTAATGAATTTAAGCATGACTACAGGAGAAAAAGTGTCATAATAATCAACACCTTGATTCTGTCTGAAACCTTTGGCTACTAGCCGTGCTTTTTAAGTATGCACATTGCCATCCATGTCAGTTTTCTTCTTGAAAACTCATTTACATCTAATGGTCTTACCACCTTCAGGTAAATCAACCAAGTTTCAAACTTGGTTATCATACATGGATAGCATCTCAGAATTTATGGCGTAAAGCCATTTATCTGCATTAGGGCTACACACAGCCTCTTGATAAGAAGTAGGCTCATTTTGATCCATAAGGAACACCTCACTACTATCAGTAATAAGAAATCTAAATCTCTCAAGCTGATGTCTTACCCCGTCAGACCTATGTTGGCCATGTGATACCTGTGGAGGCTCAACTAGTTCAAGACTTTGTTAATCTCCCACCAGCAATTGAGTGTTTAATTGTGGTTCTTGAACTTCTTCAAGTCTTAATTTATTCATATTGTCGTCTTTTGAAATAAAATCATTTTCCATAAAGACATCATTCCGAGCAACAAACATTTTGTTCTCATTTGGATATAAAAGTAGTATCATCTGGTTTCTTTATGATAAGCAACAAATGCACACTTGGTAGACTTGGCTGATAATTTTTCTAAGATTTTTCGTCGTACAAAAACCTCACAGCCCTAAATCTTAAGGAAAGACAACCTTGGTCTTTTCCCAAACCACATATCATATGATGTTTTCATCAACCGCTTTAGAAGGAATACGATTCAGTGTAAACGCAGCTTTCTAAGGCATAACCCCAAAGGGAAATAAGAAGATCTGCATGACTCATTATAGATTGAACCATATCCAATAAAGTTCGATTTCCCATCTCAGAAACACCATTTCATTGTGGAGTTACTGGAGGAATTAATTGTGAGACAATGTCATAGTTTCTAAGATGATCATCAAACTTTTGGTTCAAATATTCACCACCTCAATCTGATTGAAGTGTTTACCAAGTTGATTTTGCACTTCATTCTGAAATGCTCGAGACATCTCAAAAGATTAACCTTTATGTTTCTTGAGACACACGTAACCATATCTGCTGAAATCATTAGTAAGGTAATGAAGTACTGATAACCACCTCGAGCCATTATGTTTACAGGACCGCACACATCAGTATGTATCAGACCTAATAAATCACTTGCCCTTTCATTGTATCCAGTAAAGGGATTTTTCTTCATCTTGCCTAGTAAACAAGATACACATGTTTCATATGATTCAAAATCTGATGAATCTAAAAGTCCATATTTATGGATTTTACAAATGCGTTTCTCATTTATATAGCCAAGACGACAATGCTAAAGGTAGGTCTGATTCAAATCATATTACTTGAATCTCTTTGAGTTTACATTAAGAATATGAGTATATGTGACCTTTTCATGTTTAGAATATAAAGACCATTACACAAATCAACATTCGCATAGTAAACGTTTTTACGAGAAATGGAGCATTTATTATTTGCAACAATGAAATTAAAACCATCCAAATCCAAAAATGAAACTGAAATAATGTTTTTGCTCAAGGCAGGGACATAATAAAAATTATTTAAAACTAACACAAGTCCACTAGGTAAAATTAACTCATAGCATCCTACTACCAACGCAACAACCTTTGCTCCATTTCTAACTCGTAGGATGACTTCTCATTTCTTTAGATTTCTACTTTTGGTGAGACCCTACACATTAATACAATGTGAGATCCACATCCGGTATCTAATACCCAGGAATCACTAGTAGAAAAGTTAACTTCAATAACCTAAATACTTGAACAGTAGTCACACTATTCTTCTTTTTCTTTAAATCTTCAAGATAGAGCTTGTAATTTCTGAACCAATGCCCAGGTGCATGGCAGAAATGAAAATTTTTTTCTTTTTCTTTTTCCTTTTGGGACTGTGAAGTAGAAGCACCATTAGGCTTGACTTATTCCACAGGCTTTGTGACAGTCATAAAAGTCTGACAACTTTTGCCTTGCCTTTGCCCTTTTTCTTCAAAGCTTTTCCTTTATGAACCATCAACACATTAGCAATGGGTTTCTTGACATTCTGCTCAGTAGTTTTAAGCATCAAATGCAACTCCGAGATAAACTTCTCCATGTTATTCATATTATAGTTCATCACAAATTATGAATAACTATCAGACCACGAATTCAGGATCAAATCCATAGCCAACTCTTGGCCTACGGGAAATCCAAGTTTGTCAAGATGGTCGATATAGCCCTTCATTTTCAATACTTGAGGACTAATTGAAGCACCCTTATCCATTTTTCAAAAATGAAGGTTCTTGACTCTCTCGAACCTTTATTGCCTAGCCTGTTGTTGGAACATTTCCTTCAACATCGTAGTAATATCTTAAGCTTCCATGTGTTCCATGTCCTTCTAAAGTTCAAGAACCATGGTTGCCAACATAATGCATGCAACATCAGTTGAGTCGTTGACATGCTTAGTATGGGTATCATTTACGACTCTTAAAGCATTGGATGGTGGTTCCTCGGGAATAGGATTATCTAGGACATACTGCTTGCATTCATGTTTAAGAACAATTCTCAAGTTTCTGAACCATTCAAGAAAGTTTGTCCCAGACAACTTATCTTTCTCAAGGATGAATCACAATGATAAGGGATTAATGTGATTTGAAGATACCATAAATCTACAACAAAGATTATGCAAAGTTCATTTTAGTATAGAGGAATGTACTTCCACTAAATTAACAATCCTCCTTAAAACACTATGTCGATTTAAGGGACTAAAATTCATGTTTCACCTAATTCCAAGACAACTAAGGCATGACACTTTGAACTAGGTTATTTAGGTAGGTACCAATTATCAATTACATCATATGTAACTTTTAGTTGTTTTTATGAGATTATGACATCTTATGTCTTAGCAAGTTATACTTCATCTAGTGCCTAAAGCTCAAAACTGTTTTGATAGCTTTATTAAGTCTAACCATTTCAAAAAGTAGAGTAACCGTTACTAAACTTGCCTTACCAAGACATCACAATACACTCTACGGATGATGTGATCGAAGCCTTGACAAGTGTTTGAAAATGGATGGCACATGACTTAAAATTTGGAAGAGGGATTTTTTATTTATTTTTTTTAGTTATCATAAATCAAATAAGAAAAATATCATATATTACAATGCATGTACAATCACTAGACAAGTTAGGAGATTTTACTAATATTAATTATCATACGAATTTCTTTGCGCTACGAATAGTTTTCAGCGGTCCCACTGGCCAGTTAGCGGGCGATGGTTCTGCTGACCGATTAGCGGACGGGGTACAAGGGGTAGTGCCCCCGTTTTCTTGTAGACAACAAATTCCAATTTTGAAAATTGAAAATCGCCTAAAATTCTTCATTATTTTAGTCAATCCAATTTTCCAAAACTGCCCCTTATTTTAATTTCAAAAATATTAATTAAAACATTTTTAATTAACTTGGGCCCACCTCTAACTTAATATATTATCCTAATCCAATTAGAATTTAAGATACTTTGAATCCTTATCTAATTAGATTTTTTATACATCTCACCTATCTTATAGGATTTGTAATTCTTATCCGATTACAAATTTATCTCTTATCTAATAGGAATATACTAACAGATAACCACAATGAGATGTATGATTAAAATCAATTTCGATTCTTATTCATACGAAACAAGCAATTGAATCAAGAAATGAAATATTAATCATGCATTCAAAACCAGAATCATATTAAATTTATCATATTAACCTAATCATGATTTCTATCATGGTGACATACATGATTTTTGAATAAAACGAACTATGTATCCAACACAAGAATCACATTAACCTAAACATGACTTCTACAATGTGAACATAATGAATTTGCATCGTTCAGTATTAAAACATATGTTAATCAAAATATTCTAAACATGAATTATATCATTAAATCAAATCATGCGTATGTATCAAATACATGAATTAACAACATGCTTTAAAACCAATTCTTGGTAACAATTATCACAGAACTTATATGCACAACATATATATACATTAATCAAGATCATGTTTTCATAGATATATCATATATACATTAGAGAAAACATGTAAACGTTTAATAAAATCGAGCCTAAGGCTCTGATACCACTGTTGGATTTTTGGGTTCATACGCAGCGAAAAATTCAAAGTAATTTTTAAAAAACCACAACAAGACCGAAAATAAGTTCCATGAAGCTAGATCTACAAAAAAGTAAATCATACCTTAATCCGTGATTTCCTTCTCTGATTGTTCGATTTCCAAGACGTTCAGGTGCGCTCCTCTATTAGAAATCCATAAATGAACGATGACTACAATTTGGAGTGCTAGCTCGAAGAGAGATTGAAAACATTTTTCTTTCTCTCCCAAAGTTTAGAGAACTTGAAATTTGCAAAAGTTTCAACCTCTATATATATGTGTAAATAAACCCTCAATTAAAATCTTATTCGTGATACAACTATTGTGTTTATGCAGTTTAAGCAAATTACACATACGTCATTATTAATAAGTTATCATATAACAAGTTATAAAGGTTTTTTTGTCATAAATTTTATCATATAAAATTCATTACTTTGATGTATTGAAATTGTGCAAAGTTGTTCTTTATATGCAACCCAATAAGTTCATGCGACGTTGGCAATGAACCAAAATCATTTTGGTACATAAGTCATAAGCAATATCTAGCAAGGCATTATGACTACCCAAGTAGCATGAATATCAAAATCGATACAACCTAATAAATAACATATATCATATCCTTTTGTCGCGCGATATCCTTTGATTAAACATAAGGCATTGAAAATCACCCTTAATGTTTAATCGTATCAGTCTCAATCTTTAGATAAATTGAAAACATCAAAGAGACATTGATCATATCAATTCACATGGACTTGACCATTATCAGTCTATCATAACGAGGGATCCACTGATATCTCTTTCTACATGAGAGTAACAAATTCTATCTTGATTACACAACTTCACGTATCATTTATATGGTAACCAGTTACAATCTTTAGCCAACTTCCGGAGGGTTCTGTCGATTTTCAAATCAAAAAGTAATAGTGAACCATTCAATTTAGATCTAGTTATACTACCATGCATAAAATAGTAGATTAAAATAACAAAACAAAAAGAAAAAGAAAATAAAAGTTAAACCCAATTTGGAATCGCATCCTCGGCAACGGTGCCAAAAGTTGATTATGTATTGTGCATGTCAAACATAACCAATAAAAGGTTACCAATCCCACTTGGGTGTAGTAGTGGTAAATACAGGGTCGAATCCACATGATTTAGTCAAACTGAGTCTAACGAATAGTAAAGTAAATCTTGGGAGTTTTTGAAAGAGTTTTATCCTAAAAGTCTACTTAACAAGAAAGTAAATAAATTGTAAATCAAAAAATAAAATACACCCAAGTCTATGAGTAATGACCCGTTACTTTAAGCTGGTGCTTAGTGCTAATCCAAATCCTAATTAACCCGAGTTATGCTTGTGGTTAGGTCTGACGTACCTTGATTAGTATGTGCGTGGTTTTGTGTGATGGTTTGTGTTTGTTTGGAATGCTTAATGAATTTTATAGGTTGTAGTATAAAAGAGAATTATATACAAGCATATAATCAGAAAAACACGTAATTAAACAATAAATAGCTGGTACACCAAGTCCGATAAGGGGGTCGTGAAATGAATGTGCACGCCCGAGAACACTCCTAGGCATGTCCTTTGAATTTATTGTCGAGAAATTACATGAAGTTTATATATTTATATATATTTGATATATAATTATATATAATAAAACTATAAGTTTGATATGAATTATATGGATCGTTTGATCGCTTCGAGATGAGCATAAATGTTGATGGTGTTAAAATTTGTCACTTTAGGGAGTGTCATTTTAACGTATCGATCATTTGATCACCCTTGAGATAGCGCGATGCGTATTTCAAAGAAAATCCGTATATTTAAGTCAAAAGCCTTTAAGTTTATCTTCATTTGATTTGATCATTTGAGATTGAGAGAAAACCAAGTAGCTAAAGGTTATGGTGGTCTGATTTTGAGGGAACTGGTCAAAAGAGTTGTTTCAGTGTTGAATCGAAATGATCAAACCAATGTTGGATTAAAGATCATCATCTTGGTGAGTTGGTTTTTGAGTTTTAAGTTAAATTCAATGGTTGGTAATGATTTCTCTATGAATTTTTGTTGTTAAGAATTGTGAATGAAATTATACCTCACTGGAGGTCCTTCCTAATGTTTTAGGAGAGGTTTGGAGGATGTTTTAATGATTTGGTAATGGAATAGTTGTTGCTGCCCTATTCACTATCGAGATAGTGCTGGGTGGAGAGCGCTCCACCTAGCAGAGAAGCGCGCTCTCTTGATCAGTTCGTATGAACTCGATTGGTGGAGCGCCCTCCATCTAGTGAGGGAGCACTCTCCCACCTTACAAAATAGCAATTGTACTGTAATTTACTTAGAATTTTCTGAGGTCCTAAGAATTGACTTAGGGGTTCTCAACATAGGGTGTTAAACCTATATTAATCACAAATGGTTTTTGATAGGTGTTGGAACACAGGGAAAGCGTGAGTAACCCGAAAACTTAAGAAGTTTGGAAACAAAAATCTAAACCAAGGTAAGTATGGATTCGCTTATTTATCAATATAATCAGGCTATTTCAGTATATGTAGTTCATATAGTTTGTGGACTGAATGGGGGACTACGTACATTGTGATGTTTTTACCAAACGAAAAATGGTGTCTAATGTAATTCACGAGAATAACTCCTGCAACTAAGAATAGATATATAGGAGATAGTTTACCTTCCCGGCCTATATGTAACTCCTACTCAGTTAGATAGGTTGTGTGGATTACATATTCACTAGAGGGTTCGGATAGAACCATTGGACATTAACGGATTGACTAAAGAGCACATCGGCCAATGTGTTGGTCTAACAATAGCATTAATGGTGTCAGTGGGTAATTGACCCTAGTTTTACTAATAAAATAGGAATCACAGTGTAAGATCATTGATAGTAGGACTTGCATCTGCTATTTATTGAATTATATGCTTTTCATAATCCCTTTAGTTAAGATTGGTGCATATTGTTATTGCATAATGTTCTTGATTATTATATGGAATGTTGATGACTTTATGAATCCTTACTTACTGAGCAAGTTGGAGCGCTCATCCCAATAAACATTTTAGAAAAATCGACAAGTGCTACAACTATGGGATAGAGAAGGTTTAAGAGCCTTGATATTCTCTTTGATGTAATGAATCTTCCATTGTCTTATATGTTTGTATTGAATCTCAATTTTGTAATAGCACAAGGAATTGGAGGTTTTATATAACCGAGGTTTATTCTGATTTATTTTGGTAATGTATATCGTGTTTGATTATCGAAACATTTTTAATTATCGTTGTGTTTAATATTTGTTTTTACATTAATATTCAATATACAATTGTGTTTAAAAAGAGATAGAAGTAGAGGCTGCTGGCTCTAGTTAAGTCTGGATGGGTTATCGGGGTTTAATTAGGGTTTCAGGCGGAGTATTACCCTAATCAAGATAAGGGATGCTACACTAAGAATCCACAATCTAGCCCTACGTTGTTTCCATGTCTTGCATAATTTACTTTGAAATATGGGTTTTTCCCTAGATAGGCTATAGGTGTTGGGGTCACCAATACCCTAGTTCCTCTATTCTCGATAGATAGGACAACAACTCTTTAAATACTTCTCTTACTCCACCATCTAACCTTGAGCAACCGCTATCAAGATTAAGCATGTGAGCAACATTAACAACTATATGGTAACACCTACCCATAGATAACCTTGGGCAAGAGCTCTCAAGATTTAACCTAGTTCTCGATGTTACTCACCTAGAACAACAAGCGTTTCAGGTTTCTTGCTCTAAGTGATTGTCACTTCTCAACCCGATTGCTATCACAGACTCAACCTGATTGATAGCAAGTCAATGGGTTTATGCCTAGAGATTTACAATGAATATACAAACTCTACACTACCATTGAGTCATTGTTAAAAACAACAACATAAAGATAAATAACTAATTCAAAACACTATTATATTAGAAAATCCCAACAAGACATAGAAAACAACCTACTATTGGCTAGAGAGCTTCATCCCCGACCTAGGTATTAAAGAACGTACCCAGAAATGGCTACTATGCCTTGATCTACTCATAAATCACTCTAAATACAATGTGCCTTCGTCCATAGAGGTGCCTCCTTTATATATGTGTGCTTGGGTACAAGAATAGCAACTCTCGGGAATAAGAACCTTCAAAAAGTCTTAAAATTCTTATTCTGTGAAGTTAGCATTGTTAGTGACGCCGCCATTATGTGGGAACGGTGCTAGATGGCGGCGTGGCTTAATATAGCAAGTCTTGGGCTTCAAGTCAAACTGGTATTTCTATTTATGAACCTAGCGTAGTGGTTGATATTGTCCCTTGTGGAGTTGACATCGTCCGTTCAATTCTGGCGCATTCGGTTGTTCTGCGGTGACGCCTTGCTCGGCGTCGTAGGTCTTTATAGGCGTTGTCTATCCATTCTAGGGGCATCAAGCTTGTTGTTTTTTTACCTATCTTTGATTTCTTTATCAGATTTGTCTAATTCACGCACAAACACTCAAATACCATGTACATCTCAAAGGTAAACATATAGGGCCATAAAACATGAATTTGGACTTGATTTACATAACAAAACACCTATGAAAAAAATGTATAAATAATGACTCATCGGGCACGTAACTCGAGGCAAATGCACATATAAATTTTGTTGTTATTTTGCTCGCTACCACCAAGCTTGACTCCTACAAAAATGGAGACAAAGCCCCGCGTCGGCATTTTAACACTACTATGATGTATTTTTTATTCCATTTGACCAAAACTACTCTCGCGTATACATATGATATACACACTAGGCATTCATTATCAAAAAGTAACATTTACCTTGTAACTCCCTTTTCATCGATTTGCACTAGTTGTTAATTACCTATTTAACTTGAGCTATTGCTAAGGGATTCACTTTTAATTGGTTTTATACTTAACTAAACTAATCTAACAAATCAATTTAAACTTTACTTGATCTCTTATATTAAGGATATCTTAGTTCACAACTTTACCTAGGTAATTTAATACGATGCTTTGTATTTATGTGTCCATTTCAATATGTTATGTGCAATGCCTAATTAGAATAGGCATATTTCCTTCACATCCACTACAACTCACTGTCGTGACGGAGAAGATTCTAATGTGCAAACTAGAACTTCACCTATCAATGTGAATAATATAAGCTTCACATTGCTTTAAGTCTCAAATCATTGGATTCATAACCAACTAAGTTTACTATTTGCGCCTCCCTAATCAACAACTATCACTTAATGTTATGTATTTTATGGTTATACCGTTCATGTCTGGATTAAAAGCTTCAATGACCATGATAACTTCTAAAGCCTAAGTTCATTAAACACGTGATCAAGATGTGTAAAGCATAACACTTAGAATCAATACAAATTCTAACCATTGCATTTTTATATTTACTTTTTATACATATTCAAAGCATAACATTCATACCATAAGATCCATTGATCCCTAAAATAAATAGACTACTCATACTTTATTAAAACACACATATCACAATTCATTATGGAAATCATTACAAATCAAAGACTAATATAAATATTACCTTCAGTTTAATCAACGAAACCAAACTTGGATTGCAAACATGAAGTCTTCAATGTTTTCTTCACAAAAAACTCATCAATACTCAAACCCAATGTAAACTTTATGCTAAATTACTCTAAAGGAAGCTAATAGCTGGTATGTTGTTAGGTTACTACGTCCTAATACCTATTTATACTCCATAATAACAATTAGAAACTATATTTTACAATTTAACTCGAATTAAAACTCTACTTTCTATTTCATGCATGTTTGGCCCTGTCACTTACTCCCACAGCGTCGTGCCTTACATTTCACTGCGCCAACACTGCATACATGTTTTTTCACTCTTTGGTGTCTCGACGCTGTCACCTGCATCCCGGCGTTGTCCCTTGTGCTCCACAGCACCGCCACTGCGTTGGACTTCCAGAGTTAGTTTTCTTCACTTTTCTTCTCTCCCACATCGTGTCTTTCCTTCCCACACCGTGCCTTATGTCAGTATCAAACCTATAGCCACGACGCCAATTGTGTTTTTGTGGATTTTTACTCAATTCCTTCCTTTACACCTTAATTTCTAGAAAATGCAATAATCCATTATTTAGAGCTCATTTAAGGATATTTATACTGAATATACGACTAAACTAACCCTATATATACGTATAAATATTCACTTATCAAATACCCTCAAACTTAAGATTTTGCGCGTTCCGAGCAAAAGTGTATTCTACTAAGTCTCCTAATACTAATTCTTATTCAATTTACATTGTTCATGGAGTATCATTTAATTCACTAAGTTTCAAGTTAACATTCTACTCAAGAGTTTTTTCTTTACAAAAACTTATATTTTTAAGACATGTAGCTTTAACAACATATATAACTTCACATTCAAAACACTTAAGTAGATCACAACCAAAAACCATCACTATTCACAAGTTTGTTTCATCTCAACACTCAAGTAGCAAGTATGTAATCTCATGATTTCACATTAAGTTCATGAATTTACAAATAAGCATAGATCATACTCATCTTTGGTAGACTTTAGCACTTTGAGAGTCTATAGGACTTTAACATAGTTAGAATGGGAATTTGAGTTAATTAGCTACTCGTACTCGAGCTTAATCTTTTATTTGAAGAGTTTTATTCTACTTCCGCTTTCTTTTCTTAATTTTTTTCTCTCTTTTCTTTTCAATTTCTTCTTATCATTTTTTATTCTCAGTCCCTTCTTTAATTTTTTCCTATGGACTTCATTCTTTTCACATTTTTCTAACCATCAAGTTCTCTACTCCATTTCCTGTAGAACTTGTAAGATTATCTCATTTTTTTCTTTTATTTCTAAGACTTTTGTTAGTACTTCTCACTTTCACTAAATCAAGTAAATTAACTCCAACTTTTAATTTACAATACATATTTATTCCCTTCTTTGCGCTAAGTTTTTCTTTGCTTTTTATTATCAAGTAAGATTCACACTTATTATAGAATCCTTAGAGATCTAACTTTTTCCACAAGAAGTGTTGTAGTTTCTTGCTTTTGTTTCAAATTCAAGGTCTTCCCTAACTCTAGGTTTCTAATCATGAAACCACATCGTTGTTTTCTACATTTCATTGTTTCTTCTTCAAGATTTAAAAACATTTTATTGAGTTTCATATCAATAAGATACTTGTAGTTTACTCTTCCATAATTAAAGGCATGAACATGCAAATTAACTACTTATTCATTACATATTACTATACATAACATAATCTATACTACTTAAACATTCATATAATAAGAAAATGGAAAAATTTATACACTACCATACTTTTCCTCCTTAACCGCTTCAAATTAAAATTGAAACGATCATACATGCAGTATTTATCCTTATTTCTCAGCCTATGCTACCACTTCTCATAGTGTAGTGTATTGTCGATGCCCCTAAACTTAAACTAAACTTTGTCCTCAAGGTTTAAAAGTAAGCCTGAAACATGGAAATATTAAAACACACGAACATATGCAACAACTCAAGTTATAATAAATAAAATTAAAAATAGAATTAAAACAAGTAAATAATTAACAAAATATCCCAAATGTTAAAAAAACTTAAATGGTATCAATGTCACTCTCAACTCCCCAGGTCTAAAGGATTCCTATTACACTGACTTTAGGACTGTGCATCATCATCGTCATCTGCATCATTAGCTCCAGCGTAAGATTGTGTCAATGGATGTTCCACTCTCCTACTCTGCACTAAATCTTAATCAAACACATATACTGGTGCTATTGGAAAACCAATTGACCTATTAATAGGTCTCAACCGTCTGCTCCTCTCATATCTAGCTATGTCTCGATGATGATCAACAAACAACATGAAATCGAGCCACCCGTCCCGTCGGTGTTGCTCTCTCTTTTCCATATCCTGCTTATACCTCAGCATGGCTGCCTGGTATTACGCCTTATCCTCCTGGTACTATTTCCTCTCTCTACTATCCACAGCATATGCTTATGTGGAGTCAAATCCTCTGGTGGTGGTACTAGTGCCTGTGGTGGTGGAGGCGGTGGACATACTTTAGGACCGTACAATTCATGCTCTCCTATCTCCGGATCTACAAACTAAAAGCCCTCAGAAAATCCTTGTTGTTGTTACTCCTCCTATTCTTCATTTTCCTCATCTTCTAGCTCTTTGGCTAATTATATTACTGCTCGATCCTCTTGCTTTTGGCTAACACTTCAGCCTCAAGTCTAGCTCCCTCGACCTTCTCTATCTTGTCCTCAAAATCTTGGTTACCAGGTGGTGATTTCAATGTGAGCATGCTTCATCCATGGTTGGTTAGGCCTCTATATCAAATTCTTCATCGTCTCTCAGTCTCACTCCAGGCTTTAAGCATATTTGAGTAATTAATATAGGAAACAACCACTTGTTGTCCTTTTTCGACATGATGGACTCCTTCAGACTGGAGTATGATCTCCCTGATGTTGATCTCCCCAAACTTTGTAATCTCATAAAGACAAGCCGCTTTTGGCTTGTTTATCTCACCCTGCTGAGAGGTGGGGTATAGCAATGCAACAAGAAAATGTTCCTATAAACCTTTCTAGCACTCCCCTTCTTAATGTGCTTAAGCACATTCTCGAGCTTCCATGACCCATCCTTATTATCTTGGGACAACCAATGCATCTTCTATGACTCTAAATGGGTATAGGTAATAAGGTCTCTCATATAATATGACCGGGAAACTCGATACGGATTCATCGAGCTTAATTCCTCCAACCCATAGAAATATTGATCTCACATCTATTGAAGGGAATTAAAACCCTCATCACCTTCACTGGCTCATCCTTAGCCGTGAACTTTGCATTAGCATATAACTCAAAAATAATCCCACTTACTCCTTTAAATTTATTCTCCCTATAATCGTAAGTGAGTTGCTCCCAATTTCGGTGACTAATGTAATTGGTCACTCTTTTATCATACTTGGCCGGCAAATCAATTCCCTTTTGCAAATGAACTCCATATGTAGGATTTTTTCGTATCGTTCCTTAGCCTCTTTACAAATGAAAATTTTGGATTTAAAAGGTCTAGGCTCTTCGTCATTGGAGGTAGATGCCTCAAAATCATTTGCTCTAGTTTGGCTAATTTGTTTCCTTGTTCTTGCCATTTATTCCAATTTCAAGCAACTAACAATAATGCAATACAACTCGGTCTTCAAATCACCTAAAAATCCAAAATTCATATAATATGGATCATGCATACTCCAAATAATGCAAATACATCAACTAAGTCTCCATGGATGATATTAATGCTCAAATTCACACAATCTTGCAAAATCTATCCTACAACCTCAATTCCACAATTTCATATAGTATCATCAAGATTTTCAAAATTCAAACATAACTATATGAAATTGTAAATGTACCTCAATGCCAAATTAATTTCTTATGTAGAGCAATTCTCCAAGTCTTTTTCAATCCTAGCCCTCTCACTTTTCTCACCAACTAGAACCCTAGCTCTCCTTGGAATTTAAATCCAAAAAATCTAAGCCCTGGCTTTTCAAATTGTGCAAATCCACATTTTATTTTTTTCTTCACTCTCAATCACTAGAGACTCACTAATCTCACATAAAATAATTGTTTTGGCTTTAAAGGGATGTACACTTAGTGGTTTTAGTTAGGTTTTAATGCAAGTGTGAAGAATGAATGAAAAATGGAGTTTAATATATCGACCCTCGACGTCGTGCCTTAAGGCACTATGACATCCGAGAATTTTGTAAACTTGATTAGGATGTTAATTAAGTATTTTCGGGTTTCATTTAGGATTTAAGTATCAAAGGTGGGACCTACACATTTCGGACTAGAGATCATAAGTCAAAATGTTGTTTTTGTCTGATGAATGCTTAATTGGTGTATTATATGGTATTTTGTCGTGAAGTTGGGTTGTGTAGAGGTGTATCCTCACTTTGTCATATTTAGGGTTGCAAGTGCGTGTCTGAAAGGAATGAGTGAAAATAAATTATTGGTTGCTCGAAAACTCGTTAATCAAGTGTTAAGCCTCATATGAAGATTTTACCTTGGTTTACGTGCAAGTTGGGATCAATGGCAGTGTAAAATGAGAATGAAGTTAGTGCAAGACCTTCTCTTGAGTTTCATATCAGTTGGCGGTGTTCGAGGTTGAGAATGAGGCTATATTGGTGCAAGTTTGGTTTAGTATGGCAAGATTATTGGTCCATAAGTGTTCAATATTTCATTGACAAAGTTAATATTTTTAGGGTTTTTGTGTGACCAAAATCAATGTTATGGACATTTTATGAAGATGAACTAATTTTTCATGAATTTGGTTTAATTTTGTGAAAAATCGGATCGAAAAACTAGCGCCTGAAGCTACAACACGTCAAAATAGAAATTTTGGGAATTAATAAATAAAGAAATTAAGCTGTTGAAAAGCAGCTAAGGGTTTATACATAAATATATAAAAAACGAAATGAATTGTTTCATTTCATTCAATCCATTTCATTTCTCCCAATAGAGAGAACAAACAACAGTTCGTTCTCTAAACCCTCTCATTCAGGTTTTCACTCCTCGAGCTCTCGACATCTGATTTTCATCTGGTTTATTTTCGCAAAATCGTAGAGCATCACAAGACAATCAGTTCGAGCTAAGTTTCTACGATGAAAATGAGGTATTCAGCCTAAATTTTAGTAAATTATCAATTTAGGGCATTTTTTAATTCAATTTGAATTCTCGTGATTTTTCAATTTCTCTAACGTGGTTTTAATAGAAATTGGTACAGATAGTTATGAATTGATGTATTGGGCTGAAGTGCACCGATTTGGAATAAATCCCATCGACGTGGGTTAGAGTTTTGATGAATTGAACTAATTTGATTCAGTTGATAACTATTTTGGAGATGTTTTATAGTTGATATTGATTTAAATTGGGTTTTTGGATGAATGGATTAATGGTTTTGATCAAATTTGACTCCACGATCTGTGGAAATATTTTGATGTTAAAATCGAGTGGTTATAGGTATTTGTTGTCGAGTTTTGAAGATTTAATTGCGAAAATATTGATTTGGAGAAGTTTTTCAGTTCAAAATAAAATAAAGTTTGCCTAGTTGAAAGGCCATAGTGGAAAATTTCTAACTTCTCCGTTGGTTATCCGATTTGAGTGTTCTTAGATTTTGTAGAAAGTATGACATGCTTACTACAAGTTCCTTTTAGGTCATCATGAAAAATATTGAGGTTTTCAAGGTTAAAAAGTTACCCCAAGTTGGCTAGTTAAAAGTAAGTTGAAACAGTTATATAAATTAATGTTTTTGGAAACTATCTTCAAGTGTACTTTCACAACGATTTTCATTGGGTATCGTGATTTGGTTTCACTCGAAGCTTGACCCATAATATAGTTGGATATGCAAGGAAGCTATTGGATCTATTTTCAAGGAGATCTGATGCTTTGGGAACCCCGAAAAATAAGCTCAAATTGGTTGGTTATAAGTAAACCATACAGTGATCTTTACTATTGATTGAATATTTTTATACATGTAATTGTATCATAGTCTGCATTGCATTCTATCATTCTTAGTCATGCATTCATAGAGTGAGTGAGGGGGATAAGCTTGTTTCGGAGTCTTGTTTAATTGAACTAGGTTTCAGTCATGCCTCTACGCTGTCTAATAAGACTAACGGAGTCTAACGCTGACAAGTTATCTCTACATTTCATGATCTCTTAATATTGTCTATGTACTATTTTTGGAAGTCGACGTGTGATTATAGTTAGGAGACAACGACAGAGTGGATTGCATGTCATGTTGACGCATATATCATTGTTTATTTGGAAATGCAATTACATGTCTCCATGTATCGGACCGATAATTGCAGGAGCACATATCAATGTAGGAATTTACTCGCTTGACATCTTTGAGTTGTTTTTTATGATGTCAAATTCTATGTGAAGACAAGGGAAAAATGGACAAGGCTCGAAGATTGTGGTGATTATTTTCAATTTAAAGTATTTTCTTGTTTTCGATTGTTTATATATATATTGTTTTGGGAAGCCTAAGGTGATTGTAGGGCGTGAAGTCTCATTGAATGGTTATGAGAGTCTCCTAATCTAGTCTAAAATATGTTGAGAAGGATTTTGTTTCAATTTTGATCTATTAGGGATTGTGAAGTTGAAATTAAGCTTTCGGAGAAACTAAGTTAGTTTATAAATTGGAATTTGATATATATTGTGAACTGCGAGGGAAGTTGTGAGTCCTTTTAGGCTTCTCCCTAATTATGTTGTCTATTAGGTGAAAGTTTTTCGACTTGCCATATTTAGGGGAAGTGTTGTCAAATTTTTATAAGACTACGGAGAATAAACCGTATTATTTCCTAATTTGCTCCAATTGAATAAATCATGAATTGAGTTTCATTGAGGATATAAATTTAATTTTTGAGCTTTATTAAGGATTGAATTAAAGATTATTTTAAGGTCAAAGTTAAAATAATGGATTAGGCTAACTAGATTCTCAGAAGATTAAGGTAATCTAGATCGGTCAGTCGTCTTAATGATGAGAAGGCTGACAAACTTGGTATTAGAGCCTAGGTTTTGGCTCAATTGAGGATAAACTTTGGTTGAGAACCAAATAGTGATTGAGCGTGATTATTTGGGAAGCGACCGTGAGCTGGAGGTATTTAAATTATTGTGTTATGTTTGTGTTGTATACATGTGTTATCGCTAGATATGCAATAGGAAGTTTATTTCCCTTGTCCATTCGGTACTTAACTCATAAGATACGACGAGTAAAATGCGGAATGGATAATTAAAAGAGAGAATAAACATGAAACAAAATTGAGCGTAACCGGATATGAGATGGACTTGTGAAGTACGAATTCATAAAGATGTTCTAAGTGGTTCGGAACTAATATAACTGATGAAAGTATCAGTTATGAAACCAATAAGAAATTAGTTGAAAAGAAAATCCAAATGATTCAGGTAAATAAGTACTGAACATGAATTCCTTTAAAATTGAAAATATTGAGCTATTACAATTATAAGACACTTAGGAAAATGTTAAAATAGTCTCAAAAAGGAAAACGGAGACACGTGGTTTTGAAAGTAGAAACTGATTAGATAATTTAAGTTTGACAGGAAAATCAAAATGGGATTAAGTAAGTTTCTATGAAAATAAAATACTTTGAAGCAAAAGCATTGTCTCCTTTCCGAAACAAACACCAAGTGAAATGTGGAATAGAACTATGGTTTAAAACAATCAAGCGACTAAAAAGAAGTACTGGAAATTTTGATTGTTTATTACTCAAGTTACTTATTCATAAGCAACGTTGAGTATAGTGGTTCTATCAGTCGAATAAAGAACTGATAAAGCAAATGAAAATACATGATTTAGAAGTAGTCTTTGTTAACACCAAATTAGGTGTTGTCATGAAGCAAAAATCAACAAAAACTTCTAACTTAATATTAAAATATTAGTGATAAGATCAACGTGTAAGAAATTAAAGTATTGGGGAAGTGGTTTAATAATAGCTTGGATTACCTATTAATCATTAACACAAGCGATTGTGTTTTGAGATTCAAAGTACCCAATAATCACTTCTAACAACATTTAATTATGATGCCTATTACTACAACTTAAAATATAACTAAGGAAGAGATAGACGTACTAATTGAGAATCAGTAATTAATTTTTATAGGACGTCAATATGAGCTCCTATATTGCAAGAATTTCCATTTATATAAATTAAAGGATTGAAATAGCATCTTTTAAGATTTTGATCAGTTGTTAAGTTAATCAGAGTTTAAAAATTCAAATTCTTCTATCTCTTCAAGTGAACAACAATCTACAAGTAAATTCATCAAAAAGTGAATTAATGATCAATAAGAAATTTAGTTATCTTACACAGTTTCTTGAAAGTACCAAATTTCTTTTTGAGAAAAAAAAGTTGAGAAGTATGAGACTAATGGAAACAAATTAAGGCAATAGCAAACAGTAAAATTGTTTAAGTCGCAAAATCTCTCTATTTCAAATAAAGGCTTGCCACGGAAGACTTCAATTGATTGAATGATCATAAAAATTCATATTATCCTTAGCTAAGGTTTCGAAAAGAGAAGAGATATAAATTACATTTCTAAGTCAAGATTAAGGAGCTGTAAGTGGCTTGGTTGTTGAGCGAAAGTTGTGGTTTATTTATAAAGGGATTAAGGTTGAGATCAATGTGAGAATAGCTAAGATTGACAAAAACTGAATGAAATAGACTCTGTGTATAAAATAAAATGAGACGTTGAGATGACTTGTGACTGCTGGAAGTGACACGAACGGACTCCTTTAGTCAAGGCTAGACAATAGAATAGTTGTGCATGACCAAAAGTCTGAGTAACTCCGTATCATAATCACGATTCATTCACAAAGTATAAGACTAGTGTATCGCGTTCAATCGTCTTTGAATAATCGAATGAATTGGTGAAATTCGGTATAAAAGAGTCTATGAAGTTTCGTTGGAGTCAATTGGAAGCTTAAGTATCGATAAATAAGTGGTCAAGAAATTCTCACCGCATGAATATGGAGATTTCAAGTTAACGAGTTCCGATAAGACTTAAGATATCAAACTATAAATTTGACGGAATGCGATATATCTTCACAAGGATCTTACAAGGAATCAAACTCCAAAGGCTGAAAGTTTTGAACCAAAGCAGTATACAACAAATAGCAGTGAATATGTTATGCATTGGTTCAATTTTAGTGCTTCACCACCTAATTATAAGACTCCTAAATCTTTTCCTTATCCTTCGTTGAAGCGCTAGGTTGCAAACCTGAAATATTAAATTTGGGGTGAGCGCTCCAACTTGCTCAGTAAGTAAGGATTCAAAAATCCATCAACATTTCATATAAAAATCAATAACACTATGCAATAATAATATGCACCAATTTTAACTAACAAGAATATGGAAAGCATATAAATCAATAAATAACGGATGCAAGTCAAACATTAATAACTACTACACTATGATTCCCATTTTATTTATAAAACTAGGTCGATTACCCACCAACGCCATTAATGTGATTGCTAGACCAACAATTCGACTGATGTGCTATCTATCCAATCCATTAGTGCCTAATGGTTATATCTGAAACCTTCTAGTGAGTATGTAATCCACGCAACCTATTTAAGTGAGTATGAAGTTACATAAAGGCCAGGAAAGTAACTCATCTCCTATATAACCTGGTCTCAGTCTTAGGAGCTGTCAGCCCCTTCGTCATTAAGATGGCTGACCGACCTAGGTTACCTTAATCCTCTGATAATCTATTCAGCCTAATCCATTCTTTATAACTTTAACCTCAAAATAACAACTATTTCAATCCTTTATAAGTCTCCGAACTAAATTTATATCCTTAATGAAACATATTTCATGATTTATTCAATTGGAGCAAATTTAGAAATAATATCCATATTTCATAAAAAAAATTCAGCACCACCGCCCCTAAAAGTGGCCTACCGAAAAACTTCCACCTAATAGACAGCAGAATGGGGAGATGCCTCGAAGGACTCACAACTGCCCGCAATTCATAATATATATCAAAATCGAACTTCTAAACTAACTTAGAGTCTCTGATAACTTAAATTCAACTTTACATTCCAAAATACACCCAAAACTAAAATATAAATTTTCAACATAATTTAAGCTGACTTAGGAGACTCTTATAACCATTCAATGAAAGTTACACCCTACACTCATCCCAAGAATCCCAAGATGATATATATAAACCATTTAAAACCAAAAAATTAAATTTATAACATGAAAATAATCACCACAATCTTTGAGTCTTATCCTCTCGTCCATTATCTTCATGTAGAATCTAACATCATTAAAAACAACTCGAAGATGTCAGGCAAGTAAATTCCTACATTGATCTGTACTCCTGCAATTGTTAGTCTGATACATGGAGACATGTAATTACATTTCCAAATATTCAATAAGATATATGCGTCAACGTGACATGCAATCCACTATGTCGCTGTCTCCTAACTATAATCAGACGTCGACTTCCAAAAATAGTATTGAGACAATATTAAGAGATCATGAAATGCAGAGATAACTTGTCAGTGTTAGACTCTGCTAGTCTCACTAGACGGCATAGAGGCAGGACTAAAACCAAGTTTCAATCAAACCAGACTCTGAACCAAGCTTATCCCCCTCACTCACTCTATGTATGGATGACTAAGAATGATAAAATGCAATGCAGATTATGATACAATTAAATGTACGTAAATATCTAATCAATAGTAAAGATCATTGTAGGGTTTACTTACAACCAAACCAATTTTGAGTTGGATTTTCGAGGTTCTTGAAGTGTCGGATCACCTTGAAGATGGTTCCAATAGCTTCCCTACATATCCAATTATATTATGAGTCATGCTTCAAGTGAAACCAAATCACGAAACCTAATGAAAACTGCGGCCAAAGTACGTTTGAGAACAGTTTCCAAAAATAATAATTTATATAACTGTTTCAATTAACTTTCAACTAGCCAACTTGGGGTAACTTTATAACCTTGAAAACCTCAATATTTGTTAGATGACCCAAAATGAACTTGTAGTATGTATGTCATACTTTCCATAGAGTCCAAGAACACTTAAATCGGATCACCAACAAAGAAGTTATGAATTTTCCAATATAGTATGTCAACTAAGCAAACTTTATTTATTTTGAACTAAAAAAAACTTCTCCAAATTAATATTTTCGCAATTAAATCATCAAAACTCGACAACGAACGCCACGAAACCACCCGATACCAACACCAAAATAATTCCACAACCCGTGGAGTCAAATTGGATTAAAACCAATAATCAATATCAACTATTAAAACATCTCCAAAATAGTTATGAACTTAATTGCATTAGTTCACCTCATCAAAACCCTAACCCACGTCGGTAGAATTTATCCCAAATTGATGCAAATCAATCCAATATATCAAATAACAACAATTCCTACCAATTTCTATCAAAACCCTGCGAAATAAATCGAAAAATCGCGAGAATTTAAATTGAATTGAGAAAAATGTCCGACATTAAGAATTTTCCAAATTGCGGGCTGAATACCTCGTTTCCACCGTGGAAATTTAGCTCAAATTGACCGCATCGCGATGCTCTACAGTTTTGCAAAAAAAAATGGCAAAAATCGAACATAGGGAGCTCCGTGAGCGAAGGAATCGGTGAAAGGGTTTAGGGAACATTCGAACAGAAAGTCCTGTTAAAATGTATAAAATGAATCGATTGATTTTTTTTATTTATATATAACCCTTTGCTGCTTGTCAGCAGCTTAATTTCTTTTTATTTATTAATTTCAAAAATCCATATTTTGACGTGTTTTGACTTCCGACACCCGTTTTCTATCCGATTTTTCACCAAATTGAACCAAACTCTCGACAAAACATTCCATCTTCATGAAAGGTCTGTAACATCGGTTTTGGTGACCTCAAAAATCTTAACTTTGTCCATGACATACGGAACCTATATGGACCAATCCTCTTGTCGTACTTAACCAAACTTGCACTAGTTTGGAACCAATCTCAACTTCAACCACTGTCAATCGATACGAAAGTCGAAACAAGATTTCGCACAAAATTCGCCTCATTTCACGCTACCTCTGATCCTGACTTACACGCAAATCCAGATGTGAATACACCTCACCAACCGCCACCAAATCGTCCAATGATTTCAACTCCTTGATGATCACGCTACGCGTATGTCAAGGCGCATCCAATGTATGTTTTTATTTGATTTTAAACTATAGTATTCATTTATATATATTTATATATATAAACTATATTATATATAAATGTATACACACCTATATATTCTCGCGGCTACAATTTTGCCACACACGCCAACGACCAACCTCGGGCATGCACACTATTGTACATCCTACGCATGTCACCCTCGACCCCATATGTCACTAGGCGTTCACCAATTTATTTATTATTTTATTTTATTTCGTGATTATCTTTTCAATTTACGTCTAAATAAATCCCTGAGAAATACCTTAATTCGCCAAAAGTTGGAGAATTTACCAAAGTGCTTCAAAACCTCCAAACAATTGGTCTCGCATGCAAATCAAGGTGTGGGGCCTGCGTCGCCTCATTTAGTCTATTTAAAGTCCAAAACTTGAATTTTCAAACTTACTAGTAAATATTTTTTGTGAATCTTCAAATAGTTGCTCAGGTCGACATTTAAACTTCTACAAACTCGTGTCGACATGTATCTCAAGACAAAACCTCGAATTTACTAAAATTAGAGAAAATTCTCCAACGCGCTTCGGAACTCACGGACACCGCGCATACACTCCGCTTAACCCTATTTTGCATCGAAATAGTGTATATTGCATCAGATAGGCACACAACACAAAAATAATATTAAAATTTATGATCTTTAATCTGTAATAGGTAGGTCCCACCTCGGATACCTAAATCTCAAATTAAATCTGCAAATACTTAATTAGCCGCCTAATTATGTTTATAAAATTTTCGGATGTCACAGGAACTTACTCTCGTAAATCACAGTAAACATCGTTTTCCATTTATTAAAACCATTACAGTGTACATAGTCCCCCATTCACTCCATAAACTACATGAACTATATACTAGGATAGCCAAAAAACATTGATAAATAAGTAAATCCATACTTACCTCGATCTAAGATTTAGTTCCAAATTCTTAACTTTCCAAGCACTCAAGCTTTCTCGAGGATCCAACACCTATCACAAACCATTATGATCAATATAAGTCCAATATCCTATATTTAGAACTCCTAGTTCAGTCCCTAAGTACTCAAGAAATCCTAACCAAAACTCAATTTATTTGCTATTTTCTAAGGTGCAAACGCGCTCCCTCAGTGGGTGGAGTGCGCTCCAGCAGCTGAATTCATCCTCACTGATGAAGGGAGCGCGCTCCTCTGCTAGGTGGAGCGCGCTCCACCCTGTACTATTTTGATAGTACACAGGGCAACAACCACTGTTCCATCCATAAATTCACCAAACAATAGTGAACACTCCCAAAATTCATCAGCGATGACCTCCAGTGAGGTAACAAATCATTTCCATTCAACAAACAACATAATTCACATAGATTTCATCACTACCGTCGAATTGAACCTCAACAAACATAAAAACTAAACATAGCAAAGTATTGATCTTTGGTTTTCTAGTTGATTAAGCTCATCAATTCACTCCAAATCAACTCCTTGAACACTCTCCTATGATCAGAAATCAAACCCTCAACTCTGATTTTCTCACTTGATCGATTTAAGGAAATAAGTATGAGGTTTTTAGTTTAAATATATGAATTTTCCTCGAGATACGCATTGTGCTATCTTGATATCGATCAAATGGTTATTTGTATTAAAATGACACTCTCTAAAGTGACACATATTTTAACACCATCGAACACTTACGCTCCTCTCGAGACAATCTGACGATCCATATAATTCAAACCAACTTTTAGTTTCTAATATGTATATTTATATATCCAATATATATAAATATATATATCTCATGTATTTTCTCGCAGATAAATTCACCGGACATGCTTACGATTGTTCCCGTTTGTGCACATTCATTCCGCGACCTCCTCGTTGCACTTGGTGTACTAATAATTTATTGTTTATTATGTATTTTCTGATTATATGCTTGTATATAAATTCTCTATTATACTACAACCTATAAAATTCCCTAAACAATCCAAACAAACATAAATCATCATGCAAACATATGCACACGGTAATCGAGGTATGCCGAACTTAACCATGAGCCTAACTCGAGTTCATTAGGATTTAGATTAATACTAATCACTAGCTTAATGTAACAACTCGTTACGGTATGCCTAGTGTATTGTATATGTGTAGACTACTAAGTCAATCCTACTTGTGTATAAGTGTCGAGACGTGAGTGGGGACGCGCCTCAAGATATGTGCTGATGTGGGACGGGGATAGAGAGTGATCGGTTTAAGCTTAGTATAGCTTAAATAGTAGAATTAATGTGGCTATAGTTGATTTTATATTAAATGTAACCTAAGTTAGCAAGATAAAATAATAGTCATATGATGTTCCTCGAGATATGTAAAGACAAATGAAGAGACCAATAGAGTATGGATTGGTGTTAGTTAGGTAGAGTTAGTAGAGAGTTAGTGGAATTGTGTCAAGATCTAAGCCATTAGATTAGTCTTGAAATATGTGTGTACATAAAAATCAATGGTTATTAATCAACCTTATTTTTATATATAAGATTGGATAGATCAACCCATGCAATTCATTTCATTTCCATAACATAAAAGCTAAGGAAGTTGGAGAAGAAGAAATCAGAATAATTGAGGAGGTTTTAGCTGAAAAATTAAAGGAGATCAAGGAGAGTTGGAGCTCAAATCAAAGTGTCATCAACCCTAAGTACACATCTCTCTATTTCAAGTTGAAACTAGTTCTGGTTTTAGGACATTTTTAGAGGGTAGATGGTTAAGTATTTGCAATTGGCTTATATATTTGGGTTCCTCATTTCAAGGTGATAATCTAGCTATTAAGAAGTTCTTAATTCAGTTTTGAAATCAAAAAGATATTAATTTTAGAGATTGTAAGACCAAAATTGAAATTATGCATGTTATATTATGAACCAGCCTATGTAATTTAGTCATAACTTTCTCATTTAAATTAAAATAAACCCAATCTGGTAGCATTTGAGAACTAGCTCAGAGTGGAACAACGTTGTCCTACTGAAAATTTTATAATTCAAATGTTTTCATGTCCAAAAAAGTGTTCAACAAATATGTGATTAAATGCATTACGAGATTTTTGAAACTAAATTTTTAAAAGGCATAACTGCCTAATTACTTACCTAAATGAGCTTATCTTTTAGTATGTTGTTATTTGATGTGTTAGCTGCCTTGAACCCAAAAAACACTAATTTCAAAATGATAGATTGGGAGAAGTAAATTTTCTAAGTCTGCTGGTCGGGTTAGGTTCCAATTTGAGTTGTTTTTGGTAGAATTGCGATATTTCTTTCATTTTAGATTGAAATTTTGAAAACTGAACTTTTTCACAAAGCTAAGATAGAGACCAAAACCTTTGCACCAAGGGAAGATTTTAAGATTTGGACGATTTCATGCCTAAAATTACACTGCAATACAAGACTAAAATTTCAATATTGTTTAGTCTTAAGAGTTTTTTTGGGTTAAGGTTCCTTAACTCATTTGACTTGACCTAAACCCAATTTATTTGGATTAATTTGCTATCAAGAACCTAGGGAAGAGTCTCAAAGGTTCGGATACGAGATTTATGGTATTAAGAGGCCGGTAAAGCTAGGACTTTACATTGCTTGATGTGAGTATGCCTGTTGATTGCTTTATTTGCATTTTATATCCACTTTATGCTTGTTTTTTGTAGTCTATATGGACGTTGTACTCTCATATCATGAACTTTTTCTACACTCCTCATTTATTGAGCTTGACTTTCATGACATTGTGATGAATTGAATTCGTTTGAATCTATCCATGTGCTTTATGTCATTTTTTGATGTTTCACTGTGAATATAGTGTAAATAGCATGCTATTAGGAATTGTGAGTTGGTGAACGACTTTATGGACTTATACTCTTTGGAAATTTTGCTTTGTAGTATACCCAAGCTTTGGAATCCTTAACGAGTCAATTTCATAGAATTATAAAATAGTTATAGAATCTATAGTCCATGGCACTATGTAAGAGTTGATCGGCACATGGGGTTAGAGTCTCTGGGGATGTCAGCACTTGCCACTATGACGCGGCACATGGGTTTTGTGTCTCTGGGGTTGTCGATACACCAAGGTTAGAGTCTCTGATGACATTGAGGTTAGATTTAGGGATGCAAATGGGTAGGGGAATACCCATGGGTGATGGGGATTTACCCTAATGGGTATGGGTATGGGTATGGGTATGGGTATGGGAATCTTAATTCCCTATATAGGGATACAAATCAAGATCATGAGTGCTTGTTAAGGAACAATGTACTGGACCGACCCGCTATGAGAACATCACATGGATTAAATCATAGGTGTTACTCATAATAGGTATATCATTTAAATCTTTTAACTTGAGATTACCATGGAATTCAACATTATGAGCATATTGGTTTGACGCAATCAAACGTTGTCTTTAACCATACAATTATAAAAGTTGTGATTGGCTATTATGTGAATAATGGGTGAAGGTGTGTAATCAAGATAAAGTTTTTCACTCTCATATAAATAGAGATATCAGTAGATCCCTCAATATGATAGACTGATAAATGGTCAAGTCCAAGTGAATTGATAAGATCAATGTTAGATGTTTTCAGTCTACCTTGAGATCGAGACTGGTACGATTAAACATTAAAAATGGCAGTTTTGTGCCTTATGTTTAATCAAATGATATCATACGATAAAGGGATGTGATATGCACTATCGATTAGGTTGTATCCATTTTGATCTTCATGCAACTTGGGTAGTCATAATGTCTTGTTAGAGACCACTTATGACTTATCTACCAAAAAGGGTTTTGGTTCACTGCCAACGTTGCATGAACCTATTGGGTCACATACAAAGAACGACTTTACATGATTTATAGTGGTCCAAATTAATGAATTTTATGGGATAAAATTCATATCATAGAAGCTTTAACGTTTTATTATATTATTGCTTATTTAAGCAAGTGCATATATGCCATTCACTTGAAAAATCCTAAATACAATATTTGTATAAATAGGTGTTTAAGTGAAAGCATAAAAAACATACAAAAGAGGCTAAAACCCTAAAACAAATTAGTTTTTTTTTTTTTTTTTTTTTTGGCTTTTGGAGAATTTTCTGAAATTTGGGGAGAAAAGAAAAATGTTTTCTAGGTCTCCCAGAGCTAACACTCCAACTTGTGGTCACCGTTCGTGTGTGGATTGCTGATAGATGGCGTTTGTGTGAATGCCTTGAAGATCGATCAACACAAACATGAAACCAACATTTAAGGTATAGTTTCAATTATGATAAACTGATCAATGGATTTCGTTTGATCCTGTTGGGGTTTTGAAAATAAAATTTAAATTTCGCTGCATTTTCGAACCCCAAAACCCAACAAATTTTGGGTTCTCTCCTCGAGATTGGCCTTCTCCAACACCACAAGCCCCTATTCTCCACCACTAGGGGTCCGCAATATCCTTTGAAAAATAACACTAGTGTACACTTCAATAATTATCAACAAACCATTCAATTAAATATGTATTAAACCAAAATTTCATGTTTGTGTTCAAGAACACTAAGACTTTCAAAATGCCATAAGTTATTGATTTCAAAACCAAATCTCGAAATCTTCAATACTAGGATTAGTGGAAAAACATAAGGAATTCAAATATGAGTTAGTTTTCAAGAACAAAACATCTTTTAAATCAAAATTTACAGATTTTCAAATCATGCGTGAAAACCCTAATTTTTGGCCAAAACTTGAAAACTAAAAAAAAATAAGTTTTTAGGATTGTAAATTGGAGCTTCAATTTGATTACAAGAAGCATATGAACACCTCAAGTGAAGTTTCACACCTAGGGTTCTTGCTAAATCTCCTATTTTTAATTCCCTATATAAAGGAAATCAAAACTCCTAATTCTCCCTTTAAGCCCTAATGATCAGCAAAGAAAACTCCATAACTCTTTTTTCTCCAAATGATTTCTCATGTATGTGCATGTGTTGAGAAAGAAAAACACACATGTATATACTTATGAAATTGACAAGATCTTAGCCCTTCATCTCCATTGATTTACCACATCTTAAGATGAGTCAAAGGTTACTAAGTTCCCCGTCAACTCCACTAACTCACTCATTCCAACACTATTAGTGTACACATCTACCTAGAATCATGGTGGCGTGAGAATTTCAAGGCTAATCAAGGGTTCATGTTTATTAGATGTAACTTAGGTCTTTCATTCCCTATACTTGATCAAGTTAATTTAATAACTTAGGTGACCCAAATAAAAGCTTAGCTAACATATTTGGACTTAAGTGTAGGTACTTATCACATCATCCTCTACTCGGGCCCCATGTTTGCACGCATCTGGATGCGTGACTCCACTCGCATCTCTCGACGCCTATCAATAGTAAGTGAAGATGATTTTCTAATATACTCACATATAAAACACTAGGAAACCATTAAATAAATATAAAATATACCTCGGTCACGTGGCAAGGTCAGACCGCGTATCCGTCAATGAGTCCCACGTTGCGAGTCGGTGATCTTAATTAAGGATAAAACAAGGGTTAGAAATTCGGGTTATTACATCTTCACCTCTCCATATTGTGTTGTTTGAACAAAGAGTTCAAACACCTCTACAAGGACTATTTATAGCTAGGGTGAGTAGGTTAGGGTTTTGGGGTGACCAATCCATCCACGCATCCCCACTAAACCCTTTTAAGTTCTAAGACCATCTTGATGGTCCATATCTTTCATTATTTCCATTTAATTACCAAAATATATTATGTTATTTGGACCACTTAACAAGCCTATTAAGTTATTTATGCTTTTAATCACTTAAATACATTTAGTATCATAATTTATATATATATCACACACAATAAGCATGCCAATACATAAACATCACGCATAATTATCAAAATACCCTTGATATTATGATTAATTACTAAATTTGAAATTTAGGAGTGTTATAACCAAAATATCAAAAGTAGATATATACATTATATTGAAGTCCACGTACATCAGAAATGCTATCAACTAGACTTATATGCCTTGTCTTTCTCGTGGATATTGAGCACTCGTCGAGGTACCTAAAATGCTGAGTTGGGTGAGCAATCATCAAGCTTAGTAAATGAAAATTCGAAAAAATTAAAAAGTACTAATGTTTTTAGTTTAAATGAGGAAAATGAGGTTGTGTTTTTTTTTTCCAAAAATAGGCAATATCGCCCATCCAAAAGGCGTTATCAAGGTGGGTGCATCGTTTGCTGATGTGGACACATGGAAAGGCGTTATCCATGTGTCCGGGCCACGTAGGACGACCTTACACAGATAGCGCCTTTTGAAAAGGCACTATCTGTGTAAGGCCGTCATACTGGACAGTGAGGTGGACAGTGAGGAGGAATGCAATTATATAGATAGCTCATTTTCAAAAGGAGCTATCTATACAAAATTATACACTCTATGAATGACTCCTTTTGAAAATGAGCTATCAATACAAATCTTTTTCCCCATGAACGACGCGTGCATATGGAGATGGACTACTTGCGTATCTCGAGGTAGACAACCAATGTAAACAACGCGCACGCATATCGACGCGGACAACCCATGCAAATGTCACCCATGTATGCCGAGGTGGAGATTTCATGCAAATGTCAGGCACGTCTGTCGAGGTGGTCGACCCATGCAACCTCGTGCAACTCATGCAAACGTCACGCACATGTCTCGAGGTGGTAAAACTAATGCCAACGTCACACACGTATCTCCTGGTTGACAAAACATGGAAACGCCACGCACGTATGTCGAGGTGGGCGAGCCATGCATATCCACTACAAACCATGGACCCCATGCAAACGTCACACACGTATCGTGAGGCGGACAACCCGGGTGAGTTGCATGCTTACTATGGATATGCATGGCCGGCCCACCTCGACACATGTGCGTGGCGTTTCCATGTGTTGTCAACCAGGATATACGTGTGTGACGTTGGCATTGACTTTATCACCTCGAGATACGTGCGTGACGTTTGCATGAGTTGCACGAGGTTGCATGGGTCGCCCACCTCGACATACGTGTCTGACATTTGCATGAAATCTCCACCTCGGCATACATGGGTGAAGTTTTCATAGGTTGTCCGCGTCGATATGCGTGCGCGTTGTTTACATTGGTTGTTTTCCTCGAGATACGCGAGTGACGCGGGTCCACGCTGGGTCGTCCATCTCTATATGCACGTGTCGTTCATAGGGCAAAATTTTTTGTATAGATAGCTCCTTTTCAAAAGGAGTCATTCATAGAGTTATAGTTTTGTATAGATAGCTCCTTTTCAAAAGGAGCTATCTATACAATTCATTAATCCACCTCACCACCTCACCACCTTGCCGCCACCTCATCGGTGATAACTCCTTTTCAAAAGGCGTAACGTTATCATCTACTTTTGGAATTAAAAAGTAAACTTCCATATTTTGAGAATTAAATTGTTTCTCCACCCCACTTTTGGAAAAACTCCTGAAAATTCCCTTAGGCCATCAACTATCCACTAGTACCTCCCTACAATAACTATATGAAATCACAAATAACTACAACAATGTACCAAGGAATGATATAAACAAGATAGTAGAATGCAATCAACAAGCTCGGTAAATGGAAATTCCTCTCTCGCACCTAAATGTTGGTAACACTGACTGACTGACAGTGTGTAGTCAATGACAAGAGAGCAATTACAGTAAATATTGTGAGTCCCTGTGTCAGTGCCATATAAGTGGATATCGAATCTTGGTACCCAAAGTGGGTTAGAAAAATCATTTTTCAAGCAGCGCGAACAAGTACTCATATCAATGCCATATCAATTGGTGCTCAATCTAGGTGCATAAAGTGGATTAGTTTAAGTATCTTCCTATTTTATTGTGATGTCCAAATGGAAAAAAAGATGCATCATCACCTTACAAAAAGCTTGTATTACTATGGAAAAATACAAAATTAACATCTATCATTTACTACTTTCTTATTGTATGAATATTAATACTTTTATCTAGGAACAGTGAAGGTTGACTACCAACACGAAAACAAGTCAAGCCTGAGAGAGGGCCCAAAATGTGGAAAAGGAAGCCTTTGAGTATGTTCCTATTCATTTAGAAATTGAGAAAACAACCATGGTTGTCCACTTGTCCTTGCCAACCTTCCTCCTCTGCGCCACCCTATTTACTCCTCGGCTCCCTTTTGGGAAAAGGCTGACCACACAGTTGCTCACCTCATCCAGTAATGCTATTACACGTGGCGAACTTGGCTTTTCAGTTACGTGTCTCATTTTATTAATTTGTTCTTGTTCTTGTACTTGTTTTTAGATACTTTTTTTTTTTCTTTTCAATATGTTTTTTTAATTCTTTTTCAATATATTAATTCTTTCTCTTTTATAATTAGTTCTATTTTAATGTGTCCCAAATTGGTTCAGAAAAAAGTGGAAACATTTTATGAAGAATTTGACCGCATAGGTTCTTGTAGGGTCAATGTGGGTCAGCTACGTTGGACCTTGTACCTGTAAAAAAATAATATTAAAATAGTACTTTTTTTTTTTGAAGAATATTGAAATATTACTTGATTCTTTTTGGTCGAACGAAATATTACTTGATTAAAGTTTTTAATAATGGTGGCAAAAGCATATGTGGTGAGATAGACAAGCCGATCACTTGTCAAAAGAAATTTTTTTGGAAATGTGGGATTAATTAGATGTAGATCTAGAGTGTGGTCAGGGTCGGCGGTCACCCCTGCCTCCTGTAATGCCCTATACTACCTTTATGAGAACCTCACTCCAAATGCACACCCCGCCCATATATTGACATATCTCTATATAGATTATATGTGTACGTAGCATATCAATATATTGTATTTGGAATGTCTCTAGGGATAAATGTATAGTGATGGATCTTAAAATAAATAAATTTCTTTGTGTGAAGGAACCTAGTTAAGATTTCTTTTAACATATATTGTTATGCAAATAAATTAATATAGGCAAAAAGATATTCATCCTTTGCTTTTACTTCTCCTTCTTCTCCTTGTTTTAATCTTATTATTACTGTAAGTAGGAGGATCACTTTGTTTATTAGAAAATTTGAAACCAAATCTTCTAGATTCATGTGAATGTTCTCATTCGAAGAGTCTCGACATGACTCCTCTAAATTCCCATGATATAATTTCATAAGCATTAATTGCGCAAACTATATATCAGATATATCTATAGATATATATATATATATATTATCCTTAATATAAGGCATATCATAAGTTTGCATATGATAATTATTTAATTATCTACCACTACGGTAGCATATGAATCATAGTATTTTGATGATATTGATGTAATTAGAATAAAATTTTAATTTCAATATAGATGCCATCAGAAGAGAATTTGTGAGAAATTCTTCAAGATATCCCGGATTAGAACCCTAATCCATATGTTTTGAATATAATCAAATATTCATAAAAACATAACGAATTCAATGATTCATGATTTCAATATAATTCTAGACCAAGGTGATTGAGTTCTATGGAATTTTAGGATTCAAGAAGTTTTTGCGCTAATTTTGTTCGATTTTGATTTTCATATTTTTGATTACATTGTTATTGTGAGGTTTTTGGTTGTGGCTTTGAACTTTAAGTTTTTCCCTTGTCGTTGTATAAGTGTACTCTGATTTCAGTCAAAAACTATTGTCAAAGATCCTACCGTCACTCGGTAAGGGGATCACGTTAGGTGACAAATGGGGTCTTGTCTATTGGCAATCGATGCGTCTTTGTGTTGTTGAGATATAAGAAGGGTAGCAGCGTATTGTAATTTTCACGTGACATGTGGAAGAATTTGACGCTAGTTACTACTCATGATCGGTGTTATCATAAAGCGTAATACTGCTAGTCCGTTAAAAATTTGTGGAGCACTCGGGATTTTGCGGGTCTAGTTAGTATGTAGATGTGTTTTCCTCCACTGATATGAGGAGAACAAGGTGACGAGAGTCACTATAAGTATATCTATTAAAATTGGTATCAAAGCAATCTTTTAAAAACTGACGAACAAATTTGATCCCTTAAGTTTCAATTCACTTTTTGGTTTAGAGTTTACCATTTATTGATTTCCGTTTTATAAGCAAATGAGTTTTGTTTTCTTCGCATTTAATTCTTAGTGCAATTGAGTTTTTGTTTTCAAAAAACCCCCCATTTTTCCCAAAGCCTAAAAAGGAATATCCCAATTCATGTAGATTCGACCTTCTTACCAATACTGCAAATCAATAGTAGTTTGGTATTTTATACTATTATTGGTGTCGTTCGGTACGACACTAGTTGTTTCTTTCGGGCCTGACACGTGTCGAGCGTGCACAATAATTTCTCGTATCTTACTATTAAATTGTAGTAATGGTAAATGAGATATCGTTTTCACAGGGATTTTCGAAATCTCGAAGGAGATTAATTTTTTCTTGTTTTTATTAATTTAATTAATCTAGTTAAACGGGAATTAAAATATTAAATAACTAACAATTATGATTACTAACTTAAATAACCAAACTCCTACAATTATGATTACTAACTTAAATAATCAAACTAACTAAATTAATCTAAGTAATTTAAATTCAAACTAAATCAAACAATATTCAAATTCAATTCAATATAAATAAACAAACATCTAAACAAACCTCCGCTAAACAATATAATATATTTAGATTACTTTCAAACACTAGAACATAATATCACTTCATACTATAGTTATAATCATAAAACGTGGAATCTTAGAATCATTAAACCCCACTTCATAATAGATTGATAGCCTCTAGCTAGCCATCGATTTTTCTTAATTCAATGGAAATGACACATTCTTATCATTGTAAATCTACTTATTGGATAAAACGCAACACCATAGAAAGATGATGGCATTAAGTTCAATGAAAATCATGCTTAATCTAAGCCAATATTACCGAAGCCGCATAATAAACAACTTAAAACACAATCAATTAGAACATCCACTCGAGAAATAACTTATAGATTAATCATAGTTACTACTTTTATAATTATTATCAATAACAATATACATAGATTCATAATCTTAATACCACATAACACATTTGCAACTATGCATGTAATATTAATCTCTTTTAGTTGTAATACGCAAAACAATTTGTCAATTTCATGATTGACGTGTATAAATAGATTTAAAGCATTAAGCACATGATTCCTTAATTATAACTATCTAGCAATCCACAATATACTACATTATCTAGAGTTTGTTTAAATTGATAAACTACTAACTCATATTGGAAATAAACAATACATAAATGTAATTAAAAGACGTAATGAATGAATAAATACATTAATATAAATCAAAGCTCCAAAGTATCTTCAAACATAGACAATAAAACTGATATAGAGCAAAAGGAAAGCAAAAAAGAAAGAAGTATGAGAGTTATTTTGAAGCTCTCTGGCATTTTTTATAGTCTCCATACATATATATATCTTAGATAAACTCAAATTCTTCATACTACTTTAAAAAATCAATGATCATCCTCACTAATTTCTCAGCGATTCCTAGCTTATACACAAATCGCTAAGCAAATCACTGAGTTTAGTTCTCTGTGCTCCACCGATTCAGCTGGCAATTTATAATTCATTCTCCAATTCCCTGTGGATTTGATGGCCTTCTTCTGCTGCAGATTTAGATGACAATTCTTAGTATTATTTTCAAATTGCTAGTGTATTATTCTAGTTGACTGTTTTGTTTTTCTTTCTCTTTTCTTTCATTTCTTCATTTTTCCTATTTAAAACCTTAAATCACAAAAAATAATAGATTACCTAGTGTAATATCATCGTTTATGCTTAAAATCAACATAAATTACACTATAAAATGTGTCTAATTATTAACTTGTCAGGGCCCAAAGAAACAATGATTAATAGTTGAATAGAAGTTAACGCCCTAGCATATACAAGGAATCGGAATGGCTTAAAAAATTATTAATAGGAAATACCATTATGGAATAAGTCATGTCCAGATATAATGATCAATTGTGATAACATGAGAATATTTATTAAGTCAAGAGCAAGACTTATAATGGAAAGTCTAGACATATATGTCTAAAACATAATCTTTTGAGACAATTACTCAAAAATGGGGTCGTCTCATTTGATTACGTGAAATCTAACAAGATTTTTGTGGATCCATTAACAAAGGGTCTAAATAAAGATATGATGTCTCTGACATAAAAAAGAATGGGACTTAGGTTTGCCTAATTCGATCGTCACTTGATGGGAACCCAACTTAATTCTTGAAAATACATAATAAGTTCGATGTGGTACTAACAAGTCAAGTGAAGATTACGGAACACTAAAAAATTTATATAAAAATGGTAACTTTCTAGTTCTAGTGTTGGTTTATGCATGACAAAGGTTGATAATTGTGTCTTAATAAGTTGAATAGAGTGACTCACATAATCACTTAAGTAGACTTACATATTTGGGTGTAGAAATGTGGTCGTTTCTTATGAGCCTAACCGACTCTAAAGTACTCAAAAAAGATAGGATTTGCACAAAGCTAGAATGTGCAATCAACAAAATACTCTTACTTATAACAAATCAGTATGTCTGATATTTTTCGATTTTATCGCAAGGATCCTTGGTTCAAGATCCATCCACCATAACAACTAATGATACTTTGAAGTACTTGCACTAAGTGAAAAGTTCAAGTCTAAAAAACACTTCTCATTTATATATAGATTTCAGAATGAAATTATATGAGTTTTTGGTCTTGTTATTTCCTAGTATAATTTTCAATTTATATGTCCATATAATTTGAAAATGAGGGGAAATTGTAGGAAAATTAATAAATATGGTTCTATTTCGGGTGACTAGTGGGTGTTCGGTGTGCCTGCGCCAAGCACTCAACACTGAACATGTTTTTTTTAGTTCTATTTTGGACGCCTGTGGGTGCTCAGTGCATCAGCACCAAGCACCTAAAAACTGAACATGTTTTTTGAGTTATGTTTTGGGCACCGCAACAAGCGCCCAAAACTGAACATGATTTTTATCTATTTTTTATTAGTTTTCTTTCGCCCATTGGCACCAAAAGTCACTTCTTTATAAACATTATGTCCTTTAGTTTTCTATAAAATAAAGAGTTCAAGAACGTTATAAACGCATTTAATTAAACACACAAAATATTTGAAATAAAGAGTCAAATTGTGGTTGTTCTTGAGTCAAAGCATCATTCTCTCAAAGTTCTTCAAAGAGTGTTCTTGGTTGGCGTTGTGTTACACACACATCATCTAACAACCATTAGAGACTTGATTTTATCCTGAATTCAAGTTTCGATTTTCTCATTGTGTATTTGTGGTTTCGAGCGGAATGAAGAAATCTTGTCTAAAAGAGAGCAAATACGCGCCTCAAGTCTTTGACATCGACGAACTCGTACCTCCAAATTACATCGGCCTTGGGAATCCATCCGTGTGCACTCAGGATATATACACACACGCACACCTGCTTAGTGTTATGTATCGAAAACTATATGCGTACACACCAAAGTCCCACCCATTCTTACGTAGAGACCGCACGCAACGTCGTCCATTGTGAGGGTTAATTTCACATATGGTCACTCAAGATTACAGTTCGTAACACTTTGGTCACTAAACTTCCATTTGTCCAAAATATATCACTCAACTTTACAAAACGTTTCAACAAAATAACTCCGACCACTCTCCGGTCAAAAACTCGTCGGCTCTGCTGACGTGGTGCCACGTGGGATTTCATGGGAGATCACTTAAGTTTTTAAGTGATGACATGGCAATCAACACACACACCCACCCACCCCCTCTTAAGTTCACCCTACACGAGCTCTCCCCCCCCCCCACTGGCTCGTCTTCTTCCTCGCTCTCTCTCTCTCGCGCTACCTCTCTCTCGCGCAACCAATCGGCCTCGACTTCACGGGGTTGCCGGGGCGGAATCGTCGGAGAGAAGTTCTTGGACTAGAATTGTTGGCTGGTCTTCGATTTCGGCTTGTTCGATCAATCGAATGTGCAGAAACACGTCTTTGATGTCGAACTCCGCCTGCGCGTAACTGTACGCACATCAACCCAACATCAACAAAAACAGAGGAAACAGAGCAAAAACAGAGGAAACTCATTGAAATTCTTCGAAAATCGATCAAATGCGGCCGAGACTACAACACATCAACACAAAACAGAGCAAACCCACCGCAATTCTTCGAAGCTCGATCAAATCAGGCCGACCCGCAAGAGCAGAAACAGAGCAAACCAACTCAAATTCTCTGAAAATCGAACAAAAGCGGCCGATCCACAAGAACAAAAACAGAGCAAAGCCACTCAGTTTTTTGTAAAATCGACCAAATGCAGCCGATACCGCCACGCATCAACCCAAAATCAACACAGAACAAAACAAAGCAAACCCACTTTCAATTCTTCAAAAATAGATCAAATGCGGCCGAGACTGCCACACATCAACGCAAAACAAAACAGAGCAAAACCGCTTTGAATTCTTAGGAAACAGAGGAAACCTACCTGAGCGGGAACGAATCGAAGTGTTTTCTAATGTTGGAGGCGAGCTTGGCGGGCAAGTGAGTCCCGGGGTACAACTGGGCGAGACAGAGATCATCGATGGCGCCTCTGCCGCTGCTGATTGGTAAGTCGCAGCGAACGGAGTCGAGGCTGAGCGAGCTCTTGATGTTGGCAATGGCTTCCGCGACGTTGCGCCCGAGCTTGGGGAGTCTCCTCTATATGACCACGGCCGATGACGACGACGACGACGATGACCGGTGGCGGGTCTGGACCAGGACCTGCTCGATCGGGTCCGGTTCGTCCGTGCTGGCGCGGCTGGGGACCTTGCCCCGTGAAGTCGAGGTCGATTGGTTGCGCGACAGAGAGGTCGCGCGAGAGAGAGAGAGAGAGAGAGAGAGAGAGAGAGGAAGAAGACGAGCCAGTGGGGGTGGGGGGAGGGGAGAGCTCGTGTGGGGTGAACTTAACAGGGGGTGGGTGGGTGTGTGTGTTGAATGCCATGTCGTTACGTGGCGCCAAGTCAGCAGAGCCGGCGGGTTTTTGACCGGAGAGTGGTCGGAGTTATTTTGTTGAAACGTTTTGTAAAGTTGAGTGATATATTTTGGACAAATGTAAGTTTAGTGACCAAAGTGTTACGAATTGTAATCATGAGTGATCATCTGAGAAATTAACCCTCCATTGTGACTTTGGGTATCTTTTGAGGTGTACATTTCCCAAGTGAAAAATGGAAAAAAAAAATTATAAAAGTACTTTTCCTTAAAATAAAAAGGACATTTGTATCTACCAAAAAAAAATAGGAAATTTGTACGTTGCAGGGAGATTCCTAGCGGATATCACAATGCACCCAAGCCACCTTAAAAGGATGAGAGAATACGCTCTCTTTTTCTTGAAAATGCTCTTGTTAATTTATTATTAATTTCTTGATATCAATTTAATTCCCCACGACTATAAATAAAAACATATTTTCCTCAAGCAATACAGTAGGAGGTAAAAGTATGTAAACTAATTACTTATTAATCACAAGTTAGCTAGTTGAATAAAATTAGTTCTAAATAAAGGATATAACATATTTTAATTATTAAATTTTTGTATAATCGTCTTCTCAACCATTTTTTTTATTGGAGCGAGGAACTTATGATCTTTACAAACTTCTTCTTTTGATAAATTAAGAATGTCTTGTCCACCTCACTGTAAGTGTTGTGACTCGTCTTCTCAACTTTTTAATTTTCAACTTCTTTGTAGTTTTAGACTTTACAAAAATCAAAAACATAATAATTAGCTTAACAAATTAATTATGAAGAAAACATCTCTTCAGCTCCGATTCAACGTATTCAACCAAAAAACACGGGGTTTTTTCAAAAGTAGGGTTTGTTTACAATTAATTTATCAAAATAGAGAGGATTTTTTTTTTATTACTGAAGTAGGCAATAGCGCCTTTTGAAAATGCGCTATTGGGTGTGGTTGGTTTGGTTGGCGGTGAGGTGGCGGTGACGTAGCGGCAGGCGTGTACAGATAGCGCCTTTTCAAAAGGCGCTATCTGTACACGTGGCCGCCACGTCACCGCCACCTCACCGCCAACTCACCAACATCTGATAACGCCTTTTGAAAAGGCGTTATCAGTAGGAATCCATTTGGTGAGGTGGCGGTTACGTGGCGGGCAGGCGTACGTCACCGCCACCTCACCAAATGGACTCGCCGATCTTTCCGCCACTGCCATCGCTGCCGCCATTGTTCTGCGACGTCCACGCGGACGTTCTTCTGCTGGGCTGCGTTGTACTCGCCGCTCCGTCCTCGCCGCCGTGGCGGCGTCGCGCGCATTGCGAGGCGGACAACCCGCACAACCCATAAAGGCGTCGACCGAAACGCCGATGTCCACGTCGACCGGGTTACACGTAGTGCGCGCATTGCGAGGCGGACAACCCGCACAACCCATAGGCGCCGAAGAAACGCCGATGTCCACGTCGACCGGGTTACACGTAGTGCGCGCATTGCGAGGCGGACAACCCGCACAACCCATAGGCGATATTCGACCCATCGATGTCCACGTGGACGACTTTACACAGATAGCGCCTTTTCAAAAGGCGCTATCTGTGTAAACCCGGTCCTACGTGGACCGTCCACGTCAGCAACGAAATTTACCCACTTTGATAGCGACTTTTGAAAAGGCGCTATTGTCTATTCTGGGAATAAAAAAAATACCACCCTATTTTTCGGATTTAAACTAAAAACATTAGTACTTTTGTGAAAACTTCAAAAAACACAGTAGTCATTGCTTCAAAGATGCTTGCTTGTTGAATTGGAGGTTCTCTAGTACTAGTAGGGTACTGTGACGTACGCAGTGTTCGCTAGAATTAATTTCTCTTAAATTAACCCGTACGTATTTTTTGCTAATTTCATTTAATTATGAGAACAGTAACATACTTTGGACACCAACCCAACCATCAAGTAATACATATCAAAATATGTGTGTGCGTATATCTCGAAGCGAAATGCATGACATTTAATTGAGTCAATGGCCAAAGTGGGTTTACCTAAGCTTTTTCTTTTAATTATTTGCGCTCCTAAATAAACTCTATAGTGCTTTGTATAAATCCATTGCGTTTCTTGAAAATTGATTTTACAGTTATATTTGTTCAGAATTTTTTTATTATTATATTTGTTAAGAAGTTAAATATTTAAAAATATTAAAATATAACAAAATATTTTTTATTAGATGGACGAGACATCACTTGTCAAAAGACAAAATTCAAAAAGGTCTTGACTTCGACTCCTGTTAAAATCAAAGAAAAAAATTATAATATTAATTGTGATTGCCTATATATAATACCTTTTTTAAGAAATTAAATTAAACTCATTCATATGAAAAACATATATTTATAAAAAAAAAGGTCCAGCTACATGTATGTCAAGTAGATTTCCCCCCTACAAATATAAGGGAAATTGATAACATTTTTCGATCAATTAGTAATGAGACCCCTTTCCTCATGATCAAGAATAAACGAAAGAAATGCAACCGATGGCCGTGCTTGGGGGTGTTAGGCTTTGGCGATCTTCGTTGAAACGATCAAATCCAATCTATCTTCCATTTCTTTCTTTGATTGGATTAGGCTCTTGTGTTTTTGGTTTAGTTACAATTATAGCTTTCGAGTTAATTACCACCTACTTCCGATGGTTTTTCCTGTTGTTGGAGTAATTGTCTCCATTGTTTGGGTGGTGTCTTACCTAAATGTTATTGTCCCCTTATTAGAGTTGAGGTATTATAATGCGTGTGATTTAAATTTAGTTTTTTTATTGTTGTAATATCTATTGTAATAGATTTTGTCTTCTTGAATTAAGAACAAAAATACAATCTCTTTAAAAATAATAAAAAAACAAAAGAAATGAAATGACAGACAAACCATACGAAGCACATCACTCGTTAAAAAGTACAATTTTAAGAGGTCGGCCAATAAGCTCGGGGAATTTTCAAAAAATAAGGTGGCTTTACTTTTTTATTCACCAAATAGTGGGGCTTACTTTAAAATTTCAAAATTAATGTATAACTCATTTTCAAAATGAGCTATTGATGATGAGGTGTGCATGGTGAGGTGAAAGACACTTGTATGAATAACTCATTTTCAAAAGGAGCTATCTATACAAAATATTAAACTCTATGAATGACTCCTTTTGAAAATGAGCTATTTGTTCAACTCAAATATCGCACATCGAGGTGGAGAACCTATGCAAACGACACGTGCATATCAAGATGGACAACCCGCGTCACTCGCATATCTCGAGGTAGACAACACATGTAAACGACACGCACGCATATCGACGCGGACAACTCATGCAAACGTCACGCATGTATGTTGAGGTGGAGAATTCATGCAAATGCCAGACACGTCTGACGAGGTGGGCGACCCATGCAACCTCGTGCAACTCATGCAACCTGTTGCAATCCATGCAAACCTCACGCACGTATCTCGAGGTGAACAACTCATTCAACCTCGCCTAATCCATGCAAACCATGTAAAGGTCACACACGTATTTCGAGGTGGACACCCCATGTAACCTCATAAAATCCAAGTAAATCATGCAAACGACTCGCACGTGTCTCGAGGTGGTAAAGCCAATGTAAACGTCACACACGTATCTCGTGGTCGACAACACATGGAAACGCCACGCACGTATGTGAGGTGGGCGAGCCATGCATCTTCGTGCAAACCATTCAAACGTCACATACATATCTCGAGGTGTGGACAATTCATGCAACATCGTGCAATCCATGCAAACCATGCGAATTTGAAGCACATATTTTGAGGTAGACAACTCATGCAACACGCTGCAGTCCGTGCAAACCATCCAAACATTATGCGCGTAACTCGAGGTGGATAACTAATGCAAACGCTAGACACATATCTCGAGGTAGACAATCCATGCAAATGTCATGCACTTATCTCGAGGGGACAACCCATGCATACCCACTACAGACCATGCACCCCATGCAAACGTCGCGCACGTATCGCGAGGCGAACAACCCGTGCAAGGAGCATCGAATAACGCATTCTCTGTGTGCTCTTTCCCACATGGACATCTCACGTGTATGTCCACGTGTACCGGAAACAAGAATAACGCATTTTGAAAATGCGCTATTCTTGTTTGGCCAATCCACGTTGACACCCAATACTATTTACACAAATAGCGCATTCGAAGAATGCGCTACTCGTGTAAATAGACTTCAACCAATCCACGTGGACATCCACGTGGATTGATAACACAAATAGCACCTTTTTAAAAGGTGTTATTCGTGTTATTTTCCAACGTGGATCGGACACATGAATAACGCATTTTCAAAAGGCGCATTTTCAAAAATGCGATTTACCTTAGTTATAAAATAAAAAGAAAACCCAACTTATTTTACTCATTTAAACCACTTTTCACTATACATTTGTAATTTTTTCAATAAGTTCTACTGTTGTTAAAATAAAAATAAAAATAAAAAATGACAACTTACTCCCTTCTCATTTTCCCGAACCAAACATATAAGTTCCGCGTAAATAATAAATGAAGTTTGGTGGATCAATATAGTTTATGGTAGGAAAAAAAGTGTCAGTCGAGAGTAATACACGTACGTAGTACTATTCACCCTATTTATATACAAACAAAAAAAGTCTACTCGTACTGGCTAGTTGCTATAGGAGGCTAGTTAAGTATAGTATAGGTAACTAGCTAGCTATGTAGTGCTGCAGGTCGAACTATGAGATTATAAAGTAGGCTAGCTATAGGCAAGTAGGTTCGAGTGGTAGGCTCAAGTCCCAGTACCGCGTCGATCTCTCGTGTTGACCTAACCTCACGTGAGTCACACGCTTCAACAGATCGACCATGCATCGCCGTTCGTAGGGCTTGACCTTGAACATCGGCGCGATCTGACGCACGTCTGACGACACATTCACCATTCCCCATTTTTCAAACTGACGGATCTTCTGACGTTCTTCGAACACATGCACAACAGCCAGGCACACTGCTCTACAAACGTGCATGGTGGCCGAGATTGAGAACTTGCGTGACCGCGAGATATACAACGTCGTGTTCTGAATACGGCCACGTGTTCACTAAACAACGTGGTCATAAGCTTGATATGAAAAAATAATAATTTGGGGAACCACTTTATACACGCGCCTACCTTCGCTTCATGGTTAATACCGTTTTTTTTTTTTTTTTTTTTTTTTTTTTCTTATAAAAAAATAAGAATAAAGAAATGTGGCCCCCGACCCTATGAGATGGTAGATACAAAGTTTGAGCAGGTGTGATTTCGACGCTCACTTGCATAAATATATATATAGGTGCTTCTACAATGAAGCTCAAAAATATATTCATGTCATAAATATTACATATCTCATTAATGGATCACTATAAAATTTTAATTTAATGGTAATTAATATAGTGCATTTAATACAAAACACATTAAATACGCAATAAATGTTATGTAATTGAGTTTCATAGTAGAAGCAAAACTGCGTGCTTCTACTGATAGATTTCAAATAAGAGTCTAAAAATTGTATTAATGTGTACAAATTGAGTACAATAGAGTGCTCTTATTTATAGAGCTGAACAAATAATAAAATAAGGAAAGTTACCAAAACTACCTAGATATCAAAATATAGAAACTTTCTAAATACCTAAACTACGAAATATAGCAACTATTATAATTTCCTTAACACTTCCCTTAAATTCAAGTTGGTTCAACTTGAAGTTGTCAATCGAATCAGTAAACCTAACAATCTAAAGTTCGTTGGCGGAGCAGATCAACGACCACCCAAGATGACAAATCTAAGGTTCGTTGCGGAATATCAACGACCACCGAAGACGACAAATCTAAGGTTCGTTGTGGAACATATCAACGACCACCGAAGACGACAGGAAACAGATTTTGATGTGGTAGAGTTATAACAACGGAACTGTAGAACAACCGACATCAAAGTCAACAGAGTCGACGACGGCAGATAGCAGAGTCGACATAGTCACGACATGCAAACAGCGAAGTCGACATAGTCGACGGCAGGCAGACAATGAAATCAATGTAGTCGACGGCAGGCAGACAACGGAATGTGGCTAGATGTAATGATGACACCGACATCATAAATTGTAAACGAATGATGATGAACACACCAATTTTTGTGTGTTGGTGTTGGGCAGAGGCGATTAAAGAAAAACAACCAAGAGAGTGAAAACGACAGAAGCAGATAAATTAAAACAAACGAGCACAAGCGAAAGAGAACATCACGGAGCGGTCGTCGACTCGAAGGTCGACCGACCTAGCACTAGAAACCAAGCTCTGATACCATGATAGATTTCAAAGAAATGTCTAAAAATGTATTAATTTGTGCAAATTGAGTACAATAGAGTGCTTTTATTTATAGAGCTGAACAAATTATAAAATAAGGAAAGTTACCAAAACTACTTAGATATTAGAATATAGAAACTTTCTAAATACCTAAACTATGAAATGTAGTAACTACTATAATTTCCTTAACATCTACCATGGGTATCAAAAAGATACCCATGACATGGATACTTGATTTGAATAATTGGATCAAAAGATCAAGAGAGAGAGAGATAAATTATTGAAGTATTTAAAGCATTAATGTAGCCATTTTTGACTTTTTTTCCTCTCAATAAATAAGTGGCTTTCTTTCTTCTCTTAAAAGAAATGTTAATATTGACACACTTAAGTCACACAAAAACTTTCTCTCTCTTTCTAAAAAATTATTTTTTAAACAATTAAATGATACAAAATAATGTGCGAAAATTACATTATATACAACTATATTATATGAAAATATATATTTTTTGGTACATATGATAATATTTTTAAAATTACTTGATTTAAAAATTTATTTAATAATATTCGTCACGATTAAACTACATGGTTTTTCAATACATAATTACAACTAACGAAGTTAGTGCACGTATGACACACTAAATAAATTATTCACACACCTAGGTGGTGTATTTGTGAAATTACATTTATAAATAAATAATATTTTCAAACAACCATATTATATGATACTATGTGAAAACCATAATAAACAATCATCTTACATGATAATGTTATAAACAACTTATCTAAAAATAAAATTTATTATTTCTAATTTATTTTTAATTATTATGCATAATACAAATAAAAAATATTATAATTTATGGAATGAAAGAATAATTATTTTATTTTTTATACTGTTTCAAATTAAATTCGTATTTTAAAAATGAAACTTTTATGTTAAATATTCATAAAAATAATTTTTTAATTCAAAAAACTACATATTTAATGTATAGTATTATTTTATTTAAGAAGCAAACTAAAGGTATGTGGCATTTTCTTGCCAAGACACATAAATTTGTTCTTTTATGATATGCTTTTGAAAATACAAGCAACATTCAACCGTTCCAATAAAGTTATTAATTATAGAAATAATTTAAATATTTAAATATTTAAATAACTTATTAATAAATAAATTTAATAAATTAATAAATTAATTTGAAACAATATAAAAATGAATATTTTCTATTATATATTGTATGATGGCTTAACGGGAAAAAATTAGAAAGAAAATGAAGGCAACATTGTCAAAGTCACTATGTCTTACTTTGTTCAATTAGACTAAGTCAATTAAAACCAATAAAGCTACACATTAAGCCAACTTTAGTCACCTTGAGCATTAGATCATTTCAGTCACATGTAAGTCGCATATGATCATATCATATAAAAATTGGTCACTATTTTTGATACGCTTTATTTACAGACAATTTATTTTTTATTATTTCTTGACTTAATTATGTGAAATTTGAACTCAATACCTCTTTTAAACCATGCATTTTGACAAGTGATGTCTCTATTATCTTACTGGAAATGCTTTGACATTTATTTTTTATTTTTAATTATAGACAAGCTATATTCTTTTTGTTTGTTTTTGTTATGTTTTTATTACATGCTTGATTACAAGATTTTATTTGTACTATGCATGATATCTAAAAATAAATTAAAATTAAATCAATCATGTTAATAATTTATTTATTTCAAATATTATTATTTAATACAATCAATATAATTTTCACTAATTGTCATATAATATGTTTATTTAGAAATATTATTTTTTTAAGTCAAAAGAAAAAAAAATATTTTTATGATATAATTTTCAGACATGTACCACCTAACTAGATGCATGACTTTAAAGTGTCATACTAAAACTTGGTTTATGACTTAAAGTGTGTCGTCTAGCACTTCATTTTTTTTAAAGAAATATAGTAAATATTCTCTGCAAAAAAATAGTAAATATTAGCATTTAAAGAGAGAACCGCATTTTTTATAGATAGAGAAAGTCAAAAGTGGATAAATTATTGCTTCAACCCTTTCTCATATCGTGCATGATACGCTTTAAGAACCATGCAATACTCGATCATCATAAAAAAAATCATGAATTATAAATTTAAAGCTGATTTAATAGTCAACAAAGCCCCTTTTGTCATGAGATGGATGAAGCATCATTTGACGAAAGACAAGGTTTAGAGAGATCGTGGGTTCAACTCCAGCTAAATTCTTATTTTTTTAAAAAAGAAAACACGATTCAAATATCACTATCTAGCTCCATAAAATAAGTAAGTACCCTATAATGATAATAAATAAGGGTACCCAGTAAATAGTATGCAAAAATAATTAATGTATTTAATTATTAAATTAACCTATTAATTATTAATAAAATAATTTGATAAAATAATAATTTAATTTGATATAATATAAAAATAAGTATTTTCCACTATATATTGTATGATGACATATACAAAACAAAGACACGCCATCAAGGATACCATGTCTTGTATTCATTGATCTACTATTGAAAAATCAATATAAGGTTGCACACAAACCAACTTTGGGTCAGCTTAGCTTTAATCGAGCACGAGTTCATTAATTTCATTTATATTCTTTTACTACATGAATTACAATATTTCTTATTTGTATTATACATGATATCTAAAAATAAATTAACACTAAATAATTTTTGTTTTTAATTAAGTAATTTTTTAAAAATTTATCATATGTACCAAAAAATATATATTATCATATAATATAGTTGTTTTTAATGTAATTTTTGCACATTATTTTCGGATTTTTTACTTGTTTAAAAATAGTTATTTAGAGAGAGAGAAAGTCTTTGTGTGACTTAAAAGTGTCAATATTATCATTTCTTTTGATAGAGAGAGAAAGCTACTTATTGATGGAGAGGGAGAAAGTCAAAAGTGAGTATATTAATGCTTAAATACTTCAATTATTTATCTCTCTCTTGATCTTTTGATCTAATGGTTCAAATCAAGTACCCACACCATGGATATTTTTTGATATCCATGGTAGAAGCACCAATATATATATATATATATATATATATATATATATATATATATATATATATATATATATATATATAAAGAGGCCTTGTTGCGTCCTCTTGGAAGCTCAATGAAAAAGTCTCAAACTCTTCTACAGTATGATGGTCGTGGTGCTTCGTGGTTAATGTAATTTACAAGATTTCATTTAGATGATGAGTAAAGACTAAGGACACATTTTATTATGTAATAGACAATATATTATAAAGATTATAGTCATGAGTTTGACTCTGCTGAAGTAAAAAAAATGACACATTATACATACACACTGGCAGATCTAGGGGGCAGAGGGGCGGTTGCCTCCTAACCCCCATGATCCTTTATAATACCCCTACATATTCGTTCTTCCTGCCTCATATGATCGACACACGCTCCCTATATACAATCAGTATAACATTGTCAAAAAAAAAGTACCTGACGTGTCTTGAGTAGCATTGTCAATTTTTTTTTTTTTTTTTTTTGTTATGCTTAGTTTTTAATACTAATATATTTCTTCGTTTAGAAAAAAAAGGTTAAGGTTAAAGTTCCTTCCTTCCAATTTTTTTTTTTATGGTTTCGCCACTTTATATACACTACAAAAAAAGGTTAGCATTAGCGATGGGGGTCGAGATTGACCGTTTGACCAATTTAGCGATGGGGATTGCGACGGGAAAATTCTCGCTTGTTTGCGCCACGTGGCGTTTCGTACGCCACGTGGCCGAGCGTTACTAGGCCACAGTAGCCCGTCGCTAATCCCGTCGCTAGTTGTGCAAACCGAAAACACGTCCATCCCTCTCCCTCCTCTTCTGGTTCTCTGCTTCTCTTCTCTTCGATCTCTTGTACTCTCTCTCTGCTCTCTCTCTTCATGGTCGCTCTCGCCCTGCCAATCCGCTGCCTCCCGCTATGCCTCCAACCCTAGATCCGACCAAGGTCGCCCTCGCCTCGGGTCCCTCGGCCCTCACCCAAGTCTGCCGCTTCCAACCCCGACTGTTGCACCGGTGCCGCATTCCACGAGCCGTAAGTATATTTTTTAATTATTTTTTTAAGATTTTTGAATGTATTTATTTAATTTATTTAGGTTTTTATGTTAAAATTTGTTGTGTAATTTATTTTTTTTGGGAAAATTTATGTAAAAGGTATTTTTTAGATTTATTTTTAATATTTATGAATAAAATTTGTTTAAAATGAATTTTTAGATTTTTGTTATGGTGATATAATATGTATAAATAAAACTTGTTTAAAATGAATAATTTTTAAGAATTTTTGTTGTGGTGGTATATTATATATTCATGAGGAAACATTGTTTAAAATGATTTTTGTTATTTTTATTAATATTTTTGTTTAAAATTATATTGTTTGGATAAAATTGTTTAAATAGAAATTGTATTAATATATTTATATCGAATTTTTAAAATTTATGGTGAAAATTTTAATCATTTTTAAATTTTTATGCAAGGTGATGATATGTAGGTTTTTTATGAAAATATATATTTGTAAGAATTTATTACGGTGATGTGTGATTGTAATGTCATTTTCGTTTTGATTATTTAATTTCTAATGTTTGTATATAATTTGATTGAGAAGAAGTAAAATAATATATATTAAACATTTCAATTAATTGAAGAACAATTATTGTTAAAAAAGTAAAATGAAAATATTAATTAATAGTGTACACTTTAGTAATAAAATCTTATTTAAATGATAATTTACATTTCAATTAGGAGAAAAAGTAAAGGACTAATATATTAAATTAAATATATATATTTTTTATACTATATGTATGATTGTTAATGTACTTTATACTATATGTAAAAGAGAAGCACCTAGAAAAGCACTTAAATTTATAAATTGAAACTAAACAATATGTATTCGAAGCATAAAATAGTACTTACCGTAGTTCAATTAATCTCGTGTAACATTTGACTAAACAAAATATATATTACACAAAGTATGTACAAATGAAACCAATTAAATTGTCTAAGTACAAATAACATTCGACTAAAAATGAATAATAAATATTACGCAAAGAATGTGCAAATGTAACCAAGTGGAGTAATTACGGTTAAAATTCGACTCAAAATTTATAATAAATATTACGAAAGTATATGCAAATGCAACCAATTCGACCAAACACGGTTAACATTTGACAAAAATGTGTATATTTGTTAGTGTGTAGGTATGTTTAACTAGGGTTGTTTAGGTCTTTTGAGATGTCCGTGTCTCGAGATTGGATGTACAACCGCATTGAAGGCGGTTACACTCGATTGAGATTTGTGGCTGGCGTGAAGGAATTTATAAAATTTGTCATGCAACACTGCACCACATACTTGAACGAAGCGAAAATTCGATGTCCTTATCGAAAATGTCGCAACGACAAATACTACGATGTAGACACATTAGAGCTTCATCTAGTGAGGGGTGGATTCGTTCTCGATTACTATTGTTGGACCACGCATGGGGAGGAAGAAATAGTAAGCGATGATGACGACGGAGGTGATGATCCAATGGATGAATATCCGACATCATATCATCATATGATACACGACATTGCCGGCCCCAGCTTCGATTAGAATCGTGAAGAGGAGTCGAACTCTGAAGCGAAGCATTTCTTTGAAATGATTGACGCGGCAAATCAACCGCTTTGGCGGGTTGCGAGAAGATGTCTGAACTCTCAGCAATGACACGTTTATTGACGATAAAGTTGAATCATCATATTTCGGAGCAAGCATTCGATGAAATTTTGCAAGTATGTAAAGACATGTTCCCTAAAGACAACTGTTTTATAGATAGCTTTTACAAATGTAAGGGCTTGATGCACTGGTTGGGTCTCCCATATGAGCGAATTGACTATTGTCCCAACTTATGCATGCTTTATTGGGAGCTCGACTCCGAGCTTACATCTTGTAAATTTTGCGGAGAATTTAGGTTTAACTCTAACAAACGCCCGTATAAGACAATGTTTAATTCCCTTTGGTGCCTCGTCTCCAACGTTTGTACGAGTTGAAAGCTACTGCGAAACACATGCGGTGGCACGCATAACACGTCAGAGAAGAGAGCAGTATGAAACATTGCTCTGATTCCATGACATGGAACCACTTCAATCAAGTGAACCCTACATTCAGCTCCGAGGTTTGTAATGTTTGACTTGACTTATGCACTGATGGGTTTCAACCTTTCGTAATGACCGACAAATTGTACTCCTCGCGGACGGTGATTCTAACACCGTACAACTTGCATCCCTTGATGTGTATCAAGAAATAAGTGATGTTCTTAATAATGATCGTACCTAGACAACTAATCCTTCGCAAAAAATTGATATGTTTCTCCAACCGTTGGTGAAAGAATTGCAAGAGTTGTAGTATGACGGAGTGCCTACCTACGACGTATTGACTAAGACAAAAATGTGCTGCGCACTTATGTGGACTGTTAGCGACTTTCTAGCGTACAACTTGTCGGGATGGAGCACGCCTTGATATGTTTCTCCACTCCGACCGAGATTTTGATGGAAACAAACAAGGTGAAAATGTACTAATAAACATCTAGTGTATTTCATTTTTTGTTAAAGGATGCAAAACAATATATCAAGGGTACTTACAAGTTCAAGAGTTAATGAAGAAATGAAGATGAAAGTTCAAACCGCAATTTGTAATTTCAATGTAAGGTATACAAATTCTTTCACGCAAGCCAAATGCATTAGTCCATGCATATCAAGTTTCTTAAACCATTCTTCAAAAGTTATAAGTTTACGTTTCATGAAATTTAAACACTATAACTAGGACTATGAGTTTAAACAATGTGAAACTTTGTGTGGATGGTCATTTGCATATTACGGATCATTGTAAATGTTTTCGAAAAAGAAAAACTCGTTTTTGAAAGGTCTTCGAAAAGAAAACGTAAATTTGCGAGAAAAGCCCCTAATACATTATGAAATCGTGAATTTCTTTCTAGCGTAAAAATATCCGGACCACCCAATTAGGCTTAATGACTCATAATAAACGTGTATAACATGTTATATAAGGGTTGGTTAGGTCCGGACGAGTTTAAGGGTCGCTAACACAAAGGGACAAAATAATTGTTTTGAGGTGCGCTAATGATTTCATTAGCGGCTAAGTGGAGCACGCAGGTCTCGAGCATTAGCGCGCTAATTGCATATCTGAGGGACCCTTGGATTCCTAGAACGGTCATAAACTGTCAAGATGGAATACCTAACACTATAAAACCACCAAGAACATGGTTTTGTCCTACAAAGAGAAGAACTTTGATTTTTGTGAAGAAGCAAAAGGAGATCTTTGTGGTGTTCTTTAGTTCTCTAATCCAAAGAACTTTTGAGGAAAAGAGTACGGAATCTCTTCAAAGCTGATCTTTTTGTCATTCTCTTGTTTGTAAGAAAGTCCTAGATCTAAAATCTTGCTTGTGCTTAATCTACGACTTGGTATTTGAATTGTCATCGATTTTTCAAAAGTTTTGCAATATTCGAAACTATTGTTCTTAGACTTGAAATCGGTTTTACAAATATATTAAGTCTAAAACGTTTTTTGCAGACATATTTGAATTTATTCTCATACTTGCATGTATCCGAATTTGATACCAATCTCATTATTTTTCAGCAACTTATTGTATTTGTATGATTGTAAGACTTACTAAGTCAAAGGGAAGACCTAAGACTAAATCCTAGTTGCGGCTGAAGATATTTTGCTTAGAACATTATTTGAATATAAGTGCCTTTAGGTAGTGGATAGTGTATGCATTATAGTTGTAATTTGCATAAAGTTTTAAAAGGGCAATAACTACTTAACCCAATTCACCCCCTCTTGAGATTTGCTTGTCCTTATTGCATGGAAGATACGGACGCTTTCCGGTTGAGGTTCGGAGGAAAGCGACTTGTTTTGATTGTCATCGATGTTTCTTGTTGCAATATTCGAAAGATCTAGTTTTTGCAATAAATTGTATCAACGAAGTCAACTAATAAATCGAAAGATATTTTGCAAGAAATTGAAGCTAGCGATGAAAGTCACTAAATTGAGATGGAGTCTCGAAAAGAAAACGAAGCATATTGTGGCACTTGCATTATTGGAAGATGAACCTTATCAGGCACAACCTAGACGTGATGCACATTGAAAAAAATGTCTTTGACAATATTTTCAGCACAATCATAAGTGTGTCAGGGAAGACGAAAGATAGCGCAAATTCTAGGGAAGACTTAAAGGAGATTTGTAATCGTCCAGAGCTTCATTATGATCCAATTTCTAAGAAATATCTCAAGGCACGATATGCGCTAGACAAACGAAGAAAACAAGCGTTGTGTAAGTGGATTAAGGAATTGAACTTCCCTGATGGTTACGCGTCTAACATCGGTCACTGCGTAGATTCGAAGAAGTTAAAGATGTTTGAGATGAAAAAGCCACGATTGTCATGTTTTCATGCAACGATTGCTGCCGATTGCTTTTTGAGATCTCCTAGAGGATGACATATGGATTGCAATTAGCGAGTTAAGCATTTTCTTCGGAGATTTAACTGCTAGAAATTTAAATGTTGAGAATCTTCGGCTTTTGCATGAAAACATTCCCAAGATATTGTGTAAGTTGGAAAAGATATTTTCGCCAAGTCTTTTTGACTCAATGGAGCATCTCCCTATCCATTTGAAGTACGAGGCTATCCTTGCTGGCCCAGTACAATTTCGGTGGATGTATCCTTTTGAGAGGTAATCAACTAGACTCGTACACAATTTATATCACACTCTAATATATACATTTTAACTAACTTCTACAAATGTAGGTACTTGAAACATTTAAAAAATAATGTTAGGAATAAGGCAAGGGTTGAGGGCTCAATATGCAATGCTTACTTAGTGGAAGAAGCAGCTGCATTTTGTTCATATTATTTTATGGAACACGTCTCCACCTTGCACAACCGTCCGCCCCGCAATTACAATGGTGGAGTCGGACCAACTCAAAATCTTAATGGCAAATTCTCAATATTCACCCACCCAGGTCGGGCCTATGGGAGATCAAAGAAGCGTTATCTTACGGATGACGAGTGTAATGCCGTACACTCATACGTATTGTTAAATTGTCCCGAGGTCGCTCCATTCATTAGGTATGCTTTAATCTTAATTATTATCTTTAATTTACTCAATCGCAATCCTAAAAATATTCCATTCTCCTATTAGGATTTACGTATCGGAATTGCGTTCTAAACACGTGAGTATTACACAAAGTGCAATCGATGAACATCTTGCGAAACATTTCTCAAGTTGGTTTCAACAATTCGTAAGTCATTTGTACATGCATATTAAAACAATTCTTTATTTTTGTTGTTTATTTGAAATTAAAGTTTACGAATGAAACATTTTTGGCGGTAAGCTCCATCATCTATTCAAGATACAACACTTCAAATGTTGTCGTACGACCCTAGTCGACTTTGCGCGTATATCATACGTATCTTGTTAATGGCTACAAATTTCAAACCGTGTCACATCGCTCAAACAAATATATGCGTAGTAGCGGGGTGTGCGTTAGGGGCACGAATTACGCACAATGTGACAATGACTTTTACGGGCAATTAGAAGAAGTGATTGAAATCGAAACGGTGGATTCCTACGTACTGTGTTGTTTAAGTGTTAATTGTTCGATCCCATGATCAATGTCAGGATAAGAGTTCACCAATCCTTAAAAATTGCCGATGTACATCGAAATCTCCAATCGAACAAGTACGAGCCTTTCATACTAGCCATGCAAGCTAGTCAAGTGTACTTTCTTTCATACCCAAGTGTAAAAAATGCGCAGAACAATTGGCAAGCTACGTGCAGACTTTAATCAAAATTCATCGATGAACAAAACTTAGTCGAAAACGTTGACAGTACGCTTATAAAACAAACGCTTTTCAGGAGCAGCTACCTGAGCATGATACTGAGATCGATATTGGTAATAATATTCCAACTTCGCTAGCTGATCCTAGTGGCGCATACATGTCAGACGTCAACGAAGAAGATGATAAAAACAATAACTCCGAGTTTTCATCGAATGATGAGGACGGTGACGACGAAGCATGATACTATCTTGTTTAGTTGGTAAATGATGTAATTATATTTTTTTACTTATTACGTAATATTTCAAATGTTGGAGGTTCACGCGTATCTAACTTAGTCTTTATTTTTTTATAAAGTTATGTCGTCAGCCAGAAGTTACGACCCATCTTCTGGTGAGGGATCCGGTGGACAACCAGTGGACGATATGGTAGCCGATCTAACGGACGATCCAGCGCTACTAGAGATCGACAATCGGGTGGATTACACCGACATTCTCGTGATGATGATACTCGAACTGCACAGGCTAGTAATGGTCATCAGAGTCTGCATCTATACCCATACCACCTTTCTCAGCAGACCCCATTTCATCCGTACTCATACCACCCTTCTCAGCAGACCCCATTTCTCCATCAGACACCTCCCCCACATTATGCACATCCATCACATCCCTCTACATATTTCATGTCTTTGTCATCTGTTTTTGGTGATGATCTCGCCTCTATGCATATGTATTCCACTTCACTTTCCTTCCTACCCACTTCACCCGTTGATGGTCATGGTACGTTTAGGCAAGGTGTTGGGCCTACTTTTTCATTAGGGGGATCAACATCTCCCTCACATCTTCATGATCGTACGCACGACCACCGTACAGCCTCACCACCACTCCATCCTGATTTGCATGCCTCACCCTCTCCGAGTCAGCAGGTAGAGCAGTCCTCGAGTTCTTCGGCACTGCGTTCCAGTGACTCGTCCATATGTACGACCCCACGTGGACGATGACGAAGCAGTACTACTATCCAACCCTCGGGGCTAATATTATTGGTCGTGAAAGATGACATATAATAAGTATACGTCTGAAGTTTTACGTTTACTTATTTCTTATAAACTTGGTCTAACGCCTCGTTTTCAATTTAATGGACGAAAATTACACCCGTCTGACATAGCTGCCCGGGAGATGACTAGGGCATACAAACATTCCCTGCACAAGGAGTGTTATTCTTGGGAGCATGTTCCGCAGCACATGCAAGATATTCACTGAAATCAATGGAAGGTAAAGTTGTTTAAGTTAAGGTTGTTTCATTTACTTAGGATTTACAAACAATAATTGAAAAATATTTATCGTTAAACTCAAAATTTTATTATTTTTTGCCTATAGTTGTCATTCGACTGGGAGCCATCGGATGATGCAGCTATTAGAGAGGCGTATGATAGGCGGATTGCCACTCGGTACGCCGATTTTATTAGCAAGATGTGCTCGAAAGATAAGAAGCCTGCACATGTATCTACCGAGATCTTCGACCACTATAAGAAGATGCGGTCCACCCCTGATTTTAAGAAGAAATCAGAGCGAACAAGTAAGAATCGGAGAATTGAGACAGGGGACCCAATACAGGGATTACAGTACATACTGGTGGCTCAATATCCATTTATCAGCATGCAGAGAGGCTTGTAAGTTATGTTATAATAAGTTTATTTATATAGATAATATACATGGATTTAGTCTCAAACTTAATCCTCTTTAAATATATGTTTTATAGGCGGAGAAGTTGGGTCGACTTCCGACTGCTTTGGAGTTATGCCTATACTTCCATACGAAAGATCATGACGGCGTAACTTTCCTCGATTCGAGAGTAGAGAAGATCATCGTAAGTAAATAGTTTTGTTTTTAAATTTTGTTTAGTTAATTAATGATAGGTATCAATGACTTGTAAATGTTTTAATTCTTAATTTAGACGGCGATCCAGTGCAGACGGATCGAGCTGACACAGTCGCAGCCTGACACCCCAATAGATAAGACCGAGTTATATATGTCCGTCGTTGAGCGCGACGACAAAAGACAGACATATGGACTAGGGTGGACACCGTCGGGGTCACGGCGCAGACATGCTACAGCTGAGGAGCAGAACAGCTGGAGGTGGAGATGGAGCTGGATCTTCTCGGCCTATTTCTTCTCCAAATGAGCTCATCGAGCTTTTATGGAGGGACTTCTAGGAGATGCAGACACACATTCTTCGGGTTATGCAGGATCACACTCTAACCCAAGATCAGTTGCTAGAGGTCCAAGACCAGTTGTGTCACATGGAGCAGGCTCTAATAGACACACTTGGGATTTCATTCGCGCCAGCGCCTCCGAGAGATATTCCAGCTGATGACTCAGAGACCAACGACGATCTCGACGATTGAGTTGACTTCCTTGTATATTTAGCCTTAAGTTGTTCATATCTTGTTTTGTACATTTTCATACTTGTAATTAACTTTTTTTGTTGTATTTAATTCTTTTTGGTTGATGGACTTCAGTTATTAACTTAATTTCCTTTAATTTTCCTGTCTTTATAGTTATTTCGAATAGATTGTATAGTATAGATTAAAATATATTATTTTAATAATGATTTTTAATAAAGTTTTATAAAGAATTTTTAAATTTAAATATTATTTATAAATAATATTATTTTGAAACATTTCATTTAAAATTTAATTTTAATTGAATTAAAAAAAATTTAATAAATTTTTTAAATATTATATATAATAGTTTTTGCATTTATATAAAAAATATATTTTATATATTAAACTAATTATATTTTAAATTTCAAAATTTAAGTTTTTAAATATTATATTATATTATATATAATAGTTTTTGCATTTTATAAATATTAAATATTTTTAAATATTATATATTATATATAATATCAAACTTTTTTAATTTTTTTTTCACAATTTAGCGACGGGTTAGCGACGAGCCCCCGTCGCTAACCCCCAATCCACGTGTCTCCTAACCAGCCACATGGACAATTGGTTTTCGACCAAAACCACGTGGCGCATTTGCAATGGGGAGTGGCAATGGAATTAGCGATAGGATCGCGTCGCCAAACCTGACACACCGTCGCTAAAAAAATTAGCGACGACCAGGTTAGCGACGGGGTTTCCCGTCGCTAATCCCGTCTCTAACACGAGATAGCGACGGGAAACACCGGATTAGCGACGGATTTTCCCATCACTAATCCAATATCCTTTTGTAGTGATATTCTATAAAATGCGGCGAGCATTTAATTAATATCTTGTGCATTTACGATTCATATTTACTCATACATAAATTGTAAAACTAACTTTGAGCGTGTTCACACATGTGTGTAGCATGAGTAGAAAACTAGTTTATTGAAAAGTGCAACAAAAACAAAAAAAGAATTATATTAAAAAACTATGCATCTATGCCTTTGCAGTTAGGGATGCACACAGATTGCACTAATCCCCGGATCCGATCAAACCCGAACCAATTATCAATGATCAGATCAATTTTTTTTATCCTTTAGAGTGGACTTGACTAAAAATCACTAATCCGGTTGAACTTGATCAGATTACGGATCCAATCTAATCAAGGCCATTTATCGCATCAACGCATGTACATATATAATCATATGTACTATAGTATCTCAAAGAGCATCAACCTAAACTATCAACTCTAAACTATAGTATCTCAAAGGCTATACTTATTCTTCATTCATTTATTACGATTCAGACCTTTTTTGTACTTTTTTAGGGTGTAAGGTGCAAATTTTGTGGATGACATATTTATTTATGTAGGAACTTGCATTTTAAAGGATATTGTGATGACAAGTTTGTGGGAAATATGTTATGTATGGATTTGTGGGATGTATGTTGTAATTCGTCATTCATATGATGTATGATTTTTGTGATTCATTTGATTAAGTTTAATTTCATGAATCTTTGGATAAGAAAACGTCAATCCGTGGAACTTGATCCAGTCCAGTCCTCATTTTGCAAATTGGATTGAGTTGGATTGATGACGAATTTGGATTGTAATTTTTCAATCCGCAATAATTGGATCGAATTGTGGATTGACCCTAATTAGATCGAATCAAATTCGTGTGCACCCTTATTTGTAATGTATAGCTTTCAGCTGTTAGGGTACTGTGTTGGTGTTCGCAGTCTGCAATCTGCCTTACTTCTAGTTGATTTTTATGTTAGAAAAAAGAAAGGGAATTCATAAGTTAAAAATATTTTGCATCAAGTAAAAACAATAAATAACGAAAAATATTTTTCTTACTTTACATTCTCACATTTTTTTTTGATTAACCATCAGACACTTTATCTGACTAATCTCATAAGTGTTGAGATTGCAAAAAGAAACCATAAGTGGCCCAACATTAGCTGTCGTGGAGAATTGAGCTTGAGATTGTGCAGCTAACCTACATAGTCTGCCTTCGCCCTTATCACTAGGCCAAATCGTTCAGGTTGTTCTAACATCTTTCTTAGTGCATTTTTTCAGAGGAATTGCAAGACCTTAATGGTGGTTGTTCGAAGGATGGTGATTGTGACGGCCTCTATTCCCCAAAAACTGGGCCCGGCCCGACCTTAGCCCACGTTGACTCCCGAGCCAGCCTCACAAGGTCAACGAGGCCTAGTCAGCCTTCCAATTCATCGATATAAGTTAATTCATAATTTTAAGTCGAGTTATTAGTATTTTTCAAGTTTTACAAATTAGTAGAAGCAATTAATACATTAAATAACTGACACGCACCGAACGCGTCAATAAAATAATATACCTAAACCAACTATTTTGTAGATAGCGGTAAATGGTCGATCCCACATGGATTGATAATTTTTTTAAGCTTAAAAAACAAAAAGAGAAATCGGGGGTTTAAGAAAGTGAATAAATTAACTAATCTAAATAACAATAAAGCAATGGAAATTATTTTAAAATCAATTAATAAACAATACCTAGGTCAAGACATACAAGTTCGGTTCGATAAAAGATTGGATTTGGTCATCAATTTATGTAAAATATGCAAATCAAAAGCATCCTAGTGTAGCAATAGACTCGGTAACGTACGCGGTTCCTCGCACTTTCTAATCTCGATAGCCAAGGTACGACGGTGACTATTTCCCTAATCAAACGTATAACCCTATACTCAAGCGTATTAGATTTAACACGATGACCGCAATGAGTTCCGTGAAGGCACTACACCTAGACAACCGGATCACTAGTGTGTCCGATTTAGCCTAGATTCCTAAGGTACTCAACCGGTCCCAAAAGATGTCAATCAATTAGTAGGGTCAATTGCCACTATTGTGGTGTTATCGCATAAGGACGGATGCTTACGACTCACTGACAAATAAATCAAGGTCAATCAATTAGTAGGGCCCAACTTAAGTTCTACTTGGCTTACAACTTAGTTTACAACAAAATCATGAATTTAACCTCAATTATTCAAAAAATACCAATAATAATAATAATAATGAAAAGAATAAAATTAAGATAAATAAATATCACAAATCCATATATGAGCACAGTCAAACCTCCATCGCAGTCTTGCCTAGGATATGAGTTTAGTCTATCATAAAAGAACACAAAAAGAATGGAGAAAGAGGTTGAGCGAGAGAAAGGGATAAGAATGGCCGAGTAGAAAAGGGTAGACCCTCCAAAAAAAATAGAAGTCGGCTAGCCTAAATAATGCCCTCCAGTCCTAATATTGAAAAAAAGTGATTTTCGTGGCATCATTATTGACGCGTGCGCGGAAGAGCATCACACGGCTATTGGACAATTTTTTGCAGGTCCAGAGACACGTGGCAGAAGCACATTACGCGAGTTGTTGATTCAGGTTGACGTGGCAGCCTCCCATTGGCTGTGATTGTTGATGCAAACGTGGCTGGTGCGTGGAGGGCGAATGGAGGAGTGACACGTGGTACGCTTAGGAGGGAAGAGGCGTGCAAGATACTCGGCGAAAAAGTGGGAGAAAGCACGGCACAGATCCCGAGGCACATCAAGGGTAGTTGAGGCGATGTGTCACGACCGTGTGTCCCAGTGGCGTTATCCAGGTTCTCATTGTCTCTTCATCAACTATTCAACACGCGTCTCGAGACAAATCGAATGGTAGTTTTTTGCCCCAAATTCAACCGCGCACTCCGTTAACCCTGAAAATAATAAATAAATGCAATTAGACTAGTAATTTGAGACTTGACAATAAAAAATATAAATAACTTATTTATAATTATATAATTAACGACTTATCAAATACCCCAAACTTAGGACTTTGCACGTCCCTAGCAAAAATGGAAATGACAAAACACAAGTAAACTAGACTCCTAATATAATTATACACTGACTAAACTAATCCTATACCCGATCCAAAATTCATGGAGTTCCTTTGGTTTACATAGTCACCAAGTTAACAAGCCACTTAAGAAATTTCAAAGTTATGATATATCAAGAACCGCAACCCACAATTAAGATCACACTTTAAAGACATAGACTCGGTTAAGACAAAGGTCATCAACTAATCACGAGTTTTCTTGGTCTATACATTCAAGCACGCAAGTTTACAATCTCACTTAATCTAGTTAAAAACACTCGAGCTAATTTTTTTTTATTTGAGGAGTTTTTCATAGACGTTCGCCTTTATTCATTCTCTATTTTTTCTCCATATTTATTTTTCAAGTAATACGGTCCCTGCTCCATTTCCTGTGAAAACTACTTTTCTCACTTTTTCCCACCGCAAGATCCCCTGCTCAATTTCCTGTGGAACTTGTAGGACTCTCTATATTTTGTTTTAAGACAACTCCAGTTAGCCCTTCTCACTCTCACTATGATTAAACAAATTCTCCAATGTGGGTTAAAAACTTAAAATATTATCACTTGCACAATTTTGACCGTCTATCCCTTTGATATCTAGCATAAGGCTTAACCATCATACTAAGTCCCTAATCATGAAATCATAAAAATGTCGGGCTACAGACTCGAGTGAGTGTTTCTCCTAATTTTTCTATGTTTCAAGTAAAAAAGGCAACCATAGTGTACTCATCTACAACCAAAGGCATGAAACAAAGTTTCAGGTGACTCTAAACAATAATAAAAATGAAAGCTATACTAAATACATGCATGAACGTGTATCAACTCCTAATGAAATGAGAAAGAGAAATATGGAGGGAAAATAAATGGAAGAAATAAAAATGACACTAAACACCATCATTACCATATGTCAACTGCATATAATTGAAAAAATTTAAACGATCTCACCTGCGGTCTTTTGCACAAAAACCCATCCAACTCAATCAACAAATCCTAAAGTACCCCTAAACTTATTCCGAACCTTGTCCTCAAGGTTCAAAACAAGTAAAAGAATCCATGTAACAAAAAGAAAAAGAATTGTGAAGGCCCAAGGCACCCCGGAGAAGGAGTTTGCCCGACCCAGCAGAGCCCTTGGCACCCCCAAGGCAGTGGGAGCTTTCTAAGGCCTCCCACCATCCACGTCCCCCTCACGCGTGAGCTTTCTAAGGCCTCACGTGAGGCGTGGTTTGGCCCAACGGTATAAGCCTCGTCAAACTGGTGCTCTTAAGCCTCCAGGACGCCAGTTCGAGACTAGGACGCCAGTTCGAGACTTGGGGGGCGAAAAAACCACACCTCACGTGAGGCCTTAGAAAGCTCATGTGAGGGGGGGGGCGTGGATGGTGGAAGGCCTTAGAAAGCTCCCACTGCCTTGGGGTGCTAGGGGCTCTGCTAGGTCGATGCATCGTTCTCCGGAGTGCCCTAGGCCTTCACAAAAAGGCACTTTTTTTTGTGAAGACTTAGGGCACTCCGGAGAACGACGTATCGACCCATCACAGCCCCTAGCACCCCCAAGGATCCCCGCCCCCCAAACAAGTTCTTTCGCCCCCTTGGGACTCGAACTCTCGCTCTAAGGGTAAAGCGCGGAGTCCCAGTACCATTGGGCTATTGTGGCCCAATGGTACAAGCCTCGTCAAACTGGTGCTCTTAAGCCTCCAAGATGCCAGTTCGAGACTTGGGGGGCGAAAAACCACGCCTCACGTGAGGCCTTAGAAAGCTCCCACTGCCTTGGGGGTGCCAAGGGCTCCGCTGGGTCGGGCAAACTCGTTCTCCGGGGTGCCTTAGCCCAATGGTACAAGCCTCGTCAAACTGGTGCTCTTAAGCCTCCAGGACGCCAGTTCGAGACTTGGGGGACGAAAAACTACGCCTCACGTGAGGCCTTAGAAAGCTCACGTGAGGGGGGACGTGGATGGTGGGAGGCCTTAGAAAGCTCCCACTGCCTTGGGGGTGCCCTAGGCCTTGGGGGTGTCTAGGGGGCGAAAGAACCCGTTTGGGGGCGGGGGATCCTTGGGGGTGCTAGGGGCTCTGCTGGGTCGATACGTCGTTCTCCGGAGTGCCCTAGGCCTTCACAAAAAGATGCCTTTTATGTGAAGGCCTAGGGCACTCGGGAGAACGACGTATCGACCAGGCAGAGCCCCTAGCACCCCCAGGATCCCCGCCCCCTGAACGGGTTCTTTCGCCCCCACAGGACTCGAACTCGCTCTCAGGGGGTAAAGCGCGGAGTCCCGGTACCATTGGGCTACAATGGCCCAATCCTACTGGGACTCCGCGCTTTACCTCCTAGAGCGCGAGTTCGAGTCCCAGGGGCGAAAGAACCCGTTTGGGGGGCGGGGATCCTTGGGGGTGCTAGGGGCTCTGATGGGTCGATACGTCGTTCTCCGGAGTGCCCTAGGCCTTCACAAGAATAGTGGTGAAAAAGAACATGGATAAATAAATAAGAAGATGATACACATGCATGTATAACAAAAGTCTCCAAAAACTAGCGAATGCACAAAATATCTCATGTCTAGGTGACTAAGAAAACTATGGAAAACCAATCATAACAAGAGCAAGAAATAATAAGCATATAAGTTAACTTAAATAATTCTTACCGAATCTTGCGAGCCCAAAGTCTTTCAACTAAGGGTGAAATCAACAAGATGACGGAATGAAGTCGAGGGTTTTGGGCCTACTTAAAGACCCGCCACTAATGGGGCGACTTGAGTTGGATATGTCCCAATCAAGTCTAGAAACACCTAAAATTCTATTAATATGTTAATTCCCAAAAAAATGCTCAAATTAGTCCAAAAAATGTAATCCATAGTCAAACCTAGCAAAACTCAGGGGGTGTTCCAATGCCTCCAGTGCTCATCAAACATTACACCTGCAAAAAATCAAGAAACCAAGTTAGGGCATTATTAAATAATAAAAATCTAAAACCTAAACTATACTGAAATAAATGTAGGAAATAAAAACGAAATAAAAACAAAGTTGGGCTGCCTCCCAACGAGCGCCTTTCTTTTAAGTCTTTGGCTAGACTTAGTGTGATTCATCACGTGATGCCCTCTCATTTCGAGATGTCAACAACAAATGACGCATCTACATATTTATGTCTTCCTTTAGATTTGGGAGCTCATTCGGAACTTCCAACACAAAAGAATCTGTCGCATCATGACCATCCAACACAAAGGTGTTGGAAGTGTAGAAAATATGCGAACGGTCCTTTACTTTCACTCCTTTGTAAGGTTTAACAAATACGCATAGGAGGGTGAGTGGTTCTACCAACACCAGAGGTTGGTCTTCCTTGCTCTCTATTTGCGGCTCCTCCGACCTTTCAAAAATAACTTTAATTTCTTTCTCAGCTTCATCATCTTTATTCTGTGCAATGGTAATGTCTGGCTCATGTGAAGAAACTTCCAGTGTTTCTTCTTGTTCTCTCAAATACGTCCCCAATTGAGAACTCATCAAACTCAACGTTTTTTAATGTAGCATCATTCACGGTCTCATCTGAGTCAGAAATTGGTTGTGGAGACAACTTTTTCTCATCTATCAAATGCTCAAGTATAATATTAACTTGTTTTTCTGAATTTTGAGACTTTGGGTTTATATGCTGCATATCCTCCTGCAAGGGCTGTTGAGTAGTACTTTGAGAAAGCCAGTTAAAGATCATATATCTCTCGATGTTCGTAATGGTTCTTCGTTCCTGTTGAGGAATATGTGGACTTCCCCTAGACATATAGAAGTTGGGTTACGACGATGCATAGCTGGACCCATGATGATTCTTATACTTCGTATAGTTAGGACAAACATACGTGAGATGAAATTACTCCCCACAATTTCCACAAACCACGACATGTTACATAAAAGACTACGAGTTAGAAAATTGATGTCCATTACGTGACATACCTACCCCATTCACACCATGATAATATGAGTCTTCCAATCGACCATAATTATGGAAGTAGGAGGCCATTATGGAATTACTTGCAAAAATATTAAGAATAAGGGATTAGATACAAAATAAAAAATAAAAATAAAAAATGAAAGAAAACCAAAGAAATAAAAAAACAAATCCCCGACAACGACGCAAACATTGACGCGCCGAACGCGTCAATAAAATAATATACCTAAACTAACTATTTTGTAGATAGCGGTAAATGGTCAATCCCACAAGGATTAGTAATCTTTCTAAGGTTAAAAACAACAAAAAGAGAAATCGTGGGTTTAAGAAAGTGAATAATTAACTAATCTAAATAACAATAAAGCAAATAAAAAATATCCTAGTGTAGCTATAGACTCGGTAACGTATGCGGTTCCTCGCACTTCCTAATCTCAATAGCCAAGGTATGACAGTGACTATTTCCCTAATCAAACGTATAACCCTATTCTTAAGCGCATTGGATTTAACACGATGACTGCAATGAGTCTCGAGAAGACACTACACCTAGACAACCGGATCACTAGTGTGTCCGATTTAGCATAAATTTATAAGGTATTCAACCGGTCCCAAAAGAGGTCAATCAATTAGTAGGGTGAATTGCCACTACTGTGGTCTTATCGCGTAAGGACGGATGCTTACGAGTCACTGAAAAATAAATCAAGGTTTAAACATGAATTTAACCTCAATTATTCAAACAACACCAAAGAAAATAAAATAATAATGAAAAGAATGAAATTAAGATAAACAAATCTCACAAATCCATATATGAGCATAGTCAAAACTCCTTCGTAGTCTTGCTTATGACATGAGTTTAGTCTCTCATGGAAGAACACAAAAATAATAGAGAAAGAAGTTAAGGGAGAGAGAGGGATAAGAATGGCTGAGTAGAAGAGGAAGTCTCCCCAAAAAATAGAAGTCGGCTAGCCTAAATAATACCATCCAGTCCTAATATTGAAAAATTACTAAAAAATTGGTCTATGGAGGTGAGAGCAAGTGATTTCCGTGGCATCATTATTGAAGCGTGCCCCGAGGAGCATCGCACGGCTGCTGGACATTTTCTGCAGGTCCAGATACACGTGGCAGAAGCTCATTGGGTGAGCTGTTGGTTCAGGTTGACATGACAACCTCCCATTGGCTGTAATTGTTGATGCAAACGTGGCTGGTGGGTGGAGGGCGAATGGAGGAGTGACACGTGGTGCACTGAGGAGGGAAGAGGCGTGCAAAATACTCGGCGAAAAAGTGGGAGAAAGCATGGGCACATATATTGAGGCACATCAAGGGCAGTTGAGGCGATGTGTCATAACCGTGTGTCCCAGTGTCGTTATTCTGGTTCTCATTGTCTCTTCACCTACTCAGCAGCACGTGTCTCGAGACAGATTGAATGGTAGTTGTTGCACTGCATGTAAATACACTACTTTGTGTAGTTTTTTGCCATAAATTCAACCGCGCACTCCGTTAACTCCCAAAATAATAAATAAGTTCAATTAGACTAGTAATTTGGAGACTTGACAATAAAAAAAATATATAAATAACCTATATATAATTACATAATTAACGACTTAGCAATAACGCAACAATAAAGTAAAAGAGTCGGACAGTCTAAATATGGAACTTTGTAAACATAGGTAATCATGTATATCTAGTGTCAAGTGTAATAAACAAGCAAAATGATATACAAGTCATATATGTATCTCTCGACCCAAACAAGTATCCCAAGTGTGATTAAACAACATACATAAGTAATACAAAAGTCGAAAACCTACAAAAGTGAGTAAGAGAGGGCCCCTCCAATGTCCTCAGAGTAGATCGCCAAGTATCGGCGCCTTGCCCTTGCTCGACTATGGATCTGCACCCGGTCAAACACAAGAATGTCGAGTCCAGTAAACAAACACCAGTAGGATCTACACAATACTTCAAAATAAATAAAGCAGTATAAAATTCATGCAGATAGAAAATAAGCTATAAGGAATGCATGATAATAAGACTGAAAAATGAAATGACAACGAGAAATGAGTGTCAAAAGAAATAACTAGAGAGGCGCCTAAGTAGTTCAAGACCACCGAGTGCAGGTGTCACAGGGTTGGGGTCATAGAGACGCGGTAACGCCAAGCAGACTCGGGTCCTATGACGCGACAACGCCTGTTGTACCTAGACCGTCGCGAACGAGGGATGTCAACGGTGCCCTGGATAAAACACATCTCATCCCAACCAAACAATCCAGTGACTCGAGGTCATTGCCTCGATTGCAAGCTGGCGACCACTCCATCAGAGATACTCTTATGACTCACTTGGCCATCAGACACTCATACAAGGGTGGGAATTCCAAGAAAGGTAAAGTAATGCAATAGCAATAAAATATAAAGCTAATGAGTTACTATACATTTCCTAGTTGGTTTTATTTACCTCGATCAATGCAAAGATATGTACTCTCGCGTCTCCCATACTCCTCCAAACTAGTTCCCGATAACCGACTTTAATCAATTAGGTTCCTGATATCCATTTAGTTCATTTAGGTGTGTTAGAGACCATAACTCACAATAAAACTTAAATCTTATTTCAACCTTAGTGATTGTATTTGTGATTGGCTGATCTAAAGTTAGATAGGTCAGTATTGACTGAATTATGTTTGGTCACTGATATGGCTTATAATCGACTATATCTTTTTTAGGCAAACTATTTAGACAATGGCTACAACATCACTGGTTAGGCCATAACTGATTGAGTTGAGACTATCAAGGGTAATGGCTTATAGTCAGACGAGTCTATTGTAAAAGTCCCATTTGGCTCTGCCATAGGAAGCTGAGCCACGACCTACAATAATCTTAATTGACTGTGCCACCATTGGCTGAACTATGACTGTAAAAGCCACATTCAACTGTTTCAAGACACGATGAATTATAAAATTTAATGACCCAATTTAGTTGAGCCCTAATTCCCTTAAACACAATTTGCGGCAACCACATCCGGCTGTGCTGAAGAATGCCTGAGCTAAAACTGACTAAACTATGGTCGACTGAGCCATGACTGACTGCTGAAGAATGGCTAAGCTACGACTAACTAAACTATAGTCGACTAAGCCATGAATGACTGCTTTCAAGTGTTGTAGCCTGCTTCAGATCCCAAAAAATTTCGGGCAGTCACAGCTGGGTCTTTTAGCCACACATAAACACAATGACAATAACAATAAACCATCCATTAAGCCCAAAGCACTATGATCCACCATTTGAACAAGACAACCATAATGGACATTAACAATAATATGGGTTCCAACTATTAAAACTTTAACAAATAAGGGTTGATTAAATTCTCCATTAAGTTCCAAAATCTAATAGCACAGAGAACTAACAAAGTGAGATAAGAATGACAAGATCATTGTAGAGGAGAAACTTACCAAGGCTTTATTTTGTGTTAACAGCCAACTCAAGTAGCCATTAATTTCCATTTCTCTTTCTCTCATTTCTTTCTCAAATTTGGGGGGGATAATGAATCCGGTAGAGAGGGTGTGAATAATGTGTGGTGTTTTGTACTAGTCTTGTGGTTTAGAATGTGCCAACATCACCTCTCATCATGTGGCCAGAATTTAGACCACACACTTGTGTTTGAGATCATTGATTTTCCTAGTTTGACTTCTACACCCTCATCCTAAGGCTAATACCAAAGCCAATAAACATCAAATTGGACTTAGGCTATCAAACATATAATTGATTTAATTTTAACTTAGATACTAGAATTAACTTAAATACCAATTCATGAACTAAGTTAATTTTTATCAAAATGACCTAAGTTACACCTAACATCTCGACCTACCCAAATGCCTTGTGTGCATGCATATCGAGGTAACTCTTTACTCGCAAATTTTTTAAATCAATTAGTTTAAATTGTCAAATTTTTGTATAATAAATAATACAAGCATCAACCAAAAATAGAATACCTTGGTGTCGACTCTCGAAAGCTGACCGAGCTCGCCACGTCACTCCAAGTCCATGTCAGAGTCCTGACATGACATGTGTCACATGTTAGAATTTTAGGGTAGTTACAGTCTTTCCAACTAATTGGGATTTCATCCTCGATATTGAATGAACTTAAAATGAAACTTACAGAATCAAAATAGGAATGGAAAATGCTCGCGCATATAGGACTCTAGTTCCTACTTCAGCTCCTCGTCCCCGTGATGTTGCCATTTGACGATGACCGACTGGATGTACTTATATTCATCAGTCTCTTCACCTGACTGTCTAATATATGAATAGGATGTTCCTCGTATATGATGTCCTCTCTCATATCTATATGACTCAGATCCACCATTGGTTGTACGCCTCTTCTTGACCTATCCAGTCAAAGTATCGAAATATGAAATACGGGGTGAATCCCAGCTAACTGAGGCGGTAACTTTAACTCATATGCAACCTTGTTGACTATCCTCTTGACCTTAAAAGGACTAATGAATCTCGACGCGAGATTTTCTTTGATTACAAATCTTTTGTGACCCTTTAGAGGAGAGACCTTCAAATACATATAGACCCCCTCATCATATTCTAAATCATTGTGGTACTTGTCATAATATTTCTTGTCTCTCATGCCCACCCTTTAGACGTAATCTGATATGTCATATTTTCTCTGTGTGATCCACAACAATCTTTGGCCCAATAACTGACACATCCTCAGGCTCGACCCAACAAGTTGGAGATCTACATGGCCTGTCGTAGAGTGCCTCAAATGGTGCTATCCCAATACTTTCTTGATAACTGTTATTATAAGCAAACTCACACTGATGAATATACTCTTCCCATGAACCACTGTACTCTAGCACACATATACGAAGCATATTTTCTAACACTTGGATCAATCGCTTCGACTGTCCATGTGTCTGTTGGTGATAAGTTGCACTCAAACCTAATTTGGTGTCAAACTGTGCCTACACGATTTGCAAAATCCGCTATGTGAACTGCGATATGCTATCTGACACGATGGATGATGGAACTATATGTAACCTAACAATTTTTCGCTCATACAAAACAGCTAACTTATCCACCATGTTTGGTGTCCATACGATTAAGAAGTGCGCGAACTTACTTAGCTTATCCACAATCACCTAGATGCTATTATGGTTGCGCTGAGATCGAGGTAATCCACTGACAAAATCTGGCAATATGCTCCCACTTCCACCTAGGAATGGGAATTAGTTGTAATAATCCTTTAGGTCTCTGATGCTCAGCCTTAACTTGCTGGCTTATCTCACACGCTCGAAAGTAATCACAAACATCGGTTTTCATCCCCAACCACCAGAATATATGACGCATACACACACATATCTTGGTTCGACCCGGATGAACCACAAAATGTGAGTGGTGAGCCTCCTGAAGTATCTCATCGCGAATCTCAGCCACTGATGAAATCTATAGCTCCCTCTAAATCTCAGGTATGAGTCTTTCGATTGACTTTACTCCAAGTGACCAGGACTGTGAGCTAACTCGCTAAACTTCTGGTATTGCTCATCTGCCTACTAACCATCAAGCACACTCTGTATAAACATTGTCTGAGTCCTCATCTGCCCACGAATAAACACTCTAGTAGTGGTCGGTATATCAACTGAGTTCATCAACTCAACTACCTCGAGTAAACCATACTCGTGTGTCATGTGGCATGTCACTCCTCTCCGGCTCAATACGTCTGCCACGACGGTGATACTCCAAAGAGAAATCATAATCTTTAAGAAACACTAGCCAATACATCTATCTCATATTCAACTCATTTTGTGTGAAGATGTACTTCAAACTCTTATGATCAGTATACATCGTAAATCTCTCTTCGTCGAGGTAATGATACCAAATCTTTAATGCAAAAAATCACTGCTGCTAACTCCAAGTCATGAGTAGGGTAATTATTCTCATGAATCTTTAGCTGTTGGGATGCGTAAGCTATCACTCTACCGTCCTGCATCAAAATTGTAACATCCCCTAACCCGATTAGGGCGATACCCAACCTAAAAACCCTAATTAAGCCCCATTAATCTGCTATAATTAACTAGAGCAAGGAGCCTCTCCTTCTATCTCCTGATAAACACTACCGTATATCAAATATCAATGTAAAACAAATATTAAACACAACAGAAATTAAAGACTTTTTCGATAATTAAAACACGATATACAATATCAAATCAAACTAGAATAAACCTTGGTTATATAAAATTTCCCATTCCTTGTGATATTACAAAAGTGTAATTCAATACAAATATATAAGATAAGGGAGACTCATTACATCAAATAGAAGATCAAGTCCCCTAAATCTTCTTTATCCCATAGTCGCAGCACTCATCGGTATTCCTGAAATGTTAATTTGGGGTGAGTGCTCTAACTTGCTTAGTAAGTAAGGATTCATATAGCCATCAACATTTCATATAATAATCAAGAACATCATGCAATAACAATATGCACCAATGTTAACTAACAAGAATATGGAAAAACATATAATTCAATATATAACGGATGTAAATCAAACAGTCAATGACTATTACACTGTGATTCCCATTTTATTTATAAAACTATGGTCGATTACCCACTGACGCCATTAATGTGATTGCTAGACCAACACATTGGCCGATGTGTTGTCTAGCCAATTCATTAATACCCAATGGTTCTATCTGAAACCCTATAGTGAATATGTAACCCAAGCAACCTATTTAACTTAGTAGGAGTTATGTATAGATCGGGATGTCAATCTCGCATCCTATACAACCTAGTCTCAGTCCTCATGAGTTACTCTCGTGAATCACATTAGACACCGTTTTCATTTAATTAAAAACATCACAGTGTACATAGTCCCTCATTTCAGTCCATAAACTATATGAACTATATATACTAAGATAGTCAGGTAATATTGATAAATAAGCGAATCCGTACTTACCTTGGTTCAGGTTTTGGTTCCAAATTCCTTAAGTTTGTGGGTCACTCACGCTTCCTCGGTGATCCAATACCTATCACAAACCATTTATGATCAATATAGGTCTAATCCCTTATGTTTAGAGCCCCTAATTCAGTCCCTAAGTCATCCGAAACTCTTAATTAAAATGCAGCACTGTTCCTATTTTCAAAGGTGGGAGTGCCTTCCCTAACTAGGTTGGGTACGCTCCATCAACTGGGTTCGTCCCAATTAATGAAAGGAGTACGCTTCTTTGCTAGGCGTAACGCGGTCTACCCTGCACTGCCTCGACAGTAAACAGGGTAGCAGCTACTGTTCCATTACCAAATCTCCAACACAACCTCAAATAATATCCCTAATCATTAGGGAGGACCTCTAGTGAGGCAGTAAACCATTTCCAATCAACAACAACAACAACAATTCACAGAGATTTCATCACCTACTATCGATTAAACTTCAAAAACTCGAAAGCCAAACTTACCAACGTGATGATATCTGGATTTCAAGTTGTTTAAGCTCCTCAATTCATGTTGAATCAGCTATCGGATTGATGCCCTCTATATCAAAGCCTCAGCTGCTATCCCTCTTACTCTCGAATGATCGATTGATGAAATGAGGATAAGTTTGATAGTTTTGGATTTATATATTTGGATTTTTCTCGAGATATGTATCTCGTTATCTCGAGGCTGATCAAATGGTTAATGTGTTAAAATGACACTCCCTAAAATAACACAAATTTTAACACCATAAAGCATTTACGTCCATCTCGTGGCTGATCAAATGATCCATATAATTCAAACCAAACTTATAGTTTTATTTTATATATATTTATATATCAAATATATATAAATATATATACTTCGTGTATTTTCTCCCCAATAAATTCACCGGACATGCCTACGTGCATTCTAGGGAGTGCACATTCATTTCACGACCCCCTCGTCGCACTTGGTGTATCGACTATTTATTGTTTATTTACATATTTTTTCAATTATAGGTTTGTATTAATCTCTTATTAATCCCACAACCTATAAAGTTCATTAAGAATCCCAAATAAACACAAACCATCATGCAAACAAAAGCACATGCTAACCTAGCTACGTTGGACTTAACAACGAGCCTAACTCGATTTAATTAGGATTTGGATTAATACTAATCTCAAGCTTAAGGTAATAGGTTGTTACAGTCTCCCTAATTTTAAGCAATTTCTTCCTCAAAATTAAAGTAAACATAGAATTACTTGTAGTTTTGAAGATAAATGGAAATTGTTTCTTCATATAAGATTCCCGCTCCCAGGTTAGTTCCTCATCTTAGTGAAATTAAGATTTCACCTTAACCAAAATAATCTATTTGGTTCTCAGTTTTTGAATCTTACGATCGAGTATCCAAATCGACTACTTGTCGTAAGATAAGTTTTCCGAAGATCAAATTCATTCCAATCAATTCTTGGAGTGAATTGAGTCTTCGTTTTGCGAAGCATAGACACGTGGAAGACATTATGAACTCTGGATAGCTGAGGAGTCAACTCTAACTTGTAAGCAACATGATCAATCCTTTCATGTTCTCTGAACAACCCAATGTACTTTGGAGCTAGCTTACCCCACAACCCAAATGTATACAATCCCTTTATAAGTGAGACTTTCAACATGACAAGATCGTTCTTTGAAAACTTCATAAACCTAGGATGTTTATCGGCGTATCTTTTCTGTCTTAGCTGTACTGTAGTTTAATACTGGCGAATCTGCTACATTCTCTCTGTGTAGTTTTGAATCAACTCACACAGAGAAATTTATTTCTTCCAGTTACCACCAAACTCCAAGACACAAGCTCGAAGTATATCCTCTAGCACCAAAATCAACAGCTCAGGCTGTTCATCAGTCTGCGGATGGTATGTCGTATTGGGTTAAAAACAGTTCCCACCTATCTCTGTAATTCACTCCATAGTCTGGACGTGAATCTCATATCTCTATCAAAAATAATTGACATTGGAAATCCATTAAATCTGAACACCTCACATATGTACACCTCACATAATTGGTCAAGAGGATCTCGTATAGAAACTGGCAAGAAATGGATAAACTTCGTCAACCTGTTAACTACAACCCATATAACATCGTGCTTACGTTGACTTAGAGGTAGACCAAAAATAAAATCCATCGAAATATATTCCTATTTCCACTCAGGTATAGGCAGAGAATGCAATAACCTCCAGGTTTCTATGCTCAGCCTTAACTTGTTGACATATCTCACATCTCTTTACGAACTAAACAACATCAATATTCATCCCAGGCCACCAATAAATACGCTTCATTTTGCAATACATCTTATTGTTGCCGGGATGAATAGATTAAAGAGATCTATGTGAATCCTATAGCAACTCCTGCGTCAACTAATCTCGAGCTGGAATTCACCGTCTATCCTTGAACCATAACGCACTATCATCGGAAACTAACCAATCAGTATGATTTACACTAGTCACTAATATCTAGCGCACTATATAATCATGGTTAGCTTTCTGACAACTAATCAGACACTGAATCATCTTCGGTTCAGCCTGAATTTGAGCTAAGAAAAAACATATTAGTAGCTCTGAAACTATCTCTCTCATTTGATGATGTGTTAGCTAAACTTACATGAATCATCATCATAGATACTTCCTCGAGAAGTCTATACTGAGAAGCTCTGGCAATAGCTACATTTTCTATGCATGTTCTTCTCCTACTCAAGCATCCTCAACCACATTTGCTTTGTCAATACATTCTTTCTATTTATCTAAGTTGTAATTCTACACTGACAGTTTGTTAATACCTTTATGTGTAGTTCTAAATTACTTTGGCTCAAATTAACTTGTATCATTACTTCTCATCCCACACCAATTGATGACGAAGTAAAACATACCAATTCTTTTAAGAAAAACACCTCAACGTTTATATCCCGATAATATCAATATAAGAGAACTCACACAACAAATTATTTCTTCCTGTAACTATCACCTTCTAATTCACAAGCTTAGAAATTATATTATCTGGAACTAAAATTAGCTGCAGATATATTGTATTAAGATTGAGAAAGGTCCCTCTAAGCTATTATACATATCTTCCTCGCTGGTTATCAGACTTTCAATTCCTTACCGAAATAATAATCCTAATTCTCCATAAACTCTTAACTCTTTCTACACACAAATATCTAACTTACTCTTCTACATGAATTAAACCACAATACTGGCAAGAAATTTACAGCCTTTATCAATCCTACAATTACAACATCATCAACCTTGAATTGTCATTACAACTTAGGTTAATCCATCATAAATTTATGAGCATGCAATTTCATTCATATAGAGCACGAATAATATAACCCTCTAGGTTAATATCACTCAGCTTCCACTTGCTGAAATATCTCATATTTCTTTATAAAATTGACATTGTCAATTTTTATTTAAGGTCACCAACAATTCATTCTTATCACGTTGATTTTGGATTTCGCCTAAATGAAATTTTTTAAAAGAAATCCATGAGATTCTCACAACATTCTTGCCACACTTTTTTATTCAAGTTCCAAGAGCTTTCTTTACATGCTCAATTTCTGATATGAGATTATCCATATAGAATACCAATAACTAGTAGTCAAACCTTGACCTACTAGATAATCTCAATCAATTTCTCAATAATTCATCACTCAATTAATCATCATTAGCTCAACTCCCATCTGAGCTCCAAAGAACAGACTTGTAGTTACCAATCTAAACAACTCAATTGATGACGTACCTGTGCAAGACTTAAATTGGTAACTAGTATACATCTCACTTAAGAGATATACTGAGTAGCATTTATCATAACTACAACCCGTGTCTTTTCCTATTCAAGGCATTGTCAACACAATCACCTTAATAAGTGATGTTTCAGAGTTAATTCCTAATCATTTAGAAAATTTAAGGTATCTTTCTCACCTTCTATTTCTGTCACTCTGACAATTCCACTTTTCAAACTTCCACAGTTTGTAATTTACTATTTCAACCTTAAACCAATCCACTATTTTTTATACTTTCATGTTGTTTTTTAATGATTCTTCTAAGATTCTCAATAATATCTAAGAATGATTAAAAGACTCTCAACAACCTTTCCTTTTATTTACAATTGATGCCTCCGATATTTGGTACAACTATCAAAATAGTTATCTCAAGATTATCAATCTCCAATAGTTCTTCTCATGATTCTCGAACTATAAATGTAGAAGTATAAGCTACAATTTTGCTTTATTGTGTCAACACACATTCTTACCTCAATAAGAAGTCATAAGATGAACCTCTAGATTTTTCTATAATTCAGGTATCATCAAGCAAAAATTGTACTCAAACTATAATTCAAATTTCCTCCAAAGCATCCTTGTATTTATTCTTAATTCATAACAATCCTTATACTTGAGTTAACCGAATAAATTACACAAGGATATTAAAGATCCATGGATCAATCATTTGTAATATTCAATTATTTCAAACTTACTTTTCTTTTTTTTTTCTTTCCTTTGTGGTTAACGTATGACAATCCCAAACTGTCCCAATCACACTTAAATTTCTTGATTTCCTATTAATACTCAACACTCATACAATTAATTAACCTTTGAAACTTAGTACTGGCACTTGTAAAATCTAGTCTGAACCAATTTACCGTTACAATTTACAATTCTGTACGAAAATGCTCGTGTATCCTCTAAGTCTTTAAAGGTTCCATTCTTGTTATTATTGCTAACACAATAACAACTTAATTAAAATAAAGGGTTTAAAATTTAACACCTTTCATTTATGAACATAACATGAGTTCTAGTAAGTTCCAATGATTTCCACCATCCATTTAAAATGATCCAGCAATTGTATTTAAGTGTATCCTGAACTCTGATCAAATAATTGTGATAACCAGATCTCAAATAACTCTTGAGAACAACTGATTTCACCTCATTATCGGAATGAGTTTTCAATCTTGGGCAATGAATATTCATTCCCACTACTATACATTATTCTTTGGATTTCACAAATCCTCAGATTCATTGACCACTCATTCTCCCCAATTTAGACTATACCGGTCTAAAATAATCAGACTAGGATATCTTACCAACTCACTGCTATGCTCTCGATTAAACTGTCTTTCAGTTTTACCAGTTTAAATTCTTAACTTTCACATTTCATTAACTGACAAATTACGTGTCATCCTAATATGGATTCACTTAATAAGTGGAATTCCTACTTCATACCAACTTATGAAGTATAAATTCATTAGTGGTTTCCTAACCTCAAATAGGCTTTTATCAATAACCACTAATTTTATTTACTGAATAAGTTTTATTATTTCTCTACTAGTCTTAATACTAGTATTAAATCATATCTCAAAGTGGCTTACCACCTTTGAGTTCCATCAAAAGTCATTCAATATTTCATTGTTTTATAAATTCCATTCTCCTAATACATGTTTCAAGGTTTAGATCCATTAGATACTTCTTCACTAACTATTATTTATCAAATAATATCAGCAAGAACAAACACCATTGACAACAATTAATAGGAGAAGAGTTTAATTTTATCTTTGTAACTTTTTCTTATATATTTCCTTTTCAATCTCCTTAAGGTTAAGACTCTCCTGAGTTCTTACCTCCAAATCTTCCTCATATCATGAGAACTCGATGGACTTCAACCATCTTATTATCATTCAGGAAAGACATTGCTCTTATATTTACCATATAGATAAAGTATAATACAACAAATAACATATCTCAATCTTTTATCTTTTGGTTACCCCCCCTAAAAAAAAAAATCATGATAAAAACCATTTATTACACCTTAAGCTTCTTCATAACTCGAGACGACTCTTAGAGTTAATAAATTTAGGCTGTGGTACCAAGGTATCTCAAAGCCTATAACCTTAAACTTTGATACCCAACTGTATCCGAGTTATCACTTGTTTCCAAGTAATAAGGTTATATTTTGTAATAGACTTTAATGCCATACTATGTCGCCTTAAACTTTAATGTTGGCACTGACCAATTTCCGATATCAAACTATATCAGAGTTATCAAATGTAACAAAGCCCTTAAGCAAAGGCTCTGATACCAAGCTGTAGCATCCCTTAACCCGATTAGGGCTATACCCAACCTGAAACCCTAACTAAGCCATATTAATCCGCTAGACTTTTTTATCTCATGATAAACACTACCGTATATCGAATATTGATGTAAAACAAATATTAAACGCAGTGAAAATTAAAAACTTTTTCGATAATTAAAACATGATATATAATATCAATCAAATCGGAATAAACCTCAGTTATATCACTACAAGAAAACATTAATTCAGCAACAGAGCAATCTGTTGTTAAATTTATACGATTTTGTTGTTAATGAGCTCTGCATCAAATTTGCAACAGAAAGGGGTTGTCACTGAAGCCTTTGTCGCTGACCAGAATCAGCGACAACTAACCACTTTATTGATGTTCAACAACAAAACTGCAACAAACATATGTCGCTGAATAACGACAAACTAACGTTTGTCGCTGACTTCAGCAATAGAATTGCGATAAACTTTTATCGATGTTTGACTATAGACGTCAGTCTGTCGCTGTTTAGCGATAGACATCAGTTTATTGTTGACTGGAATCCAGTCAGCACATCTATATTTGTCACAAATCTGTAGTAAAAAGTAATTTTAAATTAATTATTTTTGAAAATAGTAAAAAGTAAACTAAGAAATGTCCTGCAGTAAAATTTGCAAAAACAATTTAAAAGATACAAATGTTTATTTTATAACAACAATAAGGCTGAAAGCCATTGTTTGGATTAAGGGTAACATATACAAATTTGACTAATGAATTCCCAAATTTGATTCGCATCATGCAGATAAAATTAGGTTCCAACTTAATGACGTGAGTTACTATCTCGATACAAGACTAAAATCAACTGCCCAAATTTGATCTGCATCATCCTTTTCACCCTCCTCGGCCTACAAAATTCATAAATTAACAAGTAGCAAGAAAGCATACTATCTCGATACAAGACTAAAATGAATCAAAATCAGAAAACATTGACTTTAAGAAATCGCTAAACTAATGACATACTAAGTAAAAGACCATGCATCTCATGATATATTAGGTTCGCAGTGTGCCATTTCATCGGGTAGCTAATCACGCTAGAAATTATAGGTTAATAGAAGTATAGAATAAGTGGTAGCATGGCGCAATGCTGCCGAATAATTTACTAAGAGTAATTAAAATACAAGATCAAGCATCTGTCACTAACAAAACATAAATATATAATTCTAGAATTGGAAATAGAGATAAAGACCCATGATGTACATAGGATATTGCTCATCCAAAACCAAAGAAAAAACTTCAAAATTCTGAGAACAAAGAGAAAAACTGTTCACATACCATCTATTTTTAACAAATCCAAGAAAAAAAGTAGAATGTAATGCTCAAATTCTAATCTAATGAGTAAGACATTCACGCATATTGAAACCAAAACCTTTAGTACAAATGCCACTTTTTTGAGATAAATTGAAGTTGATTTCCATTTTACCAATCTCATAGCTTTATGAAAAGATAATTCCAACATGTTTGTACCACAACTTTGGTGAAGTGATGGGAGGTCAGATAGGAGTTGACATAGATAACTAAAGTGACAAACTCAGGGAGCAGCAATAATAGAAAAAAAGATATACAAATGTACGTACTTGAAAAGAGGTTGGTCAGAAAAATAGAGACACACCTGAGGAGCCTTGTTCATAAGTCCTACATAACATCAATAAAAAGGAACAATTAGAAGAAAGAATGTTAATGACAAGCCTTTAGCCTACACACACACACTCAAAAATACCATTGCATGAAAAATCATGAATATAAGACATTGAAAGGTAGCTAAATGAAAGGAAAATGCGACATAAAAAGTAAATAAAGAAACTTAGGACTCTTACTATAAACGTTGTAACAAATTGTTACAATCATTAATGGCAAGACATGGAATTTCACGCTATTCTTAATATCATTTCTTCAATAGAACCATAATCTCATTTATCATCAAAGTAAGAAAGAACATAGGCTATTACACAGAGAGGATTTTTCAGAACATGGTAATAGATAATCAATAATTATATCTATAGATACCTAAACATTATTAATCCTATATATATGAAGTCCTAAGTTCCTAACCACACAAACATTCTCAATTTGTAAGAGGTTTTGAACTGAATGGTTGATTGCCTTTCGGTAGGCGAATGACTAGTCTAAGACTAGTTGGGGAGTGAAATACCAATATATGCTAATGGTCAAAATAAAATAAACTTAAATCTCGTAGCTTTATGAAAAGATAATTCCAAATGGACCAAGTCCAAATACTAATAGTTGAGGAGTCCAAATGGACCAAGTCCTTCTCATGACATTAATTATTGAATGAAACCCAATACATTGAAATAGAACATAAAAGATATGCAAATATACTTGAAAAGAGGTTGGTTAAAGATGTAGAGACACACATGAGGAACCTTCTTCATAAGTCATGCGTAACATTAATAAAAAGGAACACTTAGAAGAAAGAATGTTAACGACAAGCCCTTAGCCTATACACACATACACACATACACACAAACACACAAAAGAGGAAGAATAATTAAAATTTCAAGCACACAACTGTGGAAATTAACATGAGTTTCAAGCACATTTAGATTTGGATCTTCAACTGATGATTTTTCACAAGTGGGTCTTTTAGTGAGTGGCTTATATACATCATCAAAGACCACACAACAATGAAAAACAATGAAGACACGCAATCAGTAGCTAGTACAAATAAATTGAAAACCTTAAATAATTTCAAATGAAAATATACTTCAAAGTAACTAAAAAGAGATCATTATAATATGATTATATGTATAGCTTTCTTGCTTTCACTTATTACTCTTTTAAACTAGTAAAACCTTTTAGAGCATCAAAATTAAACTTACCTTTTTAGAGGGAGAGGACCAAACAAAAGAGACGTGTTTTCATCCTTTGATGGGCTTTGAACATTCCTCCACACCACCATGTATCTGATAATTAAAAGTCCATCTGATGATCTAACACAAAAAGGTCACTTCAAAATGCAAAACTGAAAAATTGAACCTAAAATATGATAGCTAGCACATGAAGTTGTAATATTACTAATTAACTTAAAAGTTATAGCAGTCAAGGATAGGCAAATAATAGATATGGATTTACTCTAATATATATCTTTCTACAGGGGCAACTCCGTCTTGCATGTAGAGAGCCAGCAAAAGAGAAAGAAAAGAATGTGAACTTTAATGTGATATCATTGAGATTGATAAATGACTTTGATGAGCATTGAACTAGCTAGACACCTCCTACAAACCAAAGCTGTAATTCTACAATATGTCAACAATTTACTTAAAAGTTATAGCTGTTCTGTAACGGCTATAGCAATAGATATAAAGCTATCTCGATGGAGCAATATAGGGTTGGGAGTGAACAAACAAATTATAATTGAAACACTAGGATCAAATTGTATACGAAGAAAAAATGCTAAAATATTAGCCATATGGGGATTACTATGGGTACTATATGTTATGTTATGTTATGACATTTTTCTTGATGAACAACTTATATAACATAGACCATAAATGAGATCTTTAGGTATAAAAATATTGAGTCATGCGTTTATTAATAATTAATTAATGTGATCTATATGTACCGGTGGTTTCATGAGGGATTTAAGCGAAGAAAGCAGCGATCTCCCTCTTAAAGGTGTCGGGGTCACCAGTGGTAGTAAAGCAACCTAAGAAGCGAGTGGCGGTTAAGAAAGAATTGTATGTGTAGAATCTACAATAATAATTCCTTTTACCGCGGTGCTTCAACATGTTATTAAAGGTGGCTTCATTCATGAGCGAGGAAATGTCCTGAGCCAATGCTACTTTAACCACTCAATGCAATCACTTCTTAGATGAAAAAGGCTTCCCCATGATTTCACTAATTAATTGTGTTCAACTCAATCACTTCTTAAATGAAACAATTCATCACCTCTATTTATATAGAAGCCAGTATGAGACATAAGGTAGTGAGGTCATGATCAATAATGGTGGCTTCCCGTCATTTACGGTAAGGGTGTGACCTCGACAAATGTATGTAATGTTGTATTTGAGATCAATGTATATAGCTAGGTGGCGATCAAAGAGGTACACGGAGGGAGGACTAAGTTACAAATTATAATAGTGTCATGTAATCCTAGTCAAATTAAACCACCATCTTTTCCTTAATTTTGATTTTCTTATTTACAAGTTATCTAGTCATAGACTCACAAAGTAATCTTTAAAGTCAATTCTAAGTCTTGTTTAGGGGAGAAATTATGCACTCAAAAACTATCTTTAATTTGAAAGAAAGCAAATCTGCACCACAAAACTATCTTCATGCAACAATATTAATAAGGGAGTCCATATATAAGAGGGCCAAGAATCAAGCACAACGATGAAAAACTCAAGAAGTAGAAGCACGTAACTATAAGGAGGTGTACAAAGACAAAAATATTCAGCAAATGAAACAAAAATATTATCTCTTGATTTTGTTTACCCTAATTGGAATACCTCCAAATTGTTCATCAAACAATTAAAACTCCTTCAATTTCATGCGATTCGATCTTCAAATCCCTAAAATCCTCACAAAAACTCACACAAAATTCATGACAAAAAACAATTCAATGCTGCTAGAAATTTTAGGGATAAAATTTAGCTTACCTTACTAATCCCAAAACAAGACCGACAAAGAGTGGTCGAAGAAGCCAAAACCAAACTCCCCCAAAACACGGCCGGCGATAGCGACAGAGCCACCAATGGAGCCGAAACCATTTTCGCCCGAGAGAGGAAGGATGATGAAGAAGCCAAAACCAAACTCAATGGAGCCGATCGAAGATTTGACACAGGGAGAGAAGGGGATGTAGAGGAATGTTTTGGTCGATTGACTTAGGAGACAAGGATGAGAGGGACCAGCCGATCGAAGATTTTTCTTTTTCACCAAAGCTCAAGGGTTTGGGAGCAACTGTATATGAAATGGTGAAATGAGGACGATGCACATTCTTCTTTTTATTTAATTTTAAGTTTGCTACAAATCAGCGACAAACCTTAGGTTTGTCATTGATTTTGTAGCAAATCTATCGTTAAAAGGTTTTTCCCCAAATCATTTCCATACGCAGATCTCGGGGTTTGTCCTAAGCGGGAAATCGAATTTAGCAACAGATCTGTGACAACCCAGAGTCTGTCATAAAATTTCTATCACAACTCTGTCGGTGAATAGTTGCTTCGTGGTCAATTGGGTCAAACGACTTATCTGATGCACATTTGTTATTGATTTGTTGCTGTTTAGCAACAGATAAAGGATGTCTCTATTTTTTGTTGCTATTCTACCTTATTCTTGTAATGTATAAAATTTCCCATCCCTTGTGATATTCAAATACTATAATTCAATACAAATATATAAGATAAGGGAGATTCATTACATCAAATAGAAGATCAAGACTCCTAAATCTTCTCTATCCCATAGTCGCAGCGCTCCTCGATATTCCTGAAATGTTAATTTGGGGTGAGCGCTCCAACTTGCTTAGTAAGTAGGGATTCACATAACCATCAACATTTCATATAATAATCAAGAACATCATGCAATAACAATATGCACAAATGTTAACTAACAAGAAAATGGAAAGCATATAATTTAGTATATAATGGATGACAATCAAACTGTCAATGACTATTACAATGTGATTCCCATTTTATTTATAAAACTAGGGTCAATTACCCATTGATGCCATTAATGCGATTGCTAGACCAACACATGCGCCAATGTGTTGTCTAGCCAATCCATTAATTCCCAATGGTTCTATCCGAAACCCTCTAGTGAATATGTAACCCACGCAACCTATCTAAATGAGTAGGAGTTACATATAGATCGGGGGGTCAATCCCGCATCCTATACAACCTGGTCTCAATCCTCAGGAGTTACTCTCGTGAATCATATTAGACACCATTTTTCGTTTAATTAAAACATCACAATGTACATAGTCCCCTATTTCACTTCATAATCTACATGAACTATATTTACTAAGATAGCCAGACAACATTGATAAATAAGCGAATCTGTACTTACCTCGGTTCAGGTTTTTCGTCCAAATTCCCTAAGTTTTCAGGTCACTCACACTTCATCGGGTGATCTAACACCTACCACAAACCATATGTGATCAATATAGGTCTAATCCCTAGTTTAGAGCACCTAAGTCAGTTTCGATGTTCTCTAAAAATTCTAATTAAAATACAGCACAATTGGTGTTTTCTAGGGTGGGAGCGCGCTCCCTAACTGGGATGGGCGCTCTCCATTAATTGGGTTTGTTCCAATTGATGTAAGGAGCGTGCTTTTCTACTAGGTGGTGCACGCTCCACCCTGAACTGCCTCAACAGTGAAAAGGGCAGCAGGCACTGTTCCATTACCAAATCTCCAACACAGCCTCAAATACTTTCCCTAATCATCCGGGAGGACCTCTGGTGAAATAATAAACCATTTCCAATCAATAACAACAACAAAAATTCATTGAGATTTCTTCACCTACTCAAAAATCAAACTTACCAATGTGATGATCTCTGGATTTCAAGTTGTTTAAGCTCCCAATCCATGTTGAATCAGCTCGTGGATTAACCCCATCCAGATTAACCCCTCAGTTGCTCTCCCTCTCACCCTCGAATGATCGATTGATCAAATAAGGATAATTTTTATAGTTTTGGATTTATATATGTGGATTTTCCTCGAGTTACACATCGCGCAATCTTGAGGCTGATCAAGTGGTTAATTTGTTAAGATGACACTCCCTAAAGTGACACAAATTTAACACCATCAAGCACTTACCTCCATCTTGAGGCTGATCAATTGATCCATATAATTTAAACCAAACTTATAGTTTCATTTTATATATATTTATATATCAAACATATGTAAATATATATACTTCGTGTATTTTCTCGCCATTAAATTCATCGCACATGCCTACGAGTATTTTAGGACATGCACATTCACTTCATAACCCCTTCGTCGCACTTGGTGTACCGGCTATTTATTGTTTATTTATATATTTTTCCGATTATAGGTTTGTATTAATCTTCTATTAATCCTACAACCTATAAAGCTCATTAAGAATTCCAAACAAACACAAACCATCATGCAAAAACACACACACGCTAACCGAGGTAAGCCATATTTAATTACGAGCCTAACTCGCTTTAATTAGGATTTGGATTAACACTAATCTCTAGCTTAAAGTAATAGGTCATTACAAAAACACCGCCCAAATCTACCTTAGAAGCAACGTTGTTCACCTTAAAACCCTTCCCTGACTCTTGTAGTACTTGTACTAGCACAGTAGTCAATCATTCCTTCAAAGTATAGAAAGCATGCTTATAACCGTCATTCCATGGAGACATGACTTCCTTCTTTGTCAACTGTGTCATCGGCGTGGTAATCTTGGAAAAATCTTGAATAAATCGTCCATAGTAGCCCGCGAATCCCATAAAACTGTGAATGTTTGTCACTGATGTAGGTGTAGACCAATCGATCACAACTTTAATTTAGCGACGTCCATTGACACTCTGTTGGCTCCATAAATATGTCCAAGAAATCTAACCTTTGTGAGCCAAAACTCGCACTTACTGATCTTAGCGTATAGTCTCTGCTGCCTCAAAGTTTGTAGGACTGTTCGAAGGTGTCCCTCGTGATCCTCACGAGTCTAAAAGTAGATGAGAATGTAGTTGATGAACACTATCATGAATCTATCCAAATACTCTTTTAATACTCCGTGCATAAGGTCCATAAACATCGACGGGGCATTAGTCAGCTCAAAAAGTATGACGGTGAACTGGTAGTGCCCATATCTCGTGCGGAAAGTCGTATTCTCCCTATCTTCATCTCGAATCCTCAACTGGTGGTATCCCAATCTCAAATCAATCTTCGAGAACCATCGTGCCCCTATCAGCTGATCGAACAAATCATCAATGTGTGGGAGTGGATAATTGTTTTTCATTGTGACTCTGTTGAGCTGTTGGTGGTCAATGCAAAGTCTCAAACTATTGTCTTTCTTTTTAACGAACAGTACTGGCGCGGCTCATGGTGACATGCTTGGACAGATAAGTCCCAATTCTAATAACTCATATAGCTAGATCCTTAGCTCCTCTAACCTCTTAGGAGCCATCCCATATGAAGGAATTGATATCAATTTAGTATCGAGACCAAATCAATTATGAAGTCAATATCTCTAGGTAGCGGTAACCATGGTAGATCCACAAGGAACATGTCTGGATGCTCACATACAATAGGTACCTCCTCAATCCTAGTCTCAACTCTCTCTGTCGTATTCATGATGCTGGCAAAAGTTTTAACATCTATTCTCGGAGCCACTCTGCCTTTGAAAATCGGTAATGTAGTAAAAGTCCCTTGAAAATTGAACTCTGCCTTATCTGGAAGCTAAAACATAACAACCTTGCTGAAACACTCTAGCTTTGCGTGGTATGTAGCTAAACAATCCATGCCTAGTAAGGTGCCAAACTCTAGGAACTCGAACACCCCCAAGTCTGCTGGCATCTCTTGACCCTCTATATGAATTGACCAGTCAATACATAGTAGGTTAGGGTATATCTTGTCTCCGGTAGCAGTGCTGAGGATCAAGGGGCGCTTTAGCCTAATAGGTCTCAATCTTAACTCATCAACCATACAACCAAAAATAAATGACACTGTAAACGCCGAATCAATCATAGTATGCATAAGTCGACTATAAATAAAAATCATACCCTTAATCAAGTTGCGTGTAGCGGCGGGTCTGTTGCGATGATGTCATGAACCTGCTCTCGCCCCTACTGCAACCGTCCTCTGCCCAATCCTGGATAAGTACTCACGAAGTGTCTTGTCTGTCCGCATTCATAATAAGCTCTGTGTGGCCCTGGCCCTGGTGGAATCCATTGTCCCTATCCCTGTGTCTGATTGGACTTTTGCCCCTGTCTCTAGCTATATCTTTGTCCATGGCCCTATCCGTACCTCTACCCTTGACCATTGCTTCTCCCTCTACCCTCAGTCTGTTGATACTACTGCGGTGGCCCTGATTGTGCTGGCTTTTGTAGTGTACTAGCATAACTCCATGATGAAGCAGGCGATATTGGCATGATGCGCGCTGGATGGGATAGTGGCACCACAGATCCTACACTCTGTACCCTAGCATTTCTCGGCCTAAACAGTCAATGTCTCTTCCTCCTCCTATCACCACCTGACCTATAATATGATTATGTTGGTACCGATGCTGAGATGATCTCATTGGGGGTGTGTGCTCGGGTATGTCTCTCTAACAAGGCTCCTCTCATATGCCGCCTGTAAACTCCCTGGCTCATTAGTCACTACGGTGCCTATAAAATAATATTCCTGGTCAACGTCTATATCGACTATACCTCCAGCATACTCCAACAACTGTAAATATATGTTCATATACTACATCACTGACTCCCCAGTGTATTGTCGGATGTTCAGAAACTCAACCCTCTTCACTTTCAAGACTGAAGGAGGAAAGCACTTCTGATTAAACTGCCTCTTGAACTCTACCCAATCTTCGGGCTAACCCTGGGTAGCTACCATATTTCGCCACCATGCATCGGCCTCTCCAAACATCAACCCTGATGATGTACTCAGTCTTATGTGCTCCGATGTGGCCAGGATGTCGTGTTTCTTCTCGTGGCTCTTCATAAACTTTTCTACTATCTCGAGATCCGTACCATCATAGAACTTAGCCGGGTAGTGTCTCTGAAACTACGAGTTTGTCTCACCTAAGCTATCGCCCTAGTACTCATCTCTATAGGTGTAGTTGGCATAGTCTCTGCCAGTGTAAGTGGTGCGGGTGGTATTGTCTTAGTCTGAACCAGTATTATCTCACCTATGATCGGAGGTGTTGGTACAATAAGATCTGCTGGAATGGCCCGTACGGCAGGCACACTCCCCTCCTAAGCAGTGAGCACTATCGACGAAGACGGTGATGGTATAACTGTAGTTTATGCCTCGAGTAACCACAAGACCTCGTCCAGTCGCTGATCCTGGGATGTGACCCTCTGAATCAATGATTGTACCTCTTTTATACTCGCGAATCGAGAACCTGCAGCCCTACTATCATCACTCAACCTAGGCTGATCCGCCATCGCGATCTGCAATAGCGAACGAGTTTTTGATCAACGTTTAGATAACGATATACAATAGTATAGTACAATACAACAATTATCATATATAGGATCCAAGTTTTAATTTCCCCAACTCTCTTCACTTCCCAACTAAGAATCTAAGTCAGGATCATAAGGTTCCGCTCTAGGTTCCAACCATGTCCTAACTCTATTACTGATTTGTGTCATATCCATATTGTAGATTAGCCTAGAGCTAGGTGTTAAACCTTAGGCTCTGATACCAACTGTGACAGCCCTAGTTCCCCACAAACTGGGCCCCGCCTAGTCTAAGCCCACGTGGACCACTGACCCATCCTCGCAAGGTCAATGAGGCCTAGTCAACCTTCCAATTCATCAATATAAGTTAATTCATAATTTTAAGTTGATTTATTAGTTTTTTTCAAGTTTACAAGTTAGCAGAAGCAATTAATACATTAAACAACTTAATAATAAAGTAAAAGAGTAGGACAGTCTAAATGTGGCCTGTAAGCATATGTAATCATGTATATCTGGTGTCAAGTGTAATAAACAAGCAAAATGATATAAAAGTCATACGTATCTTTTAACTCAAACAAATATCCTAAGTGTGATAAAACAACATATATAAGTAATACAAAAAGTCAAAAACCTACAAAAGTGAGTAACGGAGGGCTGCTCTAATGTCCTCTGAGTAGATCGCCAAGTATCGACACCTTGCCTTTGCTCGACTACAGATATGCACTCGGTAAAACACAAGAACACAGAGTCAAGTAAATATAAGCCAGTAAGATCTAAACAATACTTCAAAATAAATAAAGCAGTGTAAAATTCATGCAGATAGAAAGAAATCTATAAGGAATGCATGATAATAAGAATGAAAAATGAAAGCAGAATGAGAAATGAGTGGCAAAAGAAGTAACTAAAGAGGCATCCAAGTAGTCTAAGACCACCGAGTGCAGGTGCCACAGGGTCGGTGTCACAGAATTGCGGTAATGCCAAACAGACTCGGGTCATAGGACGTGACAATGCCTGTTGTACTTAAACCACCGCGAATGAGGGATATCAACGGTGCTTCGGATAAAACACATCTCACCCCGACCAAACAATCCAGTGACTCAAGGTCATGGCCCCGATTGCAAGCCGACGACTACTCCATATCGAGACACTGTCATGACTCACTTGGCCCTTGGATACTCATACAAGAGTGGGAATTCCAAGAAAGGTAAAGTAGTGAAATAGCAATAAAACATAAAGCTAATGAATTGCTGCAAATTTCCTAACTGGTTCTACTTACCTCGATCAACGTAAAAATATCTCCCATACGCCTCCAAACTAGTTCCCGATACCTGAATTTAATCAATTAGGTTCATGGTATCCATTTAGTTTATTTAGGTGTGTTAGGGACCATAATTCACAATTAAACTTAAATCTTATTTCAACCTTAGTGATTGTATTTGTGATTGGCTGATCTAAAGTTAGATAGGTAAAAACTTATTGAATTATGTTTGGTCGCTGATATGGCTTACAATTGAGTATATCCTTTCTTAGGCAAACTATTTAGACCTTGGCTACAACATCACTAGTTAGGCCATAACTGACTGAGTTGGGACTATTAAGTGTAATGGTTTACAGTCATACGAGTCTATTGTAAAAATCCCATTTGGCTCTGCCATAGGAAACTGAGCTACACCTACAATAATCCTAATTGACTGTGCCACCATTGGTTGAACCATGACTGTAACAACCACATTCGACTATCTCAAGACACGATGAATTACAAAACTTAATGACCCAATTTGGTTGAGCCCTAATTTCCTTAAACACGTTTTGCAGCAACCACATCTAACTGTGCTGAAGAATGCTTGAGCTACGACTGACTAAACTATGGTCGACTGAGCCATGACTGACTTTTGAAGAATGGCTGAGCTACGACTAACTGAACTATGGTCGACTGAGCCATGACCGACTACCTTCAAGTGTTGCACCCAACTTCAGATCCCACAACAAATTTTGGCCAGTCAGAGCTGAATTTTTCAATCACACATAAACACAATGACAACAACAATAAACCATCCATTAAGCCTAATGCACCATGATCCACCATTTGGACAAGACGACCATAATTGGCATTAACAATAATATGGGTTCCAACTATAAAAACTTTAACAAATAAGGGTTGATTATATCATCCATTAAGTCCCAAAATCTAATAGCACTAAGAACTAACAAAGTGAGATGAAAATGACAAGATCATTGTAAAGGAAAAACTTACCAAGGCTTTATTATGTGTTCCCAGCCAAAGCAACCATCAATCTCCACTTCTCCTTTTTTCCTTTCTTTCTTAAATTTAGGGGGAGGGGGATAATGAATAAGGTAGTAAGGGTGTGAAGAATGAGTGTTTTTTGTCCTAGTCTCGTGGTTTAGAATGTGCCAACAACACCTCTTATCATGTGGCCAAAATTTAGACAACACACTTATTTTTAAGATCATGGATTTTCCTAGTTTGTTTTCTACACCCTCATCACAAGGCTAATCCCAATGTCAATAAACATCAAATTGGACCTAGGCTAATCAAATATATAATTGATTTAATTTTAACTTAGGTACTAGAATCAACTTAAATAACCAATTCATGATCTAAGTTAATTTTTATCAAAATGGCCTAAGTTACACCTAACATCTCGACCTACCCAAATGTCCGTGTGCGCATGCATCTCGACGTAACTCTTTACTCGCAAATTTTTGAAAATAATTAATTTAAATTGTCAAATTTTTGTATAATTAATAATACAAGCATCAACTAAAAATAGAATACCTTAGTGTCGACTCCCAAGGGCTGACCGAGCTCGGCACGTCACTCCAAGTCCATGTCAGTGACATGACACATGGCACATGTTAAAATTATGGGGTCGTTATAGTGATGATGTTCATAAATCCTATAACCGCTATATATCATGACTACATAGTGGCCAAATATTAGCATACATAGACCCAACATCTTAAGATCTTCTCCATTTCTTGTGCTCATCATGTTAACAACCACAAGAAGCGCTTGTAGAATTTTAGAAAACCTTGCAAAAAGTCTTAGGGTAGTCCTTCTTTACTCATAATAGTACCTTGGCTATATGATCATTAACAATGCAACTATGATAATTTGGTACAATATCTAGTTCTTGGCGTCTTTGGTGGATCTAAGTAAGATCGACGAAATTGTGGTAATGATTTATAAGATCATAAGTAATGCGGCTTTGGACTATAAGTTTTAAATACTTTTTTGTAAGGCTCAGACCTTCCTTGTCTCTAATGGTACTATGTTGCTCGTTAGCTCCCCCGTCCCTAATGGTACCATGTTGTTCAACTTCTAGACCTATATTGGTTTCATGTCTTTTTGCCTCGTTATTGGTAACATTTTTCTCTTGTTAGAGTTTCATCATTGAGCTATTGAAACTCCTCATTTCAGTTAAAGAATTTCTTACTGAGCTTCAAAGTTTTTCTAGTATATTCAGCCCTTGTGTACTCTGCACTTGAGTATTCTACTCTTGTATTTCGTGTTTGTTAAGATCTTCTTGATGCTTGGTGATTATCACAGCTATGATATATTTTTTAAAATTAACTCGTAGCATCTCTATCTCATCCCAAAGCTAATTTTATTTGAGCTATCATTTGCTTCGAATTTTTTCCCAAAAATAAAGCAAAATGACTTTTTAGCAACACTTCATATAAGTTAATTTGTTAAAGGCTATACATTATTAAAACTTAGTTAATTTATGTAATTAATGTATTATATATATTTGAGATGTAATATACAATGATTAATATGGTATTAACAAAAGAATATCATAAAATTAACAAGTCATTACATATTATATTTTGTAATAAAAATTATGCTAATAGATTTGAATTTTTTAAAATTAAAAGCTTTAACAATGTATAGATTAGCAACATCGTTTAATGAATATATTATATCAGTCCTTATTTTTATTGCAGGAATCGTTCAAATAACTTAAATTAAGCAAAATGACCTTATTTATCAAATTAATTAAGTAATTTAAATAAACTCTATTATAATAAAAAAATAATTAACGCAAAGCCTTTTATCCTATATGTTCTGCTATACTGTATCAAATTTCGATTATGAGTTCAAATTTTAAACAATACAAAAGTATGATTTTTACCGGTTCATAGTAAATTTACTATAACATACTCATCATATGAAAGACAATTAGAATTATGAAAATATATGCAAATATGATAAAGAATGATGTGGTATGGTGCATATGTGCAATGTGCTCTTGCTCATTCTTTTTTTTTGGGCTCAAGTGCTCTTCCTCATTCTTGATGTATGGTTTAAAGAACAATACATATAAAACTTGAATTTAATTAAGTCTCATTTCAAAATGGAATGTATTATTTCAATTAAAATGAAGAAAATACATAAAGATGGTGTTTGGTAACTCTTATATTTTCTTTTTATTCTCTTAAAGTCTTATTTAAAAAAAAGTTTTGTTAAAATAAGTGTGTTTGATAAGTTAAGTTTTATCCACTTATTTTTAGAATTTTTTTTTAAAAAAAAAGATAGGAAAAACCTCTTACAAGAAAAGTTAACTTTTCTAGCTAGCTTCTTCTGAATAAGAATATATCATTTTAAGTGCTAAGCGATTTCGGTGATTTCGTCGGCTCTCGTGCATACATTATATTTCTAAGAAGCTTAATTTTAGTTTTCACCTATGATGTAAAACTCGTGTGCTCTTTCATCTTCTTCGTAACAAGGAGACTTTTGTGATATCCTAATTTCCTCTTCTTTGAATCTCAAAGGTTCAAAAACAAAATGCTGGTGAGATCTCAAACTTTATTTCTCTATTTCTTTATTTCCATGCTTCATATCTAGTTGCACGTACTCTGTATAATGCTTCATATATGTTTGTTTGGATTTATGTTTTTTTATTTGTCTGTGTTGATTTTTTCTAAAAAGTGAATGCACTTCGTTTGGTTTGGAAGAGATTGAGAACTGAAGTGTGTTAGTCAAGATTTCACCATCTTGTTCTCGTTCATATCCATCAGACAAAAACATGCGACATATAGTCAGGAAGTCTTTTATACTCGTTGCTAGCTGTGAGTGTTAACCATTGAAGTGGAGAAACAAAGCAAATGTGTGTTGAGTGTACACAATGTAGTGAGGTTATATTTGTAAATTCATCTTGTCTAAGACAAGTTAGTTAGATCGGTGTATTACTAGTAATATGGCTTATACACGTGTACATCTCATGTGGAGTCCATCTTCTATAAATGAGATCAAATACTCTCTCTATAGGGTTAAAGAAAGAGAGTCCATTTTCTTGAAATCTCTAATTGAGTTCATCTGATATGTTATTAGAGCTCTTGAAGGTTCATCATCATGAAAAAACACCATCTTAGTTTGCTCATTGAGTAGTTGCTCCATTTGTGATTCTCTAAACCAAATTATATAGATTAAGCTTAGTAGTACCTATTTTTTGCTATGGAAATCGATCATTGTTCCTCTACTTGAAGGTTGTGATTTTGATGAAATCTTGTTTGGAATTACACCATGTCTTCCAAAATTTATTGATAATGGTTGTTGGTGCATGTGCCCTAGGTCAATATACAAACATTATTTATCATATATTTTTAGTTATTAAAATAGAGGTTTTCGTTTGCTATTTTATTATAAGTAATTGCATGTTTAACTTATGATAAGATCCATGGGTATTTGTTGAAATATCATAAATGTCCCTAGTCGGTAATTATACTGAAAACTATAATGAATTAAGACTAGTGTGAATCTTCATTGATGGTCATGTGATGATCATGCGTATAGGGATACGAATCGAGATCATGAGTACTTGTTAGGGAACAAGGTACTGGACTGACCCGATATGAGAACACCATATAGATTAAGTCATAGGTGTTACTCATGATATGTATATCATTTAATCCAAAAGATATCACACGATACAAAGATATGGTATATGTTATTCATTAGGTTGTATCAATTTTGATATTCATATTATTTGGGTAGTCATAATGCCTTGCTAGATATTGCTCATGACTTGTGTACTAAAATAGTTTGGGTTCACTACCAACGTCGCATGAACCTATTGGGTCGCACACAAAGAATGGCTTTGCGCAATTTCAATTGGTCTAGAGTAATAAATTTTATATGATAAAACTCATGACATAAAAGCCCTTATGATTTGTTATATGAGTGACACTTCTTGGTATGCAGACAGTGGATCAACCTTTCATGTAACTCCAGATGCATCTTAAATGACAAATTGCTATCCTTTTATAGGTAATGAATCTTTAATTATTGGGAATGATCATTTATTACCTATTAACTGTGCAGGCCAGGCTAAGATTGATTCAGTTAAGTCTAAGCTGCATTTTCCTAATACCCTGTGTATGCCAAACATTAAAAATATCTTGATCGGTATCTCTCAATTAACAAGAGAGAATAATGTGATTATAGAGTTTACTAATACATATTGTTTGGTGAAGGATTTACAACCCAGAGAGGTCATACTTTAGGGATACTTCAAGACGGTCTCTATCAATTTGGGAGTTCTAGTTCTCTAAAGGTTTCATTTGATGTGTTCTTAAGTGCTGATAAAGCTGTTGCTTCCGCATACTTCACATCTCTGACTTCCCCTTACTCATTGTGTCATGAGAGACTGGACCACTTCTCTTATCAAACACTTCATCAGATTTTAAAATCAAATATACATGTTTCAATGTCGAATAATGAGGTTTTTTCTGTATGTCCTTTGAGAAAAATCATGTTTTACCTTTCAATAACTCTATTATAGTTGTAGCATGAATGTCTTGGATTTGGTTCACATAAATTTATGTGGGCCTGCACCGGTTACTTTAGTAAATGGTTATAACTACTACATTACATTTAATGATGATTGTACAAGGTTTACTTCGATATATCCCCTCAAAAATAAATCAAATGCATTTCAAGCTTTTCAAGTGTTTAAACTTCAAGTTGAAAATATGTTTTCCACAAGAATAAAGAAATTGAATTTCTCGGAGAGTAATGGGATTTTATTTCAACATCCATAAATGGGAGAATTGAAGGAAAGCATCAACATATAGTATAGACAAGTTTAACTCTACTTTCACATGCTAATCTTCCATCAAAGTTTTGATGGAATGCATATGATTCTATAGTATTTGTTATTAATCGACTACCTACTAGAGTTCTCAAAGGTTTCTCACCATATGAGAAGTTGTATAACACCATAAACATCATTCCTGATTATTTGAACCTCAAAGTATTTGGCTGCTCATGTTTTCCTTATACCAAATCTTACAATATAAATAAGTATCAGTTAAGGTCTGAAAAGTGTATCTTTTTAGGATATAGTTAGTTCATAAGGGATAAAGTGTATTAGTTCACATTGGAGAGTTTATATCTCTAGACATGTTATATTCAATGAAGATGAATTTTCCTATAATCAACTATTCTCTACTTGCTCTCAGTCAAGTTCTCGGAAAAAGCCCTATTCATAGGTTACTGGTCCTATTATGACATTACCAGTTCATTATTCATTATCTCAACTAAATCAACAACATACATCTCCTATAGTTTCATCTTCATCTTCATATTCACATCAGGCTTCTAGTACATCTTCTCATCACTTTGAAGATGTTAAACATATTTTTGAGCTTGATACACTGCCAAGATATAATAATACTCATTTTATGATCACCAGGGTAAAGGCTGGAATTAGCAAGAAGAAAGCCTTTGTGTCTATAGTCACTTCTATAAATGATATTCCTAAATCAGTTGAAGCAACCTAATTAATCCCTCACTGGAAAGAACATGGACAAGAAATTCCATGCATTGAAAATTAATAATACATGGAGTCTTGTTCTTGCTTCTCCTCATCAAAATATAGTAGGAAAATAAGTGGATTTTCACAATTAAGAGGAATCCAGATGGAAGCATCAACAAATATAAAGCCAAGTTGGTGGCTAAATGGTCTAAACAAATCCCTGGAATAGATTTCTTTAAAATTCATAGCCCTATTCAGAAATCACTTACTTTGAGAGTTATCTTCTATATTAATTGTAGTTACATTTGGGTGGCAAATTCAACAAATTGATATTAATAATGTGTTTTTTAATGACCACTTGAAGGATGAAGTTTATACTAGCCAACCCGAAGGATATGTTGAAGCAGATAAATCCGAGATGGTGTTTAGATTGCACAAAGCTCTTTATGGTCTCAAACAAGCTCCTAAAGCATGGTTCAATCAATTAAAACAACTTCTCTCACAAGGCTTTTATCGATCCAAGTTTGATACTTCTTTTTCATCACAAAGTTTCAAGGAAGTATGATGTATGTCCTAGTTTATGTGGATGATATTATCAATACTAGTACTAAGTCTGCTCATATCCATTAGTTTATTGCCAAGCTTAATCATATATCCGCCTTAAAAGATATTGATGACATTAATATGTTTTTGGGCTTTGAAATTGAAATGATTTAGCCCTTACTTTTGATGTTGAAGCACTTTTATTACGCAGATCTTCCCCTTGAGTCCGGACTCATGAGTCCAAATAGATTTATTGTTTAAAATGTATTAGTAATATTCAAGTGCTATTTGGACTCATGACTCCAGACTAAAAAATATTTGTTTATTTTAAAGTCATCCTCAAGCAATAAATAAAGCAAACGAAACAACTTGTAAATTTCCTTTAATCTTCCTTAAATATTTGTGAAGATTTTAAAAGGTGCGCTATGGGAACCCCACCATTTATTGAAGCCACACCATTATTGAGGGCACCAAGTGATTTACCAAGGGCACCCAAAATATTGAGGTTGAAATCCTAAAATTGCCCCTTTATTCAAAACACATACACCCCACCAATTCGATAAAATGAAGAACTTAGAGGGAGATTTTTTTTCGAACCCTAGACGCTCTCTCAATCCATTGCAAGGAACCCTCAAATCTCGGATTTCTCTTCGTTTCTCTATTTTAGGATCAAATTGTTGTGGTATGGTTCGAGTTTGGAGGTTTTCCGACTTGTTAAAGTTTATCTCTATTTTAGGGCTCGGTTTTAGGGTTTGGATCTCGTAGCGGGCGTTAATTCGATAGATTAAAGGTACGTTTAAAGTCGATTTTGCAAGCTTTTAGTTTGGTATTTGTTTGTTTTTTTTAGTTTGTCTTTAAGGGTTTGTTGTTTGGAAACCCGTAGTTGTTGGCCATACAGGCTAGAGAGTTATTGTGCAATCTCGACTAACCATAACCGAGATATTGGGTTAAGTGTTTTTGCAATGTGAATCAGTTACATCCTACCGAGACTTAAATGGTAGTCTCGGTGGGCACTAAATGATTGTTATAATGAATGTTGAAATTGACTGTCTCAGTTATTCCAAATTAAGAATGTGCTTAGATGTGTAGTGTGTTAGGTATTGTGACATTCCAATATGTCTCGGTCACTACATTCTGAGAACGCATAGAAATGTTTAATTAGGTTAGTTTCAATAACATCCTAATGAGACTGCATCCCTACTCTCGGTTGTCACTTACGGAGAATGTGTTTATTATTGAGGCTACGCATGTATGAGAAAGTGGTTTGCTTCGCGGAACTGCCCTCAAGACTACTTAAATTGTTGATTTTTCTTTGTTTTTACTGGAGTTTTTGTTTATGGTGCTTACTTTCAATTTTGTTATAAGGTATGGCCTGTCCTAAGACCCCTGTGAGTAGGGAGGAGGTTAGTGTTGAACCGACGAAGGGTAACCACCGCCGAGGCTGTTGGAGACCCAGACTGCATCTTATCAAAAGGAGAAACATAATGTGGAAGAAAAAGGTAAGGCAAAGGCTACTGGAAAACATGCGAGAAAAACTGAGGAGCACGATGAGGGTTCCAATATTAGCGAGCATCGACATTAGGATCTTATCATTGCCCGTGGTGAAAGTAAGGCTCACGCATCGGAGCTACCAGTCAGTCCTAAAAACGAGTAGAAACCATAAGTGTGCATCGAAATGTAGGTGGGAGTACTAATGGTGGAGGTAGCCGAAATGATAAGGAGGCACAAGAACAATAGTGTGCTCATTTCCTTGGTGGTCCATCTGATGGATCTTGGTTGAAGAGCTTTAAAGTTCATGTCACGTTAGCGATTTGGAATAGTGAGGTACTTAATGTTGCATTCAACACAATACTTAAAGAGTAATACTTAAAGAGTTTATCTTATTCATGTAACTGAAATGATTTTTTTGTTGTTGCACGATTGCCTGTTACTAAACTATGTCAATCACTGGGCTAAAATCCAAGAATGGGACTTGCAGTCCTGTCACCTTGACATCGAGGGCCTTCAGAGGATCATCCAGCAGTTTGAGTTGACTCCGCTGATAAACTTCTCATACCATATGGCCAACAAAGAGGTCATTTATGTTGCATCCCCTAACCTGCTTAGGGCGATTCCTAGCCTGAAACCCTAATTAAGCCCAGATTACCCTTACCAGACTTAATTAAAGCCAACAGCCTTACCACCTTCACCTGATAAGTACTACTATATATCAATTATCGATTAAAACAAATACGGGTATGCAGCGGAAAATTTAAAACCTTTTTCGATAACTAAAATAAGGAATACAGTAGCTAAAACAAAAACGGAATACCCATCGGTTATATTAAAATCATCCATTCCATTTGATATTACAAATAAGTAATTCAATATAATATATTAAACTAGAGGAAATCATTACATCTAAGAGAAGTTCAAGACTCCTACAACTTCTCTGTCCCATAGTCGTAGCACTTGTCGGTTCTACCTGTAATTATTAATTGGGGTGAGCGCTCCAACTTGCTCAGTAAGTATGGATTCACATAACCATCAACATTACATATAGTATTCAAAGGAAACATGTAATAACAATATGATCCAATAATATCTAATAAGAATATGGAAAGCATCTAGATCAATACATAAACATATACAAAGCAAAGATATTGGACTAGTACAATGTGATCCCCATTTATTTATCAAAACTAGGGCCGAGTACCCATCGACGCCATTAATGTGATTGTTAGACTAGCATGTTGGCCTTCATACTCTCTAGCCCATCCATTAATGCACAATGGTTCTATCTTAAACCCTCTAATGTGCATGTAATCCATACAACCTATCGAATTGAGCAAAAGTTATATATAGGGTGGGAAGGGAACTCATCTCCTATAAACCAATTCTCAAAACCAGTAGTTATAGCATGGTCACATCACACACCATTTTCCTTTTCTTCAAAACCATCACAGTGTACATAATCCTCCATTCCATTCCAACAACTACATGAGCTATATATACTAAATAGCCATGCAATATTGATAAGTAAGTGAGTCCCAACTTACCTCGGGTTAAGTCCACATTACCCAAACTCCTAACTTTTATGTCCTCTCTCATTTCCTCGATGTTCCTCAACCTATCATAAACCATTTGGGATCAAAATAGGTCCATTATAATATATTAGGAACTCATAAATCAGTCCTTAAGCCACTTAGTCGAATTTCATGAAAATACAGCACTATTGCTATTTCAGGCCCAGGATTAGCGCGCTAATCCCTGCCTGCACACACTGTTCGTCCTGCCAAGCACAATTAGCGTGCTAGTCGCGCTTGAACAGCAACACTAGCACGTTCTGCTCATTCCAAATTTCTTCAAAACACCTATAAAGCAATCCAAACCACCCCAAACTTATTACCAATAGCTTAGAAACATCAAATATGAGTTGAGGGACTAAATCAGATCAACAAAACAACTCAAACAACAACGATCCTAGCATCACCTACGATTCCAACTTTGATAAACTCCCAATCAAGACATACCTATGTGATGCTCTCGAGTCGTTCTACTGATTAAGCTCCTCAACTTGGTTCGAATCGGCTCCCGGAATGACCTCCCGTCCCGTCAAATCCGGCCGAACCCTCATTTTCCTCTGTTGGTCGATTTGAATGAGTTGATGAACATAAACTTTTGTTTATATATATAGATTTCTCGAGATATGCGTTATGTCATCTCGAGACTAATCAAATGATATATATTTTCTATTTTCTTAATTTTCCAATATATATATATTCATATATATCCTTATATATATAAATATATATATTTCGTATTTATCGCCTTCGATAAACCCGCCGGACACACCTACCTGTAGCTATGAAAGTGCATATCCTTGCCATGTCTCCTTCGTCGCTCACAGGGTACCGATAATTCATGATTTATATTTTATTGATCCCGTATAGGCTTGTATATACCATATTAATATACACAACCTATTTATATTTCAGTTTTGCAACCAAACAAACACCATACATCATGCAAATGCACGCACACACTAATAGAGGTACGTCGAACTTAATCACAAGCCTAACTCGAATTAATTAGGATTTGGATTAACACTAATCACCAGCTTAAGGTAACGGGTCGTTACAATTTATGCCTTTGTTGAGCGGTGGCAGCCGGAGACAAACCTCTTTCACTTACCATTCGGTGAAATGTCGATCTCATAGGAGAATGTGAGCATTCTCCCTTAAAATCCATGTGACGGGCAAAGTTGTTGCGGTTGAGAAATTTGCAAGGTATACTGAGGAATCTCACGCGCATGCGATAAAACTATTGTATAAACTAGGGTTAGCATTAAAGATGCGGAGGAAGAGGTGAACATCAGCAAGGGTCTCACCGTGCGAAAGTATTGGTTGAAGACTCGGTAGTGCCCTAAACTTGCTTCAAAGGAGACTACTTAGCTGCCCGTGTGCACTACACGGGCGTACTTATTGTACATGCTCTCTTGCTTTCTTTTAGCCAACAAGAGTTGATCATGGGTCTCTATCGCATTGCTGAAGGTTCTTGAAGATTTGGATGATGTTGGCAACTATGTATGGGCAACAGTGTTGGCGCATTTATACCATCACCTAGGGTCTACCACCAGACTGGAAGTATCACAAATTGTCGGCTACCTCACTTTACTTGAGGTAATAGTTTTTACTCTATGTACATTGTTATTTCAGGATTTTTAATTAGTTTTGTATTTTTCCCAAAACTAAACTTGTATGTACTGTAAGGGATGGGTGTATGAACACTTCAAACTTTGGCTTGCCACATCCAACGTGAAGTATATGGACTACTTGCAACCTCGTGTCTCTAGATGGATCTAGAAACATGAGACAGTTATGAACCTTGAAATGTTAGTTAGGAAGACATTGGACAGGTTGCGGCCAAGGGTGAGTTAGTTACTCAATCTTATTGGTAAACCATCAAGTTAGCTAATGTGTTACTAATTACGTTTATTTATGTTTGATTAGGTTTATCGACCTCTACATTGACGTCAGGCCCAATAGAGTTATGCACCAAATGGCTTTCTACAGTGGCATTTTGAAGTACATGGATGTCGTAGATCCTTACCATCCGAAAGGATCCTGAGACAGCTTGACCACATGCAATCTACACCTGACCCTCTGTACCGCCCATTAGAAGCAGTCTGAAGCCCATCCGCACTAAAATACTCTGTCAAGCATGGGTTCCAACAAGACAATTGGCAGCATTGGCGTAACCATTTGTTGGCCCTTGAAGTTCGAGGCGAGAAGATGAAGTTTGAGTTCTTGGCTACACCGAACTATCTTCTTTGGTTTTTAAAAGTTTCATAACCGGTGATCGAGAACCCGAGCAATGAAGATGATGCCGATGTCGCTAGTACTATCAATGACATTGAACTATTGGAGGTCCGTTAACATTTTTCCTTGTTTGCTTATCTATGCAAAATGTATAATGTTCTTATTGTTTTCCTTTGCTCATTGGTCTTCATCAGCGGAATAGGCGTCCGTTTGATGGTGTGTTATGATAGATGGACTCGTCGGCGGAGTCGTGTACTTTGGAGTCCGCGAAGAAAATGGTGAGTGATGTGATCAATTTCTTATCAGGGAGGAATCTTGATGCAAACACAAACACACCACAACCACTACCACTACCACTACCACTACCACTACCACTACCACTACCACTACCACTACCACTACCACTACCACTACCACCACCGCCGCTACTAATACAACAGACCCTACGACGACAAATACTAAGCACTCCCAACATGACAACACTTCCACACAATCAAAGTCCACTTCGGCTGATGCTCCACCTCCACCGAGCGATGCTCGCCTATAAAAATGAATGCACAATAATGAATATTCTCAAAAAAATTTGAAGAAACCAAAACAAAGAGAGTACTCCAAGAAGTGAATTGTTTATGATCTCATCTATTTGTTGTTGTGAATGTTAGACTTTTATTGTTGTGATCTGAATGTGGCACTATTTGGAAATGATTAGGTTACTGACTTTAATGTCGTTGTTCTGATTGTTTTAGTTGTTATTGTGAATATTAAAATTATATGCCTATAATGTCAATGTTTATGTTAACTATGGTTATGCTGAAAAATGAATATGTTGGTATCAATGTTGTTGTGTATTGGTGATCATTTATGAATTTAGTGTCTTGAAAGGATTAAAAAATTGATCATAAGTAAGTCTCAGTCCTACAGGTCCGAGACATGTCGAACTAGCTCGGTCCCTCAGAGTTGCAATTAGTCAGGTAATCACTGACCTGTGGGGCCGAGATTTACATTCAACAAAACATCAAACTTAACATAGCTCAGTCTCAACTGTATTGGTATGAGATAGAAATCATATGCTCGGTTACCAATAACTAATTATCACGAGTCTCGGTTACATCCTACCGAGTTTAAAGTGTAATGGTTACTTTCATAGTGTCTCGACTGATTGTCACAAAGACAACACATTTTTTCTCGCTCATTGCCTTTCGAGGCCAATCCATTTTAATTGGTTTTTTTATTGTCTTGGTTACAAGCCCTCGTGAATGCACCTTACGTCCAGGGCACTGCCTCCCGATTAGAAACCGTATATAATGATTTTGTAATGGTCTCGATTGGAATGAACCGAGAATATACCTTGAATAACGTTGTTTGTTGTCCGAGATGATAGCATTTTTTTTGGTTTTATGGTAATATCTCGATTGTCGGTGAACAAAATGTTACATTGAGTCTCGGTCATGGCCTTCCGGGTTAAATTATTGATTATTGGTTTATAATTGTCTCAGTTGGTAGTAGCAGAGATCTTGCTTAAAGTATCGGTTATGGCATGACGAGAGTAACGATACATTATCGTACCTGAGCTGTCGAGACTGTGTTTTAAGACATTTTTTCTTGATAAATGGCACACAAAAAGACCATAACTCCCCCATTGACAAATAATTGTAAATGATCAACAAATAAAACATGTATAAACAACAATAGTGTTGCAATATTTTAACAAAGTACGTACATCCATAATGAAAATTAAAACCAAAAAATTATTTTACAATCAAAATGAGCTAAGGCGAAGCTAAGTCTACTACGGAAGGCGTGCCTTGTTGAGAAATAAGAACCGACACGAGCTCTCTGGATTGTGAAACCGTCACCCCAACCTTTAGCGCACTCCTCAACATTCCTATCCCATGATGGATATATTGATGGAAGCAGTGTATTCACTTTTAGCTTCACCTCTCAAATACAAAATAGAAAAACAATTCATTATCATGTACTTCAAAATTGATAAACACATTTTAAAAATAAAGTACAAACTTACCCTAACCCAATGGATGTTCATATCATTTATCATGCCAATGATAAGCTGACTATCAAAAGATGGCGGTGAGACATTACATAGAGGAAGAAATGTCAAGCAACTATCATGCGAGAGGTTGACTAGCATGACATTAAAGGCCGATTCTATAAGAGCCCATATCCCGAAGTGTCAACCATTCCTCAAAAAGGCCCCAACCCGGTCATCTGGACAATGCACGACAATCTTTATCTTCTTGTAACCACTTCCAAGCACTTCCCTCCAAAGATTTGCATACCTCGTGATCTCATGAAACATTATTCTACGTACTAACCTCCAACCATCTACATCGGGGAGTCCGAGCCCAGAGGCAATACAATAATACCCACAATAACCATCGCCCATCACATCAATAGTGCTCTCAACGCTTGGCGACCAATCCGATTATATAAAATGGACATAAAAAACCTTAGATACACCTTGGTTCACCCAACGTGTCCGACATGTTCCATTTATTTTAGGTTCCATTATATTTTGCTGCTCCTTCGAACTAGATGCCTCTTCTTTCGTTAGTGCATACTCAAAATCGCTTAGATTCCTTATCGTCAAAGTATCATCTTCATCAATTTTCCTCTTTGATTTATTTATTTCCTTTGTTCATCACACTTCCAACTATAGAACCTTGTGTCTTTCCCTTTGTCTTTATTTTTGTAGGTGAGACAACTACTGGTGTCGATGAAGGGCGACTAATCTCTCGAAGCTGCTGAATAATCATGATATGATCATCCTCGTCAATGCAAGCATGAAATTTTTCCACAACTCTTTGAATCTCATCGTTAAGATTGTATCCAGCCCGATCCACAACATTCTCTGGAACCATACTCAACTTTTGCCAATATACATGAATGTCCTCAAGTGATATGGGTGAACCGACCATAATGTGGAAGTTTATCTCGTATGCACAAGGAAGACCATGCGTGGTACGTATGTGACAACCACAAAAAGTAGAGTTAGGTCCAACACTCTTTCCATTTTCCGCTTCATCTCTAATCAACTTAAGAGCCATTTGAGAGATGTATCCACACAACCGGCGATACAAACCCTCAACATATTCATGTTGCACCACTTTCAAATTGACCTCGAATGTTTCCTTGATATTATTATGTTGGGTCCTAAGAAGACCATCTACCACACCCCACAAAGTTTCTGACACAGGGCGTGTGTGCACAATAATTTGTCGTATCTTACTATTTACTTGTAGTAGTGGTAAATGAGATATCATCTCCACATGGATTTTTGAAATCTCAAAGGAAAGTAATTTTTTTCTTTTTTATTAATTTAATTAATCTAGCTAAATAGGAATTAAATTATTAAATAACTAATAATTATGATTACTACCTTAAATAACCAAACTAAATAAATTAATCTAAACAATTTTAATTTCAAACTAAATTAAGTAATATTCAAATTCAATTCAATATAAATAAACAAATATCTAAACAAATCACAACTAAACAATATAATATATTTGGATTACTTTCAAACACTAGAATGTAATTTCACTTCATACTATAGTTATAATCATAAAATATATGAAATCTTTGAATCATTAAACCCCCACTTCATAATAGGTTGATAGCCTTTAGCCAGCCACCGATTTTCTTTAATTCAATGGAAATACCACATTCTTATCATTGTAAATCTACCTATTAGATAAAACGCATCACCATAGAAAGATGTTAGCATTAAGTTCAATGAAAATCATGCATAATCTTAGCCAATTTTACTAATGCTGCATAATAAACAACTTAGAACACAATCACCTGAAACATCTACTCGGGAAATGCCCTATAGATTAATCCTAGATAATACTTCTATAATTGTTGTCAATAACTATAGACATAGATTCAGAATCTTAATACCACATAATACATTGCAATTATGCACGTAATATTAATCTTCTTTAGTTGTAACACGCAAAACAACTTGTCAATTTCGTGATTGACGTGTATGAATAGATTTAAAGCATTAAGCACATGATTCCTTAAATATAACTATCTAGCAATCCAAAATATACTATATTGTCTAGAGTTTGTTTAGATTAATAGACTGCTCACTCATGCTAGAAATAAATAATGCATAAATATAATTAAAAGACATAATGAATGAATAAATACATTAATATAAATCAAAGCTCCAAAGTATCTTCAAACATGACAATAAAAGTTATATAAAGCAAAAGGAAAGCAAAAAGAAAGAAGTATGAGAGTTATTTCGAAGCTCTATGGCCTTTTTTATAGTCTCCCTACGTATACATATCTTAGATAAACTCAAATTCTTCATACTAATCTAAAAATATGTAACCAACCTCAGTGATTTCTCAGTGATTCCTAACATACACAAATCACTGAGAAAATCACTGAATTTAGTTCTCTATGCTCCACCGATTTAGGTGGTGATTTATAGTTCATTTTTCAATTCGATGTGGATTAACTTGCCTTCTTCTGCTGTCGACTTAGATGGCTATTCCTAGTGTTATTTCAAATCGCTGGCTAATTGTTGATGTATTTTTCCAATTGACTGTTTTGCTATTCTTTCTTTTTTCTTTCATTTCTTAATTTTCCTATTTAAAAACTTGAAATCACAATAATAAGAGAATACCTAGTGTAATATCATCATTTATGCTTAAAATCAACTTAAATTACATTATAAAATGTGTCTAATTATTGACTTATCAAATACCCTCAAACTCAACACTTTGCTATCCTGAGCAAATGAATACTCTCAATCATATTCTCTTTTCATTCTTTAGAAACTGATTTCAATTTAATTCTACTTAACTTTAAATAATATAAAATTTTAAAAATAGAAGTGATTTTTAAATGAAAACATATTACCCACAAGTAAATGAAAGTTATGAAACAATAGAATGATTTAATCAAGTCAAAATATCCCTTAACGCTAACTCAACCACCTAATGCAACACTTCTTTAGAATTTAAAATTCATTGTCAAGGCTAGTTCACAACGTATATTTTCTCAGGCTCCACTGACAAACATCAAGCTTATGATAACTAATATAGACTCTCTATATATTCATTTTTATAAATTCTTTTTGATACTTCTCACTATCCACCAAAATTGAAGAAAATATTTTGTATAACTTCTATAAATTTATTGGTTTCAAACCCATTTCTTCTTTCAATTGTGGCATAATAGCTTTATATATATATATATATATATATATAAATATAATATTTAATTAATAGCTTTTGTATCATAAGATTCATAGAAATCTATTTTGTTCATATGGCACTATTGTTTCGATCTTCTACCCATTATCATGACTAACACAAGGCATTCAATTTAGTGTTCTCATAAAGTAGCAAAGTTAATAAAAAAATGGTATAAAATTAATTCCTTCTATCATAAAGTTTATTTGAGTAATAAAAATTATATATTCCTTTCGAAATCTATTATATATATTTTCATTTTCATTCTTTTCCTAACAAAAAACAAAGAAAAAAATGAAATTCATACTTACTTGATTTCGGAAGAAATTTGAAAATTTTCGTTAACTTACTTGAATATCGAATTAAAAGTAATTCTGAACTTTTTTTCTACCTTTTTTTTTCTTGCAACCAGGTGAAGTATAAAAGAATTGATAAAATAAATATGACAATCAAGAAGTTAAGTTAATTTAAAATCATAATAAAAAATAGTGCATAAAAATCTAATGAATAAACATCATCATTATAACAAGTGCATTAAATATCATAACCAAGCATTGAATAGAATGTATCACATAGTATACCACCATAAATACAAAGTATCATCAAGAAACATAAAGTATATCACCACTACCAGAATTACATAGAGGAATTATCACTACATCATTTAGAAATAGAAAACAAAATGGAATAAAGGAATCAATGTCAGCGTTCGTAAGTCGCATCGTCATCATCCTCCACTGGTCAAGCCTTTGGGACTGGTAGCTCACGGCAAGGTTGTAGAGATGGTATTCCTATCCTGGAATTGTCGGAACATCAAGGTTACTGTTAAGTGGTAATCTCATATGTGTAGATTGTATAGGAACTAATGTGCTCCTTGACGTCTGTTTCTCTTGCACATCATATGCTCCATTCTATGGATGCTCCTTACTAAGGCTCTCTAGTTTTCAAATACCAGCTCTTGATTGCGGAGGGTAGTCATCTGATTGCGCAAATTTGCATCCATGAAAGCCAACTCCAATTCTTTCATGTATAATTTGTCATAATCCCTGGCAGGTTGCTCCACATTCGGATCATTACTAGCTTCCGACATCTCTTCCAAGATTTTCCTTGTGCTGTCTCTGATTTTCCTTCTCTGCTCGTTTTCTCTTCAGGCTATCTCAACCCTTTTCTCTATCATCCTTTGTGTCTTCATAACCATTCAATCTGCAATATCTCTCTATACACTCATTAGCGATGGTCTTTTTCGGTAATACATCCATGTCAATGCTTGTCATGTTCATTTGGTTCATCCTACAAAAGGTCGTAATCATCAAAGGGAAAGGAAGTCCATCGTTCTTTTTGGTGGTGATGGCACTCCTAATGGATTCATAAATGGTTTTTCCAACATCAAAGTACCTTAATCCTATGGAGATGTGGTAAAGCAGGGGGCTTTGTAATTCACTATTTTGAAGTATTGCAAGCTCGTCTGTCAACTGGCGTTAATGAAATAACATCAAGCTTTATTGGTATTTCTAAAATATTTTGTGGTTATGTGCTTGGAATACCCCTTCATGTCAAAAATAAATTCATCTCCATGAATTGCTTCTAAACCTCCCCTTATTATCTTTGTGGGGAAATTATACTTAATTTCATACTCGGGTTTGGGGTACTCGTCATTTTATTTTTTAGTGAAAACCGGTAATCTAAAATATTGGTTTATTCGTGCAGAGAAACAGTCTACTGTCATCCCTCTAACTCGGGACTCGGTCTTACTTTCACTTCTATATGCATTGGCATAAAATTCTCTCACTAAAGCTTTACAACTCCGTTCACTAGGGACATCCTCTAGGCCTAGGTGGTTGTAATCTCTAGTAAGTAAACCCCTAATTTCTTGTCTCTATGATGTCCAGGATCCTAAGCTTATACTTCAATTCGTTCTTCACATTAAATCCCCTATCCGGAATCAACTTCCTATCTTTAGTTATATTATTCCTAAATTTTTCGTAGGCCTTCTCATTGACAAAATTTTCTTTCCTCAATTCATAGTTTTTCTCCTCCATCGATATCTCTTGTTCAACTTCCTTTTCGTCTTCGTCATCCATATAATCATCTTCGGTATTGTAACTAAATGAAAAAGGTGGAGTAGGTTCTCTTTGTGGTCTAATCTTAGGTGTGTTGAAAGATATTGATATGGGTTGGATTTGAGAAATTTTGGATTTTGTTTTTGAATTTTCTACTAATTCTCCCTTCCCCTTCTCTACTCATTAACTTCTACCTTTACCACTTTCAGCCATTTGGAATATTGTGGGTAAAAGAATGAACCTATAAAATCATTTGGGACCAAATTTGTTGGAAAAGTATTCCATAAAGTTCAACTTATCTATCGAGAATAAGAAATCATCGAGAAAAGAATTTTGAAATTGAGAGTTTGAATTCTTATGAAAGTTCTTGATAAAATAGTATTGGGAAAACAAACTTTATATGTAATTCAAATTAATCAATAAATATTTACAAAACCCCCCAAACTCATTTGAAACTTGGTCTCAAATTAGTTTGCTTATAAAACTCAATCTACTCGCCATATATGAAAAATAGTTTAAAAATTCGATAGTGATAAACGAATCATCATATCACTCCCATACTATTAGTATAATTGAAATCGTTCGATATCAAAACCATATTAAAATTAAGAGTTTTTGAAATTGATTTCTTATCCTAACAATAAATCCAAAATCGATTAAAAACCAAAAATTTAATCTATAAGAGGTTAAGGTTTTAGTTGATTACCTTCTTGAAAGTGATTCTTTCAAGTATTGAACTCAAGATCGTTTCTCTAGAACTTTCCTAAGCTCCTATTCAAACTCTCTAGCTCAAGCCTTAGGTGGCTCTACACTTTCAAAACTCATACATTTTTGGTTGAATGTGTGAAGATTGAGGTGAGAATCACTTAAATACACTAAAATTAAGCTTTGGAAGGTTGAATCTAGGCGAAAATTAGTCTCTTGATCGAAAGGGTGCAATAGTTTGTGAGTGTGAAGGGTTTAAATGTGGCAATTTGAGGTTTCTATTTTTAAAAACTCGAATTCGTTCTCAGCAAATCAAGGTTTAAGTGGATTCCTTGAGGAATCATTAACGAAATCGCTAGAAATGAGCCTCAATGACTCAGCGATTTGCCCAGCGATTTCTAGTTGTAGACTTGATTCAGTGAGAAATCGCTAACACAAGTTTGCACTGAAAATTTTGCATACTGCTGCTAATTTTCTCAGCAATTTCCAATACAAACTGGAATTACTGGGAAATTGCTAGCTTCATTTTTATTATATATAAAGATCAATGGTTATTAGTCAACTTTATCTTTATATATAAGATTGATAGATCAACCCATGCAATTCATTTCATTTTTATAACTTAGAAGCTAAATAAGTTGAAGAAGAAGAAATCAGGGGAATTGATGAGGGTTTTCGCTGAGAAATTCAGGGAGATCAAGGAGAGTTGGAGCTCAATTCTAAGTGTCATAAACCCTAGTTATACATCTCTCTATTTCAAGTTGAAACCAGTTCTGGTTTTTTACCATTTTCAGAGGGTAGATGGTTAAGTCTTTACAACTGGTTTATATATTTGGATTCCTCATTTTAAGCTGATAATTCGACTATTAAGAAGTTCTTAATTTGGTTAAGAAATCAAAAAGATATGAATTTTTAAAGTTGTAAGGCCAAATTTTAAATTCTGCATGTTGTAATATGAACCAGCCTATGTAATTTGGTCATAACTTCCTCATTTTAAATCAAAATGGACCCGATCAGGTTGCATTTGAAAGCTAACATAAAGAGGAACAACTTTGTCCGACTGAAAATTTTGTAATTTGAAAGTTTTCATGTCTAAAAGTGCTTTACAAATGGGTGATTGAATATATTACAAGATTTTTGAAACTAAAATTTTAAAAAGCATAGCTCCCTAATTACTTATCCAAATAAGCTAATCTTTTAATATGTTGTTATTTCGTATGTTAGCTATTTTATGACCAAAAATCACAAATTTTGAAATTATAAATTGGGATAAATAAATTTTCTAAGTCTGCTGGTCGGATTAGCTTCCAATTTGAGCTGTTTTAGGAAGAATTATGGTATTAAATCGACATTTCGCAAACCAAAATTTTTCAAAAAGCTAAGATAGAGACAAAAAACTTTATGCTGAGGGAAGATTTTGAGATTTAGACAATTTCATACCTCAAATTGCACTGCAATACATGACTAAAATTTCAATGTTGTTTAGTCTTAAGGGGTTGTTTTGGGTTAACATTCGTAAACTCATTTGACCTGACTTATACTCAATTTATCTTGATTAATTTGATGTCAGGAACCTATGGAAGAGTCTCAATGGTTCGAATACGAGATTTGGAGTATAGGGAGGTCGATAAAGCTAAGACTTTACATTACTTGATGTGATTATACCCGTTGATTGTTTTATTTGCATTTCATATCCACTTTATGCTTGTTTGTTGTAGTCTATATTGACTATGTCTAGCGTTGTACTCTCATATCATGAACTTATTTGACACTCCTCATTTGTTGAGCTTGACTTTCATGATATTATGATGAATTGAATTCCTTTGAATCTATCCATGTGCTTTATGTCATTTATTGATGTTTCATAGTGAATATAGTGTAAATAGCATGTTATTAGAAATTGTGAATGGACTTGTACTCTTTAAAAATTATGCTTTGTAGCATAGCCAAATCTTAGAATCCTTAACGAATCAATTTCTTGGAATTATAAAGTAGTTATAGAATCTAGAGTTCATTGCACAATGTTAGAATTGATCGGCATATGGGGTTAGAGTCTTTAGGGATGTCGGCACTCGCCACTATAACGCGACACACACGGGTTAGAGTCCCTGGGGTTATCGATACACCAAGGTTATAGTCCCAGGTGACACTGGGGTTAGAATCCCTAGTGATATTAGACAGTGCAATGTCACACACGTCCTTTAGTGGCCTTAAAGGCTTCAATGTCGCATGTCGTGGCTGACTAAATCTTGATCATAACTATTTAGCCTCGTGTCAGTTTCACTTGCTTAACCGTGGTATTTTTTAGCATATCTATGGTACTAATCATTCTTTATTGAACTTATGCTTTTAAATACCATTTAGTCTTTTGGAAATGTAAATGAATATGTCAACAAGGATTACTGTTACTTTTTGTACTCATCGTCCTTTTTATGACAGTGGGTGCAGATTCGTCAACAAACAGGCCCGTCAAAGTAGAAGATCGACGGCTACCTCTGAGCTAGCGGCGTACTTTTGTATCGATATTTTGTAGGTTTTAATATTTTGTGTATTATACAGTTACGTTTTTTGCTAAATTTTTAGGTTGTAGATTGGGTCGAGCGTTTAGTTCCCCGACTTATGATAACCATCACACTCTTTATATTCGACATTATATTATATTTATGCATGTGATCATTGTTTCCTGGTTCTCACACTTAAAATTTATTTATATTGCTTCTGCATAATTTGTTAAGACTTCCGCTAAACTTTATAAACTCTTAAAACTTTTTAATTACTCTGAAATCTAGTAATATTTTGACATGTGTATTATTTTTCCTGAATGCGTATATCGAGGAGTATAAGATGGAAAGGCTGACTAATACGTAGTTAGTCCTACCTGGCTAGGCCTTGGACTTAATTACGAGATTAGGTCGGGCGGTGCCCAAGATTAGGGAAGGGGCCATCACATAACCACATCTATCGATTTTACTGAATATACATTAAGTAGAGCAACTTTTTAGGATGCAAGTACATCCAATTCTAATCGAGTGTGAAGGAAAAATGAATCGGCATGTGGTTTGCTCTAGAACTCGTATCACATATAGCTTTAAAGTACCACGTCCATTTGACATTTATGTTTATGTATATATCTCCAGGATCATCAAGCTTGACAATTATTGGATTTTTCTTATTTTTTGTAGGTTTGAATGCCTTCATGTTATTATTCTCAACATTGTTTGATTGCTTAACCCTCCATTCTTGGGTTATTGTTTGTTGATTAGAAGTATATTCATCTTGCTTGTTCGTAGTCTTAGCATTTGCATCTTCCATTATTACTGCATTAATGGCATATGTTTCAGCTTCATGATGATTTACTTCTAAAGATTCATTATCATTAGTTTTTTCATTATCAAATTCATTAATGTTTCCATAAATATCTTCATCATTAAAACAACAACAACAACAACAACATAGCCTCGGTCCCAAATTAACTGGGGTCGGCTACATGGATCAAATTTTTTCATTGTGCTCGATTAAGTGCAATTGATGGTGAGCTTTTCAAACCATTCAAATTCATCTTAATTAATGCATCCCATGTTAACTTTGGTATGCCCCTACCTCGTCGAATTCCTACAATTTCTATTGAGTCAAGTTTTCTAGTTGGGGCATTTGTAGGTGACCAAACCACCGCAACCGCCGCCCTTCCCTAATCTTTGTATCAATTGGTGCTACTCCTACTTGTCTTTGAATTTTTATATTTCTTATTCTATCTTTACGAGTCTTACCACACATCCTTCATCATTAAAACGAAAAGTAAAAATTTTATTTTCAAACTCCATAGACATTGTTCCTTCAGAGATATCTAGCTTCGTTTTGGCTATTTTAAGGCATGGTCTTCCTAAAAGTATAGATGGGGACTTAGCTGATATTGAGTCTCTCATTTCCATGACGTAGAAGTCGAAGGGAAATATTAAGTCATTTACTTTGACTAAAACATCTTTTATTAAACCATAGGATTTAATACCGGTATTATCCGCTAAAGTAAGGTTAATAGGTGTATTAGTCAATGAACCTATTTTCATTGACTTATATAACTTGAGTGACATAACGTTTATTGATGCTCCAAGATCACACATAGCAAAATCAATTAAAGAAGTTCCTATTGTGATAGGAATTCTAAACTTCCCTCGGTCGAAACATTTCTCATGTATTTTCTTTTTAAATAAAGCAGACACTTTTTGTCCTAAGTTTTCCTTAAATTCTTCAAAAAACTCGTCTTTTGATTCAGAGAATTATTTCAAAACTTCATTATAATTAGAAAATTGCATAATTGATTCTATTAATAGTTTGTTGATTTTTATTTTCCTAAATGATTCAAGAATGTCTTCATTGATTTCTTCCTTCCTAACATTAGCTAATCGTTGTGGAATGTAAGAATACGAACACATATCTTCATTCAAATTATCAGAAATCTTATCATTTTTATCCATATCAATTAATTCAGATTTTTATAAAGATTTTTCATATGCTTCAACTCTGGCTAAATACCATGGTTACAACCTTCCAAGAAAAGGTGTACGTTTTAATTGTTCAGCCATTCATTTTTAGTAGGGATGACATTAACCATCATTTCTTCTTCTTCTTCTTCTTCTTCTTCTTCTTCTTCTTCTTCTTCTTTTTTAATAGTCTTGTGAACTTCTTTTTATTGCTTTTTTAGGTATCTTACCAAATATAGTTGTCTTTTTTATCATTGAATATGACATTAATTTGTGCTTGATTAGTAAGAGTAACATTGGCTTGAGTAAGAGCTTTAGCATGACTATTTTGTTGAGTACTTAACCTATTTATTTGTAAATTCATTTGACTTAACTGATTTTCAGTTCATTAATGGTAGTATTAGTCTTAATTTGATTTTAAGAAATCAGTGTAAAGTTTTCATGATTTTGACTCATAAAGTTATGCAGTATTTACTTGAAATTTAGATTCATAGGTGAGTATTTTGTTGAGGTTGTTGATTAGGTGCAAGTTGTATTTGAGCTTTTGATCTATAAGTGTTACAATTCTGGTTTTGAGGACCATAACTAAGATTTGAATTCTGTCTTCCATGATAATAAGTATTATTACTGTATTGATATCTTAGGGGACCATCAAAGAAGAAAAATGTTTAGAGAAAAACTACTAAAGGAAAATATTTGGAATTTTGATTTAGATGCTAATACAATGTGGCTAGAATGAGTAGTTACATAAGGAGAGTAAGATCAAACGTATTACGTATATCTAAAGGCTTTGGACTATCAAAGTAGGAAACATGGTGGTGGAACGAGGATGTCCAATGAGCAATTAAGACTAAAAGAGAGATGTATAGGAAAATACATAACTGTCAAGATGAAGAGGCATACAATCAATATAGAGAAGCTAGAAAACAAGTTAAAAAAGTAGTTAGTCAAGGTAAAACAAATTTCATGGAAGATCTATATACAAAGTTAGGTAATAGAGATGGAGAAAAAAAAAAATATATATATATATATATGCTAGCCAAATTAAGAGATAAAAAACAAAAGATCTAAGTCATGTAAGATGTATTAAGGGCGAAAATCAAAATGTTTTAACGCGCGAGGATGATATTAAGGAGAGATGAAAAAAACAATTACTTTGATAATTTATTTAATGATGGCCAAGTTGATATTATAGTAGATGAAAACCCACACCAAGAAAGAAATGTAAACGATACACGCAATATTAGAATTTTATAAGTTAAAGAAGCACTGAAAATTATGGTAATAGGGAAAGCATGTGGCCCAGATGAAATACCCATAGGGGTTTGAAAATGCTTAAGAGAAATTGGATTGATTTGGTTAACAAAACTTTTCAACAAAATTCTAAAATCAAAACAGATGTCAATGGATTGGAGGAGAAGCACGTTTGTGCCAATCTTCAAAAACAAATGAGACATTCAAAGTTGCTCAAACTATCGAGGAATTAAACTTATGAGTTACACTATGAAACTTTGAGAGAGGATAATTGACAATAGGCTAAGGAGAGAAACAACAATATCAGAGAACCAATTTGGCTTCATGCTTGTACGATCAACTATGGAGGTGATTTTCCTTGTAAGAAGATTGTTTAAAAAATATAGAGAAAAGAAAAAAGATCTTCATATAGTATTTGTAGATTTAGAAAAAGCATATGATAAGGTTCTTATAGGTATTCTTTGGTGGGTTCTAGAAATAAAATGAATGCATACCAGATAGATAGACACTATTAAGGATATGTATGATGGAGTAGTAACGAGTATAAAAACCTTTGGAGGAGCTACAAAAACATTTCCCATTACAATAAGACTACATCAAAGATTTGTTTTAAGCTCATATCTATTTACTTTAGTTATGGATGAACTAACTAGACATATTCGAGATGATATATTATGGTGTATGCTATTTGTAGATGATATTGTCGTAGTGGATGAAACAAAAGATGGAGTGAATAGGAAATTAGAACTCTGGAGCAATACATTAAGATTTAAAGGTCATAAGTTGAGTAAGACAAAAATCAAATACATGCACTTTGAGTTTAGAAATACTAGACATCGAGATAATGGAGTGGTAAAATTAGGGGAAGTAGAAGTTCCTAAAGTGAACCACTTTAGATACCTAGGATCAATCATACAAAATGATGGTAATATTGAGAATGATGTTACACATAGAATTCAAGCTGGATGGAAGAAATGGCAGAGCGCAACAGGGGTGATTTGTGATCGAAATGTTCATACTAAGTTAAAAGAAAATTTTATAGGACCACAATTAGGCCAGCTATGATCAATGGAAGTGAATGTTGGGCGGTAAAGCAACAACAATTACATAAAATGAACGTAGCAGAAATGAGGATGTTTAAGCGAATGTGTGGTAAAACTCGTAAAAATAGAATAAGAAATATAGAAATTCAAAGACAAGTAAGAATACCACCAACTGATACAAAGATTATGGAAAAGCAGTTGCAGTGGTTTAGTCACCTGCAAAGACGACCTACAAATGCCCCACTAGAAAACTTAACTCAAAAGAAACTGTAGAAATTCGACGAGGTAGGGGTAGACCAAAGTTAACATGAGATGCATTAATTAGGATGGATTTGAATGGTCTAATAAGCTCACCATTAATTGCACTTAATCGAGCACAATGAAAAAGTTTGATCTATGCAGTCGACCCTAATTAATTTGGGACTGAGGCTATGTTGTTGTTGTTGTTGTTGTTGATGATGTATATCTTGGGGGACTAGAAAGTTGATTCATCATTCCATTAACTTCTTCAGTATTTTCTTCATGTAGATTAGGACACGCATTCGTATGATGTGTAACCTCATTACATAATCTGCAAGCCTTAACTTGATTAGATCTAACATTAACTAACAGCTTAAACATCTTAGATAATTCATCAATTTTACCATCGGTTGCATTATTTTCTTATTATCCACTTCATAAAGTTTCTTTCTTGAGGATTCAATCGTTTCACCATATTGCTTAGATTTTTTGTCATTTTATTAATTGTTTATTTTGCTAAAGTTGGTGTTGTTTCAAAAAAATATCCACCACATATTATGTCAAGTAATCTTTGTTCAAAGTGATTGAGTCCTTCATAAAAATATTCTAATAAAACTTCTTGAGTATATCCATGCTGTGGACAATAAGAAATTAATCTTTGAAATCTATCCCAAAATTCATTAAAGTTTTCATCGTCTTTCATCTTAGCAACTGTTATTTGCTTTCTATAGGAACTAATTTTTCTAGCATGCATATAGTCATCTAGGAAAGCTTCTAACACTTTAGTCTATGTAGTTATCGAATCTTGTGAAAATAGAATAACTAGTCTTGTACTTGATCTTTCAATGTAAAAGGAAAAGTCTTAAGTTTGACTTGTTCTAAAGTTCCTTCTTTCGGTTTCATTCCATTAACTTTATGTTGATACTCCCTAATGAATTTTTGTGGGCCTTCATTATCTTTACTGTAAAAGTTAGATAAGGCACTAATAAATTCCGATCTAAGTTCAAATTCAGGAAATCCATCGAGGTATACTATACATATAGGCTCATATGCTGTAAGATTTTGATTTGCTTGTCTAAAAGTGAGTTTTCTATTATTATTGATAAATATATTATCATCATTATTATTATTAATGACATTATTATTAATATCACTATTATCTTCTTCCATCATATTAGCTAAATTCTCCTTATGTTGTTGTTGTTGTCTTAAACTCTGATTAGAAGTTCTATCAATTTCAGGATCAAACAGTTGTAAAGATCCTATTGATTTAACACAACGAAGTGTGTAGATCATACAACGTCTATAATCTTTTAAAAATTATCTAAAAATCCTTGGCAACGGCGCCAAAAATTAGCACGCGTCGAGCGCGCACAATAATTTCTCGTATCTTACTATTAACTTGTAGTAGTGGTAAATAAGATATCGTCACCACATGGATTTTTGAAATCTCAAAAGAAAGTGATTTTTTCTTGTTTTTTTTAATTTAATTAATCTAGCTAAATGGTAATTAAATTATTAAATAACTAATAATTATGATTACTAACTTAAATAACCAAACTAATTAAATTAATCTAAACAATTTTAATTTCAAACTAAATTAAACAATATTCAAATTCAATTCAATATAAATAAACAAACATCTACACAAACCTCCACTAAACAATATAATAAATTTTGATTACTTTCAAACAATAGAACGCAGTTTCACTTCATACTATAGTTATAATCATAAAATATATGTAATGTTGAAATCATTAAACACCACTTCATAATAGGTCGATAGCCTTTAGCCAGCCACCGATTTTCCTTAATTGAATAGAAATGCCATATTCTTATCATTATAAATCTACCCATTGGATAAAACACAACACCATAGAAATATGATAACATTAAGTTCAATGAAAATCATACTTAATCTAAGCCAATATTACTGAAGTCACATAATAAACAAATTAGAACACAATCACCTAGATCATCCACTCGGGAAATGCCCTATAAATTAATCCTAGTTACTACTTCTATAACTGTTGTCAATAACTATAGACATACATTCAGAATCTTAATACCACATAACACATTTGCAACTATGCACGTAATACTAATCTTCTTTAGTTGTAATACGCAAAAACAACTTGTTAATTCCGTGATTGACGTGTATGAATAGATTTAAAGCATTAAGCACATGATTCCTTAAATATAACTATCTAGCAATCCAAAACATATTACATTGCCTAGGGTTTATTTAGATTGATAGACTACCCACTCATATTGTAAATAAACAATGCATAAATGTAATTAAAATACATAATGAATGAATAAATATCTTAATATAAATCAAAGCTCCAAAGTATCTTCAAACATAGACAATAAAAGTAATATAGAGCAAATAGAAAGCAAAAAGAAAGAAGTAGGAGAGTTATTTTGAAGCACTATGATCTTTTTTTATAGTTTCCCTACGTATACATATCTTAGATAAAATCAAATTCTTCATACTAATCTAAAAAACCTGTAACCGACCTCAACAATTTCTCGGCGATTCCTAACTTATACAGAAATCGCTGAGAAAATAACCGAGTTTAGTTCTCTATGCTCCACTTATTCAGCTGGGGATTTGTAGTTTATTCTCCAATTCGATGTGGATTTGTTGGCCTTCTTCTTCTGCCGATTTAGATAGCGATTCCTAGTGTTATTTTAAATCGCTGGCTAATTGCTGGTTTTTTTAGTTGATTGTTATGCTTTTCTTTCTCTTCTTTTTCATTTCTTTATTTTCCTATTTAAAACTTGAAACCACAAAAACAAGAAAATATCTAGTGTAATATCATCATTTATGCTTAAAATTAACCTAAATTACAGTATAAAATGTGTCTAATTATTGACTTGTCAGTTTCAAAATTCGTTTGACTGTTGCCAAGATGTAGCTTCAGAGTGGAATGCGTAGACTCAACCATCTGCATCGTAGTTTCTCCAAAGTGCATAATTCTATATCTCCATGTTGGTACAAATTTTACCTTGTAGTACTTGACCCATGTGTTATCCAAGTAATCAATAAAACCTTTATAGTTTCGAACTCAGATCGTAAGTCATTCATCCTAAGTTCAAATGATGCCTCTGACATAGCATATAAGAAGGCCATCCACCTATTCATGAAATGTGTGAAGCCTTCGTTATTGGCAAACATCTTCTTAGTCTTGGTCAACACTACTTTGTTGATGTGCCACGAGCAAAGAAGGTGAGACGGTGTTGGAAATACTTCTTCGATTGCACTAATCGGGCATAACTTTTGATCTGTAACAATCACGTCAGGTTTAGGCCTCCCATCTAATATAGACTTCAAGTTCTCAAGTGCTCAGACGTAATTGGCGTTAGTCTCCGATGATAGGTAAATAAATCTAACTGAGAATGTCAAATGTGTCGAAGTGATCCTAACTATCTCCAACAATAGCATTCGACACCAATTAGTTTTGTATCTGCAATCTATTAGAACAACCGACGGGAAACACCGTAACAACTTGATTGAATCAGGATGTGCCTAAAATTAGTCAGTCGCGACATTCGTTTTGGGATGCTTCCTATGCCACGACATCCACTTATTCTTCTCCAGTATGTGCAATAGTTGTTGCATTTAATTCCTCCCACCCGCATCATCAATTCGATGTTTTGTCGTGCATTGTATATTGTCTGCATAGTCAAAACATTATTTTCATCCATTGGCTTCAATGTGTTAAGGATATCTCGTGGCTACACATTCCCCTTAGTCATCTACACCATAACCACATGCTCACCTAGATCCAATCTTCCTATAAATGAGTGGTCATCCAAGTTGTTGGCAAGGTCGTGATTGTGCCTCTCACATACCGCATTGACGTGACACAAGGAATCGCATTTTCCTTGATGTTAATAAGGAAAGGGTACTCAAATTTCTTAGTACTAGTTTGACTCATATTTTCCAGACCTCTCACATCCAAGTTTTACACTTCCCCTGCACTTAACCCCTCCGGCATCAGAGTGCTTCGTACGTAACACAAACTTCTTTTCACGACCGATCATTTGGAACCATGAAATAGCGGCCTCTCCAGATTGGAATGACCTACAAGGAGTGAAAGCATCCTTGTAGTCTGGAAAAGACGTGGACACTGGCATTACCTGCAAGAAAAACATTGAACCATAAGAACTCATTACCAAAACACTACAAATTCATCGAAAAATGCAAAAACACATAGTCTTGGTAGCACAGGTCCAAGACTTACAAAGCAGTGTCGATACAACACAGCCGACACTGCTTGAAGAATCCTAGAATCCTATGACTGAGACATGTGCATTAGTGTCGGCCACCATATACCGAGGCCCTGCGTGGCTGACACAATCGTGTCCGTGTACACAGCTGTAAAAAAATGAAAAAAAAAAAAACACAAAAAACATCAACAAATACCTCTTCTTGTACTTATTCCTGCACCATTGTGTTATCTTCATCCATTTCACGTTAAAAGCAACTTTGAAATGGTCGGATCTACCAAACCCTACAATGAAAAACAAAATCATCAAAGTCACTATTTGTCACACCAAAACATCTTTTTCGAACCTTAATATGGTTGGAATTGATTGTTACCTCATCACCAGCTGATGTGAAAGCGAAAGAATCGATACACGTCCGCCGATGAAACACTTAGGTTTCGAATGGAAATGAGAGAGGACGGAGGTGGGGTGCCCCAAAATTGGTTCCAATGTGTATAGTGGTAGTGTGGATTGTTTATTTGAATGAGTAATTTTGTCATTTCCATCGAGGTTCAATTTGGAGGAGAAAAAAACTAAAAAATTTGTGTGCCCTCAGGAAATAGTGAGGTGCCCATAGCGTGTTTTAATTTTAAAAACCTCCTTACGAGTCCGAGCTCGTGAGTCCCAATAAATTTATTGTAATTTGTAAAAGTATTTGACGTTTCTGAACATATTGTTGAAGAAAATCGTTATTTGTAAAAGTATTTGACGTTTCTGAACATATTGTTGAAGAAAATCGTTGTTTCCATCATCATGGAGTTTGGAGAGGTGGAGAGGTGGACGTGATGGATTTTATTGAAAAGAAATGTGGAATTAAAGATGAATGGACCAAGAGGAAACAGGGGGCCAAGATTCTAGGTGTTTTGAGAGGGGGACAAGCAGACAAAATATGTCATTTCCATTGCAATCTTTAACTAATTAATTCAACGTTACAAATAATTAATACCATCAGATCAGAATTAATTAATACACCGACATCACCGCAGCAAATGGGACGTTTAATTATTCATTGTTATTCTAATAATCTTCCCTTCATCAAGAATAACAAAGATAAGGAAAAATCAACCAAAGTTTTTAATTAATTAATGGATTAACTTTCACATATATAGACTATAAAAACTCATTTTTTTAATACACCATCATCATATATAGTTCCCTGGTTGAAAGTTTTGTTTGTGATTGTGGTTTAGCATTTTGAAAAAAAAAAAAAAAAATAGTTTTATTGATGTTTGTGTATTATAATGTGTTTCGAATGTTTGTTGAGAACGATCCATAATTGTCACACTGTTTTAGTATTACATTCTCATTCACAATCAAATTCATATTAGATATATGTTCTTTTGAACAAATAAAATTAACGAATTTATGTATTTTTATTAGAGCAATCGATTTTATGTTTGGTCTAGTTGTTTGGAGCCATTTATTGATGATTAATAAAATTCATATTTTACTTTAAAAAATAAAAAAAAACTAACGGGACAATTGAAATTTGCCCAATTCTAAGTTGCCCCATTGCAGCTGTATCTATATTAGATGTCTTACCAAAACTTTAACCCATGCATCATATATGTATATACATGAATTAGAATTGAAAGGGTTGTAATAAATTAAGTACTAAAATATTAAATGCGCCTTTTATACAAAAAAAAAAAAAAGTAATGCTCAATGCCTAAAAGAAATTAAGATATTCATTTAAAACAACAACAACAACAACAATAATTGAAGTCGACTATATAGATCAAACTTTTCAATTACATGGATATCAAACTCTTTCATTGCAATTCAATATAATAAATTATTCTTTTATACATCAATTTCAAATGCAAGTCTTCAATTTTTTGGTCCGTGCATGGCATGCATGATGCAACTGGATTTTTTTTAAAGTCATCTTTATAATTTCCTAGGTGGAAGAGAGATTAATTAATTAATCATGACTTATAAGGTTGTCTTGGTAAGTTGGAATATATATAGGAGTATACAATTACAATTGGAGCATCAAGCAGAATTGGTGCGCCAGAGAGGAAGGCAGTGGGCCCAATATTCTCGCTGCTTTGATGGGCAGACAAGCAGACAATCCCTTCCTCAACTCTCACTTTCTTTTCCCATTTTATTGAAGGAATAACCAACACTTATTTTTCCTTGGCTTACTTAAAATATATGTATAACTTAACAGTAAATCCATAGCTTCAAAATAAAAAGTTAAGAAATCAGTTAAACCAAATTAGCATGGTCGAACTTCAATGGACTTTCTATTTTTAAAATTATTCCACACATGATCATTGACTTTAATTATAAGTATATATATAAGCTTACAACAACCATAAGATACCACTTTATATGTTGATAGCTAGCTAACTACTTGATAAGATTGATTAGCGAGGATTATGATGTCTTAGATTTCATATCATACTTAACTAAGACCGAGGAGACACAAATAATTAAGACAAGTATTAGCTGGATAACTTAGATAGTTAGATAATAAGAAGTTGAGGTACTCTTGTACACATGCAAATCATATATAGTTAATATTTGACACTAGTTATAATTGGATTACTAACTTACTTTTTGATGCACACATTATTTGTTACACGTTTGATAAAGTTTTTATTAGATCCACATTGGGTTGTGTTTGTTCACGTACATTTCGATGCACGATAAAAGATTTGATTTCAACATTGCCAAATCTCAAATAAATATTTAATTATACCAAGTAGAATCAAAGAATTTGATCTATATGTAGCCACATCTGATTTGGGAATAAGACTTTAATTATCTGTTGTAATTGTAGTTTTATAAGACTTTTCTTAAAAAATATTGATTTAGCTAAGTTATACATATATAGATATAATTAAATGTATAAGTTACGTTTTTTTGGTGATAATTAACAATATTTTTGTTCAATAATTAAATGAAAATAATTATGGTAATCTACCAAAAAAAAAAGATAAGGGAGACAAAATTCACCCTCAAATTCACTTCTTTATTCTTTTTTTTTTTAAGAAAACTTATTTATTCTTTTGAGTCGCCTCTTTTTGCTTTGAGAAATGCTACATTAATTAACCCAATTTTCAACCCATCATATCTATATACTATGCTGATTTCTTACCTCTCTTACATCAATAAATTTGGAATCATTTGTACTACTTTTTAGTTATTATTATAGCATTTTTCAAAGTTCAAATAAAAAGTAGAACAAAGGATTCCAAATTTACTGAAGCAAGCTAGGTAAAAAATCAGCATATAGAGTGGGTTAGTAATTGGGTTAATGTAACATTAGTTTCTCTTTTTCTTTTGTTTTTTTTCTGTTTCTTTATTCTTTTTTTGAGTAAGAGTACATAGTTTTTTTTTTTTTTCTATATATTAATTGAATCGTGGATTCTTCACGCCATATATATGAAAGATTAATTTATGGGAGTCAATTAGGTCTTGGATTTCAAAAGATCAAGATGAATCAGGAGACAAGCACATCTCAACTAGATTATATACAATTTATAAGTTAATTAGCTAGCTTATTGATCATGACAAGTTCCTAGAACTAATTAATGAGATACTATATCAATACTAATAGTTAAATTTATTTCGCCTAAGATTATAAGTACGTCTTTACATACCTAACCTAATGTTAGTGTTGTTCTATTACTCAATCGAAATATCAATATCATGCATGATATCTGACGAGAAAGCAACGCTAGACCCAACTGGTCGACACAAGCAATGCAACAATAATGCCATCCATGCATGGATATTGTACAAACTTTTCATGTATAATTTAAACAGAGATCATGTATATGTATAATTATCACTGCAAGTATGTAGTGGCATCCAATGTTCTCAGTTGTATATATGTTTTACTACTGGGCGTTCATGTCTGGTGGTAATTGGACCGGTTCCAGTCCAACATCACAATCAGAAAAAGATGTATGTGCAGCCTTACTATATACTAATTAATATATTGAACAATAAATCTACTAAAATAAGGCCTACTATGAGTCGGGACTCACAGGGGTATTTTTAAAATTTTCACAAATATTTAAGGGGTATCAAAGGAATTTTATAATTGATTGTGTTTGCTCATTAATTACTTGATGATGACTTTTAAATTAAAAAACTTTTGAGTCCCGACTCATGAGTCCAACTATCACTACCCATCAAATAATCCAAGTCCATATATATTTTAAAGAACACAATCATTTGGTCTGCCAATGCAAATAAATTAATAATCTCTTAACTTTCCAAACGCAACATGCATGCATTGAACTTGAATGTCTGATTTAACACAATTATTATAACATATTGAACTCGAATGTCTAATTAATCTAACTACACACTCAATCTTGGTATTGAATCATAGGTCCAAACTTTTCTTTTCCATCTATATAGGCTAGCTTTATTAATCTCACTAAAGTTAGTCAAGCTCCACTATGCACAAGATTTCAATATAATAGTACTAACCTTACAAACAAACAGTTGGCCCGAATCACAAATTAGGGACTCACTTCCTTTTAACCGAGATTTCTAAAAAAAAAAAAAAAAAAAAAAAAAATTTAATCTAGCACACCAAATTAAGTTGGGAGGATCGCCGACCTATGTAAAGCCCCATCAAACTAAGTATGGAGGATCACCGATGGCCCCATCATGCCCGAGTATAGATTAGTTGATATAGTTAGTGTCAAATACCATGGGAACCCAAAAACATAAAGATACCTCATTTCTTCTTTTGTTTCGTTTTTGTCTCCAAATAATTGAATATGCCACGTTCATGGACCAGCAAGGCCAACAGCCCAATACGGCTCACAATCACTGATTGAAGTTGCACAGGGTACGCGCCTTTGCAATCATGTACCAAAAAAAAAAAAAAAAGTGATATGTTATGTAACAAAATATACAAAATTTTCTGCAACATGATATCATCCTATGCCTGACATTGAAGGATAAAAATCTAATGACCACTCATTCAGAAGTAAAATTCGTCCATATCAGAAAAGTAGCTGCCTTCAGAGAACTCTATATACTCGTCTTCTGATATAAAGTCAATTTCAGAAACACCAGACGGATAATCCGCATCGAATGATCCAAAGTCGTCAAGTTCAGCAACAAATTCATAGTCATCGGTCGGGTCATTAGGAAGCTTTAGCTTTTTAATTCTATCCTTGCAATTCTTTTCCAAATCACCTCCCATATAAACACTGAAGCACTGACGAAGATCAAGCGATTCAAGATGAGGGCAACTGTCCAGAATGGCACGCAAACCATTATCAGTCATCTTGTTTCCGAAGAGATGGAGATGGCAAAGCTGTGGCATGTTCTTTGCGATTGCAAATGCCTCCTCATCGCAATCTAGAAGTGGGCTCCTAATACCTTGATGGTCCACTCGAAAGGATTTTAGATGCGGGCAGAAGCGACCGAAGGTTTCGAGTGCTGCTGTTGAGAATGAGCAGTGGCAGAGTTCCACTTCCTCTAACAACGGAAGTTGTTTGGTTACTGCCATTAATGCTTCGTCTGAAATGTGATAGCAATACGCCAGTCGAAGAAATCTCAGATTACTTGACCTGAAAAAGGCATGGAACGAATAATGCGTCAAAATGAAAATGAATCAACTATAGAATAATTCTGCAATTACAGCAGTGGATACACAACCAAAGATAACATGCTAGGAGCATGGTACCAGTAGGTACCAATATCCCACATCAGGATTCCCAGATCTTTCATTATTGCCCACTACAGTGCTTTACACAAAAAAATATTCACGGTGAACTCGGAAGGAGAGGAACACTGAGTGTTAAAACATTTCAACATACGAACTGTTCACAGTAAATCAACAGAGGGAAAAAAAATCCAACAAAAGGAAGAAGCTTTTAAAACTTGGAAGGAAAGAAAAGCAGAACATTAAAATATTGATGATTCTGTATCGATTGTAGCATTCGGAAATCTACAGGAGTTGGAGCAGAAACGATATCAAGACTCTTTGAAAAGAAGTTACAGAACAACTAGGCCAGAACATTTAGAATATATGATGTAGACTTGTTACCAGAAATACATCACCTCAACACTTAAAAAAATGGAGACTAAAAGAAAAATGCAAGAGTTCTCCTACATAGGGACTATAGGCCCAAAAAATATGAAGTCGAGAAAATAGAATGCTCATGGAATCAAATTGTGCGTGCATGCAGACAATAAACATTGATTTGCATAAGTGTGAGGTGGTATGACTGTATGAGATGTGAGCCTCAAGTTTTTCTTACATATATTGAGAAATAAGACAAAATAATGAAATACTTTACTATCAATATTAGATGAAGAAATGTCTGGAAAAAGTCAAACAAATAATGTCTTTTATAGATGCCTTGAGAACTTGAATGATTTGTCTTAATCAAGGTATTCGACGCTTGCAAATAGTGAATTGAGCGTAAAGGCAAATTCTGATAAATATATCAAATGCATAGAAAATGTGAACAATGATAGTAAAAAATAACAGCATAGATATCTTCATTCATCAATAGAATCAACACATTAGTAGTGAATTCCCATTACCATAATAGAGATTGTGAATAAAACCAAATTTTAGGCTCGATAACTACAGTTACTTGTGAACCATATAAAATAAACATCCATCCCTTCTAGCTAAAGAAATATGTACAACTGAAACACATGGGCGACAAAACCTCACAAAAAAGAAACATCCAACAAGTATCAAAACCTAATACCAAGCATAACCAATAAGAAACTGATAAGAACCCAAACACTGACGATGAAACTCAATGAAGCAGTAACCGCTGTAGCGATTGAAGAAAAGAAGAAGACAAATCTCTCTATAAAATAGAATCAACAACAACGCACGATGCTGAGATATCCCCAAATCACTTAATTAGTGTCTCCGATTACAACCGAAATTCATGAATATTAGACTAACTCACAACCATTAATGCTTCTAACTCATGTAACTAACCCATTGGTGTTGCCAATATCAGAAACTACTAAAAGCTCAAATGTAAAAAGTTCAAAACAATTTCATCAATCATAATCTTCACCGATTGGAATACATAACTCTCCCTCACTATCATCAAACTCATCCAACTTTTCTCTTCTTCAGCCTCATCAATTTCCACTTCTTCCTCTTCATCATCATCTCTAAAACTCATTTCTGGCCACCTTTCTCTGCACTGGCCCTTCAATATCCAGATGCCACATTGCTGGCCTTTGTGTTGCCCAGGTAATACTACTAGGTGATTGTTATAACCCTCTAGTACTTTTCTCCGAACGTCGCCACTCGCCAGCAACCTTCAGAGACCTTGGATGCACTGTACCTCCATAATCAAAGCAGTCTTTCAAAATTATTGCAATTTTGTACTTCAAAAAGACCATATCATCCAAATATTCTTCTCCCAAATTGTTCCTTCTTTTTATCCGAATGAATTTTAACGGATTACGTATGGCATGGTCGATAACTAAAGAGGAAAAAACATAATTCTACTTGTATACTTCTACAAATAATAATATAAACTGCTTACTTGCTGATAATGGTCTCACCAATGCAACATCTACACGCACTCCAATTAAACAAGTCATAAGAAGGATATTATTATTCTGTTGTACATATCCCTCATCCCTCTAACTCCCAACAACTTGGAACACTCGACCACCCCATCAACTAAGTCTTCACTCTGGTTCTTTTCTTTTGAATGGAAGGTTTCATCCATGTAGCCAGCCCCAACTAATTTGGGATTAATGTTTTATTATTGTTGCTTACTTGAACATATGCCAAGAATGCCTCACATCCACATGATGCTCTCTCTCCCACTCCATCACACTCACACACACTAATCATAACCCCCTTCTCTTCATCCTTTGCTACTCCCCTCAACTAGAGGCACCTTAAACTGGACTGAATTTTTCTTACATAGGCATTAATATAGTATGATATAAGTTACAAAAAAGCAGCAAGAAAGAAGTTGAAGCACTCAGTAGGTCTAAATTGAGTTTCGATGGTGTACTTGCTATCAAGGAAGAAGAGAGGAAAAGAAAGAAAAAGAAAAGATTGGTGGCGAAAAGAGTGGGTAATACAAAGACAAACTATGTAAATAGTGATATGACAAACAGTTTGCCAGTCATGCACGCTTAGAGAGTATATCAAAACCATGCAAGTCCTCTATGCTTCAAAAAATATAAGCTCCCTTATAAAATTACCAAAATTGAAGCTTTGCCCCACTAGTCCACTCATTTGTTGGTCAAGGGCTTTGAAGGGGAGGAAAGAGAATGTGAGTTAAGAGAGAAAAGAGAGAGACAAAGAGAGGGAGATCGACGGTGGTGGAGTGAAATCGTTGAAGGCTTGGAGGATTATTCAAGATTTCCTGACGAGAAAGGAGAGTAGATCAAGCTTGAATGAGGCCATTCAAGCTAGGACTCAAGCTAAAAAAGACTCCATTGAAGCACTAGATGAGCTTCTTCCCCAAAACTCTTAAGTTCTTGTTTTAGCTTGTTGGGTAGCTATGTTTTGGGTCAAAAGGGTGTTATTGAGGTCAAGGAGAGTCAGAATCCCTTGGTTGGGATTTAAATTTGTGTCATTGACATGGTTTTAAAGTTGTGAAGCTTGATGTTGTTGAGGTGGTAATGAATGAGTACGAATTTGGTTCTTGAATGGAATGGCTTATAGTGGTACGTGCTGGGAGAGGGAGAAAAAAGGAGGGGATCGCCCCTGGTATTTTATTGATATGAAGAAGAGAAGAACAAGAGTACAACGATGGGGGAGGGAGAGACTCTCTCTGCTCCCGGATCGCCCTGAGAGTGTTCTCTCACCCAAACCGAATGGTCACCTGACTCAATTACTCAAAAGATGACTTAATACTGACTCAACCTACTATATATATACAGGACTGACTCGGTACTTGACTCACTGATTCACTGACTCACTGACTTTACTGACCACACCAGCATGACCCACGCCTACATCTGCTAACCACCTTTTACACACCCACTGTGTGCTTGCGTATTACTCAACAATATTGGGTCCCACCAGGGCTGTAACTAATCCCGTGGTCCGTGGTTTCCTTCTCTTATACAACACTCGCACAGGTGGTCGACCAAGAATGCTATCAATACTTCCCCCAAGGACAGCCACCTTGTCCTCAAAGTGGAAAGTCGAAAATGACTTCTTCATATGACGGACGAGTTCCCACGAAGCTTCCGAACAGGGAAGAGACAGCCATGTAACCAAGACTTCACCCCCGCCGAAGAAGAGCGATACGCCAAAATGGATTTCGGTTCCAACGGCGCTGTAAGAGATTCTTCAGGGAAGGGTGGTAAGGCAGGAGATGCTTGAACCGCGCCAACAGCCTTGCGCAACAGAGAGACGTGGAAAACGGGGTGAACTGTTGAGGAAGGCGATAACTCCAGTTTATACACCACTGGACCAATGCGGGCTAGAACTTTGAAAGGCCCAAAAAACAGCGGGCTAAGTTTTAAGTTGGAACGCCGAGCAACTGTGGATTGGCGATAGGGACGGAGCTTCAAATAGACTAAGTCGCCAACCTCGTGCACTACCTCACGATGCCCTTATCCGCTAGTTGTTTCATCCTATTTTGGGTTAATAACAGTTGGTGGCACAGCTCCTGAATGGATCGATCACGGGCATATAACGTCTCAGAGAGATCAGTTGGAGAAGAAGGCGCTGGAATTCCCGCGTTGAAGATGGGAGGCGGGTCACAACCATAGACGAGGGAGAGCATTTCAAAGAGGAGTGGAAGGAAGTGTTGTAGCAAAATTCTGCCCAATGAAGCCAATCAGACCATAGCTTCGGTTGTTGACTAATGAAACAACGGAGGTAGGATTCGAGACACCTATTAACCACTTTCGTATGCCCGTCACTCTGAGGATGGTAGGCGGAACTTTGATTCAATTGGGTGTGTTGAAGACGGAACATCTCTTTCCAGAAATGACTCGAGAATATCCTATCACGATCCGAAACCATGGTGCGCGGAAATCCGTGAAGGCGAACCACCTCCCGAGTGAAAACTTCAGCCACAGTCTTCGCAATGAATGGATGTTTCAATGGGAGGAAATGGGCGTGTATTTACTCAATATGTCCACCACGACCAATATCGAGTAAAACCTTTTGGAAGAAGGGAGGCCCTCCACAAAATCTAAGGAAATGTCATCCCCAATTGCGGTAGGAATGGGCAATGGTTGGAGAAGTCCGGCCGGTGAGAGTGTTTCATATTTGTGGCGTTGACAGATATCGCACGAGGCCACAAAGTTCTTAACATCCTGTTTCAACCCAATCCAACACAACTCTGGCGCGATACGAATGTATGTCTTCAAGAAACCACCATGACCCCCTAAAGGACCCGCATGGAACTCGGCCAGATTTTTGGTTAAGGGAGGAAGCGGCGGGTAATGCTAACCAGTGTTTGTAGAAAAGACGATGATGAACCAAAGACCAACCTGGTTTTGCAGTGGTCCTGAAGCAAGGCGGAGCGAATTGCTGATAGGTAAGGGTCGGCAGCCACCTCAGCAGTGAGCACAACCTCATCATCGCACTAGAGGACTGAAACTGAAAACATCTCCAAGGAATCGGCTTCAACCGGGAAAGGGAACTTGGACAAGGCATCGGCCACGACATTGGAGGAGCTCGGCTTGTATTGAATATCAAATTGGAAGCCTAACAATTTCACCAACTACCGTTGATATTCCGGCGCCACCTCGCGCTGCTCCATCAAGTACTTTAAACTCCGCTGATCCGTACGGACGAGAAACCGACGACCCATATGCCGCCATTTTTGGATGGCCAAGACAATGGCAATCAATTCGCGCTCGTAAGCTGACTTAGCGCGAGACCGTGGATAGAGCGTCTGACTGAAAAAAGTAATAGAGCGATCGTCTTGGGAGAGGACAACCCCCACACCAACCCCTGAAGCGTCTGTATCTATGATGAATAATCCTTCTTAAGTAAACCCGTGAGAGGTGCAGCGATTTTCCCATAATCTTTCACAAACCTCCTATAATATCCTGTTAACCCAAGAAACCCCCGAAGTTCTTTGGGTGACGCCGGCACGGGCCACTCGTTCATTGCTTTCAACTTGGTCGGATCGGCCAGAACTCAAAATAATGTGACCCAAATACTCAAGGCGAGACTGGCCAAAACAACACTGTTTGAGGTTGACAAATAACGAGTTGGCCTGTAGGATGGATAGAACTTCGGAGAGGTGGCGGCAGTGATCAGTCATGGAGCGGTTGTAAACCAGAATGTCGTCGAAAAATAATAGGACGAATCGACGAAGAACCCATTTAAAGATGGTGTTCATCAATGACTGAAAGGTGGCCGGGGTATTGACAGGCCAAACGGCATCACAAGAAACTCATAATGACCGTCATGAGTCCGGAAAGCTGTCTTAGGCACGTCTGAAGGTTTGACTCGGATTTGGTGATAGCCCGAGCGCAAATCCAACTTTGAGAAGAAACTCGCCCCATGAAGTTCAACCAGCAACTCATCAATGTTGGGAATCGGAAAGCGATCCGGAATAGTGGCCTTGTTCAACGCCCGGTAGTCGACACAAAACCTCCAACAACCATCCTTCTTCTTGACCAAGAGGACTGGACTAGAGAACGGACTGCTACTCGACTGTATGATGCCCGAGGACAACATCTCATTGATCATCCTTTCAATTTCTGCTTTCTGAATCTGAGGATAACGATACGGCCTGACGCGGATTGGGTCTGAACCTTCCCTAAGGACAATCGAGTGATCACAATCACGGGCGGTGGCAATGATGTGGGGAGCTCAAATAGAGACTCATAGGACGCCAAGACATCGCGAACACACAGTTCATGCACAACAGAGAGAGGATTAGATTCAGACAACTCCACATCGCAGTGTTCAATCATAAAACCACCCAAAATGGAATCAGAACGATGGATGGACTTACATGAGAGGAGGCCACGTTGCAGGGAAGGATCTCCTTTAATGGTGACCCAACGCTCTCCATGGCGGATGTACATGGTAAGGTTTGGCCAGTCATCAGATGTCATGCCCAAAGACATCAGCCATTGCATTCCCAGTATCAAATCAGATCCGCCCATCTCAATAGGTAAAAACTCCATGGTGATCGAAATGCCTTGGAATTGAACTCTAACCTCCTTGCACACCCCGGAACCAGGCAACCTTGTACCGCCACCAACCAATACCCCATACCTAGGAGTAGCAGTGACCGGAATCTGAAGGAGTGCCACCAACGCCGTAGATATGAAATTGTGGGATGCCCCGCTATCGATCAAGATCAAGATCACAACATCAACTTGTCCTACACGCCCCAGTATTTTGATGGTGCGAGGAGTTGGTTGCCCTGCAACGGTTTGAGCAGAGAGCTCCATGGTTACCATCTCTGCTTGTTCCTCGGGACTCTCCGGGGAGAGTGTGCTTTCCTCATCATCATCATCGATCAACATAACACGTAGCTCCTTACGTTGGCAGCGATGACTGGTTACCCACTTCGCATCACAGCGATAACATAGCCCTTGCTTCCTACGAGATTCAGCCTCTGCTTCAGTCAACGGCTTGTACCTGGGTGGAGAGGTCTGAGGAGTGGATGCTTTGGACGCTATAGAGCTGGAAGACCCTGAAGTCGTTGGGCTTGACTTGGGGGAAAGCCCACTGGGTAGCAGACCTCTGTTCTGCCCGGGCCCAATTGAAATGGGGCTAGTAACTGTGTGCGTGGCCCATCCTGGGCCTTTGTAATCACTTCGAGTGGAGGCATTTGGGCCTGTTTGCCCTTTTGGGCCCTTACCGAGCTCGATCCACCTAAGTCACCCTTCTGGATCTTTCTCTCCACTCTGGTAGCCCGATCGACGATGCCATCTAGCGTTTGGGGGGGGGGGGATCAACCATCACTTCCAGCCGAATGTGGTCGAAGAGACCATTCAGGTACACCGCCATTGCCAAATTATCTGTGACACCCTCCAATTGTAGGTGCAAAAGCTCAAATCGTTGGCGATACTCCGCGATTGTCGTCTCTTGGCGGATACTGTTGAGAAAGGCTAAAGGGTCGGCGTCCATAAACCTCCGGATCAACTGCTCCTTCAAATCTCGCCATGCAGTGAACGGCTTCCTATTTTTTGCTGTTTGAAGCCAAATTTGTGCAGGACCATCCAAGCAGATACGAGCACCCCTCAACTTCGACTCCTCAGTCAACTCATGGAACTCAAAATAATGATCTGCTTTGTTGAACCAGATCAACAAGTCGTCGTCGTTGCACGTCGACATCTTAATTCTTCGTACTTCAGACCGGATCTGTAAGGTGGCGCTCATAGATCTGATAAATCTTCACCTTGTGTTACTCCTGGGGCGTTCGGATCTGGTGGATCTACCGGATCTACTCTGGATCGTGACGATCCCTCTCCGATCTGGCTTATTCACGACACCGGAGTGGCGCTTGACATGTGTGACGCCTTCATCTGTTGGACGAGGTCATGGATCTCAGATCTGAGGTCGCTCACCACCGTCTCTAACCCGCCGACTGTAGCTACCAGAGCTGGGATCTTCTGTACTTGCTCCTCCACAGCTTCAACTCTAGCTTCCATCCTAGACGGCATGGATCAGTGCTCTGATACCAATGATAGTGATACGTGCTGGGAGAGAGAGGAAAACGGGGGATCACCCCTGGTATTTTATTGATATGAAGAAGAGAAGAACAAGAGTACAACGATGGAGGGAGGGAGAGACTCTCTCTGCTCCCGAATCGCCCTGAGAGTGTTCTCTCACCCAGACCGAATGGTCACCTGACTCAATTACTCAAAAGATGACTTAATACTGACTCGACCTACTATATATATATACAGGACTGACTCGGTACTTGACTCACTGATTCACTGACTCACTGACTTTACTGACCACACCAGTATGACCCACGCCTACATCTGCTAACCACCCTCTTCACACCCACTGTGTGCTTGCGTATTACTCAACAATATTGGGTCCCACCTGGGCTATAACTGATCTCGTGGTCCGTGGTTTCCTTCTCTTATACACCACTCGCACAGGTGGTCGACCAGGAATGCTATCAGTGACCAGTGTTGTATTGTTGTCAATTGTGGTTAGACCCAATTATGCGCAAATTGTGGATGTTGGGAGTTGTTTTGCAAGAGTTAGGTTCGTTGAACCATGAATTGGGTTGTTGGTGGCTTAAAATCATAGCGGTAACTAATACAACAAGCCTTGTGCCCACTAGGGTTGTTAAAACAGTATTTTTCCCACAAGAGTTGTTGCAACAGTGTTGTTCCCACAAGCCATATTACCACAGGTCATTACCACAACATATGTTACAACGGCATTGTTTCCACAAGTCATGTTACCACAAAGGTTGTTACCACAACACTAGATGTTCCCACAAGTCTTGTTACCACAAAGGTTGTAACCACAACTCTTGTTAAAACAGAACCATAGAGGGTTTTGAAGGGTTGTTGATTAGGAATGGATTACTAAGGGTACAGACTTCCTAATAGACCTACCAACCTACCTAAACATGTACTTAATGTAGATACGCATAAGTTGACTTGTTGACGTTCGGGAGATCACTCGAACTAGGATCACGCGCACAATGTAATGGGATTTGTTTGTTTATCAATAATGTAATATCTATAGTTATACCAGATTCATATAGCTTAAAAACTGGGAATGAGGGTCGTATACTGTGACATTAAATGTTTTGTTTTAAATCGAAAGAATGGTGAAGTTGTGATGTATCCGTGCTTGAATCTCGTGCCTTGATGAGTGTGTTATAGGACCGTGGTGGTATCCTGACCTATGAGTAAAGCTTATCCCAACAAACTTAAAGTGACATGATTATTTCCTTCGTTACCATGTAGCTTCAAATATAACTAGGGAAACGACGATAGGCTTGAATAGATAATACTTAGGCCAAGGTATTAGCAAGTGAGTGTTATCCCGGAAATCTTGGGTAATCAATCACTAATTTTACAAAGTAAATTCGTCACAACAATACGTGCTAATGACCAAATGATTGCAAGGTACTATCTTGATTAGTTGATTATATGTTTTCCTTGATGCCCTGCTTTAGATATTATTGTTTATTTACTTATCTTGCATGGAGATTACTATTGGATTATTGATGGCCAGAGGAATACCCACTTTAATGAGCTCGTTGATTGCTTACCCAACTTAACATTTCAAGTACCTTGTCAGACGCTATAGGTTGCGACAAGGGGTAGGCCATAGACGTTTAGCTACCTTCCTCTTTATGTATGCATGGTGTTGCATTGGATCTACATTTTGTGTTTTCGTAAGACTTATATATGACAGAGATTGGGTTACATACGCCTTGAATTTATCATGATTTTATAACTATTATTTTGGAAATTGAATATATATGAAATGCTTCCGCATATGTTTTCAAGTTGTAAACTCGTCAAATTTTTCGAAGTAGACATAGGATCATGGTTTGCAAGTACGAAGGCTTACTAAAGCACTTGTTAGGCTCGCCGAGTGTTTCTTGGGGGTTTAGTGAGTGTCTTAGACCAAGTGGCCCCCTTGCGGGAATCGAACTTTTACGCTTCAAAAGAGGTCAATAGCAGTTGACACTTAGTACTTGTGAGATTGACCTTGCTCTCATTGCTACAAAAATTGACCCGCATAAGCTTGTGCAGTGGTTAGTTGATTAAATGAGAAATGAATAAGCATAAAGGAAGATTTCAACTAGCGTAAGTATGAGATAGAGAGGTTCATATGTGAATGAGATAGAACGAGAGTGAAACGTCGTTGGGATGTAGATCCTTAGTCTCACAGGGAGGACTTGTTTTCTTTCCTTCGTTTCTTTCCTTCGAACACTGTGGTTTAATCCTGATAATGTAACAGCCCACCTGGCCACTTGCACCAACAAAGCAGCATTTGTTAACAGGATGTCTTCCCTTTTCGCCTAGGTCTCTCTTCCTCAGAGATTGAATACACAAAAGCATAAGTTCAATCATTACTCATTCACTTCAAGCCAAGTGTGAAGATTGATAGCTATAAAGAGACTACACCATAATGAATCAACCTCACGCGAGGTCTTTAGATAGATTGAATGTAGCGTATTCAAGTTTCGTCAGGCCTCGTGGGTTTCATGTGGTTCTTATGATTCCGGAAATTTGTTGATTCATGGGCGGGAGGGAGAAAGATTAATGTGAAAGATGAATTTCTTTTCTTTTCTTTTTTTCATTTTCTTGGGTAAGTGGGCGGGTAGGGTGGGGTTCCCCTCTCTATGTTAGTGTGAGTGCATGTGCTTGACAAAGAGACGGTGCGAGAAAAATATCGCTGATCGAGAGAATAACAAGAACGATAAGCCGAAAAAATAAAAGAGAATGATACCACAAACACACAACAAAGTGCACCCTAATTGATATCACGCCTAATGAAAAAGAGATGCATAGCATGTACAAGATTTTGTTTGAGCCAATCTTTTTCCACAAGAAATAGAACGCATGACAAAGTGAACAAGAGAAGCATAACTCCAAGACACACTATTTGCCTCGAAAGCTATCACTTATGAGAAAAGAGGGACACAGAATACACGATTTGTTTCTTGGCCAATTTGTTATAAATACATATATACGGAAAGAACCACATCTTTACGTTTTCGAAGAGCTTCTTAAGGAAACTCCACATCAATTTAAAATCAGCATCCTCTTGAAAGCTTAATTTGTGAAAAGCTTCTAAAACCTATCTTCCTTAAAAAGAAAACTTCAAAAACTTTAGAAAAAAGAACGTGCTCATCGGTAAATAGTTTCATCAAACAACAACAACAACATAGCCTCAGTCCCAACTTAAACAATTAGAAAAAAAAAACACATGCTCATAAATAAATAGTTTCTTAAATAAAGGGAAAAGAGAAAGAAAAGTTGATGCACGTGAGTGCGAATGTGTATACTTTTAGTGTGTGGGTGTGCGTAAGAGAGAGAGAGGTTAGCAAACCACATAGATAAGTGGGAAAGAAAGGGGGAATTTTATTACACTCTTGGTGCATGGAGAGAGGGAAAAAGAAAGTTGATGAGAAAGGAAGACATTCGCGAGAGAGAGGATGAGAAGCTAGGGTGCGTGTTTGTGGGCGAGAGCACATGAGAAATAGATAAAAAGGATGATACGTGCAATATCACAAAAAAGAGAAGGGCATACAAATCATGTAAGATTATTCTTTCACCAATAATTTCCAAGAGAGAAAATACATAGCATTGGAAGAAGAGGATTTGAAGTTCAAGAGACTCAAGGTTTGCCCTAAAAGCCATCGCGCCTCATAAGAAAAAAAGAGGAACACAAAAAGACGTAAGTTTTTGTTTCCACCAATCTAAACACAAAAAAATGAATCTAAAGTGAAAAAGGGAAACAGTAAACAACAAGACAAAAAAGGATAAGCTTTTCAAGAGTTTCTCAAGAAAAAGCCACATTGAAAAACAAGACTCAACGACAATTCAAAACCAGCCTTCTTTTCTTGAAAAATTCATTTGTTCCTGACCATTTAAACAAGGCCAAAATGAGAGTGTTCGAAGATCCTTCCTTCTAACCTTATCCCCCACCATCCTTCCTCTTCCCTCTTCAATCGTCAATCTAGGAACAAGCTAATGAAAGCTGAATATGCCTAAAATTTTATCTCGAAGCTTTCTTCAACACTTGCAATGAAAAAAATGTGGTCCATTTTTTGGAACACATGCGCGCACGGACATGTAAGGACATTCACTAGTTTGCGAGAAACTTCTTACGAACAGTTGCATCAGTAGTTTTATCAAAGGGGTGCGGGAGGGAGAGAGCTACCAAAGATTAAGATAGTTGCATGAGTTGAGAGTGCTATAGTGAGGTCGTCAAAAGAGGTGAGAGTGTGAGGATAAAGGTGAGGGTTGGGGTGATTTAGTTTTAAATGGGGGTATATATCAACCATTTGCTATAACTTATAAAGACCCCTCCAGCTTTCTTATTATTCATTTAGAGGCCCATCGCCTACCAAATCCATGGCCTAGGCAGTGGGCCTCCAAACCGCCTAAGGCGTCACCTATGCGCCACCTTGAAAACACTGGCACAGAGAAAAATAAGGCCTTCAGAGGGCATTTGCAGAGTTGAGTTTCTATTTTCTTTTTTCTTTCTTTCTTAAGGAAGGTTAGGGAACTCGAGCCAAAGTGGAGATTAGTTAGATATTGGCTTGATAGATAATTGGATTTGGGATATTTTACCTAGTTAATAAAACTCAATTAGTTAACTTAGGCCTCGTTTGGTTTTTTTTGCCAATTTACAGGGGAGTTTTCTTACGGGGCAGTGAAGTTCATATTTTCATATTTGGTTCAACTTACAGGGAGATGCGAATTTTAAAAATAATAAAACATATGAATTGGCATGAATACCCTTCAAATAATAGAGAAGGATGTGGGTAATAAAAAGGTAATCAATAAAGGGTAATTATGTCTACAAGCCTCTAAGAGATAACTCCCCTAAGGGGTGAGGGAGTTATCTCACACCTAAGAGTGTGAGTTGGGAGATAACTCGTAAGGGAGTTGGGTTTATAAAACTAACCAAACAAGATTAGTTCCGACTCCCCCGCAGGTTATCTCACACCCCCCAACTCCACCTCCAACCAAACGAGACCTTAGAGCATCTTCAATGGGACCATGGATTGGGACACAATCCACATCTAACCCAAAAAATGTTCTCCAATTGGACCATGGATTGTGCATGTCTAGCTGATGTGGCAAGGAATTAAATTGGAGGGTGTCTACCACAATGTCTACTTCTAGACATTGTAGTCCATTTCCACATCATCATTGTTTGTTATAAAAAGTTAAAAAAGTCACAATCCATAGTCTAAATCCATATTACCATTCGAGATCATTTTAGAATTTGAATGTCTATCTAATGCCACATAAGATAGACATCATCCCCACATCCATGACAAGGCACCAATCCACGATCTAAATCCACAGTCTGAATCCACGTTACCATTGGAGATGCTCTAAGAATCCAAGAATAATATAAATAGTCTCTAAGTACAACTCTTATACCCTAGTCTATTTAAGCAATGGTAGACAATTAATTAGTTTGGGAAGTCTCATGTTATTGAGAGTGTAAACCCAAAACAAATTAATTTACGAAGAAGAATGCGCAAACTGTTCAGTTCAAATAATTATGACTTCAAACGCTAATTAATTAAGAGGGCCGCTAAGGGCACCCCACCAATTCATGAAGGCACCCTCTTATTGAGGGCACAAATCAAATTACCAAGGGCACCCAAAAATTAGGCCCGAAATCCCGAAAATACCCCTCGTGCAAAACAGAGGCATCCACCACCCCACCACTGTCCGTCTTGCTTGACTTGCCCTACTTCTCGTCAACGAACCAGCTAGCAATCCCGAATCTCAGTTGTCTTCGTTCCTCTCCGTCTCTCTCCGCTGTCGTAGGACATTTTTCGAGTTTGAAGGCTCCGAGTTTTGGTCGATTTCATCTCCACATTAGGGCTCGGTTCAAGTTTTTCGTTCACACACTCAAGTCGTGAAATCGATCGTTTGAAGGTACGTTGATAGTCTAATTATGTTGCATTTGGTAGAGTAGTGTTATGTTTGTGTGGCGGTGCATTCAATGGTGCATTTATTGGAAAGTCGTGGTTCTCGGCCACACAGGCCAGAGATTTTGTTTACAGTCTCGGCCAAGCATGGCCGAGACTGAGGGGAAACTTTTGGGAACTCGTGGTTCTCGGCTAGACAGCCAGTATAGTTTACACAGTCTCGACAACGAATGGCCGAGAGTTATATTGTTATCTCGGTCACCACTTCACGAAAGCAACCATTAGTGTATAGTTTATGTTCTGTCGGTGATGTACAACCGAGAGTGTAAGATAGATCTCGGTTGTCCATGACCGAGACTTTTATTGTCGTCTCGGTCACCACATCACGAGAGTAAGTCGAAGTGTATAGTTTATGTCCTGTCGGTGATGTACAACCGAGAACGTAGCATTTCTCTCGGTTGGTCCATTACCGAGACTTTTATTCCTTTCTCGGTGGATGTTGACCGAGACGTTTGCATAACTCTCGGTCCTGCGAGGTCGAATCAATCGCGCCTATGAAAAAACGTCTAAAAATTTGAGAAACCCTATGTTGACAAACCAAATCATCAATTTCACAGTTTTTGATCCAAAAAACAGTTCCTTCAAAGCTTCATATGGTTGTCAAACATTGTTACCTCGCTGTCGGATGATGTCAAGACGCAAGAATCGATACACGCTCGGCAAACACAATTGTGGCTTTAGGTTTCACTTGTGATCCAAGGTGGTGGGGTGCCTCAGTTTTGCATTGAAAATGATTTGTGGGGTTTGAGTGAGTATATATGAAGGGGCAAAATAGACATTTACATTTTAGATGAGAAAATGAGAAAAAATATGGGTGCCTTCATGCATTGGTGGGGTGCCCATAGCGGGCCTCTTAATTTATTGAATTCAATGGATCGAAAGAATCACTCTGCGCTAACATTAGCGGAAATCAACAATCAACGAAATAACACAAAGAAATCTGCACTCACCGGTTAGCCATAAAATGCAGGAGCTCTTGGGTGCCGAAATGCTCCATCGAGAACTTGACCAATTGGCCAGAGCTCCGCTCAACGCCCTCCTTCGCTATTATCTCCATATCGTCCTCGTCGCCATCGAAAACGTCCCACTGATTCCTCAAATCAATGGACCGATACAGCAGAGGATCTTTGGAGATGATTCTCCACAAAGTGCAGACCTTTTGAACGCTGTGAAGGATTTCGACGATGTTGAGCTTCAAAAAGATCTGAGACATCACATCTCGAGGCAGTTCGAGCCAATTCCTCGCCTCCTCTCCGATCGAGATTTCTTCCATGGATGCCGGAGTGAGAGATTTCTAGGGTTTGATCTCTTTCGTTCGTCGTACGAACTTCTCAACTTTACGATCGCCTAGTCGTTTTAAGTTCGATTTTTCAGTTGGGAAATGATGCTCTTATACGTTGAAGTCACATTTAAGTGACGCACCTGTTTGATGTCTGTGGGATGCATTTCGAGATTTGTGCCTGAATATTCCAAAGTGTATCGGACGGATTTTCAGTGTGGTACACGGTTACCAAGTAGATGTTTGACTTAGTGTGTGAGTGTGACGTCCCATGTAGCATTATGTTTTGAGGGGCACTATAGGCACCCCACCATTTATTGAGGGCACATCGTTGTTAAGGGCACCCAAACAATTGAGGCGAAATGCCAGTAATAACCCCTACCCAAACTGAGCACCCTACCCCAATCCTTCAAACCCACCAAATCGATGCAACCCACCCCCTTTCCTTAACTCCTTGAACCAATGCATCACACTACTACTTTCTTCAAAATCTCTAAAACCCTAATTCTTCTCCATTTCGATTTTCGTCTTCTCTCTCTCTCTCTCTCTCTCTCTCTCTCTCGTAAATCTCACCTCTCCTTTTGGTTTCCCTCTTGATTGTGGTCTGATTTGACCAGTTTCGTCTTCATGGGGTTCGATTTGGATGTGGTGAAGATTTGACACAAGTTATGGTTCAAATTTTGAGATTTGATTTCGCGAGACATTCATTAGAATGATTGAAGGTATGTTTACTGTCAATTTGGTAACAAATGTGTTATGTTACTTCATTATTGTTAGTTTTGTTGTGTGTTCTTCGTATTACGGGTTTCGAATCTAGCTTCTCGTGTTTTTCGGCCACACAAGGCTGTAAATGATAATGTATTCTCAGCCACTAATGGTAGAGATATAGGGTTTGGTTGGAATCGGTACACTTAGTATCGGTTACATGAAGCCGAGTCAATATCATAAGTCTTGGTAGGTATTGAACGAGTTTAATGTTGAGTATGTTGTTTTCAAATGAAGTAAAGCTCAGGTACTACCAACCGAGACTTTACCTTGAGTCTCAGTCAAAAGTTATTGAGACATACATACGAGACTCGGTCGTTAGCTTCTGAGTTCAATCCGTAATTGTTAATTTATGCTTCTCTCGATTGTAAGTAACCGAGACTCGTTTGTATGTCTCGTTCGCAGGGTTCTGAGATAGTGGTTGAATTCTCGGACCTGTTCTGCCGAGACAGAATTCCGAGACCTTTTTTCCTTGATTTAAGTACAGTTTGCTTACTTTTCCTTGTTTTTCAAATATGGCTCATTCCAAGGCAGTTGCGACCAGGGAGGAAACTGGTAATGAGCTGTTGAGAGGTACCCGTGGTCATGGCGGTCGAAGACCCCAGTCGCATCTTACCAGAAGGAGAAACAAAAGACAGATGCGAAGGGTAAGGCATCAGCTATGAGTAGATGTGCTCGGAAGGTTGTTGTGCAGGATTAGGGTTCTCATATTGTTGAGCATCGGGAAAGGGATCTAGTCATTACTCATGGTGGAACTGAGGGTGATGAATCCGAGTCTTCTGACGAGTCCCTTATGAATGAAGAAAGAGAACAAGGTCTGTTGAAGCATATTGCAGTAAATTTAGTTATTTTACTTATTATTGACTTGGTAAGTTGTTTGTGGATCTATGTTTCTGAGAATTGTTATTATTTTGTTAACTTTGTAAAGGTCATGTGGATGGGAGTAGCAGTGGTGGAGCCATCTGAGCCACCCGAAATGAAGAGGAGCAAAGAGAATAAGACCCGTCTGCTCTTTTACCTGGTGGACCAATAGACCGAACTTTATTGTTAAGCTTCAAACATCACATCATAGCTACAATTTGGGACAATGACATACGTTATTTTATTTGTTCATTTTCACTTTATTCCTTTATAAGAATATATATTATATTATGCTTGAAATGATGCTAGTTTCCTTTGTTGTTGCAGCATCGCCCTTTGCTGAATTGCATCAACCACGGGGCTCAAATCCAAGAGTGGGATTTGCAAACATTCCTCCTTGACATCGAGGTCTTCAGAGGATTATCCAGCGGTCTAGGTTGACTCCATTTATAGACTGCTCGTACTGGAAGGACAACAAGGAGTTGATTTCTGCCTTTGTCGAGCGATGGCAACTGGAGACAAATACATTTCACATGCCCTTCAGTTAAATGTATATTACTTTGGAGGATGTCAGTGTTCTGTTGAAGATTCTGGTGACAAGGCATGGTCGTTACAGTGGACAATTTCTTAAAGTATACCGATGACTCTCACAAGGAAGCTATTGAAATTGTTTCAAAGTTGTTTGGTGTCACCATTGATAAGGCGAATGATGAGGTCAACATTACTAGGGGGTCACCATGTGAAAGGCTTGGTCGAAGACTCGGTGGTCCCAGAACGTGAAGTCAAAGCCGCTTACTTACCGTATTGTGTGTTGGGGCATGTGCCCTAGGTCAATCTACAAACATTGTTTATCTTATAATTTTAGTTAATAAAATTGAGGTTTTCATTTGCTTTTTTTATTATAAGAGATTGCAAGTTTACCTTATAGTAAGATCCATTGGTATTTGTTGAAATATTTTAAATGTCCCTAGTCGATCATTATACTGAGAACTATAATGAATTAAGATTAGTGTGAATCTTAATTGATGGTCATGTGATGATCATGAGTATAAGGATACGAATCGAGATCATGAATACTTGTTAGGGAATAATGTATTGAACCGACTCACTATGAGAACACTACATGGGTTAAGTCATAGGTATTACTCATGATAGGTATATCATTTAGTTTTTCGACATGAGATTACCATAGACTTCAATATTATGAGCATGATAATTTTACACAATAAACGTTGTCTTTAACCGGATGATTATAAAGATTGTGATTGGTTACCATGTGAATAATATGTGAAGGTGTGTAATTAAGATATGATTTGTCGCTCTCGTATAGAGAGAGATATCAGTGGATCCCTTAATATGATAGACTGATCATGGCCAAGTCCATGTGAATTGATATGATCAATGTCACTTGGATGTTTTCAGCTTACCTAAAGATTAAGACTAGTACGATTGAACATTAAGGGTGACTTTCCATGCCTTATGTGTAGTCAAAGGATATTGCACGACAAAAGGATATGATATATTTATTCATTAGGTTGTATCGATTTTGATATTCATGTTACTTGGGTAGTCATAATGCCTTGCTAGAGACCGCTTATGACTTGTGTATTATTTTGGTTCATTACCAACGTCGCATGAACCTATTAGGTCGCACACAAAGAATGACTTTGCGCAATTTCAATTGGCGCAGAGCAATGAATTTTATATGATAAAATTCATGACATAAAAGTCCTTAGGATTTGTTATATGATAACTTATTAATAGGGGCATATATGTAATTTGCTTAAACTGCATAAATACAATAATTGTATCACAAGTAGGATTTTAAGTGAGAGCTTATCTACAAATATAAGTAAAGGTTGAAACCCTAAAATGAAATAAGATTTTTGTTTTTCCAAAATTGAATTCTTTGGATTTTATGACAGAAAGAAAATCGTTTTCAATCTCTCTTAGGACTAGCACTCCAAATTGCGGTCATCATTCGTGTGTGGATTTCCGATAGATGACGCGCGCTTCAACATCTTGGAGATTGAACAATCATAGAAGAAAATCACGATTAAGGTATGATTTACTTTTTAGATCTAGTTTAATGGAACATATTTTTGATCCTTTTGTGATTTTTTAAAAATTGTTTTGAATTTTCCGTTGCGTATGAACTCCAAAAACCCAACAGTGTATCAGAACCTTAAGCTCAGTTCTATTAAACGTTTACATGTTTTCTCTAATGTATATATGATATATGTGTGAAAACATGAACTTGATTTATGCATAAGTATGATGTACATATAGATTATGTGGTAATTGTTATCAAGAATTGATTTTAAAGCATGTCGGTAATTCATGTATATTGAAACATATGCATGATTTGATTCAATGATAGTATTCATGTTTTGAATATTTCGATTTACATATGTTTTTAATGTTGAACAATGCAAATTTTGTATGTTCATGGTAGAAGTCATATTTAAGTTAATGTGATTCTAGTGTTGAATACGTATTTTCGTTTTTGTTTAATAATTATGTATGTCTCCATGATAGAAATAATGATTAGGTTAATATGATTAATTTAATATAATTCAGGTGTTAAATGCATGATTAATATTTTGAAATTGATTTTGATCATATATCTCATTTTGGTTATCCTTAATGTATTTTATTAGATAGGAGATAAACTTGTAATCTAATAAGAATTACAAATCATATAAGATAAGTGAGGTATATAACAAATTCTAATTGGATAAGGATTCAAAGTATCTTAAATTCTAATTAGAAAATGATTCAAAGTATCTTAAATTCTAATTGGATTTGAATAATATACTAAGTTAAATGTGGGTCTAAATTAATTAAAAACATTTTAATTAATATTTTTCAAAATTAAAATAAGGGACGATTTTAGTTAATTGGATTAACTAAAATAATAAGAAATTTTAGGCAATTTTTTTTTTCGGAATTGAAATTCGTTGTCTAAAAAAAAATTCATCTTCCAAATTTTAAGTCAAATGTCATCCATTCTCAAACATTTGCCAAGGCTTCGATCACATCAATTTGGGTTTGCCTCCATAAAGTATATTGTGTTATCTTGGTGAGGCAAGTTGAGTAATGGTTACTCTATTGTTTGAAATGGTTAGACTTGATAAAGCTATCAAAACGGTTTTGAGCTTTAGGCACTAGATGAGATAAAACATGATAAGACATAAGATGTCATATATAGGTGGCAAAAAAGGGTTACGGACGGGTACGGGTCCTTAATAATGACTAAAAATAGTGTCCTGGACCCATACCCATTTATGAAACGGACACTTTTTTGTCCGGACCTGTATGTTTTTAAAACATACAAGACCCGTTTTTTGTCCGAACCCTTTTTTAATAAAATAAATTAAATTTTTTCACCTAATTATTAACAAAAATACATGATTTTTATGTCGTCATGCATTCCATCACTACAAAAAAGAAATGTTATAAATTCAAAATTCAAGTCTTACAAGTTTCCATATAAAAATAACATCATCATCAGTGAAATTACAATTCAAATATCATGAAAGTCTCAAAATACTCCTCTAAATAAATTAATATTATTTAAATTAATCGTTAAACGAGTACCCATTTTTTTAAAAAATTTGTCCGGATTTAAAACGGACAAAAAAACATGTCCGGACCCATATTAATTTTGAAGAAATTATGTCTGGACAAACGGGTCCGAACACATTTTGCCACCCCTAATGTCATAATCTCATAAAACAACTAAAAGTTAGATATGATGTAATTGGTAACTGGTACCTACCTAAATAACATAATTCAAAGTGTCATGCCTTAGCTATCTTAGAATTAGGTGAAACATGTATTTTAGTCCCTTAAATTAACATATCATTTTCAGAAGGGTTGTTAATTTAGTGGGAGTCTACTCCTCTATACTAAAATGATCTTTTGCATAATCTTTGTTGAAGATCTATGGCATTTTCAAATCACACGAATCCCTTGTTACTGCGATCCATTCTTGAGAATGATAATTTGTCCGGGACAAACTTTATTGACTGGGGGTTAGAAACTTGAGAATTGTTATTAAGCATGAATGCAAGTTGTATGTCCTGAAAAATCCAATTCCTAAGGAACCACCAGCCAATGCTTTAAGAGTCGTGAAGGATGCACAAACTAAGCATGTCAACAACTCAACTGATGTTGCATGACAACCATAGTTCCTAAACTTCAGAAGGACATGAAACACATGGAAGCTTACGACATGGCTACGATGTTGAAGGAAATGTTCCAATAGCAGGCTAGGCAAGAAAGGTTTGAGACAGTCAAGAACCTTCATTCTTGCAAAATGGCTGAGGGTGCATCAGTTAGTCCTCATGTTCTGAAAATAAAGGGCTATATTGACCATCTTAACAGACTTGGATTTCCCATAAGCCAATAGTTGGCTATGGCTTTGATCATGAATTCATTGCTTGATAGTTATTCATAATTTGTGATGAATTATAACATGAATAACATGGAGAAGTCTATCTCAGAGTTGTATTTGATGCTTAAAACTGCTGAGCAGAATGTCGAGAAACTCATTGCTAATGTGGTAATGGTTTAGAAAAGAAAGGCTCTAAAGAAAAATACAAAGGCAAGGCTAAAGTAGCCAAGGCTGTTGTGACTGTCACAAAGTCTATGGAACAAGTCAAGCCTCATGCTACTTCTACTTCACAGTCCCAGAAGGAAAAGGAAAAAAGAAAGAAATTGTCATTTCTGCCATGCATCTGGGCATTGGTTCAGAAATTGCAAGCTCTATCTTGAAGATCTAAAGAAAAATAAGAGTCATGCGACAACTGCTTTAGGTATTTACATTATTGAAGTTAACTTGTCTACTAGTGATTCCTAGGTATTGGATACCATATGTGGATCTCACATTTGTATTAATGTGCAGGGTCTCACTAAAAGTAGAAAGCTAAAGAAAGGAGAAGTAATTCTACGAGTTGGAAATGGAGCAAATGTTGATGCGTTGGCTATAGGATGCTATGAGCTAATTTTACCTAGTGGACTTGTTTTAGTTTTAAATAATTGTTATTATATCCCTACCTTAAGCGGAAACGTCATTTCAGTTTCATATTTGGATTTGGATGGTTTTAATTTCATTATTGTGAATAATAAATGCTCCGTTTCTCATAACGACATTTTTATGCGAATGATGATTTGTGTGATGATCTTTATATTCTAAACATGAAAAGGTCCACAAATACTCTTATTCTTAATATAAATACAAAGAGATTCAAGTCAAATGATTTGAGTCAAATGTACATTTGACATTGTCGTCTTGGCCACATAAATGAGAAATGCATTTCTAAACTCCATAAAGATGGACTTTTAGATTCATTTGATTTTGAGTCATATGAAACATGTATATCTTGTTTACTAGGCAAGATGATAAAGAGTCCTTTTACTGGACACAGTGAAAGGGCAAGTGATTTATTGGGTCTTATATATACTGATGTATGCGGTCCTATAAATATAATGGCTAGAGGTTGTTATCGGTACTTCATTACTTTCACCGATGATTTCAGCAGATATGGTTACGTGTATCTCATGAAACATAAAGGTGAATCTTTTGAGATGTTTCGAACATTTCAGAATGAAGTGCAAAATCAACTTATTAAAACTATTAAAGCACTTCGATCATATCGGGGTGGTGAATATTTGAGCCAAGAGTTTAATGATCATCTTAGAAACTGTGGGATTGTCTCACAGTTAACTCCCCCAGTAACTCTACAATGGAATGATATTTCTGAGAGGAGAAATCGAACTTTATTGGATATGGTTCGATCTATGATAAGTCATGCAGATCTTCCAATTTTCTTTTAGGGTTTTGCCTTAGAAACTGCTGCGTTTATACTGAATCGAGTTCCTTCTAAAGTGGTTGATAAAACACCACATAAGATGTGGTTTGGGAAAACCAAGTTTGTTTTTCCTTTAGATTTAGGGCTGTGAGGTTTTAGTACGATGAAAAATCTCAGAAAAATTATCAACCAAACCTACTAAGTGTGTATTTGTTGGTTATCCTAAAGAAACTAGATGATACTACTTTATAATCTCACTGAGAACAAAATGTTTGTGGCTTGAAATGGTGTCTTTATGGAAAATGAGTTTATTTCAAAAAACAACAATGGGAATAAAGTAAGTTTTGAAGAAGTTCAAAAACCACAAATAAACATTCAACCGTCAATGGGAGATTAACAAAGTCTTGAACTAGTTAAACTTCCATAGGTATAATAAGGCCCACATAGGTCTGATAGGGAAAGAAATAAGCTTGAGAGATTTGGATTTCTTATTACTGATATTAGTGAGGTGTTTCTTATGGATCAAAATGAACCTACTACTTATCAGGAGGTTGTGTCTAGCTCTGAGGCAGATAAATGGCTTAGTGTCATGAATTCTGAGAAGCAATCCATGTATGATAACCAAGTTTGGAACCTAATTGATTTACCTGAATATGGAAAGAACATTGGATGTAAATGGGTTTTCAAGAAGAAAACTGACATGGATGGCAATGTGCATACTTATAAAGCACGACTAGTAACAAAAGGTTTCAAACAGATTCAAGGTGTTGATTATGATGAGATTTTTTCTCCTGTAGCCATGCTTAAATCCATTAGAATTCTAGTTGTCATAGCAGCATATTATGACTATGAAATATGACAAATGGATGTCAAAACAACTTTCCTAAATGGAAAGTTACTTGAGAATGTGTATATGATACAGCTTGAAGGGTTTGTTCATTCTGAGAATTCTAGGAAGGTGTGTAAGCTTTAAATATCCATTTATGGATTAAAGCAAGTTTATCGAAGTTGGAATCTTTGTTTTGAAAAAACAATTAAGGAATGCGATTTCATTAAAAATGAAAATGAGCCTTGTGTATACAAGACGGTCAGTGGGAGCGTGATTATTTTTCTGGTACTGTATGTTGATGATATATTACTAATTGGAAATGACATCCCAACCTTGCAGAGTGTCAAGTTTAGGTTAGGGAAGTGTCTCTCAATGAAGGACTTAGGAGATGCAGCCTACATCCTTGAGATTAAGATTTATAGGGATATATTTAAAAGGCTGATCAGTCTAAGTCAGAGTGCTTACATAGACAACGTACTGAATAGGTTCAGTATGCAAGACTCTAAAAGTGAGTCGTTGCTAATGTCTCATGGTATAAGTCTCGACAAGACTCAATGTCGAAAGACTAATGATTTATCTTATTATTATAAGAGAACTCACACAGAGGAATGTAATTCTCTCAACTACTACAAAATACTAAGACACAAGCTCGGAGCATATCATCAAGAACCAGAATCAATCGCTTAGTCTACCCATCAGTTTGAGGATGATATGACGTATTGAGGTTGAGTGTGGTTCTTAGCTGTCTCTACAACTCACTCCATAATCTGGATGTGAATCTCGGATCTTTATCCGAAGTAATAGACACCGGAACACTATGAAGTCTCAACATCTCACGTACGTAATTCACATAACTTGTTGAGAGGATCTTGTATTAACACTGGTAAGAAATGTCAGACTTCATCAACCAATCAACTATCACCCAGACTGCATCATGTTGACTCTAAGTTATAGGTAAATAAGAAATAAAATATATATGCTCCCATTTCCACTCAGGAATAGGCAAGGAATGTAATAACCCTTCGGGTTTCCGATGCTCGACCTTAACTTGCTGACATATCTCACATATCTTTACGAACTCAGCTGTATTAAACTTCATCCTAGGCCACCAATAGATACGTCTCATATCACAATACATCTTGGTATTTCTTTGATGAATAGCATAAAGTGATCGGTGAGATTCTCGGAGTAACTCTTGCCTGAGATCTTCCTGAACTAAAATCTATATCTTACCTCTGAAACGTAATTCACCATCACCAGAAACTGCCCAATCAGGATGATCCGTACTCATAGCCAAACCCTGATGTACCAAGTAATCTTAATAAACTTTCTGACAACTAACCACCTACTGAATTATTAGATTTTGTGGTTTATACGCAGCGAAAAATTTCAAAACAATTTTTATCGAAAAACCTATCATGATCGAAAATAAGTTCTATTAAACTAGGTCTATAAAAGTAAATCATGTCTTGATACGTAATTTCCTTATTTGATTGTTCAATTTTTAAGAGGTTTAAGTGCACATCCTCTATCAGAAATCCACAAACAAACGGTGAACACAATTTGGAATGCTAGCCCTGAGAGAGATCGAAAACACTTTTCCCTCTCCCAAAATCCAGAGAACTCAAAAATAGCAAAAATGAAAATCTTATTTCGTTTTAGGATTTCAACCTCTACCTATACGTGTAGATAAGCTCACTTAAAAAATCTATTCGTAATACAACTATTGTATTTAGGCAATTCAAGCAAATTATACATATGTCCATATTAAAAGTTATCATATAACAAATTGTAAGGGCTCATACGTCATGAATCTTATCATATAAAATTCATTACTCTGGACCAATTGAAATTGCGCAAAACCATTCTTTGTGTACGACCCAATAGGTTCATGCGACGTTGTGCAGTGAACCAAAAACCATTTTGGCACATAAGTCATAAGCGATATCTAGCAAGGCTTTATGACTACCCAAGTAGCATGATTATCAGAATCAATACAACCTAATAAATAACATATATCATATCCTTTTATCGAGCGATATCCTTTTATTAAACATAAGGCATGGAAAGTCACCCTTAATTTCAATCGTACTAGTCTCGATATTTAGGTAAACTGAAAACATCCAAGTGACATTGATCATATCAATCCACATGGACTTGGTCATGATCAGTCTATCATATTAAGGGATTCACTGATATCTCTCTCTATACGAGAGTGACAAATCATATCTTAATTACACATCTTCACATATTATTCACATGGTATTCAATCACAATCTTTATAATCGTTTGGTTAAAGACAATGTTTGATTATGTCAAATTACTATGTTCCTAATATTGAAGTCTATGGTAATATCAAGTCGAAGGAATAAATGATATACCTATCATGAGTAACATCTTTGACTTAATCTATGTAATGTTCTCATAGCGGGTCGGTCTAGTACCTTGTTCCCTAACAAGTACTCATGATCTCGATTCGTATCCCTATACGCATGATCATCACATAACCATCAATTAATATTCATACTAGTTTTAATTCATTATAGTTCCCAATATAATGACCGACTAGGGACATTTAAGATATCTCAACAAATATCCATGAATCTTATTATAAGGTAAACATGCAATCACTTATAATAAAACAGTAAACGAAAACCTCTATTTTATTAACTAAAATCATAAGATAAACAATGTTTGTAGATTGACAGGAGCACATGCCCTAAAATCTCCCACTTGCACTAAGGCCAATCATTCATGTATCTAATACCTAATGACCTAACATTACCATCATGTTTCGCTTGTGGAAAAGCCTTTATCAAAGGATCTGCACATTTTCTTATGTAGAAATTCCGCAAATCTTCACGTCTTCCCTCTCAATGATTTCTCAAATGAGATGAAATCGTCTAAGTATATGTTTGCAGTGGTGGTGTGATATTGGTTCCTTGGCTTGTGATATCGCCCGTTATTATCACAATACAAACAAAGGAGGTTAGCTATACTAGGAACCACGCCAAGTTCAAAGATGAACTTTTTTATACAAACTACTTCCTTAACTGCATCAGACGCAACAATTTCTTACTTCAAACTTTTCTAGCTCGTTGCGCCTCCATTTAAAGTAAACACATATCCAGATTGCGATACGAAGTCATCTATTTCAGTTTGAAAACTTACATCTGTGTCACCATTTAAAATAAGCTTGTCTTCTAAACTTCCATAGACCAAGAACACTTCTTTATTCATTCTCATGTACTTTAGAATGTTCTTTACTGCTATCTAGTGGCTCTCACCAGGATCAGACTGATATCTGCTTGTTGTGCTCAAAGCATATGATATATTAGGTCAAGCGCATAACATGGCATACATAATAGATCCAATAGCTGGTGCATATGGAATCGTATTCATGCGTCCTCGTTTATCATTAGTCTTAGGATATTGATTCTTGTTGATACTTATGCCATGAGACATTGGCAACGACTTTCTTGTAGAGTCTTGCATACTGAACCTATTCGGTACCTTATCTATATAAGCACTCTAACTTAGACCGATTAGCCTTTTAGATCTATCCCTACAAATCTTAATCTCATTGATATAGGTTGCATCTCCTAAGTCCTTCATTGAGGAACATTTCCCTCAATAAGACTTAAAACTCTGCAAGGTTAGGATGTCATTTCCAATGAGTAATATATCATCAACATACAGTACCAGGAAAACAACCACGCTCCCACTAACCTTCTTGTATACACAAGGGTCATCTTCATTTTTAATGAAACCAAATTCTTTAATTGCTTCATCAAAACGAAGATTCCAACTCCGAGAAGTTTGCTTTAATCCATAAATGGATCTTTGAAGCTTGCACACCTTCCTAGAATTCTCAAAATTAACAAACCCTTTAGGTTATAGCATATACACGTCCTCAAGTAAATTTCCATTTAGAAAAGTTGTTTTGACATCCATTTGTCATATCTCATAGTCATAATATGCGGCTATGACAACTAGAATTCTATTGGATTTAAGCATGGCTACAGGAGAAAAAGTTTCATCATAATCAACACCTTGAGTCTGCTCGAAACCTTTTGCTACTAGCTGTGCTTTATAAGTATGCACATTGTCATACATATAAGTTTTTCTTCTTGAAAACCCATTTACATTCAATGGTCTTACCACCTTCAGGTAAATCAATCAGGTTCCAAACTTGGTTATCATACATACATGGATTGCATCTCAGAATTCATGGCACTAAGCCATTTATCTGCCTCAGGGCTAGACATAGCTTCCTGATAAGTAGTAGACTCATTTTGATCCATAAGCAACACCGCACTACTATCAGTAATAAGAAATCCAAATCTCTCAGGGTGATGTTTTACCCTATCAGACCTACGTGGGGGCCTTTTGATACCTGTGGACGTTCAACTAGTTCAAAACTTTGTTGATATCCCATTGGCGGTTGAGTGTTTATTTGTGGTTATTGAACTTCTTCAAGACTTACTTTATTCCCATTTTTGCTTTTTGAAATAAACACTTTTTCTATAAAGATACCATTCCGAGCAACAAACACTTTGTTTTCAGTTGGATTATAAAAATAGTATTCTTAAGTTTCTTTAGGATAACCAACAAACACACACTTGGTAGATTTAACTGGTAATTTTTCTGAGATTTCTTATCGTACGAGAACCTCACAGCCTCAAATCTTAAGGAAAGAAAAATTTGGTATTTTCATAAACCGCATCTTATATGGTGTTTTATCAATCGCTTTAGAAGGAACACGATTCAGTGTAAATGCAGTAGTTTTTAAGGCATAACCCTTAAAGGAAATAAGAAGATCTGTATGACTCCTCATAGATCGAACCATATCCAATAAAATTTGATTTCTCCTATCATAAACATTATTCCATTATGGAGTTGTTGAGGGAGTTAATTGTGAGATAATCCTAAAGTTTCTAAGATGATCATCAAACTCTTGGCTCAAATATTCATCACCTTAATCTAATCGAAGTGCTTTAATAGTTTTACCAAGTTGATTTTGCATTTCATTCTAAAATGTTCGAAACATCTCAAAAGATTCACTTTTATATTTCATGAGATGCATGTGGCCATATCTCTTGAAATCATCAGTGAAAGCAATTAAGTATTGATAACCACCTCTAGCCATTTTGTCCATAAGACAACATACATCAATATGTATTAGACCCAATAAATCACTTGCCCTTTCACTGTGTCCAATAAAGGGACTCTTTGTCATATTGCCTAGTAAACAAGATACACATGTTTCATATGATTCAAGATCAAATGAATCTAGAAGTCCATCTTTATGGAATTTAGAAATGTTTTTTCTCATTTATGTGGCTAAGACGACAATGCTAAAAATATGTTTGATTCAAATCATACGACTTGAATCTCTTTGTATTTATGTTAAGAATATGAGTATTTGTTGACATTTTCATGTTTAGAATATAAATATCATCACGCAAATTAGCACTTACATAGAAAACGTTTTTACGAGAAATGAAACATTTATTATTCGTAATAGTGAAATTAAAACCATCCAAATCTAAACACGAAACTGAAATGATGTTTATGCTCTAAGGAGGGACATAATAATAATTATTTAAAACTAAAATAAGTCCACTAGGTAAAATCAACTCATAGCATCCTACAATCAATGCAGCAACCTTTCCTCCATTTCCAACTCTTATGATTACTTCTCCTTTCTTTAGCTTTCTACTTTTGGTAAGACTCTGCACATTAATACAAATGTGAGATCCACATCAGGTATCTAATACCCAAAAATCACTAGTAGAAAAAGTAAACTTTAATAACATAAATACTTGAAGCAGTAGTCGCACTAATCTTCTTTTTCTTTAGATCTTCAAGATAGAGCTTACAATTTCTGAACCAATGCCTAGTTGCATGACAGAAATGACAATTTCGTTATTTTTCCTTTTCCTTATGGGACTATGAAGTATAAGTAGGCTTAGGCTTAACTTGTTCCACAGGCTTTGTGACAGTCACAATAGCCTTGACAACTTTAGCCTTGCCTTTGCCCTTCTTCTTTAGTGACTTTCATTTTTGAAACATAAACACATTAGCAATGAGTTTCTTGACATTTTGCTCAGCAATTTTAAGCATCAAATGCAACTCTGAGATACACTTCTTCATATTATTCATGTTATAGTTCATCACAAATTGTGAATAACTATCAAACAATGAATTCATAATCAAATCCGTAGCCAACTTTTGGCTTATGAAAAATCCAAGTCTGTCGAGATGGTTAATATAGCCCTTCATTTTTAGAACATCAAGATTAACTGACGCACCCTCAACCATTTTGCAAGAAAGAAGGTTCTTGACTGTGTCGAACCTTTCTTGCCTAGCCTACTGTTGGAACATTTCTTTCAACATCGTAGCCATGTCGTAAGCTTCTATGTATTTCATGTCCTTCTGAAGTTCATGAACCATGGTTTATAATATAATGCTTGCAACATCAGTTGAGTCGTTGACATACTTAGTATGTGCATCCTTCACGGCTCTTAAAACATTAGCTGGTGGATCCTCAAGAATAGGATCATCCAGAACATATAACTTGCGTTCATGCTTAAGAAAAATTCTCAAGTTTCTGAACCAGCCAAGAAACTTTATCCTATAAAACTTATCCTTCTCAATGATAGATTGCAGTGACAAAGGATTAGTTTGATTTGAAGAGGCCGTAGATCTACAACAAAGATTACACAAAAATTCATTTTAGTAAAGAGGAATAGACTCCCACTAAATTAACGACCTACCTAAACACATTTTGTTAATTTAAGGGACTAAAATTCATGTTTCACCTAATTCCATGACAGCAAAGGCATGACACTTTGAATTAGGTTATTTAGGTAGATACATATTACCAATTACATCATATGTAACTTTTACTTATTTTATGAGATTATGACATCTTATGTCTTAGCAAGTTTTATCTCATCTTGTGCCAAAAGCCCTTAACTGTTTTAATAGCGTTACCAAGTCTAACCATTTTAAACAATAGAGTAAATGTTACTCAACTTGCCTCACCAAGATAACACGATACACTCTGCGAAGGCATACTCATATTGATGTGATCGAAGCCTTTACAAGTGTTTGAGAATGGATATCACTTGATTTAAAATTTGGAACAAAGATTTTTTATTTGTTTTAGTGATCATAATTTAAATGAGATAAATATCATATATTACAATGCATGTACAATCACTAAATAGTTACGAAATTTTACTAGTATTGACTGTTATACGAATCACCTTGCGCCACTAATAGTTAGCGGTAGTCCCGCTGGCTAGTCAACGAACGGGGGTACAATGGGTAGCGTCCCTGTTTTTTTTTTTTTTACAACGAATTTCAGTTCCGAAAATTGAAAATCGCCTAAAATTTCTCATTATTTTAGTTAATCCAACTGACCAAAACTGCCCCTTATTTTGATTCCAAAAAATACTAATTAAAACATTTTTAATTAACTTGGGCACTTCTAACTTAATATCTTATCCTAATCTAATTAGAATTTAATATACTTTTAATTCTTATCCAATACAAATTTGTTATATATCACGTTTATCTTATAGGATTTGTAATTCTTATTCGATTACAAGTTTATTTCCTATCTAATAGGAATATACTTACAGATAAACACAATGAAATATATGATTAAAACCAATTTCGATTCTTATTCATACAAAACAAGCAATTAAATCAAGAAGCGAAATATTAATCATGCATTCAACACCAGAATCATATTAAATTAATCATATTAACATAATCATGATTTTTTTTATGGAGACATATATAACTATTGAACAAAAATAAAATATGGATTCAATACCATAATCATATTAAATTAATCATATTAACCTAATCATGATTTTTATCATGGAGACATACATAATTATTCAACAAAAATGAAATATATATTTAACACCAGAATTACATAAACATAAACATGACTTCTACCATGAACATATGGAATTTGCATCGTTCAATATTAAAGATATATGTTAATCAAAATATTCTAAACATGAATTCTATCATTGAATCAAATCATACGTATGTATCAAATACATGAATTAACAACATGCTTTAATACCGACTCTTGATACTAATTATCACATAACCTATATGTACATCATATATACATTAATCAAGGTTATGTTTTCACACATATATCGTATATACATCAGAGAAAACATGCATACATTTAATAGAACCGAGCCTAATGCTCTAATACCACTGTTGGATTTTGAGGTTCATACGCAGCAGAAAATTCAAAATAATTTTGTTGAAAAACCTCGATAAGATTGAAAATAAGTTCCATTAAACTAGATTTACAAAAGTAAACCGTACCTTAATCAGTGATTTCCTTCTTTGATTGTTCGATTTCCAAGACGTTCAAGTGTGCGTCCTTTATCAGAAATCCACCCAGGAATGGTGACCATAATTTGGAGTGCTAGCCGCAAGAGAGATCGAAAATGTTTTTCTCTCTCCCAAAATCCAGAGAACTCAAAAATAGCAAAAATAAAAATATTATTTTGTTTTAGGATTTCAACCTCTATCTATATGTGCATATAAGCTCACTTAAAAAACACATTCGTAATACAACTATTGTATTTAGGCAATTCAATCAAATTACACATACGTCCCTATTAATAAGTTATCATATAAAATTCATTATTCTAGACCAATTGAAATTGCACAAAGTCATTCTTTGTGTAGGACCCAATAGGTTCATGCAACGTTGACAATGAACCAAAAACCATTTTGGTATATAAGTCATAAGCGGTCTCTAACAAGGCTTTATGACTACCTAAGTAGCATGAATATCACAATCGATATAACCTAATGAATATCATATATCATATCATTTTGTTGTGCTATATCTTTTGATTAAATATAAGAAATGGAAAGTCACATTTAATGGTTAATCGTACTAGTCTCGATCTTTAAGTAAACCGAAAACATTCAAGTGACATTAATCATATCAATTCACTTGGACTTGGCCATTTAACAGTCTAACATATCGAAGGATCCACTAATATCTTTCTTTGTATAAGAGGGACAAATTCTATCTTGATTACACCTTCACATATTATTCACATGGTAACCAATCACAATCTTTAAATCGTCCGATTAAAAATAATGTTTGATTACGTCAAATTACTAAGTTCCTAATATTGAAGTCTATAGTAATCTCAAGTCGAATGACTAAATGATATGTCGATAATGAGTAACACCCATTACTTAATTCATGTGGTGTTCTCATAGCGGGGTCAGTCCAGAACTTGTTCCCTAACAAGTACTCATAATCTCGATTCGTATCCTTATACGCTTGATCATCACATGACCATCAATCAAGATTCACGCCAATTTTAATTTATTATTGTTCCCAATATAATGACCAACTGGGACATTTTGGATATTTCAACAAATACCCATGAATCTTACTATAAGGTAAACATGTAATCACTTATAATAAAACATCAAACGAAAAACCTCTATTTTATTAACTAAAATTATAAGATAAACAATGTTTGTAGATTGACCTAGGGCACATGCCCCAACATAAATAATCTCCGATTCAACTCTAATCTGAGCACATAAGAACAAATTTGTAGCCTTTGAACTAGACATCCCAATCAATGATGTGCCAGCTCGACTTTCTCGATTCATTATTACCGAGGCTTCCTCAAGAAGATGGAACTAAAAAGCTTTCGCAGTAGCCATATAATCTCTGCATGTTCTCCTCCTACTCAAGGCATCAACAACAATATTTGCCTTTCCAGAGTGGTATTCCATAGTGAAATCATAATCCTTGAAGAACTCGAGCCACCGACGTTACCTCATATTCAATTCACTCTAAGTGAAAAGGTATTTCAGATTCGTATGGTCTCAAAATACCATAAACTTCTCCCCATACAAGTAATGCCTCCAGATCTTTTATGCAAACACAATAGCTAGAGCTCAAGATCATGAACAAGATAGTTTTTCTTATGATTCTTGAGTTGCCTGGAAGCATGAGCCACAACCACGCCTTCCTGCATTAGTACACAACCCAAGTCTGAGTGAGAAACATCAGTATAAATCACTAATTGTTTCCCTGCTTCAGGTAATGTCAAGGCAGGTTTCATAGTCAAAATATGATTCAATTATGCAAAGGCATTCTTGCACTCTTGAGACCATATAAAGTCCATATTCTTCTGAGTTAGTTGTGTAAGTGGCAAAGAAATACGGAAGAAGCCCTGAACAAATCTCTTGTAATAATCAACTAAACCCAGAAAGCCCCGTAGTATCTTTAATACTATGGTAGGCTTGTACCAATTCTAAATTGCCTCAACTTTTACCGGATCAACGGATATGCCACTAGCATTTACCACATGTTCGAGAAACTTCACCTTCGAAGCCCAACACTCACACTTACTCAGCTTAGCATACAGCCTATGAATCTTCAGAGTTTGCAAAGTAACTTTGAGATGCTGCCCGTGCTCCTCCCGAGTCTTCGAATAAATAAAAATATCATCAATGAAGACAATAATAAACTGATCGAGATAAGGCTGAAAAACTTGATGCATGAAATCCATGAACATCATTGGTGCATTTGTGAGTCTAAATAGCATCACGGTGAACTGAAAATGCCCATATCTAGTGTTGAACGGAGTCTTCTCAATATCCACATCTCTAATCCTAACATGATGATAACCATACCTCATATCAATCTTTAAGAAAAATCTAGCACCACTCAGCTAATCAAACAAGTCATCTATTCGAGGTAATGGATAATCTTTCTTGATGGTAACCCTATTCAACTGACGGTAATCAACACACATCTGCAGAGTTCCATCCTTCTTATTGAAGAATAAAATTGATATGTCCCAAGGAGACTTGCTAGGATGAATAAACTTATTATTTGCTAACTCCTCTTCAACTCTCGAAGTTCTTTTGGAGCCAGAAAATAGGGAAGTATTGAAATAGGTTTAGTTCCTAGAATCAAGTCGATAATGAAATCAATTTACCGAGGTGATGGGATTCCAGGCAAGTCAGAAGAAAATACTTGCAGAAATTCATACACAACTGGAACTTTCTCGAGTTTTTCTTCTTGCCCTATCTCTCCTAACATAACAATGCTGGTAAGAATCTCTATATCCTGAGAAGTAGCATCTTTTTCATGAGTTGCAACTCATGTAGGATTATAGCCTTTATAAACTATAATCCTATCCATATTAGGTATTCTGAAAATAACCCGTTTGTGAAAACAGTTAATAGCCGCATGATATGTTGCCAACCAATCCTTCTCCAAGAGCACAACAAACTCTAAAAACTCCATAACCCTTAAGTCAATAGGTAGTTCATTCTCCCCAATCTTGATTACATAATATTTACATATTAGGTTCAGATAGATCTTCTCATTTACAACAATGTTCAAGATCAATAAAGTGCTAGCCCTAATCGGTTTCAACCCCAACCGATCAACCATAACACCATAAATGAAATAAACTGTAGATCATGCATCAATCAAAGCATGCATATCTCTATCACAAAAATTGAGTATACCTTCCACAAGTCAATGACTAGCCTCGGGATTTGCATCTGCCATAATATGAGTTGACTCTCTAGTTCGCAATACTGAATTACCTGTTGAGAATCTTATATGACCCGTAGGGGCCGGACGCGCTTCAAGGAAATTAACTTAGGAACTTATTTCGAAGAGTCACTCTCACCCCAGGAAGTGCTAGCTTGATGCGGAATTCAACTACGTAGAAGGGGAAAAGTTATGGCAACAAAAGGAGAAGCTAGCACCTTAAAAAATGAAACGATTGGAATGGAATATTAATGAAGTTCCGAATTAGAGGGGCAATAACAGTTCTTGATGAGGATGGTTTCATGGAATGTGAGAGGCATGAATGCAACCTCTAAGAGGAGACAAATAAAAGAAAAACTTCGGCTTATGATTCCTGATATTCTAGTTTTTTAAGAAACAAAAAAAATCAGAGTTTAATAGATGGGATGTAACTAGTATATGGCGGGGTAGGTTCAAAGAATGGGTTTTCTTACCAACGGAGGGATCTGAAGGGGGTATAGTGATTGTGTGGGATGTAAGGAAAATCAAAGTGGGGAATAACCTTATTGGAGAATTCTCGGTATCAATTCAAATTGAGGAATCACAAGGAACTACTTGGTGGTTTTCAGGGGTGTATGGTCTGATGTCTTCGACAAGAAGGGGTGCTTTTTGGGAGGAACTTGCAGCGCTAGCAGGGGTGTGTAGCCCTAATTGGTGTGTGGCGGGAGATTTCAATGTGACTCATTCTTAAGTGAGAAACTAAATAGTAATCGAAGGACGAGTAGCATGGAGCACTTTGACCAACTCATCAGAGAGTTGGAATTGATCGATCCACATTTGCAAAATGGTAATTTCACTTGGTCCAACTCCCATGATGATCTGATATGTGCAAGATTGGATGGATTCCTTTACACCAACGAATGAGGTGAGCTATTTCTTAATGGAAGGCAAATGTTAGGGAATAAAGTTACTTACAATCATTTTCCTGTTATTTTTTATACAAGACTAGCAAAATGGGGTCTAACACCTTTTGGTTTTGAGAATATATGGCTTTCTCACCAGGGATTGATTCACCTTACTAGCATTTAGTGGGGAGAGTGTGAAACAGAAGGGGCCCAGGCATAAACTTATGAGGAAATTGAGCTTAATGAAAGAGCGATTGAGAGGGTGGAACCGGGAGGTGTTTGGGAATGTGCAAACTAGGAAAAATGACAAAATGAGGGTGATTGAGCAACTAGATAGGAAGGAGGCCAAGGGACAATGGATTTCACAAAAACACACTCAAAGAACCAATGCTAAAAATGACCTGAAATGAGCACTTCTGCTAGAGAACCGTGTGGCCAGTCAGAAATTGAGAGTCAAGTGGGCAAAGGAAGGAGACGCAAACATTAAATTCTTTCATAGAATCTTGGGGCTAGGAAAAATAAGAACTGCATTGAGAGAATTCGTCTATCTGATGGAGAGTTCACCGAAGACCCAGAAGGGTCAAAATGAATTTGTGGGTTTCTTTCAACACTTATATACAAGTGAGATAGAACATTCTTTGGATATTGATGGGATAAAGTGGCGAGCTATCCCCCCCCTTTGGCATCTGAGCTTGAAAGGCCATTTATAGAAATTGAGATTTGGAATGGTATCCGTAATAGTGCTGGAGATAAAGCTCCCAGTCCGGATGGTTTTACATTTGCTTTTTTAAGCAAAGTTGGGGTTTTATGAAGCATGACGTAATGGCGTTCTTTGTTGACTTTCATCAGAATGGAGTGGTGAACCAGAAAGTGAATGAAACATATATTTACCTCATTCCCAAAGGTAGTCAAGCCGGTAGGGTGGAAGATTTCCGACCCATTAGCCTCATTACATCGATATACAAGCTATTGGCTAAAGTGTTGGCAGATAGACTTTGAGGAGCTTTGGAATACACAATTGCAAGTGAGCAGAACGCTTTCGTCCCTATGAGACAGATGCTTGATTCGGTGCTTATTGCAAGTGAGACTGTGGAGTATACCAGAAAGGAAAAGCTACAAGGATATGTGCTAAAGCTAGATTTTGCCAAAGCATATGATCGAGTTGATTGGGAGTTGATTGGTTAGTCACTTATACTCCACTCGAGATTTTGATGGCAGCAAACAATGTGAAAGGATTCTAATAAGTTTGCTAAGTGTTTTTTCAAAATATCAAACTTGGCTAGGAATCATAAGTTCAAAAGGAAAAATGATTTCTCACAAGTTCAAGTCAAATGTAGCTGGCTAAATTCAAGATTCGACTCACACAAGGATACAAGGATCGGAAAGCTCATACTATAAATTGTACACATTATGTGAGGTATATATGTCCAATTACACAAGCCAAATGCATTAGATACATGCATATCACATTTTACACATTTTTTCAAAGTTATAAGTTTCGGTTTTTACACTATCTAAACTTTACAACTTGAAATGTTTTTACATTGTAAAAACATGTTTTTAAACATGCATTAGATTTGGAAAAACTGTTGTGATTGGTTTTGAATGCACTAACTTTAATTTGAATAGTTTTCAAATGGTAAGCAAAATATTTGCGAAAAGCCCCTGCATGTTTCATGAAACTGGGATTTTCGATTTTTGGGATTTGTGAAATCATCTTGCAGTCCAATCGGGTCCAATAACTCATACTAAATATGTTCAAAGTATTCCCAAAAGTTTAGTTGAGTCGTAGGTATGTTAGGGAGTTGCTAACTTGAGACTAGAAACTATTTAATCTCTAGCCCTTGTTGGTTAGCGTGCTAATAGGATTCATTAGCGCGCTACCTGCAGTTAGTGCGCTAATGATGTCACCTAGCGTTCTAACCAGTCTCTTGACAACTTTTAAAAAAAGCTTACACCTTTTGCTTTAGTTTGAATCAATGATTGATTTTGGGCCCATGGATAAAGATAACGGCCATAAACTATTAAATAGGCTTTGAAACCATTAACAAATCACTTAGAACATTCTATTATTCTCTCAAGCTTAAAAACTTGTTTGTGTCTAAGTTTTTACATCAAATAGTCTAGATTTTTTGTGCTTGACCACTTGGAGTCTTTTGAGACTACTGAATCATCTTCGAAACTAGTGTAATTGAGGTGTTCTAAAGCTTGCAACCATTTCTCTAGAACTGATTTTAATCACTCTCACTCGGGATTGTAAGAAAGTTTGATTTCCTAGTTCTTCGTGCTTAAACTACATCTTTTATTGTGATTGGTGTATGAAAATCATTTGATGTGTTCTTGGACGCATTTGTCTTGTGTTTTGCGCTTAAACTTTCTTTTATAAACCCTAGGATTGATCTGAACAAAACTTATGCCTTAAATTTGGTTTTCATCAAACTACTTATTCATCGAATTTGAAACTGTTTTCATTCTCATTAAATTGGTTTAATCGATTTTTTGAGATTGGTGCAAAGTTAGTGGTATATTTCTATATCTTATTCATATTCATACTTGTATGTTAGGCTCTAGATGGCTTGTGAGTAATTGAACTTATTGTTGCTTTACTTTGTAAAGTCGATTTTCATTGTATTCATCTATTTCTTATAAGTGGCTGATTGTAAGACTTAGTGGGATCTAAGTCAAAGGAAGACCTAGTTGATGCTAGGCATAAACCCTAGTTGAGGCTAGGCGGGAAGTCCTAATTTTTGATTAGGCATTCTAAGCTTATACGCTTAGGTTGTAACACTTATCATTAATATAAACCGGGGAGGTTAGGAATTAGATGTAGATCAGTTGGATTGAACCACTATAAATCTTGTGTCTTTTTCCATCTCTTCTACCTCCTTCACCATTGCATTGCATTTATAATTGTTGATTGTGTGTGCACAAAGCATCATTGTCCATTGAAAGTTTTTAAAAGGTGATATCCTCTCGGTACACCTAATTGACCTCCCTCTTTGGTGTATTTCATACCGAACCTTTAATTGAAGAGTCGGTCAAAACCCACCAAACCTTTAAGTCAACAATTGTCAACCAAATTCACGAAAGATGTTTGGTAGGACAACACTGAACCTATAAGATAAGTCTCAGCCACATGTCGTCGAACCTAAAATGGATGTCTCGACCAAGGTTTTGGAGTTGGGTGCTTTGATTTGGATGAAGATGTATTTTGGTAAAAATGTTGGGGTGCCTCATAAATCGAAATTTGAATTTGTGGTGCACTTAAAACTTGGGTGCCATTATGAAAAGGTGGTTGCGTATAGCCATGTTTTTTTTTTAATGTCATTGTTGTGGAAACATTTGAAACTCAGGTAAAATTACATTGATAACCCCACCTCAAATTAAACGTAAACTCATTTCATTTTATTTACTTTTCACTTTCTAGGCTCTTACTCAAATTTAACCCTCAATTCTTCCCCATCTCCTCCCACTCACTACACCCCAACCCACCCTAAATTAAACTCATCATCCTCTTCTCATCTTCTACTTTTTCGCTCTTTTTACTCCGTCTGAAATTGAACCTTAAATCAATTTTTTTCTTCTTCTAATTTTCACTCTCTACACCTCTTCACATCTATTTGTCTCTACCGATAACTCTCACCAAATGAACATATTGATTATTGCATTTGGTAAAAATTTGATTCACATTTTTGAATAGTTAGGACTTCTATTTGTGTTAGGTTTTAGCTTTCAAGAATCAAAGAATTAATTATAAATGCAATATGGAGAAAATTGAAGTAAGGGTACAAGAAGATGATGCCTAACAAGGTTGATGGTCACGAAGAAGAAAAATGGATCTTTTCCTCTTTATGAAGGGGGTCAAACATAAGTTAGAGGTGTATTGGAGAGTTTACTAACAATTAAGGGGGTGATTAGAACATAGAGTAACTTATTGGGAGCTACTCTTTGACAAAAAAATAAAATAAAATAAATCAAAAATATTGGGGGTTATGAATAACATTGAATTAAATAGGGGGTTGATGTAAGGTACAAGGGGGTTAACAGTCTCTCCCTAAATATATGATTCTTATATTGATGTGGTTCATAATTCATAGTCACTCGCTTATTTAAAGTCTTGAAGATGACGTGTTTGGTGTTCCTTTGGATGTACTCAAGTCAAGCTCCATTCCAACTGCAAGCCAAGGACGGCTCCTCAAAGTTCAACATCATATAATTATCCTCACATTTTCCTTACTAATTTGCTATGTATGTTAAATGGGCTTGGGTCGTGTCTAAAATTAAAAGAACAAAGAAAATGTTTCGTTACCACTTTCAACTCCCGACATCTCAAGGCGCATCGCCCGACATTCACCAGGTCGGTGTTGATTTAGGTATTAAAAGTGTGTTACTCTAGGAGCTTAATTCCAAAGAAAAATTAGGGGCGAACACGGATTGGATCCAGTTCAATTAAGTCAATCCGTAATCTAATTCAATTATTACGAATTGAGGAACTGCAATCCAGTCCAGTCTATTTATTTATCAATCCAACTCGATCCAATATACTAAATATGTATTGGACTGGATCAAGTTATACGGATTGGTAATTACAAAACTAATACTTATAAAATTATAATAATAATATTTCAAAATTAGGATTTAGCAAAATTCTTATAAGTAACAAAAAAAGTTATGATGAGTGAGAAAATGATGAATACGAACTTTAGTTCGAATATATTAATTTAAAGTATCTATATTTATTTTGCTTTATAATATAAAATGTGTACTTAAACATGAAATAAAATAATTTATATAGCAAAAATATATATTTCTAAGTGTACACAAATAAATAATATATGGATCATTAACACAAACGCTGGGATCATTTCAAATTCTCAATTCAGTTCAAGATTTTTAAATTTATATGTATCTATAATGTTAGTGCAAATAAAAGCTAGTTGGACTCAATTGGGTATTGGATCCACAAATTAAGGTATGCAATCCATAATTTGATCTAATCCATGTGAATTTTAACTTTTGCAATCCAATTTAATTTGATATGAACACCCCACCATTTACAGAGGGCACACCAATTTTTTGGTTTTTTCTCATCCAAATTGGACCATGATAGAAATGACACAATTGCCCCTTCATATAAAGCAATCCACACAACTACAACACACATTTACACCGATTTGTGGGCACCCCACCTCCCTCCTTTCTCATCTCCAACCGAACCCACGTGTTCCGTCGGCGGTCATGTATCATTTCTTTCGTTTTCATATCAGCCGGTTGCAAATCGATTCCAATCATATTAAGATTTGAATCAATTGTTTTGATGTAGCAAATAGTGATTTTGATGTTATGGTTTTTCGTTGTAGGGTTTGCTAGATCCAACCATTTCTAAGTTGTTTTTCGTGTGAAATGGATGAAGACAACATAATGGTGCAGGACAGGATACAAGAAGAGGTATTTGTTGTTTTTTTGTGAATTTTTTCAACATTTATAGTGGAGAGCACGAACATGATTGTGCATGTCGCACAATATTGAGAACAATTGATAATTCTTGGTATCTGGTAACCAAAATTAATGCATTGATAAGGTTAAATGTTTATCATTTTTCTCGATCCTAGGGGGACCGAGAGTTATCAAGCAGTGTCGGTTGTAGTATACCAACACTACTCAATAAGTCTCGAACATATAGTACCGAAACAATGTGTTTTAACATTTTTTGTGAATGTGCAGTGTATTTTTAATGAGTCCTTATGGTTCAATGTTTTTCTTGTAGGTAATGTTGTTGTCCATGTCTTATCCAGACTACAAGGATGCTTTCACTCAATGTTGGCGATTCCAATCTAGAGATGCGGCAATTTCATGGCTTCAAATGATCGGTCGTGAAAAGAAGTTTATGTTAGTTATGAAACACTCTGATGCTGAAGGGGTTAAGTGTAGGGGAAGGGTAAAACTTGCATGTGAGAGGTCCAATACATTTAAGGGAATGCCATAAAGAGTAGGGAAATCCAAAGCTACAAAACTTACTTTGAAACCAAGAAATGAAGAGGAGGAAATACAAGGAGTCAAACTGATACCAAGAAATGTGGATGCCCTTTCATTATCAACATCAAGGAATATTCAGATTCTTTGTGGCATGTCAATGTGGTATGTAGGTGACATAATTACGACCTTGCCAACTACTTGGATGGCCATTCATATGCGGGAAGATTGGATCTAGGTGAGTAGGTGGTTGTGGTGCAAATGACTAAGGGGAACGTAAAGCCACGAGATATCCTCAACAGATTGATACAAATGGATGAAAATAATATTTTGACTAGGTAAACAGTGTACAATGCACGATAAAAATATTGAATTGATTATGTGGGTGGGAGGACTCAAATGCAACAACTATTGCATATATTGGAGAAGAATAAATGGATGTCTTAGCACATGAAATATCTCGAAACGAAAATCACGACTGACTTATTTTGGGCACATCTTCATTCAATCAAGTTGTTACGGTGTTTCCCGTTGGTTATTCTAATGGATTGCACATACAAAACTAATAGGTATTGGATGCCATTGTTGGAGATAGTTGGGATCACTTCGATGCATTTGACATTCTCAGTTGGGTTTGTTTTCATATCATCAGATACTAACGCCAATTACATTTAGGTACTTGAGATCTTGAGGTCTATATTGGACGGGTAGCCTAAACTTGACGTGATTGTTATAGATCGAGAGTTTGGGCTGGTTAGTGCAATTGAAGAAATATTTCCAACATCGTCTCACCTTCTTTGCATGTGGCACGTCAATAAAGTAATGTTAACCAAGACTAAGAAGATGTTCGCTAAAAATGAAGGCTTCACATGTTTCATGGATAAGTGGACGACCTTGTTGAATGCTAAGTTAGAGGTATCATTTGAACTTAGGATGAATGACTTACGATCTGAGTTCGAGACTGTGAAGGGTCTTATTGATTACTTGAATAAGACATGTGTGAAGTACTACAAGAATAATTTGTATCAGCACGGACAAATCGAATTATGCACTTTAGGGAAACCACGAAGCAGAGGGTTGAGTCTGTGAATTCCACTCTGAAACTACGTCTTGGCAACAGTCAGACAAATTTGAAATTTTATGGGGTGTGGTATATGGTCTTCTTAAGATCCAACATAATAACATAAAAGGCATCATTTGAGGTTAGCTTGAATGTGGTGCAACATGAATATGTTGATGGTTTGTATCTTCAGTTGCGTTGATAGGTCTCTCAAAGGGCCCTTAAGTCGGTTTTCAATGAAGCGGAATGTGGAGAGAGTGTTGGACACGACTCTACTTTTTGTGGTTGTGACATACGTACCACGCATAGTCTTTCTTGTACCCGCGAGATAAACTTCCATATTATGGCCAATTTACCAATACCACTCGAAGACATTCATGTATACTGGCAAAAGTTGAGTATGGTTCTAAAGAATGTTGTGGATCGGGCTAGATACAATCTCAACAATGAGATTGAAAGAGTGCTGGAAAAGTTTCATGCTTGCATTGACGAGGATGATTGCATCAGGATTATTCAGCAGTTTCGAGTATTAGCCACCGTTTATCGACACCGGAGGTTGTCCCACCTACAAAAATAAGAACAAAAAAAAGACATTATGTTCTACTGTTGGAAGTGTAATCAAGAAAAGAAAGAACAAAGCACCTAAGAGGAAACTCGATGAAGATGTTACTTTTATGAAAAGATATCCAAACGGTTTTGAGTATGCACTAACGAAAAAAGAGGCATCTACTTCGAGGAAGAAGAAGTGAAAGATAGTGGGGCCTAAAATAAATGGAACACGTCGGGCATGTCGGGCACGTCGGATTTCCCAAGGTGTATCTAAGGTTGGTTATGTCCATTGTATACAATCGGATTGGGTGTCATACGTTGAGAGCACTATTGATGTAACAGGCGATAGTAATTGTGGGCATCATTGCGTTGCCTTCGAGCTTGGACTCCTCGATGTAGATGGTTGGAGATTAGTACATAGAAAAATGTTTGATGAGATCACGGGGCATGAAACTATTTGGAGGGAAGCGTTTGGAAGTGGTTATGAGAAGATAAAGACTGCCGTGCATTGTCCGGATGATTAAATGGGGGGCCTCTTTTGAAGAATAGTTGACCCTTAAGGACATGAGACTCTTAAAGGCAACTGACTTTAATGTCATGCTAGTCAACCTCTTATAAAATAGTTGCTTGACATTTCTTCCTCTACGTAATATCTCATTGCCATCTTTCGATAGTCGGCTTATCATTGACATGATAAATGATAAGATCATGCATTGGTTTAGGGTAAGTTTGTACATTATCTTTGAGATGTGTCTTATCAATTTTTAAGTACTTGATAATGACTTCTTGTTCTATTTTGCATTTGACAGATGAAGTTAAAAGTTAATTCACTGTTTCCCCCATTATATCCGTCATAGGACAGGTATGCTTAAGAGTGCGGTAAAGGTTGAGGTAAGGGCTTCATCATCCAAGAACTCGTACTGGCTCTAACTTCTCAACAAGGCACACCTTCTGTAGTAGACTTAGCGTCGCCTTAGCTCCATCCGGATTTAGCAACATTAATTGTTTTGTTTAGTGCAAATGATTATGGTGGTAAATTTTTTTGTTTACTTTTCATTATAGTCGTATATACTCTGTAAAAACATTGGAACACTTTTTGTTGTTTATACATGGATATCTTAAACACTTTACCACCAAGACATTTGACGTTCAGACTTGGCGATATTTTGGTTTATTAGATGATTGGTCATGACTTATGTTTGCTCATGGTTATGTAAAAACATGTTTTTGTGGATGATTTAGTTTTCTTTGTGGATGAGTTATAATTTCTTTTTGTCGATTATATATATATATATCGTAACATACACAATGTTGTCAATACATATGTTTCGGCATTACAGGTCCGAGATTGGAAGCGTAGTCTCAGTAGGATATATCCGACACACGTTGACTAGTATCGGTCATGCACAATCGAAGCATTTCAGAAGAAATGTCCACTCGAGTGCCCTGTTATGTCTAGGTAATAGGAAATTGAAACAATTCCTAGAGTCTCGGTATGACCATACCGTGAAATCATAAGACATGAATTGACCCCATCCTCGTTTATTTGTACCTAAACGCAATGTAAAGGAACGGTACATGTCTGCCGTGAATGACTAAGGTTTATCGTTGTTGCATTACCGTGATTTGATATACATTAAACCCAACTCAATAGGTTTTGGTTACACGAGACCGAGATTTTTTGTTGTTATCGGTGTCATGTGTTTGAGACGTTATCGTAAGTGTCAGCTGAGTACAATCGAGACAAATTGCTTATCATTTGTCAATTTAGTATCGGTCGTAAGATTCTGAATTGTTGTGCATAGTTACGGTGGATTAGTTTCGACACTATTGACTTATTCTTGGAACTTCATCACAAAGATAATATAGATGTGCCACCTTATAATATGTCTCGGCCATGGAGTTTCGTGACACCTCTGCATAATTATGGTGGTGCATGGTTGAGCATTTGTGCATGTTTCGAACTGGTAGGGCCGAGAGATAGCTTTGATAAGTTTTTTAGTCTATATAAGTTACCTGATTCACAAGTGATCACAATAAACATTCAACATTGAACATTCACAACAAACATTCAACATAACCATAGTTTAAAGGCAAAACATATTTTTGGTCCTTGAACTTTGAGTTTTTTATGCTTTTGGTCCCTGAACTTTCATTAGTGTACATTTGGTCCATGAACTTTCATTTTTTCCATTTGGTCCCTAAACTTTTGAGTTTTTTATGATTTTGGCCCCTAAACTTTGAGTTTTTTATGTTTTGGGGAAACTTAATTTTTTTCTCAACTTTTGTTGGTCGATTTGAGTCGTTCGGTTCAATAATATAAACCACTTTACTCTTTTTGACTAGTCATACGACAGTTTTGTTACCCACGTTGGTGGAATTTAACATTTTAAATTGTGGAAGGACTAAATGTAGAATCATTGTGAAAGTTCAAGGACCAATGTGTAGTAATAAAAGTTAAGTGACCAAAAGCATAAAAAAACACAAAGTTCAAGGACCAAATCATTAGTTTTGCCTAGTTTAAACAAACTAATTCCAAAGTAAAACATCACAGTGCCAAACAACTTAACAACATACACCACAAAGTTAACAAAGTTTTAAAGTTTCAAAGTTCATTATTGGGAGGGCTTAGAAGGTTTTTTTTTCTTCAAAATTCTCCGCTGATATTCATTCCCGTTCATGCGCTTGGGAGGACGATGATCGAGGGGAAGGGTATCGCTTGGGATGGACTTCGAGTGGGTTGTCGTGATGTCGTGTTTGTATTCCTTAAAAGGTGCGACAGGGGATGTTGTGGTGGTCGTGGTGGTGGTCGCGGCAATGGTCACGGTGGTAGTGGTGGTGGTCGTTGTGGGAGAATTCCTCCCCGACAAGAAGTTCACCACAACACTCACTATTTTCTTCGCGGACTCCACGGTATACTCCTCGTCTAGTAAATCCATCCACTTCAACGCAACATCTGATGCACGCCTATTCCGTTGTTCAAAAACAACGAGATCAAAGTAAATATATGGACGTACAAACTCTCAAGAACTCCCTCTCCATACATGATCACGAATAACATCTTCACACACTCAAACATAACAAAAAGGACTTTATATAAACAATAGTACCAAACAACATACCTCCAACAACTCATTATCAGTGATAGTACATGCAATAACATCATTGTCCTCGTTAGACGGGTTCTCGATAATCGGGTGTGAATCTTTTAAAAACCAAGAAAGATAATTTGGTGTAGCCATGAACTTGAATTGTGCTTTCTCACCTCGAACATCAGGGTCCAATAAATGGTTATGCCAGCTTTCCCAGTGCTCATGTTTGAACTCGTGCTTCACTGAGTATTCGAGTGCAGATGGGCCTTAGGATTCTTCGACAGGGCGATACGGAGGGGTAGTCCACCTTGCACATGACCAAGCTATCTTAGGAACCTTTCTGGATGGTATAGCTCCATGGTGTCCATTTACTTCAAGGTCCCATCGTGGAACGCCATCGGATGAACAATATCATTCGACCCGAGATCAACGTAGGGTCCCAAGTCACCAACACCATTGAAATAAAAAAGTATTAGTAACACATAAGATAACACGAGGGTTTTGAAACAAATTCAAGTACTAACGCACCTTATTCGGCCTCAATTTGTCCAATGTCCTCTGAATTGACGCCAACTTGTCCTTAACAATAACCGTTTTGTGTTTCTGGATCTATCGCGAGTCATGGGGTTGCAATTGGTTCATGTACTTGGTGTTTGATGCAGCAAACCCGAGTTTGAAGTGCTCGTACACCCATCCCTCATAATACAAAAGAAATTAGTAGTGAGAAACCATTAAGTAATGACAAAACACAAGTACAAGCGTAAAAAATTTGAGTAACAATAATTACCTTAAGAAAAGTGAGGTATCCATCAATTTGTGACACTTCAACTCTGGTGGCTAACCTAAGTTGATGGTACAAATAAGCCAACGAAGCAGCGCCCCATGAATAGATCCCAACGTTGTTTAAATTCTCTTGAAGCTCGAGCAATGCAATTGAGACCCGTGATCTACTCTTGTAGGCGAAGAAAGTGCATGACAGCATATACAACAAGAATGCATGTGCAGTGCAGTGCACAGTGTTGGGTTTTTGGGGTTCATACGCAGCGAAAAATTCAAAACAAGTTTAGAAAAACCCCAATATGATCAACATAAGTTCCATTAAACTAGATCTAAAAAGTAAATCATACCTTAATCCGTGACTTTCTTCTATGATTATTCAATCTCCAAGACGTTCAAGCGCGCTTCCTTTATCGAAAATCCACACACAAATAATGACCACAATTTGGAGTGATATCCCTCAGAAAGATTGAAAACGTTTTTTTTTTCTCTCCCAAAATCAAAAGAACTCGAAATTTGTAAAAACGAATATCTTATTTCGTTTTAGGGTTTCACCCTATATTTATATGTGTATATAAGCTCTCACTTAAAATCTTATTTGTAATACAACTATTGTATTTAGGCAATTTAAGCAAATTACACATATACCCCTATTAATAAGTTATCGTATAACGAATCGTAAGGGCTTTTATGTTATGAATTTTGTCATATAAAATCATTACTCTGGACCAATTGAAATTGTGCAAAGCCATTCTTTGTGTGCGACCCAATAGGTTCATGAGACGTTGGTAATGAACTAAAATCAATTTGGTACACAAGTCATAAGCAGTCTCTAGCAAGGCATTATGACTACCCAAGTAGCATAAATATCAAAATCGATACAACTAAACGAATAACATATATCATATCATTTTATCGTGTGATATCCTTTGATTAAACATAAGGAATGGAAAGTCACATTTAATGTTCAATCATACTAGGCTCGATCTTTAGGTAAACTAAAAACATCCAAGAGACATTGATAATATCAATTCATATGGACTTGGTCATTATCATTCTATCACATCGAGTGATCCACTAATATCTCTCTCTATACGAGAGTGACATATTATATCTTAATTACATACATTCACATATAATTCACATGGTAATCAATCACAATCTTTATAATTGTCTAATTAAAGACAATGTTTCATTTTGTCAAATTATCATGCTCCTAATATTGAAGTCTATGGTAATCTCAAGTTGAAGGACTAAATGATATACCTATCATGAGTAACACTTATGACTTAATCCATGTGGTGTTCTTGTCACTGCCCGAATTTCGAATCTCGCTTATTATTTGTAATCAGGATCACCGACCCGTGACATGAGACTCACATCGTGATACGTGCATTGACCGAGGCGAGATGGCCGAGGTATATGTTAGATTTGTTGTGGTGTATGCCTAGTGTATTATATATGTGTAGACTATTAAGTCACTCCTACTTATGTATTGGTGTCGAGATGTGGGGACATGCCTCGAGTTGCGTGCTGACATGGGACCGAGGTAGAAAGTGATGTGGTAAGTCTATTTTAAGCTTAATGTATATTTATATAGTGGCTTTAAGGTGGCTATAGTTGATTTTTAATTAAATGTAACCTAAGTTAGAATTTTAAAATAATAGCCATATGATTTGCATTGAGACACGTACTAGCACATCTAAAATACCAATTAAGTTAGTGAAGGTAAGTGGGACATGTGTTAAGAGGTGTACCATTAGATAAGTCTCAAGATACTACATGTGTGTGATTAGATCAATAGTTATCATTCAACCATATCCATTTCATATATATAGTTAGAGATCAATCCATGCAAACCACATATTTTCATTTTACGAACTTAAAAGGGAGAGAAACCTTACTGGAGAACTTGAGGAGGAAGAAAAATCAGTTTGGTTTGGTGAAATCAAGGTGTGTTGGTTGATCAAGCTAATGAACAACAAGTAGGTAACTCACTTACACTAGTTTATTTAGTTTAAATCGATGAATTCATGAATTTGTTGGTATGCATGGCTGTTTTTATGTTGTTGTTGATGTCTTGGGGCTATGGAGATGTATATGAGGGTTCTCAAGGCATTTGGATAGCCTATGTGTGGAGAAAACTCGAAATTCTGATTTCAGAACTCTGGGTTTTCCTGCACAAATAGGTAGGACAGTTCGCGAGCTAACTTTGGGTAGTGCACTAGAGGTAGTGGTTAGTGCGCTAATGAGGCCACTTGCGCGCTAATCAAATAACTTAGCATGTTAATTGCCTCATTAGCATGCTAATCAAATAACTTAGCGTGCTAATTGCCATGACAGCATAAAAATCTGCAATTTCCCAAATTTGTCAAAACACTATAACTGAGCCTAAAACCCTAAGTAAAGGTCGAAACACATCCAAAAACATGTTATGTAATATCAGGAACCTAGGAAAGGGTTACGAGGGTTCGAATATGAAATTTAGGGTGTCGAGAGGCCAGTAAAGCTAGTACTTTACATTACTTGATGTGAGTATACCCGTTGATTATTTATTTACATTTTATTTCCAGTTTTAACTTGTTTGTTCTAGTCTATATTTACTATGTCTAGATTTGTACTCTCATATCATGGACTTAATTGTTATTCCTCACTTGTTGAGCTTGGTTTCCATGATATTTTGATAACTTGAAATCTTTTGAATTCATCCATGTGATATATGTCATTTCATGTTGTTTTATAGTAAATGCAGTATAAATAGCATGCTATTAGGGATTTGTGATTTGCGAATGACTTTGTGGACTTGTAATCTTTGGAGAATTTGTGTTTTGTAGCATAGCCAATCTTGGAATCCTTAATGATTCATTTTCTTGGATTCATAAAGTACTTATAGAGTTTAGAGTCCATTGCACTATGAGTTGATCGGCACACATGGTTAGAGTCCCTAGAAATGTCGGCATTCGCCACTATGATATGACACACGGGGTTAGAGTCCCTAGGGGTTGCTAAGATATGGGGTTAGAGTTCCTGTTATACTGGGGTTAGAGTCCCTGATGATATTAGACTGTGCAACACCACTCACGTCCTTTAGTAGTTAAGGCTTCACTGACGTAGGTCACGGTCGACCGGATCTAAATCATAACTATTTAGCTTTGTGTCAGTTTCACTTGTTTAACTGTGGTATTTCTTAGCATAATTGTGGCACTAGTCTTTTTTATTGAACTTATGCTTTTAAATACTATTTAGTTTGTTTTAGTTATGTGAATGAATTTGTCAACGAGGATTACTGTTACTTTTTGTACTCACCTTCCTTCTTATGACAGTGGGTGCAGAGCCGTTGACAAGCGGTGCCGGCAAAGAGAAGATTGGCGACTACCTCTGAGCCAGCGGTGTACCCCTACATCGACATTCTGTAGGTTTTGATATTTTGTGTATTATATAGTTATATTTTTATACACTTTGGGGTTGTATATTGGGTTGGGCATTTAGTTCCCTAAGTTACGATGACATCACATTGTTTATCTTCGCCATTTTATTATATATGCATGTAATCGTTGTTTTCCTAATTTCCACACACTAAGGATTTTGAATAATTGCTTATGCACAATTTGTTAAGAATTCCGCTAAATTTTATAACTCTTAAAAAGTTTTACTTAACTCTAGAGTTCTATTGTAAAGTGATATGTGTTTTATTATCCTTAACATAAGTAGTTAAGGAGATTTGGATAGAAAAGCTGACTAATACGTAGTTAAGTCCGATATGGCTAAGATTTGGGCTTAATTACGGAATTAGGCCAAGCGGTGCCCTAGGTTAGGGAAGGGGTCGTCACAGTTGGTATGACAACAATGTTTTTGATAAATAAAATGCAAATATTAGATGTAGAAACCAATTGATTCTTGCGTAGAAACTATTAGTTGGAAGTGAGTGAAAATGAGGTGGGATTTCTAATATGTACATGATATTTTCTATACGTACATAAATACGAGTTACGCCACATAGTAGCTCATTCGCGTTCGCTATCTATCTGCAGACATCGATAGTAGACACACGCGATGACGGAGATATTGGAGGTAGCAGTAGTCAGCCTCCTACTACCTCAACAGATGACTATCAGAGGTTGTTTGACCATGTAGCAGCTCAGGGGTAGCAGCTAGTCGATTTCATCGCCTTCATAAGGGAGCACATGGCAGGTATCGCACCAGCCCTCCCCGCCACTCATACTACTGCGGTGACACCCCAAATTGTCAGGACTGAAACTGCACCAGGCACTTCTACTTTAGGACCTCGAGCATCTGTACCATCAGTGCCATAACCACTTGTAGATCCTACAACACCACATCCACCGAACTAACCGATGGTGATTGTACAGGAGATAGCTACAACTGGGGACACGCCCACTCCTACACCTACGTCTTTTGAGATTGCAGGATTATTGAGGGACACCAAACTGGTGAGGAGTTCATCAGGCTTACGCTAGTGTTCTTTGCTGAGGAGCGACCCTGAGAAGACTAAGCGATAGATTCTCTCACAGGAGAAGTTACATCTACTGTTGGTCGTCGAGGATAGATTACAACCCATTCTCTCTTACTACACCCTAGAGAAGGGTGTAGATGTCTGGTGGATGAGCATAATGGCGAGCAAAGGCAGTTTTACATCATGGGATGATTTCAAGAAAGAATTTTTCAAGCAGTACTTTTCGGCCTCTATGGTGAAGAGAATGAAGAAGAGGTTTATGGCATTGAGACAGGCTGAGGGTGAGACAGTGATGAGTTACAGATATAGATATGGCTACCTCATTCCATCACTAAAAAAAAAGAGTGAAAGAGGGATTGAAGAAGAAAAGAGGAGGGCTTGGATGGTGAAGAATCACAATAAAAAAGAGTATCTCAGCTCATCTTACCACCTAGACTTCTTGGTAAGAATTTCTTATATTTCTCTCTATTTTATGTCATTCAAATAAAAGGGTTTATGTAGGGTTTTTAATTGGGAACCATAGAACTAAACTTAGGAGGTGTTTAGGTGTTGTTCTTGGGGTTCACTGAAACCTATTTGAACATAAAAGATTAGGTTTCTATGTTATCCTAAAAGTTGTCATACTTTTATGTGTGTGTGTAAATGGGACCAAAACATGATGGAAATGAAAGGTTGTAACAAGTACAACACTAGCTGATCCTAGAGTGAGATATTTAGGTTCATTTGAAGCCATTAGAGTTGAGAAAAACAACTTAAGAAAGATGTCCTAAGTTTTGTCTCATTTTCATTGTATGCTCTTCATGTTTTGGTTCATATTGAGAAGAAGTCTGGACATGAATATCATGTTTTAATAATCTAAATTATAGTTGTATGTTGTATACATGTGTTATACACTTTTTAGGGTGTTCTAGATAGTGGGAATGAAGTTGGTAGCCTTTGGATGGGTGCTAGGGCTACTACAGCAGCAAAGGCTCAACAATTTTGAGTGTTGTTGTTGAATTTTTTCAGGATTTCAATCAAGAGTCTAAAGGTTATTTAGGGATTAGTAAACATCTCTAAATGGACTAGTAATTAATACCAATTGGTTAGTTTTAGGTCCATAATCCGAGGGAAACAAATCGAGACGTCCGAGATTTACAGGGGTGTATTCAATTGAGATTTTAATAGATTTTTGGTTACTTTTATAAGTGGATGACTTTTATGAAGTTTGTAGATTTTCGTAGACTTTTAATGACTTTAATAAACTTTTATGTAAACTTCATTTTGATGATTTTTATTAACATTTAAGATTTTTAGTGACTTTTGTGAACTTTTTAAACATGATTTTGATTGATATTAGTAAATTTTTGTGATTTTTATATTGAAACAATATTTTGCACTTTATTATAAAAAATAGATGAATACTTACATTTCTTTTTCTTAAGAACTATTACTGATTTTTTAAAAAGTATTTTGTATTTTAATAAAAAAATCATATATACATATTAATGAATTACTATCAAGATAGTAACATAACAAATAAATAAATATCAACAAAACAAATAGGTAAATGAATCATCTTTTAGTGGCAAAAAAGAATCAAATAAGATCATTGTGTAAAAATTTTGCACTTTTTTTTTACTTACATAAAAAAAAAAACTTATATTTTTTCCTTAAGAATGATAGTTTAAATTTCTTAAAAAGCACTTCTTGCATTTGAAAAAAAATGATTATCTTCTCCAAAAATAATAATATTACACTTTTTGAGATTATAATTATACACTTAATAAACGAAACTTCTTCGTAAAAAAATCTTATAAAAAATGTACAATGATGCAAGAATGAGATCTTGTTAATAACGACATCATTTTCATTTTCATCAACATAGACATTAGAGTATAATAAGTGAGCAATGAAATCCATAAGTTGTGGAGTGGTTAGAGAAGTTGATAAAAACAATTAATAAGAAAATACCAACAATGAAGTCCTTATTGAATAAAGGAACCAACAAAAATAAAAAGTCTCTAAAAGTTTCTGGGTTGTGGTGAAGAGAAGTTGAATATTTCTTTATGTGTATTTTTATACAAAAAGTCTATAAAAGTTGAGATTTGTAACCAAACCACAAAAGTCACCAAAAAATTAAATACACCGTACTTTTATAAACTCTCTAAAAGTTTAAATTGAATACCTCAAAACTTTTATAGACTTTTAAAAAGTCTATAAAAGTTCACATTGAATACACCTTACTTTTATAAACTCTCTAAAAGTTTTAATTGAATACACCTAAACTTTTTTTAGTAACTAAAAGTAACCAAAAGTTCGTTAAAATCTCAATTGAATACACCCCTGTTATATAAAGTCAGAAAACTTGAAAGTACGACCAAGGCAAGTTGGAATTCAGTTAGTTTAGCTTTTATACCATCTCTATAGTTATATTTAGTTTCATACAGCTTATGGACTGGGTTGGGAGCTTTGTATTGGAATCTATGTTTTACAAACATATAAAAGTGAATCTGTAAGATAGGTCTGTGACGAAGCTCCTGCAAAGAGTTCAGTTGGGATCCAGTGTAAACCCGCCTTAGCAAGGGTTCACAAAATGATTAAAATATTACTAGGGATGTTGGAGAGATAATTTAAGTCTGAATACATTATTGGGACCACATAGCAACCACTGTGTGGGTCAGATTTTGGTATTCTTATGTAAGTTAGTTTTAAGTCATTGTTTTCCAACTTCTTTTCAAATGATTGCCAGTACATTAGCTAATTTTACCTGTTGATATGCATCCCATTCTATCTATTATTTATTTACTTCTGTTATTACCTTTTTAGCTATTACTGTTCACTTAGTTATTGTAAATGAGGTGATAGTGGATAATGGATGGTCTAAGTGGAATTCCATTTACTAAACCCATTGAATGCTCGCTCCCTTTTCAACAATCTTACGTACTTCTGCTAGCACTCAGGATAAGGGAAGGGGCAAAGCTTAGGAGTATAGCCATCCTTTCCTTGTATGTGGTGAGACTCTAGTTGTTTATATACTGTTTGACGTTTTGATATAATACTATAATTATTATCATAAGGATGAGATCGTATATCTCTTTTGTTTTATCTTATTTTAGAAAACATTGACGTTAAGTCTTCCGCTGTTGTTTACTTGTATTTATATCGGTTTTCTCGAGATATACATGTTGTGTTTATTAGGCACTGAAGGTTAGGCTTCTGGCATGGGTTAAGTCTGGTTGGTTTATCGAGGCTTAATCTGTGTTTCAGGCCGAATGATTCTTTAATCAGATTAAGGGTCGTTACAAAGAGGCTAGGTGAAACTATTTAGTAGATAGTAACTCTCTATCACATATAGCATACATCAATTACTTTTGCTAAATAATAATGTAGAGTTAAATCTAAACAATACAAAGACAAATGGAAAAATTGTAATGACTCATACTCACTTCATCTTTCCTTAGCAATGACTTTAGTAAGTACCTGTATAAAAAAAACAAGAAAAAAATAATAAATAAAGGTTAATTGCTTTTTTTAATGCCATATGACAAAGGTTTGAGGAAACGTATAGAACCACTCGCAAGATCATCAATCGTCATATACAGAACAAACATGATTCCATAGAATATCCAACTTAGAATATTATCTTTTGACAAGAAAAAACTAAGACATAAATACATTTGAAAAACAATGCTCTCAAGGCAAAAAAAAAAAAAAAACATTTTATACTTGAAATATCTTTCAAATAGCAATGTAGTGTGCAAGCATCCTTTGTCCTTTGAGACCAAGAAGTGGCAGCATAGGAATATTCACTAATGGTCCATGACATATGCCTCTTGGTCTTAATACACATCTTTTCTTCTTATTTTAGCTGCAACAAACATTTTTTTCTTCATGCTTCTAGATAATGACCATTTTCATTGGCTTGAGATTTAGTAAAAATAAATAAATAGAAATCATTTGTTGTTAGATGGACAATGCAAATACCAAGGAATCTAGTGACTCGCAAGTCACAATTAGCATTTATTTCCCACTTATAGTTATTTGTAGTATTGTCAATGTTTACTAACTGGTAGAATTTGAGTTCTCTTCCCTAGAAATTAGATTGCCAATTTGAAACTAATGCAACAATGACAAGGAAGCTAATGCATTAGATGCCCTTAATATGCACATTACTATTAATGCCTGAGGCACAAGGAGAGGTGTTCCTCCAAATGATGCAAAGTGTGAAAGATGCCTCCAATAAATAATACGTTAAATACAAACAAAAAAGTCCTCGATGACAAACTATGATGAAATAGACATAAACATCAAAAACATCAACATGTAATCTCAGCTTAATTTCATAAAAATTCAACTTCTTTATATCTCAGCTTCAAGTTCCTTAAACTGTAATCTGATAGGGTTTTAGAAAACAACATGAAGGAGTGTGTTTTTTTTTTCCAAAAAGAGGGATCGAAGTGCATATTATGCCAATCTTATTGAGGAATTTTTAATTTACCCTAAATATAATTCATCAAACAAAAGTGATTATGTTGATTCTTAATTTTATTTATCTGCTCTTATTAAATTATATACTACAACAACCTACAAGCAATTTTGTTGATTGTATCATCTTTTTTCTTTTATTAAATTATCTGCTTTAACCGTTCTGATTCTTAATGATGATCAGATTACATAAGAGGAGCAAACTGATGAGCAATCAAATGAAAAACTGAACGGTAAAGTGATAAAACTTTTAGAAATTAACTATAAGTAAATATGATAAAACCTTTAGAAACTAAATGAAATATTAACTATAAGTAAATATGATAAAACTTTTCACTCACGTATTTTTCATAAACTTGGGCGTTCTTGTGCATTTTTTTCGAGACTTACTTGTTGGAATTCCCATCAACCACCTGTAAATAATTTCATCAATTAAAAGAGTGAAGGAACTTCATTTTTTCCCTGGAAAAAAAAATCTACAAGCAATTATCCTTAACCAGAGTAGTAGTCAATGTGCTATATTTCATGGAAAATGCTTTTCTTACCCACTTTGGGCACCTAGTGAGCCCGAAATGGGTGTTCGTCAATGTGATACGCCTCGAGAAGTGTGTGCACACATCTCAAGGTATTACACACACACCTCAAGGTGTATCGCACGACTAGACACCCACTTGGGCCCACTAGGTGCCCAAAATGGATGTCCAAAGTGGGTTACTTTTCATGCATCTTCCATATTTGATATGGTCAATTAGTAAGACAAGCCTACACATTAACTTTAATCACCAATGCCAATTGAAACATATTGGCTCTAAAAGTAGGATTATTTATAACTTTGAGATTATACATTCTACACCGCAACGACAACATTGCCTCAATCTCAAATTAGTTGGGGTCGGCTATATCTTATTTGTTTGATCTATTCATAAAACGTGACAAAGTTTTATGATGGTTGTCAACCTATCTCAATCTTCCCCCATTTTTAAGAATAGAAAATGAGTTTGGGGCCTCCCTCCCCATTTTTCTGGTGCCGAAAATGGACTTGGGACCGCCCTCCCCTATTTTCTAATATGAAAAATGGGTTTCGGAGACCTCCTTTATTCGAACTTGGGACCGGCTATGTAGCGCATATAATGTTCTACATTGATAGAGTTATACCTTCTACTCCATCTAATAAATAACCTTTAACTCATTGCTACTAGAAATTAAATAGCGGACAAACATAGGTGCTTTGAAGAACAAACGTTAAACACATAATCTAAGTAATCTAATGCACTCGCCTTCTCTTAAAACTTATGTAGTTAATTTAGGGTTCCTTGAACCAGAATTCACATATTTCACACACAAAAATGTTTCGGTTTGAGCAATACAACATCATAATCGAACTCAAATAACACCTAAAAAATATTATACAATTCAATCACGCACGCTCATGTTATCAAACTCAAATCACAACGTTCAAAAAAATGTGAAACATCATGAGAGAGATAGAGAGCTCTAATTGAAGGCACGCACGAGAGCACGGATTGTGGCTGTGGATTTTTGACACATCATCAATGTCAAGAGAATGTCCAATCTCGTTAGCATAAATACACATTCAATGTTTAAAATAGTCTCCAATGGGTAATGTGGATTGCACCCTCTATTGATGAGGTGACAACTTTTTTTTTTGAATTCAATAATTAGTAAAAGATTAATTTTTTTAGTTAGTATTAAACAATTATATTTTTTTTAGTAAGCATTAAATGATTATATATTTTGCACTTATTAAACGATTATACAAATATTATATTTATACAATTCGATTGTTATTTATATATAGCAAGCAATGTTCAAAAAATAGTTTGGTTTGTATTTATCTTTTTTTTTTCTAAATCTTATTTGTATACAAAAAAAACTAGCCAAATTTTTTAAAAAAAGTGGAAAATATACTAAACGCATAGTAGTGCACTCCGATTTTTTTTCGTCACTTTTTTGTATTTTTTATTTTATTTTTTATGAAGTGGCATAGCGGACACTATTTATCGCACCTTCTATTTTTAGAATTGTTGTAGACAATGTGGACAGTTATTTGTGTCACATCAGCTTCACAGTGTTAACCCACAGTACCATTGGAGAAAGTTTTTTGATTGGAGTGTGTATCATATTCTAAGTGGCACACATCCACCTCCAATCCAAATCCCCATTGGAGATGCTCTAACTAATCACCCATTTTATTTATTTTTTAGACCTTTTTATTTTTTTCTTTATTTTTTAATTTTGTAGAACTATCAGTGTATTTATACCTTGGATTCGACTAATCCCACAAGAATTAGTTATGCACCCCAATCCCATAGTATGAGATTTGAAAATAGAATATAATGTAACTATTAGGAATTCAACTCAATACTTTTGCTATGCACCACACTTTTTTTGTAAGGGAAAACCAATATTACTTGCATTAGACATTTAAGGTGCCTCTAGCCATGCTCTTATATTTTTGTGCTTTTTTGCCACTATACCATGCCCTTTTGGGAGTTTCTTATTATATCTTTATAACTTTGTCCATTCACTCGTTTTTTTAAATACTATTAAATCTTTTCTCTAATTGCTTACCTTCAACTTATATTTAAAGAAAAATGGTGCGGCTAAACGAACCTCACTTTTTTCTAAACATACCCTACTTTTAAAAAAAAATGAAATGACTCAACTATCTTCCATATAAAAGGGTTTTTCACTCACCCATATCCCATTCTCCTCATCCATCCATACCTTAGTTACACCACCGTTTCTTCCTCTATTAAACCACACTCGCCTCCGATCCAAATCCCGGGAAATTTGGGCAAAACCATATTAATTTCGAAGTTGTGAGTGCATCCCCCACCTCTTTTGTGTCGATTTATGGGTTTTCATAAGGTTTTTTGGTTTTTTTCAGTCGATTTTTGTATTGTTGTTATTGGGTCAAGGGCTTCAATTTGAGGCTTCAATATCCCATTTCAAACAAACGATGTTGATGGAAGCAAGCATATCTAGTGATTCCAAGCAAAACCCACTAATTTTTTTGTCGTTTTCATGTAGTTTTTGAAGTTTTAATTTTTTTTTTGGTTCATTCTTGTTGCCCTGTGATAAGTCGTTAATTATGTAATATTATATAGGTTATTTATATATTTTATATGGTTAAGTCTCAAAATATTATATTAATTGTCTTTATTTGTTATTTTCAGGTTTAATGGAGTGCGCGATTGAATCCGGACGAAAAAACTACTCAAAATAAAGTATTTATATGCAGTGTGATTAGCTACTAGAGGATCTGTCTCGAGACACGCATTGCATAGTGATGAAGAGATGGAGAGCAACGAGGAGACGCATAACCGGACATACTTAAGCCACTGTGCGCGATTGAATCTGAGGTGAAAAACTACTCAAAATGCATATCATGCATCAAAAGAGAAGTGAAGGGAACGATCTTGCCTCGCGATGCGTACCAGCACAAACTCCCATTTATTCGTTGTCTCCCGTGCATGTTCTCTTCTTTTCAGCAACCCTTGATCATCCTCGGGATGCATATAGCACGAACTCTCATTACTTCAATCGACTATCCAACGTGTCTTCTCTCAATCCAATAGCCATCGATGAACCTCGAGATATGTACCTGTTTTGTCTCCCACATCTTCACACGCCTCTATCACTCATCCGTCACCCATGCGCAGCTGCCACGTGTCGACGTTACACTCGGTCAACACGTCCACTGCTCCTCTCTCCTCCAATCACAGTCTCACGTCATCGCTGCAGCAGCTTTCAACCAAACCCTGCATGACACGTGTAACAAACGTACAACAACCACCAGATTTGCCTCAGCACACGTGTCACTAAATTACCCACGAGATTCATTTTCTCTCTTTTCTAGAGACCAAATAAAATGGTTTTGTATAAATATGACTTTGTTGTGGAATATGGATGACCATGCATGTACACCAACATATTGTGTAGTCATGTAACTTGTATTTTTCACTTAATAGTACATCCACTTGTCTATGTATTGTCATGTAACTTGTAATCCTCTCCAATGTACACCAACTATTCCATGTATTGTCTATGTTGCTTGTGATGTGTTGTATGACTTGTGGTGTATGTATAACTTGTACACATTGTATAAGTACAATTATCATCATCACCAAATGACATATATAAGGGGTGCCAACCCCATTGTAATTCACACACAAAGTTGAATGAAAACTTCTCATTCCAACTATCTCATTTCTTCTCTTCTCATTTGTAGTAGTAGTTTGTAGTAGTAGAAGTTCTTAGTCTTCTATTTTCCTTCTCTAGTTCTTAGCAAGTTCCAACTCAATTTACACCACGTTATCAGCACGAGCTTGCTCTAACATTAAGGAGATCTTGAAGTTCAAGAATGCTTGTTAAGGAGACAAAGCTAGGAAGGTATAACTTTTGTTATTTAAATAAGTTCAATTTATTTCTATATTATCATGGTTGCTTCCTTTATTACATGCATCACTTTTATATGCATACTTTATTCATATACTATGCATTATAACGTCACCGATTGCGAAAGTATGCTCTATAGTTGCGTCTTGTACGATCTTCTACATCAGAAATCAAAAGTCAATGTGTGACATATAGTTTTTCTCTAAAAACTACAAACGATTAGTTATTGTTCTATTCTTGATTTTATAATACAAATAATGCTATAAGTTTGAGTTGATAGTGGGTAAGCCTTGTCCCCGGTAAAGCTAAACATTGAAAGGGAGATGAGTTATCCCGTTCGATGAGGCATTGTATTAAGCAGACTTTGTCTCGCCACACAACCTGGAGGTTGTCCCACCAACTCATACGAATAGTACATTTGATTATTAATGAATCAAGTTGTGAACATATACTTAATCATATGTTATGTTTTTTACATAAAAGAAAAGAGAAAATCATTTTATATTACATTTACTTTCAAAATATTAATCAACCATATTTGAATTTGTTACCTTATTATAATTCTTGTCATGATAATTAGATATTACAAATTATGAATAAAGCTAGCATCTATGCAAGGCTGTATGTTGTAAACAATCACTTGCCAATATCTCTTTAGAGATTTGAAAAGTGAATATTTCACTTTATATATATTTTCACCTTATGGAGTTATAAATATATAAATACCAAAAAAAAGTAATGCTCCAAAAGCTCAAAATAAGCGGTTGAGTCTCAAGCTACAAAATTTAATCAGTCAAATATTAATTCCGCAATTTTAATTACCTCTATGTTGAAGCTATGTGGAAATATGACTGATGGGACAATAAAAATAATGTCACGTGGCCCGCCTCGATTTATTGCTGCAACAAATATCGAGTGCGCATGTCAATCCAATAAATATTAAGGATTGATTTCTTGTCTCATGGTAGCTAAGTAAAATAATGAGATATTATAAATATAATATCGCTCCCGTCCAATTAGTTCAGCTTCAAATTAAGAAGCATATGTTACATATAATGATCATGATCGCAATAATAAATTTATGGACGTGGAAAAAGTGAAAATATTAGGTAAAGGTCGTATTGACAATTCCACCAAAAATTGGAATAAAAGTGGTGCACCACTACAAAGGGCAAATAATTATTGACAATGAGCGCTCATAATTGTGACATTTTTTGGTCATATATGAAAGGTTATTTTGCCTAAATATTGTCATATATATACCCGAATATTTTTGTGACATTTACCATGCCTTCAAAATCAAAGGCAAAATATTATGAATTTTATCATTGAAATATGACTCTTTTTCTGATTTGTCAAACATTATTTGTCTAGATTGATCAACAAATCATGTGTTCAAATCATGAATCAAATAAGAGCGATATATGCCTTGCTGATTGTGCTACAACGCACACAATCCTTAAAAACAGAGAATATTTCTCCAATTTGAATGTAGCTGATGCTAATGTTCAAACAATATCTGGCATCTCCAATTTGATTAATGGCTCTGGAAGAGCAAATATTATGTTGCCTGGGGGAACAACAATTCATGTTGACAATGCCTTATACTCTGAAAAATTCAGAAGAAATTTACTCAGCTTTAAAGATATTCGACAAAATGGATATCACATTGAAACCATGAACGAAAATAATAGAGAATTTCTCTATGTCACATTGGTTTCAAATGGGAAAAAAGAAGTGTTAGAAAAATTCTCACTTTATCATCTTGGATTATATTTTACTCATATAAGGCATGTCGAAACGAATGTCGTCTTAAATAAGAAAATTAATGATCCAAAGACATTCATTTTATGACATGACCGGCTTGATCATCTAGGATAATCAATGATGCGAAGAATAATTAATAATTCGCATGGACATCCTTTAAAGAGTCACAAAATATTTTCAGCTGGTGATTATAATTGTGCTAGTTGTTCTCAAGGTAAATTGATAGTTAAACCATCCCCAAGTAAAATTGTTGTGGAATCCCCAGTTTTCTTAGAACGCATTCAGGGAGACATATGTGGACATATTCATCCTCACTGTGGACCATTTAAATATTTCATGGTTTTGATAGATGCATCAACTAGGTGGTCACATGTTTGTTTGCTTTCGACCCGCAATATTGCATTTGCTAGACTTTTAGCACAAATCATTAAGTTAAGAGCACAATTCTCTGACAACCCAATCAAGACCATCCGTCTTGATAATGCCGGGGAATTTCAATCTCAAGCATTTAAAAATTATTGCATGTCTATAGGAATCACCATTGAACATTTTGTTCCAAATGTGCATACCTAGAATGGTTTGGCAGAATCTCTGATCAAACGCATTCAACTAATTGCCAGACCTTTAATCATGAAAACTAAGTTATCAACTTCAGTTTGGGGACATGCAGTCCTTCATGCAGCATCTATCATTCGTTATAGGCCTACTGCATACCATGAACATTCCCCCATGCAACTCATTTTAGGTCAACAACCAAATAATTCACACTTGAGAATTTTTACTTGTGCAGTGTATGTTCCTATACCACCTCCCAATAGAACTAAGATGGGTCCACAACGAAAACTTGCGATTTTTGTTGGATTTAACTCATCGTCCATTATAAGATATCTTGAGCCCTTAACAGGGGATTTATTTACTGCACGTTTTGCTGATTATCACTTTGATGAAGCAATTTTCCCACCATTAGGGGGAGATAAGAAGCCAATTCAATAGGAATGACGCGAAATTGCTTGGAATGCATCAACTTTATCACATTATGATCAACGCACAAATCAGTGTGAACTTGAAGTTCAAAAGATCATTCATTTGCAACAAATCGCAAATCAATTACCTGATGCATTTAATGATGCAAAACAAGTGACAAAATCACATATTCCAGCTGTAAATGCTCTTGCAAGAATTGATGTCTCTGTGCAACAAAATGCACAAGAACCAACGAAACGCTTAAAGCGTGGAAGACCAGTTGGTTCAAAGGATACAATTCCTCGAAAGAGGAAAACGGGAGTAAAAATAAATACAAATCAAAATACTCCTGAGAAAGCACAAGAATCCTTTGATAAGGATTTGTCAAAACTAGTTGATTCTGACGAGGAACAACTGCCTCTAGAAAAAGAGGAAAAATATGAAAATAATGAGATCTCAATAAATTATTTAAACTCTGGTAAGATTTGGGATCGAAATAAAATTGTTCATGATGATATATTTGCTTTCAATGTGTCCTTTGAAATATGTGAAAATGATGATGATCCAGAACCACGATCAGTGGACGAATGTCGAAAAAGACCTGATTGGCAAAAATGGCAAGATGCTATTCAAGCAGAGCTAAACTCGTTAAGGAAACGAGAGGTTTTTAGACCGATTGTTCAAACGCCAGATGGCGTAAAACCTATTGGATATAAATGGGTATTTGTACGAAAGAGAAACGAAAAAATGAAGTTACAAGGTACAAAGCAAGACTTGTAGCTCAAGGTTTCTCACAAAGACCTGGCATCGATTATGAGGAAACTTATTCTCCTGTTATAGATGCAATCACATTTCGGTTCTTGATAAGCCTTGCAGTTTCTGAAGGGCTTGATATGCATTTAATGGATGTCGTTACAGCATATCTGTACGGATCCCTAGACGGTGAGATATATATGAAAATCCCTAAAGGATTTGTAATATCCGAAGAAATAAAATCAAAACCTCATAACATGCATTCTATAAAAATTACAAATGTCTTTGTACGGATTGAAACAATCCGAACGAATGTGGTACAAACGTCTTAGTGATTATTTACTGAAAGAAAGATATGTAAATAATCCGTTTTGCCCATGTGTCTTCATTAAAAGATCATCAACAGGATTTGTGATTATTGCTATATATGTTGAAAATTTAAATATAGTGGGAAACCACGACGACATCGTTAGAACATCCGAATACTTGAAAAAGGAATTCGAGATGAAAGATCTTGGAAAAACAAGACTTTGTCTTGGTTTGCAAATTGAACATTTTTCAAGTGGAGTACTTGTCCATCAATCAAATTATATTGAAAAAATATTAAAAAGATTTTATATGGACAAGGCACATCCATTGAGCTCTTCAATGGTTGTCAGATCACTTGAAGTGGATAAGGATCCATTTTGACCTCATGAAAGTGATGAAGAGCTAATTGGTCCGGAGGTACCATATTTAAGTGCAATTAGTGCACTTATGTATCTTGCAAATTGTACAAGACCTGACATTGCTTTTGCTGTCAACCTACTTGCAAGATACAGCTCTTCACCAACTCGAAGACATTTGAATGGTGTTAAACATGTTTTTCGATATCTTCGAAGAACAAGTGACATGGGTTTATTTTACTCGAGAGAGGTAAAATTGAATCTCCAAGGTTATGCTGATGCTGAATTTTTATTTGATCCCCAGAAGGCCCGTTCTCAAACGGGATATGTATTCACATGTGGTAATACTGCTGTATCATGGAAGTTAGTAAAACAAACTATGGTTGCTACTTCTTCCAATCATTCTGAAGTACTTGCAATTCATGAAGAAAGTCGTGAATGTGTATGGTTGAGAAACATGATTGAACATATTCAAGAATCATGTGGATTGCCTTCAATAAAAGATTCTCCAACCAGAATATATGAAGATAATGCAGCATGTATTGCACAATTAAGTGAAGGATTCATAAAAGGGGACATAACAAAACATATTTCACCAAAATTCTTTTATGCGCATGAGTTTCAGAAGAATGGTGAAATTGATGTCAAGCAAATTCGATCGAGTGATAATCTTGATGATTTATTCACAAAAGCCTTACCAACTACGACATTTAAAAGGCTTACATATGGTATTGGCTTGCGTAAACTTAAAGACATTGCAAGTAAATAAACTGAACAAGTTTCACCCATGTTCGCATGAGGGAGAGTTATTGATTAGTGTATTGCACTCTTTTTCCCTTAGCTATGGTTTTATCCCATTGGGTTTTCCTAGCAAGGTTTTTAATGAGGCAATCTTAACAATATTATACCCATCTTAATATTTATGAGAATAGTGTACTCTTTTTCTTTTACTATATATTTTTCCCACAGGTTTTTCTTAGTAGAAGTTTTAACGAGGCACAATCTCTAAGCAAGTGTCATCCAAGGGGGAGTGTTGTGGAATATGGATGACCATGCATGTACACCAACATATTGTGTAGTCATGTAACTTGTATTTCTCACTTAATAGTACCTCCACTTGTCTATGTATTGTCATGTAACTTGTAATCCTCTCCAATGTACACCAACTATTTCATGTATTGTCTATGTTGCTTGTGATGTGTTGTATGACTTGTAGTGTATGTATAACTTGTACACATTGTATAAGTACAATTATCATCATCACCAAATGACCTATATAAAGGGTGTCAACCCCATTGTAATTCACACACAAAGTTGAATGAAAACTTCTCATTCCAACTATCTCATTTCTTCTCTTCTCCTTCGTAGTAGTAGTTTGTAGTAGTAGATTCTTAGTCTTCTATTTTCCTTCTCTAGTTCTTAGCAAGTTCCAACTCAATTTACAACATACTTAAGTTTTTTATGGATAACTCTCTTTTTACTCTTTCTAAACAATCGATCTCTCTGTTTTTCTTTATCTTATATTTTTGTTCCAACCATGAGATACTAATCTCCTGGCCTAGGCAAGACTACGATGGACATTCGGTCATTCTTATCTATGGATTTGTGAGGTCTATTTATTTTAATTTCCTTGTTTTGTTTGGTGTTTTATTTCCTTTGGTATTGCATAATTAATCAAGGTTAAACTTTGATTTAAAAATTGATTTGTGAGTCGTACGCATTCATCCTTATGCAAGAAGACCACATAAGTGGAAATTGACCATACAGATTGATTCGACCCTTTTGAGACCGGTCAAGTACCTTAGGAGTCTAGGCTAAATCGGAAGCATCCGTACTTGTGCGATCTGGTTGTCTAGGTGTAGTGCCTTCACAAAACTCATTGCAGTCATCGTGTTAAACCCAATTCGTTTGAGTATATGGTTATACATTTGGCTAGGGAAGTAGTCATTGTCGTACCTTAGCTATCGAGAATAGGAAGTGAAAAGAACTGCGTGCGTTACCGGGTCTATAGCCATATTAGGATACTTTTGATTTGCATAATTTTCATAGATTAAAGATCAAATCCAATCTCTTATCGAATCGAACTTGTATATCTTGACCTATGTATTTTTATTCATTGGTTTCAAAACTATTATTCCCCGTTAAATTTAATTCCTTGCTATTTAGATTAGTTAATTTATTCATTCTCTCAAAACCCCATTTGTACCTTAGAAATAATATCAATCTTTGTGGGGATCGACCCTTTGCCACTATCTACAAAATAGTTGGTTTAAGTAATATATTTTATTGACGCGTTCGGCGAGCGTCAATTTTTGGTGTCGTTGCTGAGGATTTTTTTTCTTTGGTTTTCTTTTATTTTTTATTTTTATTTTGTCTATCTAGTCCCTTGTTCTTAACATGTATACAGTCAACTCCGCGATGGTTTCTTACTCCCACAATTATGGTCAATTCGAAGACTCACATTATTACAATGTGAATGGGGTAGGTATGTCACATAATGGACATCAATTTTTTTAACATGCATTCTTTTGTGCAACAGGTCGAGGTTTGTGAAATTTGTGAAGAATATTCTCATTCCACATATGATTGTCCTTACTATCCAAAGTATGAGAAGCATCATTATTCTAGTTATGCATCATCATAACCCGACTTCTTTGAGCTCATACCAAGTCCACGGATTCCTCATCCTGAAGAGAGGTCTATATAAAACATGATAAATGACTTGATATTCAACCAAGAACTACCTTTTCAATAAGTTCATCAACAATGTCATGAAGAGAACCAACAATTTCAACAAATCAACTTCTTGGAAGATATAAATCAATTAATAGTTGGTCAATAACACATTCATGAAGAGTTTCAACAATTTCAACATGTGAATCCAGGGTTACAAAATTTGGGAACTCAACTTATTCAAGTGAATGCCACACTTTAGAATATGATTGACGAGAAAAAGTTGTGTAGTACATAACCAATTTTTTATTCAGAGGAGAATTTGAGTGCTGATACATTGAAAAGTGTTGAGGTGAATAATGATACACAAGTGGAGGACTATTGGAGCGAAACAGTGGAAAGACTTGAAGTCTTTCAAACTGAGCCGAAAATTATCATTAAATAAGATAAAAAGGAGGAAAATGAGATGAAAATCGAAGTCATTTCAGAAAGGTCAGAGGAACTACAGAAATAGAGCAAGGAAAACCAATATTTGGTGTTGGTGAAACCACCCACTCTCTCATGCATATTTGTGAAACCTTATAAGGGGTCGGAAGTAAATGAGCATTTGCAAATTTTCTACACTGCCGACACCTTTATGTTGGATGATCATGATGTGACATAATCTTTTGTGTTAGAAGTCCCAAATGAGCTCTCAAGTCTTAAGGAGGACGTGCATGTTGCATTGCCCAAAGCTATAAGTGCACCATTTGTTGTTGATATCTCGAAAGGAAAGGGCATCATGTGATAAATCACGACAAGTCTAGCTAAAGACTTAAAAGAAAGACGCTTGTTGGGAGGCAGCCCAGCTTTATTTCTTTTACTTCTTGCATTTATTTCAGTTTTAGTTTAGTTCTTAGTGTTTTTATATGTTCAATAAACCATAACTTGATTTCTTGGGTTTTTGCAGGTGTTCTGAATGTTTGATGAGCACCGAAGGCACTGGAGCACCACCTGAGTTTTACTAGGTTTGGTTTTGGATTACAATTTTTAGCATAATTTGAGCATTTTTAGGGAATTAACATATTACTAGAATTCTAAGTGTTTTGAGACTTGGTTGAGACATAATCCAACTTAAGTTGCCGCATCGGTGGCGAGTCTTTGAGTAGACCTAAAACCATAGACTTCATTCCACCATCTTGTTGATTTTACCCTTAACTGAAAGACTTCGGGCTCGCAAGATTTGATGAGAATTATTTAAATTAACTCATGTGTTAATTAGTTTTTGCTCTTATTATAATGATTTTATTTCATAGTTTCCTTAGTCCTTTAGATATGAGAGATTTTGTTAATTCACTAGTTTTTGAAGACTTTTATTATGTTATAAAAAAAGTTTTTGTCTTGTTTATTATTACGCCTGAACTCGTATCATTTCCTTAATTCTATATCTATCATGTTTTTTCACCCTCTTGTTTGTTTGTATGTGAACCTCTTGACTTGTTTTGAACCTTAAGAACAAAATTCAGAATAAGTTTAGGGTTCTTTAGGATTTATGGATTGAGTTGGATGGATTTCTTTGTGAAAGACCGCATGTGAGATCGTTTAGATCGTTTAAAATTTTCAATTATATGCAGTTATATGAGGTTGAATGATGGTAATTATGGTGTTTAATATCCCTTATTCTCTCATTTTTTTCCATTTCTTTTCCCTTCATACTTCTCTTTCTCATTTCATTAAAGTTGATACAATTTCATGCATGTATTTATTATATTTTTCATTATTATTATTGCTTAGAGTCACCCCGAAACTTTGTTTCAAGCCTTTGGTTGTAGATGAGTAAACTACAATTGCATTTTTGACTTGAGACTTAAGGAAAATTAGGAGAAATACTCACTCTGACCCATAGCCCGACATTTTATGATTTCTTATTGGGGACTTAGCATAGGGGTTAAGCCTTGTGCTAGATACCAAAGGGGGTAGACGGTCAGAACTGTGCAAGCAAAAATAATTTAACCCACATTGGAGAAATTGCTTAATCATACTGAAAGTGAGAAGAACTATAAGGAGTTTTCTTACAACAAAATATAGAGAGTCCCACAAGTTCCACAGGAAATAGGGAAGGGAATCTTGTAATGGGAAAAAGTGAGAAAAATAGTTTTCACGGGAAATAAAGCAGGGGACGTACTACTAGAGAAAAGAATATGAAAAAAGATAGAACATATAAATATAAAATGAATAAAGTCGAAAGTCTATGAAAACTCATCAAATAAAAAGATTTAGCTCGAGTGCTTATAACTAGATTAAGTGAGTTACTCCAATGCTTTGAATTCATTATAACCTACTTAAATTCCTATTGCTCTCCATTAGTGCTAAGTCTACAATAGTAGAGAGTGTGGTTGTATTTCTCACCTATGGTACCTTTTAAGCGTTGATGCATTATTTTTACAAAGATTGTAAAGTTGCGTGCTTGAGTGTATAGACTAAGAAAACTAGTGAGTATTTGATAGTTCTTGTCTTGATCGAGTCTATATTTTTAAAGTGTGATCTTAATTGTATTTGGATTGTGGTTCTAGACATATCATAATTCCAAAATTTCTTGAGTGACTTGTTAACTTGGCGATTATGTAAACCAAAGAAACTCCACGAATTTGAAATCGGGTATATGATTAGTTTAGTTAGTACACAACTATATTAGGAGTTTAGTTTACTTTGGTTTCCTCATTTACACATTTGCTCAAGACGTGCAAAGTCCTAAGTTTGGAGGTATTTGATAAGTCGTTAATTATGTAATATTATGTAGGTTATTTATATATATTGTATGGTTAAGTCTCCAAAATATTAGCCTAATTGTCTTTATTTGTTATTTTCAGGTTTAATGGGTACGCGGTCAAATCCAGAGTGAAAAACTACTCAAAATATAGTATTTGTATCAGCTACCAGAAAATTTGCCTCCAAACACGCGTTGCACAGTAATGAAGAGATGGAGAGCAATGAGGAGACACAGAACGGAACACACTTTAGCCACTGCGCAACTAGAACCACTAAATCACGCCTCGAGATCAACAAGCGTATCAAGCATCAAAAGAGAAGTGAAGGGTACGATCTGCCTCGGGATGTGTACTAGCACAGACTCTCATTTATTCGATGCCTCCCATGCGTGTTCTCTTCTCTTCGACATTAAGATGCGTGTAGCTCGAACTCCCATTTCTTCGATTGACTCTCCAGCGTGTCTTCTCTCAATCCAATAGCCATCGATGATCCTCGAGATACATACATGGATTGTCTCCCATATCTTCGCATGCCTCTTTTACTCGCTCATCCATCACCCATGCGCAGTTGCCACATGTCGACGTTACACTCGACCGGTACGTCCATAACTCCTCTCTTCTCCAATCATAGTCTGCCACATCATCCCTGCAGTAGCTTTCAACTAATCTCTGCGTGACATGTGTCCTGATCCTGAAACAAATGCACAACAACCACCAGATTTGCCTCAGCGCACGTGTCACTAAATTACCCATGATATTCATATTTTCTCTCTTCTAGAAACCAAATAAAATGGTTTTATAAAAATAGGAATTAGGTTTTTTATGGAGAACTTTCTCTTCTACTCTCTCTAGATAATCGATCTCTCTGCTTTTCTTTATCTTATATTTTTGTTCAAACCATGAGACACTAATCTTTTGACCTAGGCAAGACTACGAGGGAGGTTTGACCATTCTTATCTATGGATATGTGAGGTCTATTTATTTTAATTTCGTTGCTTTTTTAATGTTTTATTTCTTTTGGTATTACATAATTAATTAGGGTTAAACTTTGATTTATTGCTAGTGAGTCGTACGCATCCGTCCTTAAGCAAGAAGACTACACAAGTGGCAATTTGACCATACCGATTGATTCAAATCTTTTGGGACCGGTCAAGTACCTTAGGAATCTAGGCTAAATCGAAAGCATCTGTACTTGTGTGATCCGGTTGTCTAGGTGTAGTGCCTTCCCAAAACTCATTCTGGTAATCATATTAAACCCAATTCGCTTGAATATAGGGTTATACGTTTAGTTAGAGAAGTAGTCATTGTCGTACCTTGACTCTTGAGAATAGGAAGTGCGAGGAAGCGCGTACTTTACTGGGTCTATAGCTACATTAGGATACTTTTGATTTACATAGTTTATATAGATCGAAGACCAAATCCAATCTTTTATCGAACCGAACTTGTATGTCTTGACCTATGTATTTTTATTCATTGGTTTCAAAACTATTATTCCCCGTTAAATTTAATTTCTTGCTATTTAGATTATTTAATTTATTCATTCTCTCAAAACCCTCATTTTTCTCTTTTTTTTAAAAAAAAACCTTAGAAAGAATATCAATCTATATGGGATCAACCATTTACCATTATCTACAAAATAGTTGGTCTAAGTAATATATTTTAATGACGCGTTCGGCGCACATCACCCTGTATGTCTAAAACCTCTTTAGAGGTCTCGACCCTGTATGTCCAAAACCCATAAGCAAGAATGTTTGATTAATAGGGTATATTTAGCAAAAAACTGAATACATTTAGTAACGATATTTTAAGGATTTCAAAAAATGTGGGGTACGTTCAACAATTAAAAATAAAAAATTTGGGGTATGATTAATAACCGAGGTAAACTCAACAAAAATTGGAGTCCGTTCAGCTGCTCTTAAGGAAAACACTTTTGGAATTAAACTCAGCAAGGACACACGACACGTGCAAGGGTTCATTTTCACATTGCAATGTATGTATGGAGCAATGAGATATTTTCTCATTTACTTCGCCTCCTCCATACTTAAGTTGGTGAGTACGGTCGCTGACGAAGTGGTTCACGATTTGTTTTTTTGTTGATGAATCGGTTGTGAACCGCTCTAAAACCCCTCTGTCTAACGACTGTTGCTCTCCAACTTAACAAAAAGTACCAAAAGTAGAAAGAAATGAAAGTTCAAAAACCAAAAGTGAACCGACAAAAGTTTAAGGAACAAATCATGAAAAACTTGAAAAATTGAGGGACCAAATTGTTGTAAACTAAGGAGGACTTGCTAGAGACTTAAACATGGAAAGTATGAACTAAAACCAAGTAAAACAAGTAGAGAAGAGGAGAGAAGAGAGAAGTGAGCTAGAGTTGGGAATGTAGAGATTGTACACAACTTGGTGTATTTCTATAATAAGGTTGGCACCTTTTATATAGGCCATTTGGCGATGATGATAAATGTACTTAGACAATGTTTACAAGTAACACATACATCACATGACATACAACACATTACAAGTAATTTGATAATGCATGGAAGAGTTGGTGTATATTGGAGAGGAGTACAAGTTATATGAAGTGTGAGAGTCATGCTTGATGTTACAATTCAATGTGAGATCCATGCTTGACAATGTGATCATCTACATGCACAAGTGTCCATCGATTTCATAACGCTCTCTCTTGGATGACACTTGTTTAGAGAATGTGTCTCGTTAAAACTTCTACTAAAAAATCTTGTTGGAAAAAATCTAGTATAAGAAAAAGAGTATATTGTGCTCATCAATCTTAATTTGTAGTTTGATATTATTGATTACCTCATTAAAAACATTGCTAGGAAAACCCTTTGGAAAAAAAACCAAGCTAAGGAAAATAGTACAATGCATTCATGATTCATACACTTTGAGAGAATATGCCTCGTTAAAACCGCTACTAGAGAAACCATATGGGACAATCTAGTAAAAGAAAAAGAGTGCATTATTTTTATTAATTTTTATATGGAGTATGATCGACATCGTTAGCATTGTCTCATTAAAACCCTTGCTAGGAAAACCCAATGAGATAAAACCATAGTTAAAGGAAAAAAGTAAAACACACTAATTAATTTTGATAAGAAGTATAATATTGTTAGGATTGCCTCATTTAAAACCTTGCTAGGAAAATCTAGTGGGATAAAACCATAGCTCAAGAAAAAATAGTGCAATGCACTGATCAATAAGTCATTTTGATTCTCCCATATATGTTGACATGGCGAAATATCTTATTGTTTTGCAACAAATCTTTGCAAACCCAAATTTATTTGTTGAGTAAAATAAATTAATTGATGAAAAACTAGTTTACTTGAAAAATGCTTGATTTTAAAATCAAGGCTAAATCTTATTTCCCAAACATCTTCCATCTTGAATTTCTTTTTTAAGGATTTGAATGATATATGCAACGATGTTGTCGTGATTTCTCATAATATTTAAATAATCAACATATGGTAATATTTTAATGAAGATAAGAGGATAATATAGATTACTTAAATATCATTTTCTAAGTAAATAATCATTAAGGTTTTGGTATATTCATCTGACCAAATTGTTTAAATCCAACGGGCTTCATGGTGCCATAAGTCTTTTGGACTGTTAGTCCAATAATTTCTCGTTTCCATAACGAGTTTAGCTTTGTTTAGATAACCTTTTTTATAATTATGTCTTCTTTGACATTCATCCACTATTTATGGAATTTGATCATCATTTCCAAATGATACATTGAATCCTTACCAATTATTTTATCAGGAGTATTTTATTTATTTAACTCATACCTTTTTTTAAGGATTTGTATCATTTGAACCAACTGATCTTATATGCCTTAAGCGTTTTTTTGGTTCTTGTGCATTCACTTTCACATGGACATCATTTCATATATGAACCTTCAATAGTGGAATGTATGAGATTGTCACCTTTTTATATCAGTGATTGCATCAAGTAATTGATTCATAATGTGTCGCTAATGGATGATCATTTGAACTTCAAGTTCATATTATAATGCAACAATCTTGATGTATTTCAAGCAATTTCACGCCATTCTTTTTTAATCGGCTTTATATATCTCCCCCTAATGGTGCAAAAATTGTTTAATCAAAATGACAAACAACAAAACTTGTTGTAAATAAATCTTTATTAGGGGCTCAAGGCATTACAGAATTGTTGGAAACCAACATAAATTAAAGGTTTTCGTTATAAACTCATTTTAGATTTTTTTAAAACATATGAAATAAAACATATACTTTATAATCGAAAAAACTTAAATGTGAAATATTTCGTTGTTTGTCTAAAATGAGTTGTATAGAACTCTTTTTTTTTGAAGTAAAAGTTGTAGAGAACTTTAAATGAACTAAATATGTTGTGTCAATAACTTCTAATCTCAAAACTAAAATTAGTAACTTAATTTTTTTTAAATCAATTTAATGCATTGTCTTAGCCAATATAAATTAAAACTATATAAATACATATATGGCTAAAGTTGTATAGAACTTTAAATGAACTAAATATGTTGTATCAATAACTTCTAATCTCAAAACTAAAATTAGTAACATAATTTTCTAAAATCAATTTAATGCATTGTCTTAGCCAATATAAGTTAAAACTATATAAATACGTATAAGTTAAAAATATTTAATATAACAATGAAGAAGCCCATATGTTTTCGTAAATAAATTATAAGCAGAAAACGAGCGTTTCCACAACAAATTTACTTTTAGATGATTTAAACATTTACAATTTACCTTGAGAATAACAACACAACTATAATTACCAATTGATAAAATATTTTGTTCTGTAATTGATGCCCACGCAAATTTTCAATATTATACGTGTAATTGATGATCAAATCGATCAATTCATCGTATGAATGCATTAGATCATATGACGACATTTATCTCAATATGCCTTATTCAAGTAAAATCCAAAAGATAAAGATGAGAATTTAAATTCTCAGATAGACAAAGTCATACTGAGTAACTTTTGGATAAGACATTGACAACATTATAGTTGTACCAGATATTGCATTACACTAGTCTCTGATAAGTTCAGATTAGAGAAATACACTTTCTATTTTATATTGTATTGTGTACTTAGTACAATAAGCAAGATATGCATTATTCGCCTTTATTTAGCTCATGAATTGAACACATTAAACACTTCTTAATGTGTGTCAATTTTATTGAGCTATTTTCAACAATAAATTCATAATTTTGCCTTGATTTTGAAGGCATGGTAAAAGATCAAAAATATTTGGATATGTATATGACAATATTTAGCACTTAATCGAGCACAATGGAAAAGTTTGATCCATGTAGGCGACCCCAGTTAATTTGGGACTGAGGCTATGTTGTTGTTGTTGTATATGACAATATTTAGGCAACATAGATTTTCTTATGTGACAAAAAATGTCGCAATTATGTGCGTTCATTGTCAATACTAATTTGACCTTTCTAGTTGTGCACCACTTTTATTCCAACTTTTAATGAAATTTGTCTATATGATCTTACCAGATCTTTTCACCTTTTCATATCCATAAATTTGTTATTGCGACCATGATCATTATATGCAACATATGCTTCTTAATTTCAAACTAAACTAATTGGACGAGAGTGATATTATATTGATAATATCTTATTATTTTACTCAGCTACTATGAGACATAAAATCAATCCATAATATCTATTGAATTGACGTTAGCGTTCGATATTTTGTTGCAACAATAAATTGAAGCGGACCACGTGGTCTTTTTTATTATCTCATCAGTCATATTTCTGCATAGCCTCAACATAGAGGTAATTAAAATTGTAGAGTTATGATTAATATTCAACTGATTAAATTTTGTAGAACGAGACCCAACCACTCATTTTGAGGTTTTTGTAGCATCACCAATTGTAGTCTCCATGAGGTGAAAAGATAACAAAAAAGTAAAATATATACACTTTTCAAATCTCTAAAGAGATATTGGCAAATAATATTAGTGCTACGCGCGCAGGCTTGCATAGATGTTTTATATATAATTTTAGCATCTCGTTGCCTTGACAAATAATTATATATTCTTGACAACAACAATAAGACAACTAATTCAATCAAGTGTAATATTTCTTTTCTAAAATAGAGACAATATAAATAATTTTCTTTTTTATGTAAAATACATAATATACGATTAAATGAATGTTCGCGACTTGATTATTTTATAGACAAAATATACTACTTGTATGAGTTGGTGGGACAACCTCCAGGTTGGGTAGCGAGACAAAGTCTACTTAGCTGTCATGCCTCCTCAAACGGGATAACTCGTCTCCCTTTCAATGTTTAACTTTATCGGGGACAATGCTTATCCATTATCAATTCAAAATTATAGTATTATTTATATTATAAAAATCAAGAATGGAACTAATTATCGTTAATAGGTTTATGAGAAAAACTATGCGTCGCATATTAATTTTTGATTTATGGTGTAGAAGATCGTACAAAGATGCAACTATAGAGTATACTTTCGCAATTGGCGTGAAATATATACAATGTGTCGTGCATATTTAATATATACTTTATATTTTATAAAATACTTAACAATACGTGGCGTTGTTATACTAGTTGAACTTGTTTACGGACTACTTATAATCAACAACCACGCTTCCTTTGATTTTCAATATATATATATATATATATATATATATATTGTAGAATGAATTTTTGTTTAAAATATAAATATATGCATTGTGATTCATATATATAAAAGATATTTATATTTACAATAATTGCATGTTTGGTAATCTCCCCCTCTTTTAATCAAAATATTATAAGATGAAGTAGAATATAGCTACCATGTATTTTTTAATTATTATTGTATTTGCATATGGGCAATAAGGTTTTTTCAATTGCAAAGAGCTAACTATATTAGAAGTCACTCCAAAATGTTGTGACAATGAAGACAATAACTAAGAATGCTTCAATTTCAAATGATACTTAAGTATGTAATTTAAAGGATGGACATTGATTGAGAGCATAATTAAATTTCAAGCAGGCAAGTAAACCTTAAGAGAAAAACCAAAGAATGTATTTTAATTCATTTAATATAGAGAACTCAAACTCCTTTTTTTGGTGAAGTACTGACACAAAATTCGATTTGGCTCTTGTTCTTTTTCTACAACATCATCGGTAGAGGAGGAAACTTTTTTTTTGTTAGTACATAGACTTGCATAGATGGTTCAAAGTATTTTTCTTTTAGGAGGCATAACTAGCTATATCAAATCATATCTAGAAGCATTAACTGTGTGCACACATATTAGTAAAAAAAAAAAAAAAAAAAAATCGTGTTCACACATACATATAAAATGGCCGAAAGGTATGAATTCTCAAAAGGATGAAATCAAATAATGTGTGCATATATGAATGACGCACATACATAAGAAAGAGATATAAACTATATATAGTGAAATGGAGATGAATTGAACTTATTTGAATTAATATAAGTTATACATTCCTAGCTTTGTCTCTTTAGCAACCCTTCTTGAACTTTAAGATCTTCTTTGTGCTAAAACAAGCTCGTGCTGATAACGTGTTGTAAACTAAGTAGGATTTGCTACAGACTTAAGTATGAAAAGTATGAACTAAAACCAAGTAGAACAATTAGAGAAAAGCATACAAGAGAAAAGAAAACTATAGTTGAGAATGTAGAGATAATATACAACTTGGTGTGCTTCTACAATGAGGTTGACACCCTTTATATAGACCATTTGGTGATTATGATAAATATACATAAACAATTTTTATAAATAACACATACATCACATGTCATACAACACATAACAAATAATTTGACAATGTATGGAAGAATTGGTTTATATTAGAAATGAGTACAAGTTATATGAAGTGTGAAAGTCATGCTTGACGTTACAATTCAATGTGAGAGTCATGCTTGGCAATGTGATCATCTACGTGCACAAGTGTCCATTCATTTTATTACACAAATGATTTTTTTGTCTTTTGTTTTATTTTTAGTCTAAGCTACTCTATTTCTAGACTATCTGAGTGCCCCAAATTCGTTCCAAGCCGTGATCCGTAATTGGGCGGAGGAGCTTCCAATATTGATATTTTTATTCTACTCGACCCTTCTTCTTAATGGACATATAGGCTCGACCCCTCTTCTAGCCGGTACCGTCCATGGGCTTCTTGTCCGCTCGGATTGAAGAAAACACGCTACGTGTACGCATTTTGTCTAAAGAAAAGAAAATTGGAATTCAGTACGCTCGACACGGACAAACAAATCCCGATCTCATTTTCCACACACTCCTCTCTTCCAAAATCGGTTCAAACAATTCCTCCATTGACAACAGTTGAAGAAATCTTAACAACGACGACGACGACAGATCGAACAGGTCCGCCATGGTCGTTGAATGATGAGGAATTCGAAAACTTCAGAGGAGCTCAACAACAACAACAACAACAACAACAACAATTCCAATCTGGATTCCAGATTCAACCAAACCCTCAGGAATGTGCAGGGGTGAGTTCGGATTCACTCTCTTTAATTTGTTAAAATAATTAGGTTTCTTGATCATTTAGTAATGTTTAGTGATTAATCGGTTCTTTGTTCTCCAATGTGGTTGAATTGGTTCTGGTTTTAGATCTTTGGATAGATCAGATCTAGTGTTGGGAGTAGAATTTGGCGGCGGTCACGCGAATCCCGATCGTTTTGGGGATTTGATGCTGATGCATGTAGAAACCCTTATCGCAATTATTTGGCTTAATTAGTATGTTGGTAGAGGTAGACCAAAGATAAAAAGAGCTAGAAAACTCGACTCTAGAAATTAAAGAAATTAGATGATGCAGGGGTAGGTCAAAGCTAACCTGAGAACAGGGTCGGTTCTGGGGTTGGGCGGAGCGGGCGGCGTCCCAAGCCCCACCCCAGGATAGGCCCCCAAAATTTATATATATATATATATAGTTTTTTTTTTTTTTTTTTTTTTTTTTTTAAGTTTTTTTTTTTTGGTTTGTGTGGTTGGCTCGATAATTATGTGGCATTGCGGAGGGCCCCCAACTTAGATGAATCTCGCCGTACGTGGTTTCTGTAATTCGACTCAATATGTATGTGGGTCCCACTTATATCAATTTCTCTCTCTAAGAAGAATATTTTCTCCCCTTAAATTTCAATATTGCACCGCTATTCTCTCTATATGTAATAAATTAATAAAACCTACATTTTTTTTTCTTTTATTAATCAATTGTTGTATTGATTAAAAAACATTAGTAGTATACATAAACTTAACAATATGATTATTTTTGCAATTGTAATAAATTAACAAAGCTAACATTTTCTTTTTCTAGAAATTAAATGATGTTTTGATTAAAAATTTAACAATTACTCGAAAAAAATTAGCATTATATAATGGTAGATGCGTCAATTGCCAAAAGACAAAGTGACGCAGCGGAGATCTTCTAAACCAGTTGAACGAATCCACGAACAACTCGATCTAGGTCAGAACTTAAGCCAAAGTTCGAAAATTCTTTTATTCAAGCAAAAAAATTGCGAATTACATCAATAGGTCGCTTAAATAGCGAAACCATAAAATTTGCCAAAAATAGTAAAAAGTCCAAAAAGCCCTAAAAGCCCTAAACTGGAAACTAGACGAAAAATAGAAACAAATGCCGCAAACGGCAATAAAAACGGAAATTCCTAATGAAAGTTATAAGCTAAACAAAACTTTCCTAAAATAGCAAAATTGCCGTTTCGAAGGGCGAAACGATGGAATTTCGCCGAAAAACGTCGTAGTCACGGCGTAGCAGTGATCCGTGATCTCCACGCCGTTTCCAATCAACCCATGCCCCCGGAACGCCGAAACTCAAACGCCCGAACTTCACCGAAATTACCAAAATGCCATCCTGTCATATCTTTTCATATTTTTCCAAGAATTTGCAAACTAATTCTTGGACTTCATCATTATCCTGTCAAGAATTTGCAAACTAATTCTTGGACTTCATCATTCTCCCCAGGGTGGACAGAATTCGCCCTCGAATTGTCATCATCAGACGTATCCCTCCATTGCGTCGTCGAATTTCGTCGAATCGCACCCCTTGTCGAGGATCGATCGGTCCGACAACGCGCCACTGCGCAGTTGCTCCGCGCCATTCACCGCGTCGTTGCCAATGCCGTGCCGACTCCGCTTCGCGTCGCCGCCACCGCCGCTGCCGTCCCCGCCATCGCTGGCCGTGCCGCACCGCCGCGCTTTGAGCCAACGCGCGCCGCGTGAGCCAACGCGCCGGTCGTCCCTCCGCGAGCTCCTCGCCGAGCGTCCCTCTCTCTCTCTCTCTCTCCTTTTTCTTTTCTCTCTCTCTTCTCGGTTCTTTCTCTCTTCTCCACAATAGGAATTGCGCTTCAGGAACATCAACATCTCTATCTACCTCCTTTCCCATCAAGATGTAAACTACCTCGTAATCCCGTAATGCATCTTCAAATCTTGCCAAAGACAAAGAAGTCGCTAGATTCTTTAGTAGGCTTAACTTCCTCCGATCCTTGGCGGGTACTAGCACAATCTTCACTCCCTTGAACATAAGGGTGTATTTATTGGTTCTCGCCATCATGCACAACTCCCCTATCAAACCGCCAAGGACGTCCCAAAGAACAAGTGGCAAGCATCCATAGCCACAACATCACACCAGACTGAATTCTTGTAGTTAGCACCAATAGAAAAAGTCACCAAGGCGCGCTTCGACACCTTCACCTCACCACCATTCTTCAGCCAATCTAGCTTGTAGGACCTGGGGTGTTGTTCAGTTGCAAGGCCCAACTTCTGAACCGCTTCAACTGAGACGATATTCTCGCAACTGCCTGCATCAATCATGAACCTGCACACCTTGCCTAAGATGGTACACTTGGACTGAAAGATGTTATTCCGCAGCCACTCATCATCAGCGACAGCTCTAGGAGTCATACAAAAACGCCTCACAACCAAGGCAGTACCTACATCTGCAGTCACGATCTCCTCTTCTGTGTTGTCGAAGTATCAAAGGCGGTTCTGCAGTGATGTTGGCCTCTTCCCCTTCGTCTTCCTCTTCGTTCTTAATAAAGAGAGCCTTCTTCCCTTTACATTCTGACTTCCTGTGACCAACTTCGCCACAACCGAAGCATTTAATCCCACTAGTGCTAGGTCTGTTCGTGCGACTAGCGGGGTTAATTGCGACGGTATTACCTCCGCATTGGTCGTCCCAACACTAACATTACTGGAAGCATTACTCACACCCCGACGCTGTTGTTTCTCCACCAACAATGCTCGTTGGTGCGCTGCAGATAAGGAAGCCGGATCACCATGTTGACGACATCTTGGATCTGCACCCTCAGTCCACCAATATACCGCGCCACTAATTGGTCGTTAGTCTCCTGCAGTTCGTTTCTAGCGACTAACTGATAAAACTCAGTAGTGTAATCATCTACTGATTTTGCCCCTTATCTCAGATTCTGAAACCTCTGATACATAAGGCGTTGGAAATTGTAAGGCAAGAACTCAGCCCGTAAGTGCTTTTTCATCTTCTCCCACGAGGTGATCTTCGCCTTTCCATTCCTATTCCGCATCAACTTCTGTTGTTGCCACCAAGCCGTGGCCCCGTTGCGGAATGTCGCAACCAGCTTGCACACGCTTGCCTTCAGCACACTTTGAATTCTAGGACTTCTTCAATTGACGCCACCACCCAAGAATTCTTCCTGGTTGAAGGGTGCCATGGAATTCTGGGACCTCCGTCTTCATCCCGCACTCCCACCGCCCGTGATCATCCTCAATCGCACGCGCCTCGTAGCGCCTCCTCGGTGCCTCAACATACTCATCCTCCCCTTCGGTAGAAGAATCTCCTACTGGTTCATCACCAACAGGTTCCCTTCGACGGTTACGGACACGATCCATATTTTGACCACAACAACTGATCGATTTTGGCAGTTAATTGTTCTACCACCGCGCCCATGCGTTGGTCAATTATTTGGCCAATTTGTCGATTCGATTGTCACGGTCATACACCTCCTCGATACGCCGCTTGGTTCCTCTTCTACGGCATGATTTCTCCAATCATGCTTTGAAGCTGTGCTCGATACCAACCGACGCAATGAGAGATCTTCTAAACCAGTTGAACGAATCCACGAACAACTCGATCTAGGTCAGAACTTAAGCCAAAGTTCGAAAATTCTTTTATTCAAGCAAAAAACTGCGAATTACATCCAATAGGTCGCTTAAATAGCGAAACCCTAAAATTTGCCAAAAACAGTAAAAAGTCCAAAAAGCCCTAAAAGCCCTAAACTGGAAACTAGACGAAAAATAGAAACAAATGCCGCAAACGGCAATAAAAACGAAAATTCCTAATGAAAGTTATAAGCTAAACAAAACTTTCCTAAAATAGCAAAATTGCCGTTTCGGAGGGCGAAACGATGGAATTTCGCCGAAAAACGTCGTAGTCACGACATAGTAGTGATCCGTGATCTCCACGCCGTTTCCAATCAACCCATGCCCCCGGAACGCCGAAACTCAAACGCCCGAACTTCACCGAAATTACCAAAATGCCATCCTGTCATATCTTTTCATATTTTTCCAAGAATTTGCAAACTAATTCTTGGACTTCATCATTATCCTGTCAAGAATTTGCAAACTAATTCTTGGACTTCATCACAAAGTTTGAAGACGCCGTGAGTCGACTCCCACTTAAGTCAAAACAAAATTTTTTTGAAATAAAAAAAAAACTTTTTGCTTAACTTTTTCTATTATCTGTATTGATCATATCTTTAAATACATATATTACTTTTATATATTAATTTTATTTAAAAAACACCATTTTTTCATAAAAAGAATTTATATACAACAACAACATAGCCTCAGTCCCAAATTAACTGGGGTCGGCTACATGGATCAAACATTTCCATTGTGCTCGATTAAGTGCAATTGATGGCGAGCTTTCCAAACCATTCAAATCCCTCCTAATTAATGTATCCCATGTTAACTTTGGTCTGCCCCTACCTCGTCGAATTTCTACAGTTTCTATTGAGTCAAGTTTTCTAGTTGGGGCATTTGTAGGCCGTCTTTGCGGTGATCAAACCACCGCAACCGCCCTTCCCTAATCTTTGTATCAATTGGTGCTACTCCTACTTGTCTTTGAATTTCTATATTTCTTATTCTATCTTTACGAGTTTTACCACACATCCACCTAAGCATCCTCATTTCTCGCTACGTTCATTTTATGTAATTGTTGTTGCTTTAACGCCCAACATTCACTTCCATAGAGCATAGTGGCCTAATTGCGGTCCTATAAATTTTCCTTTTAACTTAGTAGGAACATTTCGATCACAAATCACCCCCGTTGCACTCCGCCATTTCTTCCATCCAGCTTGAATTCTATGTGTGACATCATTCTCAATGTTACCATCATTTTGTATGATTGATCCTAGGTACCTAAAGTGGTTTACCTTATGAACTTCTACTTCCCCTAATTTTACCACTCCGTCATCTCGATGTCTAGTGTTTCTAAACTCACAGTGCATGTATTCGGTTTTCGTCCTACTCAACTTAAAGCCTTTAGATTCTAATGTATTTCTCCAGAGTTCTAATTTCTATTCACTCCATCTTTAGTTTCATCCACTAAGACAAAAGTTTATATATGTTTGATCCATTTCATGAAAAGTGACAAAATTTTACGCTGGCTGTCAACCTATCGCAACCCTCCTCCATTTTCAAAAATGGAAAATGAGCTTGAGGCCTCCCTCCCCCACTTTTCGGGTATGAAAAGTGAGTTTGGGACCTCCCTTACCCATTTTTCGGTATGAAAAATGGGCGTCAGAGTCCTCCTCCTTTATCCGGACTTGGGACCGGCTATGTAGCGCACATAGTGTACAACATAGGTGGAGTTATAAAAAGAATTTATATATAAAAAGAAAATGTGCAGTTCATAAAATTATATAAATGTAATAATAGCTTTAGCATATGAAAAATAATTGACGAAATCAAACATTTTTTTTTTAGAAAATAAGAATATAAAAGGCCTCATTTTGATCTCATGTCGCCCTAGGCCCCAAAAATGTCAGGGCCGACCCTGCCTGGGAAGCATTGATTAGGAGGGGGAGTTAAATGACTTGGAAAGCATGACATCAATTGTGCTAAATCAAGAGCAATGGAAGAGTTTGGTTTATGTAGCTGACCCAAACTAATTTGGGATTGAGGCTTTGTTGTTGTTGATCTTAGGGCCAAGGTGTATTTTTTTAAGGAGTGCTGAGATGCTGTGGTAGAAGTTTGAATTAAAAACAATGTAACTTGAATAATTTTTTTAAGTTTTAATGGTGGAAATGCCAAATCATATCTCTGTGAAATGGATGAGGCTTGGGGGAGGCTGAGGGTTCGACTCATGTTAAAGTCAGAAGTGTTGGCAACCAAGAAACGCCTTATAGTAATGGATGATTGGGTTTATTCAATTTGACGAATCCATGGATTTTTTTTTTAAATGATGGATTTCCATGGATTTCATGGAATTTTCCATCCAAATCTCATGGGTAGAGGTGAGATTTGGTCGCGCGTATTTTTTGAATAGGAATCCGTCAAAATCCATCAAAATCCACCAAAATCCTAATCCATCGAAATCTTAATTGAATACCCCTTGACTTTTCAAAAGTCCATTAAAAATTATTTGGTCTTTATTGGATGATTCATCAGTTTCCCAAAGATATATTTCTTCACTGATGTACTTATTTTGAAATATCCCACTGAATTCAGAACCAGCAATAGGAAATCTTAACCAATTGTGTTGTCAAGAGATTTTTAAGGAAATTTTGTGGGTTTCACGAGGTTGGAATTATGCTTTATTGTTGCATCGGTTGTTGAATTCCCTTCTCTTACATTTGTTCAGGGAGTAAACAAGCAAGCATATGTTTGCATCCACGAAATAGTACCCTTTTCTTGAGTTCACATCCTTTCTTTTGAATTTCTTGTGATCAACATGATGATGGTCTTATCTGTTCGAACAGTTGCTGCTGGTGATTTTTCCATTTTCTTTCTCTATTTTGAAGTATGTCTCTAACTTATCGTGGTTGTAGATTGTATAGCAATTTCATAGTAATGAGAATTGATTGTTGGTAATACTTAACTTTCAGTAAAATCTAGGTTCTAGTTTGAACAGTTGCAGTTGGAGACTCTTCCGTTGTATTTTTTCTCCAATGTGGTTGATTTGGTGCTGTTGATCTGATAAAAGTAAGCTGGGTTCGTTAAGATCTCTGAAGAGATTAGATCTGTTATTGGGAGTGGAACTTGGTCTTTTGAATTATGATTGTTTTGCTGATTATGATGTATGTGAATCAATTTGATGGGCATTTAATCCTTTAGAGAGGAAAGTTAATGGAGGGATTAGGGATATTTGTTTTTTGATTGTTGTAGATCTATAGTAAGAGTTGGAATTGAGCTCATATATCAGTAGAAACCCTAATAGTAATCAGTTGGCTTAGCATATTTGTAGAAGTTGTGTTTTTGAAGGAATGCTTTAGAATCAAAATGCCCTTGGAAAAGCTGAGTCTTCATGGTTCCTTGAAAAAGCTTTAGAATCAAGATGCCTTTGAAAATGCTGAGTTAAAATAATGTAATTTGAATTCCTTATGGTGATCAAATATATTTCTTGGTTCAATTTATTAGGAGCGGCATTTCGAGGAAGATTCCATTGGTAATGAGAGAATTGGATGGTTCAAATGGAGACTTGCATCTAGAGCATTTAGCATAGACGACACCACTAAAGCTTTAAGGGAGAATTTTACGAATTGTGATGTCGTTTTGCAACAGGGACCCGAATTATTTTTTTTTTAGGAACAGGGACCTGAATTATGAGTTAATAAGAACAATCTTGCTACTAAAATGAGGATGGTGGACATGGGCATGGGTCATTTTTCAGCATCGTTTGAATGAAAATTAATCGGTCGATATTGGATGATTCATCAGTTTCCCTAAGATATATTTCTTTGCTAATGAACCTATTTTGAAATATCTCACTGGATGACTGGATTGAGAAACAACAATAGGAAATCTCGACCAATTGTGTTTTCAAGAGATTTTTCTTATTGGGAAATTATGTGGATTTCACAAGGTTGGGGTTGTGCATTATTGTTGCATTGGTTGTTGAATTCCTTTCTCTTACATTTGATCAGGGAGTAAACAAGCAAGCATATGTTTGCCTCCACGAAATAGGACCTTTTTCTTGAGTTCACATCCTTTCTTTTGAATTTCTTGTGATCAAGTTGAAGATGGTCTTATCTGTTTGAACCGTTGCAGTTGGTGACTCTTCCATACTCTTTTTCTAGTTTGAAGTTTCTCTCTAAGTTATCGAGATTCTAGATTGTATAGGAATTTTGTAGTAATGAGAATCGATTGTTGGTAATACTTAACTTTTGGTAGATTCTAGGTGACTGAATTGTCAATTTTCTTATGATTTTATGTCATTTGATGTAAGTCACTTAACTACTTCCTATTAGGTTGCTTCAAGGTCGCAGCTTTCCTGGTAAAGTTTTGCTAACACGGAGATCAGACCCACTAAATGATTCTGCATCAACAGAATGCTCTACTGACATCGGAAGAAGTTATTCAGAAAATGATCTTGAAGCAGATGAAATGGATAAGTCTTTGGAGGTAATTTTGACAAATTACGTATGATTAATCTGTTCCTCAACACATCTATTTCTTCTCATTTTGTGAGAGGTGTGGCAAAAAAATCTATTGTAAAAGATACTAAGTGTCTTGCAGCATGAGGTGCAAAATGCAGCCAAAGCCATAAATAATATAACATTACATAAGTCGAAGTCATCGACTTCTAGCAATGACAACACATCTAGTGTCAGTCAAAGAACTACAATGGGTGCTAGAGCGACGGATTCTGCCAGGGTTATGAAGTTTAAGAAGGAACTATCTGGCCTTTCCGTCATTTTAGGTATTTTGCTTTTGATCTAACTGTATGTTGATTTGGTGTCATTTAATTGCATAGGAAAATCTCTGACATTCTTGTATGTTTTTCATATTTTATAATAACTTACACCATGATTGAGTTGTCTTTTTATGATGGAAGACCCCTCATTAAGAAACATCTTCCTTTTTCTCCTTTTAGTAATTTCAGATGCTGAAATTAGTGTTATTTTATTACATCAACGGTAGCATGTTTTGCTTTAATGCTCAGGTTGCTTTAATGCTTACTTTTATACAGATTTGGAATACATCATAATGAAAAATGGTCTGTCTAGCTGCATGGCTTTTGAATTGGATATGGAAAAGGCTTATGACTGTCTAGAATGGGGACTACCTATAATTTTTTTTTTTTTTTTTTTTTTTTTTTTTTTTTTTTTTTTATAAAATTTTCCCAAACATCTCATTTGTGGAATTCTTAAAGTGATAGTTTCAGCAAGGAGCACCTTATATATCATATAACATGTGAAGAGTCCAAAATTGCCATATATGTCTAAATAAACTAGGGAGCGGCTAAATGGACCCCACTTTTTGCTGAACGCACCCCATTTACTCACCCATACCCGAATTTGAATTTCAATTGCTAAACGGACCCCACTCTTTTTTTTTCCGAAAACCCCGAAAGACCCTCCTCAACAACACATACACCATCTTCCTCACCGATTCTCACGTTTTCCCAACCTCCTAAGCCCCTCTCTCTCGTGCGTTTCTTCATCTTTAAACCTCCTTTAACATGTTTTCCAACCCCTTTTTAGTTTCTTTATCCCTAAACCACCTTCAACAGATTTGCCAACCCCATCTCAGTCGATTTCGACGTCGAAAGCGTGCATATGTGGGCAATTTCATGGTTTTTTTGTATCACTTGTAGGTCTCAGTACCATAGAATCGAGATATATAGAGTTGGTATCAGTCGCATAGGGCCGAGACAAACTGATAGTATCAATCTCGGGCATGTGTGATCGAGACAACCACAGGATCGGGACATAAAGAGTGGGTCTGGGTAGCACATGTTCGAGACTAATACTATTAGACTTAGACCTGTGCAACAAAGACCCACTCTAAATGCCTCGATTTTGTGGTACCGAGATCCACGGGCGACACAAAAAACTACGAAATCGAGTAAGACTTGCATCATTGTGCTCTGGACTAGGTGCTCTTCTAGAATTTGTTGACGTTTTGCACCAACAAACTCTGATTCAAGTCATAAATCGATGCCCTAAACACCAACTACAATACAACAACCGAGTAAAGAAACCCACCAAAAGCACTCAAAAAAACGTAAACCAAATGCAAAACAAAGGAGAAACACATTTATTAAGTGAATGGAGATATTTTTCGGTGGTTTGGCTGGAGTGGGTGGGGTTAGTGGCGCGGGAGAGACGAGAGTGAGAAAGTGTGAGTAGGCTACGTTTAGGAAAAGGGAAATGCTAGGGTGACCCAAAATGGGCACGCGAAATGGACACGCACATGTGGTTATCCATTAGATGCATGTCGATTATCGTGCCGACACATTGATGCATAACTCAATGAACACCTACAAGTGCGTGTCCATTTCGCTTGCCAATTTTGGGTCAACTTAGTATTTTCCTTAGGAATAAATGAGCTCTGTTTAACTAAGGGTTTATATTAGAGGGCAGCCGGGTCATCTCGCGAAGGGTTCAATTTTTTTTTAAAAAAGGGTATGTTCAGCAAAAAGTGGGGTTTTTTAGCCGCTCCCATGAACTATGGTGTATTGAAACTCGTCTAATTGAGATGAGGGTTGAGTAGTCCAATTCCAAACTGTTTCTAGCACTTATAATCTTCTTTCATTATTGATTAAGAGACTTTTGGAATGATTGTGATAAGATCCCACGTCTAGGTCATATAGAGTTAGTGTGAAGGAAATAGTGTGGGGATCCCAAATCTCTCTCAACCCAAATCACTCAAAAGAATGCCTAATCACAATTCCAAGTCCAAGATCTGTAATCTAACTAACTCACCCTATATATACCATTTCCTTCATACTAACTCCATATAACCTAGATGTGGGATCTTATCCAATTGACTTATAAAATTGTTGTTTGGGTTTATACTTAGACTGTGTATTCTTTTGACATCAGAATTCTTGATCAGAATGAACAACTAGCTTTATCTAAATTGAGTTAAAAACCTAGGAACACATTCTCTTAACTGGATAAATCTCAGACAGTCAACAATTCACATTGGCAACTTCTAACTTCTAAGAAACTGGTGTATGCATGGTGACAGTAATCTTTTTCAAGATGCTACTCAAGTAAACTTAATACGGGCTTCTTTCAGCACCATATTTTTTCTTTAGATAGGAGAATCAACTGGAGAAGCATTGGATAGAATTTTTCATGTCTCAGTTGAGAATCCATCTTTTACTATTTTATCCAATTTATCCCTCTAAGTCTCTAACACTAAGTCACATCATCAAGTAGAATTGAAATGTTGAATCCATGCATTGATGCAAACATATTTGGAACTGAAGCGACACATGTTACAAAATTGGTGGATGTATTGTGATAATGTCCTCCACTCTCATTGTCATCGATTTAATTTCATTTAAACAAATTCTATGAAGTCTACATATTTTGTACGTCTTCATTTTTTTTTTCTTTGGGGTAAGTTATACGTTTTCATTGTTATTTATACTTATTTCCTCTTAAAAAATTGCAAAGAAACTTTTTGATCTAATGAAATACTTGGCTAACTATTATGAGTTCCAGGAGGCATAATATTATACAAATTTAAGGAGGCTTCTTTATGTCTGATCTTTTTTTTTTTTTGTTTCCAATGATTTAGTTCTTTTTTTTATAATAAAAAAAAAACTTGCCTCCATCGAGACTTGAACTCCCAACCTTTTATACAAGAGGCTCCATAACAAACCAGTGAGCTAGCCACCTAGTTGGTAATGATTTAGTTCTTTTCATTATGCAGAAACATTGCGTGAGTTGGCATGGAGCGGTGTGCCTCCATATATGCGGCCAAATGTGTGGAGGCTTCTTTTGGTAAGTTCATGTAGTCGTACTTCATAACTGACATACTATAATGGTAATAACAAAATTGTACCAGAAAAAACTATTGCTTGAGTTATTTCTACTCAATTTCCGATAATTGATGATAATGGTATTAGGTAATGCTGCTTATGTAAAATAAGTTTATTGCTTGCATTTGTTGCTTTCATTGTTTTTCTGCATAGATGTATGTGTATAGCTTTTGCTTGTAATTTTTGTGTTATTTGAGATAATGATGGTGATCTGATGGCATGATGCAAGCCATGTAGTGGCAAAATCTCCTCTTTGCTAGTAGACTAATAAAATTGTTTAAGCCATAAATTTATGCGTTATTTAAGATAACTCTTTGTCAAGAACTCTATGAAGTAAAGAAGATATATGTTTACAGGTTATCAAAAGAAGATATATGTGTACCAAGCACTAAGAAATAAACAAAAAAATATCTTCTTTATTATTTTCATCATGCGTCCATCTTTTTGGATCTGTCCCGACTCTCCTTTTACAACCATTTTTTTTCTTTCTAATTCATGTCTATTTAGTATTTGTCTTCTTTGTTTCAGTTTATTGTTTCTTTTATTTTCATGTGCTATTTAATCCACAAATTAATTTTTTAAAAGAGCTATTCTATTTGAAGAGGGATGGCAGGAAACCATGTAGCCGTTCAGTAGCTTTGACATGCAACTCAAGACTGACAAAATAACTCATTCTTGTCGTTAATTTTTACTGCATCGGCTTTTATGTTTCTTGTTCAAGTGATTGTGACTTTTTTAGATGGTTTCTAGTTATGCTTGATTGTACGTGCTAAACACAATGATGTTTTTCCTTTAATTCTTGAAGGCAGGTATGGAAGTGTTGGGCACCTAGTTTTGACATTTTAAGATTAGAGACAGTTTTGACCACTTGAGGCCCAAAATTTAAGAGTCATAGTTTAGCATAAGCCAACCTCACGAATTAGAAGACAAGTGAACCAATATAAAGCAAATTGAAGAACTCTGATCCTTACTCCTCCACGTGTCTTGAAATGGGTTCTTGCAAAAATCCAAAATTGCATTGTTAAGATGGGGCTAATTTGTCTTAACTCTCAAGAATTCCCTAACAAGATCAACTTACAAATGGGAAATGCTTTGTTGACCCACACTGGGCACCCACTTTCAACACCTAGCTGATGTGGTGAGCATGGGGCCCATTTTCTTGGTTTGCTTTTGTTAGGTGCGCAGGAAATTGGGTTCTTAACAAACAAAAAAAGTCTCGTCAGTCTAACTAACCGACTATACGTTGCCAGTCGGTCTGATTGACCAAAAATTTCAATTTTTGAATTTCACACGCAAAGTTTTTCTTCTCTTGCACCCAAAATTCGAGCAAGAGGCAAAAGAACGACCTCTCTTCTCTTCTTCCCTATTTTTCGCTGTTTTATAGTCAGTCTTGTGTGTTTAGGGCGATTCTATCATTTTTGAGTTGCATAGTAGATTTTGTCGACTGGCTAGAAGAGTTGCAAGTCAATCCGTCATTTTTGTATAGAGCTGCCCCATGTTTCCTTTCGTTTGGTGCTCAAAGTGTGAAGAAAAAGTGTTTTTGTTGTCTGTTTTGCTTGGGAAATTCAAAAATTTTGAAATTTTCGGTCAATCGAGTTGTCCAGTCGGTCATACCGATTGACAGGGCACAATCAGTCGCTCAGACCGACGAGACCTTTTTTTTGTTTGTTAAAAACTCAATTTCATGTTCACCTGACAAAGCAAACCATAAAAACTGGCCCGACGCTCGTCGCAGCAGCTAGGTGCTGAAAGTGGGTGCCCAATGTAGGTCAAAGCATTTTCCCTTACAAATAGCAACTGCACAGTTGCTTAGCAATCACATTATTGACCAAACTTAATGAAATGTTGTGTCCTAGGAAATTATCAGTACCTTTCTTGGTCATTTTACTAGGTCATAGTGTTTGGATGGAATGGAGGAAGTGGGTGCTAAACCTCAACGTTAATATCACAATAGCGGATAGCAGACATCAAGATAGAATCTCCATTTTCATCTTCAATTCCAAAGAAACCCTAAAAAGGTCACCTAAATGGTCTTCCCAGGTACGCACTCTCTCCAAATTTCTTCCCTTTTCTCACTGTTTCTTGCTCTCATTGTCGATGTTCATTATGGGGATTTGTTGTTTGCGTGTACTTTTGGTGATCTTTTTAGGGTTTCTCTGGAATTGAAGATGAAGAAGATGAAGATAGAGATTCTATCTTTATGTTTGCTATCCACTATCAATCCTTTGTCTAAGTTGCAAAAAGAATTAATATGTTTCTCTCTTTCTTTCCCATTAATGAGAATTTATTGACAGTTCTCAAAGAAGGTTTAGCACCCATCTATTGTCGACTGAATTTATTTTGGATCCAGGCATTAGATAGGGAAGAAGCTGGTGCATGGATTTCTGCCGCTAATTAACCATGAAGATTAAATAAAAAAAGGAAATATTACTGATGTGCACACCAACTATATCAACTTAAATACAAGCCGTTGAATTCCTAGTTGCAAATTTATTGTGGTCATGCATTTCATCAAAATCAATAACAATTGGCTTCTACGTTAGAAATTTTCCAGGTGACAGATCTCGCATCAACCAATTCTCCATGCTGTCTTCTAAATACTCTGCTAAGAAAACTGTCAAAAATGGAGTCACAAAATCTTTTATTCCCTAAACAAACCCAGTTGCTGGATCCCTAATGGCCTTGAAAGGTAAAACACATGCTATATTAGATAATCAAGCCCCAAGATGAAACAAGAGTCATCAAATTTCAATTATGGTTAGTATTTCGTTATTATGCGTATAATGTAGATATGGAATGGCAAGCAAACCACTTGTGGTCAAATCTGCTCTGTTTTTTGTATTGCTTGTGTCTGCAATGAGCATATTTGTTGCATGTTCAAAGTTTTAAGTATGAGCTGACAACAGGGATATGCACCACCTAATTCAGATAGACGGGAGGGTGTTTTGACAAGGAAACGGATTGATTATCTAGAGTGTGTTTCTCAATATTATGATATTCCTGATAGTGAACGATCTGATGATGAAATCAGCATGCTGCGCCAGGTGATTATTGACCCTTAATATTTAAGGTCGCAGCTGTTTGTTTCATTAATGGGAAGCATGGTGATGTGATCATTTGATAGCTTTTGATGTTTATTCTGATCAGATAGCAGTTGATTGTCCCCGTACTGTACCAGATGTAACTTTCTTTCAAGAAGAAAGAGTTCAGAAGTCCTTGGAACGCATCCTATATACATGGTTAGCTTCTACTTGATCCGGTTGTTTTAGTTTTTCTTTCTCTGCTCATTATATGTGGCTGTTGTTTTTAGGTGTATGTAAGAAGATACAAATACTGCATCTTACGTATGAATTATAAATACAAAAAAAAAACAAAAAATAAGGCATTATAGTTCTATATTGCAGTGTTTGATTATTTAATATTATTTGTGTTCAGGGCCATTAGGCATCCTGCAAGTGGGTATGTTCAGGGAATAAATGATCTTGTGACTCCATTTCTGATAGTTTTCTTGTCGGAGTATTTGGAAGGCAGCCTGGAGAATTGGTCGATGCTAGATTTATCTCCTGAGAAAATTTCTAACGTAGAAGCTGATTGTTATTGGTGTCTGTCAAAGTTGCTTGATGGCATGCAAGACCACTATACATTTGCTCAACCAGGAATTCAACGGCTTGTATTTAAGTTGAAGGAGTTGGTTCGCCGAATAGATGGTATGTTCTCCCTTCTTTGATCCATTCTTCATCATCATGGTTAATGGTGTCAGAATCCCAAGTAGCAACTTTCTTACTATTTAATGATGTGTGCTAAACATTCTTTTAATAACTTCTGTATTAATGGGTAAGAAAGAGGATAACATAATTTTCTTAAATTTTTTTACAAATTTAAATTAAGGATTCTTGGGGAATTGATCTTTTAAGCATTAATAGTAGTAGCGCTTTGCACACCCTATGGCCGTTCACTGAAACTTGACTCTAGTATATTTCATTCCATAAAACCGAGGTCTTGATTAGAGTGAACCAGCAGTTGTCACACTTTGCGGAACCCGAATGCTGACCTGGTTAAATGATGGGAAGCACTAGATAATTGATAACTTGATATAATGCATATGTTTGAATGGAAAAACTCTCAATCTACCGTAGTAATGACTAGGAAAGCTACTTTATCTTGAGATGCAATGCTTCCTTAAATTTGGCAAATGATATGATTGTTTATCAACTGTTATGTTCCTCTTAGTGAGGGTGGTCCTGGTAGTGAATTGTGGAGTTTCTTCTAGCCCAAGTTTGGCAATGTAATTGTTTTGAATTTGTGCTAGAACCTGTTTCAAGACACATGGAAGAGCAAGGTCTGGAGTTTCTTCAATTTGCTTTCCGTTGGTTCAACTGTCTTCTAATACGTGAGGTTTGCTTTTGTTATACTATGTCTCTTTAATTTTTGAGTCTTCAACTTTACGTCTTCTGTATTTTTTTTTTTTATTATTTTTGAGGTCATAACGGTTTCTGTATTTGTTTGTTAGATCCCTTTCCGTCTTGTAACCCGCCTTTGGGACACATATCTTGCTGAAGGAGATGCATTGCCAGATTTTCTAGTTTACATCTTCGCCAGCTTTCTTTTAACTGTAAGGTTTTTCTCAAGTAACTAATAAGTAGTCTGTGGTTCTGAAGTGACGAACTGACAATATTCTCTACTGGATCACCTAATCTGCAAGTCAAACTAATCAATTGAAATTGGTTGCTGTTTCTGTTCCCTTTCCTATCCTGCCTCCATATTGACCTGACTGGTAATTTGCCATCTCTGATAATTGTGTTGAATTTTATAGGTCCACTGCTTATTCCTAACAGATACGCTATTTAGACTAGGATTCGGTTGGCTGAATCTTACTGACAAACTTTCTTGATGTTTAGAATTAACCGTTCATCTGAAAATACGATACTAGATGATGAATAATTGACATGTAATCTTGATTGTTGAACTACGACGGAAACCTTTCTATATCATGAGTTGTTAATGTCTCCGAATGGGTCTCCCAAAAGGTTTACCTAGTCTTAATCTTTTTCCCCACAATATTAATCCTAATTTTTCCCTGAGGAACTGATGGTATTCATCAATCGGGCGCCGATACTGTTATCTTTTCATATTTCTTTGATGATTTTTGCATGATAACACTGTGCGAGACTAATTTATTTCATCCTGTTGCTTTATTCAGTGGTCAGATAAGCTTCAGAAGCTTGAGTTCCAAGAAATGGTGATGTTTCTCCAACACCTTCCCACTGAGAACTGGACTATCCAAGAACTCGAGGTGGTGCTTTCAAGGGCATATATGTGGCATGCCATGTTCAACAGTTGCCCCAGTCATTTAGCTAGCTAACCAAAAATATAAACTTTGTTTAGTTATTTATGAAGACTTTTTTTTATCATACTTTGATCTGTGTTTTTCTTTTGGTTTTGTAAAAGCGAGTTTTCTGCTTTGATCTTTTGTTCTCATATGTAAAGGAAAAATGTTCTCTGAGCTTATGTACTTGCTGGTAATCTTTGTTTTTTGTTTTGTAATGCTTTCATGGTAAAAACATTGTTGATTTTATCAATCCAAGTGAGCCCCACCAGGACTTATAGTTATGAAAACTGCGAGAATGACAATGAGTAAGTCACACCTCAACACACATGGGCCCACAAGACCCTTTCATATGGTCTTGTCTCGCGTGTTATGCATCGAGATTTGCGTGTGCCCACATCACGAGGTGAAAACCAATGGCTCATGTGAGCCAATGTGTGTTGGGATGGGACTTCCCATTGTCATTGTAGCACTTCTCTATAGTTATTTTCTTACTCTTCCTCCTTGAGACTTGTGAAACAATATGCTACAAATTAAATAATCAAGTTCATTTTGTCTTTTGAGTCCCCAAGGGATGTAGCGCAATGACAAAGAGATGAACACCGTAGCTTCCATTGAGGCGGAAGTTGTGAGTTCAATGGTCGCTTCATTATATTCTCTTAGTTTCTCTTGGGTTATGGGGGTGAGGCTTTCAACTAACTTGTCGGATTAGTCAAACCAAAGTAAGGAGGATTTGAAAAAGGTTTGGATTTAACTTCAAAACATTGTTGATTTTATCAATCCCACAACCTAGAGAATCCATGAGAATATGATCAAATGAGTAAGTTCGATTTTCTCGTTACAAAGAAAAAAAAATGGAGCGGCTAAACAAACTTCACTTTTTGCTGAACGTACGTTATTGCTCATATGTACCCCAGTTTTGGATTTCAATTGTTTAACAGATCTCACTTTTTTTTTTGAAACCCCCCGAAATACTCTGCTTCCAACGATCAAACCCCATTTTCTCACCCATTTGAACCCTAAACACCCATCAAGATCAAACCACATCACTCCCATCATCTTCATAGTAGGTTTAGAACTATTGTAGCATCATTTTGTTCTGTCGAACAAGGTCGGATCTAGTGTCGTTGATGCCTTAGGAGCAAGGAAGTATCGCGGAAGTCGAAGTTGTTTTACACTCGATTTAGTAATTGAAGATGTTTCACGCTTGCTTTGGTAAGTTTTCCGCATTAAAAGTTTTTGGGTTTTGTTTCTCGTGTGTTTGTGCGTGTTTTGGTTGTATTTTTATTTATTTTGGTCGGTCAGAATAAGTTTAGATTTTTCGGTTGTGGTGTTTCGAACAAGACGGTAGCATGGATTCGAGACCTTTTAAAAGGTGTCGACAATTATTTTCATATGCACCAGTAAGTCTCCCGTCGTTGTTGCTCGAAGACATTAAAGGGGTGACATTCCCTTGCTTAGTTCCTATGTAACCGATGTTATGTAATTGGCTTTTTGCCCTAGATTGGGGCTTCAAGCCCTAAATTCCCTAAAACTAGGGCGCCTACTTTCTTTGAATTGAAAGTCCTAATCCTAAGCCCTAGTGTTCATTTGAATGAAATGAAGTGTTAGTGTGACTAGGGATGCAAATGGGAAGGGAAATACTCAAGGGTGATGGAGATTTACCTTAACGGGTACTGATATGAGGATTTTAAATGAGGATGGAGGTGGGGATAGGTAAAAATCTAATACCCACACGGATATGAGTACGAGTATGAGTAATAAAATATATCTGCGGGGATCCCTATTGGAGAATCCCCACGGAGATCCCCACAAGGATACCCACGGGTAATACCCACGGAGATACATATATCAATTTATATACCATATGATATTTATATATAAATATTACATAATATTACATAGTTTTCACTCCGAAACACTCATACATATACACAAAAAACCTCTTAATGAGATTTATAATTTTAATTTATTTGGTTAATTAATAACTATATGTTTTGGGTTGAATTGTTAGCAACATCAAAAGTACTGAAAAAAGTTGATGACTTGGTGGTTTAAAGAGACAGTGACTTCAAGGAATATTTTTATTTTGAACTTTTTCGTTTTGCATATGCCAATAATTTTGTAGAAACTTAGTTATAAATGTTAGCACCTAATAGTTAGAATTTTTATTACATGATATGTTGATTTTTTATTTTATTTTTGTTGGAATTTTAACAATGGTGTTGTTATGTATATATATATATATTGACACTTTATTTGTTATAATTCTTTTTTTTTTTAAGAATCCTCGCGGGGATCCTCGGCCAATGGGAATGAAATGGAGAAAAAAATTTCCACAGGGATTATTCATCCCCGCATAAGTCCACATGAAAATCCTCATGGGGATCCTCAATGGGGAATGAAATGGGTAAAATATTTTACCCATGGGGATTCTCTATACCCACAAGGATTTGATAAGTATAGGTATGTGTATGAGAATTCATCCCCATATGGGTATGAGTATGGGTATGGGTATGGGTATGGAAATGAAGTCTTTTGGAATAAAACCCCACACCTAATTGCAAAGAAATGCAAATAACTAAAACATATGGCTATGATTTGTTGGAGACGTGTGGACATAAATAATAGTCGATTAAGTAGTAAGACTTCATAATAAAGTAAATAAGTGCGGATCTCACCTCAATTAGTACTGAGGTCTTTTGGAATAAAACCCCACATTTAAGTGGAATGTGGTTAGTTGGGAACAATATCTGTACTAAAGGAGATCCACGGGCTCGCGTAGGTGGCAATTCGTGTAATCGTGTCTAAACATGTCGTGTTGTAACGAGTCATGACCCATATAATGCAAATCCAAACCCGACCCATTAGGTCGTGTTAAACATGTTGGGTCTTCTGGTCAGTGATACCAATTTATTAAATATTTTAGTTAAATTTTTTAATTTATTTAAACTTTTATAATTACAACTTTTTAAAATATATCTATAGGAATAAATTTAAATGACATAGTAAATATAAACATAATTAAATAGAAAACGAAATATAATGAGGTTATAGTCTTAAGTCTTACTTTCCTTTTTTTATTTAAAATTTAAGTCTTAACAATAAAGAGAAAATGACTCATAAAAATAACACAAAAACTAAAAATCCTCCAAAAAAATATTTAAATTGCGTTTTCATGAAAAACTTTTATTTTTCTTGATAAATAATTATTAATAAAATATAAAACATAAATAATATATTAAAAGTAAAATAACTATTTCCTTATAAAATAAAAATTTAAATTAAAAAAAGATTATCATAACAATTGGAGAGATATAAAAATTTTAAATCTTTACACCTATAAGCTATTGCATCAAGAGTATTGTATTTAATGAATGAGTTAAACGGGTTGTAAACAGATTGACATGTCAACCGTGACATGATTCGTTTATTCCGTGTCATAAACGGGTTGACCCATTTTCGAGCTGAACCCAGTATAAGCTCAACTCTAACCCACTAATTTTTTGTGTTAGGCGCGTCGTGTTATTTTGTTATGACCCATTTTACCATTCCTAGTACTTGCGCCAAGGCGGAAAATTTAAAATGACTGTAAGAGTGAGGCATGGTTGAAGTCTTTCAGTACAACAAGCTCCAGGGACCGTTGGCTCCTCATCCTTGGGAATGTGACTCATTTCACTAGTTTTAGGGTTTCTCTTTGTTGGAGCTTACACACAGAACTCCATTGTTGGAGAAACCAGAACCTCAACAAACTCGTCGAGTGTTCTGTGTGATTTTCATTTATATATGAAACCAAAGTTTACATCTCAGCCGTCCAACTGTTCTCATCATAACCGTTCAAATACAAACACCTTACACACACATACAACACTTACAACTTATTACAACACAGATAAACCTCGAGATCCACATTACACTTACTCAATGGTTAACTCTAACATCCCCCTCAAACTAAGGGGAAGTGAAGTGAGACTTAGTTTGTCCCTCAAATAATGAAACCGAGAAGCAGAAAATGATTTGGTATAAATATCAGCAACCTGATCAACTGAAGGAACATGATTGACATGAAGAAGACCACTCAACACTTTATCTCTAACATAATGAATGTCTAACTCAATATGCTTAGTGCGAGAGTGATATACCGGATTCTTAGCCAAAGCAGCGACACTCATGTTGTCACACCACACTGTGGGAAGAGTACCAAGAGAAACCTGCAATTATGAGAACAAAGACTGAAGCCAACTCAATTCAGAAGTTACATGAGCAAGAGCTCTATATTCTGATTCAGTACTAGATCTAGCAACAACATGTTGTTTCTTTGACTGCCAAGAAATCAAGTTAGAACCAAAAATACAACATAACCAGCCACAGACTTTCTATCATCCACAGAGGCAGCCCAATCAGCATCAGAATACCCAGTGAGAAATAGGGCAGAACTCGGCTTGAACCATAAACCCAGATCAGCAGTACCTTTAAGGTATCTCAAGACCCTCTTAAGAGCTTGCCAATGTAAAACAGTAGGAGACTTCTGAAATTGACTCAAAGTATTCAAAATATAAGTAATGTCAGTCCGAGTGTTAACAAGGTATTGGAGACCACCAAGTAAACTCATATAAAGAGTTTTGTCATGAAAAGAAGCACTACCATCCTTGTACAACAGCTTCCCAACAGCAAAAGGAGTAGCAATAGGCTTTGCATGAGACATGCCCCCCTTTTGTAACAGCTGTTGAATATAAGATGTTTGAGTAAGGTACAGTCATTTGGTAGTCCTATGAGCTTCCATACCCAAAAACGGATTTAGATCTCCAATATCCTTTAAATCAAACTTTCCATTCAACTTATCAATGAAAGATTGAATAGAAGTTTGATTCGAGCCTGTAATTATAATGTCATCCACATACACCAGCACATACAACACAACTTGTTCATGATGAAAGATGAACAAAGAGCTGTCAGCTTTGGAATTGTGGAAGCCCAAGACAACAAAGTGGATTTCAACTGATCAAACCATGCACGAGGAGCTTGACGAAGACCATACAATGCTTTATGCAATTTACACACAACAGTAGGTTGAGAAGTATCCACAAATCCCATAGGCTGATTTGTGTATACTTATTCAACCAACTGACCATTTAAGAATGCATTATTGATATCAATTTGTCTCAAAGACCACCCAAAATGAACAGAAAAGATAAAATCACTCGAATAGTGGAAGCCTTAACCACATGACTGTATGTCTCATCAAAATCGATACTGGGTACTTGTTTAAACCCTTTGGCCACTAATCTAGCCTTATACCAATTGATAGACCCATCAGAATTCTTTTTCACAAAAAAATCCACTTGTTGCCAACAACATTTTGATTGGGAGAAGAAGGAACAAGAGACCAAGTACCATTCTTCATGAGAGCTTGATATTCTCGATCCATTCTTTGCGCTTCCAATGATGAATTTGAAGAAGCAAAGAAGAATCGAAGTAGGAATATCATCTTCATGAATGGAGGTAGTAGTGAAAAACACTTTCCTTAAACCGATTCCATCCTTGGCTCTAGTAATCATAGGATGTATGTTTTGAGGATCCACAATGACCCTGATTCCTCTCGCAACGTAAGGTGTAACCTCAAATGAAGCAGTACATCGAACAGCACTGATGAAAAAAAGACCCTGATGGATACCCAGACAAGGGCTGATGTGGAACCAACAAAGGAAAGCTAGTAGTCGACTCAGGCGAGGAAGTTGTTGTTGCATTAGAACCAGCAGCAAATAAAGAGTTATAAGGAAACTCATTTTCATGAAAGACAACATTTCTGGTGATATAAACTCTCCCAGATGGACTCAAACATTTGTAGCCCTTATGTTGACTGCTATACCCCAGAAAAATGCATTGCTCAGATCGAAACTGATATTTATGATCATTGTATGGTCGTAAATATGGAAAACATGCACATCCAAAAACTATGAGAAGACTATAATCAGGTGAGACATGAAATAGTTTTTCAAAAGGAGACTAGCCATGCAGAACTTTGGTAGGGAGACGATTAATAAGAAATGCAGCTGTAGCACACGCATCCCACCAATATTTCAAAGGTAATTTGCCATGAGCTAACAGTGTAAGACTCATTTCAACTATGTGTCTATGTTTACGTTCAGCTCTACCATTCTATGCATGTGTATGAGGACAAGGATGCTGAAAAATTATTCCACAAGAATCAAGAATAGACTGAAATGATCGATACTCTCCACCCCAGTTAGCTTGAACTCTCTTGATAGTAGAACTAAACTGATTTTCAACCATAGACTTAAAATGCATAAAAGCTTTCAATGCATCAGATTTCAGTTTCAAAGGATATAACCATGTAAATCGAGTAGAATCATCAATAAAATGAATGTAATAGTTGAAACCACTCGGAGAAGTAATCGGTTCCCCACAAATCAATATGGATTAAATCCAAAACATTATTCGACATTTTACTGGATGGATGAAATGGTAATGCATGACTCTTGCCCAGTGGACAAGACTGACAGAGATCAGTGATTGAACTGAATGGAAGATGAAGTTTATGATGCATAACCTGTTGAAGTGTCTTTTGTGCAGGATGACCAAGTCTGGAGTGCCAAAGTGTAGACAAACCTTTATTGGACACAAACAAAGCAGCATGCGATGGAGACAACTGTGCAGGTGAACCAGAGATGCGATATAGACCATTTTGTACTGTTCCGTGAAGAAGAATCTCATTGGTTTGGAGGTCCTTCACGAAACATACATGAGGATGAAACTCAATCAACACATTGTTGTCTTTTGTTAACTGAGAGACACTCAACAAATTCTTTTTGATGTTAGGCACACACAAAGTATTATGAAAAGACAATCTAGAGCCAACAGATGGAATGCAAGCAGACCCTGTACCATCAATTTTTAGTAATTGACCATTACCAACCATTAAGGACTGAGTACCTGAATACGCTGAATTATTCAGATTCTGAGAAGAATCTCCAGTGACATGTGAAGTTGCACCACTGTCCATGTACCACGAGCCATCATGTCCAACTTCTGATGCAGTGAAGAAAGATGAAGGTGTAGAGAAGGAGGATTGAAGGTCCTCGTTGTGATCACGAGAATTCCCACCGAGTACCCATATACTTCATGTCTCTTTATAGTAACAGATCATTCGCAGAATAACCAAACTTCCCACAAATCGACATGTGGTTTATTGTTGTCTTGGATGATCGAAAACCTCATCGACCTTGAAATCTGCCAAAGCCACGACCTCTGGAACCACCATTTCCTCGATTACCATTGTTATTCCAATTTTGTACATTCAACTTTGAACCACTTCCTTTTACTTCAGCAGCATTTGCAGAAGGTGACTCATGTATCACCAAAGAATTCACATCTTGAGCAACATTATACTGATCCAGAGTTTCTTCAAACCCTACCAGTGTAGAGTAGAGTTCTTGCCATTGCAGATCACACCTTCCTTGCAAGAATGTTGTAATTGCCAGATACTCTCTATCTAATCCAATAAGTACACTAGAAATCAAATCATCTGTACTCACCACTGATCCATCAATATCCAAATTATCGAAATACTCTTCATCTTTGACATATATTCTCTCATTTTCATGGCACCTTTACGAGTTGTATGCAGTGCCTTCTTGAGAGTCTGAACATGAACTATATTATTAGAGTCATAGTATACTTCTATTTCTTTCCACAATTCATTTGCTGTCTGTTTCGGTGTATTTCCTATAATCTGCATCGCAGTATCTAGCATCACAGCATTTATCAACCATCATAACAGAAAACGATCTCTACCGAACCATATCTTGTACTCTGGATTTGGTAATCCATCGATCCAAGATATTGTCGAATATCCAAAGTGTTCCAAACAGTGACCGTCCAGATCAAACCCTTGAATAGCAGGAACAACAATAGATTTCCATAGATAAAATTTGATCCATCAAGTTTTACAATAACAAACTGACTTAATGAATTACCAAACGGAGTTCCAGAACTCAAACCTGTGTTACCTCCTGAGACAAACCCTGATGACGGAGATCCTTGTTCCAAGACTCCAGATCTGTTCGCCATCTCGCCAGATTTCTGGATGCCTTGACCAGATTTAGTCACTTGAAGTAAGAGACTTCAAGATTGTTCAGATTTGTTGTTATATCTCACCAATCACACCAGAACTTCTTCAGATCCAGTGATTTCTTCACCAGATCTGATGATTCTTTCACCAGATCTCTTGGCTTTTCCTTCAGATCCAGTGATTTCTTCACTAGATCTCTCGACTTTTCTTCCAGATCTAGCGATTTCTTCACCAGATCTCTTGTTTTTCCTTCAGATCCAATGATTTCTTCACCAGATCTCTCGGCTTTTCTTCCAGATCTAGCGATTTCGTCACCAAATCTCTCAACTTTTTCTTCAGATCTAACGATTTCTTCACCAGATCTATACACCAGAGGCAAGACCACCAGATCTCGTGTTTTCTCTTCCTGATCTAGCGAAACCTCAACCAGATTCTGTACACCAGAAGCAAGATCGCTTGATATTCTTCTAAGCTTTCAAGAACTTCACTTGACTCTCACCAAAAGTGAGTATGAGACCTTCATCTACAACCTTCACGAGTATCACCAGACTCCATGGATCTGGTTTTCACTAACTAGATCTCCAGCGTTTGCTGTCACGGCTCTGATACCATGTTGGAGCTTACACACAGAACTCCATTGTTGGAGAAACCAGAACCTCAACAAACTCGTCGAGTGTTCTGTGTGATTTTCATTTATATATGAAACCAAAGTTTATATCTCAAATAGTCAATTGTTCTCATCATAACCGTTCAAATACAAACACCTTACACACACATACAACACTTACAACTTATTACAACACAGATAAACCTCGAGATCCACATTACACTTACTCAATGGTTAACTCTAACACTCTTTCGTGGGTAGTCGTCCGATTTTGTTTCTGTTGCTGGATCTACTTGATCTGATGTTTTGGATTGTTAAGGCTTATTCAATTGCTTGATTTTTGTTGATTTCAAGGTTTCGATGAGGTTGTCTTCCTGTCCTTCATTAGTTTTTTGTGATTTCTATGTTGTTTGTTTGTGTTGTTGATGCAGAATTGTGTTGAAAACTATTATGTTAGATCAGTTATTGTATTTGTAGGTTTAATCCCACACGAACTAAAGATAAAGATTTTTTTTTTGTTTAGATTCTGCGTGGAAGTGTAAGAATTACAATGTCTATCATTTATAAAACATGCACATATCGTAAATCTATGTGATCCTTAACTTTTTAGCGGATTGAAAAGTATTGCTGTTTGTGTTAATGATTGACGTCAATTTTTGTTGGATTGAATGCACATTAAAGAATTCATGGATACAACTGAATCCTTCTTTAAGGAAATGCTAACTTGCTAAGGTGACCCACTACGGATATTCACTACAAGCACACACCTTCATTTTTTTAATTTTTTTCACAATTTTGTGGTTATGGGGGGTGATGATGGGTGTAGACAGGAAGGAGGTGGTGTGTGGGAGGTGAAAACAAAATTGTAAAAAAATTAAAAAATAAAGTGCGTACTTGCCGTGAGTGTTCGTAATGGGTCATTCTTTTAATCACATTTCTAATTATCAATATTATTGTATAAGTTTGCAAAGGTAAACGTGGAATAAAGAGTCTTAAACCACCAAAAAAAAAAGTCTTAAATATCATAAGTTTCAAATGTTGCTATTTCTTTCGAGTGATGAGTTTTTCATAATGGCCAAAACTTCCTGGCCTTGTAAAAATATCTATAAATTATTAGTCAGAGAGAAGAGACTCTTATTTTTTTGTGGGTTTCACAAGATTTCATGGGAAGAACTAAACCAATTTAACTGCTTTGCTTTATTGATTGAGTTTACATTTTGTTCATTTGGGAGCTACTTGCATTTTTTTTAATCCTGCATGATAGATATTGAGGACAAGGATTGCAAAGCACTAAGGCGATCCCGAGGCGATTTCTCTAGCTTAGGCGACGCGGTGTCTAGACGATGCTTAAGTAGTGCCTAGGCAAACATAATAATATTTATTTATAGGCCTCTTGATGATTATTTATTTATTTATAGGTTCTTATGTAACACTATTAGTTACTTTGGTTCTTATTCAATATAAACTTCAAAAATACTTATAAGGCTTTGGGTCCATACAGAGCATTAGTTGTGTTAAGATTTTGTTGTTGGATAAATATTTTTACTATCAAACTTAATTGTAAATAGCCCCTTCAAAATTTTTAAAAGTTATTATGAAGGATATTGTCCGCCTAAGCTACCACTTTGGTGGGTTCGCCCCGAAACGCCTAGGCGACCCTTTGCAATCACTGACTATTGGTTTAGAATGCACTTTTTGTGCCAGGCTATGCTAAACCGTGTAGGGTACACCTTAGATATCAGCCACGGCGTACTGGTTGAGATGGATGAGCATAGGAGAGACCAGGAGAAGAAAACAAAGCCCATCCTGGACACCTTGAGAAGCTACCAAGACTTGCCTCCGGTATGTCAAATTTATCTTTCTTTGATAAGTGGGCCTTTGGATTCAAGCTTGCTAGTCCTCTGTCAAACCATTGAATGAATGGCCAATCTTATCGTTGTACTGTCATGTTTTGCATTCGCTGCAGCGCTTGATGCGCTTATAGAAGAAGTCTTACCAAGATTTGCATTTTGCAGGATAAAGCTCTCGCTGCTTTAGCCATCGAGGACAAAAGAAGGCAATACACCGCGGCTGAGAAGTACCTTGAAGATGTGTTGCAATCAGCCCTTGCAACAACTGAATAATTGTTTTTGAGTCTGGGAATGTGTTGTGTGCTGCATTTTCTGTCTTTTTTTCTTTGCTGGTATATTATTGATTGTTAATTTTTAGTGACTGTAGACTATAACTCTGATTCTTAAATATAGTAATTTGCCTTTTCACCCCCTCATATTTGTTCTTTTTTTGGTCAAACATGGTTGTAACTTGTATTAGTATACGTTCCTAACAAAAAATGATACATAAATATATTACAACGAGGATAATAAATATTACATTTCAATAACGCTCGAATTATTTATCCAATCGGTACTTTAATGTAACACATATACTGACTCACTGAGGACCCAAAATTACTATAAATGGATTGTTCGCTTCACAGTCTTAGGGTGGATTAACCTCATTGGACTAACTAAGTCGGTGTTCGCTTCGCGGATTAACTAGGCCACGGGATTAGCTAATGGGCGGTAGAGGTTACTAAACTAAACCACCAATTTTGGTGGGACTAACTAATCCCAATGGTTGGTTATTACAGATTACCAATTTACCCCTCATCTTTACAAACTATATCACAACAAAGAATCGATCAACCCTAATCACAACAACCGATCAACCACAACAACCGATCAACCCCGAAATCATTGCTCACCGTCGAATAGAGAGAGCGTCGACACAACAACCGATCAACCCTGAAATCATTGCTCACCATCAAACAGAGAGAGCGTCGACACAACAACCGATCAACCCTGAAATCATTGCTCACCATCGAACAGAGAGAGCGTCGATCGTTGAAGGAAGGCGTCGTCGGCTAGACACGCGAGAAGGTAAGCTTTGTTCACTGGTCTTCTTCTTCATTTCTATCATGCCGTTCCATGTTTTTCAAGAACTTTCACATGTTTTTCCCTTATTTTCCTTCATATCCATCACCAGTTAAGTCTTGAAATAAATTTCACCATTCAAAATAAGTGTTTCCATTGGTGGGAATTGTTAACCACTTCCTTGTCTGTGTATCAGCTTGTAGTGTCACTCTCTTATTCATCAAATTCTATAGATTGAAATAACCTATTCGACGTTTCAGTTTTGGGAAATAAGATGGTGTTCTATTTAGATTCAAAACAGAATCCAAATTTTGTTCCCTGAATTTTTCAACCTGAACTTGTTTCAGTACATTCGGCAGTTGAATTTGAACCTTGAGGGATATTTTTAATTCAAAACTTTGTCCAAAGTTGATAAAATCCAAGTAATGAAAACTTAAATTTTCTGGGTATTGGAAATTTGTACTTACCGAAACAAAGTTAAAGTCTGAATCTTAATTGTTTTCCCTTTGAAGATGAGGCTTGAAAAATGGCTTGTTTTCAAAGAATAAACACCAATAGTCACAAAAAGTTTCTTTCGAACTGGATCATAACATTTCTAAACCTTTTGGTTTGATCTAAAACCAACAAAAACACATTATTTTGGCATTTGGATCGTGTTGTCCAAATTGTTTTTCATGATGTAAGTGTAAACGATGCAACCAAACACACGATGCGGTAAAGTTTGAGAAACAATCGTGATTTGGGGAAAGAAAAATGTTTTTCACAGGTTCAATGGAGTTTCAAATATCAGGGATTTGAAGGCATCATATTTATGAGATAGGTTGTACTTAAGATGGATTCACCTCATTAATATTTTAGCACATTGTTTGTGACAACTAATGCTCTTGTAACTTCTAAAATATGCTTATTTTTTTCGTTCTACAACTTATTTTTCTCGAGGAGTTTGGGTGCATGAACTTTGTGAGAATTCCTTTGTGTATGTGAAATCAGAGTGTTGAGTATTATAAACTTTTGCAATGCTTTTAATTTAAGGTGTCAAACTTCTTCATACGTATATTTTGTTGTTAAGGAGGCCTAATATATTCTGTGTGTTTCATAATTTAGCATTTTTTTTTTCTTTCATATGATGGTGTTAAGGTTAACTTTTATTGGGGTTGAGAGGCAAGAGAAGAAGCCTTCTTGAGTTTGGATGTTATTGATGAAAAAACACGTTGGAATAATTTAAAGAGGTTGGGGGAGCAATATCTCTTCATTCCCATGTATTCACTATTTGGTTTCAACTTTGCGTTGCCATTTTTCAAGGGTTAGGTTGCAGTTTCTTCTAAATTATAGTAGACAATTTTAATTTTCATAGAATCTCCATTCATGACTCTTATGCTAATGTGGTAATTGCTTGAATGATTCTAAAATTTGTAGCAGGCAAGCAATCACTTTACAGAAACCAGGAATCAAACATAAAATGTAATTTATAACTATTACCATATGAGAATTTGTCGAATTCGATGGATTTTTTTGGTAGATTTTCTTAAGCAATTGCGCGTCCCTTTTATAATGGCAGACATTCATCAATTTATTTTATGAAATTGGGTTTCATATAGATTACCCACCTATGGATTCAAATTCATCAAGCGGTCGACCTCGTCCAAGGGATTTGGTAATGAACCACATCCTCATTTGTCTGTAATTGATTGAAATCATGGTACATATGTTTAGAGTTATAACAAGTCGTAGGCGTCGTGTGGAACGAACTTACGAACTAGGTTATGACAAGCATCGACAAATTATCCATAACCTCGTCTACAAGTCCGATGAGACTTGCTATAAAATGCTTCGGATGAAAAGGAAGCCATTTGAAAAATTGAGAGATATGTTGTACGAACATGGAAAATTGAGGGATAAGCGTTATGTGCTTGTCGATGAGCACTTGGCCATTACCCTCTACATACTAGGGCACAACATACGCAATAAGGTCATTTCAATATGGTTCCAAAGGTCGAGAGACACTGTAAGTAAGGTGTTCAGGAGAACTATTCGCGCGCTTATACGATTGCAACGTATGCTTTTGAAGCACCCTGAGCAAGTTGGTCCCGAAGAAACTGATTTGAGATGGAGTTATTTTCAGGTACTTCATTATGGCAAACGTCCTCGTTTATTTTGCTTTAGTCATATAAATTCTCCTTCGTTATATGACTTATGTAATTCATTGGTTTTGTCAATGTAGGGATGCCTTGGTGCTATTGACGGGACGCATATACCAATTATCGTTTGTAACAACCAAAAGCGCGATTTAGGTGTAGGAAAGGCTTCCCAACGATGAACGTCATGTGCGCTTGTACACCATCTAAGCTAATTACATACATCCTACCGGGTTGGTAAGGGTCGGTCGCCGATGGGAGAATTCTGAGGGATGTTGTATCACGCCGTAATGGTTTAAAAGTTCCTAATGACAACTACTATCTGGTCGACGCATGGTACTCTAATTGTTAAGGGTTTTTGGCACCTTTCCGCGGTCAACGATACCACTTATATGAGTGGGCAACTGGCAAACGTCCAGCACAAACACCTGAAGAAGTTTTCAACATGCGTCATGCAAAGGCAAGAAACATTATAGAGACTTGCTTTGGAGCGTTGAAACAACGTTGGGCCGTGTTACGTAATCCTTGTTTCTATGATGTGAAAATGACTACACTTATAATCATTGCATGTGTCGTTCTTCACAATTACCTAACAATGGAGGTACCAGTTGACTTGTTGGATAACGTGGTGGTTGAGGGGCAAGAGTTAGGGGCTGAAGACGACGTGTTGAATGAACCGCCTGAAGTCATCAGCCAAGTGGGACAAACTGATGCGTGGACTGCATTTCGCAACAACCTTGCCATAAATATGTGTGATTCTTACCATTGACAGGAGGCGATTAATGTCGAACACAGTTGAAGTTGATGAACAATTTTTTTTTATTTGTGGGATTTTTATCTGCCGAGACTATTTATATGTGAACTGCTACAATTTTAATGATCATTGTTCAGTACTTGTGTTTGACATCATTTGCTATGAGCCATATGTTTTTTTTTAATGTACGTAAAATCAATGGTTTTATGCAGGACATGAGAAGCAACTGGAAATGGTACACCGTGTTTCGTGGTTGGGACCCTGGTGTATATGGAACATGGTACGAGTGCTACAAACAGGGGATAAACTTCGACATGTTCTACTATGCTCACTTTGACACGAAAGAGGAAGCAATCGCCGATTTTGACAGGTACAACTACGCAGTTACAATTGCAAGGGAGGTTCATGATCAACTTACACTAGAGGAAGCTCTTGCCGAACTAGATGAGATCCCCCACCACCGCTACCACCGCGAATGTGGATTGAAGAGTTGTACGAGGCAAAAGGAGTACCTCTACCACGATCACCTTCTTTTGACGAGGAACCCCGTATTGACTTGTTCCCTCGAGACCGCACCCTTTACCAAAGAGTTGGCTCGGGTTATGAATATGTTATGGATCCGTGGTGGTCTGACTAAATGTATGTGGCCTGAATGATGAGAACAATTGTCTCCTCAGGCACCTTTCTTCAAGGATTTTGCAAAACATTAATCCATGTTAAGAACATTTTTTTTTCAGCACTACTTTTGATGTTATTTTTCTAACATGTTCATAATTATTTATAGGGTTGAGAAACAGAGTAAAAACAAACCATAAAATAGATATAGTAAATTCTAACATGACCATTTTCAGTGCTACGAACAATTGTATACATTGTGTTACATGGGACACCTACAAAATTAATATTTTCAAGGGTATCTAAACTCCTCCACATTCCAAAATGAAATCTTGCATTGTTTCTTCAATTAACTAAACCAAACAACATTGTTTACATCCATCAAACGACCACCAAAAAACCATGACTATGTCATATGTCAATTAAACATCGCATGAAGCCAGGAAGTCTGGACTCGGGTCGCAAAGTCATGAAAGCCGCCATAAGCTCCACGCGACCCATAATCTTGCTGCCATAAATTGCTCTCTCAACGTCCGTCAATTCGTGGACTTCGGCCATATCATTAATAAATGAGTCACGCAAGTCGTGTTCAACACGAATGACACTAGTCACCTTGGAGATTTCGTTCGCCATGATCTGTGCCGCCGCCACCATTTGGTCACCTATGTAAACATCATTGCTCACCTTTCTCTTCTTCTTGGCTTGATTCCCACTAGCATCAGCCGTAGTAGTCCGGGTTCTCGATGATGTAGGAGTAGCATCAAACTCTTCAGTGGGCGCCGCTAATGGCTCACTTGTACTGTTGGAGTCATGAACATCGTTGATATCCTCAAAAGCATCCTTTGGTGCACGTGCATCCTCGCCTGTGGCCCTATCATTCCCAAAAATGATACAACAATTTTCGTAATGCGGGAATGACTTTAGACGCCAAGGTCTTGCTTCCGGGTAGTTCTGCAACCAATAGTACCAGATTAGTCATGACATATGGATGAAATAAAACATTAACTATGACATACCTTTAGGTAATCTTCCCATACATCATCGGGAGCGGTGACCATGTTGGAAGTCGAGTCAAAGCCGAATCCGCTTGTACCATGTCGAATGCCGCACATCATATCATTAACTATGAACCACTCTTTCTTCAAGGATTTTTGTCTAGATTTAATATGTGGTCGGGCCTTGATCCCCGAATTCGGGCATGTGATTTTCAATGCCTCCTCGAGATGGTTCAAATATTCGGGCTTGAAGCCATTGTCGCATTTGTACACGCCACTGGCCACCATCTCAACCATGGCATTTACGAGGGCAACATCCTCTGCATGGCTCCACTTTCGTCGAGATGTCTTGGGGTCTTCGGCCGAGTCTTCATGCGAAGCTTCACGCGAACACCTTGCTTTCCCCTGCCCCCTTTTCTTTGTTGCGGCACATGCACATTGTTGAAGGAGCTTGGAAGGTCTGGTGGATGTATTCAATATTTTTCTCGGGGGTTGAAATGACCCTCCACTACGAATGCGTGCTTCTTGTGAGCCGGGTTGATCCATGTCTACTATAAGCAAAGAAGAGGTTCAGTAGTTACATTATGATTATATAACTGCTAATAAGAAGATGGAGCCATCCATGCCCTTCCATTTGTTCAGCGCATCTTTCCAAAGTTTTTTCCTCGCATGAACACATGAACAAGAAGTGCCTTACCGAAATCAATACCAAGAAAACAAGCATCAAACATGACAAACTTGAGCACTTGAACATCTTATCTAGCAATAGAGATAGGAACTCACAACATGATGGCATTCTACAAAGATATATTTATTTGGCAGGTCAATTAATTTGAGAGATTGATGATATCCTCAAGAAATGTTAGGCTCTTTTAAGGGTTGCAAGTCTATGTTGCTATGTACTAGTTCTATGCAGGTCTTGATGTCATCGTAAACAAACTCTGTGCCGGGTTGCAAGTCTATGTTGCTATGTACTAGTTCTATGCAGGTCTTGATGTCATCGTAAACAAACTCTGTGCTGGGCCTATAGTGTGATGAATCCCCTCAATCTCCTAAATACATCCAGTCCTATACACCAACGAATCGGGAACAAAGCCAATGTACATTGAAAAATATTTCTATCTGCCTTATACAATACAAAGCCAATGTTCATAATTTTTCAATATCTGATACATTAATCCCTTGTAACAATGGAGGTACCATAAACTCTCATCTCACAATTTTTTATCATTGCTTAATGCCACCACTCCATCAAACCGAACATAACAACAAAACCACATTGGAAATCCAAATCACCAAGAACACAAACCCTAAAATCACAACAAATCACTCAACTACATTTTGTAGGGGAAGAGAGTATTCTCTGATCAAGTTAAACTTACATCGGATGAAGAAGACACCTTCACGCAAGAAGACGTTGACGACGATGGAGACCGGACAGAGAGAACGCGATGTGAAGAACACCGCTGCTCACCCGAGATGGAGACCGGACAGAGAGAACGCGATGTGAAGAAGGAAACGTTGACGACGATGGAGACCGGACATAGAGAACGCGAAATGAAGAACACCGCTGCTCACCAGAGATGGAGACCGGACAGAGAACGCGATGTGAAGAAGGAAGTGGAGTTCCAAAATTTGTTGGTGATGGAACTTAAATGAAAGGGTACTTTTGTAAATGTACCATTACAACCACATTTACTCCCAGCCTTCAAACTCTCAACCGAATAAGTCCCATAAATGAGACTAATACATAAACTCATGTGTTAGTCCCATCACAAACTAATCCCATGATCTTAGGTCTCCCTAAAATGTGAAGCAAACATGCCATTAGTGTTTAAACATAATTTCCCAATCCTTCCCTGATTTTTCAAAAGGAATTGTTCCAACATAGGTTTTCTTGACAAATTGAAGTATATTACTAGCATCTCTATGAGGTTTGCCTAACTTAATCTAATATCAATCATAAATCAAGATAAATGCATTAGCCACACAATTGTTTTAATTCTTCTGATAGATATTAAGATGCTCACATTCACATCATAATGCAAAATTCTTAAAAATTATGACAATAATATCATAGCAAATGTAGTACTGCATAGCACAAGTTTATTATCCAATCATTTCCTTTTTCATTTTTTATAACCATAGATGTTCGAGCTTTTTAGGCTCGACTATTCCCACGCGAGTCAGTCGGGCGCCTCAACTCCATGACCCGAGAGAAATCAACATATTTGAAGTTGAATGTCAGGAGTCGATTACCACCACACTCTTGGGAATTCACGCACACACGCACATACAACTGAAGCAATCACACACTAGCTCTCAAACACTCAAACTTTATTTATTTAGTAAAACGTGTATTAACCTTGTGTACATGACACACTAACCTTGGGTTCTTTATATAGATACCCACAAACCATACTTGTAATCCAACTAGAACCCTAAAACGTTATTCAAAAACAAATTTAAATCTTAATTGGACTCAACTAACAAACATTAATAATTCTTTGACTCAAACAATTAACTTACTAATTAGACACAAACTAAAATATTAACTCCTAATTAAATTAGGACATGAAATTTAAGCCAAAAACCCAACAATCTCCACCTTTGCCAAAAACTCCACCAATTCGAACAATCATTCAATCCAATTATCGCAGCCACCGCGGATACCAACGAATCACATAACCATTCATCAGCACATGCAATCATTCATCAATAACTTGATCAACCTTCAACCACTCAGCTGCGCGACAACACACACAATCACACTAACTTGGTTGACCAAACACACAAATATGCGCACACAACCACGTGCGCACACACAATCTGCTCCACCTAAACAAGCATCTTCTTCAATCATATTAACAATCAGACTTGATCACCATATAAATCTTGTCCCACATTATTCCTCAATCAAAGGGATAAACCTTACATCAAACGCTAAAAATAAATAAATCTCGAACTTCAAACAACTTCAGTTGATGGGGTGAAAGCCACTTCGCTACGCAACTTCCACCTTTATTGAGAAATCGTTGTATTCCAACTATTACTTTGGTGATGAGCAATGACTTGCGATTTTGACTTTGCAAGAACGCCCAAATAGCATCACTCTTATGTATATTATTGGCGGCCTTCTCAATGACAAACTACACATCCCAAACACTTCACATCAAGTTCGCACCCCAATTAATCATCAACTTATTGTAGTTGAACTCTTGGCCGATCCCGATAACAGATTCGTACTCAATCTCGAAATCAAACTTTGTAGACGTCATCAATTTCCGACATAAAGTTTTTGAACTCACGAACAACCACATAAGCACTATTATGAATTTCGATTCATATCTTCTCGTCTCATCAATTCTCATATTTTATGAATTCACTAAAAGACAAAAATAAATTGTCTTGTAATAAAATATGAGATTCAAAACAACTTTACCTCAATTGTCTTACCAATCTAAAGGATGATAATGTAGATGCATCAATTAAAGATTCGCTAAATCGTGCCAACAGTCAACACCAATCAACACATAAACGATCTAAGCCACTCCACTGATCTTCAAACAAACGGGTACACGAACACAACGCCGAAAACAATTGATCGACATCCTCTCACAAACTTCGAACCCGCCAATCTCTCAATCATACCAATAAACCTATCTTTGATTGATCTCCACAATCACACGATCACATATAAACTCCCTTATCTCCACCTGCTCTGATACCACTTGTTGGGAATTCACGCACACACGCACATACAACGAAAGCAATCACACACTAGCTCTCAAACACTTAAACTTTATTTATTTAGTAAAACGTGTATTAACCTTGTGTACATGAAACACTAACCTTGGGTTCTTTATATATATATACCCACAAACCGTACTTGTTATCCAACTAGAACACTAAAACATTATTCAAAAACAAATTTAAATCTTAATTAGACTCAACTAACAAACATTAATCCTTCTTCGACTCAAACAATTAACTTACTAATTAGACACAAACTAAAATATTAACTCATAATTAAATTAGGACATGAAGTTTAAGCCAAAAACCCAACACACCAATTCAATTAGGGCTCCAATTATTTCCTTTTTGATAAAGCCTATTTGAAAAAAGAAATTGATAAGGTGTAAAAAAAAGGAAAATGTTATTTTCAAAAATCATAAGTGATATTGTACCAAAAGTGGAAAATGATTGGGTACTTACTTTTGGTATAGATATTTGCCACACTCTGTTAAGGTCCTCCGGCCAGACATTGTAGTGTGTGCGCATGACTTTTGGTAGAGTTTTTATTTTTTATTTTTTATTTTTTTTGGGAAGTACACTAGAAATAAAATCAATTGCCATGAAAGTAAATTGATTCATTAATTATCTTTTTAGTTTCTCGCGAGTAATTATGTTAGGTATTTGACTGACTCCCACATATATAAAAATAACAATAATAATAATAAAAACAAAAAAGCACCTCACCCAATAGACTCACAATCAAAGGCGTGCCAAATTAGCATGCCCAAATTGAGTCAAAATAGCATTTTTTGTGGATTATGCCCTTGGAGCTTCATCTGAACGATATCCAATAATAAATATTTCCTCCGATCATTTATATAAGTCGTTCTAAAAAAACTTCTTGTCAAAATTATAAGTCATTTTCAGAATTCAAGAGTATATTTATTACGTTTTTACCCATTTTACTCTTATACAATTCAAACATTTATGATTCTTAAATTTCTCAATTCATTTAATATCAATAGATATATATATATATATACTAGTTTCAGGACGTGCTACGCACGATTGACCCGCTCGCTTCGCTCGCGAGAATTAATTTCTATAAATTTATTAATAAAATTCAAAAATGTAATAAAATTTTAAAAATTAGAAATACAAGTACATTTTTTAGCTTATCAATATTCTCTAATGTGATTGAGATAAGATGTGAATGAAAAAACAAACTAGTCATGCTAGGAAATTACTTCCTCAAAAAAAAAAAAGGAAACAAGGAAAAAAAACACAAGTGGTTTGACCCATCAATTTGTGAACACTTGCTTGTGGAGATTCCGTAGAATTGTTCATAAAGTTCAATCTTTACCTCAAACTATATAGATAGAAATGATAACTTTGAAATTATGAATGTAAATAATTGAATTAGTTGGGATTAAAGCTTTAGACACCTTTTTTTTTTCACATGATTGATCATAAATTTTTTTCATTCAAATTTCTTCTGGGTTTTGGGTTTGTTCCTTCCCCCAACACCTTCAAACCACATTCTTCTTCTCCCCCACTCGATTGTCTCTTCTTCTCCTTCCTATATATATATATATATATATATATATATATATATATATATATATATATATATATATATATATATATATATATATAACCGAACTTTCTCCTATCTTCATCACACAATCAACAACCAACCACAACAACCCCTCCCAATTCCAATTTCGAATTCATAGACAAAACCAGTCCCACAGTCACTGAAATCAAAAATTGAAATATTATCTCACCTTCAACTGTTCTTCAATAACGCCACCGACACTCACGGCTCTCCTTGAATTTGATCTCCAACAGAGAGAGAGAGAGAGAGAGAGAGAGAGAGTGGGTTTGGGTGAGAATGATGAACCGATTTGCCCCTTTAAAACGTATCAAATGGTAGCATGCAATTCAAGCTTTGAACATATACGATGTTCATATAAACCGATTTGCCCTAGAAACAAGTGCACACTTCAATTTAGAAGTCTCCCTCAATTTATCAACCTCTCTGTCTCCGTGTATTGGATTGATAAGAAAGAGTTTGTGTATTGGATTGATGAGAAGGACTTCGTCCGGAACACGAGCGAGTGATCGATTGAAGACTGAGAAAAGAGAAAACCGTGTATTCGAGATTGATTTGGAGATAAAGAAAAAAAAACATGTGGTGGATTGATAAGGAGTTAGAGTTTGATTTAGAGACAAAAAAAGAAAAGAAATATGGGCAAATAAGTAAATTTCATTACCACTCAAAAATTTGTAATTCGTGCTTTTATATATATATAGATATATATATATATATAAATTACACTCGTAATTAAAACTAATTTAATTCTTATGTCTTTACCTTAAATGACTTCTATATATGACTGGAGGGAGTACTACAGTAGTACATGACTATAAAATAATTGTTCTTGATGTGAAATTACATGTACATGCCCTTTGACTCTACATTCTGCATGTTGAATCGTTGATACTTCCTCAATTAGAAGAACCGCAAAGAAATTACAACCACTAACTATAACAACAGAATTTGAATCATGAAGGCCTAACAGATTTAAGGTATAATTTTAGAAACCCTAAGTATAATAACAAGCATATTAAAATGCAAATCATGCCACCTCAATTCCAAGCTTAATAAATTTGTGGGCATCAGAGATCCAGAATGAGTCACCAATTTGAGGTCAACTGCAAACCTCTTTTAACATTTTTTTAGAAAATGCTATTTTAAGAAGTTACAATTCAGATCATACACTTACTTCAAAACCGTGCAATTCTCATCTTTATATGTACATTGATATCTCGATGTTTATCACACAGTCTTCAAGTAGGTGAGTGATTTTAGATCAATGACTTTAGGGCGTTATTGTAGCACTTCCCAATATTTTTTGTTCTAGAACAAATGGCACCAGCTGTTGTGTAGCAAGTGCAAGAAAAACAACTGCCATGAAAAAGTCAAATTACCACCAAAAGCAACGAAAAAAATAAGAACCAGTAGCCAATCTTTCTGTGATAACTTTGCATTGGAAAAATAAAAAAAGAAAAGAACCAATGAAAAGAAGCCAAGAAAGTGAAAGATTTGAACAAACATAACCAACCTTCTTTCCTCTCTTCATCCTCTATTTCCTTCCGTTGAGTTTCTATTCTTTGACAGATCTCAAGTGATTCATCTTTCATTCTATCAGCAGAAAATGAACATGCCACGCAAAACTTCGTCGCCTGAGCTATGCCCTTCATCGAGTTTTGTTCAAAGATCGAACGACTCATCTCTAGAAGGTAAATTTTTTGCACTAAAGTATATATTATGCAAACCATTTGTTCACAAGCTTGTTTTCTGTTGGCATGAATATAAGATATTCTTGATTCACAAAAGATAAATGCACAAGTAAATTTAAGAATGGTTAAAAATTAGAACCGATCTAATGTCGATACGGGGGATTGAACGACTCATTTTATGAATGCTTTCTGTTTTTGTATTCCTTCATAGGTATGGGTGCAAATGTAAAGCTGCTGTTGAAGTTAATACAAGAGCACAACGAAACAGGCCAGAAAGACAACGAAGGACGACAAAAGCAAAGAGTTGCAGAAATGCTCATCATTGTTGAAGATGTTAAAACCAGAATTCAAAAGTCTCAGTTAATTGTTAAGAAAAAACCAGAGCTGCGTCGGTGTAGCACCGAGCTTAGGCCCCTTAATGGACCGAGAGAAGCAAAGCCACAAGAACCAATTACAGATGAAAAAGAAATCCTACGACATGAGCTAAACAATTGCATGGCAGTGAGAAAAAGCCTAGAAAAGATGATCTCAAGTGTAGGAAAGGAGAAAGAGATAATGGCTGCTGAGCTTGCAAGAAAGGTTCATGAATCGAATGCAATGGAAGAGCATCTCAATGATTTAAAAGCACAAAATGAAATGCTGTTAACGAAGGTACAAACTTGCGCTGCAGAACACAAGGAAAGAAATGTAGACACTCAAGGAAATGTGCTTCTGCAAGAGCGCAACAAGGAGCTCTCAGAGAAGCTCCTGAAGTCCCTCGACAGATACAAGTCATTGAAGAAGAGATTAAAGGATTCACAAGAGGAGAAAGCACGTATTCAATCCGACACACAGGAAATTGCCGAGGATGTTACCAAGGGTCTTAACCGTATTCATGATGTTCAGCAACACTTCACAGAACGAAATGACCAACCAGAGGAGATCAAGGTGCAGCTATCAGCATTAGCAGATATGTTTCATTGCTTCCAGATCAAACTCTCAAAACACATACCAAAGAGAAGCGAAAGTGCCCAAATAAAATCAGATGTTGTAGAAAGCCTTAAGCCTTTGTCTGATGAGAGAAGATGAACATCAATTTGGAATCAAATTTGCTTCACCCCTTTCTCCCATCAACTTGAGATGGGAAAAAACATTTTCTTGTCAACTTGTTTCGTGAAAACTTAAATAACAAATGCAGAAATTTTTTTCCCACATCAAAGTTAGCACTTGCTAAATCGAGCGTAGTGAAAGAGTTTGATCCATGTAGCCGACCCCAACTAATTTGAGATTGAGGCTATGTTGTTGTTGAAGCATCAAAGTTAGCACTTGGCAATCCAGCAATTAGGTTGTAACGGTTACGAGTTACAACTGAACACTAACAGGCAATTTATGGTTTGTATTCACATTGCATAAAATATATAAAAATCTATGAGGAAAGTGAAATAGGTCCATGTAATTCAGGAAAGCTTATACATAGCTCTTGCAACTTAAAGGTTGCTTTTGTCAGGAAAGAACTTACAGGCTGCAATGCAGTCCAAGACCCAGGAATGGCTAGCTACCTCTGCTCCAGTTGTATTTGCCAATGCCTTAATATCATCATACTTGCCACAGTGAACAATCTCCTTTCCATTGCCACATTCAGGTGGTTGAAAATTATAAATTATGAAATTTGAACGATCTCCTGAAATGGGTTTCCGATGTAAAACATTTCCTCCAGCAGCAACAACAAGATCTTGCAGATACCCCTTGTAGGAAGGTGTAAATTCTCCACTGAAATAGAACTGGAGGCCATAAAAAATCTTTGGTTGCTGGCAAATGGTGAAAAATTGATTAGAGATACAATTTCAATTAGAAGCACATATTACAACTATGCCCAAGTTCTAAAAGCATATATTGCAAACTGTAACAATCCATCTGCTGAAAAGAGCAACGACAACCAAGCCTCAGCCCAAAATTGGTTGGGGTTGGCTACATCGAATCCCTCATTTATGTTCAGCCATGTTTAATCCAGTTGATGATGTGACTTGGTAATCTTTAAAATCTTATGTAATTATTGTATCCCAAGTTATCTTAGGTTTACCTCTATCCCTTACGAATTCCTTCAATTTCTAGCAAGTGTAGATTCCTAACCGAAGCATTTGCAAGTCATCTTTAGATATGTCCAAACCATCACAACAACCTTTCTCCTACTTTTTTTTCCCTCTATTGGTATTATGCTTACACCCACTTTTTTTGAATCTCTACATTTCTTACTCTATATACTGACAACACCAAATCAACCAAATTGTTTTGAACCCACACAAAAAGATGAGCTTTGAACCATGAAAATAAATTAGCAAGAGCATTATGTGAATGATTATCTGCGAAAAGTATAGCTGAAATCATATGTTGTACAGTTTTGATGGATAAACGGAGATCTAAAGATGCTAATTTTTCTTTTGAATCAATTCCCTGCATGACATTGATTTCTAGTTTGCATTATTTGTTATGCTTCTATTTTTTAGGAGTGTTTCCCAACAAACATTGGCTTTTAGTTTTTCTTATTTTGAAATTTACAAAGCATCTCATTTTTGCATAAATTCGATCCATTTTGGGTTATATATTAATCCTAGTTTGGCATTGACAAAACTTCAGTGATTAAGAAAAGTTTAAGAGAACTTCTGAGATTTCTTATACCATACTGAAATTGGCAGTAAATGTAAAATGACAGAAGCTTTTAAAAACTAAATACAGAGAAATAACCTTGTTCAAGAGCCTTAGCCTTCCAAGCCGTGGTCCGTCTCTGAATCCATGGATATCCACATTGATTTCAAATTGCTCCTCAGGAACAAACACTAGAGAATTCATGCATGCCTTAACCCCTGGTTTTAGAAAAAAACATCAACATGAGTACTTTGATGTTAATTTACCCTCAAGCTCCAGCTTTTAGCTCAATACTGTAAAATTAGTGAGAACTAATCCATGTGGTAAGGAACAACACTCTTACAATCAATCTTAAGTATCCATCTACCCTCCTGGATGCCCATCAAAAACTTAAAGGTTCTTTTACAGGCTCCATTCTCATCAATTGCTGAAATTATGTGAGTAACATTGGGCCCGAAATTCTTTGCCAGCGCAACTCCAGCAATCTTTTTGAATTTGGAAACAACACCCTGCATACCAAAATCAACAGCATGTGAGACATTATATATATGGTCAACATCAAATCAAATGACATTCAAAAAAAGGAAGATACCTTCTCCTCCTTTGAAAGTCCTGAGCAACAAAGGACATACTTAGATGATTCGGAATTTTTAAAAAGCCGACTTCCAGGAGGATCATTCTGACCTACTTCAGCTTGATGGATTTGCAGTCCTCTGATAGTTTATTAAGTGACCATATAAGAACACAAATATTAGTCAAAGATTTAAATACCATCAAGAGTAATAAACCAAGGTGAACTGTGGTTACTTTCAATGAAGAATTTCAAATACCTTGCAATCTGTTTCTCTCTACTTTTCCCTTGACAACCAGAAATTTCTTTTGGCAATTTTGAAGAAGAGTGTAGGGGGCACAACATCACAAAGTTCTCCTATTGCAAAAGGAGCAAAGATCATCATTAGTTTTTTTTTGCCATTGTACTTTCAACTATTTTACTTTTGAAGTTCTATTAGAGTTGGAAACAACGGAAATGGGATCACTTACAGTATCCCATCTACATTGGGGGATCAACTTTGCACATGGAACATGGAAGCTCTTGCGGCAGCTCTTCTCATAGCACCCAAGAGCTGCGCCCTTGATTCCGCAGCAGCTACATTTAATCCTCCTGCTTCTTAACAATTCGGCTTCAAGATTAATGGCATCATCATTGTCAAAGTACACATTCGGTGCCCTGCATTTTAGTTTGATAAAGAATATGTTGAGCATTATCAAAGAGAGTATAAGCAAACCTCACCAACAAACAAGTTTCGCTCAAAACAGTTAACCAACTAATTTGCGCTTGCAAAATACTATTTTCAAGAGAAAAGAATTATTCTTTATCATCAGGCATCTATGGCAGCATGAAGAGTTCAAACTCTGCATCTTGAAGGAAAGGCTCAGGAGCCAGAAACATTCAAGAGATCTTTCATGCTGGGTCACAACATAGGGATTTTCTAGTTAGTTTATGACATAAAAACCAATCAACTGCCCAATCTATTAATGTACAATAGAAAACTTGGTAAACATACAAATCAACCTAAGCCAAAAGAAAAGAAGCGAAAATAAGACTGATATGAGAGAGCGTAGAAATTTATGTATTTTTTGAGTTTTCTTAGTATACCACTCGGTGCAGTTTTTGTGCGAGTTTATGACATTGAAACCTTCGTTGTAATTTGCAGCAACAAGCTTTCCATTAAAATAGTGCATCATCACCCCGGAAGCCTGAAATTTAGGTGATTAAGATTAGATCTCATATAAAAATATAGGTGATAAAAGAGGTTAAAAGACTAGCTATTGAGAAAATTGTTAATAAACTAGGATAAAATATGTTGAAAAGTCCATCAAATGAGAAGTGAGGCCAACAAGATACCTCCGATTCAACAGAACTTTGACAAAAAGCGCAATGGCCTTGAGTAGGAATTCCTTCACATTTCTGCAGAATCCTGTTCTTAGATACAGAAAGGGCTTTGTTGGTTGTTTTTGAACTCCTACTTACGCTCTCATCTTTATCAGTGTCTATTGCTTCTAGAGTATTCCCAGCCGGCTTAGTGGATCCACTAACACCACTGACAAATTCTTTGTTTTCATTACCACTGGTAAATAACTCCAAAATATTTTGCGTCCTAGATTCTCCCACGACATTGTTTTGAATTTGGTCGCTGATATTTTCAGATGAACTGCTGGCATTCTTAAAACCAGGAGTTACTCTGCTACCAACTCTTCTAGATGCAGAAGGGGAAAATGATACGTCATCACCTTCATTCACGTTTTGATGCATTGGAACTCCATCATGCACCTGTGTCTCAGCATTGCCATCATCACACCTTTTTGAAGTACTATTCCTCTGGTATGTCAAGTAACCATTCATGGTGCACATAAGATTTTCATTTCTGCCACTTTGAAACTTCTCCCCAGACAAACTAACCAATCCTCCTTGCACATTCTCATTCACTTGATTCTGGATGTTTTCTTCCACAGAGACAGTACGAGCATCATCTAAATTGTCATCACCTCCACCAATTATATCAACCCTTGCTCTTTTGCTTCTTGTTTGAATATTGTTCGAGAAATTTTGAGTCTTTGAAACACTGTCAGTTGGAAACTTAGCTCTAATGCTTGAAACTTCAGCAGTTCTACTTAAATTTGAGGGAACTACTGCTGGTGTTTCACCCGTCGTAGTAGGAGGATGCTTTCTATTAGACTTCCCATTGGATCTATTGCCCTTTTCATTGCATTTACTTTTTCCCTTTTGAGACATTTTATTTTTGAACCTCTTAGAAATCGGTTTTATCATATCCGTGCATCCTTCGCTTTTCTTCTTTTCTCCATCAGATGTGCTCAAACTTTCAGAGCTTTTCTTGCAGTTTTTCTCTTGCAGATCATCTTTCCCGTAGTGATTATCGTCCTGCATTTCAAATAATTTTAAATCATGTACGCAGAGCTCATTAAGTGGGAATCAATTTATGAATATAGGGAATAGAGGTAAATGTAATCTCTGATCAATCAAAAACGTACCTGACTTCTCACAGGTGTCACACAAAGCTCAGGAGAGCAAGCTCTTTGTGTCCATTCAAACATCTCATTATCAAAAGCATTTGCAACTTTGTTCTGAACACATTCTTCCTCCTAGAAGTTAATGGGGGGAAAAGCAATAGAAACAGACAGGCAATAGTTAGACCAAGTCCTAATACACAATTATTCAGGGTTTGGTAAATGTTAACGCATCTAATATAGCAACTATAAATCCACCTTTTGCATTCATCTATTGAGAACTTGAGGTCAATCAACTAAACCAGGACATCAACGAGTTCAGTAGCGATGAGAAGACCATGTCTACTTGTTCAGTTTCTGAACATCTGATTTTAATACTAAAATCCATGGGAAACATTTTGAAACAGACATACTTACAGTGTGAGTCCTTTTACTGGGTTCCTCATCATCTGAATCTTTTATGTCACTAAAGGAAGGAATATCTCGCGGAGAATCTGAGATGTGATCAATTTCTGTCCGCTGACTGTCCAATCTTTCAACTAAATGACTTTCATCATCCTCTCTTAACCAAAAGAAAGGAGAAAGCATAGGTTCTTCCTTTCCATCCAATGCTACACTCTCCCTTGATATAATTGCCTTATTTTTTTGTTTGTTCTCACGTTTATCTGATCCTATGCATTTTTCGAGTCGCATTGGGGTTTCAGATAGAAGGTCTTGTGGCACGTGAACCCTTTTCTTTGATGGAAATGAAGCCCTCACAGATGATATAGGATCAGAATTTTCGAATGGACTTTTTCTGTTTCTTTCAACCCTTTCTTATTGATTCTCTGCTTCTTTCTTTTTCCATGGGTGATTACAACAGCTTCTGATCTGTTGGAGTCTCCATTACAATGGTCTTGGTTTTGTCCTCTTCTGGCCATGGACAATCACATGTATAACAAATAATCAAAAGACGGTTCTAAGATTTGTAACCAAAACATAGAGAACTAAAGTACAAGCTTCAAATATTTAAAACTGGTTTAACAGATATATAGCTTTTAGATTTAACATAAAGCTATCATGATACAGTTTTTTTTTTTTTTTTTCAACACATCTTTGGATTAAATACATTTAGCACAAAGAAACACCTAGATGATGAGCAAAAACAATGATAAGTTTATCTGAACAGAAAAGACAAATTTATTTTTTTTCCTGTAGGAAAGTGAATTGATCAATGTTGTAAAGGGAATTCCTTGGAACTGTTAGGCCATCACATACATTCTCACCTCAAACTTCTTAGGAATTCTAAAGGCAAACCATGTGGCTTCAACTTTTTTTAATCAGAGTTTGTGTTTCAACTTCGAGGCTATGTTGTTGTTGTATACTTCTGTTTTATTCATAATTGATTGGAAGGCCTAACAGTTTGTGTTTGTGTTTCAACTTCGAAACACATATAATATTAGCATACACATACAGTATGTATTTGCTCCATTTATATCGCCTCAGCCATTTTCGGCAATTGCATTAAGGACAAACTTACCTAATGAGGCAAATCACTTAGACATCACCTTTAAGGCCAGATGAAGTCATCTTGAGTTATCCTTTTGGTGATTTCAGTTTTTATGGCCCAAGGAAAACCAAACTAATCAAAGCGATAATCCTGTTTTTATGTAAATATTTGTCTTTAGATTTTGAATAGCACTTCAATCATCAGTCGCTTTTATACAATATATAAACTAAACAATTAATGTGTCCTTTCCATCAATCTTGCTGTGAATTGAAATAATTCTAACAACTAACTTCCACAATTTTAATAAAGGCTAAACACATCGCTTACAATATTACATGAGTTTTTCAATTTTACATGCACCAGTGACTTACTTGAGTTCTAGGCTGAATAGGAAAGTCACCTTGAACCAGATTTTGAGTGCTTTTATAACAATAAGTTTCTTATTAGCTGAGTTGGGACTTTCATCCATCAAGGACATATCTCATCTCAACAAACAGAAGAGTATGAATCTTAGTAGTCAATGGTCAGGTTCACCCCAAATCAAGACTTTCCTTTTTTAGAATCCTAAAATATGTATAATGCTAAAACGTAACAAAAAAAAACAAGAATAAATAATAAATATTGATGTTCTCTCATGCTTTGAGTTTGAGAGACGAGTATGAAATCATTGCTAAAAATAGAGGGAGAATTAAATCCAAAATTAAAAATATGGGAAGAACGAGATCCTGGTCTTACCTGATCTCTGGGCAGTTTGAGAGATGAAGATATTGATTCCTGAAGCAACTTCCATGCTTTTGTAAATGCTTACCAAGTTGTCCATATGAGGAGCAAAGCGTACCTCTGTAGAGTTTAGACAAGAAATATGTCATCATCAAGAGTTTGAGATCTGACTAGTAAAGAATACATGTCAAAAGTCTGGATCCAAAGAAAATCACTGAAATGATCATGTCAAATATTTTCTCCTTTATGCTTTGCTACAAACTACTATATTTAGTACAATGTCATTCAAAACTGTGTCGATTTAACTTAGGCATTTACTTCATATAAAAGACATTTGAAAAGCAAATGAATGTCATTTACTTCACATAAAAGATATTTGAAAAGCAAATGAGTGTTAACAAGTAAACACTAAAGTGGAGCCATTATATCCAGCAGAATCACCACGAATGTCCAAAGGAATTAATGAGTCATTGACTCATTATGCTCAGCAAAAGTTTCAAGAGTTATGATTAATGAAAATGAAAACAGTCGGCGAAAAAGGCCCCTATCCTAAAGATGCTAAATTCATATAAATTAAAACTTCTTTTAAGACCATAATGGGTCTCATAAAATCATATTAATTTATGTAATGAATAAATTATGCAACGTATGGACCTAAAAACGAGCTCCCATTACTGTTACAAATTTGATGGAAATTGGTGTTAATGTGGGAAGCTCAATGGTTCTCCCTCAAGCCTATAAAATGGCACTTGTACCATCAAACAAGGTGTTGAACGTTGAAGCTCATGAGGGCGATAAAGTTTTGGTATAGTGCTAAAAGAAAGTTTAACTAGATAATCGCTTCCGCAAGTAATTTTCTAATTGATTTATTTCTTATATGTTAAAAGAATGCTTGCACTTCTGTCCTTTGTGCTTACCAAGAAATGCAGAAAAGACATATCATGTGAACATCACATGTTGTATCCTATAATAGCGAAACTAGATTCGCTCCCTCAGATACAAAACAACCTGAGATACCATAAAATTAACAAGAGAACAAGGAAACTGTTGTTCTATAGTTCTGATTTTAATTATCTGTTCATGCAGAGGGAATTCCGGTTCCCTTTATGATAAGTAATAAAGCAAGTCCCTTTGCATAAAACAAGATCATCATTTTCTTCGAGATGGCATCTTAAGCCTACATAGAGCTTGGACTAGATTCTTATTTCCATTAGCAAAGTGACTTGTTTCTTTGGTATAACGAGACTAAACACAGCTTATCACCAAGGATGCCAAACACAAGCAAAGGCATAAATTTTGCGTACAATGCAACTTAAGGCCAATCAACTCCCCCTCAATTTAGAGAACTTTGACAAAGCTACAGATTTTAATTCAAAGCTCACGCTCTCAATGACACTCTTTGAAGGAGAAAAAAACACTCAAAGTAAACTTTTTGGAAGTATCAATTATTCTGATTATACACACCTCTACGTCGATAGGGCACTTTACAAACCGGGCAATGCGAATCCGACTTCATCGACTTCAAAATGCACAAACTGAAACAAAGAAAAACCACAAATAACAAAGACCATCAGTTAAATTCCTCATTTTCACTTTAGTACCATTCAAACCAAATCACAAACACCGCACTTGCAGAACACGTGATTGCACGACAGAGAAACAGCCGTATCGAAGAGGCTCAAGCTGCATAAACAACATAAGAGAATCAAATCCCCGATAATTCATGAAATCCGAGAGACCCAGATTGGAATTTGGAGATAGGAACACGAATTAGGGCTTGGATTACCAGATTGGGCACTTGAGCTCTCTTCCCATCTTCTCCAAATGAGCAGAATCCGCCATTGTTCAAAGGGTTGGAGAAATCGGTGAAGAAATGATAGGAATTGAAGCGAAATCGAAGATAAGTTGATAAATTAAAATGTGAGAGAATGAGTGAATTCTATGGATTTGGTTTTGGCGCCGGATTTGAAATTGAGAATTTGAGAGGGTTTGCCACTTTTTTTGAATTCCCGCCAACCCCGACCTTGTTATAGGGGAGACTTCTTTAGAACATCTTTCCATTAGTAATGTGAATTTATACCATAGATTGATATCACATCGTAGATATAGAAAAAACGTTTATCATACGCGACACTAAATAGACATACACTTCTTAAATTAGTTTCTTTAGACCTTGTACTAATGAGTTGACACTTTCTAGATTTACCAATGTGGACTTGAAAAATCCAAAATGACGTTTGAGCCCTTGCCTAGATTTGATTTGATTTTCCTTGTAAGAAAGTACATGTATATCATGGGACATTGCTAGAGTAACCCACTTTTGACACCTACAAATCGACACAAATCGAGCGGGCGCCGTGCAATGTGCCTTGAGATGCATACTCGAGGTGCATCGCACGGCGCCCGCCCGGTCGGTGTTGATTTGCAGGGTGTTGAAAGTGGGTTAGCGAACATTTTTTTATGTTAATTATGATACAATTAATCAATATCCAGAACATATGGAAATCCCTACATCAGTGCAGCGAGCCTTTTGAAAATAACATGACCTGAATTAGTAACCTTTTGGGACTATCTTCAACACCAATTATATGTTACACGTCAATCAAACAAAGAAATAAAGACAAGTGTTGTTTGAAGAAGAAATCGATTGGATACATGGCTATTGATATTGAGATCATAATTGACCTATTAAGAATACAATAGCCAAATTATCTAAGTTGATTCTGTTTGTGGACTTAATACTTACTGATAAGTCAGTAATTTGACAGTGTTTTGTGGAATATTTTATAATTATTTTGAGTATAAAAGACATTTACAATGGATTTTTTCTTGTTTATGAGATTCCATGTTATATTAAGGAAGATTAATGAAATGAAGGAAATAGGAGATGAAATGAGATGAATTTGACTAAGTATATAAGAAGCCCATCGATTTGCCAATATTTTATCAATTCATTTCGAAAAAGACTTAAAAAGGCCAATCACATCGTTGGATTACAAAGAAAAATTAAATAAAGAAACATTTACAATGGATTTTTTCAAAATTGTTTTGATTAGGATTTGAGATTCCATGTTATATTAAGGAAGATTAATGAAATGAAGGAAATAGGAGATGAAATGAGAAAAACCCCGAATTTGACTAAGTATATAAGAAGCCAAAATATCATAAACACATTTGCCACCGATGTGAAAATTGAATTAAAAATCCCAAGGAACTCCTCCGAGCATTCAAGTAAATCAAATACTTGTTAAATAAACATGCGGAATGTAAACAGCAACTCGTAAGTAAGTAGAAAAACTAGCTATCACTATCCCTCTCGCTCAGCTAAGCACCAGCAAAGTCGAAAAAGACTTAAAAAGATACAGGCCAATCACATCAAAAGATGACAAGATGAATGTATTAAAAGCAAAGGAATACTTTGGAAATGAATGGAAATACGAAACAAAATAAATACTCGAGAGTTTTTCCTTTGGGTTTTACAAACCTCACAACGCGCTCCACTACCCCGTAATCAATCCCCGGTCCAAGTCCACCGAGTCCTTGGTCGCCAATTGATCACCCGTGTCAACCTATGTCAATTTATCAATAATTTAATTTAGCATTACAATTTACAACAATTTCTAAATGGGGTCCGGCCTCCACTCTCCACCCCACCGTCAACCACCCGAAACAACACAACCACCACCCAAACTCACCTCAACCGCGAGTCCTTGCTGCTCTTCCTCTCCTCCTCTCCTCCTCTCCTTCCTTCTTCTTTCAGCTCTCGGCCTCCCTGTTTTTGCTCTGTATGTGTGTTTTTGTGGGTGATGTGGTGGGTGGCGGATTTCACAATGGTGGACAGTACACATGGTGAAGGAATGACCAAATGTGTCTTGGGTGAGGACAAGTGTCACATAGGTTGGGACAAGTGTGACAAGGTTTGTGACACCTAACTGTGACACAACTACGACACTCACCCGTGTTTTCGGGCGTTTCGACGCCCGGTTTCGCGTCCGAACCGTGATATCTGCGTACGCCGTCACTAGTCACTCAATATATAAATTTCATATTATTTACTTGACAAATTTTTTATTCAATTTGTGTCTTTTTGTTTCCCGACCTAATGTTCGGTCCCGTCGACCATCCGATACCCGTGTCGACATGCATATCGAGGCGAATACTGTTCACACACCCTCACACGTATTATTTTGCAACATACACACATGCGATGTATTTCAATAAATTTCACCGCAAATAAGCAACCAACACACCATAAACATCTATACCTAAGTTCCCGTGTGTACTAGCCTACCGCGGCGTCCACGTAGGTCCGAGTTGGCGTCCACGTCTGTAACTAGAAGAGACATTTATAAAATGGGCCGTTACATGAACTAGCTTAAAACTATAAACGAAGTCAAGGGTTTCGTTACATCATACATATATACATCTTCATTATTATTTGCTAGTTTACATACATTCACTACAAGAAAAATGTGAAATAGCATCAAAACATTGCAACAGACTGAATCTGTTGCTAAACAACAACAAATCAGCAACAGTTCTGCATCAGATAGATAGTTTGACTCGTTTGACCAAAAAGCAACAAATCAGTGATAGATTTGTGACAAAATTTGTGACAAATTGTATTTTGTCACTGATCTGTTGCTGATTTCTCCCGCCATTAATTTCCCGCCCATTTTGTGACAGATCTGCGACATCACCTACAGAACCTAGTTTGTCGCTGATCTGTAGCTAAATATGTGACATATCTCCTACAGATCAGCGACAAATCAACAACATATTGTCGAAGAATACAGAATCTGTTCTCTCTGTCATTGATCGCGACAAATTAGCAACAAATAAATTAGCAACAGACTAGTCTGTTGCTGATATGTCACTAAATTTTAAATGGTTTTTTCAAACCAGAGGCTCTCCTCCTCGTCCCTGCAAACTCCATTTACCACCGCATCGTCGTTCGAAAATCCGCCGCCACCACCGTCGTCACGATGGACCGCGAGGCGCGTCGCATTGCTGCAGTATTTGCCTCTTATTCAAAGTAAAATATTGTCATGAATTTTCAACTTCAAAAATAATTTTGAAAATTTTAAAAAAATTTAGATAAATTAGCAGGGTTGTAGCCTAATTTTCATTTTTAGAAAAATAGTTAGGTTTCTCAGCCGTTGTAGAGTTTTTAAGGAGAACATAATTTTTTTTTCATTTTTAAAAACGAGTTATGGATTTCTGATAGAGGATATTCATCTTTGGTAGCATCTTAAACATCAATTAATACAGAGAAGCAAACTAGTGATTGCGTTACAATTTACTTTTTTTAATCTTTTTTTGTTCATTCTATTCTCCCGTGGGTATCAAAAACGTATGTCCACTGACACGTGTCGAGCGTGCATAATAAATTTTTAGTAGTGATAAGCAGGATATGGTGTCTACAGATATTTTGCAAACTTCACAGGAAAGCGAGGTTTTATTATTTTATTTATTTTAATTAGATAGCGTTAAGTCAATGCAACGCAGGAACTAATTAAAACATGATGTCCACATAATTATCTTACATATATGTATGTCTAACATTTATACAAAATATATATAGATTCCATTAATTAATTAGTAATTAACGAAGAAATAGAGTGGATATCAAAAGTACCTTGCTTCACGTATATATCATATCATCATCACGCATATATACATGACAACTTTCAGGCTTAAAGGGTCCGGATGACGTTTTGCTGTGATGTTTCCTTTTAAATCTCTTCATGATCATTAGTATTGTTGTGCGGCTAGAGGTAAGTATAGCAGTTTCAATTCTCATTAAATATATATATATATATATATATATATATAGTTTGATTTAATTTGAAGATATCTCTCAATTTCAATTGATATATTGACTTCATCATATTGCGCGTTTGTGCGAAATCCAAGAGCACTTGAAGAATTTTTTTGTTTGTTTGTTTTAGTTTTGATATGAATGAGATTTTATTTTATATAGCCAGCAAAAGTAATATGCGCAAAGCGGGAAACAATGTGTTTCCCTTAAATAAAGTTGAGAAATCATGATTTTGATTAAATCGTGATTTTTCAAGGGATTATGTGTATATATAATTATTTCTTCTCCAATCAATTAATTTTCAAATGAAGCTAATTTCCCTGTAATTAAGTTTGTGTTGTTTTATTTATTTTTATTTTTTTGTCGAAGTTGTCTTAATTAATTAACCCTTAACCAAATCCCCTAGTTTGTCTTAATTTTTTTTTTTTTTTTCGAGGTCTCACAGCTAAGATTACCTTAGAAGGATTTTAAAAATAGACCCTGTATGAACCCACCCAATGGACGGAGCGCGACAACGACAGCAACGACAAGCGGGTGGTATGCGGCATGTGGGAGTGACGAAATATAATGCAAATGCAAGTCAAATACATTATATATATAGTTTGTTGCTGATCTGTTGCTGAACAACGACAAATCAGCAACAGACTGCTAGTGTCTACGTAGGCTGATCAGCAACAAAATAGCAACAAATGCCATGTAAGTCGCCCATCACGTAAAGATCAGCAACAGATTTTGATCTGTTGCTGATCAACAACAAAATAGCAACAAATGCCACGTAGGCTGATCAGCAACAGATTTTGATATGTTGTTGATCAGCAACAAAATAGCAACAAATGCCATGTAAGATGTCCACGTAGACTGATCAGCAACAGATTTTGATCTGTTGATGATCAAGAACAAAATAGCAATAAATGCCATGTAAAAAATCGTCCATCGTAGGTGATCAAGAATAGGATTTTGATCTGTTGTTGATCAAGAACAAAATAGCAACAAATGCCACGTAGGTGATCAAGAACATATTTTGATCTGTTCTTGATCAAGAATAAAATAGCAACAAACACGTCGACCATGATTAATCACATTGCTTGATTTGTCACTAATCTCTCCTCCTCCTCCCTCCAAACCCATTTCGATCGTCATTGCAAAACCATTTCGCGCCAGCACCTTATTTTGCACTGTCGCTGCGCTTTTCGTCAACGCTGCAGCACCACCGTCGGCGCTCAGTCCGTGAGCCGTCGCCGCACCTTCGCTGCACCGTCGCCATCGCCATCGCGCGCCACTACCGCGCGTTGTTCGTCGCCGCCGCATCCCCTACTATAGATCCGTCGCGCATGCCGCTCCTCCTTCTCCCGATCCGCCGGCTCCGCTCCTCCTCGTCGCCGGGATCCGCTTTCAGCGTGCGGCAGCCGCACCATCATCGCCTCTCCTGCGTGCACTAGCCGTCGTCATTGCTCGGACCTGCGACAACGCTGCTCGGTCCTGCGCCGCCATTCTTTGCTGGTCCCTCGCGCCATGCCATTCTTTAGGTCCTCGCGCTGCCGCTGCTTTCGGTTCTGCGCCGCCGCTTGCTCGGTTGCAAGCGCCGCGCAGATCGAACTCCGCGCCGCCGCCGCCGCTTCTGCTGGTCGCCTCCGCAATCTTCCCGCCGCTGGTTGGGCCTCGCTTCCGCCGCCGCTGCTGCTTCGGCTTGACTCCTCCAGCGGCGCTCATTGTCGCCTCGATCGGCTCCTCCTTGATCGAGTTTCGGGTATCGTACCATTGGACGTCTCTTATGAAAAAAAATAGATTTATTTAGTATTATGGGGTAAGTTAACGGTGCCTTCAAGACAAGTAGTACGCCATGTTTTCCAAGTAAATGATCTTCGTCATTTGTTTGTGATTAGTCGGTTGATTAAGTAATATCTTTTATGGTCAATAAGTCATTAAGTAATTAGTTAAGTTGTAATTGCAATGGATTTCAAAAATAAAGTTGTAATTGCAACTAGACTATATAAATCTTTGTTTAATTATATATTAAGTATGTTTTCTATGTAATATATTATTTCTAAAAGGTCGACTAGCCTCGGAAGGTTGGATATTATTATTAAAATAAAATAACTTTTTCAAATATACCTTGAATTTGAATCATCCATGATGATTATAGTTTCATAATTTTCAGAGTTAGAATCACATACATGAGCTATATGGATTATTGAGTGACTTTTATACGATTTGTATACATGCATGTATTTTCAATTTTTTGTCAAATTCCCTTACATGCATAAATTAAGAGATTTGTCCTCCCTAAATTTTACCCACTTATCTCAACTTAGCAACATTTTTATTAACAAATTAAGTGTCTCCATGCAACCCAACACATAACCTAGTGACATATTTTGAGATTTGTTCTCATGCTTCTATATACATAATAGAAATTGAAAAAAATGCATGGAATGTCATGTATGGAAGTTCTTTCATTCCCTTTTGAGTTGGAAATTTTAGTGTGTGTCATTGTGGCCGATCTTTTATGTATGAGGTCGATGAGCAAGGCTTAATTTTAAGATTATTTCATTTGTGTTTGAATATTTTGATTGCGTTTCGAATATTGTTCAAGTTATTCCTTTTCATTTTCAGGATTTGGATAAGACACGCACTCCAAATTGTATAGTGTCTATCTTGTATCGGTGACACAATTGGGTAAGGGTGTGGGATTGACATTTTAGATATATATGTAAATTAATTTGTGTTGGAAGGTCAGTTTGTGTAGTATTTTGTATTTGGTGGATAATGTTCATCTAGTAGTATATAATATACTACTAGTTAATTATGAAATGTTAATCTCCACATTTTGTATATATTTTTTATCAAATTTTGATAATATACAAACAATTATTCAATTTTAGTTTTAATTGCAGCAGGAAATTTTTTTTTTTTTTTTTTCGATTTTATCTGCAGGAATTTCATTTACTATTTACAGTGAACTGTAATTTTTAAAATAAAATTACTATTCCAAATCAAAGAATAGACCAAGTCATTTCTTGATTTGCATCAACAAAAAGCATCATTGTCTTGATCTGTCGCTATTTTGCAACAGATCAAGAATGACAGATTTTCATTGATCAGTGCAAATCAGCAACAACATCCGTTTGTGCTGACTGTGCAAATCAGCAATAGACTTTGTCTGTTGCTGATTTGCAACATATTTGCAACAAAACCTCCTTTTCCAATCTGCAACATATTTTTTATTCTTTTGCTGTTCAGCAACAGATTTCAGTCACAAATCTGTTGCTGAACAGCAACAGATCCAAAATCTGTTGCTAACTTCTATCTGCGACAAAGACTTTAACAACACCTCTGATCTGTTGCTGATCTGTTGTTGAGTCCCTTAGCAACAAATCCGTACCAATTCAACAACAGATTAGTTTGTTGCTGTTTATTTTTTTTCTTGTAGTGATTGTTTTAAAGAACTCATAATTGGGAGTCAAAGTTAATAAAGAGATATTTTTTATTAATGTCTTTTATTTATTTTATGATGTTTGCATAATTATGTGCAAGTAGTTTGATAGTCTAAACAAAGGATGAACTAAATCAATTGTGTGACGCCCCCGAGCCCTCGCGAGGCTAGGTCACCCGACTCAAGCCATTCTTGAATCCCTCGAGATAACCCAGCGAGTCGAGCGATGACCCGATCATCCTTAACCTGTGAAATATAACAAGACAATCTACAAATAGACAACTAAGACAAATAGGTGAGGAATATAAAAGCCTTTAAAGTCTTCTAAGTGCAGAAAATAAACTAGAAGTCTTATAACCAAACCAAGTGAATTATGGGTTTGCAAAAGTCTACCCATATCAAAAACCCTTGTTTTGATACATCAATGTCTCAAAATAAGATAGATAATAAAGTTCCAAACTCACAAACAAGGAAAAGAGCTCATAAGCAATGATTTTGCCTTTTCCGTTCTCTAATGCAGTCGTCGATGTACCTAGAGGGGAGAAGTGAGGTGTGACATCCAATAATTTCATAAACTTGATTATGATGCTAATTAAGTATTTTCAAATTTAATTTGGGATTTAAGTATCTGAGGTGGGACCCACGTGTTATATACCAGAGATCATAAGTTTAAATGTTATTTTTGTGTGTCGTGTGACTAATTGGTGTAGTATACTCTATTCGATGCGAAATAGGGTCAAATAGAAATGTATACGTGGTGTACGCGAGTTTCGGAGTGCGTTGGAAACTTTTTTCAATTTTGGCAAAAATTAGGGTATTTTTAGGGATTTAATTTGGACCTGAAAATAATTAAATAGAATAATTAATAAATTGGTGGGCGCCTAGTGATACGCGGGATCGAGGGTGACACGCGTTGGATACATAATAGTGTGCACACCTGAGGATGGACGTTGGGGTGCGTGGCAAATTTATAGCCACAAAAATACAATTGTGTATATGTATATTTAATAATATATATATGAATCCTAAAGTTTAAATATTGGATTCACCTTGGTATACGTGTAACGTGAGCATCGAGGAGATAAACAGTGAGCGATTGGTTTATTTTGGAGATGTTATCTATGCCTCGAGATACGTGTAACCACATCTCAAGTGAAATAAGTGGTGTATGGTTATTATAACCATAAGATATACCTCGAGATATGCGATACATATCTCGAGAAGATTAATATAATTGATCTTATGTAAGTTGGTTAAGAGGTGATGATCTTGTTAATAGCCATAAAGATTACATATATCAAGAAAGATCAAAATATAAAATAGGTGGAATTGAACTATCGCATCTGCCTCGAGACTCATGTGATGTGAATCTCGAGGAAATCTTAATATTTATCTAAACTCACACACATACCGCCTCATTAATTTACAGTGAAATCGAAAAAATCTAAGAGAGAAATATAGTTCAAAATCGAAACTGAGAGAGGAGATCTTGAGACCGAGAAAGAAGGAAGGAGAGATCGAACCAGAGAGATGGGATAATCAAACCTGTAGAGGGGAGAAATAGAGACCCATGGTGAGGATTCGTTGTTGTCGTTGTTGTGTCGTTGCTTCGTTGTTGTTGACATTATGATGTTAATGGAAGAAGTGAAGTGGGAGGCTAGGACGAACTGTCATATCAGTTCGTCCGAGGAAGACGATGGCAGCGGAATGATTCCTCTTGGCCAGACCGGACCTGAGGGTTGGGGTTGGGAGCCCAACCCCAATAAAATAAAAAAAGAGGACGAACAACAATAGAAGAGTAGGCGAGGAAGAAGGGGGTTTGATGCCCAGACCGAACCGAACCGGACTAGTCTGGTTCAGGGGTCAAACCACATTTCTCAAATAAAAGTAAAAAAAATGCTAGAAATTGGAGGAAATTTTAGAAAATAGGAATAAAGACAGAAATATCATATTTTAGATAAATCAATTGAAATTGTGGATTTTTATGAAAGATAAGGATTTCGAAATTTCTCGAGGATTTATACTGAGGTTTTTCCTTGTAATACGTGTTACGATACTCGAAAATATCCAAAATTTAAAAAATTATTTAAAAGCATAGTCAAGGTTAATTTTCGAGTCCGAACTATAATTTGTAGTCAAAATTGGGATTTGAACATCTGAAGAGTTGATTTGGAGTGATTATGGGTTTTTAGGACTTGAGAATACCAAAACAACTCGAAAATTGATCAAAAACTTAAAAAATTTGAATAGGAAACTTATCTAGATTTCTCAATGGTTTTAGGTAACATCGAAGACCCCAAAACCACTCGAAACGAAGTTCGGAGAATAGGTTCAAAGTACATGAAAGCCAAGAAAACGTTGTGTGAGGCCTCGCAACTAACTTTGAGTTGGTTTGGTGTGAGTAAATCCTACAGGGATAATTACTATTGATTGAATATCTTTGTACCTGTAATTGCATCATAGTCTGCATTGTATTTCGTCATTCTTGGTCATGCATACAAACATAGAGTGAGGGGGATAAGCTTGTTTTGGAGTCTATTTTGCTTGAAACTAGGTTTCAAACCTACTTCTAATGCAATCTAGTGAGACTAGCAGAGTCTAACGCTGAAAATTATCTCTGCATTTCATGATCTCTTACTACTGTCTCTGTACTATTTTTGGAAGTCGACATATTATTATAGTTAGGAGACAGAAACATAGTGGATTGCATGTCATGTTGTCGCATATATCTTATTGTTTATTTGGAAATGCAATTATATGTCTTCGTGTATCAAACTAACAATTGCAGAAGTACATATCAATATAGGAATTTACTTACCTAACATCTTTGAGTTGTTTTTGATGATGTTAGATTCTATATGAAGACAAGGGAAGAATGGACAGGCTCGAAGATTATGGTAATTGTTTTCAAAAGTTAAAGTAAATTCTTGTTTTAAATTGTTTATATATGTTATTTTGGGGTTCTTGGGATGAGTGTATGACATGAAGTTTCATTGAATGGTTGTGAGAGTCTCCTAAACTAGTTTAAAACACGTTGAAGGGTTTATGTTTTAATTTTGGTTTATTTGGGATTGTAAAGTTGTGAATAAGCTATTGGTGACTCTAATTAGGTTATAAATTTGAACTTGATATATATTGTAAACTGCGGGGAGTTGTGAGTCCTTTTAAGCCTATCCCTAATTCTGTTATCTATTAGGTGAAAGTTTTTTTGGTAAACCACTTTTAGGGAAGGTGGTGCCGAAATTTTTATAAAATATGAAGAATGATCCGCGTGATTTCTTAATTCTTTTTTCAATTGAACAAATCATGAATTGATTTTCATTGAGGATATAAATTTAGTTTTGGAGCCTTATAAAGGATTGAAATGAGTATTATTTTGAGGTCAAAGTTGAAAGATTGGATTATGCTGATTAGATTATCAGAGGATTAAGATAATCTAGGCCAGTCAGTCGTCTTAATGACGAGGGGCCTGACAAAGTTGGTATCACAGCCTAGGTTTGGCTCAATTAAGGAAAAGTTTGGTTGGAAACTAAAGAATGATTGGGCATGATTAGTTGGGAAGTGACTGTAAGTTGGAGTATTTGAATTATTGTGTTATGCTTGTTGTATGTATGTGTTATTGCTAGATATGCAATATGAAGTTTATTCTCCTTGTTTGTTCGACATTAATCTGTAAGATATGATAAATAAGAACATACAGTTTAAAAGTGAATAGACTTGTGAAATGAAACTGAGGGTAAATGGATGTGAAATAGACTTGTGAAATCCGAAATTCACGAAGATGTTGTAAATAGTTCGATACCAATATAACTAATGAAAGTATTAGTTATGGAACCAATAAGAAATTGGTAGAAAGGGAAGTCCTTTAAAATTGAAAGTATCGAACTATTACAATAATGAAACGCTAAGGGAAACATTAAAATAAACTGAAATTAAGTTTCAAACGATTGAGAATTGTTTAGAAAATGTCAAATGAATTTGAGACTTGTGGGAAACACAAGATATGAATTATCTTGAGTTTTAGAATAAGGTTAGTACCGGTTGCACAATTAACTTGGGAAGACCTATTCTACGAAATATTAGTTGAATTTATGACCAATTGAGAGTTGCTTCCAAAAGAGTCTCAAATGAAAAGTGTAGTGATAAGATCAACGTGTTAGAACTTGAGTTTGGGGAAAATGTTATGAAAATGACTAGGATTAGCTATTAAATATGAAACGACCCTCACCTGAAATAGTCGGGTCGCTTCGGCCCAAACCGTAACTCAAGCCCGATACTCGAATCGGCTCAAATAACAGTCTGCACGCCTAATTCAACCTGTGGAACAACATACTAACCATATAGGTAAATAAATGCGGATACGAAGTCAACACTATAAATTCATAAATCATCAAATCATAGTGATAAATGTCCAAAAGTCTGATCAATTTCAACCATCCCAATAAGTTTCCAAATCAACCTTAAAACTTCCATAATAATCCAAAATAGATAAGGAGGGTTCCAAGCTACCCCAAATAATCAACCTAGAGCTACATCCCAATTTATTGTTCTGAAAATCAAATAATTATATAATATAATTATGCAAATACTCACAAAGAAAGGAGACTTCAAGCAATAGCCTTCCCTTTGCCAAGATCGATCGCACTCGTAGATGGACCTGTATTATAAGTGGGGTGAGCTAAAGAACCAACGAGCCTAATAAGAGAAGAACCACGCTCAAATATTAAACATGCAAGTAATACCTATGAAGCAAAATAAAGCTAGCATGCATTTAAAATCAGGATAACATTGAAATATGTAGCATGACATCAATTTCATATAGAATAAGCATATCATAATCATAAACAACTTAAGCAGATATATGGAGTATCAAGGATTGTAAAACATAAGAAAAATCAACTTTTGCATGCAAAGGGGTTCCAAGAGAGATACATAGAACATAATATATATAAATGCAAGTTCGTTGTCTCATTTGTCACTACGTCCCCTTGTTGACCAATCATCATAATACAATAAATATGCATGGGTGACTTGATTCCATCGTGTGTCCATGACTCCTCAAGAGGCCGGGGTGACTTGGTTCCATCATGCACCCATAACTCCCCAAGAGGCCCTTACAGAAATGGGTGACTTGGTTCCACCGTATTACTACGGATCCCCAAGAGGCCCTTAAACTTGTAAGGTGACTTGGTTCCACCATATGAGTATGGCTCCCCAAGAGGCCTTACATGAAGTCAACCAAGGTAGGTAATGACCCCATCCCAAGTCATTTTATCAAAATCATGATTTCTAATTATACTAATAACAAGCCATATTTAATAGATGAGCGGAGCTCCCCACTTACCTCGACTCGGCGAGTTAGACTTTCTCGGTCGACCTCGCACGCACGGGGCTCGATGTGATCCTCTTTATGGATCTCTACAATTTAAACAATAGTCGCATTATTCGACGATTCGAAATCCAAAACTAATTGTTATTCAATTACTTCGGGGTGGGGCCCACTACGACGATCCCGCGGGTCCCACGTCTCCCGCGAGAGGGTTGAGTGTGGGGGGCCCACCCCAACCCATTTGAAAACATATATTATCATGTTTATTTATAATATATATTTATATATAATATTTTATTATATTTCATCTTTATTTTTATTTATGATTATTATATTTTTTATTTTTATTTTTGTGTTGACCGGTCAAAAATAGTTGACCGATTCCCACATGGTTGACCGAACCAAGAGCAATGCTCCTGGTTCGTCAACCACATGGGAGGGGGAACAACTGCTCCCCCCAGCCGCTGCTGGCGACGTCCCTGCGCGGCGGCGGGAGGGGTGGCTTTGGGTGCTATCCCTTATTTTTTATAATTAATCAAATCAAGATTAAAAACCAAATGGGGAATACCTCGTTTGTGGAGTCTTTTGGCTTAATCTCCCTCTTCTCTTGTTTTATCTCCCCTCATTTTCCTTGATCTAGGGTTTGTAAACTAAATGTGGTGGCTAAGGTATAAGATTTGGTTTATTTTATATTAGGGTTAATTTAGTTAGGGTTTGGGGGGTAAATTACTAGGTTGCCCTTATAGTGGGTCAACTTAATTTATTGGGTCGTCACAACATCCACAATTTTAAAGAACTTTCGTCATCGAAAGTAAAATAAAGTCATACCTTATGGTTCGAAGAGAAATGGAAAGTTCTCCATCATATAGTCCTCTTGTTCCCAAGTCAACTATTGTTCTCCATGAAATTGCCACCGAACTTGCATCAACGAAATTTCTTTCTTCCATAGCTTATGCACTTTCCTATACACAATTAGAATAGGATGCTCGTCGTAGGATGACGCGTGTCAAATGCGTCAAAATATATAATCCCGATGAGATTACCAATGACCACAAGAACTGCAGTAGTGGCAAGCACGGGGTCGAACCACAAAGACCAAGTTTCTTACCTATGCTACGAAACTAAAAATAACTCGGGGTGTCCACATGAATAATATCTAAATTAACTAAAACTAGACTAAAAATAGCAAGTAAATGTATCAATCAACGGGGAAAACAATCCAAACAATCGGTATCACAAATCTCCTCAATTTGGCATAATTTTACATACGGTCTTCAATCTAATCAAAACATGCAATTCATAGTAAATTAGTGTAGCTATAGACCCGGTAACGTACGCGGGTCCTCGCACTTCCCTATCTCGATGGTCAAGGTACGACAATGACCACTTCCTTTGTCAAACACATAACCATATATATTCAAGCGAACTGGTTTAATGTGTTGACCGCAATGGGCTTTGTGAAGGCACTACACCTAGACAACTGGATCACTAGTGTGTCCAGTTTAGCCTAGATCCCTATGGTATTCAACCGGTCCCAAAAGGGTATAATCAATTGGTATGGTCGGATGCCACCAATGTGGTCTTATTGCACAAGTACGGGTGCGTACAACCTACTGGCATGTAAATCAAAATTTAAACAAGTGTTTAATCTCAATAATTCAACCAATATCAAAGGGAATAAAATATTATAAAAAACAAAATAAATAAATAAATAAATAGATCTCACATATGTTTTTATGCCAAAATGGGTGATTTGATCCACCTCTGGTTCATATTGATGAGTTTAGCTGGCCATCGTTGTCAAAAACTCCATAAAAATCCAAAAACAAAGTGTAAAACAATGGTTTGTGGAAGAGAAAAGGAGAAGAAGACCAAGCCGCCGCCAAGAAGAAAAGTCCAGACCCTAACTATTTTCGATCCCCCTAATTAAAACTGTCCAGTTTTATTTGTGACATGTGCGCCGAAGACGATCAAACGGTTGTTAGGAATTTGTTCCCAGTCTCTGCCACGTGTCAGCGTTTGATTGGGCGAGGGAGATGGACCGGATGACGTGGCACATTGTGATTGGACGAGGGCTATTGTGATGACGCTGGTGAGACAGGATGCCGCCACATGTCGCGCGTGTATTGGTGGACAACTGTGACGCGTGCCTGCAAAGCTGCAACTGCTGCTGACGCGAGCGGGCGAATGGGCATGTGACATGTGGACTACAACAGTGGAAAATCGTCGAAAAACGACATATCTCGAGGCGTATCTTTCGGTGTGTGATCACTGTGTATGAGTAGTCCATTTCGCGCAGTTTTTTGCCACGAACTCAACCGCGCACTCCAAAAATCGTAAAAATGAACAATAAAGATAATTAGGCCCATATGTCGAAGATTCAACAATAAAAATACATAAATAAACTATATATAATATGCATAAATAATGACCTATCATAGGACACGTCTTCCCTCAAATCAACTTGCCCCTAATCGATCATCGGTGCATGTTTATTATGTGCATTCCTCAACATAGAAACATAGAAGACATCATGGACTCCAGCTAGCTGTGGTGGTAACTCGAGGCGATATGCTACCGGGCCTATTCGTTTCTTGATCTCGAATGACCCGATGAACTTGGGAGATAACTTTCCATCAATTCAATGCCCTTTCATTGGTGACACTTTTAATAGCACAAATTCTCGTTCATTGAACACAACCTCTCGATGGTCCCTGTCAGCATACTTCTTCTAGCGGCTTTGGGAGGTCTCCAATCATTGCATAATCAGCTTTATCCTCTCGGTTTGGTCATGCACAAGTTCTGAGCCGATCAAAACGGCATCTCCGACCTTGGTCCAACAAATTGGAGACCTACACGGTCTCCCATAAAGTGCCTCGAACGGTGCCATGCCAATACTCGCTTGAAAACTGTTGTTGTATGCAAACTCACACGACGGAATATACTTCTCCCAACTCCCACAGAAATCCAACACACTAGCTCTGAGCATATCCTCAAGTATCTGAATCAATCTCTCGGTCTGCCCATTTTTCTGAGGGTGAAAGGCCATACCGAGATTAAGCTGAGTCCTCATTCGGTGTTGAAACCCATTCCAAAACTGAGAGGTAAACCTCGGATTACGATCCTACACAATAGACACCGCGACTCCACGTAATATGATAATCTTGTCTACATATATGCTCCCAACCTGTATGCTGAATACTTCATGGAAATAGGGACAAAGTGGGCTGACTTAATCAAACGATCCACGACCACCCAAACCGCATCATGACCTTTCTGAGTCGTCGGTAGCCCCGAAACAAAATCCATAGCTATGTGTTCCCACTTCTACTACGGAATAAGTAATGGTTGCAACAATCCCCCCGGCTTTCGGTGGTTTGCCTTCACTTGCTGAAAAATTTCACAATTCTGGATTTAGGTGGCAATGTCCACCTTTATCCCTGGCCACCAATACATCCTCCTCATGTTTTGATACATCTTATTACCTCTGGGATGAACGGTGAATCGAGATGTGCACCTCTCGGAGTAAGTCATCCCTCAACTGTATATGAGATGGTATCCACAATCTGTCCCAAATTCTCAACGTTCTATCAGTTGAAAGTCTCCAATCCACATCATCACTGCTATCTACAAGTGTCCTGTATTTCCCGTACTCTAAATTGGCTCTCTGATAATCAACCACTCTATACACAGCTACTGGCTCTACTCTCATCTGAACTCGTGCCTGACCTCTTGAAACATCTGAGCTGGTCACTAAGTCATCTGTGGGTACTCCCTGAATGTTCATTACAGCCTCAAACTCTATCTCTAGTTGTACACGGCTCTGAGCATCTGCCACTACATTAGCCTTTCCTGAGTTGTACTCGAGTGTGAAGTCGTAATCTTTCAAAAGTTCCAAGCATCTCCTTTATCGCATATTCAACTCACTCTGTGTGAACAAGTACTTCAAACTTTTATGGTCCAAGTAGACAGTGAATTTCTCCCCATACAAGTAGTGTCTCCACAACTTCAAAGCAAACACAACGGCCACCAACTCTAAGTCGTGCACTGGATAGTTCTTCTCATGTACTTTCAACTGCCTGGATGCGTAAGCAATTACTTTCTTGTCTTACATTAATAAACCTCCTAAACCGGTCCTCGACGCATCGATATACACTGACAACTCTCTGCTGGCCTCTGGTAGAATCAGAATTGGTGTGGTAGTCAAACGGTTCTTCAACAATTGAAAGGCCTCCTCACATGAATCATCCTATTTATAGGCCACGTCTTTTTTAGTCAAGTTAGTGAGTGGTGAAGCGATTGACGAGAAACCTTGCACGAATCATCGATAGTACCCTGCTAAGCCTAGAAAACTCTGAATCTCGGATGCATTAGTGGGTTGTGGCCATCTAAGGATCACCGCGATCTTTGCAAGATCAACTGATATCCCTTTTGTATTCACCACGTGCCTTAAAAACTTCACCTCTGAAAAAAACTTGCACCTCAAAAATAGAGTTGCATTTGCTCAATTTAGCATTTCTTAGGTTTACGTTCCTTAGTCTTAAAATATATCATGATGTCATTAGTTTGCATTCCCTCAGTGTCTGCAACACTTTCTTAAGGTGTTTCCTGTGATCTGACTTAGTCTTAAAATATATCATGATGTCATTGATGAACACAATCATGAATTGGTCAATGAACAGCTTGAAGACACGGTGCATCAAGTCCATAAACATTGCCGGGGTGGTGAGCCCAAATGGCATCACAGTGATCTGAAAATGCCTGTAGTGGGTGCTAAAAGTTGTCTTCGGTATGTCCTCCTCCCGTATCCGCAACTGGTGATAGCCTGATCTCAGATCTATCTTAAAGAAGAATTTTGATCCCCTCAACTGGTCAAACAAGTACTCGATCCTGGGAAACAGATACTTGTTTCGGATAGTCATCATGTTCAATTGCCGATAATCAATACACATCCTCAAACTGTCGTCTTTTTTCACTGGTGCTCCCCACGGTGATACATTCGGTGTAATGAAGCCTTTCTGAGTTAGCTCCTTTAACTGCGTCTTCAACTCCTTGAACTCGGTAGCTGCCATACGGTAAGGTGTCCTGAAAACCGGTCTCGTACCGGGTATAAGGTCAATCATAAAGTCAATCACTCGGTGAGGAGGGACTCCCGAAAGATCTAAAGGAAAAACATCCAAAAAACCTCTAACCACTCAGATCTTCTCAATCAAAACTTCTTGTCCTTCCTCCCCCAAAGAAGTCAAGCTCGCAATGGTCTCTATCTCAGCCAAACTTGCGACCTTACTACAGGTGGTGGCACTGGTCGGTGTACAACCCTTAAAATCAAACGGGGGAATGCCCGAGATTTGGAAAGCTACAGTTTTATGAAAACAATCTATCTTGGCGGATACGCCGCAAACCAGTCCATGCCCTGTAACGCATCAAACTCAAGAAACTATAAAACCCGTAAATCAAATATCATCGTTTGATCCCCAATTTTAATTTTGCACCCTCACTTACCATGTTAGGATAAATCTGGTCAGTAGAAACTGTGCTTAAAATCAATTAAGTGTGTGCTCTAACTGATGTCAACCCCAAAGCATGAACTACAGTGCCCAATATGAGTGAATCAGTGGAATCAGAATCAAACAAGGTATGCATATCTTTGCTATTAATGGAAAGCATACCTGCGACCAGCTGACACGAGGCCTCTTCATCCTGCCAAACAACTGCGTTAACTCTTCATCGAGATATTGAGGCGGTGCTCCCCTCAAATGGTGGCGGGTTAGGGCATTTTTGCATGATATGTCATGGAGTCCCATACCGATAACAAATCAACTGTGTCCTCTAGTATGTCACAGGTGGCTGAACAACACTCCCTGATGCGTTCGACTTTGGCTCGATCGGTCCTTGACCTTTACTTCCACTCTGCTGAGACTGTGGATGTGGACACAGTGGCCTGAATGCCATACTTTGAGTAGCTGTATGAGTAGGGACAAGTGCATGTGCAACAGTCACAAAAGGAGTGTGTTGCCCTTGAACCTGTACTTGAATGTGCATGTCCACCAGAAAACCTTTCAAACTTTGGTTTCTTGAAAATGTCATCCTGACTATTCTGGTAACCCCCAAAGCTACGTTTACCATGACCATAGTGATTAGATCATGCCTGAAACCGCATGAGACCCCACGAAGTGATACCTCACACTCAAGTGCTCGTTGGTGTGCCTGGTGATAAGTCTCAGATCTAGACGTCGCTATCATAGCACTAATATCCGACCTCATTCCATCAATAAATCTTCTCCTACGAATCCTATCTGTCGGGATATTACTCGTGTGCAAACTCTAGCAACTCGTTGAACTTCGATGCATACTCAACCACTGACATATCGGCCTGTACTAAGGCAAAGAACTCTCAAATTTCCGCATCCTTCACTGGCTCTGGAAACCATTCTTCGTAAAATAGACGCTTGAACTGGAGTCAATTCATATTAGTTCCCAGTATCCACTTTATAGTCATCCACCACTTGTGTGCCTTGTGTTCTAACAAAAATGTCACCAGCGGTACTATAGTCCACTCATCAATATTCAGAGTTCTCATTCTCTTCTCCAAATTTAATATACATGCCTCTGCCTCAATGGGATCCTGCTCTCCATAAAAGTTCGGCACATCATATTTCATAAATTCTTTCTGTATCTTGCCCATCCAACACGCCTCTGGATCTCTGTCCATAATAGGTACGGCCGCTGCAGCTGCAGCCATAGCAGAATCGACCCCTTCCTCCACAGGATGATCTTCATCTATATGCGCCAAGGGAGGATTAAGTCCATGCTTATCAGGTTCTCGCTCTGCTGCCCCTGTGTTTTCTTGTTGCATCAACTCTAGTATACGGGTCATATTCCTTTCCAGTGATTGCGCCATGTCCGCCAACCTTTGGTCTTGAGCAGATCTCATGTCGTGAATGGCATTCTGATACGTTTCGGCCATAACAGTCATGCGTTGCTCCATTTGAGCGCGCCAATTTCTCTCATCCCTATCAGCTGTTTCCCTTAAATTGTAAGAGTTTCCGCTTTGATTGCTCATGATGCAGCTGTGGAGCAAATAAGAGCGAATTAGTCCTTCATATCAAGAGAGTATGTAAAATATCTAAACGCGATAGATATTATAATCCAAAGCAAATAACACTATTCAAGTGTTTTATTCAAGTTTTCCAATCCCTTCCCATCCTAAAACTGATAATTTATTCTCATTAACTCAACTTAAACCAATGTCTAATACTATTGGTTTGTTCAACTTAGCTTTAACCTTCAAAATACAAAGGCTTTATAAACTTATGTTCTTTTCTAACATATTGTTTTCCTAGGTTCTAATCCCTATGCTTTGATACCAACTGAAACGACCCTCACCTGAAATTGGGTCGGGTCGCCCGGCCCAAACCGTTACTCAAGCCTGATACCCTAACTAAGCCCAAATAACAGTCAGTCACGCCTAATTCAACCTGCGGAACAACATACTAACCATATAGGGAAATAAATGCAGATGTGAAGTCAACACTATAAATTCATAAATCATCAAATCAATGTGATAAATGTCCAAAAGTCTGATAAATTTCAACCATCCCATTAAGTTTCCAAATCAACCTTAAAACTTCCATAATAATCCAAAATAGATAAGGAGGGTTCCAAGCTACCCCAAATAATCTACCTATAGTTACATCCCAAATTTATTGTTCTGAAAATCAAATAATAATATAATATAATTATGCAAATTCTCACAAAGAAAGAAACTTCAAACAATAGACTTCCCTTTGCCAAGATCGATCGCACTCGTAGATGGACCTGTATTATAAGTGGGGTGAGCTAAAGACCCAACGGAGCCCAATAAGAGAAGAACTACGCTCAAATATTAAACATGCAAGTAATACCTATGAAGCAAAATAAAGCTAGCATGCATTTAAAATCAGGATAGCATTGAAATATGTAGCATGACATCAATTTCATATAGAATAAGCATATCATAATCATAAACAACTTAAGCAGATATATGGAGTATCAAGGATTGTAAAACATAAGAAAAATCAACTTTTGCATGCAAAGGGGTTCCAAGAGAGATACATAGAACGTAATAGATATAAATGCAAGTTCGTTGTCTCATTTGTCACTACGTCCCCTTGTTGGCCAATCATCATAATACAATAAATATGCATGGGTGACTTGATTCCATTGTGTGTCCACTGCTCCTCAAGAGGCTGGGGTGACTTGGTTCCATCATGCATCCACAACTCCCCAAGAGGCCCTTACAGAAATGGGTGACTTGGTTCCACCGTATTACTACGGATCCCCAAGAGGCCCTTAAACATGTAAGGTGACTTGGTTCCACCATATGAGTATGGCTCCCTAAGAGGCCTTACATGAAGTCAACCAAGGTAGGTAATGACCCCATCCCAAGTCATTTGATCAAAATCATGATTTCTAATTATACTAATAGCAAGCCCCACTGACCTCGACTCGCCGAGTTAGACTTTCTCAACGACCTCGCACGCACGGGGCTCGATGTGAACCTCTTTGCAGATCTATACAATTTAAACAACAGTCACATTATTCAACGATTGGAAATCCAAAACTAATTGTTATTCAATTACTTCAGGGTGGGGCCCACTACGGCGATCCCGTGGGTCCCCCGTCACTCGTGAGAGGTCGAGTGTGGGGGCCATCCTAACCCATTTGACAACATAATATTATCACGTTTATTTATAATATATATTTATATATAATATTTTGTTATATTTCATCTTTATTTTATTTATTATTATTTATGATTATTATATATTATTTATTTTTATTTTTGTGTTGACCGGTTAAAAATAGTTGACCAGTTCCCACATGGTTGACCAAACTAGGAGCAATGCTCCTGGTTCGTCAACCACATGGGAGGGGGAAACAACTGCTCCCCCCCAGCCGCTGCCGGTGACGTCCTTGTGCGGTGACGCTGGGGCGTCACTTGCCACGATCGGCCGGGCGCAAGAGCGCTCGACGATCTGCGCCGTAGCCCAGCAGCTGCCCATGGGAGGGGCGGCTTTGGGTGTCACCCCTTATTTTATAATTAATCAAATCAAGATTAAAAACCAAATGGGGAATACCTCGTTTGTGAGTCTTTTGGCTTGATCTCCCTCTTCTCTTGTTCTTTCTCCCTCATTTTCCTTGATCTAGGGTTTGTAAACTAAATGTTGTGGCTAGGGTATAAGATTTGGTTTATTTTATATTAGGGTTAATTTAGTTAGGGTGTTGCCCCTATAGTGGGTCAACTTAATTTATTGGGTCGTGACAAAATAAAAACACAAGTATTTGTGTTTTAAGATTCAAAGTACGCAATAGTCACTTCATATGAAATTAAGTTATGAGACCTATCACTTCAACTTAAAATATAACTAATGAAGAGATAGATGTACTGATTGAGTATCAATAAGTGACTTGTATTGGATGTCAGTATAAGTTCCTATATTACAAAAACTTTCATTTATAGGACTTAAAGGATTGGCATAACATCCTTTAAGAGTTTGATTAGTCATTAAGTTAATCAGAGTTTGAAAATTCAAATTGTTCTATCTCTTCAATTGAATGATAACGAAAAGGTGAATTCATCAAAAGTAATTTGATGAACAGTAAGATACAAAATTATCTTACATAGTCTCTTGAAAAGTACCAAATTTCTTTTTGAGGAAAAGAAAAGTCGGGAAATATGAGACTAATAGAAACAAATTAAGGCAATAACAAATAGTAGAACTGTTTGAGTTGCACCAACCTCAGCTAAATTCTTGAAAAGAAAAGAAATATAAATTGTCATTGTAAGTCAATATTAAGGATCTGTAAGTGAATTATGTGTTGAACAAAAGTTGTAATAAGTTTGTAAAGGGACTAAGAGCAAGATCAATGTGAGAATAGATAAGATTGACAAAAAACCGAACGGAATAAACTTTGTGTATAAAATAAAATGAGACGTAGAGATGACTAATGACTACTGGAAGTAAAACAAACAGGCTCATTTAGTCAAGGTAAGGTACTGGAGTAGTTGTGCATGATTGAAATTCTAAGTAACTCCATCTCATAATCACGATTCATTCATAACATAGAAGATCGGTGTGACACATCCACCCATCTTTGAATAATCGAATGAATTGGTGACAGTCGATGTAAAAAAGTCTTTGAATTTTCATTGGAGTCAATTGGAAGCTTAAGTATAGACAACTGAATGGTTAAGAAATTCTCACATTAGCATGAAAATGAAAATTTCAGGTTAACGAGTCCCAATCAAATTAGAATGTCAAACTATAAGTTTGATTGAATGCGATATACCTTCACAAAGATCTTACGAAAAGCCAAACTCCAAATGTTGAAAGTTTTGAGCCAAAGTATTATACAACTAGTATTAGTAAGTACGTTAGACATTGGCTTAAATGTAATGTTACACCACGTGATTAGTCAGTGGTAAAAGTTTTAAAGCACTAAGTTATCTTAAACTAGAGTTGATGTAAGATATAAGTATAACAGTGAAGATATAAATGAAATGAAAAGAGATGCGTAACGTATAGTTCAGTTAGTATGCCTTATCTCTGTTAAATTGGAAATATTGAATAGATTACAGTTTATCTGACTTGATATGTTTGAAGAATTGAATATTCTTCCACTATAATTGAGTAGAAATGAAAAAGAGATAACATATTTATAAAATTATATGCGATACACATTAAAAGTTATACTTTGAGAGTATAATGATCAAATATGTTGATATTTCTATTTAGAAACGTATGTCTACTCAAATTAAGGATAACTGTCTCTATGCAGGCAATGAGAAAAGTTTGGTGAATAGTAATGATCGAGATGATGGGAAATCTCAGAAGTTTGGTAGTTAGGTGAATGAAATTAGGTTCTTGATGAACTCATGAATAGAAAATAATTTGACGAAGTTAGGAAAGTCGTGAATTTTTTAACCAGTCAAATGGAATGTTAAGTGAATTGACTGACGAGTTGATATTGATAATTATTTTCTAATCCACAACCTAAATGATATTTCAAGTAGACATTTAGAGAATGAGTCAGAGTTGCATGATGTGTCAGGTTTCGTTTTCTGATCGGATTGAATTTGAGATTTCTTGTAATGGGATGATCGATGTAATTAGAGATCTATAGTCATAGGATGACTTGTGTAATTTCAGGTTTATGTTGGGAAACTCTACTTTGTATCTAATGTCATGCTCAAATATTATTTGCATCACTTATGTTTAGATTGATGATAGTCTAAGAATCGATCGATCGACAATTCTGATAAAAGGAATGATGAGCGATAAGAAAGTAAGCTGAGATGTGTACTAGAGTTTGGTGGATAGGGAAATAATTATCAACAATATGTGGAATTGTTGTCCAGTTAAGATCGAAAATAGTTTTTATTGAAAAGCAAGATAGACTTGATCATGCTAAGTGTTAATTCTTGAATTGGATTCAAGGTCATTAGACATTCCACAAAGTTAATTGTTTAACTCGTCATAAATTCACAAAATGCCACGATTGGCAAAATAATGGAGATGACTTTTCATTAAACCAAGAAGTTGAAAATGAAAAGTTGAAATTTTTATGATCTCTGCCACTGAGTTGTTAATTACAACAAAATTATTAAGTCCACTTAACAGTTCACCTTGGAAATCGTTTTACAGTTTTGGATTAAAAGAGTTATATGTAGGATCATTTTCTCATATATCTTTTGGTTCAATAATCTGTATGTTTAAATTTAGAGGAAAAAATCTATAATTAGTTGGTAAGATTGTGACATTCAAGAATTTCGTAAACATTATTAGGATGCTAATTAATTATTTTTGAATTTAATTTGGGATTTAAGTATCCGAGGTGGGACCCACGTGTTACGGACTGGAGATCATAAGTTTAAATGTTATTTTTGTCTGTCATGTGACTAATTGGTCTAGTATACTCCATTCGACATGAAATAGGGTCAAGTTGAAGTGTATACACAGTGTACGCATGTTTTGGACCGTGTTGGTGATTTTTTCAAATTTTGAGAAAATTTGTGGTATTTTTTTGGGAATTAATTTGGACCTGAAAAATAAGAGATAATCATAAAACCAAATAGAATAATTAATAAATTGGTGGGTGCCCAGTGATACGCGAGATCGAGGGTGACACGCGTTGGATGTACAATAGTGTGCATGCGCGAGGATGATCATTGGCACGCGTGGCGAATTTGTAGCAAAAATACATAGGTGTATATATATTTAAATATATGTAGTTTATATATAAATGAATATTAAAGTTTAGACCTTAAATTCGCCTTGAGATACTCGTAGCGTGAACATTGAGGAAATCAAGAGTGAACGATTAGTGATTTAGGAGATGTTATCCATGCCTCGAGATACGTGCAACCACTTCTCAAGGAAAATAAGTGGTGTATGGTTAGTTATAAAACCTTAGGATCTACCTCGAGATACACGATATGTATCTCGAGGAGATCAATATAATTGATCTTATGTAAGTCGGTTAGAAGGTGATGATCTTATTAATAGCCATAAAGATTGCGTATCTTTAGAAAGATCAAAATATAAAATAGATGGAGTTAAAACATCATATTTGCATCAAGAGTCGTACGATGCGAATCTCGAGAAAATCTTAATATTTATCTAAACACACACACACACATCGCCTTGTTACTTTATAGTGAAATTGAAAAAATTCAAGAGAGACAGAGTTCAAAATCGAAACTGAGAGAGATCTCGAGACCAAGAAAGAAGGAAGAAAAGATTGAACCAGAGAGAGGGGAGAATCGAACCTGTGGAGGGGAGAAATAGAGACCCATGGTGAGGTTTTACTGTTTTTGTTGTGTTTTTGCTTTGTTATTGTTGTTGATGTTGTGCTGTTAAATGGGAGGCTCCGACGAACTGCCATAGCAGTTTATTCGAGGAAGACGATGGTGGGGGAATGATCTACCTGCCATGAGCCAACCTAGGGTTAGGATTGGATAATAATGAATAATCAAATACCCTTAAACTTAAAACTTTACACATCCCGAGCAAATATTTATTTGACTACAACAACTAAATACATAATGACAAAATTGAGTGATGCTTTCCTAAAGACTTTATACCGACTTTGCAAAACAATTGAGTCCTTACAATCGAAATTTGATCAATGTGTTTATCTAGTGACTTGGAATTTGTGAAGGCTGGTCAAACATGGTCACCTTTTAACACAACACTTTTTCAAGACCCGAAGCATTTAAAAACCATAGCTTCCAACTTACTCATAAATTTTCTGGGTCTTTCATCAAAGTAGTAGATCCAAATTGATCTCCTTCTTAAATGTATTCTTTTAAACATATTTTATCACCACTTTTCGCTTGTTTGCAAATTTTCATACTTTGAAAAGTCCATATGGTTTATTTAAAGGTAGGCTATTATTTGGTTCATGACACTGGAAAAACTCAATTAACCTAGCTAAAAACACTCGAGCTAAATCTTTATTTCTTAATAGGAGTTTCTTTTTATGAACTTTTACCTTTTATTCATCTATAGATCCTCACTTTCTCCCTTTATATGATTTTTTATCATACGGTCCTTACTTCGTTTCCTGTGGATACCGATTTTTCATTAATTTTCCAACCATCAAGTTCTGTGCTCTATTTCCTACAGAACTTGTAGGAATCTTTATTTTTATTAGAAACCTCCTATTAGCACTTCTCACTTTCGCTAAAGTCAAGTTATTTCTCCAATGTAGAATCATCAAGCCCATATTTTATTATATTAGATAAGCCTATTTTTTCTCTTACAAGTGCTAGATCTTAAACAATTATACTCCAAGTGCAATGGTCTTAGTTTTAGAATTGTAGAGATTTTGAATTTTCCTGGAAAGTTAATTCAATCGCCTACCTACTTTGGTCTCAAGTTATGACTCATCCCTACTTTAAGTTTCTATTAATGTGGTCAAGTAAGTGTAAAAGCTCTTCTACTTCTTCTAAGTTTGAAGGTAAACAATTTGACTAAGTTTTTACTCCAAAAATTGAAAGCAAAGTTTTACTCGTAGGTAAAACTATATAAAACAGTAAATATACTAAACTATTTAATCATGCATGCATTGTTGTATTAAATTCTAGATGAGATGAAAGAAAAGGAAGGTAAGAAATGGAAAGAAAAGGAGATAATACTTATGAAGTCTCAAGAAATAATTTTAAATTAAGCTCATACTTGCAGGGCGTCATTGAATACTCTATCTACATACCTCATACCCCTAAATGTATTCCGAACCTTGTTCTCAAGGTTCAAAATTAAGCTGAGAATATTAGTAGAAAAATGAAGGAAGTAGAGGGATAATATATATAAGGAATTTAATACAATACTTGAATGCATGGTTAGAAAAATAAGAAAATAAAAAGCAAGAATAAAATCAATTTTTAACGACAAAATTATTCATGGGTTGCCTCCCAGTAGTGTTTTTGTTTAACGTCATTAGCTCGACTATTCTTAATTTTATTAGTGCATATCCCAACCATCCTCCCCTATTACCAGGGCAGGGAACCTTAAACAATCAAAATATGGGACGGTAGATGCAATCATCATGTCGTACTCTTTTAGGATTTCCATTTCTCCTCCTCCCTGTAATAGCATGCATTCCTCAAACCATTTTAGCGTAACAAGTTTTTGGGGTATGTCGATTAATGCAACAGAAGTTTCCAAAAAGGGCGCCTTAACATAAGTGGAGGGTTAGTTTCATGTAAATTTGGAAAGATAGTAAAATCGATCTTATAAGAGTACTAACCTATTTGTATAAGAGCATCTTTTACTCGCCCTGCTGCTCCGGCCCAGCTACCATATCCTATTATTACCGAATACTCTCCTGAAACGTTAAACTTAAGATTAGTCTTCCGAAAAAGGATTTTGACATTACGTTAGTGGTGGCTCTGGTGCTATCAATGCGTGCTTGTATACGAGGTTCTTTATTTTCACCAGTACCTGAATAGGTCCGTCGTCTTGCACCTTCTTAGGGGTCATTTTATTGTTTTTTATTCCCTTACTTTTGGGCCTCCATTCCTTTTTATCTTTTTATTTTTTTTAAGAGGCTTAGAATAGGGGAAGGTCATGTATGTAGGTTCTTCTGGTGATTTGATCGTGCAGATGCCTCAAGGTACCAAAATATTAGGGAGAGATTTTCTTGTCGCTTTCTTTGTTTCAATCTCATTCTTATGCTCTGGTGATGATTTTTCCTTGTTTTTTGCTGATTTGACTGAGGATACGTCACATGGAAATCATACAACATCATAGATATTGAACTTAATCATCTCTCTATCGAATTCCATGGTGAAGGTTACTTCAAAAACGTCGATTTTTGTCCTTATAATTTTCAAGAAGGGCCTTCCAAGGAGCATAGATGAGGAGTTTAAGAATCGTTCAACATCCTTCATGTCTACTACGTTGAAATCTGTAGGAAATACGAATTCGTTTACTCTTACTAGTACGTATTCTAATACACCTATTGATTTGATCACCGACTGATCCGCTAATTGAATTACAGTCCCTATTTCTTCGAAAGGTCTCGTGTTGATTTTTTCATAAATGGATAGAGGCATCACATTTATGGAAGCATCAAGGTCACACATCGCCCTTATAATATATACATCCCTTATAATGCAAGGTACTGAGAACATCGCAGGGTCCATACATTTAGGAGGAAATTTTTTTTGTAGGATGGTCGTGACAATTTCTCCCACTTGAATCCTCTCATCGCCTTTCAATCTTTCTTTGTTGGTACAAAGCTCTTTGAGAAACTTTGCGTACCTAGGAACCTGTTTCAATGCATTAAGAAGAAGAATGTAATTTCTACTCTCCTAAAGATCTCGAGAATCTCTTTCTCTTCCTTTTTTTCTTCTATCTATCATTAAGCATCAGGGAAAGGAGGTTTGACTTTGTAAACATGTAGAGCTTCCTTTTGAGGAGGCTCCCTCTATTTAGGGGTTGGTCCTAAGATATTAACTTCATTTTCCTCCTTGTTGGATAATTCCTTTGAGGTAGGTGGTCTATCTGGATATTTTGTTCCCTCGTATCATCTGCCACGACGAAGTGTAATAGCATTGGCACTCGCGTTTAGATTTGGGCAAGTTTACTTAGGCAACTTTCCCTTCTCCTATAATCTTCCCAGTTGTTGTGCAATTTGGCCTACCTGGACCTTCAGGTTTCGGACCGCAGGGTTTGTCTTTTTTAGTGTTTAACTAGAACAAGGTAACATCTCTAGCAAAATCTATTGAGCCGCTAGAGGTTCAATCATGTCCTCTAGGGAGGAATGATTGGGCACTAGTTCAGGTAACGATTGTCCTCTACGGATAAATGATGAATAGTTTTGGTTTCGAGAACCATAATTGAAGTTAGGGTTATTCCTCGCCGTTGCTTGATTATAGGTATTTCGGAAGGGCACTCGGGCTTGCCCTTGGAATTGGCTACCTATAACATTGGCTTGCTAATGGTCCTCAAACAGAGTAGGACATTCATCAGTCGAATGGCATGCGGATGAGCAGAATCTACAAATTTTAACATGCGTTTGGCCATTGCTCAAGAGGCGTTCCACTAGAGAAGTCAATTGCTCAATTATCTTGTCAGTGGAGCTACTAGTAGCTCCAACTAACATACTTCGGCATGCATCAACACTAACACCCCTATAGAGTTGCTTCATCTGCACAGGGATTTTGTTATGAATGTGACCACCATAAGCATTTTGAATTATACGCATCTCTAAAGGGGACATGCCAACATAGAAGAATTGGACAATGGCCCTATCGGATTGGTCATGTTGTGAGCAATTGGCAATTAGGTGCTTATAGTGGTCCTTATAATCACCAAAAGACTTATCGGTCTTCATCTTGAAACTTCATATCTCAGAGATGAGTTGGGCTACCTTATCGTCAAGGAAATATTCCCTGAGGAACTCATCTGTCATGTCATGCCATGAGTTAATGCAGTTAGGGCGGAGATAAAAGACCCATTTTTTGGCCTTATCTTTTAAGCAAACTAGGAAAGCCCTAAGCTTTACCGCATTCTCTTCCGTTTAATGAGGTTTCATAGACTGAAAACTCGTCTGAAACTCTTTTAAGAAGGCCATATGGTCTTCACTCTCCATGTCGTTGAAGGTGCGCAAGAGGTGAATAAAGCCAAACTTAAGCTCGAAAGCTTCGCCGTTCGATGGAAAGTTTATACAGAGGGGCTGTTGAGTAAGAGGATTTTGGAGATCTTCATTGATGCGCCCCATGGTAATCTGGCAATCACCGCCACCATGGCGAGCGTTGTCAGCTATAGTAGGTTGGGGAAAATTGGAATCTTGGTTCAAAGCTTTCCAATTCAACCTCCGGTAGGTATTGTTGATTTTTGAATCGAAAGGTAGCAGTGAACCAGTTGATTTAGATCGAGTTATCATACCATGCATAAACTAGTAGACTCAAGGAACAAAACAAAAACAAAAAATAAAATAAAAATTAAACTCAATTTCGAACCTAATCCTCGGCAATGGTGCCAAACTTGATCATGTCCCACATGTTAAATATAACCCGTACAAGGTTACCAATCATATTGGAATGTAGTAGATGCAAGCACGGGGTCGAATCCACATGATTCTGTCAAACTGACTCTAACAAACAAAAAAGTAAATCTAGGGGGTTTTTGAAAAAGTCTTATCCTAAAGGTCTACTAAACAAGAGAGTAAATAAGTTGTAAATCAGAGAATAAAAATATACCTAAATCTAGGAATCCACAATCTAGCCCTATGTTGTTTCCATGTCTTGTATCATCGATTTTAGAAAGATGGGTTTTAAAATAGTTTCCCTAGATCGACTATAGGTGTTGGGGTCACTAACACCTTAGTTCCCCTATTCTCAATAGAAAGGACAATCGATCTCTAAATATTCCCCTTACTCCACTGTACAACCTTGGGCAACCGCTCTCAAGATTTAGCAAGTGAGTAGCACTTAGTGTTTTGTGGAAACACCGACCCTTAGATAACCTTGGGCAACCACTCTCAAGATTTAATATAGTTCTCTATGTTATTCTCATAGAACAACAAGTGTGTCAGGTTTCTTGTTCTAGGTGATTGCTACTTCTTAACCCGATTGGTATCATAGACTCAACCTGATTGATAGCAGGTCAATAGATTTAAGCCTAGAAATTTGCAATGAATATACAAACTCTAAACTACCATTACGACATCATGAAAAAAATAACATAAAGATAAAAACCTGAATAAAAACATTATTATAATAGAAAATATCAATAAGACATAAAACAACTAAGTAATGGCTACAGAGCTTTATCCCCGACCTAAGTATTAAATAGCCTAGCTGGAAATGGCTACTATACCTTTCTCTACTCTTAAGTCAATCTGAATAAAATGCGTTTTCGTCCATAAAGGTCCCTCCTTTACATAGGTGAGCCTAGGTACAAAAATAGGAAAACCCGAGAAATAAGAAACTTCTAAAATTTGTAAAACTTATATTATGCGAATCTGACGAGTCAGTGTCACTGCCATTATGTGGGAACAACACCAAGTCACGACGTGGCATAATATAGTAAATCATAAACAACAAGTCAATCTAGAATTTCTATTTATGATCCTGGCGCTATGGGTGGCATCGTCTGTTTTAGAACCTAGTGTCGTCCATTCATTTCTAACGTTGTGCATTGTTCTATTGTGATGCCTTCTTTGGCGCCGTAGGTCTTCCATGGTGTCGTCAGTTCATTCTGGGGGATCATTTCTGTTGTCTTTTGACCGAACTTTGACTTCTTTCCCGAATTTGTCTAATTCATGCACAAATACGCAAATATCCTATAAATCTCCAAAGTAAACATATAACATCATAAAACATGACTTTGGACTTAATTTACATATCGAAACTCCTATAAAAGAGTGCATAAATAATGACTCATCATATTTTATATTTATGTATTGAAAAGAACTTTATGCCACAATTCAAGAGAAAAATAGGAAATTAGACAATATAGTTTACGAAGTTGGAAATAATACTTCCTTGAATATAGTGAAAGTGAGAAGAGCTAACGAGAGTTTTTATTTTCTTAGAAAAAATAGAGACCCACAGATTCCAAAGGAAATGGTGTAGGGAATCTAGTGGTGGGAAAAATGAGAGGAAAAAATTCTTATAAGAAAATAATAGATTCCAAAGGAAATGGAGCAAGGAACCGTAGGAATACAAAATAAAGAAGAAAATGAATATATAATTGAAGAAGAAAGAAAGATAGAGATGTATAAAAAATCAAAAGGATGTTTATGAAAACTCTTCAAATAAAAGATTTAGCTCGAGTGCTTATAGCTAAGTTAAGTGAAATATATTTTTTTATTCAAACAAATGAATATTAAATGATGATTATTGGTGATTAAAAAATTCTTATCGACTTTGATTGTGGTGATATTTTAAATATTATTTGAAAATGAGATTGATATAGTGATTCTTGTATCTTGAGATTCTATTTTAGTTATCAAAAACTTGATGCTTGTTAGGGAGATTGAGAAAACATATGTAGTGCCTTCACTTTAGTGATCGATTTAACTTTGAATCCTGAGGTGTATTGCACAATTAGAGGTTGAGTTATTAACAAAGGGGTTGTTCTTTAAATATTTCTATTCTATCATGATTCTTATTTTTATGAAGGTAATATGTTTCTATTTAATGATATTTTCTCTTTAAAGAATAAGAGTATATAACTATGACATCAAAACGAGGGAATAAAGGAGAATATAATTGAGAGTATTCCCTTACTTTGGACAATAAAGTGATAAGTTTGGAGGTATTTGACAAGTCAATAATTATACATGTTTTATAGTACATTTTGGTACTGAAGCTATATTGTTGTTGTTGTTATTTTTTATAGTACATTTTATGACGATTTTAAATGTAAAAGACTATATTACACGTGGTTTTCTCTTATTTCTGATATTTCAGGTAATAAATGGAGAATATGACGAAATGAAAGAAAAAGGAAGATTGTGAAGGAATTGATTAAACGAAAAGAGTATACAAAGAATCATCAACAAGTGAAGGAAAAAAATTGGATTTTATAACCAACGATTCCTAATCGATTCCTATGTACTCAAAATCACCTTTTAGATCGGTGGAACTAGAGACAACATCTCCAAGGATTTTCCCAGCAATTCCACTTAACCCTGAATCGTAGAGGAATCGTTGGGACATATTATGTGAATTTTAGATAACTACGTGATGTTTGAGTTAGTTTGGGATGTTTACTACCTAGAATACTATAAATACAATGAAATCAATTGCCCTTGAGTACTTAGATCAATATTTCATTGCTCTGGAAGCCATTTTTATTGTTTTAGCTTAATATTTTATTGTCATTGTTTTTGGAGAAGACTTAAAGATTCAAAGTATCTATTCCAAAGGTATTTATCAATGTCTTTTATTTACATTATTGTGATGTTATTTATGAATATGAGTGAGTAGCTTATTAATCTAAACAAAATCTGAACATGAACTGGATCCATTTTGTAATGTAGTTATGATGAGATGTGTAATGAACCTTATCCTTATTAAGGAATTGTTCGACCTGAAACCCTAATTAAGCCCTGGTACACCTGTCAGACTTAACTAGAGCCAGTTGCCTCACCTTCAACACCTGATAAATATAATTGTGTATTGAATATCAACAATAAAACAAATAATAAACGTAATGGAAATTAAAAACTTTTCGTGATATTAAACATGATATACAAAACCAATTTAAACCGGAATAAACATCGGTTATACAAAACCTCCCACCCCTTGTGTTATTACAAAACTATAATTCAATACAAATATATATACAAGGGAAGAATTATTACATCGAAAAGAAGATTAAGACACCTAAACCTTATTTGTCCAATAGTTGTAGCGCTTGTTGGTATTCTTGAAATATTAATTGGGGTGAGCGCTCCAACTTGCTCAGTAAGTACGGATTCATAGAACTATCGACAATCCATATAATAATCAATAGTGATATGCAGTAACAATATGAACCAATCATAACTAACAGGTTATAAGAAATCATATAATCCAATACATAAATGAATGCAAGTCGTACACTCAATGGCTATTACACTGTGATTTTTATTTCATATGTAAAACTAGGGTCGATTACCCATCGACACCATTAATGCGATTGCAAGACCAACACATTGCATGTGTGTGCTGTCTAGCCAATCCATTAGTGTTCAAAGATTATATCCTAAACCATCTAGTGAATGTGTAATCTACATAACCTGTTTAGCTAAATATGATTCAACATATAGGCTGGGAATCAAACCCATATCTTATACAACATGTTCTCAATTCTAGGGTTTACTCTCACCGATCACATCAGTTACCATTTTCCATTTTAATTATCACAGTGTACATAGCTCCCATTCAAGTGCATAAACTATATGAACTAGATATACTACATAGCCAGGCAAAGTTAATAATCAAAAAAATCCATACTTACCTTGATTAGGTCACATTTCCAATTTCCTTAACTTTTCGGGTCACTCGACCTTTCTCGATATTTGAAAGCCTATCACAAACCATCTGAGGTCATTATATGTCCAATATCTCACATTTAGAATCTCTAAACATGTCTCAATTGAATTCAGAACCAATTTATCAATTTTTAGGTCGATACAGACTTTACACATTTTTTGAGGTAAAAACTATGGTATAATGTCTCGAAGAAATCTCAAATTCCTCACTCTTTATAGAAATCCACAATTTTTATCAATTTAGTCCTCAAATATAATTTTTTTATTTTTTAAAATTTTTGGAATCTTTTTTCGGAATTCTAGCATTTTTTTTTTTTGGTTTAACCCCTGAACCGGACCGATTTGGTTCAATTGAACTAGACCTGGTTCAGGTTTGTTTGGGGGATGAAACCCTTTCTTCTTTCTCCCGTTTTTGTTTTCAGATCAGTCCCTCTTTTTATTTTGTTGATGGGTTCATTGGGGTTGGGTTAGGCCCAACCCTAGAGCTCTCTAAGCATGGGAAATGGCACCCCAGCTGGCTCCTTCCTCTGTCCCATCCCCATTTCCATCATTGTCAACAACCCAACAACAACTATCAATGACAACGACAACAGTTACACAACCAACAACAACTTCAACAATAACTCAACAACAAACACAACCTTACCTTCTTCATCACCCTCACCTCCATCATCGACCTCTCTGCCTCGATCTTTACCTCTGACAATTTCCAAACCTCTCTCCCGCTGTTTCCATTCACACAGTCCAAACGAATTGGGGAGGCAGTTCTGTTTCGAAAAAGATAAATATTAGATTTCCTCGAGACACATATCGCACGAATCTTGAAGCAAATCTGATGGTTCTTTCCTTTCTATTTTATATTTTGATCATTCTCGAGATATGCGTTGCGTATCTCGAGATTGATCTTGTGGCTATTAATAAACCATATTACTTTTTGATCGACTTATGCTTGATTAAAATAATCTTGAGATTTGTATGCACGAATCTCGAGGCCGATTCAAAGGTACAAAAACTCAAGTGACATTTTCATATCACATGCCTATTGATTGTTCGTGAGATGTGGTTACACATATCTCGAGAAATAGAAAAATTTTTTAAAATCACTAATAGTCCATTATTCACCTCCTCGATGCTCACACTATGTATATCTTGAGGCGAATTTAATGATTTAAACAATTTAAACCAAAACTATAGATTATTTATAAATTTATATATATCAATTATATATAAATATACATACCTATGTATTTTCTCACCTATAAATACACCGTGCACGCCAACGACCACCCTTGCTCATGCATTATATTTTATGTCCCTAGCGTGTCACCTTCGACCCCACGTGTCACTAGGCGCCCAAAAATTTATTAATTATTTTGAATATATATTTATACATACAATATATAAATATATATACCCCTATATTTATACTTTTGTAATTTCGTCGTGTGTGCCAACGAGTACACTCGGATGTGCATGTTACCTCATGACCCATGCGCGTCACCGTTGACCCACACACGGTATTAGGCGTCCCATAATTTTCTAATTATTTTCTTTCAAACTATAGGTTTTATTTATATATATTTATATATCAATATATAAATATATTTAAACCTATATATTTTTTGACTTATTTGTTTGCCACGTACACCAATGCATACACCCGAGCGTACTTATTACTTCCACGTCTCCCCGAGTGATATCCCACGATTCACATGTGTCACTCTAGGCGTACAGTCAATCTATTTAACATTTATTTTTCAACTATAGGTTTTATATTAATTCAAATGAATCACCTATAGTTACATTGATTATTTCTCACATCAACGAAATATAATACATTACAACAATCGCACTCACACGCCAATCAAGACAAGGCAGGCTTAACCAGGAGCCTAAATCGAGTTAATTAATTTTCAGAATAACGTTAATCTCCAGGTTAAGGACATGAGCCTTTACAAGATGATTATATGCTTAATGTTTTAAGCTAATTGTATTCTTTGATACACTTATTATCTACTGATTTTAATCATGATCTTTGTATTGCATGCATAGTTTAGAATGTGTATTGTGATATTTGGATTCATTATCTAGTTTAAAGTAGTATCTAGGATTGTTTGATAGCTATTACCATTTAGATGTCATTGGTGAATTTGAGATCTAAATCTAATGTTGAAATGACTTTCTGAAGGTGTTACATTTGGTAGTTCGAAGTTCTCACAAAGTATATTGCGGCTTTAATGCGTGAAGTTAATGCCTTTTTGTATTCAAAATGGTTACCTCAATAAAATTAGAATGTGACTTTTCCACTGGTATAAGGATAATTAATGGCTGACTAAAGGTTATTTACTTATGATTAGAGTTTAATGATCTATGGTACTTTATAAAGTATGTTCATAACTAATTGATTGAATTAATATATTTGAATGCAAAACGGATTGATGTTTCATTATTCTGAATGTTTATTTAGATATTTATTTATCATTGAATTGATTTGATTGTTAGTGAATTTGGATTGTATTAGTTAAGTTAGTATAGTTATTTAGTTATTATATTATATATTGAGTAGTGAGTTTAATTAATGTTTTAATTAATTAAGTAAATTAAATTAAGAATAATAAAAACCATTAAGGATCATTTTTCCTAGAGAAGTTTGACAAATCCATGTGGAGACGATTTCCAATTATCGTTACTACAAAATAATAAAAGTATAATAAAGGATGAAAATTCAATGTACACACTCGACTGTCTCCCTACATTTCTCCTAAGCAATATGACCATCTCATTGGTCTCAATTTAGTCCATCTCTTTTGTCTTTCAAATTAATCACCAAAACATCACTATATGTTATTTAGACCATTTTATGTATGCTATCTAAGTTTATTTCATCAATTTAGGCCTAATTACCACATAAGTAAGCTAGATAACATATAATACATATAATAAGCACACCATTACACAAATACCAAGCATAATTACCAAAATACCCTTGATGTTATGAATAATTACTAGATTTAGAATTTAGGGGTGTTACAAAATGCATGGCTTGGTTTATGAGGGTTTTGGTCTTAGTATATTAAATCAATATTGTATTCTTAAGTTCATGGTTTTAGTAATTTTTTTTTATCTTAAATTACAATCCATGAGGATAGATGTTTTTGTTATAGTGCACAATATAATAAGAATTGATAGAATCTATATCTTGTTAGATAATTTACATCCGTAATTATGTAAAGAGTCTGCGTAAGTAGTAACTAAGACCATCCGTAAATTCATGGTTTGAATTTAAGATCTTGGTCAAGTAACACGACTTTCGTAGTTATTATCTAGTAGTAGGTGTTTTCTAGATCGTAATGCGGTTTCACTATTAGATCCTTAGAGAATTTGAAGGACTATACATGAGATTAGAATATGGATAGAGATGCGCGTACCAATGATAAGAGGAAAACCATGTAATTAAGAGTGTTCTTAATTGCTATAGCTTACTTATAATAATGATTTAAAAAACTTCATAAACCCATGATTATACTATGCTATATGCATATATATAATCTTAGTCTATTTAATGCAATTAGTTGTGTTCAATATCCTTGGTTTATGTTTTATTTAACTTGATTATATTCCATTGTTTAACTGCTTTAGTTTAGTTGCTTTGATTTAAAATAGTTTAGTTAACTGTTTGCTTTTATTTGTTTCCTTAGTTTAAAGTAATTTAGAGTAGTCAGTTAATAAAGACAAACCCTTAAAAATCTAAAGAGATTAATAGACCCATGTGGAGACAATCCCACTTGCCACTACTGCAAAATTAATTGTAGATTGAAAAAGAGTTTATTGTACACGCCCGACATGTGTAACTTACATATAGTAGTGTTTCCACCTTGGAAAAAGAAATCAAAATCAAGAGTTAGATAGTAGCAAAACATTATTAATTGAAACGATCAATAGCCTTATAAAAGAGTATAATAGGAACTTGATCGCTTCATACTCAACTTGTTTTGCGATACACCAGTTTAAATATTATGATTATAATGTGAAACCCCAGATTTGATTGTTAAGGCCTAATTACTTGACTAATGAGTCTCTATCACAATTTAGGTGTTGAAGGGAGGCTCGGTGACCAATGGAAGAGGGATTTATTTATAATTTTATGTGTTGTGATTTACCTAGTGATGTGTTAAAATGCCAACGTGAGGCTTGGCCTCGATTTACATCCAAGTCAGTAATCATGCTAGAGGAAAAGGAAAATAATACCAATTCAAGGTTTTGCCTCAAGTTTCATGTTGTTTGGTGTGACTAAAACTGTTTTATGAAGTTGGACTGTGTTGCCACGATTTTGACTCAACTTGGTGAAGAATTGAATTGAAAATGAGCATCGAAAGTCAAAATGTGCCAAAATAGGAATTTCAAGAATTAATAAATAAAAAGAAATGATGCAAACCAAAGTAGGCAGGTTAAGCTTGCAACTAAACCAAATATAATCAGATCGAACATAACAATTTTTCATTTCATTTCTCCATTCTCAAGTTTCATGACACATAATTCTTGATCTTGAGCTCCCTACTCTCATTCTCTCCCAGTTTTCTCTTCAAATCAGCTAAGCAACACCTGAGGAGCATTCTAAGTCAAATTTCTGAAATAGAATTAAGGGATTTGGCTTAAAATTTGGAAAAACCCCAAATTCTTGACATTCTCCCGTGAAGACCCCAAACCTACGCCGTCATGAGCCCAAACCTTGAAACAATTAAGAAAAATGAAGATTTGTTTTTAGGGATTGGACGGACTTGAGTTAGGTTCTAGAATGATTTTAGGACTAGTATAAGACCTAAATTAATCTATCTTTACTTAAAGTTGTGTATATTATCAATATGATATGTAGAAGGTTCAAAAAACTTATAAAATTAGGAAAAGCTACCGAGGTAAGTAGGATTCGCTTATTTATCAATTTCACAATGTCTATAGTTATATTTAGATCATATAGCTTATGGACTGGGATGGGAGTACACACTATGATTTTTTAATAACTGTTAAACGGAAAACATTGAAATAGAAGGGACCGTGAAGATATTCCTGAATTTGAGACTTAGGTATTATAAGTTATGTAACGACATGTTACCTTAAGCTGGTGATTAGTGTTAATCCAAATCCTAATTAATCTGAGTTAGGTTCGTGGTTAAGTTCGATCTACCTCGATTAGTGAGCATGTGGGTTTGTATGATGATTTATATTTGTTTGGAATGTTTATGAATTTTATAGATTTTAGTATAAAAGACAATTTATATACAAGCATATAATCAGAAAATATGTAAATAACAATAAATAGCGAAAACACTAAGTGCGACGAGGGGGTCGTAAATGAATATGCATACCCGAGAATACTTGTAGGCATGTCCGGTGAATTTATTGACAAGAAAATACATGAGGTATATATATATTTATATATATTTGATATATATATTAAAACTATAAGTTTAGTTTGAATTATATGGATCATCGAATCATCTCAATATGGGAAAAAGTGTTGATGGTGTCAAAATGCGTGTCACTTTAAGGAGTGTCATTTTAACACATTAATCACTTAATTAGCCTTGAGATAATGTGATGCGTATCTCGAAAAAAATCTATACATTTAAACTAAAACCTTCATATTTATCTTCATTGATTAATCAAGTAAGAGAGAAGATCTAAGAGTTTAGTGTATGATCCTGAGGAATCAATCTAGGAGTTGTTTCAACGTGAATTAAGGAGCTTCAAAAATTAGAAATCTATAGATAATCACGTTGGAAAGTTTGGTTTTTGAGTTTTAAGTTGAATTCGATGGTGGGTGATGATTCCTCTATGAATTGTTGTTATCGATTACTAGAAATGGTTTGTTACCTCACTAGAGGTTATCCCTGATGAATTTTGAGAGTGTTTGCTATTGTTTTAGTGATTTATGGATTAGACAATGGCTGCTGCCTTGTTTATTGTCGAGACAGTAGAGGGTGGAGCACGTTCCACCTAGTAGAGGAGCGTGCTCCCTTCATCAATTGGGACGAACCCAGTTGGTGGAGCACGCCCCACCAATTGAGGGAGCGCTCCCACTCCAGAAAACAACAATTATGCTGAGTTTTAGTTATTATTTCTTGGGGTTTAAGGGACTGTATTATGGGTTCTAAATATATGGTATTAAACCTGTATTGATCAAAAATGGTTTGTGATAGGTGTTGGATCACCGGGAAAGCGTGAGTGAACCAAAAAATTAGGGAATTTCTTAACGAAAACCTAAACCGAGTTAAGTACGAATTCGCTTATTTATCATTGTTGTATCGCTATCTTAGTATATGTAGTTCATGTAGTTTATGAACTCATTGGGGGGACTATGTACACTGTGATGATTTTAATAAATGGAAAAATAAGGTTTAATGTGATTCACGAGAATAAGTTCATGGAATTGAGACCAGGTTATATATGCGATGGGTTACCTTCCCTGCCTATGTCTAACTTCCTACTCAGTTTAATAGGTTGCGTGGATTACATACTTACTAGAGGGTTTCAGATAGAAATATTGGACATTAATGGATTGACTAGACAACTCACCAGCCAATGTGTTGGTCTAACAATCACATTAATGGTGTTGGTTGGTAATCGTCCCCAATTTTATAAATAAAATAGGAATCACAGTCTAATAGTCATTGACAGTTTGACTTGAATCCATTATTTATTGAATTATATGCTTTCCATAATCTTGTAGTTAACATTGGTGTATATTGTTATTACATAATGTTCTTGATTATTATATGGAATGTTGATGACTTTGTGAATCTTTACTTACTGAGTGATTTGGAGCACTCACCCCAAATCAAATATTTCGTGTTTGCAACCTAGCGCTTTAGCGAAAGGAAATGAGAAGATTTAAGAATTTTTGTTATTTTCTCTACGATGTAATGAACCTTATTGTTTATATATACACTGTTTAAGTTATTTTATTATATATGAACAGGGTTGGGAGGTTTATAAATGAGGTTTTAGGTTTTGATAAACTTTGTATTTATATATATCGTTTAATTATCGAAAAGTTTTAAATTTTTTGTTGTGTATATTTTGTATTGTTTATTCGATATCGATATACATGTTGAGTTTATTAGGTACAAACAGAGAGGCTGCTGGCTCTAGTTAAGTCTGACTGGCTTACCGAGGTTTAATTAAGGTTTCAAGCCGAGTATCGCCCTAATCGGGATAGGGTATGGTACAGCTTGGTATCGCAGTTCAAGGTTTATCACTTTTGAATTAACTGTTAACACTGATATAGTTTGGTATCATAGAAAAGGTTCTGACCTCATTTTCACTTTCGAATTATTTTTGAAGTGAGTGATAACATATTCCTTTGTACCGAAACCTAAGTTCATTGACTCTGAGAGTTGTCTCGAGTTATGAATAAGTTTAGGGTATGATAAATGGTTTTTATCATGTTTTGGGGGGAAAATGAAAATGAAAACATTATTATATGTTATTTGCTGCACTTATTGTTATTTATTATATAGATATGATTTTCTTGTTCTCTCTTAATGTTACTCAATGATCTTGTCTCTCCTTTGACTTCATAATCTAATTGCGGATCAAGAAGAGGGCTCGCAGAGGCTTGGACCTACACGTAACACGGAAATTGAGGATCAATGGAAATATAGAATGGAGCAGTGAATGAGGGAACTTATGGAGTGTCAAGTAAAACTTATGGCTATGCTGATGGCTCAGATATGACCACTAGTACAGCGACCTGATGCACAACCTGCAACTAATCCCGAGGTTAGTAGAGCTGAAGGAGGAGCTAAGACAGTGGTAGCTCCAGCTCAACCAGTATTAGCACATATTCAAGTACTTGAGACAACTGCCAAGGTGCCAGTGGATTATGAGAAGACTACATTTCTCAAAACCCAAAAGGAATTTATGAAATACGACATTATGAGGTTCAATGGCACAATGGAGGAAGCGGAAGTTGAGACCTGGATACTAGAGATGGAGCAACGATTTGTTACTGTGAATGTTGAGGACCAGTTTAAGGTCAAATTGGTCACATTTCTGTTGATTGATTTTGCACAGAAGTGGTGGAATTCCCTATAGAGAGGAAGACTATCACAATTTGGCCACAATTTAGAACCGTGTTTTACAAGTAGTATTTCCCGAAATCAGTCTGGAATAGGAAAAAGACTGAGTTTATTTAGCTGAAATAGGGAGCCATGTCTGTACGGGAATATGAGCAGAGGCTTACTGAGTTGAGTGAACTCGCTCTTGAGATGGTGGAGTTGGAAAAAAACAAAATAGATTTTTTGTTTCTTGGTGGGCTGAATTATGATATTCGAGTTGTGGTTTTCTATGATCCTCGCACTAGTTATGCTTTTACATTCGAGAGTGCGATGGAGGTGGAAGTAGCCATTTTAGCCAGACCTTTCAAAATAGTACTTATGCTACCACCAGTACCACAGTTCCCTAGGAGTAAGAGAACCCATGAATTTGCTTCTTTTAGGCCAAATAAAAGGAAGAGGAGTGTAACTGGAGTACCTACACAGTCAGGGTCTACGGGGATGACATTTGTTAGTGCATTGGTTCCACCAGTTTCTCTGACTTCAATAGCCAGACCACCTTTGCTATCACCTCAATCTAGAGGTAATGGCAATAGTAGAGCTCAATCATCACAAAAATCAAGTGGATTTGGGCAGGTTCCTCTGGCCTGTGATTTTTCTTAGAGGGCTTCCACGATATGCTATCGGTGTTGACAGATGGGGCATATTCAAAGAGAGTGTTATATGCCATTGGCTATATCGGTAGGTAGTAAGGCACTGCCAGTACGAATGCAGACTCATGCTGTGGCGAAGCCAGATCTAGAGGCCAATAGGAGGCAGTAAGGTATATTAAACATTTGTGGTAGAGATATGCATGTTTTGATTGATGCTAGTTCTACAATTTCCTTTATTGCTGGTGCAATGGTTGATGATTTGAAATTGAGACTTATTAAAGCCAGTACATTATTGAATTTAAGCATAGCAGCAAGTGAGAAGGTTAATCCTAACATAATCTGCGAGGGATGTGTAATCAAAATTGGGGAGAATGAACTCCCAATTGATCTAAGGGTAATGGAGTTGCTCGAGTACGATGCATTACTAGGGATGGATTCGTTATTAGCATATCATGCCAGTAATGACTATTTCCATAAGAGGGTAATTTTTTTAGATCCCTAACTTTTTTGAAATTATAGTCTATAAAGGTTATAATCCTTCACGACTTGCAACTTGTGGAAGGAAAACTACTCCTTGAGACTTAGAAGTTATGGTGGGAGTTGTTACAATTGGAGAGCCTGGTCAGGAACTTAAGGTTAGTGAGATACCCATGTTTCCAGAAGTCTTTCCATCTTACTTGCCTGAAATTCCTCCACCACCTGTCATTAACTTTATCATTGATCTTATTCATGGTACCAAAACTATATTTATTCCTCCGCACCGTATGACACCAAAGGAATTATGTGAGTTGTAGACTCAGCTTGAGGAGCTATTACAGAAGGGGTTTATCCATCCTAGTATGTCATTGAAGGGAGCAACATTTCTTTTTATGAAGAAAAAGGAAGGAACCCTACATATGTGCATTGATTATAGACAGCTTAATCGGGTGACTGTCAGGAATAAATACCTATTGCTTAGGATCGATGATTTGCTTAATCCGTTGAAGGATGCTAGATATTTCTCGAAGATTGATTTGAGGTTTGGTTATCATCAAATGAGGATCATGGATGATGATATCTCGAAGACGACTTTTAGTACTCGTTATGGGCACTTCGAGTTCACTGTGATGCCATTTAGGCCCACTAATGCTCCTACTATGTTTATGGCTTTAATGTATATGGTGTTTAAAACCTATCTTGACCAATTTTTCATAGTGTTTATCAATGATATTTTGATATGTTCAAAGAAACAGTAAGAACATTCGTACCACCTCAGAGTTACATTGCAGTCTCTAAAAGATAATCAACTATATGCCAAGTTTAGTAAGTGCAAATTCTGGTCTTCAGAGGCCAAATTTCTTGGACATGTAGTTAATGCTGAGGGTATCTCTGTTGATCCAATACAGGTTGAGGCAATCAAGGATTAGCCTACTCCTACCATAGCGTCAGAGGTTTGGAGCTTTCTGGGGTTAGCGAGTTATTACAGACAATTTGTTGAGGGTTTCTCTCATATTGCTCTGCCAATGACTCAACTAACATCAAAAGACGTTGACTTTATTTGGTCTGATGAGTGCAAGGATGCCTTCAAAGATTTGAAGGATAGTTTGACTATGACGCCGATTCTTACATTACCTGAATTGGGAAAGGAGTTACTGATTTATACCGATGCTTCTCATTCAAGCTTAGGCTATGTGTTAATGCAGGAAGGCAAGGTTGTAGCTTGTCCTTCGAGGCAACTCATGGGTCATCATGAAAGAAATTACCCATTTCATGATCTTGAGCTAGCTGAAGTTGTTTTTGCCTTGAAGATTTAGAGGCACTACTTGTATGGTGAGAAATTTATAGTATTTTCATATTATAGGAGTCTAAAATTCTTGTTTACTCAGAGTGAATTGAATATGAGGCAGCGTAGATAGCTTAAGTTCCTTAAGGATTAAGATTTCACTCTGGAATACCATCCCGACAAGGCAAATGTGGTTGCTGATGCTTTGAGTAGGAGAAGAACATGTAGAGAGAACATAGCTACTGCCAAAGCTTCTTAGTTTAGACTCCTTAACGAAGCTTTATGGATAATGATTCTTGAAAGTTCAGTTGGCACATTAACAACTGAGAGAGCTAATTCCAGAGCTACTAATCTATTCTTCTATGCTCAAATTCGGGTTGAATTGGAAATGATTTAGCAGGTGGTTAATTGTCAGAAAAACAATCAAGATTATATAGCACGTTAGAAGTTAGTCACTAGTGTAAATCATCCTGATTTGTTAGTTTCTGATGATGGTACGTTACGGTTCAGGGATAGATTGTAGATTCCAGATAGGATCAGTTGAGGCAGGAGTTGTTACGGGAATCTCATATATCTCTTTACTCTATTCATCTAGGTAACACTAAGATGTATTGTGATATGTGATATATTTATTAGTAGCATGAGATGAAGACTGATATTGCTGAGTTCATAAAATGATGTGAGATATGTCAGCAAGTTAAGGGTGAGCATAGGAAATTCGAGAGGGTTATTGCATTCTCTGCCAATTCCTGAGTGGAAATGGGAACATTTATCGATGAATTTTATTTTCGGTGTACCTCTAAGTTAGTATAAGCACGATGTAGTATGGGTTGTAGTTAACAGGTTGACGAAGTCTGTGCATTTCTTGCAAGTTTCCATGCAAGATCATCTTGACTGATTATGCAATACGTACATGAGGTTTTGAGATTTCATGGAGTTCTAGTGTCAATTACTTCAAATAGTGATATGAGATTCACGTCCAGACTGGGGAGTGAGTTGTTGAGACAGCTGGGAATTGTTCTTAACCTCAGTACGACATACCATCTGCAGATTGATTGACAGACTGAGCGATTGATATTTGTGCTAGAGGATATGTTTCAAGCTTATGTCTTGGAGTTTGTACGTAACTGGGAGAAATACCTTCCTCTGTGTGAGTTCTCTTATAATTATAACTATCAGGCTAGTATAGGAATGGTCATTTTGAAGCTCAGTTTGGTCGACTTTGTCGTTCACCTCGTGTTGGGCAGAGGTTGGAGATGCAGTTTTGTTGAGGCTAGAGTTAATTCAAGACTACACCACGAGAATTCAACAAATTCGCTAGCCTTTTACTACAACACAGCTAAGACAAAAGAGATGCACTGATAAACATAATAGGTTTTTGGAGTTTTGAAAGGACAATCTTGTCTTGTTGAAAGTTTCACCTATGAAAGAATTGTATATGTTTAGATTACAAGGTAAGCTAGCTCTAAGGTACATTGGGTTGTTTCGAGTACAGGAAAAGATTGGTCCCGTTGTTTAAAGGTTAGAGTTACTTTCTTAGCTAGCTAAAGTTCATAATGTCTTCCATGTATCTATGCTTCGCAAGACTGAGACTCAGTTCACTCCAATGATTTATTGGAATGAATTTGATTTTTGGGAATACTTATCTTACGACGAGTAGCTGATTCAGATTCTTGATCTTAAGATTCAAAGGCTGAGAACCAAAGAGATTCTTTTGGTTAAAGTGAAATGGTAGCTTCACGAAGATGAGGAATAACCTGGGAGTGAGAGTCCTACATGAAAAAATAGTTTCCATTTCTTTTCAAAACTACATGTAATTTTACGTTTACTTTAATTTTGAGGATAAAATTGCTTTAAATTGGGGACACTATAACGACCTATTACCTTAAGCTGGTGATTAGTGTTAATCCAAATCCTAATTAACTCGAGTTAGGCTCGTGGTTAAGTTTGTCTTACCTCGATTAGCGTGTGCATGAGTTTGTATGATGATTTGTGTTTGATTGGAATGTTTGTGAATTTTATAGGTTGTAGTATAAAAGACAATTTATATACAATCTTATAATAGAAAAAATATGTAAATAAACAATAAATAGCTGGTACACCAAGTGCAACGAGTGGGGTTTTGAAATGAATGTGCACACCTAAGAATACTCGTAGGCATGTCCGATGAATTTATTGGCGAGAAAATACATGAGGTATATATATTTATATATTTGATATATATATCTATATTAACTATGATTTTAGTTTGAATAATATGGATCGTCAGATCGTTCGAGATGTGCGTAAGTGTTGTTGCTGTCAAAATGCATGTCACTTTAAGGAGTGTCATTTTAACACATCAATTACTGGATCAGCCTTCAGATAGCGCGATGCATATCTTAAGGAAAAATCATATATTTAAACTAAAACCTTCATATTTATCTTCATTGATCGATCGATTAAGAGAGAGTGAGTAGCTGAGGGTCTAGCGTCTGATCCTGAGGAATCAATCTATGAGCTATTTCAACGTAAATTAAGGATCTTAAACAACTAGAAATCCAGAGATAATCACGTTAGTAAGTCTGGTTTTTGAATTTTTAAGTCTAATTCGATGGAAGGTGATGATTTCACTGTTAATTATTGTTATTGATTACTAGAAATGGTTTGTTACTTCACTAGAGTTCCTCCTGATGAATTTTAGGAGTATTTGCTATTGTTGTCGTGATTTATGGATTGGATAGTGGCTACTACCCTGTTTATTATCGAGAAAGTACAGGGTGGAGTGCGCTTCACCTAGTAGAGGAACGACTCCTTCATCAATTGGGACTAACCCAGTTGGTGGAGAGCGCCCCACCAATCGAGGGAGCGCATTCCCACCCTAGAAAACAACAATTATGCTGAGTTTTAGTTAGAATTTTATGTGGTCTTAATGACTAGATTATGGGTTCTAAATATAGGGTATTAGACCTATATTGATCACAAATGGTTTGTGATAGGTGTTGGATCACCGGGAAAGCATGAGTGAACTATAAATTTAGGGAATTTCTTAACGAAAACCTAAACCGAGGTAAGTACGAATTCACTTATTTATCAATGTTGCTTGGCTATCTTAGTATATGTGGTTCATGTAGTTTATGGATTAATTGGGGGGACTATGTACACTGTAATGGTTTTAATAAATGGAAAAATGGTGTTTAATGTGATTCACGAGAGCAACGTTCCTAGAACTGAGACCAGGTTATATAGGAGATGAGTTACATTCTCGACCTATATGTAACTTCCTACTCAGTTTGATAGGTTGCTTCGATTACATACTCACTAGAGGGTTTCAGATGGAACTATTAGACATTAATGGATTGACTAGACCGCACATCAGCCAATATGTTGCTCTAGCAATCATATTATTGGTGTCGCTGGGTAATCGGCCCTAGTTTTATAAATAAAATGGGAATCATAGTATAATAGTCATTGACAGTTTGATTTACATTTGTTATTTATTGAATTATATACTTTCCATAATAATGTTAGTTAACGTTGATGCATATTGTTATTGCATAATATTTTTAATTATTATATGGAATGTTGATGGCTTTGCGAATCCTTATTTATTGAGCAAGTTGGAGTTCTCACCCCAAATCTAATATTTCAAGTTTGTAACCTAGCGCTCCTGCAAAGGGAAAGGAGAAGATTTATGAGTTTTGTTATCTACTCTACGATGTAATGAACCTTATTGTATATATATATATGTTTGAGTTATTTTATTGTATATGAACATGGTTGGGAGGTTTATAAATGAGATTTTGGGTTTTGATAAACTTTGTATTTATGTATATCGTTTGATTATAAAAAAGCTTAAATTTTTTGCTGCATGTATTTTGTATTATTTATTCAATATCGATATATAGGTTGAGTTTATCAGGTACAAACGGAGAGGCTGCTGGCTCTAGTTAAGTCTGGCTAGGTTACTGGGGCTTAATTAAGGTTTCAAGTCGAGTATCGCCCTAATCGTGATAGGGGATGCTACAAGTTAAGGGCGTATATCCCAACTTATATGTAAACCCAAATTAACTAAATAAGTAGTATTAGACACCTGAATTGACTAGACAACGCATCATCCAATATGTTGATGGCTATAATCAACCCTAGTTAAAAAAATAAAAATAAATCACAATGTGTTAGTTAGATACTAAATCACTTTGCATGCTAAATAAATTGTTTATTTATGATTCTTGTAACACTGTTTAGCTATGATTGGATCATATCTCTATTGCGTTTGTCTTTGATTATTAGATGGATTATTGATAACTATGGGAAAACTACTTTACCGAGCAAGTTGGAGCATTAACTTAATTTTAACATTTCAAGTTCAACTGACTATACTTCATGGAAAGGCAAGGAGAAGGCATATGAGTCTTTAGTCTTCTTTTCGATGTAATTTGTCTATTTTGTGTAATATATAATCTCTCAAACTATTATGGTACAAACATGGATTGAGAACGATTTTGTAAATGGTGCTTTAATCAATAATTTTGTATATCTTGTTCACATATCAAAAGTTTGAACTTTTGCTACATTTATTTATTTCAATTTTAAGGTATACACGTTGTGTTTATCTGGTATTGAAGATAGGCTTTTGGCGTTAATTAGGTTCGACTAGTATACAAGGCTTAATTAGGGTTTCAGGTCGAGCTTCGCCCAAACTAGGTAGGTGATGTCACATAAAAGGCTAGACCACTTTATGGAGATAACAAATCAAATTTCTCGAAGGAATAAAATGCTTAGGTGTCGATCATTGATTTGAGTCCAAGAGTAGTTAACTAGGAGACCGAAAAGGTTTTTTGAGCTATAGAAATTTTAGGATCGACCTCCTAAACGGAGTAAGTAGAGTGAGTCTATAAATACTCATGTAATGCCACTATGTGAGACATCATTCATAGCTTAAGATTTGTGAGAACGTGAGTTGATTAGCGCGGTTGTAACACATTATCAATTTCATTAATTGATTATTTGGGCTACCCACACATACAAAGACATGAAGTTCTTACTGCATTACCAATTCCCTGTGGTTTGATAGTGTGTGTGTGCGTGTCTGTATGTAATTGTTTATAACTGTATAAACTTATTAGTTCCCACTGGTTTCCAAACCTTAAATTTTTATGGTATTCTTATTTATCACTTTATATGTACTTATTTACATGTCTTTATATATTCAAAATGTGAATAAGTGATCTCAAGATTTACTCACTGGAATTACTGCTTCTTTTATGACAATTTCAAAGCCTACAAGTAGCAGAGGCAAGGAAAAGTTTGGCCATTACCATTGAGCCTAAAGACACGAGTGATTTGCTACTTCTGTAGGTTATTTTGTTGTATTTATTTATGGAAGCGGCTAAACGGACCCCACTTTTTGCTAAACATACCTATTGTTCAAGCATACACTGATTTCGCTAAACTTAGCCCACTTTTTTTCTTCTTTTTTTACAAATTCCAGAAAATCCTTACTTATGCCATGGCTCTCACCATTACCCCATTATCATACAGTCCTCTCAATTTCTCTATTTTTTGCCATTGTAAAACACATGTACTAGGTCGGGAGTGGTGAAGGAGTTTTTTTTTGTAAAATAAGGTCGGATCTGGTCTAGTTGGTGCCTTATATGTGAGGAAGTGTTGCGCGTTAGTTGCAATCACACATGGTTGAGACCTTTAAAAAGGTATCACTCTTACTTTTGGACTCAATTGGAGTAGACTGAGACCTCTTTAAAAGTCTCAAACTTATGTGACCTAGACCTCAAAAGCGGTCTCGGCCCTATGTAATCGAGGTCTCGACCTAGTGTGTCTAAAACCCAAGGGCGACAAGAACGAATAATTAAGTTTCAAAACTCCAAAAAATACATGAAAATGAGAAAAAATAGTGGATTTTGCTCAAAATCGCTAGATATTTTTGATTACGTAAATACTTTGTGCGAAAAATGCGAAACTCAAGCTCCAAATCCAATAATACGGGTTTCAAGTTTCAAATCAAAGCCCTAAACACCACAATAAAATCACAAACACTACCGACTCAAAAAAGGAAAACCCCCAAAAAAAATCTAGAAATCAACATGAAAAGAGGGGGAATACACCCACAATGGCAAATCGATATGGTTTTGCTAGGATTTCACCGAGTTTGTGCCAAAAGTGAGAGTGCGATTCTAAAGAGGGCGACTAGAGTATAAGTGAGTGGGTGAGAAGGGTATGGGCGAGCAAAAACATTTTTATATGTAGGGGCAGTTGGGTCATTTCATACATGCATTAATTTTTTTAAAAGGGGTCGTTTATTTGTTTTCTTATTTATTTTTCTTTCATGTACTTTTGGGATATTGCCGGGTTATGAGAGTTAGATCCCTGACTTGATACATATATGATTGTTATTACCGCCATATGATATGCATGCTATCCATATTTTCCTAGTTTCCACATATAGGTGTTTATTCGACTTTTGCTATTTAATTTAACTTTTGCAATTTTAATCACTTTTAAACATATGCTCAATGAAATAACGAGTAATACTTATCTTGAACATGATTAATGAGAAAATTAAGTAGTAAAGGATGACTAATGTATCGTTATATCCTATGTAGCTGTAATTAGGGATTAATGGTGGATTAATGTCCGACAGTGCCCTATTTTGGGTTAGGGGTCGTAACACCTCACCTAGCTTGCTAGGTTATATCTTAAGGAACTTGGCGATGGTTCAGGCCGAGCTGTTGATGCGTGCCGCAAATATAACAACTTGATTGTACTAATAATGTGACCAACTTACGTTGACTACATATATCGTCCTCAAGGAAAGATGTTTGCACTCAATTCGTACGTAGCCAAAATTACTCTATTGCTGAGGAAATCCTTTTTTCGAATTGGTTTTATAACTAAACTATTCTATGCTAACAAAACAATGCAAATTACTTTAGCTTTTATATTAAGACTATCTTAGTTCACAACTTCACCTCGGTAATGAAATACTATATTTTTCAACTTACTTTATCATCTTTATTGTGTGTGTGCAATACCTAATTAGAATAGACATATTTTCTTCAAATCCACTTTAACCTACTGTCATACGAAAAAATTATAATGTGCAAACTAGATCAACCTATTGGTGTGAATAACGTAAGCTCCACACTGCTTCGACGTTCCAAATCTTTAGATTTATAACCAATTAAGTTTAATATCCGTGCCTCCCTAATCAACAACTATCGTTCGATGTTGTATATTTTACGGTTGTACCGTCCATATCCGGCTTAAAAGCTTCAATGGCCATGATAGCTTCTAAAACCTAATATAAACAAACACGTTATCAAGATGTTCATAGCATTATGCTCAAAATCAATATAAATTCTAACCATTGCAATTTTTATTCATTCTAATCTATTCATGTTTATAGCATAACATACCATATGATCCATTGACCCCTAAGATTAATAGACTACTCACACTTCATTGAAACAAACATGCACATTGTGGTATTCACTTAAATAAAAGATATAATGAAACACTTTTAATTAAATTAATAAAAACAATATCAGAATCACCATACGTGAGTCTTCAATGTCTTATCTTCACAAATCTTCTTAATACTCAAGAATAAAGTAAACCTACTCTAAACTATGTTAATGATGGCTAATGGTTGCTAATTGGTGAGTTTACCATGTTCTAGTATCTATTTATACTCCCTAAACACCTTTTAAAATAATTAGAAACCCTACTTGACAAATTCACCCGAAATAGAACTCTACTTTCTATTTTCATTTCATCTCGGCGCTGTCACTTATGTCCCGATGTGTGTACAAACCCACAGTGTTGCCACTACGTCGATCTCTTTATGTGCAAATTCTTATTTCAGTGGTCTCAACGCTGTCCCTATCTTTCCCCGAAGCCATCCCTTATACTCTACGGCACCATGGCTGTGCCAACCATCCTTAGTCTCTTTTCTTCACTTTCTTGGTCATTGGAGCTGTGGCTTCTTCTCCCATACTGCGTACCATCCTTCCCACGACGTCATCCTCATTATAGTGTGTTTTTGCTCTATTTTTTCTTGAATTCACTCGTTTCCTTCCTTTATGCCTTGTGTACCTGAAAATACATAAACACCATCAATTTGAGCTTATTTTGGGATATTTATACTTAATATACTACTAAAGTAACCTTATATACATGTATAAATAATTACTTATCAGCGGCCCAAGTTCTAAGATTGGGATCATCACATGAAAAGAATAGAAGGTGGAAATAGAAAAGTTTAAAATCTTCTTAAAATGATAGATTGAAAATACTACTATTTTAGCTTAAGAAAAATCCTCGCAGTTATATTATATTATCTATAAGATATAGATATAGAGAAATGTTTTATGTAATTAGAGGCCTTTTAGTAAATTATTTTTACAAATAAAGGCAAATATATATATTTTACATATGTAATTACAGATTCATAAATGTTGAATTTTTTCAACCTAAGATGAGTAAAAGGCATTTTTGTCCTTTCATCCTTTCTCTATTTAAAGGAAGACTTGAGAGAGAGATCGACACATTTGAGAGAAAGATTAGGAGAAAGGGTTTGTGAGCGTTTGAAGCTCTCATTTGATACATTCTTCAAGTGCTTGATTGGAAGGCTAAACAGACTCCGTTTGAGAATAAATTCAAATGAGGAGTTCATTATACTGAGTTCTATATCACCATTGGTAGAGATTGAGTTGGGAGTTCCAAATTGACATAGTTCTCAAGGATCTCACTTTGCTCTCTTTAAATGATTTCTTTCCATTTCTTAAGTGCTGGTGTTTCTTATCAAGATATGCTTGTTGTCTTGATGCTTTGTTGATGTTCATACTTCTAACTAGTGTTACAGAGGACTTGTGTATTTTCATTTTATATAGTGGAGAGCTTTCATTGGTGTTAGTCACCCCGTGGTTTTACTTTTCACTTTGAGAAGGTTTCCATGTTAAAATTGTTATGTTTTCTTGTGTGGCTCTTGCATTTATATTAATCTTTACTTGTTGGATTGCTTATATTGTGGTTATGGTTCTTATTTGGTAGTATATACTTGTTTATGTAGGTTCACCCTATCAAAGTGGCATCAAAGTGTGGTTGAAGTTTCTTGTTCCTTGTGTTAAGCAATGAATGACCAAATACTCAATCCAAGCAAATGATTAGCTTGAATGGTTTTAATTACCGTGCATGGAGAAAGAAGATGGAGGACGCACTCTATATGAAGGAATATTACCAACTGGCGTTTTGAGACAAAAAATCCTAAAGACATGTCAGATAAGTTATAGACTATTTCTCATCGATAAGTGTGTGGAATTATTCGACAATGAGTTGATGACAATGTTTCGAGCCATATAAAAGAGGAGATCAATGCACGTTTCATATAGACTAAACTTGAAAGTTATATGCTCGAAAAATGGGGAACATGAAAATGATTTTGATGAAGAAATTCATGGCTTTGAGATATTAGGAAAGAACTCCAGTTTTGGATCATTTGAATGCATGTAAAAGAGTTGTGAATCAATTAGCGAAGACGAATATCAGATTTGATTATGAGGTTTAAGCTCTATGGCTTATTGGAACACTACCGAATTCTTGAGATATATTTTGAATGACATTGTTAATTCCACTCCAAATGGTTTTATTTCTTTAATCTATCATCGAATGACATTATGAATGAAGAATTCAAAAAAATTTCACTTTAGAGCTCCTTCTTTGAGACAAAGATAGAGGTGTTGGTTATAAAAAATATTGGGGAAGCAAAAGTAAAGATTTAATATAATATGATAGAGGTAGAAGCAAGTCCAACAAATTTGCGAATGTTAAAGGTCATTATTGTGGTATAAAGGGGCAGGTAAAGAAGTAGTATCAAAAACTCAAGAAAGACAACAAGAATGAGAACGAAAAGAAAGATAATGATAGTAAGAAAGATAAAGGCGATATTGTCACATATGAGTTTCTTGTTATTTGTGATGATGATTTGGTTAGTCTTGGATGTCATGAGACTAATTGAGTTATTAACAGAGGTGCCTCAATTCATGCGACATCAAGAAGAGATTTCTTTACATCTTATACATATGGAGACTTTGGTGATGTTAGGATGGGGAACAATGATTTTTCTAAAGCTATTGGCATAGGTTATGTAGGCCTAGAGACAAATAATGGTTCTAAGTTGGTATTGAAGAATTTGAAGCATATCCCAGATATTCGCATGAATCTTGTTTCAACTAGTAGGCTTAATGATGAACGACTTTTTAACACCTTCAATGTTGGGAAATGGAAGCTTTCTAGAGGTTACATGGGTGTGGCTAGAGGAAAGAAGTGTTCTTCACTATATTTAATGCAAGGAAAGATATGTGATAGTACAAGCAATGCACTTGAGAATGATGACACAATTGAGCTATGACACAAAGGCTTAACCACAAGAGTAAGAAAGGCTTGACAATTTTGGCAAAGAAGAATGTGCTCTCAGAGGTTCATAAGTCATATTTGAAGAAATGTGCTCACTATTTGGTAGAGAAACAAATCAGAGTTGCCTTCAAGTCATTGAGATCTCATTCAAGAATCTCAGAATGTCAAGGTCTGTCTCATTAAGCCCTGACTTAACCTAATAAGATCTCTAATCACTCTTTAAATCATTTCAACCTCAAAATACACTTTATTTCCTCAATCAACACTTAGTTTTAAATTTCCTTATGTGGAGCAGATTAGGAAATTATATCCTTAGATTTCCATATTCTACGGAAATCTCAGTAGAGTTTGCCCTATAATATGGACTACCAAAAAAATTCAACCTATAGACAACAACTTGAAAATAAAGCTTAGGACTCACTTCTTCTCGCAGTTCACAATATATCATCAAATTAAACTTCAATTCTAAAATTAAGTAACTTCCGCAAGTTTCAGGAGTTCAAATCTAAAACAATTCTTAACTGCTCCACTAACCAAATAAACATAAAAAATGATTCATATACTAGTTCCAACTCAGCGAAACCATCTCATATTCATTTTAAAACCAAAACACGTCCAACTCTGATCACCTCAAAACTTAAAAGAATAAATATAAACAAGTTACAATAAGAAATTAAAACTTTAAAACCATCACCAAAGTTCTCCAATCCTTGTTCATTCTTTCAAATCTTTATGAAAACCCTAACATCATCAAAAACAACTTGAAAATTTCAAGCAAGTAAATTTCTATATTGACTTGTACTCCTAAAAATATTATTTTGAATACATGGAGACATGTAATTGCATTTCCAAATAAATCAAAAAATTTATATAACAATGTGAATCCCTTTTGTTTCTGTTAAAGGTTCACAAACACGTTGATCGACTTAAATATGAACTTAAAGCACTAAAAAACGTTCAATGCATGTTCCTTGGAATCAACGTTGTCCACTCATATATTTACTTGCATTTAGTCTATTTCACCTAGACGGGATACCTAGTCTCGACTAGATTTACTCGCACCTAGTTTAATTCACTTTTGCGGGATACGCCATTGATATTGTGTGACGACCCAAATTCTTATAACCAGGGCCGCTCGGCTTAAACTATTGCTAAACCCCTTGAGTTATCTCAATAAGTTGGGTAATGATCTCGTAAGCTTTAACTTGCAGAAATAATACAAGACAATCTACCAAAGACTACTAAGACATATAAATGGTGCGGAAATAAAGTAGAAAGTCTTACAAAGTTGAAGAAATAGCCTGTGGGTTTCACAAAGTCTACCCATGGTAAACCCCTGTTTATTATATAATATCTTAAAATCAATAAAATATAAATTGAACAACCTTGCAAACAAGAAAATAGCTTCTACGCTATGACCTTACCCTTTCATTTATCCTGAGCAACTGTTGAGGTACCTGGAGAGGGAAAATAGTGGGGTGAGTAATATTTCAATGGCTCAGTAAAGTAAATGCATGCTTTACCCTCAATCATCTAAGTAATACCTAATGCGTAATAACTAGCATGAATAAGGTCATTCATTAATTCCTACTATCATTTCAGACATGAATGGATAACATAAACAAGCATATTATATAATGCAAGATACAACGAAACAAAGCCTGAACAAGATAGTCAACAAGATAATAATAATAACATGAATGCCATAGATTCAATGATATGGAAACCAATACAACTGTGTGCGTAACTACCAAATAGTTTCAATGGTGTCATAAATGACATGGCTTCAACATATTGATGTCTAAACAACCAACTAGCTTTAATAATATCTAATAGGACCCGACCTTAACAAATTGGTGTTCAAGCATAGCGGAGGGAGATGATCGGGGGCCACCGGCTCTCTAGTCCGAAATACCATTACAATTATTTATTCTAAGCACATTAGTTCCACATGCATTCATAAATAGAGAGCTCAAAGGACAAGATGAAACGAAAAGACAAAATATATTCAACTTGATTCTAATAAGATATCAACCATTAACTATCATGAACTCTAGCATAACTAATAGCATGGCATGATTGAAGATAAAGCAAACCCCAGTTACCTCGAAACACTGCTATCTTATTTAATCCTAGCTAAGAAGTTCCTATCCGGGTTCTCCTTTTGTCTACATTGGTATAGGTTCACGTTCGTGTTATAAGTATGTTTTTTTGAGGTAAGTTTACTCAAATTCGTATTAATATCTTGAAAATGATGTAAAAGATTGTCAATCGTGGTGACAAAGGTTTTCGAGGTTAGTTACCACCGCTCCAATTCTTATCACGACATTATATCTTGATAAAACACTGTTAATTCGAAAAATAGCGAAATAATCTTTAATTCAGGAAAATGAACTAGCGTCGTTCCAACACCATGGGTTTACCCACAAGGCGCTAGGCGAGATTGTTGTGCTTCGAATCGATAAACCAAAACATTGGTACAACGATTTGCCAATGCCGTACATTGTATGTCATGGTGCTGAGAGATCGCTAGGTGTATCATCGTTCCCAATCAGCGTCGTACTGCATGTAAGCGAGGCGCTGGTGCGACATTGGGCACGAATTTAGAATTTGTGAATTCAAACAGGAATACAAATTTTCCTGCAACACATGCTGATCCCTAAGGGTCCATATTTGATTAAAACAACAGTAAAAACAAATATATTAAAGCCACAAAACAATTTAGTTAATTACATTCAAGATCCAAATCTAATCAACCATTAAATCATGGATTTGTATACTTTTTTGAATCGAAACATAGGTACAAGATTCGAATATCCAAATCAATCTAAAAATCATTGAAAATGGGGCAGAGATGAACCAAAACAAAGTCCAAACACCATGGTTCATCTCCCACACAAAAACCCTTAAAGGATGATTCCTTTAAAATCAATATATGAATAAAAAAATGGAACAATAGAGAAGATGGTCAATGATTTACCTAATCTCAGTGACAACATGATTGAGTTCCTTATACTCCACCAAATCTACCAAGAAAGGCCTCATAGGGTTCTCTCCAAAATCTCTCCGTAGTGAAATCAAGAAAAATTAGTTATAATCCTAACTTTTGGTTTAAATACCTAGTTAGTGAGATTAAGTTTGATTGTCCAATCACAACCTTACATCTCATCTTGATGGATTTAAGTTCTAAGATGATCTTAAAGCCCTCACTTAATCCATCCATTCTTTTGTTTTACCAAAGTGCCCCCATGTATACTTACAATCTTTGCCATTATGCTTTATTTAAACCATCTAACAAGTCATTTAAGCATGTTCTCCTTCACTTAGGCTAAGCTTTACACCTAAGTCAACTAGTATAATATAATACACACATGTAATCACTCCATTTTACAAATATCATACATATTTACTAAAATAACCTCGATGTTGGGATAATTTACTAGAATAGATTTTAGGGGCGTTACATACTAAACTTGATATTGTGATCCATATGCCATTTATACATGGCCAATAATAATGCAAAATTCAATACAGACTGAATACAAAAGCAGGTACAAAGATAATACAATTAATAGTAAAGGTAACTATTTGCTTACTTACAATTTAACCAACGCAAGATTGATAGTGAAGCCTCATACTCGAATCCTTTCACTTCTTCTACAAGTCCTATTAAACCACAAAATTTACATTTTAGAGTTATAAATCCATTATAACATTTCAAATTCATTTATAAGTTACAATGGAGTTAAAATCCATTTTCAAATCACAATAGAGTTCAAACCATTTTTACAAAATATGTTAACTCTTTTAAAGTCCACAATTGACCTTTACACCTATTTTCCATGTTCTTGAACTTTCATGAGTTCATAAATCACTTATTTATCTTCATGATAACCTATAACTAGCCTGAGTTTCTATATTAGTATTTAGACTCAATTTGCAAGTATATGCTATTCCATTTACTAACTTTCGATTTAAAATCCTTAATAAATCCCAATTTGACTCATTCTATCACCAACCTTTGTAATTCATCTCATTGCATCAACAAAAATGTTATTCATTTCCATTCTGACCATAACAACACAATTCATCTCGTTTGATCAATCAAACTAACAATAAAATTAATAAGTTGTTGGTTAATCGCTCACAAGTTTTCATTTGTTTATTCCACCAATAAATCATGTAATTTATCTATTCATTAACAACAAATGTTAATTACTTCACATGATTAATTAAACTAATTCAATCACTTCTATTTAGTTTAATTTTCCATTTTAATTCGAAGTTCTCATTCTTGAGTGCAATGGCATCAGCTAAGCCGAGGCTCGACCTCGTCATTTACTCAGGTAGACCCCAAGCACCCTAGAAATCCTAGGGATCAACCGGAGGCATTGTTGAAGTCTTCCCTGGGTTTGGCAAAGGCCATGCCCTGCCCATTCTTTGTGCATGACTGCTATGGGCCTCTACCTCATCATACAATAAACAACAACAATACCTACAACATCAACATCGACATACTCATTGTCGTCACCCATTATTAGGATTTATTATTAAATAGTTGTTTACTATTCATTATGTTGTAATCTATTATGTAGTGATCTCGAGAATGATTTGATGAGTAGCTAGTTATCTTGTAACATGTATGTACACATCTGTGTTAATATTGTGTGTCTTGAGATCTGTTGTTACATGGCAGATCTAACAATTGTAATAGGTTCCTAAATAGTGGTGTAATACATGTGTTATAGTGAGAGGTGATAATGAAAATCGCCATCTCATCATCATCTTCATTTACAAACCCTAACTATGGTTTCTTGAGTCATATCATGTTATCAGAGCCTTATGGCTAATGCGAGTGAGGTCTGGGGAGAGAGATCTAAGGTTAGGGAACTCATATTTGGTGTTATTTTGTACAAATAAGACATTTCATGGTGTAGGTCTGAACGGTTCACAGATTTGGTGAGATGGAGCACATATCTCATGAGTATGAGGTTAGATTTAAGGATTTAAATTTCTGAACTTGTGAGTTGGAGCTTGGATTATCGTCAAATCAAATTGGGAACACAAGATTGGCGTCGATGGTTACTCACAACAACAACATATTTGGTGGTTCATGGAGTCAAAGTATCTCGATCAAGCTTGATCATACAAACAATCTTCTATGGCAATCAATAATCGTTCCAGTCAATGAAGGTATGGATTTTGATGGCTATCTCTTTGGAACGTTGAGGTGTCCATATCAAGTGTGTAGTGATGGCTTACGGAATCCAGAGTTCAAGACCTGGTTCATGCAAAATATGAAACTTAGTGGTTAGCTCATCAACACAATTTCTACTGAAGTTGCTTCTCAGATGATTAAGACAATAGAAAGAAAGACTTTTCATGAGTTGTGGCTAGCGATTGAGAAATATTGTGCAACAAATAATAAAGTATAGATTCGGTTCATCAAGAAACAAATCCATACTCAAAGAAAGGGATCTCTCAAGATGGTGGAGTTCTTGGCCAAGATGAAGGAATTGGCATATAGTTTAGCCATAGCTGGAACGCTAATGAGTGATGATGATCTTATCTCTAATACATTGATTGGTTTGAATGCTTAGTATCTTCCTATTACGGTTATCCTTCAGCGTCAAGTAGATTTAGATTAGTAGCAATTCCATGCTTCATTGCTAAGTTTAGAGAGTACATTAGATCATGTGCAAATGACTCAGGGAATAAATTCGATGTTTGTTCAAGAAACATCTCCAATGGCTAAGTCTACTGAGGTAAAGATTTGATCATCCATATATGGATAATTAAATGGAAGTCCTCAAGGTCGTCAATCACGATTTGGGATGATGAGTGGTGGTTATTGTGCTACTAGTACTCGTGGCCGTGGTGGTGGTGGTCTGAATCGAGGCCGAAGAGGATTTCAATTTCTAAACAACCATCCTACATGTCAAATTTCTAGTAAATATGGTCATCAATGACAATATGTTACTTTTGGGGTGATATGAAGTACATGGGATCTCAGTCTATACAATTTATGTAGTCTCCTCCTTAGAGGTGGTCTTTCTCTAGTGCGAGTTCTATATTCTGCTACTGAATCTGTACCTGATAGCTCGTGGTATATAGATAATGGAGCTTCCTCTCATGTTACATATAATCCTTCTTAGATATCTAACTTTGCATTGTATAAAGGTAAACAATTATTAATGGTTGGTAATGGCCATTTCTTGAAAATTGCTAGCATTAGTTCTGCTTTAATTCCTTCTCATAGCTCGAAATTATCATTCGATAATACTTTGTGTATCCCTGACATTAAAAAGAATCTCCTTAGTGTGTGTCAATTTATTAAAGATAATAATGTTTTAATCATTTTTTATTGTTATTCTTGTATGGTGAAGAATATTAATTCTAGTAAAGTCCTTTTTCAAGGTTTCCTTCATAATGGGTTGTATAGATTTTTTTTGGCTCTCTGTAATCCTCAGTTGGGTCTAATTATGCTTTCATTATGTCCAATAAGTGTCTACCTGCTTTGTGGCATGCTAGACTAGGTCATCCTGCACAAAAAGCTCTTCGACAGGTTATGACTAATCATCTTCATTTACATTCTTATTTGTCATTTAATGGTTGTTCTCATTGTTCAATTAGTAAAACTCATCCTTTTCCATTTAAGTTGTTTGATAAGATGTCTACACATATATTATATTTAATCCACACTGGTTTGTAGGGCCCTGGTCCCTTTACCTCTCCCACTTTTTATAACTACTACTTTCATTATATTGATGATTATACTAGATTTACTTGGTTGTACCCTTTAAGATTGAAATCTTTTGCTATTAATGACTTTCTGCATTTTAAAAAGTTTATTGAAAATTAGTTTAATACAACTATTAAATGAGTTCAATCTGATTGGGTGGTGAATATAGGTAATTTAAATCTATACTTCATAACTTTGGCATTTTCTTTTAACACCCATGTCCTCATACTCATGAACAAAATGGTAGAGCTTAGCATAAGCATATAGTTGAGCCCTTTTGTCTAATGCTAAGTTACCTTTAAAATCTTGGTGGGATGCTTGTGAAACTGCTGTTTTTTGATAAATAGATTACTCACTGATGTTCTTCAAATGACTTTCTCCTTATACCGAGTTGTATAATCAATCTCCTAGTTATACTATTTTGAAAACTTTTGGGTGTAGTTGTTTTCCATATCTTCGACCATATAACAAACATATATATCAATCTCGATCAGAAAAGTGCATTTTCTTAGGATACTTCATTAAGGGTATAAGTGCATGAATTCTAGTGGAAGAGTGTTTATTACTCGTAATGTGTTGTTTCATGAGCATGACTTTCCATACTCTGAGTTGTTTTCTTCTCCTAACAAGGTTAATTCTTCTATTTATGTTCCTCATTCAGTAATTGATTTACAATTTGGGTCTGTTCCTATTTCTGTGTATGTTCTTGTGGGTCTCCTTTTGTTTCTTTTATGCCTAATTTTAGACCTTTTTAGTTAATTTCTTCTCCTGTATCTGTTAGTTATCCTTGTTCTAGTTCATACACATGTAAGGATTGTCTTATTGATGTTGAGCACCTCATTATACACATCATATGATAACTATAGCTAAGAATGGGACAAGTATGAAGAAAGTGTTTTTAGCAACTAACACTGTTACTGTTGATGATATTCCTACTAATGCTGAAATAGCTCTCATACATCCTAAATGGAAGGAGGCTATGGATAAGGAATATCATGCACTTATTTCTAATGGTACTTGGTCTCTTGTTTCTACTACCCCTATTCAGAATGTTGTTGGGAACAAGTGGCTATTCACTATCAAACGTAATTCTAATGGGTTTATTAATCGATACAAGGCTAGATTAATGGCCAAAGGATTTAAACAAGTTCTGGGTACCGATTTTGGAGAGACATACAACCCAATGGTTAAAGCTTCAACTGTAAGAGTCATCCTATCCATAACAGTCCATTTTGGTTGGTCTCTTCAATAGTTGGATATTAATAATGCTTTCTTAAATGGCACTTTGGGAGATGAGGTGTTCACTAATCAACCAGCTAGTTTTATCAACCCCCAATGTCCTTCCCATGTTTACATATTAAATAAGGCACTATATAGATTAAGGCAGGCTCCTAGAGCATGGCTTGACAAGCTTTGATCCACTCTTATTTCTTGGGGCTTCTAGAATTCTAGAGCTGATAATTCTTTGTTTGTCTTTTGTGTCCAATCTACTATTTTGTATATATTGGTTTATGTATATGACATTGTTTTCACTGGTTCACATGCCACTGCCATTCAGTCTTTTATTTCTTAACTGCATCAGTGTTTTACTCTAAAAGACATTGGTGAACTGAGTTCATTTTTGGGAATGAAATGTCACATAGATAAGAATGGCCTATACCTTACTTAATTGGCTTATGTCAAACAACTCTTACATAGAGGTGGTATGCTCAATGCTAAGGCAATTGATACACCATTCTCTACTCTTAAACCTCTTTTTGCATATGGTGATCTTTATTTCCATGACATTACTTTATATCGTAGTTGGTTTGGGGGGTTACTGTATTTGGTCAACACAAGACTGGACATTTCCTTTATTGTTAATAGGTTGTCTTAGTATTAGCAATCCCTTACTGTTACACATTGGCAGGCCTTGAAAAGGGTGTTGAGGTATTTAAAAGGTATAATTGATCCTGACATTTGTTTTGAGCCTCGAGATCACTTGTTTGTTATAAGATTTTCGAATGCTGATTGGGCTGCTAGTCTTGATGACATGAGGTATGTAGCTGGTTATGTTGTCTTATTGGGTCCTGACTTAGTCTCATGGCAGTCAAAGAAACAACCGATTGTGGCTCGATATAGTACAGAGTCGAAGTATCGTGCTATGGCTCAAGTCACTGCGGAAATCTCATGGTTAAGATCCTTACTGACTGAGTTGGGTCTTCTTGTCATTATCCTTCCTAGTACATGCTGTGACAAAAAGAGTCCTACTGCCCTTGCAACGAATCCTGTCTATCTTGCCTGTACAAAACATATTGAGTTGGACATTCACTTTGTACGAGATAAGTTTTTCTCTGGTCAGTTGGTTGTTCATCATGTGACTTCATTTGATCAGATTGTAGACATCTTCACTAAACCTTTCACCTTCACTCGGTTTGATTTTCTTCATTGCAAACTTGAGGTTTTTTCTCTACCCTACACTTTGAGGGGGAATATTAGGATAATCATTAAATAATTGTTTATTGTTCAGTATGTTATAATCCGTTATGTTGTGATCTCGAGAATGATCTGATGAGTAGCTGGTTATGTTGTAACATGTATGTAGACATTTGTGTTAGCATTGTGTATCTTGAGATCTGTTGTTACATGGCAGGTCTAACGATTTTAATAGGTTCCTGAATAGTGGTGTAATACATGTGTTATAGTGAGTGGTGATAATGAAAATCACCATCTCATCGTCTTCTTCATTTACAAACCCTAACTATGGTTTCTTGAGTCTTATCACCCATCAATTCCATTGTTAACTGAACCAACATCAACACAATTCAATCAATTTCCTAACCCAACCATAATAATGACAACCTCATAGCAATACAATAACATCATCTTTTTCCCTTTTCTTCATTTTCAACTATACCCAATCATTCAAATAAATCCACAACAACTTCCCAACAATTCATCGTCATCATCATCTCCTAAATCCCCCATTTTCGACCAAAACATCAACGTAACATCAGTAATTTTTCCAATCAATCCAACAACCAAACCAAGTGAACAAACTATGAATTGAAAATAAAAAAACTCACCTTAATTCATTGGGTAATTCATTTTTCCTCTTCATTGTGTTCATTGTCTGAGAGAGAGGGAGTTCACGAGCTGAAAAGAGAAACAGTTGAGAGAAAGCCAGCTTGAGGGAGGTGAGTTAATTAATAGGGAGAGTGACAGAGATGGATAAACTATAATTGAAGAAAAGAGAAAGCAGTCAAAGGTTGGAGACGATGAGGATGATCATACAATAGGGTCATCTGATCGAGTTGGGGTTTTAGGTTTTAATCTCATTTTCGATTTCACATTTAGGTTTAATGGTTTAGTTTAACCAATGACAAGTTTGCCCTTGCCCAAATAATCACTTCTTTACATTTCACTTGCCCTTTTAGGTAATTTACAATTTTTCTTTTATTTTTCATGTTTATCTCATAATTTTAGTTTGAAATAAACCCTGATAAATACCATAATTTCACCAAAAACAAGAGAAAATACTCATGCTCTCTAAAACATGCAGACACCGAGTATAAACCTCAACTTGCCCTATTTCGCGGCGAATAGAGTATAATACACGCACTATTCACACAACACACAAAAATAATTATTTATCTCATATTCTATGATCCAAAACATGTGGGTCCCACATCAGATTCCTAAATTCCAAATAAAATAAAAAAAATACTTAATTAATCGCCTAATCAAGTTTATGAAATTCTCAGATTTCACACTAAAATACATGATCATGCAAATTCTCATGTGTGTGGTCATATAAAGAAAATGATACTTGGTGGTGCTATTTAGTTTGTCACTTTCATTGATGATCACTCAAGAAATTCGTGAGTTTACACCTTGAAGACAAAAGACCAAGTGTTTGATGTGTTCAAGTAGTTGAGAGGCATACTAGGAAGCAGTTGAAATGCATTATATCTGTTAATGGTGGTGAATATTATGGCGCTTTTATGAGTATTGCAAGCAGCAATGCATTCGACATCAAAAAACACCTCCTAAGACACCTCAACTAAATGAGATAGCTGGGGGAATGAATATAAATCTAGTTGAAAGAGTGAGATGTTTACTTTTAGAAGCAAAGTTGCCTAAATACTTTTGGGGTGAAGTTTTGAATATGGTGGTACATGTTCTGAATTTAACACCATGTCTTCCTTTGAATCTAGATGTTTCAAAGAGAGTTTGTGTAACGCCCCTAATCTCTACTTGGATAATTTGTCCCTTTATCAAATTTAGTATATATGCATGGTATGTGTGTTATGGTGTGAACAATGTGTGTACTATATACTATTTAGTTGACGTAGGTGCGAGATTAAGCCTAAGTTAAGGAAATATAATTGGATAAAGTGTTAAATAAATCAAACAAAGAATAATGGAAAAATTGGTAAATAAATACACATAATGGTATTTATGTAAAATACAAGAAAGGATGGACTTATTGTAGACTTTTGGATCATTCTAGTACTTAAATGCATCTAGATGAGATGTAGGGTTTGAATTTGGTCAACTAAACCTTAATCTCCTTAACAAGCTATATAAACAAACTTAAGGCTTCTAGTCACTATTTTTTGAAATTAGCTATGGGAGAATTTGAGGAAGGAACTCTATAACACTTGCTTGGTGGATTTGATGGAGGAGAGGGAACTCGCATTAAGATCTTACAAAGCAAGGTAATAACTTGTCTCATCTTCTCCAATTTTCTCTATTTGATTCAAATACTTGATTTTGACTGAAATTATGGTTTTCTCTATGAGTTTTAAGATAGAAGATGAACCCCTATGCCTTGATTTGTGATTTGGGCCATCTTTATTGTAACAACCCAAATTAATTAAATTAGGATTAACATTAATCTCGAGAATTAACGATCGTAATTTGAGCGTTACGTAGACAAGTTAGTTGACTCGGACACGAGAATCGAGGGTATATGTTATGTATGGATGATGGTTGTGTATAATGCGATGTTTAAAATTATTATTTTTCATATTGCATCGAATTTGTGTACGTTGCTATCGGGTGAGTTGGTGTGACGGGTAGTACATTAGGATGCATGTCGACGCGGGTATTGGGTAAGAGTTACTCGGGGATGATAGACTACGCTAACTATAGTATATAGTGGAAAAAATTGAACCATAGCCTAAATTAGTTAATTAAATAAAGTAAAATATGGCGCACCTTGAGATACATATTGGGGCACGGGGCACCGAGTGCCGGGTAGTAGGGGATTGGTGGGACCACTAATTTATCAATAAATGTGTCTAAGAACACCAATCATAATTGTTAATATACATATGTGAATTAATTTGATTTAAAGATGATTAAAGTCATATAGTTAGAAGGATTAATCTAGAACCCTAGATCTTCATCGAGATGATCCTAGACGATGATTCCTAGGTTTAGTGTGTACAAATGAGAGTGTCCCTATAAGGATCCCTTGATTTTTCTAGAGATGGGTGTACACATTTAGATTAAGGGCCAACATTTAATAACACAATATATAAATGGGACTTAGTGGGTTGATTTAAAACTCACATCATCTACACATGCAAATCTTGAATTTTAAAGAAGAAATCAGAGAGAATTGGAGATCTAGAAGCCCAAATTGAAGGCATTCAATCTTAGGTAATCATATTTTCCATCACTTTCTTCTTCAAGTCAGCAAAATGAAGCTCAAAAATAGGGTTTTCTTCAAAAAACAAAATTTAATCATAGCTTACTGTTTTGAAGAAGTGTCCTATAGGTTTTAAGTTCAATTCAACCATAAAATTGAGTTTTGAAACTGATTTTCATCAAAATTGAGAAATTTGCCCAAATTGGAAAAAATTGAAATGAATGCATGAGATTTTATAAATTGATGCAAATTTTTGTATGATTGTTGTTGTTGGCTGTTATTTGGTGGTTGGAATGTCCCTGAGAAGAGAGGGTAGGACTGACGGCGTTGGTGGAGGCCACGAGGAGAGAAGCTCAAATTTTCGAGTTGAAAATTCTGGGTTTTGACCCCGTTAGTGTGCTAATGAGGCTAATTAGCACGAAAATGATTCTGGGGAGAAACTCGGATTAAGTTACATGATTAGCGTGCTAACAAGTCTTATTAGCGCGCTAAACATACACCAATAATTCAATAAAAATATGTTTTGATAATGTAGCTAACTAAAACCCACTTTTGACACACCATTCATCGATTTACGGGTTTTTAACTTATTTTGAAGGAATTAACCTACTAAAAGAGTATTTAATAATTTTTAGGTCTTGTATTGAATATTGGTTTTAGGAGTTAATAGACACTAAATTGATCTTAAACCCACGTATATTTGAACTAATGAGACACCAAACTTAGGGACTATAGCTCGGGTACAGGTTTTCCACTACTTAGGATTGTTAAATATTGCATAGTTTATTTACTTAAAGACTTCTGCTGTAAAATTGTAATATAACTTGATAAATTGATTACCTGGCTAATTAAATCACTAATACTTAAATAAAGGTTTAATGGAAAACATGTAAGCAACTCGTTAGGTTGTAGGGCGTCATAGGTAAGCAGGCCACTACATGGCGAGGCTTAGCGACGTGTGATGTGATGTGGCGGGTCCCACGGTGGCCTCGGAGTTTAGGGCTGCCACAGTTTGGTGTCAGAGCGAGGTTCGATGGAGCCTCAGCAATAGTTTAAAGAAATCAGATAAAACTTAAACAAACAAACCTTATGTGAGGAAACCTGAAGATCCCGAGTAGGCATAATACACTGTGGTAGCCCCAAATCCTGAGGCAACCTTGGGACCAGTCATTTTGCATCACACGTCACAATGCCCTGCCACATCATGACCTGCTTACCTATGATGCCTCGCGACCTAACTGGTTGCTTACACTTTGCAAACTAACACTAGTTTAGCTAATTAATCCCATATAAGTATTGATGATTTAATTAGCTAGTTAATCAATTTATCAAGTTATATTACAATTTTACAGCGGAAGTCTTTAAGTAAATAAATTATGCAATATTTAACAATCATAAGTAGTGGAAAACCTGGCAAAAAGATACCATGTATATATTAAAGGTGAAATAAGTATAGCAAAAGATCAATATACATGTATTTAATGTTCAAGATTCCCCAAAACCTAACGAAAAGTAAATACATACATACTGTAATCAAACATGAGCTGGTGTCACTATCTTTGAGGTAGTCGCCAAATACCTCCTTGCCCATGCCATTGCTCGTCAAAGGATCTGCACTCGATCACCCAACAAATACAGTAACGAGTCCAGTGATTAAAATCCCAAGAGAAGTTCACACAATATTGATGAAATAAAATTGATAAACTATAAGACATGCGAATATGACCTTTGGCAACAGTAAGTCATACTCCCATGAATGTAGGCAGCATACGACAAACAAAAATAATAGCGTTTAATAAACAACACATACTAAATAAACAAGCTCGGAAACAAAGCATTAATAAATAAACAACCGTATAATCACAAGAAAACCCTGAGCTAAACCAGTAAATAATCGATAAAAAAGGACAGAACCACGGATATACCTACAGGCTTACAAAGACTAAACCCCAACTACGGTTAATAGATGAACCCCTCCAGACGCTATTTCAAGTCAAGGAAACATATTATATCCCTCCCAATGATCGTAGATATATTCTACTGCTGTCGACACGAGCACTAAACACAAGTAAATCGTGCAAGTGATTTAGCCACAACTAATATATATATGTAAACCGAGGTAAGAGTAGAAAACACATGTGTGCCCACCAACAGTCACACATGTAACCCGATATCGATAAAAAAATCCATGAATTATGTAAGGCATTTCAATGGGTTTACACATCTCAATATGAGTTCTGACTTTTTCGAACTCCTAAATCTGACACCGCTATGCTCCCAACTACCGTACCATAGCCCCAAGGCCCTTGAAATCCACTTCCTGTGTTTTAGAATGACTTAAGGTGTTTAAATTAAGTTTAGAGTTATATTTCCCAAAATAGCCCAAATTAGAATCAAATCCGACCAGTAATATTGTAAAAATCATTTCTCCAAATTTATAGCTCTAAGAATCATGATTTTTAGTTAAAAGGTAGGTAACATACCCATAACAACATACTAAAAGATGAGCTCATTCTGATAAGAATTGAGAGAGTTATGCCTTGTCAAAGTTCATTTTAAAATCCCATATTAGCACTTCAACAACCTACTTGTAGAGCATTTTTTAGCTAGAATGAGTATGAATTTTGAATTTTCTCCATGACCAAAGTTATAGATCTCTAGGTAAGCTTTCCGACAGCGTATGATCCGCTCCAGTTGGAGTTCATATGAGAAAGTTATGCTCAATTTACAGAGGTTGGGTCAAGAAATTTGTTAAGAACTAATCATGTATGCATCAAGATTTCATGAAACTCCTATTTCTTGCCAAAACTAGTTTGAAACATTATTGATCATCAATATCAATTTAGAACTCTCATTTAGATAATAAAAATAATGGCTTAATCTTTGAAATTCATTTTTGCACATAACCCCCTCCCCCCGAAACTTGAGTTTCCATGTACACATTTTGATGAATTTAAGCAAATAATGGGTGGGTTCTTTGTACCTAGATGATGAACTCTTGGATTTGATCTTCCTAGCTTGATTCATCTAGAAGATAACCTCCCTTCCTTCTTGTTCTTACTGAATTTTCTAGCACTCCATCACAAGAACAAAATTTGTTATTGTTGCATGAAAAGATTTCCCATTAACTTAGCTATATATAGGTTATGTTAGAATCAATTATGTTCATGTATCTCGAGGTCAATCTAATGGTCCTTGTTAGCTCCTACTCCACTAACTTCCATCTTGCTGACACAAATTTCCAACTTAAACCTCATAGGATTCCATTTTAATGTGAATCTTGAGGCAAATTTATGACATCAATTTTTTCCATCCAATTATAGTTATTTGTAATCAATTGATTCAATTAATTTAACTTAGACACTTTTATACATATGTAGGCTATTTAGGGCTTAAATTGGTGTACTACCACTTCCCCTAGTACCCAATTACTCGGCATCCAGTGCCCCGCGTCTCAACATGCATCTGGAGGTGCGCCAATCCTTGATGTTCCCGATTATTATGACTTAGCCTAAAGTTTGATTATCTATTTTATACAATATTTACCCTTGTTTTAGTCCTTTTATTTAAGTTAGCATTATAACTTAGTGTACCCGTACTATGCCTATCTAGTACCCGTGTCGACATGCTTTACGAGGCATTTACCAGTCACACAACCGCATAAGATAACAACGTACATACATGGATGTTATAATAATATAATGTTTTAAGCCTCACACATAAGCATCCATCATCCAAAAATAATATATTCCCTCGACTCTCCTATAAGAGTAAATCGAGTTGTCCATGTAAGGCCCAAATTACGACTATTAATCCCCGATATGAACGCTAATCTTAGTTTAATTATTTGGGCCATTACAATTCTTCACAACTAAGGAAAATTTGGTCGTTAATCCCCGATATTAACTTTAATCATAGTTTAATTAATTTGGGTCATTACAATTCTTCCCAGAACTAAATCATTAATACTTATATGGAGATTAATCAGCTAAGCTAGTGTTAGTTGGAAAAGTATAATCAACCAATTAGGTCGCGGGCGTCATGGGTAAGCAGGCCATGATGTGGCAGGGTTTGGTGATGTGTGATGTGACATGGCGGGTCCTACGGTGGCCTCAGAGTTGGGGGCCGCCATAGTTGGTATCAGATCGAGGTTTGATGGAGCCTCAGGAATAGTTTAAAGAAATCGAATAAAACTTAAACAAACAAACCTTAGATGTGAAAACTCAAAGACCTTGACTTAGAAACCTAGTTGTGAAACAAACTTGAGATGGGTAGTGATATGTATTATACACGTGTTATGTTTTTTGTTGGGGCTAATCGCACCTTGCTTATAGGTGGTATGGCACTGGCCACGATGCTACCTGGGGAATTCTTGGATTCAGGCTAGTGGTCCCTTATGCTGTGGCATATAACGTATGATACTGGCTTATCCGTAAAAATATTTTTGGGTTATCGATTCGAAGTCCAACAAAGTGCTGGATGTTTTTCCAGATTTAAGTCAGATTTTTTTTTCCAAAATTACTGAGTTTTATCAAGAATATCTTCGGGACAAAGATTGGGGCAGTGGTAACTAACCCCGAAAACCTTTGTCGCTATTGATTCATAAAAGGATTTGATAATGATTTCAAATATTGATAGAATAAAATGACTTATCTCAATTAGCTTGCTAATAAAAATGTATTACACTTATGCCAATGTAGACACTCAATGGGAACTAGATAGGAACTTCTCGAGTAGGATTGGAATAGGATAGCAGCGCTAGTGGTAAGTGGGGTTTGCTTTATCTTCAATCATGTCATGCTATTAGTTATGCTAGGACTCACGATATAAATTATTGATATCTTGTTTGGAATAGAATTTAATATATCTTATTGTTCCGCTTTATCTTGTCACTTTGAGCTCTCTATTTGTAAATTTATATGGAATTGATATGCTTGAATGAATAATTGTAAACGGTACCTCAAACGGGAGAGCCAGTGGCCACTTGTCATCTCCTTCCGTTATTAAATGACACCTTGAAGGCCAATTTATGGCAAACATGATCATATTTGATACATTGAAGCTAGTTGGTTGTCACATCACACAGTTTATATTTGGTTTCTATTTCGTTGACTATATGGCATTCATGTTATCATTGTTATCATGTTGGCTATCTTGTTCGGGCTTTGCTTTATTGTATCTTGCATTCATTTATTATGCTTGTTAATATTATCTTTTCATGTCTGAAATGATAGTTAAATTTGTCAATAACCATGTTCATGTTAGTTATTCAATATTAGGTATTACTTGGATGATTGAGGGTAAAACGGGCTTTTGCTTTACTGAGCCCATTGGATCTTTACTCGCCACACTATTTTTTCTCCTCCATGTACCTCAATTGCTGCTCTAGACAGAGGAAAGAGCAAGGACATAGCGTAAAAGCTCTTTTCTCATTTGCAAGGTTGTTTATTTATATTTATTCAATTTTAAAATATTTTATGTAATAAACATGAGATTTTATTATGGGTCGACTTGTGATACCTATAGCCTAGTTGTTTTACTTTTGTAAGACTTTCTATTTTATTTTTGGACCTAATAAACTCCAAAGACTTTTATTCCACACCTATTATGTATCTTAATTGTCTATTTGTAGATTGTCTTGTTGTATTTATGCAGACTAAGTCTTACTAGATCATTGCCCTACTTGTTAGGTCATCTCGAGGGATTTGGCAATGGTTTAGGCTGGGCAACCCTTATTGTAGGAATTAGGATCATCAAAGTTTGGTAGGGAAATGATGTTTTCTATTATCACTTACTGATGTTTGGGTGCAAATCTTTTATTTAAGTTCCGAAAGATGAGTGGTCTAAGTTTGATGTCAAGACTAAACAATGTGTGTTAGTTGGCTATGGGCAAGATGAATTTGGCTACAGGTTTTGTAACCAATTCAGAAGAAACTTATAAGAAGCAAAAATGTAGTATTTATGGAAGATCAAATTATTGAGGACAAAGATAAGACATTTAGTTCAATGCATAATGCCACTGGTGATTTGGTTGATTTTTGGTCATTTTCTCTGCCGCATATTTAGACATAGATTTTAGGTGCAGTTTATGGTGATCAGCATGGTATTGGTATGTTGATATTCAGCCGGAGGTTGTGTTAGGTGACAATGATCATAAGTAGTTGCCAAAGGTTGAGTTAGGTGATGATGATCATAAGCAGTTATCGATAGTGCTAGAGGCTCCAACTATTATTCCATCTAGGAGATTTGAGAGAGCGAATATACCTTTTACTCAGTATCCGTTTAGCGAGTTTGTGTTATTGATTGGCAAGGGAAAATCTAAATGTTATGTAGAAGCTATGCAAGAAGCGCATAAAGAGAAATGGGTTGAGGCAATGGATTATAAGATGAAATGATAACAGTACTTTTAAGTTGGTTAAGATACCAATGGCATGAAAGCTTTGAAAAATAGGTAGGTGTAAAGAGTGAATCATGAATAGCACTCTTCACAACCTCGTTACAAAGTTAGATTTGTCGTTAAGGGATTTATTCAAAAGAAAAGCATAAATTATGATGAGAACTTCTCGCCGATAATCAAAATGTTATCTATTCGGGGTGTTTTACTTTTGACATCAAGTCTTGATTTTAGGTTGAGTAGATGGAAGTGAAGATTGATTTCCTTCATGGTGACTTAGATAAAGTTGAACAAACAGAGAGTTTCAAAGTTCATGGAAAAGAAAGTTATATGTGCAAGATGAAGAAAAACCTTTATGGCCTGAAGCTAGCACCGAGACAATAGTACAAGAAGTTTGAATCCGTTATGGGGGAGCAAAGCTACCATAAGACTACTTCTGATCATTTTGTTTTTGTCCAGAGATTTTTCGATGATGATTTCATTGTATTATTGCTCTATGTATGTATGTATGTATGTATGTATGTATGTATGTATGTATGTATGTATGTATGTATGTATGTATGTATGTATGTATGTATGTATGTATGTATGTATATATGTATATAATATTCCTTGGTTTATATCAAATATATAGTACACATGCTTTCACATATGTTAAAATCTATATATCATATTATAATGTATATGCATATGCTAGCAATAGACACATGTGTTACACATGCGTTATACACACATATACATACACACGTGCGTGCACCTCTTTATATATTTCTTTTTTGAAAAAAACTAAGTGGGGAGAAATTTTTTTCCGCGGTGACTTTTTGCAAGAATTTTTGCGGGAATCCTCTGCAGGGAATTAAATAAGGAAAAAGAAAATTTTCCACGAGGATTTTTTATCTTTGCTGGGATTAGACAAGGAAGGAGATGGTGATGAAAATTCATCCCCATATAGGAATGTGTACGAGGATGGAGATGGGGTGCCCATCCCCTACCCTTTTATATTTGTATCCCTATTATATGTTGATGATATGTTGATGATATGTTGATTATTGGCATGAATTCTTCCAGAATTGCAAAGTTAAAAAAGCAGTTGAGCAAGTCATTCTCCATGAAAAACCATGGTCCGACAAAGCAAATTTTTGGTATCCTTATTTGGCAAGACAAAACTTCCTAAAAGTTGACTATGTCGCAAGAGCATTATATAGAGAAAGTTCATGAGAGGTTCAACATGAACAAGGTTAAGGTAGTGAATGCTCCTTTAACTATTCACTTTAATTTGAATAATTTGCAGTGTCTTTCGACAGATGAAGAGAAACAAGATATGAAAGAATTCCATATGCCTCCATAATGGGAAGTTTAATGTATGTTATGGTGTGTAGAAGAACATATATATTATATGCAGTTGGTGTGGTCAGGTTCTTATCTAATATCTAATATGGGATGAGAGCATTAGAATGTAGTCAAGTGGATTATGAGTATGTAACGTCCCAAATTAATTAAACTAGGATTAACGATTATAATTCGGGCGTCACGTGGACAACTCAATTGACTCAAGCATGAGAATCAAGGAAATATGTTATTTATGGATGATGATTGCTTAGGTGTGATGTTTAAACACATTATATTATTGTAACATCGCATGTGTGTACGTTGCTATCAAGCGAGTTGGTGTGATGGGTATTCGCTTCATAAGGCGTGTTAACGTGGGTATCGAGTAGGCGAACCACGGGTACACTAGAAAACTTGATTTATTCACATTAGGATCACTAATTGATCAATTAAAATGAGTAATGTGACCATACGCTAAGTTTATTATATTAGAACTATAGGCTATGGCATACCTCGAAATGCTTGCTGAAACATGGGGCATTGGGTGCCAGGTAGTCGAAGGTTAGTGAAATCACAAATTTGTCAATTTTCGTGAATAAAAACACTAACCATATGTATTATGATGGGCCTAAGCTAAGATAATTTGATTTAATAAATAAATGCCTATAGTTTGGTTAATTAATTGAAAACCATGAGATTTTACTAGAGATACGTATTGGCACATCTAAAAACCATGAAGTGGCAAATTGGTGTCACGAGGAGGGAGTTAGTGGGATAAGTGGCAACAAATAGGCCCTTGGATGAGTCTCGAGATATGTAAACACATAGAGATCAATGGTTAGGAATCCTTCCCACCTTAATATATAAGATGAGTTGATCAAAACACATGCAAATCAAACCAATTCATTCAAAGTTCTCTGGAGAAGGAGTTTGCTGGAGAGGGAAAGGATAAAATGTGTATTGGAGAGAATTGCTCAACCTTGGAGATCCAACACAAGGTAATGATCATCTCCACATTATATATGTAAATGAACTCAATTTGGCATGCTTTGGGGTAAATTTGATGTTTGAGGATTAAGTCACTGATGATGATGAATTCTTGATGAATTACAACTATAATTTACATTTCAAATGAGAATTTAGAACTGGTATTGAATGAATTGGGGTTTTGGATGAATTTGGGAAAACTAGTGAATGTATGGAATTAATGATTTTGAGATAATTGGTGTTGCTTAATCGATTTAAATGATGTTTTGGAGTCACCATGTAATGGAGAGTGGTTTAGTTGGGCTTAGTTAGCTAATTAGGGAGTTGATGACAGAATTCTCGAGTTGAGAATTCTGTCACAGAATGCAGTTAGCGCGCTAATTAGGCTGGTTAGCGCGCTAACCAGTCTAGGCCTTCAACTATTTTTCAAAACAAAGAGTAGTAGCGTGCTAGATAGATCCCCTAACACGTTAACTTTACCTAGAGCGCTAGGTAAACCTATTAACGCGCTAACGACAGATGAAAATTGAATTAAATGACTGATTTTGGGATTTTTGACTTAATACAACACTAATCAACCTAGAATCATGCTAAACTTATAAAATTGGACTTCATGGACTTAGAGAACCATAGCTCGGGTATCGGGGAGCTAGTTGAGTCAAATGACTAATTTTTTTATAAAACCCACAAGAATGTCACTTGAGTATTTTTTAGTTTCATTACTGTTCTATTCTATATTGTTTAATATATTCTTAATTTTATTCCTTGTTATCTTTAGTTATCTATATCTGTGATCTGTGTCATTATTTAGATGGTTGGTTAAGTTTACTCCCACCGAGTATTTCGTGGTGTGTCCATGGTACACTAGAACATAACATGTATATCATGAGTCCTCAGTGGATAACAGCCAGAGCTACTTTGTCCGTACATGTGTCGGTGCGTCGTGGGTCTACGCCGGCCATTGAGAGGACCAGGTGATGGGACAGTTGGGTGCGCCCACTGGAGGGATCCTAGGAGGGTATCCAAAGTATGGTCTAGTCTGCCTAGAAGAGGCATACACGTTTGCGCTTTATTGTTATTTACGCATGTGATGAGGCATTTACAGTTGTCGATTTACATTATGCATGTTTATTTAACAATATTTATTGGATTTCCTTTACTCTATCATATGAATGATCAGTGAATTTCGATGGGATTTTACTTATTGGACTCATCATCTATTTTTTGTGATGGCTGAGTGCAGATCCTTCTACGAGTAAGGGTAAGGAGATTCTTGGCGACTATCTCTAAGCTCGCCTACTGTTCGGCACACTACTCGTAGGTGTGTTTGGTGTATATATTATGATATTTGGGGTTTATGGGTGACTGATGAGACAAGTGTACTTGTATATATTTACTTTTGTCGCCTTATATATACATTGTACTCTATTTTGGGTTTTCCACAGGAGGACTGATGCTCTATATAACCTAAGAGTTAATGAAAATACATGTTTATGTAATTTAAGACTTCCGCTGTAAAATATTGATTTTCTACTTGCAACTCTGTAAAATACAAACCACTAGCCCGACTAGGACTTGAATAACCTACAAACAATTGAACTTAAGGAAATAAATGAAGATTTATATGAATAATCGGTTAACCAAACTAGTAACACATACGAGGACATGGTTATCGAGACATGAGAAGGACGAGTAGGTGCTGAACACGTGTAGCTGGGCCCACCAGGCGAGGAGCGCACGATACGACGACACCCCGAGATGGCTTCACGGCGCGGGGCCGCCACAAAGTGTAATGACCCAAATAACTAATAGTGGATTTGTCGTTAGTTAAGGGTTACTGACCTATGACGTGGCGCCCAAAGGTGTATACACCATCCGAACACTCTGTACGAAAATCGAAATATATTTTATTTTTAGGGTGGTTGATATCCAATATGATGTATGTGTGTATATTATAGATGAATCTTATTTTGATGTTCTGCTAATTCAAATAGAGAAGTCGCGCCTTGAGATACGTGCAAGTGCAGGACCCGAGTAGGGAATGATATAATAAGTTTGTACGTTAAATTTATGCATAAATAAAGATCAATTACTTAGGTTACTTGGTTTACAAAGCAATAATCAAATCAAAATGCCTAAGTTGCATACAAAAAACAAGGATCATGGATCTTTCCTTGAGATTCGCATGCTACTTGATTATGTTATATCAAAGGTGCTTTGTAGTGTTTGAAGAGAGTGTTAGTAAAGAATGATGGAATCAAATGAGTTCCTTATATTTACATTGAGATGTCAGGATGTTATAAGAACTCTATATATAAACACATAGTTGGTTTCATGAACATGCATTACAAAACAAGAGAGAAAACAATAGGGCTGGAGTGAGTTTTTGCTGGAATTAACAAAATTAAGCTTGGAAGACACCCAATTCATCATTTAGAAGAGGAATCAAGTGTTAAGGACCAAATGACAAGCCTAGGTAACATTTCTATGAGATTTTCTTGTTCTAATTCATGAGATGTAGGTCATGGATCATGAGGATTCTAGTCAAAATGAAATCGTGATGTTCTTCACTATTTTGTGATCAATATGAAGTATCAAATAAGTCTTAAGTTCCCATTTTCAAGTTTTCGAAGTTATGAACACAATTGGGGGTTCTACCATAAAATTGAGTTGTTATAAATTATGATTTTAAAAAAGCTTTATATTTCAAATCCAACTACATATCTGAACTCCTTGTGATTTTCTACTCAACTAGGTATATTGAATTTCAATTTTTGGTTTTGTTTTGATAAAATTATGAATTTTTGGAGTTTGATGGTGTTCTTGATGATGAATGTTGATTTAGTTAAGATATGGATGAATTATGTATATTATTGTTATAAAGTATGTTCTTTGATGTTTTAGAGGTGTTTGTACCTCATTATAGGTGTTTTAGCGATGGAGACGACCTATGAGGGATATAAGGTCAAAAACCCAAAATCTGACCTGCTGAAATGCAGTTGTCAACTGCATTAGTACGTTACTAAAAATGATTATCGCGTTAAACTTTCTAAATATTTCTTTACTTGACGTCGATTTTCTTAAATCCTCGAGATAAATGGTTATCCTAAAAGTTAAATTCAAATTTCTGGTTTTCTTAACTGCATCAAATTAGGAAATCCTTCAATTTGAAATTTAAATTTCTTAAAGAAATTTTAGAAGAGTCTCCCCTGTAAATAGGGCTGTCGAAAATTCAGAAAAACATGATAAACAAAAGCCGGTGAAGGCCTAGAAAGACTCACATCTTCACTAATATCCATAACAATTTATAAATTAGAATTTGTACATTATAACAATCTATTGATCGTTAAACCATTTCATGAAACCATATAACCATAAACTCAAGTTTGTATTTGTCATTAAACAACCATTGTTGTCATGTACACTTTCGAGAATTCTTGAAATAGAAAATTGACCTAACTCATAACCTAAAACCCAAAACACAATAAGAATCAAATTGTTATACAAAGAGAAAGAAAGAACGTAAAGAAATCACCAAAATACTATAGATTGTTCTTTCCTTTCTTCAGATCCAGTAATTGAACCTGTTATTACCTAATAATAAAAATTCGCTAATGTCAGATAAGTAAATATCACACTATCCAATAAACATGTAATAACCAAATGCATCTTAATAAGAAAATTTAAACGAAACATTATATTCCAAGGAAATTAAATATATAATAATGAATCCATCTCATTTTTGTTATCCGACCACAATCAGATGATGTCTTCCAAAAGTGGTAAGTAAATAGTAATGAGGAATCATTTAGTGAGAGGATAGACAAATGAGTCTCGTTCCTCTAGACTATAGAAGTATGATCAGGTTTAACATGATCTTACGATAACCATGTGATATATTAAGGGTCAAGCTTTAAGTGAAACCAAACGAGCCTTGAGCATCAGATCAGGTTGAAAGTGGCTCTAATAGCTTCCTTACATATACAAATATATTAAGGGTCAAGCTTCAAGTGAAACCAAATAATGAAACTCCACGAAAATAGCGGCAAGAGTATGCTCGATAAATGTTTCCAAAACAATTATTTATAACAACTTCAACTAGCTAATTTGGCATAGTTTTTTAACCTTGAGAAGCTTAATATTTGTCATACTAACCAAAAAATTATAAATCTTACTTCATACTTTTCAGACTCCAAGAACACTCAAATCGGATCACAAATGGAGAAGTTATGAATTTTGCAATATGGCCTCTTGATTAGGCAAACTTTATTTATTTTGAACTAGCGAAACCTCTCCAATTCAACGTTTTTACAATTAAATTCTCACAACTCAACACCAAACACTGAGAACCACACCAAACCAAAATCAAAATATTTTCAGAGATCATGAAGTCAATTTAGACAAAAACTAATAATGCAATTCGTCCAGAATCTTAATGTAAATCAATTTTAACTAGGGTGGACAAACCGCGGTTTGGTCATCAAAACCATCAAACCGCGACCAAACTGATGATTCAGGTTTGGTCGTTTGGCAAACCACCACCAAACCGTGAATCCTCAAAACTGCAACCAAATTTACCGCAGTTTATGCAGTTTGGTCCGTTTGGTTTTGCGGTTCTTCTGTGGCACATTTAAAAAAATAAAAAAATAGAAAATGTCATACATTCCATACATGTTCATTAACAAAACATGCAACAAAACATATAGATATCAATTCATGAACACCAAAAACACATTAACTTAATCTAATTATGAGTTTTACTTCATTTTCAAATTTAAAATAACATTAAAAAGCTTCAACTCAATTCCAAGTTTGGGGTGGTTTTGCGATTTGGTGAACCGCGGTTTTTCATAGATGAAAACCACCACCAAACTGCGGAATAGCGGTTTTTAAGTTTTCTAAACTACCTCCAAACTGCGATTTAAAAAAATCACACCAGACCCTACGGTTTAGACGGTTTGGGCGGTTTTATGGAAACCATTGCCCACCCTTAATTTTAATTATAAAATATCTTCAAAACAGTTATCAACTGAATTGCATCGATTGAATTCACCAAAACCCTAACTCACGTCGATGGAATTTATTCCAAATTGGCACAAATAAGCCATGTATATCAATTCACAACAATCGCGTGATGACCCCTAACTTAAACTAGGGCACCGCCCGACCTAATCTCGTCATTAAGTCCTAATCTCGACCATGTAGGACTTACCAACGTGTTAGTTAACCTTTTCAATTTTATCTTCCCATTAGTTACTTTTACAATAAGCTTTACACCATTGTTATGTTGATTAACATTTCAGAGTTAATTAAAATTTTATAACTTAACCTTATTCATTATTCAGTGGAAGTCTTACTAAATTAGTAGAAGCCATTAATATAAATTCTAAGTATGTGTAGAAACTAGGTAACAACGATCACATGTACATGAAGGATAAAACGCCGATAAAAATATAACAAAAATATGTCTGGTTAGAGAATTATCGCTCAACCCAAAATATACAATCCAAAAATAAATAAACCACAAAGATAAGTCATACAAAAATATCTTAAAAAACCTACAAAATCTGAAATAGCAGCACTCTAGTGGCTTAGAGGTAGTCGATGATCTTCTCTTTGCTCGACCTGCTACTAATGCATGCCGCAAGTATAATGGCTAGCTTGTAATAATAATGCATCCAGGGAAAAGTTTTTGCACTACTTGTATATTACCTACTAAACTTGAATTATTGCTAAAGGATTCACTTTAAATTAATTTTATATTAATCTAAACTATTCTAACAAATCACTATAAACTTTAGTTGTCTTCTTATATTAATGATATTTTAGTTCACAACTTTACCTAGGTAATTTTATATTATGCTTTATATTCATTTTTACATTTCAATATGTTGTGTGCAATACCTAATTAGAATAGATGTATTTCCTTCAAATCCATTTCAACCTACTATCGTGATGGAGAAAATTATAATGTGCAAACTATCGGTATGAAAAACACTCCACATTGCTTTAAATCTCAAATCATTGAATTCATAACCACCTAAGTTTACTATCCGTGTCTCTCTAATCAACAACTATCTATCGATGTTGTGTATTTTACGGTTATATCGTTCATGTTCGAATTAAAAGCTTCAATGTCCATGATTACTTCTAAAGTCTAAGTTCATTAAACATGTGGCAAGTATGTCTAAAACATTACGCTTAGAATCAACACAAATTCTCACCATTACACTTTTTATTATCACTTTATATTCCTATTCAAAGCGTAATTGATCCCTAAGATAAATAGACTACTCACACATCATTGAAACACACATATGACAATTCAATATGAAATCCATTACAAATCACAAATGAATATAATGAATTAATCAATCAAATCAAATATTGATTGCAAACGTGGAGTCTTCAATGTTTCTCCAATAAAAACTCTTTAATACTAAAACTTAATGCTAATTACTTTACTGCAGGCTAATCTCCTTCTATGTGGTGGTGTCCTCTTTGTTTACCATGTCCTAATACCTATTTATACTCCTTAATAACAATTAGAAACCTTAAATTATAATTTAACCCTAATAAAAGCTTTACTTTCTGTTTCTTGTGAAGTTGGTGTTGTCAGTTACTGCCCCGGTGGCGTGTGTTAAGTCACGGCGCCGCCACTGTACCACTACTTCATTATGTGTTTTTGAGCTCCATGAGTCTCGGCGGCGTCCCGTGTGTGTCTCGGTGATGTCCCTTATGTGCTACGACATTGCCACTACGTCGGACCTCCAGAGTTGATTTTTTTCATTTTTTTTCTTTCCAACATCGTGCCTTTCATCCCCACGCGTGCCTTGTATTCCCACAGTGTCAACTCATACTCCAATCACGCCAACTCTAATATTATGGTTTTTTTCTCTGTTTTTTCTCATTTTTCCTTGATTCCTTCCATTACACCTTAATTCTCTGAAAATATAATAATATCATGATTAGCACTCATTTGAGGATATTTATACTAAATACTACAAACTAACCCTATATATATGTATAATCACTTATCAAATACCCCCAAATTTAAGGTTTTGCGCATCCCAAGTAAACGTGTATTCTACTAAGTCTTATAATAACTAATTCTCATTCAATTTACATTTTTCATAGAGTATACTTCAATTCACTAAGTTTCAAGTTAACAATTCACTCAAGAGTTTTTCTTTGCAAAAATTTATATTTTTAAGACATGTAGCTTTAACAACTCATATAACTTCACTTTCAAAACAATAAAGTAGATCTCAACCAAAAACGATCACTACTCACAAGTTTGTTTCGTTTCAACACTCAAGTAGTAAGTATACAATCTCATGATTTCTCATTAAACTCAGGAATTCACTAATAACCATAAATCAAACTCATTTTTGGTAGACTTTACACTTCAAGAGTCTATAGGACTTTTACATAGTTGGAATGAAAACTTGACTTAACTAGATACTAGCTACTCGTACTCGAGCTAAATTTTTTATTTGAAGAGTTTTAGTTTACTTCCGCATTCTTTTCTTTTATTTTCTTCTCTCATTTTTTTTTTTTCTTCATTTCTTTATTTGACAATCTCAGCTCTTTTTCCTATGAAATTATTCTTCCTCACTTTTTCCAACCATTAAGTTCTCTGCTCCATTTCCTGTAGAACTTATGGGATTCTCTCATTTTTTTCTTTTTATTCTAAAACTCTTGTTAGCACTTCTCACTTCACTAAATCAAGAAAGTTAACTCCAACTTCTACTATACAATGCCTATTTCTTCCCATTTTTGCATTAAATCTTTATTTGGTTTGCAATTTCAAGTAAGATTCACACTTATTATATAATTCTTAGAGATCTAACTTTTCCACAAGAAGTGTTATAGTTTCTTGCTTTTGTTTCAAGTTCATGGTCTTCCTTAACTCTAGGTTTCTAATCATGAAATCACACTGTTGTTTGCTACATTTCATATAGTAAATAAAACGAAAAATTTGTACACAACCATGCTTTCCTCCTTAACTGCTTCAATTTTAAATCTTAAACGATCATACCTGCAGTGTTTATCCTTATTTCTCAGCCTATCTTACCACTTCGCATAGTGTGGTGTAGTGTCGATGTACCCAAACTTAAACCAAACCTTATCCTCAAGGTTTAAAATTAATCCTGAAAAATGAAGAAACTAAAACACACAAACATATATAATAACACGAATTATAATACTTAAACATGGAAGTAAAACAAGTAAATAATTATCAAAAATATCCCAAATGTAACTTCTTGGTATTGCATGGCTCTTAGCACAATTCGTAAGGCATATCCATTCCAATGAAATATCACTTGGTAAATGGTCTTTCTTGCACATTCGACACAAAATTTTCGAAAGTTAAAACTAAAATGTGGTAATTGTAATTATTTAAACTAATAACTAACTCCTTAATATTAACAGAAATTCAAAACTTGAAATCTCAAACCCTAGGCTGACTCCCAGTAGCGCTTAGTTTAACGTCATTAGCTCGACATCTTTTAGCTCGGTTGGTCCGAGCTTAAATTAAGAAGCTCCATCTACCGATCAAAGAGTTGAAATAACTGCTCATCCAAAAATATTTCGGTTACTGGCTTTCATGTATCACCTTTTTATGAGGTAACCTAGATAGATGGTTTGCAACAAGATTTTCACTTCTTTTTTATCCTTGATTTGCAAGTCAAACTCTTGCAAATAATAACACCCATCTAATCAACCTTGGTTTGGCATCTTTCTTTGCAAAAAGGTAGTGGATTGCTGTTTGATTCGTATATACAATGACTTTGGATCCCACTATGTAGGCTTGAAACTTGTCACACGTAAACACCGCTACTAATAACTCATTTTCTGTGGTAGTATAATTGTTTGTTGTTCTTTATCTAGTGTTCTACTTGCGTAGTATATAGCTCTAAAATTTCATCTCTCCTTTGACCTAACACTGCTCCTACTGCGCGATCACTTGCATCACACATTATTTTAAACTTAGAATTCTAATCTAGTACTACCACTATTGGTGTCAAAATCAAAGCTACTTTCAAGGTTCCAAATGCTTGTATGCATGCTATGCTCATTTCAAATGGAACATCTTATTTCCAACAATGTGCACAATGTTTTAGTGGTTTTTGAAAAGTCCTTAATAAACCTTATGTAGAAACCCGCATGCCTAGAAAACTCCTTATGTCTCTAATGTTTCTTGGTTTAGGAAGTTTCTCATTGGCGTTATTTTTGCGCTATCTACCTCTAATACATGAGTTGACACTCTATTTCCCAAAACAATTCCTTCTCGAAACCATGAAATGACATTTCTCCCAATTGAGTACCAAGTTTTTGCCTTGACATCTTTTCAATACCAAAGCTGAATTTTGCAAACATAAATAAAAAAGCCCTGAATATAGAAAAGTCATCCATAAATACCTCTATAATATCCTCGACCATATCAGAGAGAATGGTCATTATACATTTTTGAAATGTTGTTGGTACATTGCATAATCCAAATAGCATCCGTCTGAATGCAAATGTTCCATACGGACAAGTAGACGTCATTTTCTCCTAATCTTTTGGAGTTATGGAAATTTGATTATATCCTGAATACCCATCCAAAAAGTAATAATACTCATACCTGCTAATTTATCCAACATTTGATCAATGAATAGTAGCAAAAAATGATCTTTCCTCGTAGCTTTGTGCGACCCCAAATTCCAGACCGCCTCGCTACCCGCTATGTCGCATCCTATATCAACTAGCCTTGCCACGTCATGGTCTGCTTCTCCTTAACGTCTCGCAACCTAATGAATTGCTTACGCTTTTCCAGCTAACCCTAGTTATGCTAATTAACATTTACATAAGTATTAATAATTCAGTTAGCCAGTTACTCAATTTATCAAGTTATATTATAATTTTACAGCGAAAGTCTTTTAATGAGTAACTTATGCAATATTTAACAATTCTAAGTAGTGGAAAACCCAACAAAAGATGCCATGTATATATATATATATATAAAGCGAGATAAGTATAACAAAAGTTCCATATACATGTAATCAGTGTTCTATAGTCCCCAAAACCCAACAAAAGTAAAATAAATATATACTGATATCACACACAAGCTGGCTCCACAATCTCAGAGGTAGTCACCCAGTACGTCCTTGCCATTGCCCTCGCTCGTTGAAGGATCTGCACTCAGTCACCCAATAAATATAGTGACGAGTCCAATGAGTAAAATCTCAAGAGAATTCCACACAATATTCATTAGTTAAAACTGATAAACTATAAGATATGCGAATATAACACCTGACAACAGTACGCCATATTCCCATGAATGTAGGAAACATACGATAAACAAAAGCGGTAGCGTGAAATAAATAAACATGTACCAAATAAACCAGCTCAGAAATAAAGCATTAATCAGTAAGCATACGTATAATCATGAGAAAACATTGACCTACACCAGCCAGTAATTAATAAAACGAGCAGGAACCACGTATATATTTATAGGCTTACAGTGACTAAACCCCAACTACGATTATCGATGAACCCCTCCAGACGCTATTTCCAGTCAAGGGAACACCCTAAATCCCTCCAGACGATCGTAAGTATATCCTCCTGTCGTCGACACGAGTAACCCGTGCAAGCGATTTAGCCACAACCAATATATACTCAAATCGAAAAGGAGAGAAACCTCATGTGTGCCCATCAACAGTCACACATGAAATGCGATATCGATAAATCAAAACCATGAATTTTGTGCAGCATTATTAATGGGTTTATGCACCTCAACACGCACTCTGACTCCCCTAGACACCCGAATCTGATCCGACAAGCTCCCCGATACCCGAGCTACGGTCCCCTAAGTCCTTGAAATCAGTTAAGTGTGTTTATTGTGTATTCAAACTGGTGAATATGTTTCAAATTGATCTTCCCAAATCAGCACTAAAAAGACTAAATTAAGTCTCAATTTCAGTCTTATGTTATAATGCATTTATAGGCATGAAATGGTCCAAATCTCGAAATCTTCCACCACAAAAACGATTGTCGATCTCTATCTTAGCTTTTCGAAAAGATTTAGTTTGCATAATTTCGATTTAAAACAAAAGAGATATCATGATTCTACTAAACATAGCTCTAATTGGAACCTTATTTTACCAGCAGACTTAGAAAATCTATTCCTCCCAATCTATATTTTGAAAAAAGGTGATTTTCGGTCACAAGGCACAAAACATACCCAAATACAACATACTAAAAGATCGGCTTATTTGGATAAGTAGTTAGGAAGTTGTGCCTTAACAAGTTTAGTTTCAAAACTTTTCTTCTGAATTCCAGTACCTACTTGTAGATAACTTTTATACATGAAAACAATTGAATTACTACATCTTTAGTTAAGAACAGTTGTTACCCTTTGAGTAAACTTTCAAATGCCACCAATTTGGGTTGATTTGGATCTAAAATGAGCAAGTTATGACCAAATTACATAGGATAATTCCTAATATAACATGCAAAATTCTAGTTTAGGTCTTGCAACTTCAAGATTCATATCTTTATGATTTCAAATCCAAATTAATAACTTCAATATAGTTAGATTATCAGCTTCAAATAAGGGGTCCAAATATATAAACCAATAAAAAATATTCAATCATCTACCCTCTGGAATTAGCCAAAAACCAGAAATGATTTCAATCTAACATAAATAGATGTGTACCTAGTTGATGTACCACCTAGCTTGAGAAATTCTCACCAATCTTCCATGGATTCCTTCTCTCCATCAATCTCCTTCTCCAGCAAGTTCTCTTGATTCATAAGTTGAAAATGAAAATGGTTTCCTTGCATGTGTTGATCTTATATATTAAAGTAATATTGATTCCTAGCCATTGATCTTCATGTATTTACGTATCTCGAAGCTCATATAATTATCCACACCTTGACATGTATCCCACTAACTCCCACTAACCCAATCAAAGTGACACTAATTTGCTACTCACATGGTTCCTAGATGTGTCAACACGTATCTCTAGGACATTCTCATGGTTTCTAATTTAAATAACCAACATTTGGGCATTGATTTACTTGATTCAATTACATTAGCTTAGGCCCATTATAATATATAAGGTTAGTGTTTTTATTCACCAAATTGACAAATCTTGTGATCCCACTAACCCTCGACTACCCGGCACTCGATGCCCCACGTCTCGGCACGCAATTCGAGGCATGCCATAGCCTATTATTTTAATTTAAATTTACTTGGCATATAGTCACATTACCCATTTTAATTTATTAACTAGTCATCCTGACATGGATTAGTTTGGTTTCCTAGTGTACCCGTAGTTTGCCTACTCACTACCCTCGTTGACACGCCTTTTGAGGCGAACACCCGTCATACAAACTCGTCTGATAGTAACATACACACATGCGGTGCAATATAATAATAATAATTTTAAATACCACATATACACAACCACCATCCATAAATAACATATTTCCTCGGTTCTCGTATCCAAGCCAACCGAGTTATCCACGTAACGCCCGAACTACAACCGTTAATCCCCGAGATTAATGCTAATCCTAGTTTAATTAATTTGGGTCGTTACTGCTTTATTTAACTTTTTGTAATCAATGCAAACTCCCCACCTAGTTACTTTTCTCATGGACAAGGTTTCTCCATTTTCAGTTTGAATAATGGTCATTCTTCCTTTCTTTGGTACCAAATGTATTGTTTATGATTTTCTTCCCTTAAGCTCTTATGCATGCAAGCCGTTGGGCTTATTCCTTTTAAGTCATTGATTGTCCATCCCAAGGCTGACTTGTGATCTCTCAATACTTGAAGTAATTTTTCTTCTTCCAACTCCATCAAAGTTGCTGAAATGATCACAGGATAAGTTGAGTTTTCTCCTAAATATGCATATCTCAGATGTTATGGTAAAGGCTTTAATTTCACTGTTGGTTCAAAAACTGCACTTTCCACCTCCCTGTCTAATTTTTTGAAACCTTTATGAAACTTAGGGGGTCCTATTGATGTTAAAACATTTACTGCTTCTTGAAGTTCACCCTTTACTATAAAACTTGTTGTTTTGCTCTAGACTAGGCATTGTTCCAGCAGATCATTTGTCGTATACTCATGGTTATCTCCATAACACAATTAGAAATTACGACTCTGACTTCGATGCTCTTGCAGTGTTATCCCTCACTCAAAGATTTCAAGGTTTTGTAGGTATTGAACAGGACTTCCTCGTCATTTACTCATAACCTTAACTCTCCTTCTTAGACGTTTAGTAGTACTCGTGCAATTGCTAGGAAGGGTCTCCTTAAAATTAATGGTACTTATGAATCCTCTTCCATATCCAATACTCTGAAATCTACGGGAAAAATGAACATGTCCACTTTCACCAGCACATCTTTAATCATTCTTTTTGGATATGTCACTGATCGATCCGCCGATTGCAAAGTCATATTGGTTGACTTTAGTTCTCTCAATCCTAGTTTCTTAAATACTGATAAGGGCATCAAACTTATACTTGCTCTTGAATCACATAAGACCTTATCGAACAAGTATACTTCTATTGTGCATGGAATGGAAAAATCTTTTAAGATCTTTCAATTTTGATGGTAGCTTCCTATGTAGGATTGCATTGCACTATTTAGTCAGATTTATTGTTTTGTAATCTTCTAGTCACACTTTTTTTTGTCATTATGTCCTTCAAGAATTTTGTGTAGTTAGACATTTGTTCCAACTCACACTACAAGAAAAACTACATTTAAGGACGGGAATTCCCGTGGCTAAATATCGTTTTCCAGTCATTAAAGGATTTTAGTGACGGGAAAAATCCCTTCATGGCCCGTCCCTAAAAGCTCCGAGGCTAAAATTATATAATGACGGGATATGGTCCCGTGATTAAAACTTATTAGTGACCGCACGATTCATGTCTCTAGATTACCTTTATAACGACAAAAATTGCCTTCGCTAAATAAAATTTCTTGTCACTAAAAGTGAAAAATCAAAAACAATTTTTTTACGATTGCATTGTTTTCCCATCCTTATATGATATTTTTGGTGACATGAATTTTATATGGCATCTTTTAAAGCTCACACAAAAAACACCGAGTCATTAAAAGAAAACAAAATTGTTATTCTATATAATTAAACTATTATTCTTAAATGTACAAGCCAAAGAAAGAAAATCTAAACACAAATGTAGCATTGTGTTCTTTAGCCTTAAATAGTACTTTGATGTTTGGCATAGGTTGAAACTGTAAGCATTACATATTTAATTTAAACAACATCTAACTACATATTTTTCTATCTACAAAAAAGAGTAGTTGGCAGGTTGTCCATTTGAACATGTAAAGCTCTGCAAAGTCCCCATCCTGATCAAATGCTTTGGAGGTAATTGTGAAGTTGGTGTCGATACTTGCAAAGGCTTTGGAAGACATCAAATATGATGAGCTGAAACACCTCCACACTATTTGTCAATGTCAACTCCATTCCATCAAATCTCGAGTATACCAGTAGCAAATATGGAAAGGAAAAGGTATATAAACCATATACTAGCAAAATATTACTGATCTATAAAGAAAGATTGGGCAAGTAAAACTCATAAGTTCATGATTTTTAGTCTAATATCAACTAAAGGACAAAAGTAGAATATGAAGTTATTCACATTAAGAGTCCCAATTCTAAAAGCAGATTAAATGAATCCTAATATTTACTGCCTCCAACTTCATATTAGATTTTTAATTTGCTAAAAGTGTTCAAGAAATTCATGTAGATAGCATATTTAGAATAATTTAATTCATATTTTGGTAGCCTGATGAGGAACTACTTTTATCACTCTTTATGGTAGAATGTATCCTTCTAGTAGTAGTTACCAGTTGAATAATGAAGTGCAAATACAACAATAAAAATGTTTTGAGGGTGTTTCATGCCATTACAGAAAACGAATTGCAGATGATGTAGTTGACTAGTCATGTAATGATTTATATGGACAAAAGTGTGGAGTGATTAAATATCAAGTATCAAGAGACATAGCTAAATTATTGCAAAACTCGACTTGGAAAAAAAAACTTATCAAAAATATTACCGGAACAAGAAGATCGATCCAAACCATAACCTAGAAAAAGAAGCTTTTTGCTAATGGATCCTATCACAATTGCTTCAAATCAAACCTGAAAACAAGAGAATAAGAGAAAAAGAAAATCAGTCCCGAATCTCGCAAACTCACTGATGGTAGCATTAGCTAATTTAGCCTGAGTGAAAAATAATATATCCTAACAAGCTTCATCAAATCTATAAATCCTAGAGCACCACTAATTAAGTAGCCAACTAAATATTCTATCAATCTTCAAGTTAATCATTTGATTATAATATTCTTCGATATTCAATCTCCACTTATTATATATTTTTCTTCAGACCGCACCTTTTACCTAATTAGTTAAGGAGAAAGATGCAAGCACAAATAATTAATGCCTTGAATAAAGTAAAAGTAGAATTGGAAATAAACCATACTATTATCAATGGAAGTTACTAAAAAAGATGAGCATTATCCTAATGAATTGGGAATAGTTTCATGAGGCAGAGGATGGCTTTTTGAAGCAACGTTTTACAACAATGGTTGCAACAACATATGCTAAAGTGATGCAAGAACCCTAAAAAGCAAAAAATGAAAGTATATCACAAAATTTTTCGAAGCAAGGCTCAGATCCATTATCATCTCATCTACCAACAATGGCTGCAATAACAGATGCCTTAAAAAGTACTTTTTAAGCCCTTAAAGACCAGATTTATTTATTGATTTGCCTTGCCAAATTGAACAGAAGAGTAGATTAAACCTTAAATAAAAAATAAGTTGATTTCATTATGTGTGAAATGAAGATCGAATGACAAAGCATACATCGACGAAGAAGAAGAGTTGTTGATTTGATCAAGCTGAAATCGCGTGAAAGACAACCAAAGATCGAAATCGATCATTGCCTCTCTGTTCCGAGCATTTCTTTCACTAAAGAATGAAAAATAAACCAAACAAGGCCTTAGATTATCAATTAATCTTTCAAAATGTTATTTCATTCTCATCTAGATATTGAAGAGCTATTGATTTGTTGAAGATCGAAATTGATCATCGACTATTCTCATTGATTTCATTCGAGATAGAGAGGCTCAATAGCCCTCACAAAACCCTATCTAAAAATCAATGTTTATTTCTTTCTTTAAGCTTTCTAAGGCATGCATGCATCCAAACATGTAGATGACAAAAATGAAATGCAAGAACCTTAAAAAGGCAATAATTGAAATTAAAGCACAAGACTTGAAAGAAAGTAATCATCTCATCCACCAATAATGGCTGTAACAACATAACCATTTATTTCGTTGCACAAGGAGATGGTTATGCTATTTCTTTTGAAACGCAGAGGAGAAAGATTTAAGGGATGAGGTCAGAGTTTTTCATCGACCAAATCTTTAGTCTATCGTAGACCTCAAACGAAGCACAATCGACAATTGGAAACAAAATAAAGATGAAAAACACACCAGAATCTCGCAAAAGCAAAAGCATTGGTGAACATTTGAGATGAAGAATCGTGAGAGTAGAAGCTGGAAAGCAGATCTCTTTTCCACTTTTCCTTATCGTTAAATGAAGCACCTTCGACCGCCATTATCAGACCTTCTGAAGTCGATTGATCACTGCAAATGCATCATAAGACTGGGAAACTTAGAGATCTGCATACCTCTTCAACTAGTTCAAGAATTGAATTGAAATAAAAACTAATCTGATCTACTTTGAGTGAAAAAATCGGCCTTTATTTCATTGCACAAGCAGATCGTAACAACAAGGGTCTCTCAGAGAAATCTCTCCTTTTACACTTCTCTCCTCTATTTGATCTATCGTTGAATCAAAGATTGAGTAGGGGCTACCTGAAACCTAAGTCTTTTTATCTTACCCTGAAACGAAATGTAAAGGCATGAATAAGAAAGTTCAACGTCAATTAGAGTTTCGATGGGTCAAAATTATTTAATGACGGGATTCTGCATAAATAACCATGAAATACAAAGCATATCACTAATTCTTAAGGCTTTAATGACTAAAAAAGATTACCCTCACTAAATGGCGCCTTTAACCATAGGGTTTAGTACGGTCACTAATTTTTGGAGGCTAAAAACATTTTTTCTTGAAATGGCATCTGCAAATGGGATGTTTATGCACAACTTTTTAAACATTTATACAAACTTCTTGAACTATCCCTGATCTTTCTGTTTCTTGAACCATTGATGATATGGTAAAGGTGAATTTGTTAGTGGTGGATTATCTAGAAATGTGACTCTTCTGGTACCATATCTTCTTTTTTTTTCTGCCGATCTCCCATTTTTTCCTTTGAGTTGACTCGGATTCTTCTACTGGTGCTATTTCTTTTTGGGTATTAGTGTCATTTACCAAGTGTTATGCCTCTCCTTGTTGCTGCTCATCAATTTCTTTCTTGTGTTATGTATTATCAAACCTCACCTAATTAGGGTATCTGACCGGCCTAGATTACCTTAATCCTCTCATAATCTAGAAGCCTTAACCTCTCTATCAAAAAATAAATAAAATTTAGATCTCGTAACCATTAAATATAATACTTCATCAACTACAAAAGATTCTAAATTGAATCTTAAATCTCAAAGTTACGTAAAGATTAGTTATATAACTTCTAAATTCAGTAAAAAAATTTCAACAACATCTCCTCTGTTTGTAAGCCTAGACTTAAAATCCCGACCTTCAAAAATCTTTAACAAATCCTGCTCAGCTTTGGTGGAAATGCCGAATGACTCACAATCCACCTATAACAATATATATTGAATCAACTTAATATATATTCATTCTAACCAGATTTAAAAGATTAAAATCCTTAAACTAGCATTACCTTAACTCCAAAATAATCTCAATCTTTTCCAAAACCATTCCAACTATTCCAAAATATATCATATTCACACTCGAACCCAAAAACTCATTTATACAATATATTATATTCAAAAATAATACATACAGATAGATAAAGGAATTAATCAAATAATGATTGAGAATCTGACAATTTTTCCTTTCTTTTTTTGTTGTTCACACCTTTCATTACCCAATTATAAAAATTCGATAATGTCAGATAAGAAAATCTCACATTATCTAGTACACCTATAATAATCAAATGCATTATATTCCAAAAATTTAAACGAATAATAATATCGCAAGGAATCATAAATATACAAGTATGTAATTCATCTCGTTTGTGTTGACTGACCATAATCAGAAGACGTCTTTCCAAAAGTGGTGGGTAAACAGTAATAAAGATTCATCTCGTTTGAGAGGAAGTCCTTCAAGAAGCCAAGCCCCCGACTCTTCTGGAAGTATGATCCTGACCAACATCACAAAAACAACCCATCCTAAACAAGTGTCTAGGACGATTAGTGACTCTAGTCGCAGAGCACCACGGTGTTCATCCTGCCACACATATAGCCAATGAACACAATGGGACCCTCAAAGGCCTCTTTCATCTCGTGTCAACAAATATGCAGTGATAAACCGTGCAAGCAATTATATTCGAGAAATACTCATACAATGTAAATGTTATTATGGGATTTACTTAACCTTACAAGCGCGATACCAAAATCCCCTTGCGCTCCGAGTCGGTAAGCTAGTCCACACGAAATCCCAATTGCAGTCCTATAATTAATTTGTAAGTCCAATATGTTTTCATAACAATCCTATAATTTTTCTAATTAGTCACAATTTAATTGAATCAATCGCATTTCGAAACTCCTAAAATACATTCAAAATAAATTATTCGATGTCCGGATTTTATTTTCGACTCAAAATTAATTTTCGACATCAAATATTATGTTGTCTAGGCTTAAATATAATTTTTTTTCAATTTATTATATTTTTATCAGTCTTGCCTCGACTCGAAAATCCCAGAATCCCTCCAAATCAACTCTCGCATGTCCGGATCTCAATTTTGACTCCAAATTGTGATTCTGAATAAAAAATTAACTTACACTGGGCTTTAAAACAATTTTTCAATTTTGAACATTATCAAGTATCGCAACATGCATTATGAGAAAAATACTCAGTATAAATCCTCGAGAAAAACCCAAAATCATTATATTTCATAAAAATCCTCAATTTTCATCAATTTGTCCAAATATCTTTTTTTTTTTAGAATTTTCCTTAATTCTCAGGGATTTTTCCGTTTATTTTTATTTTTTAAAAACAAATTAGGGGAAGGGGTTTTATCCCGAGCCGGGTCCGGTTCGGCTCAGCTGAGCCGAACCCGGTTCAGGGGTCATCCCCTTCCTCCCTCATGAGGAGGAACATCTTCTCTGTTCGTTTTTTTTTTTTTTTTTTTTCTTTTGGGGTCTGGGATGAATCCCCCTCCCCCTAATCGATCACACAGTGGATCTCCTTCCTCGGACCTTCTTCTCCCACTCTCCCTCCCTCACGGTTTCACAGTTTTTTTTTATCACTGTTTGTGTATATTTTTTTTTCCTCCTCACCTCTCACATAATCAATTCCAGGTTCACCTTCTCTCTAAACTGGAATTCGAATTGAAACACAATTGTTCCCATACACCACAGTCCATCAAATCAAAAATCGAAATATAAACTCACCTTCAACAACCACGAACCACAAAACAGCAGACCTTTAATCTCTCAATTTAATCAAAACTGTGACGAGAGATAGAGAGAGAGATAGAGAGACAAATAGACAGAGAAACGGAGAGAAGAGAGAGAATCGTGTGAGAGAAGTGAGAGAAAGAGAGAGACAGGGAGGAGAGAAACCAGTGAGGCGATCAAGAGAAGACCCCAAGTCGATCCCCCCTCACTGTTATTTATTTTTATTATTTTATTTTTTTTGTGAATCCCCTCAATGTTATTTCCATTTGAGTGTCCCTATGGGCACCCACCTATTATTAAAGGCACCCAAAATTTATGGTTATTCTCTCTTCTAAATTTTACCTAGATGCAAATAACAAAACTGCCCCTTCGTTTTATCAAATTGGTGGATTGATGGTGGTCGCTTAGGGGCAATTTCGGGATTTCAGTCAAATTTTTTGGGTGCCCTTGGTAAACCACTTGGTGCCCTCAACAATGGTGTGCTTTCACTAATAGGTAGGGTGCCCATTGCGAGGTTCTTTGGAATTTTCAAAGAAGAAGGGTTGTCAAAAGACCCATTTGCCCCTCATTAACTATCTTATACAATTCAACTCTAATGCCCCTATAGGTAATTTGCCATTTTTCTATTTATTTTCATATTTATTTCCTCATTTTTTGTCCGAATTAAACCCCGAAAAATACCCTATTTCGATAAAAAATTGGAGAATTTATCAAAGCGCTATGAAACTCTCAAACAACCCGTCTTCGCACGAAATTGAGGTCTGGGGTCCACGTTGGCTCGTTAAGTCCTTTTAAAGTCCAAAACTCTAATTTTTAAATTTAAAACCATTATTTTTCGTGAAATTCAAAACGAATGTTTGGGTAGACATTTTAATTACCTCGTCACCCGTCCCGACACGTATATTGGAACAAGACGCCACAAAATATCGAATTCACTTAGTCGACTTTAATTTCGCAAAATAATATAATATATAATACACGACATTAAGCACACATCACGAAAAAAATAAAATTAATTAAAAATCTCAATTTCATCGATGTTTAACTCCCGACTCGTGGCCAAAATCATAATTAGTCTCTGTTAATCCCTAATTAGTCATAATTACCAGTTTAAAATTTTCGGGATTTGACATGTATTATATATCTTCGCTGCACTGGATCATTGATTTTTCTGCAACTCCTTTAACTGGAATACATTTGCATTTGTCATGTGATTGCTAATAATGTTACTCAGAAATTGTTCTTCATTTTATGAGTTCCAAGCATTGGTAAGCTGGCTAATTTTTCTCTCTAAGTTCTTAATGGATTGTGATTATTCATTATCCATCCTCTTCATAGCTTGCTTCATTTCTTTTATCTATTTCTCGTGCTTCTCTTGGCGCTCCCTATTTTTCATGTCTATGGCTTGCAAATACTTCTCAATTGACTTCAATGAATTCATTTATTTGCTCTACCCCAGCTTCCGCTGTTGGACTTGTTGTTCAAGACTAGAGGTAACCTCGGTGCATTATCCGAATTTTTATAAAAAAGTTCGGGTTATTGGTGTATCCTTGATAAAACCGTTGATGAGCCATTCCTCTCAGCCTGAAGTGGTTTCCGTAGCCTTGGTTATTCATGAAGTTGATGTCTTCATACTCCATTCCTTGTTGTATGTTTATATGGTTAACCACCATGACTTGGTGATTTATGGGTTGATGTGCTACTTGTAGACCTTGATGTCCCATTTGAAATTATGTCATTTGACTGCTAAAGTTTAATAGTTGTGTGATGGCCCCAGTCCCTACAAACTGGGCCCCGCCCTGCTTAAACCTATGTGGACTCAGGTCAACTCCCGCAGAGTCAACGCATGCTTAGTAAGCCTCTTATCCAAGTTATTAAATCATTAGTTACTTAATAAGTTTACTATTTAGTTTAACAAGTCTTGACTTTTACACAACGAAATTTAAAAATATTTAAAGCAACTTAAATAAGTAAACACTAGTCGAGACATGCCTAGGTATGGAAATCCTGCAAAAGTAGATCTCATGTATATAGATGATGACCAACAATGTGAAGAAGTGTCATATACATGTATCAAACGTCTCGCAAACCAAAATGAACCCTAAGGTAACCAAAAACATAAGTACATATCATATGTACAATCCAAAATATCAAAATAAACCTACTGTAGTAACAGAGCGGAGCTAACTTTGAGGGAAGCTCAGAGGAAGTCACCGATCACAGGCTCTTTGCCTCTGCTACTAGAGGGACTTGCAATTGTCATTAAAGGAGGAGACAAATTCCGGTAAGTAAATCCAAAAGAAGTTCAACAATAATTCAGATTAAACAATAAACGAGTCCGTAAATCATGCTGGAAAAAAATAAGGTGCTAAGAAAGAATCAATAAAATGCATGATAGACATACTGCAGTGGTCAACGGTAGGGACAAAGTGACCTGGAAGCTAAGGATAGGGAGTAAGTGGTCCTGACACTTTACAAGTGGGCTCAAAGCCACTTAAAATGTGTAAGTGTCTAACAGTAGTGCGGGGGTCAAAGCCGCATCGACCACACCTAATTCGTTCGGCACTATCGGCTCACTTGAGCAGCAGCCCGAGAAAACATTTCAAACGGAGCCACAGACTAAACCGGATGCTCAACCACAATAGAACTCGAATACCTGAGAGGATCCACGACACATGGCGGATGCTCACTCAAAGGATTCAAGCCAGTCTGGGAGCCACGAGAGCTAATTGACTTCTCAACCCGTGAGTAGACACAACTAGACCAGACCACTGAGACCCTAGGTCACTCGGTATGGAAGTAGAGTCCAATAATAAAAATAATTCCATCAAATGTAGCAAGGAAATGAAAAGAATTAATATTGAATTTCTTACTGGTTTACTTACCTCAATACGCAAAATACCAAGCAAAATCGCGGCTCCCACACGCATCGAAATACGTACTTAATGCTCGATATTATTCCTTTTGGCTCCTGGTATCAATTTACAATAAATTAGGTGTGGTTGAGCATATTTGATATGATTTAAAATCTTAAATTCCAAAATAATTCAAAATATGGGGGTTACAGCGTTGACACACTTTTCGATTAGGATTTCAATGTAAAAATCCCCGAAAATTTCAAAAATCCACTATTTTACAATTTTCTTTCTTTTCTCATTTTTCCTGATTTTTCTGATTTTTATGATTTTCTATTTTTTTTATAAATTAAAATGTATAAAAATACATTTTTTATTAAAAATGGGGGCTTGGCCCCCCTGAACCAGGTCTGGTTTAACACGACCCGATTCACCCCCTGTTGGTCGAGCTCAGGCTTGCACGACCTAGCCCGGCCTACTGGGTTGGGCCTAAGCCTGGCCTGGCCCAGCGTGCGTGCAATCCCCCTACCTCTCTCTTTCGTTTTCACAAAAGAGAGGTGGGTGGCCGAACGCCACTTTTTTTCCTTTTTTTCTTTTTTTTTTCTTTCTTGTTTTATTCTTTTTTTGTTTTCATTCTTTATTTCGCCTTTCTCCAACCAAATCAACAAATTCAACCAAATTGATCCTATCAACTTTTTCTTTTTTTCTTCAACCAAACTAGAATAAATTTCAATAATATCAAACTATAAACAATAAATTCATCAAGACTATCATGCATTAAACCCATAAAACACCAAAATTAAATCAAATTTAAATGTTAACTTACTTGGCTTAATTAGGATCTCCAAAGAAATTAGCCTCCTTCTTCCTCACCACCACCTCTACACCACCTCTAACTTTGATAAAACCTTCATCTTCATCTCTATCTCTTTTTATACTCTCATTAAGGAGTGAACCACCACCATACAATTTTCTTTATTTAATATTAATTAAATTTGCCATTATTTCTCCATAAACCACAGGAAGTTGACACCTCATAATTCTAATTTATATTTTAAAAACTTTACTTTGTAAAATGACTAAAATGCCCTTATGACTTATTTTAGGCATTTCAATTAAATAAGTTTCATTAGACCAACTTAAGTCAATATCATTGACTATCCAAATACCCGTGTACGCGCTTATCTCGAGAATTACACTCACTCGTTAATTCGATAACGACGTTAGTACAGTTAGGCGTGCACACATAGATAAACATAAAATATTCAAGGCATCACACACAAATGAAATTGTTGAATTATTACCTCGGCGTCGACGTGCGATTTTGACCGAGTCTCCATGTAGGATTAGCTGCCACGTCATGGTCCTATTAGGCAATTGATTAGGATTAGATTTATTAGGGTCGTTACAGTCTTCCCAACTAATAAGAATTTTGTCATCGAAATTGAAATATCTAAAATGAAATTACTTACGGAAATCAAAAGAGAAATGGGAAACTCTCGCGCATATAGGACTCCCACTCCCACTTCAATTCCTCATCTCCGTGGTGCTGCCACTTGACAAGAACTAACGGGATGTCCTTGTTCCTCAAACTCTGTACCTTGCGGTCCAAAATCTGCACAGGCTGCTCCTCGTAAGTAATATCCTCGGCTAGATGAATCTGAGTCAAGTCAACTATCGGTGTGTCTCCCTCTTTCGACCCATCCAATCTCAGCATCGATATATGGAACACTGGATGAACACCTGCCAACTGCGGTTGTAATTCAATCTTATAAGCAACCTTTCCAATTCTTTAGGTGATTCTAAAAGGACCTATAAACCTCGGTGCGAGCTTTCCTTTGAATCTGAACCGTTTGTGCTTCAGTGGTGAAACTTTTGAGTAGACAAAGTCTCCCACTTTGTACTCTAATCCATCTCGGTACTTGTCAGCATATTTCTTATGTCTCTAATGAGCTCCTCGAAGACGCTAACATATTAGTGGTATCTTCTCTGTGTAATCTACAACAATTCTTTGGCCCAACTATCGCTATATCCTCAGGCTCTACCCAACATGTTGATGTTCTACATGGCCTGTTGTAGAGTGCCTTAAACGGTGCCATCGCGATGCTAGCCTGGTATCTATTATTATAGGCAAATTCACACAAGTGGAGACACTCCTCCCAAGACCGACGTACTCCAACACACAAGCTCTTAACATTTCCTCTAACACCTGAACCAGTCTCTTTGACTGCCCATCAATCTCCTGGTAGAAAGCCGTAATATGCTGTAACATCATGCCAAACTATGCTTGCATGCTCCTTCATAACATGGATGTGAACTGCGATCCTCTATCTGACACAATAGATAATGGCACCCCATGAAGTCTGACAATCTTTCTCTCATAAACTGCTCGAACTTGTATTTGGTAGAAACCAGCAAGAAGTGTGCAGATTTGGTCAGTCAGTCTACAATCACCCAGATATTATCATGCTTGCATGGAGATCAACGTAGACCGCTAACTAGATCTCCCACTTCTACATAGGAATGGGAAGTAGCTATAACAGTCCTCCAGGCCTTCGATGCTCAACCTTAACCTGTTGGCAAATCTCGCAACTCGTGACGTAATTCCCTACGTCCGCTTTCATCCCAGGCCACCAAAATAGACATTTCATATCCTAATACATCTTGGTCCTGCCTGGATGAACGGTAAAACTTAAGCGGTGAGCCTCCTGAAGTATCTTTATACGTAACTCAGCCACTGATGGAATCCATAGTCGTCTTCTATATCTCAAGCACGAGTTCGTCGACTGACTCCACTTTGGATGATCTGAACTCTTTGCCAACCCATGGAATCTCTGAAACTGCATATCGGCCTTTTAAATATGAATAGAGACAAGTTGAGTCATCAACTTTCCATAAATGTGTGCCTCGGTAGTAGTCAAAATGTCAACTAAACTCATCACATATGCCACCTCGAGGAGTGCAAACTCATGTATTGTTTGACAAATAACAATCTCTGCATAGGATCTCTTACGGCTCAATACCGCCACTACATTCGCCTTCCCAGGATGGTACCTAAGGAGAAGTCGTAATCCTTAAGGAACTCTACCATCTGCATTGTCTCTTATTCATGTCCTTGTGCGTAAATAGATACTTTAAACTCTTAAGATCAGTGAATAAAGTAAATCTTTCACCATACAGGTGGTGTTGCTAAATCTTCAAAGCTAATACCACTATCGCCAACTCTAAGTCATGTACTGAGTAGTTCTTCTCATGAATCTTCAGCTATCGAGACCCATAAGTAATCACACCATCTCCCTGCATTAAAATACACCCTAGTCTGACTTGTGACTCATCGGTTTTCAGAACCATGCCCTTTCCTGCCTCTGGCAGTACTAACACTAGAGATGTCAACAATCTCTCTTTCAGTGTCATGAAAACCTGATCACATTTCTCATCCCACTTAAACTTGACATCCTTCTGAGTCAACCTCGTCATCGATGTCGCGATCTTAGAGAAGTCGCGCACAAATCTTTAGTAATACCCAACTAGACCTAGAAAGCTGCGAATATCTGTCACTAACTGTAGGGTACGCCAATCCATCACTACTTGGACCTTCGAAGGATCCATTGATACTCCATTAACTCCAACTACATGTCCAAAAAATCTGACCTCTGACAACCAGAACTCACACTTGCTAAACTTAGCATAAAGTCGATGCTCTCTCAATCTCTGTAAGACTATCCTGAGATGACCCTTGTGATCCTTACGAGTCTTGGAGTAGACCAAAATATCATCTATGAAAACAATCACGAAAAAGGTTCAAGTATTGTCTCAACACGCAGTGCATCAAGTCCATAAACATTGCTGGCGCGTTCGTTAGCCTAAACAGTACAACTACAAACTCGTAATGACCATAACGTATACTGAAGGCGGTCTTCTCTCTGTCCTCATCCCTAATCCTGAGCTGGTGGTACCCTGACCTCAAATCAATCTTCGAAAACCATATTGTGCCTCTCAACTGATCAAACAAGTCATCTATTCGGGGAAGTGGATACTTATTCTTAATTGTAACACAATTCAGCTACCTATAATCGATGCAAAGTCTCAAACTTCCATCTTTCTTCTTTATAAACAGTACATGCCTATGGAGACATGCTAGGATGAATAAATCCTAAATTCGTCAGCTCCTCAAGTTGGGTCCTCAGCTCTCTAACTCATTCAGTGTCATTCTATATGAAGGTATCAAAATTAGCTTTTCCTAGGGACTAGGTCGATAATAAAGTCAATTTCTCGTGGGGGTGTAATCTGGGTAAATCCTTAGGGAACACATTTGGGAACTCGCGCACCACATGTACCTCCTCAATAGTCGCCACCGATTTCTCTACTGTACTCAGAATCCTGGCGAATGTCTCCATCTCATGGCTCGTAGCCACTCTATCTCTAGTACTCTGAAACTGCGTCAAAACGCCACGTAAAATGAACTCTGACTGTTCAAGAATCCGAAATGTGACTGTCTTACAAAAGTAATCTAACTGATGTTGCCAGCCAGTTCATCCCCAATAACGTATTAAACTCTAAAAAATATAGTACTTTGAGGTCTATAAGCATCTCCTGTCCCTCTATCTCGATGGTACAACCATCATAGACCATATTAGGGTAAATCTTATCCCCGACATATGTGTTAAGGATCAAGTGGGTGCTAAGCCTAATGGGTCTCAACCTTAACTCATATACCATCTGTCCAAAAATAAAAGACACGGTTGAACCCGAATCAATCAAAACATGCATCATGCGATGACAAATAAAAATCACACCATCTATGAGTTGTCGCGTGGCATGTGGGTCCGCCTGAGCCACTACGTGTGTTCTCTCTCGGGGTCGCTAATACTGTGAGCTCTGCTGAACGCCAACGAGTTGCGAATAATTAATCTTAATATGCCCCTCCCAATTGCACTAAAAACATAATCTCGGTCCTTGCTGCTCAGAATGTCCACTCTACCACGAGCCTGACCTCTAGCTCTGATGTCCTCAACTTTGGCCCTAGTGGACACTGTATTTGCCTCCAGTCCTATCGTCGGTAGCCCTAAACTGCTGCCCTAACTGAGAAGCATGCGGTGCTGTGGAGCTTTATTTATGTAACTCTGCATCGGAGGAGGCGCGACTGCATAAACTGGATTCGGTGCAATAAAACCTACACTCTGCTATCTCCCAAACCTTTGATGGTTCCTCTTTCTCTTCATTTCTCAACCATGACCTTGCTCAAATCTCTACCATGAACTCTGAGCAATCTGTGTCTCTACAGGTTGTAAGGCACCATCCTCAGGGTGCGTGATAAGATAAGCCTCTCTAGTCAAACTGCGCTCGTAAGCCCTATCAAGTTTATTCAACTCGGTCGTAACCACTGTGCCTCCAATGTCAGGAAACAAATTCTCATAGAAGAAATGAACCTTGTCCCTATCAATGTCAACAACACCATCAGCAAAAACAACAACAACTACTGGAATCTCTCCATATACTAAATCACGGACTCTCATAGCCTTTGTCGGATATGTATGAATTCTGACCTCTTGGCGATCTTCACTGAGGGTGGAAAGAACTTCTAGTTGAAAAAACCTCTTGAAGTCCTTCCATGTTTGCGGCTCTCCCTCGATGGCTACCAGGTTAGTCCACTACATGTCTGCATCCCCCGAAAATGAAAAAGCTGCTAACCCAAACGTCTTACCATGCGCTATCCTCAAAAGTCTCTGGATCTTTTCATGACTTCTGATGAATTTCTCTGCCTTTGACACATCTGAATCTCCATTAAACTTACTCGGTATGTACCTCTCATATTCCCTAGTCGGTCTGGCCGGTGTCAAATCGAAGTCAATATCCTCACAACAAGTGTCGTAACTGCTGGCACTGCTATCTCAGGTAGTACGGGTACTACAGTAGTAACGGGTGCTGCATGCACCATAGATTGTGAAGGAGTCGCCTGAGGTGTAGGCGCACTCGCGTCCGGTGTTGAAGCTGCTATAGGTGTTGATGGTGATGGCAACTGTCCCCTAAAAAGAGTCAAAATCTCATCCAGAGGTCTATCCTGTGAAGAAACCCTCTTTGTCAAAGCCTGAAAGTCTGTTGGATTAATAGGGCCTAGACTTGTAGCTCCACTATGATCACTAGTCTCCCGCTGATCGGTCATCACGATCTGCAAAAGTGAATAGCGAGATTCGACCAATTTTCTTAACTACCATTAATAGTATATAATACATATAAATCAATTAACATGTATAATCCAAACTTAGTTTTCCCCAACTCTCCTCAATTCCAAACTAATACTTTAAGTCAGGGTCATATGATTTCCACTCTAAGTTCAGTTGTGTCCTAACTTTAAATTTGTATTTTAGTCGAGTTGTAGGTTACATAAAGTTAAAGGTAAAAACCTACGCTCTGATACCAACTGTGATGGTCTCAGTCCCTACAAACTAGGCCCCACCCGGCCTAAACCTACATGGACCCCGGTTAACTCCTGCAGAGTCAACGCAGGCTTAGTCAACCTCTTATCCAAGTTATTTAATCATTAGTTGCTTAGTAATTTTATTATTTAGTTTAACAAGTCTTAACATTTACGCAGCGGGATTTAAAAATATTGAAAGCAACTTAAATAAATAAACACTAGTCGAGACATGCCTAGGTGTGGAAATCTTGCAAAAATAGATCTCATGTATATATATGATGACGAATAGTGAGAATAAGTGTCATATACATGTATCAAACATCTCGCAACCCAAAATGAACCTCAAGGAAACCAAAAACATAAGTATATATATCATATGTACAGTCCAAAATATCAAAATAAACCTACTATAGTAACAAAGTGGAGCTAACTCTTAAGGAAGCTCAGAGGAAGTCACCGATCACATGCTACTTGCCTCTGCTATTAAAGGGACCTGCAATTGTCAATAAAGGCATAGACCATTCCAATGAATAAATCCAGAAGAAGTTCAATAGTAATTCAGATTAAACAATAAACGAGTCCATAAATTAAGCTGGAAAAAAATAAGGTGCTGAGAAAGAATCAATAAAATGCATGATAGACAGACTGCAGTGGTCAACTGTAGGGACCAAATGACCCAGAAGCAAAGGATAGGGAGTAAGTGGTCTTGACACTCTACACTTAGGCTCAAAGCCACTTAAAATGTGTAAGTGTCTAACACTGGTGCAGGGGTCAACGCCGCATCAGCCACACCTAATCCATTCACCACTGTCGGCTCGCTTGAGCCGCAGCCCGAGAAAACATTCCAAAGGGAGCCACAGACTAAACCAGATGCTCAACCATAATGGAACTCGAATGCCTGATAGGAGCCACGACACATGGTAGATGCTCACTCAAAGGATTGAGGCCCGTCGGAGAGTCACAAGAGCTAATCGGCTGCTCAACCCGCGAGTGGACACAACTAGACCAGACCACTTAGACCCTAGGTCAATCAGGGAAGTAGAGTCCAATAATAGCAATAATTCCATCAAATGTAGCAAGGAAATGAAAAAAAATTAATATTGAATTTCTTACTGGTTTACTTACCTCAATATGCAAAATACCAAACAAAATCGCGGCTCCTACACGCCTCGATATACGTACTCAATGTCTGATACTAGTCCCATAGGCTCTTGGTATCAATTTACAATAAATTAGGTGTGGTTAAGCCTATTTGATAAGATTTAGATTTTTAAATCCCAAAATAATTCAAAATATGAGAGTTACAACGTTGACACATTTTTCGAGGAGGATTTCGATGTAAAAGTCCTCGAAAAATTTCAAAAATCCACTATTTTTCAATTTTCTCAATTTTCTTATTTTTCATAATTTTTTCTATTTTTCTTGATTTTTTTATTTTTATTTTTATTTTATATTATTTTTTAATAAATTAAAATGAATAAAATACATTTTTTTACTAAAAATGGGGGTTTGGACCTCCTGAACTAGGTCTGGTTTAACCCGTCCTGGTTCACCCCTGTTAGGCGAGCTCAAGCTCGGCCTGTCCCACTAGGCTGGGCTTAATCCTGGCCCGGCCCAACAACCTCCCACCTCTCTCTTTCGTTTTCACGAAAAAGAGAAGGGGGTGGTCGAACGCCACCCTTTTTTTCTTTTTTCTTTATTTCTTCTTTCTCCAACCAAATCAACAAATTCAACCAAATTGATCCTATCAACTTCTTTTTTTTATTCAACCAAACTTGAATAAATTCCAATAATATCAAACTATAAACAATAAATTCATCAAGACTATCATGCATTAAACCCATAAAACACCAAAATTAAATCAAATTTAAGTGTTAACTTGCTTGGCTTAATTATGATCTCCAAAGAAATTGGCCTTATTCTTCCTCACCACCACCTCTACACCACCTCTAACTTTGATAAAACCTCCTTCTTCATCTCTATCTCTTTTTATACTTTCATTGAGGAGTGAACCACTACCACGCAATTTTTTGTATTTAATATTTATTAAATTTGTCATTATCTCTCCATAAACCACAAGAAGTTGATACCTCATAATTCTAATTTATATTTTAAAAATTCTTCGTGAAATGACTAAAATGCCTTTATGACTTATTTTTGGGATTTCAATTAAATAAGTTTCATTAGACCAACTTAAGTCAATATCGTTGACCTACCCAAATACCCGTGTACGCACTCATCTCGAGAATTACACTTCGATAACGATGTCAATACAGTTGCGCGTGCACACATAAATAAACATAAAATATTCAAGGCATCACACACAAATAAATTATTGAATTATTACCTTTGTGTTGACGTCCGAGTTTTGACTGAGTCTCCATGTAGGATTAGCCGCCACGTCACAGTCCTATTAGGCAATTGATTAGGATTATATTTATTCGAGTCGTTACAAGTTGTGCCATTATTGCAGCTTGCGAGTCAAACTCGTAGATGTTGTTGGTTTCCTTATTGTGGAATGAGTACCAGCAGTGGAATTTGAGACATAAGATCAAGAAGATCTAATGCTCCATCTTCATATTTGGTAAGCAAAGAGCCACCTAATGCAACATCTATTAGCGTTCTCGTGCTATGGTTCATGCCATAATAGAAAATCTGCAGTTGTGACCACTTTACATATCCGTGCCCCAGACATCTCCTTAGCATATATTTGAATCTTTCCCAAGCCTCGCCAAGAGACTCGGTGTCTTTTTACTTGAACTGATTAATTTATAGTTTCCTTTCGATGACCTTCATTGGGGGCAAGAACTTGTCCAGAAATCTTTTGTTGACTTCCGCCTATGAAGTTATACTCCCTGCATTCAGACCTTGGAACTAGGATTTGAGTTTTCCACCCAGTAAGAATGGGAAAAATCGCATCCTGATTGCCTCTTTCGTAACTCCGATGATGTACAAGATGTCGCACTTCTACCAGAAGTTCTTAACATTTGCAACTAGATATTCATTAGATAGCCCGTTGAATATACTATTTTGCACCATGTTTATCAGAGACGGTCATAGCTCGAACTCGGTGGTGTTGACTAGAAGCCTTATCTCTTCGTTGTATGTCTCCCGAACTTCTGTCTTGAAGTAGTCACGAAAGCAACTATGTCCTCGCATTCTATCTTGCACTACTAAATCACCTGTGGGTTGGTTATTCCCGCGGCTCTGTTGTTGGTTTATAGCTTGCTCTTCAGCTATCTTGACTCCTTTATTTTTCTTTCCCTTGCTTGTTCTCTCAATCTCTGGATCATAATGCACTAGGTCCTTCTCTCCCTTGTTTCGCATGCACTAAGTATCCCTGATAAGAAAACACAAAAAGATCAAGTGCAGAAAGTCAAACTAAAATTTAAGCCTATTTTTGTTATTTTTGTTTTTATGAACTTAAAAGTTAAGTACTGAAAACAAAACTTAGCAACTATTCAAACTAACCAAGTAAATCTAATGGCTACTTATCCTCGACAACGGCTCACGCTAAAAACTTGATGCATGCCGCAAGTATAATAGCTAGCTTGTAGTAATAATGCAACCAACTTACGTTGATCACGGATATCTCCTCAGGGAAAGGTTTTTGTACTATCTATATATCACCTAGGTAATTTAATATTATGCTTTGAATTCATGTTTACATCTCAATATGTTGTGTGCAATGTCTAATTAGAATAGACAGATTTCCTTCAAATCCACTTCAACCACTGTCATGACAGAGAAAATTCTAATTTGCAATCTAGAACTCCACTATTGGTGTGAATAACGTAAGCTACATATTGCTTTAAGTCTCAAATCATTAGATTCATAATCAACTAAGTATATTATTTGCGCCTCCCTAATCAACAACTATCTATCAATGTTGTGTATTTTACGATTATACCGTTCGTATCCGGATTAAAAGCTTCAATGGCTATGATAACTTCAAAAGCCTAAGTTCATTAAACATGTGGCCAGTATGTCTAAAGCATTACAAATTCCAACCATTACATTTTTTATTATCATTTTTTATTCATATTCAAAGCATAGCATTCATACTATAGGATTCATTGATCCCTAAGATAAATAGACTAATCACACATAATTGAAACATACATATTACAATTCGATATGGAATTCATTGCAAACTATAGATGAATATAAATATTACCTTCAATTAATTAACGAAACCAAATATTGATTGCAAACAAGGAGTCTACAATGTTTCTTTAACAAAAACTCCTTAATACTCAAACTTGATGCTAAATTACTTTACTAGAGGCTAATCTCCTTCAATGTGGTGGTGTTCTCTTTGCTTACTGCGTCCAAATACTTATTTATACTCCTTAATAACAATTAGAAACCCTAAATTACAATTTAACTCGAATTAAAGCTTCATTTTCTATTTCCTGCAAAGTTGGTGCTGTCACTTACTGCCCCGTAGCCGTGTTTGTTAAGCCATGGCGCCGCCACTACGCCACTGCTTCATTATGTGTTTTCGAGCTCCTAGAGTCTCAGTGTCGTCCCTTGTGTGTCCCAGCGCTATTTCTTTTATGCAACGACGCCGCCATTGTGTCGGACCTTCATAGTTAATTTTCTTCATTTTTCTTCTTTCCCACGATCTTCCTTTCGTCCCCACGCAGTTCCATGTATTCCCACAACGTCAACTATACTCCTACTGCACCAAACCTGATTTTATAGGTTTTTGCTTTGTTTCTTCATGTTTTTCCTTGATTCTTTCTATTACACCTTAATTCCCTGAAAATGCAATAATACCATGAATTAGCACTGATTTGAGGATATTTTTACTAAATGTACTACTAGACTAACCTTGCATATATGTATAAATAATCACTTATCAGCTACTCGATGGATCTGTATTTACCATCATAAAAAAGATGGTAAGTACAAGAATATAGAAAGTAACAGTGAGAGACATTTATCCACATTTCCAAAAATACAACAAGTATCTGAAAGCATAACAATAGCAAGTATGTTGAAAAAGAGATCATGCTACAAGACATTTCAATTGAATAAAATAAAATTGACACTCGGCTAAGCGGTAATGATCTAAGACCGGTTGACTATGAACTACATCACATCAACCTTATTCCATTATTTAAGGCGTAGATACACTAACATAACATATATATATATATATATATATATATATAATATGTACACTTGTCGACAAACTTGGGTCCCATACCTCGTGTGTCGCATAAGCTAGTGGCGAGATACCAACAACCCTAAAATCCCTTCGACGTGTGCCAGCCATCTCTATCACATAATGGTCCTAGATATAAGAACTACCTTAATAAATCAAGAATTGACTCGGTTTAGGATTCCTAGAATGGAACTGCTTAAGTAAAGCACAAAGGAAATAAATTTACAATACCAAAAACCATATACTTAATAGCATGTTATTTGACTTAATTAAATTCCTCAATAACCAAGAAAGACATAACACATGATTTTGAAACAATGAAAACTATTTAAACACCAATAATGCCATGAAAACAAACTCATGATATGAGATAGGACAACAAAGTCATGGCATCAAGAGTATGATAGGTATATCAGTCCAAATGACTATAAATAAAGGCACAAATAGGAAATGAAAGGGAGAGAAATATCTCAATCAGTTTACTTACAAGTCACGCAAACTTCCTAGCTTAAACCGCCTCCCGATGTCCCAAAAATGCGTACTCGAACTCCCAAAACTCTCCTCTAAGTTTCTAGGTTGATTAGGGTGCTTTAGGACTTGTACAAGTTATTAGAGTTGTTTTAAATGGTTATAAATTTCAATTTTTCAAATAAGGCCCATTAATAAGTTGTTTATGTCCAAAGCTACTTTATTAAAAAAGGACAGTTTTGGTACAACAACTTATGAGTTGATTTCAATTACCAAAATGTTAAAATTATGTATTGTAGTATAAAGAGAAGTGTTTAGAGATATGTCTTAGCTTTCCAAAACATAAAGTTTACGCAATTTCAATAAGAATCAAAGGAGATATGAAAATCTTACAACAATGGCTCAAAACAGTTTTCGGTTTCGACCGGCAACATTGAAATTTTTTTCCTCCTTAACCATAGCTTCAAAACTTATGATTTTTTTACTGAGGCTAACTAACATGTCCTAGATCATCATATTAAAAGATGAGTGCAATCTAATAAGAAATGAGGGAGTTATGCTCAAAACAACATGACATTAGTAAAATTATGAACCCAAAAATTTCAGATTCAGTATCAAAGTTGCAAAAGATTTTAAGACATGAAAATACACAAATTTAAAATATATCAGTGAAAAAAAGTTGTTCCTCTTTGAGTTAGCTTTCAAATGCCACCAGAATGAGTCCATTTCAATTTAAAATAAGGAAGTTATGACCAAATTATGGAGGCTGGTTCATAATACAATATGTAGAATTTCAAATTTGGTCTTACAACTTCAAAAACTTATAACTTTATGAACATAAATTCAATTCTAGAACTTCTTTATGGTATAATTAGTGAAATTTCACAAGGAATCCAAATATGGAACTAGATATTTAAAATAAAGTCATTTGCCCACTAAAATTGCTAAAAAACCATAACTGAACTAAAACTTATAATTTTTGTTTGATACACAAATCAAAGGTGTAGACTAGCTTACCTAGTTGTAGATCCTTCTAATCCTTGATCTATACCTCCAATTCACCAGAATATCTTCACAATTCACTAATCTCACTCTCCATATTTTTCTCTCCTCTTTTGGTTACAAATGAAAGTTTTTTACGTGAAATCTCATCTAACCTTCTTACATATATGTGTGTGTGTGTGTCTGTGTGTGTGAATTATTTGGAGCCCTTGATCTTCATATATGCACCCATCTCTAGATCAATCTCATGGCTTATAATTTGACCCCACAATCTATTATCTATATGCTAACTCACTTCAACTAATACCAAACTTAACACGTATCTCGAGGAATATCAATGGCTTTTATTTTATGTTTCTAACTTAGGTTACTTTAATATCAATTCAGTTATATCCATATCAAAATAGCTATTTAAGCCACACTAACTTAAATTACGACTTACCATATCACTCTCTAATCTAGTCCTACGTCAGCACACATCTCGAGGCGTGTCCTCGCTCACGTCACGACAACTATTTACAAGTATGAGTGATTTAATAATTTACACATATACAATACACGAGGAATATATCACTACAAAAGTAAATATATCTCTACCAAATGCCTCGGTCAGTGCACATATCTCGATGCAAGAACCACGTCACGGGTCGATAATCATGATTAAGGAATTAAACTAGAATTAGGAATTTGGGCCATGAAAAATCCCTACCAATTTCTATCAAATCCCCGCGAAAGAAATCGCGAGAATTCAAATTAAATTGAGAAAAATGCCCAAAAATGAATTTTGTTTATGTTAAAATGATTTGGTTTTGAAATTAAGTTTATATATATAACCCTCAGCCACTTGTCAGCAGCTTAATTTCCTTTTATTTATCAATTCTCGAAATCCTTATTTTGACGTGTTTTGACTTTCGATTCTCGTCTTCGATGCAGTTTTCACCAAATCGAGCCAACTTCTCGACAAAATAGTCAAAATTCCATAAAACTTTCATAACACTAGTTTTGGTCACACCAAAACCCAAAAATCTTAACTTTGTCCACGAGATACTAATATCATTTGAACCAATCCCCTTAGCATACTTAACCAAAATTATACCAATTTGGACTCGATCTCAACCTCGACCACCACCAACCGACACTAAACTTGAAGAAAAGTCTTGCACCAACATCGTTCTCATTTTACACTATCGTCGATTTCGACATGTACGCAAATTGAGGCAAAATCCCCATGTGGTACTTGACACTTGATTGAGTTTTCGAGCTACTAATTATTTATTTTCACTCGTGCCCTTCGGACACGCACTTGCAACCCCGATTATGTCAAATTGAGGACATACCTCAACTCACTTCAACTTCATGACGAAATACCATATAATGCACACACTAGGCATTCTCCAACGAAAATTAACATTAACCTAGTGATTTCTTTTTCACCTATCCGAGTCCTAATCTACAATATGTGTCATATCTAAGACCCATTAAACTCGTAATTAAATCTAAATACTGGTTTTTTGAAATCAAGGATTTGACACTTTCAATACTCGAAATGTGAATAAGTAGCCTCAGTACTTACTCACTGGAATTGTCATCTTTGGTGACAATTGCAGATTTGTCTAGTAGCAGGACGGGCAAGGAGAAGATCGACGACTACCTTTGAGCCTTCGGCGAGTCGATTTTTGCTACTTTTGTAGGTTACATATGTGTATTTACTTATTTACGATCTTTAATATATTTTTGGGTTATATATTGGGTTGAGAGACTTGCTCCCTGACTTGATGAATATTATATACCTTATTATCACCACTTGATATACATGTGATCTACTATTTACCTGGTTTCCACTGTTAGGTGTTTAATTTAGATTTTGCTACAAATTTAACAAGTTTTCCATTGATAATATTAAAATGTTATAAAGTTTTGATTAACTCTGAAAAATGAAAATAACATGGAATTGGGAAATGCTTTTCGTAAACACGAATAACAAGATGAATGAGAAGTGATGGCTGACTAATACGTCATTAATTCCTACGTGGTTGAAATTAAGGATTAGTAATGAGATTAGGCAGTGCGGTACCCTGATTTGAGGTTTGTGCCGTTACATTGAGATATCTATGAGGGACTACATTTTAGAGACTCACTTTTGGTAGTGAAAAGCTATTATTGGTTGGTTATACGGATGTAAAGGTGATTTGGACACTCAAAGGTCCACTTCAGGTTACTTGATGACTTTCTTAGGTGGGGTAGTATCATGGCAGTTCAAATTGCTTAAATGTGTTGCCTTTTCTACCATTAAGGCCGAGTTCATTACAACATCTGAAGCATGCAAAGAGTTGTGGTGGTTGAAAAAGCTTCTTCAAGGTATGTTTTGTTTTGTGAGAATCAAGTGTCATTCATATGAGTGAAAATGTTTCATTTCACCCGAGGATTAAACATATTGATGCGAGGAATCATTGGATACGTGATGCCCTCAATTATGAGGGCTTACTTGAAATTGGGAAGACTTACATTGATAGTAATGGTTCTGATATGTTTACAAAAGTATTGCCAAGTTTGAAGCTTGAAGTATCTTGCAACAAAATGGGATTAGTGATCCTTCCTTCCCCAACAGGAAAAAAATGGGAGATTGTTGGGTTTTTTCAACCCAAAATGAGTGAAAGACATTTTTGCCCTTTCATCCTTTCTCTATTTAAAGCAAAGACTTTTTGGAGAGAGAGAGAGAGAGAGAGAGAGAGAGAGAGAGATTTGAAAGAAAGATAGGGAGAAAGAGTTTGAGAGCTTTTGAATCCCTAATTTCATGCATTCTTCAAGTGCTTGATTAGAAGGCCAAACATACTCCGTTTGAGGCAAGATTCAAAGAGGGAGTTCATAGTACCGAGCTCTACATCACCGTTAGTAGATATCGAGTTGTATCAAGGATCTCACATTGCTATCTTTAAGGGATTTCTTCTCATTTTTCAAGTGTTGGTGTTTCTTACCAAGATATGCTTGTTGTGTTGATGCTTTGTTTATGCTCATACCTCTAACTAGTTTTAGAGAGGACTTGTGTATTCTTATTTTACATAGTCAATAGCTTTTATAGGTGTTAGTCACCTCGTGATTTTACTTCTCAATTTAAGAAGGTTTATATGTTAAAATTGTTTTGTGTGTGTTGTGTTGTGGCGAAGCTCTGGCATTTTCATTACAGTGACGGCCCTCACCGCCCCGGGGTGACGTGTCTCCGTGTACTCCTTGCCAACTGGCCCAACTACACATGTACGACACCTGCCCGTCCTTTTTCTGTGTCAAAATTCATATCCACTTGTGTGTATAGCATATAAGTGACATTCTCAGCGGAAGTCATACTTTATACCATTAATTCAAGAAATATTAATAATCAAATAAACATATCCTATTGTGGAAAAACCCTGAAAAGTGCTCGATATAGAGATAGACGACTATACCATATAAGGTATCTACATGTACAATGTCATGATACTCCTTGGTTCCCAAAAGAAATCAAAATATCAAAAACAAACACTCGTACAAGTAGTCTTCGACAGCAGGCAGTCATAGGTAGTCGCCTAAGATCCCCTTGCCCTTAGTTGTACTCGGATCTGCACTCAATCATCACAGAAGAAAATGGATGGCGAGTCCAGTAAGTAAAATCTCAATGAACTCCTTTGAGATTCAAATAAATAAGTGGAATTCAATAAATATTGTTAAATAAACATGCGGAATGTAAACATAAAATTGTAATTAGAGCATCACATGCATAGATAACAATAGAGTGCAAATTAATGTATGTGCCTGTTCCTGTCAGACTAAACCATACTTCGGGATTCCCTTCTAGGATCCCACTAGTGGGCGCACCCAACTAGCTATCACCTGGTCCCTCTCGGTGGCCGGCGTAGACCTACGACGCACAGTCACATGTAGCAGTTCATTAGCTCGGGTCGTTATCCACCGAGAACTCCTGATACACATGCTGTGGTCTAGAATGCATAGACACACAAAAAAAATCCGGTGGGAGTAACTCAACCAATCGTCCAAACAACAACAAGATATAGATGTAAAATAGACCACAAGGAATACTGGAACTGAATGGAAATACAAAGCGAAATAAAAACTCATAGTTTTTCATTTGGGTTTTACAAACCTCACAACGCACTCCAATACCCCGTAATCAATCCACTGAGTCCAAGTCCACTGAGTCCTTGGTCGCCGATTGATCACCCGTGCCCACCTATGTCCATTTATAAATAATTCTGATTTAGCATGACAATTTATGACCAATTTCTAAAATTTTAGGCCAAATTGCCTATTTCGCACTTTTCGAGGCAAAAACCCCGCAAAAGTTTGGTCCGAAATTTCCAAATATTTATTTTTCATAGAAATTCGTCAATTTCTATTTATTTTGTTGAAATATAATTTTTTTTTCAGAATTTTCGGAATTTTTCCTTTCTTTAATTTAATTAAAAACTTTTTTTTATTGGTTTGGGTAGGGTCGACCCTGGACCAGAATTGGTCCAGGCTCGGCCCATGTGGGTGGGTGCACAAGCGTGCGCGCGTGGGCATCCCTTCCACTTGATCGAACCAGGGACATCGATAGGCAATTTTTTTTTCTCAATTTGGGGAGGGGAGACGACTCTCCCGAGTCGTCTCCTTCCTCGGAGAATCCGAGCTCCTCCATCGATAGCCGATCCAACAACAACCACAACCATTTTCAACAACCACAACTTCAAACGAAATTTAACAACAAAAATCACAACAACAAACTCACCTTGATCTTGATGTTTGCACCCTCTATTCTCTCTTTCCCTGCTTCTTCTTCTCCTCCTCCTCTCCGTTTCTTCTTCTTCCTCTCGGCCTCTCAATTTCGGTTGTGTGAGAAGGAGATGTGAGTGAGAGAAAAAGTGGTGGAGAGATAAGTTTTGTTCACTTATAGTCACTTAACATCTCCACTCACATGTGCATCTCTATGCATCCATAACCCTCCATTTATGCCAACCTAACACCTCCTTGACTCCGAATTGTGACACGTTTGGTACACTCGCTTGTGTTTTAAGCACAAAAATGCCATTTTCGGGCATTTCGACGCCCGGTTTCACGTCCGAACCGCGACATACGTGTACCGCCGCGTCACTAGCTACCTAATACCCATTCCATATTAGTTACTTGGCCAATTTTTATTTAATTTGTGTGTTTTAGTTTCCCCGACCTAATATTTGGTCCCGTTAACTACCCGGTACCCGCGTCGACACGCATTTCGAGGCGAATACAGTTCACACAATTTCACACGTATTGTTATGCAACATACACACATGCGATGTATTTCACTAAATTGCACCGCAAATAAGCATTCAACACACAATAAACTATCGTACCTAGGTCCCCGTGTGTCCTAACCTACCTCGGCATCCATGTAGATCTGAGCTGGCGTCCACGTCTATAAATTCGAGATACTTAACGACATTAATAAAATGGGTCGTTACAACTACTATGTACTTGTTGGATTGCTTATATATATGTACATACATACATATACATATATATGTATATATTGTGGTTGTGAATGTGAATCTTATTTGGCACACAAGAGACAGGTTAATTAATTGTTGGTGTAAGTTCACCCCATCAATAACAAGTACTTTATCTTACATTTTATTTTTGTAAGATCGACAACTGTTGAAAAATACGTGTTGACTTTATAGTTGAACATTGGGTATTTTTAAGATTGATAACTGTGGTAAAATACTTGTTAACATAGTAGTTGAACATTTGATAGTTGTACAATAATCATTTTTCTCAATATGAAGCTTATTTTTCTAACCCTAATAGACAAAAAACATGAGGCATGAAGGAAATTGAGAAAAAGTGAAATAATTTTTTTTACTTAAGTGGGAGTCGAACCGCCCCAAACCTTGCCTTTTGACAAGTGATGTTTCTACCATCTCACCAGAGATGTTTTGACAACAATAGTGAAATAATCTTCCATAGTAGAATTTTTATTATTTAAAGTAGCAAAATTCATTTTTTTTGAATAATCAATATTTTCCTAAGAATCTTTTTTCTATAAAATCAAACAAGGCCTATGGTTATTATTTTTTATATACTACTAAATATGACATTTGTTTTAAAGTCAATGAAAGGAATTAAGTAAATCTTGTGACAAAAAAGGAATTAAGTAATCTTTATTATAATTATACTATTTGTAACATATAATAATAAATCACTAACAAACGTTTATGTTCCCATAGAATATGAAGTAATATAAGTTGTCAACTTCATGTTTTAATTCGTTCCACGTAATATTATACATAACGCAAAATATATTTCTCGTGCACGTACACTTGCTTAAATACGAATATTACTTTATTTAACATTGAAATTTAAAGTATGTCCTTAAATTTATTAAAAGAGAGATACAAAATTTATTATAACAAGATCACAAAGCCCTTAATTTGCCCAAAATCACTAATTGTTCTACTATAAAGGGAAGGGAATCTTTAATGTGACATGCAAGTGGTTTCAAACAATACAACAAACTAATTATTATTTTCATCATCGACATTGTTCAACAAAGTTCTTCTATTATTTCTTGGACATGTCTTCAATCACAATAGAAGAACTTCGATTATTTTACTCAATCGATAGAGAACTATTTACTCGACTAGTGATTCGCTTACGTCGAGATGTAGGTAAATCAATGGTAGCCATCTCCCTTTGGCTTTGGTTAGAGGAGGTAGGCTTTCCCAATATCATCCTGAAGATGTTGTCTTTACCTGATGAAATAGTTAGTTTAGTTGCAGATGAAGCAGCTATCATCATAGGCTTTCTAGAATCATCAAGAACAAAGTCTCTCTCGATGCCTTCACATACATTAATCGAAATGACAAGGAGTCTCATGAATTCAACTCTCTCATTTCAGTTTCTTCATCAACACAGGCTTAGTGTTCTTACTGGGGTTCTTAGATACGTGGAAAATGTGTGTGCCAAAGCTTTTGAGGACATATTAAAACCAGGTTACCTTATAAATAATAGTTGCCCACCTACTACTGGAGCTAATGGTGGTAATAATAGTTTGCAAGGAATGATGGTTACGACGCCTATAATCATGCCTCAACTTGCAAATTTTAATTGCAAACAAAGATTGGATGAGGCATCATCATCAACACCAGTATTATCTCGACGTCAAATTATGTTGAATCATGTTGCTCATCCTTGGGGTCCATCAAAAGATGTTGTTCCACAAGATGAGCGCACAATGTTTATGACATTTTCGCGAGGTTATCCATTAAGTGAGACAGAAGTTAAGGAATTCTTTTCAAGGTAATTAAAACTTTTTGTCATTATCTAATATTCTATAATGAAAATTATCAATTATTTTTTGGTTCCCTTTGTTCACAAAAGATATTTATTTTTATATATAATTATTTTTAAGTAATTAATCATAAAAAAATTTATGGTTACATAAGTACTTATTTTATAGTTGTTTGATTGAATATTATTATTTTATTGCCTAAAGTTTCATACAAAGAAAAAGAACAAATGAATTTCTTCAAAAAAAAAAGAGAAAGAACAAATTAATTTTAATATAAGGGTTATGAGCTATGTTGGATTATATTTATAAAAGTGTAACCATAGTTTCTTCAAAAAAAAAGTTATTTGTCTATGTATTAATGATTAGTAGTTCAATCGACAAGAATGTTGTTAGTCCAATCTACAATTTTTTTTTTTACTTAATTGATTGCAGTTTTTTGAACACATCTAAAAACAAGCTAGAAATGCCTCAATATTAAAGCTAATAATGTGTGCTATGAATTGAATGAATTCAACCAAAGAATATGTACATTAAGGTTGACCTAGGATAACCTAATTAGATGTATTTATAGTAAAACAAATTAAAAAATGATCAAATTACATCATATAATGCATTAAGTCGAGTAGGATTAACAACGACATCATATAATTATTATTAAAATTTTTGTTTTTGGTTTCCCACATGCACAACTAACTAATCCACACTCAGACATTGTCAGACCCATATGGTAGGCGGTTCTCCCAACCGAGTTTTTCTATTCACGAGACTCAAACTCGAGACACCACTAATTAAGGGGACTAAGTCCCTTGCCACTTGGGCCAATGATGCAGCGGGGATTCTGAGAATTACGCGCTGCATGAAAAAGATAAATTTTCTTTACCATTGATTCCTCGAATATCCGGTAACAAGAAAATTTCTCGTTTCTAATTTGTGATTGAACATACGAAGTTAAAGAAACAAAACGCACCAAGATATACTCTCTCTCCAAACACATTTTCATTAATCAAATAATCACCCACCAACTGAATTAATTTTATGCCTTTTTATATATAGGCATATATGTGAGACATAAAAATAACAACTACTCCTACTATGACACAAAAACCAACTCTAATTGAGACTCCACATGTTACTTAAGTAAATCAAACGCTTATACTAACTAATTAATTAAAGTAAAAGACAAACTCTTATCTATCGCTCTCAACTTAATAAACTCTTAATTTCAAAGTAGGTTTGTGACTTGCATGCTGTGACTAGAATTTGTAGTGGATCTAAATTATGATTTGGATATGTGGCACCCCATACATCATCAATCCTCATCATTCTCCGTCGGTTCAAAAATACTCGTCCTCGAGTTTTACTATTTTCCTTCGTTCGATAGCCTTTAACAATAACGAAATCTTAAAACCAAGTCAACTCTTCATTAAACAAAGTTTGAACGAACTCATCACCGCTTGATGTTATACGTCTTTGAAGAACGATGTTCAGAGCTTCAACCATCAAACTAAAGTTGTTAACAAATACACCACCATCACTCGTAATTGTCTCAACTATCGTCGGGTTGTCACCAAATGCTTCAATTACTTGGAGAGTCGTAGATCACGGAATTACTTAATTTGATAACAACTGTGTTTTCCCCGAAAACGGTCTTGTCTTCGACAAAGTCACAACCTTCACCATTAAACTTTGGCGGCTCATTAAAGTCAAAGATGAGATCACCATCATCTTCTGTGGGTTCAAAGTCATCTTCTAATGCAACTTCCTCCGCTTATTCAAATTCAAGTTCTTCTAAATTTTGATTGAATGTGTTGACACTCCTGTTGTATGTGTCGCAATTCAAAAGCACACATATCAAGCTTTCATGTCAAGTGTATCGAATCTTCCCACAAATTTGAGAGAAATACGTCAATTTTTATCTCCTCAACACCATCCAAAAATTACAAACGAACTCGGCTCTAATATCAATATGTTGCAGTGAGAATTCCGAGAATTGTTCGGTGCATGAAAAATGATGAATTTTCTTTACCGTTGATTCCTCGAATACTCAATAAAAAGAAAATCCTCATTTTTAACTTATGATCGAACACACAAAGTTAAAAGACAAAACACACCAAGAGATACTCTCTCTCAAAACACAAATTCTCGGTAATCAAATAATCACTCACCAACTGAATTAACGTTATGCCTATGTATATATAGGGATGTAAGACACCAAAATATCAACTCCTACTATGACATAAAAACCAACTCTAATTGGGACTCCACATGTTACTTAAATAAATCAAACTCTTATATTGATTAATTAATAAAAGTAAAAGACAAACTCTTATCTATGACTCCTAATCTAACACTAATTCTAACAACTTAGACTATAAACAAGATTAAACTATCTAATTAGATCTTTGATTTGCATGTCGTGACTAGAATTTGTAGTGGATCCAAATTGTGATTTGAACATGTGGCACCCCATACATCATCGATGTTCATCAGCCAACCAATTGTTGTTGTTGTTGTTGTGAAAAAATCAATTTATGTGACAAAAGAGTTTTTTTTGTGTAATAGTTATGCGTATATTATTTTTTGTTTGAGTTAATGCAGAAACTATGGAGACTGCATTGAATCATTTTATATGGAAGATGTGCCAACGAATCAACAACCACTTTATGCTCGTGTGATATTTCGGTCTCCAACAATGATTACAACTGTTCTTAATGGAAAACATTCAGCTCAATTTGTGATCAATGGCAAGCATGTGAGGACTCGACGTTGGATCTTATATGGGCGTTAAATAAATCAATGAAAGCGGACTTGACATGTTCAGTGATAATCGCCAAATCGTAAGTGATAAAGTAAGATATAAAATTGGTAGTGCTTTATAAATAAATAACATAATTTTTCAATGCTTTAGTTGAAGTCAATGAGATTATACTTTATTCATGAGCTTTAACGGATATGTTAAAAAGTGTACTAGAGTGATACTTTGATATAAAACATTATTTGTGTTTAGTCGCAATAATGATCTATAGCTTCATTTCTTGTTGTTTGCAATATATTAGCATATGTAGTATTTAGACATTAATTTATTTTTGAACAGGTGCATACATAATTTTAAATTTACTTATTATATATTTTAATTCATCATTATTGACTACAATTTTTATTGCCCTATATGTAGCAAATGTAATATATTTGGCTTTTCCAAATTTAATTAGATTTTATCTTTTACAATTTTAAAGATTCAATATAGACATTCTAAATAATTATTGAATTATAAGTATAACTTTCATTATTATATTTGTTTCATTCCTTGATTTAGATGTGATGGGAATAAATTTCTCAACATTACAATAAGTTTTAAAAATCATAATCAATAGATTATGAAATGTTTTTATATAGTAAAATACCAATAAACTTAATTACGCAATCAATAATAGGCGGAGGAAGTGTGAGTGATCAAGATGTCACTTATATGTTTCATGTGATAATCTTATATATAACTAAATTTATGGTCTTTCTTTTCATAATAATGATATTTTACTTGGTCAATTCACCTCTGCTGAACTTTCAAATTTCCTTTAAATTGAGATTTTTTTGCACGCGTCATGAGGTCAATCAACGGCTAATCTCCACCATTGTTTCGCCGCTCCCATTCGCATTGATTGCACCTCTATTTCAAGTATGCTCCACGTCTGAGATCATCGTTAATCACTCGCCTGTTGAGGGGTGTCATTTCGTGTCATCTTGTATAAACATGTTGTGTTGTATACAGACCATAACCCATACAAGGCAAACCCAAATTTGACCATTTATTAATCTTGTTTGTGTTTAAATGAAATGTGTTAAACATATCGGGTTTCGTGTCACCCATTTATTAAAAAATTAGTCGATTTCATGCGCTCTGCGCAGAAGTTAGTAAAACTTTAAGAGAAAGTTAATAAACTACTAATTTACATGAATATATTGTAATATTTGTTACAATTAAAATTATAATTCACAATAATCAACTCGAAATATACAAAAGAGAGTAAAAAATATTTAGTTATAAACCACGCACTTATCAAACATCTTGAACAATCCTTATAACAACGAACATAGAGATTTGAAGTTGTTGATCGCACTACAAGATCTCTTATACATCTTGGAGTGTCATGCAGCTCAACAATAACATTGCATTCGAGTGTGAAGAAGTCTATGAGAGGTACTTGGATGTTGCTAAAACATGCAGTAATTGTGAACTTAAGATATATATATATATATATATATATGTATATAAAGAGAAGATTAATGATTTGTATAAATGATGTTGCAGTTACCAAAGGGATAGTGTATGATTTGAAACGTAGATTAAACACATAGAAACAACCATTCGTTAATTAAGAAAAGAATTTAAATGCACTTAATTGTTATTTCGATCAAATACAAACTATAAATAAATTCAATAAATTGGGGAATTAATATATTCCTTGAAATAATCAATAAAACATAAATAAATACCTTAAAATAGAAAAAATTAGAAAATTAGAAAATTATATTGGTGAAAGGAGAATGCATGTCAACTTTCTCTAAGCTCCAACTTTTATATATATAGATTTAGTTGTTTTTTTATTTCTCAAAAATTTATTTACATTTTTATAATTTCTTTACAAAATTTTAAAATATATATGCATGAATAAACTTAAATGAACACAATTAATATAAACATATATAATTAAATAGTAAACAAAATATAATGGGGTTGTAATCTTAAGTTTTCCTTTACTTTTATTTTATTTAAGTCTTAAGTCTTTACAATAGAGAAAAAATGAATGAAAGAAATAACACATAAAAATTATAAGAATCCTCCAAAAATATATCTAAATTGTATTTTCATGAGAAACTTTAATTTTTTTCTTGATTAATAATTATTAATAAAATATAAAACATAAATAATATTTCAAAATACAATAAATATTTCCTCTAAAAATAAAAATTTGAATTGAAAAAAAAATTGATTATCATATTTGTTGTAAAAAGATGTTAGTTAATTGGAGATCATGTACTAAAAATTTAAAATCTTTACATCTAGAAACTATTATATCAAGAGTATTGTATTTAATAAGTGGGTTAAACGGGTTAGCGTGTCAACCCGTGACACAACCCTTTTTTCGTATCATAAACGGGTCGACCCGTTCCCAAACCGAACTTGTATAAGCTCAACCCTAACCTACTATTCCCGTATTAGTCGTGTCGTGTTATCATGTTATGACCCATTTTGCCACCCCTACCTGTAATCCACTTTTACTGCCTCGTAATATATGCCAACATGCAACTCAGGGCTAATTTCCTTAAACTTCCATATCAACTCCACACCCTCTTAAAGCATCTCCAATGGTAATGTGGATTTAGAGCATGGATTGGTGCCTTGTCATGGATGTGGAGGGTGTCTATCATATGTGACATTATATAGACATTCAAATTCCAAAATGATCTCCAACGGTAATGTGGATTTAGACTGTGGATTATGACTTTTTTGAATTTCTATAACAAACAATGATGATGTGGCAATGAACCACCTAGTGTGGGACTCATATCGTGAAGGAAGAAATGATTCACAAAAGTACTAATTGAATCAAATTCCCACGAAGAAGACCGCCTTCAGTGATGGAAGATTTTTGAAACCAAATGAAGCTGATCTACTCTGTGATAGATGGACTCGTGCAGACTATATGGTAACATCTTGAATCTTGAATTCCATTACTAAAGATATTGTCGATGCTTTTATTTATAGTTTTATTGATTTAGGTATCTGGAATTAAATTAGGGAACGATTTAGTGAATCGAATGGGCCTTTATTGTACTAATTGAAGAGTGAGATTAGCATAATTATTCAAGGTGACTTGTCAGTTTCAAAGTATTACACAAAACTAAAGAATTTATGGGATGAGTTAATGTGCTTAACACTAATGCCTAATTGTAGTTGTGGAATTTCAATGAAATTGAATGAAATGGAATCCAAAGACAAGCTTATGCTATTGTTAATGGGATTAGATGACATCTATGATGCTATTAGGAATCAGATTTTAGTCATGGATCCTTCACCAAGTATCAATAAGGCATATTTAATGATAGTGAAAATGGAAATGCAAAATGAAGTCCATGTGACTTTTGCTCTAGATGTAGACATTGAAAAGATGGTTAAGAATCAAAATGTGAAGTTTACTGCAAAAGGAAATTGTAAGAAATTTGTTAGTAAAGATGATGTGGCGGCCCCAAATTCTAGGCCCACTACAAGAAAATAGCTGATCAGAAACGGAAATTTCCATTGTTGATTAGCATAAATTCCGTCTCTAATTCAGTTTTGCAACTGAACAGATACGATATCTAGTCCGTCTCTAAAATTGTCGATGCTAATTAGTCAGCAACGGAAATATGGTTTTGTTGCAGATTAGAGACATATTTGAGACGGACTTAGAAACAAAACATAGACGGAACAGAAAGGGACATTCTTCCAAGGCGAATGTTTTTGCTTGCATTCCATCTCTAATATGTCTCTAATTTGCAACGGATTAGCAACGGAATGCATGAATTCCATTGCTAATCCGTTGCAAATTAGAGACGGATTAGCAACATAACCCATAAATTCCGTTGTTATTCCGTGTCTATTCCATTTCTACGCCTAGTTTTTTTTTAAATATACACAAAAATCAAATTGGTTCTCCAAAACTTCTAAACCTCAAAATAAAGACAATAGGACCTACTCCATTGCCTGCACCCCTCTATTAACTCCTTGGGGGTGCTAACATCCCCAAAAAAGCAGAATTTCAAATACATACAATAATCAACAATATATATCAACAACAAAGATTCAAATGAGCAAAAAACATAGAATTCAACATTAAAAAAATTTATACATCCACGAAAGGTAGTTAAGTATAATAGATATCTAAGATACCTAAGTATCCACAAAAAACTACCAATCTCATAGTTCTACAACAACCATAAAAATACCTAATTATCATAAAGCTGATCATCCCTCATTGTCCTTTAAATATGCACAAAAAGAACTATCAATCTAAAATTTATATAAACAACCATAAAAGACATCTAAGTATCCTCAAATTGTTTATCTCTTACAATCGTAGACACGTCCTTTGGGACACTCACCTGCCACCTTGTAATACACCGCTTCATCATCTACCAACTAGTCCGGTGTAGCCTGGGTTAGCTCTCGACGTCTTCTCTAGAGCTGACCCTGCATGGATCAACAATAATCAACTAAAACGATATGCTTTTAAGTAAATTTACTACAATTTAGCTCGTACTATACTTACATAGAACTGCTCCGATCTAGTATCAATGAATAACGTCACCCCGTCACGATTTACGGTGTGGAGATGCAAATACAATTCATTTACGATAGGTGGCGTCTCGGATGTATGAGTCTGCACACCAAAGTTATAAAAATGTTAAATATGAGGACGCATACATACTTAGTGTCCCCAAGTTGGACAAAACATTCAATGTCAACTAGCATCAATGCGTAAGAAATAAAAAAATAAGATTAGAAGCAAACACAAGCATAGTGAACAAGTGTAGAAAAGAAAAAAAAATAAACAAGAGTATAAAAACACTTACCAATCTTTCATTGGTTGTCACAAAAGACACCGAGCCACCACCGTGCTTCGAGACTCTAGTTCTTAGTCCTTCAACCTTAGTGTTCCTATTCAAAGACGCCTGCCTAGACCTGGCAAGAAAGTCCCATGTACATAAACTAATATCACAAAATGAAATGTAATTATCGAGATTGGTTTACAATAGCTTCTAATTAAGCAAACTTGATTATTATTGTTAATAATTCTTATTTAATTTTGGAAAATAATAATAAATCAGTTCTATATATCTCATACCTTGAGCAATCAACTGGTTATCAGATGACTCTGTAGTCTGTATCTAGTCAGCCACTCCAAGTACAAGTTGTAGGTGTTGTATACGAAAAATAAACTTGCAATTGATGCATCAAAGTAGTGGGTGAAATGTTATTCTATATCCATAATAGATGCATATCAAAGAGGACTCAAAGATAAGCCCGCTTGTCCTCATCTATCTAGTAAGGAATTAAAAGGGTTGTTTAACTATGCAATCAAAGCTCATATCCAATCAAGCAAAAATAAAGAGTGCAAAGGCACAATCACAATGAGGCTGTGATAACCAATGTTTCACTCATTCATGGAAAACATATTGCGGTTTGATGTTGACCATAACTTGATACCCCTTAAATATTGTAACTTGTATCGATAATCAATGAATATGAGGTGCTACATAAATCTGTCGAGATTGACAGACTATGAATTTCTATCATCTAACTACCTAATTCTCAAAACACACTTGAATCAAAAGAGAAAGAATGTTAACTAACTAAGAAAAGTAAACGCTGAAAGAAAAAAATTAACTTCCCTCAAAGCATAAAAACTCAAAGTTTAAAGATCCACAGCATAAAAATTTAATTTCAACATCTACAATAATTCCCAAATCATCTCAAATTTAAAGAGATTCATGAAATGCATCTCATCTTCGTCTTTTGTAGTGCATAGTTTCCATTAAAGATATTATAAATGACATGTATATCTATAAATCTAAGAAAACAACAAAGTGGAGGCACTTTTGATTCAGTGGAAGAACATGTGAGGAAGGAAGTTCTCTTGATGAAACCAATAAGAGTAGTAAAATAGGGAACAAACGCGAGGCTCGTTCAAAATTTCTTGGCATTCTTTCTGCAAATAATTAGTAATTATCAAAACTGGTTGAAACTCATATATGTGCATTAGCTTAATCAAAATATGTGAGTTGAAGAGCAATTTCTTTAGATTTAATAGACCCTTTATACATCCATTATAGTAAGAAACAAGCTAGATTCAATCCAGTGTATAAACTTAGTTATTAGCAAGGAAGTGGGAGTATTAAACATATTAAGATTGCTAGAACTAAGTGTGTATGCACAAATTAAAGTAGAGATTGTCTTTAGTGAATTTGGTGCAACATACAACAACAACAACAACAACAACAACAACAACAACAAAGCTTGAATCCCAAATATATATACATACCTAATTAAAAGGGAAAAATTAGTGACTAGTTGATTTCATTAAATTAACGACTTATTAATTAATCCACAATAAGAAAAGAATTGAGTGTTTAAACAAGAAGGATATTTTAGCCTTCTTAAACCAAATAAGAACAAAACACAATAGAAACTCTTACAAAATGAACTTTTACTAAAAAAAAAATCCACAAATAAGAAAGTCTTAGCAACAAACAAACATGGGATATTTTAGCATTGATAAAACTAACTGATCCCAAAAATAATAACACTACAACAAAATAAGAAAAAGGCAAAAATAGAATCAATGTCAAACTAATCTTTTTGTCCATTACTCTATTTTCATGTAATTAATTTTTTTCCAAAAGCTCAGTTATTAAACAGTTGAACTACATTTTTTAGTGTTTGGTTCAACCAACCACCACCCCATCATCAATAATTCACCAACAATTAACTCAACAAAATCAAATCTAAATTACCAAGTTCTTGCTAAGTTTGTGAAATCAATCATAGGCAAGGAACTCGACGCAAAGAGGCTACACAACTTGCCAATTATGCAATCGAACTCATAATTCTAAGGACAATGGAATAGTGTCAACAAAGTAGGACCCGAAAACAAACCATGTGCATGACTCACTGATTTGATAAGACGTTACTTCAGCGAGAAGACAAGAGTTAAAGCTTCAAATAGTTAGAGCTTTAAATAGTAAGCAAGGTGCGGTTTCTTTCTTATGATTTGGTATGACGTTACTTCAGTAAGAAGACAAGAGTTCGAGCCTCATGGTAAGTGTCACACCCCCAATAATGAGACCCGAGTAGGTCAATGGGTCAAGGGGCACCCAGTGCAAACCTAGCAGATGACCGAGTTATGGAGGATTCGGTTGGTTCCATGAAGGTTAGATGGACTTCGAGGGTTGCGCAGCATGGCCTACGGTGATGCGCGCGTGTAGTTGGGATATTGCATGCGGCATAATGATGGGCAACAGCGTGGCGCGCGCTAGGCGCGGCCTAGGCGTGGCGCGCAAAGGCACTTAGGCGCGGGGCCTAAGTGTGGAGCACAAGCAGCGCAAAGGTGCGCCTAGGCGCGGGGCCTGGCGCAGAGCATAGCGGCGCCTTAGCGGAGTGCAGGGGCGCCAGGCGCGGGCCTAGGCGCAACGCCAAAGAGGAGCACGGCACGTCTAGGCGCGGGCCTGGCGCAGCGCCCGAGCGGTACCGAGACGTAATAGCGTCGTGCCTTAGCGCGAGGCGCATTGGCGCGGAGCGCGGCACGAGCGCGAGATGCGGGAATGCGCGCTGGAGCGCGGCACGCAGAGCGTGTGATGCGGCGAGCACTTGGCGTTTGATGCGGTCACGACGGGCGTATGGGCACGCGCGGACGGACGCGCGCGCGCTGACGAGCGCGCGTGGACGCATAGACGAGCGCGCATGGGCGCGCGTACTTGATGAGCGCAAGGCGTGGTTTTCCTTGGCACGGCGCCTTGGCACGACTTGGCACATCTAGGCACGAGGCTCGGCAGACTTAGCGCGAGGCACGGCGACTTAGGTACATTCCTTGGCACGAACCTTGGCACGGCACGGCAAGGCTCGGACACATTTCCTGGGCACGGTTGTGCCTTAGGCACGAGCAAGGCTCGGGCAAGGCATGCCTTAGCCGAGTTGAAAAATCTTGACCCGGGCGTTGACCCCGGTCAAAGTACGCTTGGTCTCACTTTGGGATGTTTTCTATTGGAACGGAAGGAACGGCTTAACATCTACTATAAGGGGAGGTGGTCTCTCCTGGGGTGGTGTGTGCACGGTAGCAGGATGGACCCTCGAGCATGCCTTGGGCACCATGCCAAGGTAAGTCCTCGAGCCCATGCTCCGACCACCCCGAGCCGGCGGACTCGACCGAGCCACCGGCTAGCACCCGATGCGTCCGGGCGGACCCGCATGGTTGCTGCCCCCGTCCCTTCGAGAAACATGGACCACGAGGCGTGGGGAGACCAAGTGGGTAGCGGTTACAAGGAGTAGCGGTTACAAGGGAGAGCGGTTACGGAACTGCTCATTAAAGCACCTTGATCATGGGCATGATCAAGGCCGTCCTGAAATTGTGGGCGGTTGAGGCTAGGTGGCGGCATTGAAGCAAGGCGATTCATTTAATTGCCTTGGCCATTAAGGAGGTGGCGGTTTAATTAGTTTTTATTGAGTTTTTGTAACTGTCGATTGGCTAGGCTATAAAGCCATAGGTAGGGATGCTTGAGAGGGGCATCTGAGCATCTGGGAAGAGATCAAAAATCTGGTGAGGAAGCTAGATCAGGTATCTGTGTACATCCGGGAGAGGCTTGTAATTCCATAGAGAGCTAATAAACATTTCCTTGCTGCCATTGTGTTGTTGTTATTGCTTGTTGTGTTTATCTTCCGCATTGTGTATTGGTTGTGCTGAACTAGGGCGGTCCCTAGGCACCACAGGTTCGATTGATTGAGAAAAATTCCTTAGGAAAAACCCCTCTTCAATTGGCCCCGTGACAGTTGGTATCAGAGCTTCGTTCGGAGACGATGGCGACAAGAGCAAAGAAGCGATCTAAGTGAGAGGGTAGCTCACTTGGAACAGATGATGGCGAGCATGTCGGTCACGGTGGACACGGCAGGGTCTTCAAGGTTGGAGCAACGCCTCGAAGGCTTGGAAATGTTGGTGGCGTCCTTGGTGGCTAGAGAAGAGTCACAAGAAGCCACGATAGCTATGCTGGGAAACGAGATTTGAGGAACTTGAAGCGTATGTGCGTTCTATGGGAGAACACACCACCGAAACCGTCGAGAGATGGCGATGGAGGTGAAGTCGCTAAAGCGAGCCGTGGGCGGATCCTGAGGTTGCCGTTGCGGTGAAATCTCGAACCAAGGTAGACGGAACCAAAGAAATTTTCAGTAAGCGGAGCGCTAAGGAGCTTGAGAATTTTCTTTGGGACATGGAGCAATATTTTGCTACTACCGGACGGAGGAGTGCCAAAAGGTCACCTTGACCTCTATGTATCTCGAGGAGATGCAAAGCTTTGGTGGCGAACCGAGTTGACAACGACGTTGCTGCGCCGGTCGACCAAAGATTGTGAAGTGGGAGGTGCCGAAACGGGAATTGAAGGATCAATTCCTACCCACGAATGCGGCATGGCAAGCGCGGAGGCGTTGCGCCAGCTGAAGCAGAAGGAACGGTCGTAGAATACGTGAAGGAATTCTCTTCCTTATCGCTTGACATTAAGAACATGTCCGAGGAGGACAAATTGTTCAATTTCACCGCAGTTTGCAAGGATGGGCGCAATGAGTTGCGAAGGCAAGGCGTGAAGGACTTGCGAATGCAATTGCAAGTGGCGGATAGTCTTGTGGATTACAAGATTAGTGGTGCTTCTTTTGAATCGAAAGAAAAGAAGTACAAGGAGAAGGATCGAGCGGATAGATCCAAGAAGGAGGAGGAGTCTTCTTCAAAAGTTGATGCTAGTGCCAAAGCATCAAAGGGGAAACGGGTCGTTTCATATGTGACGGTCCTCACTTGGCAAAGGATTGCCCAAAAGGGAGAAGCTCGAATGCGATTGTAGCGACGAACAAGAGGTTCGAATGAATCCGTTGCAACTCCTCAACACGGTCCAGTGCAAAAGGCGTGGGATCGCAGGGCCGATGTTCGTGGAGGCTCAAGTCAACAACCGGACGGTGAAGGTGTTGATCGACTCGGGGCCACACACTCGATGATATCGAAACCCGGCTCGAAAGCTTGGTTTGAAGCTTGAGAGAGTGCAAGCATGGTGAAGGCAAATAATTCCGAACCAAAGAAGGCCGGGGGTAGCTTTGGACGTCGACATTCGGATTGATAGTTGGGATGGCAAGGTAAACTTGATTGCTCGTTCGTTGACGATTTTGAGAGATCATTGCAGAAATGATTTCTTGGTGGTCGGGAGAGTCGCCGTGATTCCATCACTTCATGGCTTGTTGATCATGGATGAGGAGAAGCCGTGCTTTGTTCCAAATGATGCGAGGCAGGGGCAAAGGCAATGCACCAAGGCCATTTCAAGCATTTCAAGTACGTGATCGATGGAGGTATGTTGCTCGGTGGGCAACACCTGGTGGACAGCAGACAGAGCGAGTGTTCGATGAGGGCATCGAACAATTCGGCGGGGATGTTTGTCACACCCCCAATAATGAGACCCGAGTAGGCCGGGTCAAGCACCCAGAACCCAGCGTAGATGACCGAGTTATGGAGGATTCGGTTGGTTCCATGAAGGTTAGATGTCGGACTTCGAGGGTTGCAGCATGACCTACGGTGATGCGCGCGTGTAGTCGGGAAATTGCATGCGGCATAATGATGGGCAACACAGTGGTGCGCGCTCAGGCGCGGCCTAGGCGTGGCGCGCAAAGGCACTTAGGCGCGGGGCCTAAGTGTGGAGCACAAGCAGCAGGCGCAAGGTGCGCCTAGGCGCGGGCCTAGCGCAGAGCATAGCGCGCCTAGCGGAGTGGGGCGCCAGGCGCGGCCTCAGCGCAACGCCAAAGAGGAGCACGGCACGTCTAGGCGCGGCCTGGCGCAGCGCCCGAGCGGTACCGAGACGTAATAGCGTCGTGCCTTAGCGCGAGGCGCATTGGCGCGAGCGCGGCACGAGCGCGAGATGCGGGAATGCAGCGTGGAGCGCGGCACGCAGAGCGTGTGATGCGGCGAGCACTTGGCGTTTGATGCGGTCCACGACGGGGCGTATGGGCACGCGCGGACGACGCGCGCGCGCTGACGAGCGCGCGTGGACGCATAGACGAGCGCGCATGAGCGCGCGTACTTGACGAGCGCAAGGCGTGGTTTTCCTCGGCACGGCGCCTTGGCACGACTTGGCACATCTAGGCACGAGGCTCGGCGACTTAGGCGCGAGGCACGGCGACTTAGGTACATTCCTTGGCACGAACCTTGGCACGGCACGGCAAGGCTCTCGGACACATTTCCTCGGGCACGGTTGTGCCTTAGCACGAGCAAGCAAGGCTTGGGCAAGGCATGCCTTAGCCGTAGTTGAAAAATCTTGACCCGGGCGTTGACCCCGGTCAAAGTACGCTTGTCTCACTTTGGGATGTTTTCTATTGGAACGGAAGGAACGGCTTAACATCTACTATAAGGGGAGGTGGTCTCTCCTGGGGTGGTGTGTGCACGGTAGCAGGATGGACCCTCGAGCATGCCTTGGGCACCATGCCAAGGTAAGTCCCTCGAGCCCATGCTCCGACCACCCCGAGCCGGCGGGACTCGACCGAGCCACCGGCTAGCACCCGATGCGTCCGGGCGACCCGCATGGTTGCGGCCCCGTCCCTTCGAGAAACATGGACCACGAGGCGCGGGGAGACCAAGTGGGTAGCGGTTACAAGGAGTAGCGGCTACAAGGGAGAGCGCTACGAACCGCTCATTAAAGCACCTTGATCATGGGCATGATCAAGGCCGTCCCGAAATTGTGGGGCTTGAGGCTAGGTGGCGGCATTGAAGCAAGGCAAGCTATTTAATTGCCTTGGCCATTAAGGAGGTGGCGGTTTAATTAGTCTTTATTGAGTTTTTGTAACTGTCGATTGGCTAGGCTATAAAGCCATAGGTAGGGATGCTTGAGAGGGGCATCTGAGCATCTGGGAAGAGATCAAAAATCTGGTGAGGAAGCTAGATCAGGTATCTGTGTACATCCGGGAGAGGCTTGTAATTCCATAGAGAGCTAATAAACATTTCCTTGCTGCCATTGTGTTGTTGTTATTGCTTGTTGTGTTTATCTTCCGCATTGTGTATTGGTTGTGCTGAACTAGGGCGGTCCCTAGGCACCACAGGTTCGATTGATTGAGAAAAATTCCTTAGGAAAAACCCCTCTTCAATTGGCCCCGTGACAGTAAGCAAGGTGCAGTTTCTTTCTTATCAAAAAGTAGGACGCAAAATTTAATCTAAAAGCTCCACAACTTTCACTTTGTTCCACACTCCCACTATCCCCAAATTCATTACACAACATGAAAATGTGAATAGCCTCCAATATCTAAACCAGCACATTCAAAGATCACCAAAGCAAATCAAAAAACTTATCTATCAACCAACACTATAGACATATAAAATGTGCTAATACATAAACCTCACTACAACCGCAACGATTATTACAACGACGAACTCGAAGTATCAACTCGAATATCATTCAACCTCTCAAGAGCCAAAAGCAAAGCTTGAGTACCCAACCTCCCCTCCCCATAAGCTTTAAGAGACAAATAAAATTGCTGAACCAATGCCAGCCCAGGCAATGCAATTCCCATCCTCTCACACTCCCTCAAACAAATCCCAAAATCCTTCACAAAGAGTCCATAAATGCACGCCCTCAAACTCCAATCCTCTGTCTCATCCCCAAAACCCATCAAAGAATGCATTAAATCTCACCCTTATTTTACAATGACAACAACTACACATATTTACCTTAAGAACAAACAAACCATGATCATCAAAATCTATAAAAAACCAAACGAATCAACAATCACACACATGAAAATCAAAAGAAGAACACATGAAAGTACACAATCATCAAAGGTAATGGTAGAATAGTTGAGGGATTTATTTTTGGAGTTTCGATTCAAGAGGCTAAATAGGTTTTAGCCTCTTAGGAATTATGGATTGATTGATGTTAAAGTGTGTAGGGTTCAAGAACACAATCATCAAATAACACAAGCATGAACACAATCGACTAGGCTTCTAAGACTAACCTGGATCGAGGTGGAGGAGATGATCGTCTGTTGGAGAAGCAAGGACAGAGCAAATGACAGTGAGGGAGATAGCAGACGATGGTAAGGGACAGAGCAGACGAAGGCGAGGGAGAGCCAAGAGAGCAAATGACGATGAGGGACATAGCAACGATGGCGAGGGAGAGAGCAAACGACGGCGAGGGCTTGTGTGGCGGCGATGGCAGACAACACAAGCTCCGACTATAGCATTGCCATTGATGTAAGGGTTAGGGCTCGAAAGGAGATGGGGAAGAGGTTACAGTGTTATGCTCAAATGAAAGAGAAAACTATGGATGTGCATATATTCCATCTCTCTTTTAATCGATTAATGCATGAATCTCGAGGCGTAATGTGAGACTTAAAAGCATTTAAATAAGAGAAATTTTGGGCGGGGAATTTGGCGCCACTTTTGTAGCAACGGAATTAAATTACGTATCTATTCCCTCTCTATTCCATCTTTATTCCGTCTTTGTTCCATTTTGACAAGTCAAACATTTTACCATTATATTTCGTCTGCATTCCGTTTCTAATTAGCAACATAATACTATTTTGTTTCTATTTTCGTCTCTAATTTACTATTTTTTATAGTGGCCGCCGCCTTGCTACCTGCCACGTCGCATCCCACGTCCCCAAGCCTTGCCACGTCCTGACCCGGTTATTCTTGATGTACCGCGACCTACTTAGCTAATTACTTTCCATAAAATCATTAATGATTTCATTAGCCATTTAATCAATTTACCAAGTTATAATGAGATTTTACAGCGGAAGTCTTAATTTAAGTAAGTTATACATTATTCAACAATCCTTAGCAGTGGAAAACCCGACAAAAGATACCATGTATATATCAAGGCGAGTTAAGTATAACAAAAGTTCCATATACATGTAATCAGTGTTCTATGGTCCCAAAAACCCAACAAAAGAAAAATACATACATACTGATATCACACACGAGCTGGCACCACAATCTCAGAGGTAGTCGCCAAGTACCTCTTTGCCCTTGCCCTTGCTAGTTGAAGGATCTGCACTCAGTCACCCAACAAATACAGTGACGAGTCCAGTGAGTGAAATCCTAAGAGAAGTCCACACAATATTCATGAAATAAAACTGATAAACTACGAGACATGCGAATATAACTCATGTCAATAGTACGTCATATTCCCATAAATGTAAGATGCACACAACTAGCGAAAGCAGTAACGTGAAATAAATAAACAACATATACCAATTAAACCAGTTGAAAAATAAAGCATTAATCAGTAAACATCCGTATAATCATGAGAAAACACTGAACTACACCAGCCGGTAATCGATAAATTGAATAGGAACCACGTATATACTTACAGGCTTACAGTGGCCAAACCTAAACTTCGGTAAATAGCATGGTCCCTTTCCGATGCTATTGCACATCAAGACCACCATAATCCCTTTTGACAGTCGTAGATATATTCTACTTCCATCAACACGAGCATATCACAAGTAACCTGTGCATGCGATTTAGCCACAACCAATCTATATGCATACCGAAATAGGAGTGAAAACCCCAAGTGTGCCCACCAGCAGTCACACATGAAAAGCGAAATTGATAAAACATATCATGAATTTTGTGAGGCATTCCAATGATTTTATGCACTTCAATCCGTGCTCCTACTTCCCCGAACTCATGTATCCGACCCGACTAGCTCCCCAACATGCGAGCTATGGTACCCTAAGTCCCCGAAGTCCAATTTTACATGTTTAGTATGTTTGTAGGTGTTTAGGATATGTATTAAGTCAAAAATCCCAAAACAACCCTTTATGTTCAGTTTCGGTCTGTTATTAGCGTGCTATGTGCTGGTAGCGCATTATGGACAAGATGTAGCGCGCTACTGTTCTTTATCATGAAGAACAGTTGGAAACTCAGAACGATTAGTGCGCTACCTAGCCTCTGGGACAAAATTTTTGACAAGATTTTCAAGTTGAAAAATTTTGGTTTTCCCTTCAAATTTATCTACTTAATCCTATTTAACATACTATCCACATAAATTTAATCAAAATAACACCCAAAACTAAAGACCAACCTTTCCAATTCAAATTTGAACAAAAACATTCAAAATTGGGTTTATTGAAAAGAGTAGAAGATGGAGATGATGATTACCTAGAGTTGAATCCTTAAATTTACCTCCAAGGTGGTTGAATTCCAGCTTGAATTCTCCTCTAAATATCATTTTTTCTGATCTTGCATGAATTTGTAAGTGGTTTAAATAAAAATTCCACTAACTTTGGTTTATATATGTTTGGTTGGAATCAAATGTGCATACGTATCCTGAGTATTATCTTGTGGTCCACCTCTATCGACTTAGCTTACTGACTCCCACTCACTCAGTCCATGTGACATCAATTTTCTACTCATCTGGTTCCTAGATGTCTCCATGCACATCTGTAGACAAATTCTATAATTCCCAATTAATTTAACTAAACTATAGGCCTTGATTTATTTTAATTTAATTTCACCAACTTAGGCCCATTTTAATACATATGGTTAGTGTTTTATTTATCAAAACCAACCAACTTGTGGTCCCACTAACCTTCGACTACCCCGGTTCCCGGTGCCTCGCGTCTCGACCCGCATTTCGAGGCACGTCATAGCCTATTGTTTTAATTTGAATTTACTTGGCCTATGGTCACATTACCCATTTTAATTGATTAATTAGTCATCTTAACGTGAATTAGTCGAGTTTCCTAGTGTACCCGTAGTTTGCCTATCTAGCACCCGCGTTGACATGCCTTTCGAGACGAACACACATCACACAAACTCGCTCGATAGCAACATACACACATGCTGTGCAATATAATAATAATTATTTTCAAACACCACATATACACAACCACCATCCATAATTAACATATTTCCTCGGTTCTCATCTTCGAGTCAACCGAGTTGTCCACGTAACGCCCGAATTACAACCGTTAATCTCCGAGATTAACGGTAATCCTAGTTTAATTAATTTCGGCCATTACAGATGAACTTTATTGTGATTTTTGCAAAAGGAAGAGACACACAAAGGAAGTATTTTTTGAACTCCGTGGATATCTAGAATGGTTTAAGCATGAGAAGGAGAAGAAAAATGCAATTGTTACTGATCAGAACAAAAGGTTTGCTAACTTGCTGGAGTCTCCTATAAATATAATTGAAGAAGGGCTACCGAGTATAGTGATATTCAAGCAAATATTGCTACATTGATTGAGCAGGAAATTGCAAAGTTTTGGAATAGAAAGGGACTTACCAATGGAACAGCCTCAAGTTGTGTGAATATGGCAAATCTTCATGATTTTGAAGGTAGTCTACTAAATCAAAGTTATAGTACAAATACTTTGATTAGTTACACTTTTATAGTACAAATACTTTGATTAGTTACACTTCTTGGATTGTAGATACTGGGGTTTCTAATAACATGTGCACAAATCTTGCCCTTTTACAAAATCCATATATTCCTTCCAAACATACCCTTATTTATCTTCTTGATGGCACCATTAAGCTAGTTGAACATATAGGAGAAATTTCCCTTACTTCCCAGCTAGTTTTGCAGTCTTGCCTTTACCTCGCTTCTTTTAAGCATAATTTTCTGTAAGTTAGTAAACTTTTGCTAGTGCGAATGTGACCTTAATATTTCTTAGGTTCTTCTTGTTGGGATGGTTCTTATTGGCTTGTACATCATTGATTCAAATTCTTTCACTGGAAAGCTTCTTCAATCATTTTCTAATTTTCCACATTTGACAACAAATAATCTAGCTACTTGTAATCTTGCTAGTCATGTTTTTTCTTGCCATCACAGACTTGGCCATCCTTATCATGTCATAACAAAACAATTAGATTCTACGCTTCGTTGACCTAATGCTGATCATCCTGTTGTTCCTTGTTATATATGTCATCAATCTAAACAATGTAGATTTTCTTTTTTATTGAGTAATATCAAAACTAATGCTGCTTTCCAATTACTTCATTTGAATGTTAATTTGGGGCCCTTATAAACAACCTTCATTACAAGATTCTCATTACTTATTGACCATTTCTTATGATTTTAATAAATACACTTGGACCTTTCTAATGGTCTACAAGTCATCTATATCAAGTGTACTTGAGAATTTTCTTTGTTTTGTTCATAATCAGTTTGGTGTCACCATTAAATATATTAAATTAGATAATGGCACAGAGTTTGAGAACCAAAGGTGTGCATCTTTATTTTCTAAGTTTGGTATTTCTCATAAACAATCGGCTCCTTCTTCACCTCAACAAAATGGAGTTGTTGAATGAAAGCACATGTATCTTTTACAAATTACTATGGCACTGATTTTTCAGTCAGGAGTACAAAAGAAATTTTGGGGGGATGCTCTCTTGACTGCTATTTATATACTCAAAAGATTTCCATTACAAATGTTAGTGTCATGATCATATAGAAAACTTATGTTTGTCATTGTAGTTGTTATGATTGACGTTATCAGTAAATGAGTCATCCAAATCCAATACATGATACATGTGCTCGAAATCATATCCGAAATAGTTGGAGATTTGGATAATGATATGCGCCTGAGACTGGTGGATCGAAGTGGTTACAACAGGATTTCAAGATCAGGCAGTTAAAGATTTGATCTTATCTAAACCAACTGATTGTTAACTAAAGATTACGAAGAGGTTGGAGAATGCGATTCGGAAGACTGATCACCACGTGTTAATTATGGAGGAGCATGATTATTTAGAAATGAAGATTGTTCAGATCTTGCTAGTTTTAGTTAAAATTATGTAATCAACATTTGTCTATTTATTGCAAAAGTAATTGAGTCCAGTACACAAGTTATTCAGTTTAGTTTGTATTGTGAACCTGTTATGTTCACTTTATTATCGAGTTGTAAAGCATCCAGGAGACTTGGGTGTTCCAGTGAGGGGGAGCCTTACATACAAGAGGGAGCTTTTGTATGTAAGGTCTAAAAGAGTGTTTGCGAGTTTGCTAGGAGAAGCTCAGTAAGGGAGTCACGACAAGGAGTCCTATAGTTCGATTTGTCATACTAGTGGAGTTTACATCTGGGCGTAGCTCCGCAGACGCAAGTCTTGGACTGAACTGCGATAACACATCTGGTGTCCTGGTTTGATTTGTTTTACTGCATATATTACATTTTAAGTATTTGCTTTACTTTATGTTTCCCAGTTACAACCGACGTTGTTTTCGGTTGGAACCGCCTTTGGTTATTTCCTTTGGTATCAGAGAGGGCATTACGAAGCCTTTGCTTTACAGAGAAAAGTGAGATTTGTACTAACCACAATGTCTCGGGGAAACCAATCAGACCAGCCTGAAGGTGTCTCAAACACAAGACCAGTACCACTTTTGAGCAATACGAATTATATGTATTGGAAAGCTCATATGGAGGGGTACATTCTGTCCATCGATGTTAAAGCATGGAAGGCGAGTGAGAAAGGGTATAGGCCACTTGAAGTTGATGGAGAACTAAAGAATCTAGATGAATGGACAGCTGATGAGAAGAAGCTCTTGTCAGCCAATGCCAAGAGATTGAATTACATATTCGGAGCCATCAATCACGAACATCTCAAGCTCATCTCCTCGTGCAGAGTGGCAAAAGTGGCATGGCTGATTCTAGAGAGTTTTTTTGAAGGTAATGAAGATGTTCGTGAATCAAAAATTATGTTGTTGGCATCTCGATTTGAAATGCTGAAAATGAAAAAGGAGAATCAGTTGTTGAGTACACTACCAAACTCAAAGACATTGACAAACAAGCTCAATAACTGGGGAAGAAATACTCCAACAAAAAGTTTGTCCAAAAGGCAATTTGAAGTCTCCCTGCGAAATACAACGTAAAGGTTGCTGCTATTTAAGAAAATCGAGGGCTCAAATACCTGAAGTTTGAAGAACTCATGGGGTTTTTTACCACCTATGAGATGCATTTCAATCAACATAAGAAGTAAAGAGAACTAGCATTAAAAGCAGCTTCTCAGTATTTTAACCCAGAGAAGGATGTCACCTACAAAGATGATGATCTTGCTTTGCTAACCAAAAATTATAACAAACTATTTCAAAAATTTCAGGGTATGAAAACCAGTGGGGAATAAGAAACCTCAACGAAAGAAATCGAAACAAAACCAGTAGATAAAAGCAAGCTTATGTGCAGAGAATGCGGTGGATTAGGACACTTTCAGGCAGAATGTCCATCCAGGAGGAAGGAGAAATCTCTGACCAACACATGGAGTGATTCAGAATTAGAAAATGAAGCAAAGAATGTGAATCAACACATTGCCTTTACTACTGTGCATGCAATTGCAACTGCCATACCTCAGTCAGTAGTTGCAACTAGTGAACACAACTCTGCAAAAACAAAACATGAAGTAAGTGATTCAGATGATTCTGATTATGATTTCTCTAATCAATCAACTCATATAGAAATAAAAGGAAATTATGCTAAAATGATCATAAAGTGGGAAGAAGCAATCACATGCATTCAAGCACTTGAACACCTCCTCGAAGAAAAAATAAGGAGTTGACCAAATGCAAGAGGAAACATGAGCATGCAAAAAACACCATCAACAAGATGAACAAAGGAAAAGCCAAGCAAGATGACCTACTGCAGCATGGAAAAGGATATGGAGATCATAAGGGTTTGGGTTTCATTTAAAGATCTTCTTCAAAGTCTTCTACCATATAACCTATGAAGTTTGTGAAAGCACAAAGTAAGCCTAATCACAAGCAAAGAAGGTTCAGACTTACATTCTACTATTGTGAAATCAAGGGACACATACGTCCTAAGTGTTTCCAAATGATTCAAGAACTAACACGAAGGCAACATGAGGTTACTTCAGAAAGCTACTCAAGAACATGGACTCTATCATTAGAATCATCAAAAATGATGGGTTCCTAAAAAGGATGTATATCATGCAGCACATATATCACTGAAGTCTTTGTCATCCTCTGACTGGTACTTTGACAATGGCTGCTCGAAGCATTTAAATGGTGATAATGGTCTTCTCGACAATTATCAATCTCATGTAGGTGGATATGTCACTTTTAGAGATGTTTGCGAAGCCAGGTCATTGGCAAATGAACTTTGGAGGTCCCTGGTCTACCTGTCTTAAATATGAGTTCTTTTTATGGAACATTTCAAGGGAAATTTACTTAGTATTAGTCAGCTATGTGATCAAATTTTTTATGTAAATTTCATAAAAAATAGATGTGATGTACATGATGTAAAAAGAGAATGTATCATAACCGAAGAAAGGTCCTATAACAACTGCTACCTATTGCAACAGCTTAGCTGGTCTTGTTACAACTCCACAACAGACACCACTGAAATATTGCATCAACGACTAGGACTTCACTATAGACACCTGAGAAAGATGTCAAACTCAGAAGCAGTACGAGGACTCCCAAATTCTGATCTCTTTACCATCAAAATCAACAAACCCTGTCAAGTTGGCAAATAGAAAAAAGAAAGCCACAAATCAATGGACAAATGTAACACTTCAACAGTCCTTGAGTTCTTGCATATCGACCTTGTTAGACCTACTCAGGTTACAAGTCTATTAAGGAATAGATATATTCTGGTTTGCGTAGATGATTATTCACGTTTTACTTGGGTTCTCTTCTTAAAAGAAAAATTATATGATTTTAAAAGTTTCAATTACTTGTGTTTGAAGCTGATAAATGAAAGGACAGCCTCTAGAGAACATATTGTCAGGAACAGGAGCGATCATAGAAGAGAGTTTGAAAACTTTAAATTCCAAGAATTTTGCAGAGCTTCAGGTATTCATCAGGAATTTTTAGCTCAAATTACACCTCAACAAAATGGGGTGGTTGAAAGGAAGAATCAACATGTTCCAGAAATAGCCAGAGTCATGCTAACATCCAAGAATCTTCCTACAAGACTTTGGGCAGAAGGAGTCAACAGTGTTTGTTACACTATCAACATAACATATCTTCGTCGTTTCACTCATAAAACTCCTTATGAGCTTTAGAAAGGTAAAAAGCCTAATCTTGCTTACTTTCACACTTTTGAAAGTAAGTATTTTGCGCTCAATGACATGGAGGTCATGAAAAATTTTGACTCAAGAAGTGATAAAGCCATCTTCCTCGGCTACTCCACAAACAACAAAGCTTATAGAGTTCAATATCAGCGCACTCAAAGAGTAATGGAATCAATCAATGTATCTTTTGATGATAATTATTTAGTACAGCAATCATCACATGCCAACGACAAAGATGATGAACCACATCTAGTTGCTACCACCCCGAGCATCCCAATTGCAACCGAAGTAGAAGCTTCACCTGAGTCAGATGCTACTTCTTACAGGAATGAGTCTGAGTTGTCCACTGCTACTCGAGAACCCCCAAGTAGAATTTAGAAAGATCATCTACCAGACAACATTATTGGAGAAAAATATGAAGGGATAGTGACCAAACACAGTAAGAATATACTATAGGAGGTTAGCCGGGTATGTCTGCTATGTTTCAAACATCGAGCCTAAAAATGTATCTAATGCATTGCGGGATGAGTACTGGACCATAGCAATGTAGGAAGAATTGAATCAATTTTAGATACTATATGTATGGACCCTAGTACCGAGACCACATCATGCCAACGTAATAGGCACGAAGTGGATCTTAAAGAAAAAATTGAACGCATAAGGAAAAGTGGTCAGAAACAAGGCTCGCCTAGTATCTCAAGGCTACAATCAGGTAGAAGGAATATATTTTAATGAAACTTTTGCCCCCGTTGCTAGATTAGAATCTATTCGTCTATTACTTGCTATTGCATGCCCTCTTGGTTTCAAGCTTTATCAGATGGATATCAAAAGTGCATTCTTGAATCGCATATTCAATGAAGAAATGTATGTTGAACAACCAAAAGGATTCGAAGATTCATTTTTCCCAAATCATGTCCATCAATTGAGGAAAGCACTCTACGAGTTGAAACAAACTCTGTGTGCCTAATACGACCGACTTGCCAAGTTCCTGCTAAGTTATGGCTATAGTCGTGGAAGTGTGGACAAGAAACTGTTTATCAAACAACAATCCTCATCAGTTCTTATAGCACAAATATATGTTGATGATATAGTCTTTGGGGATACTACAAAAGGATTGGTAGAATAATTTATCCATAATATACAAAACGAATTTGAAATGAGCATGGTGGGAGAACTCTTTATTTTCTTGGTCTACAAGTTCACCAGACTAGCAAAAGTACATTCCTGTCTCAACATAAGTGCTCATTTTCTCTGGTCAAACATTTTGGTTTGTAACATGCTAAACATGTGCGTATACCTATGGGTACAAATGAAAAGCTGACCAAAGATGCGCATGGCAAATTAGTTGATCCGTCACTTTATAGAAGCATGATTGGAAGTCTTCTCTACCTCACAACAAGCAGACCAGAAATCTCATTCAGTGTGGGCTTATGTGCATGCTATCAAGCAACACCAAAGGAATCTCATATGACAGCAGTCAAGAGGATCATTCGATATGTGGTTGGCTTATCTAATATGGGATTATGGTATTCATCTAACTCTAGCATTTCTCCAGCTTGTTGTAATGATGCTGACTGGGTAGGTAGTGTTGATGATCAGAAGAGCACCTCTGGAGGTTGTTTCTTTGTTGGGACAAACATGGTGTCTTGGTTTAGTAAGAAACAAAACTCAATCTCACGTAGAGTACATTGTAGTTGGGAGTTGTTGCACACAACTGCTTTGGATGAAACAAATGTTAAGTGACTATAACATTTAGTTGCAACCGTTAGCTATGTTCTGTGACAACAGAAGTGCAATTGACATCTCGAAAAATTCGGTTCAACATTCAAGAACTAAGCACATAGAATTGAGGTACCATTTCATCCATGATTTGGTGGAAAGGAAGTTAATATCCATTAAATATATTCACACAGAAAAACAATTGGATGATATATTTACTAAAGCCCTTGATGCTTATAGGTTTGAGTTTTTGAGAGGGGCTATTGGATTGTGTATTAGCCCTGTGTAATTCACAGTCGTACCTCTCCCCAATTTCTTTATAATAATTTTTTAATAAAAATGAAATAAATGGGGAGTGCGAGTTTGTGTTGTGTGTAGTATAGTTTCATTTTTCATAAACAATAACAGTCATATTACCGTTGCAAATTTTTGTTATGATTTAATTTTTATTTGTAATTATCATTAAACCTATTAATTAGGGGTTGTTGAGGGTTTAAAGGGGGTAGATAAGCATCAAGGAAACTAAAGTTGAAGCCGTTGTTATTTCTTTTAACCATATTTTCATCATATTCTACCTAGTCATTTACATCGATTCATCTTGAAAGTCTTACTTGATCTTCAAGTTGTGTTTAAGTAGTTGCAACATAGTCAGAATCATGGTTCGAACTCATAGCAAAGCCAAAGAGACATCATATAAGGCATATGTACCACCTAAGGTGAAAAAACCAGCAAAAAGGGGGACAAAGGTCCTGAATCAAACCCACTCAATATTGTTCCACCAGTGTCTACTATCTAGGAAAAATCTCAATCATCCTTAGATGGTCTTCAATCACTGATAAGGTAGAAACCTACAAGGGTTGCAAACCCTCCTTCGTCCTCATCCACTGAGTTAGACAACCCTGAAACCTACGAAATTCGAGCATTATATGTTCAAACAGAGGATGTGCATGTCACCTCTGTGACCAATCAACCTCTACCAGAAGAGGAACCTTAAGAAAAACATAATGAAGATCATATACATCTTAGCGTGTTGTCCCCAGTTGTTACTAAACAACCAGCCTATACTCACCGGATCAGTGGAAAAGAAAGTGTTCCTAGAACCACCATCGAATCAACTTAAGGTGGATATAAGGCTACTCCGGAAGAACTTGCTAATGAATAACCAATTTCTGAGGAGCCCATTGCGACCAGAGAGTAGGAGGCTCCCAATCAATCTAAGGACACTTTAGCTCCAATCACTACCATTCATGAAAATCTTGATCTACCTCGGAATGAAAAATATAGCTTATACATGAAGCCTCCACAACTCCATTTCCGAAAGACACTCCAAACTACGAAACCCTTAATGATTTGGGTGTAATTCGTGAAGAGACTGGTGTCCTAGAAGAAGGAGATGACGGAGATGACGAGCCCATTTTACTGTCCTCATTGAAACTGAAATTGAAGAAGAATGATGCAAAATAGAAGGCTAAAAAGGCCAAAGTTGTGTTGCCAGTTCCAACCAGTGAACCAACGAGCCCGGTTGCAACCGAAGTAGAACCTGAGGAATGATTATATACTGGATCTGAATCAGAAACACTAGATCTAAGGAGCAACATTCCAGACTCTGTAACTGAGGCAAAATAACCCAGAATAAAGTTGGGTAACCATAGAGGTCTTACACATCGAATGCTGGATGAGGAAACTGAAGCCAGATTCAATAGTCTCAAAAGAAAGAAGTATCATGCTAAGACCTATCTTCACAAGAAAGACTATGAAGTAGAGAATTTGGTAACATTCCTTACGTCCCGTTCTCTCTTCAAAATCTTTTCTTTTCCAACTAGATACAATATAGGTCTGGTAAAAGAATTTTATCCTAATTTTAAGGTGGAAGTCTTTGATATTAAGTCTCCATAATTCCAAAGAGTCTATGTTAGGGGGAGATTTGTAGAATTCTCACTTAGGATTCTCAATGAATTTCTTGAATGTCTTTTCAACAACAAAGGACATAGATTTCATGAACCCTTTAGGAAATCAAACACCATGTCTGCATTGATCACCATTATTACACATGGAAATGAGATCGAGTGGTCCCAAAAGAACATGAAGATGGAGACAAATGATCAGACTACCCTTTACTTTTGCCTTTATAATCACATCACTAGTAACCTTCTCCCTACTAGACATGGAAACACATTCGAAAGGGAAATGGGAATACTTTTGTATGCTATAGGTCAAGGAGCACCATGTGACATTGGGGAGATCATCTTTCGAGCAATTTTGCAGAGGACCAAATCGGGAACCACCTATGAATATTTATTTTTTCCATGTTTACTAACTGAATTTCTAAGTTTTCAAAAAGTACCAGAGACAAGTCAAGACTTTTGGTGTTCTGCTAATTTGTAAGGAATTTCTAACAAGATCAAGAATGAGGGATCTTCCTACTTCAATGACTTGCCAGTCTCAAATCAGTTAGCCACATCACTACCGTACTAGTTGCAACTACATGGTATTCTAGTTCCAACTTATGGTACGGAAGCTGGCCCATCCAAAATTTAGAAGAAAAAGAAGTCACAGACTGCAGTGGATGCAATCACTTCTTCTATACCTGCTCGATCTTCACCTGTCTCACAAGCCCATTTTGACTCAGGACTGGATGGTGATGACTTCTTGGAACCTAAGAAAAAATAAGAGAATGAGCTGATGAAGACCATTCAAGTTTTACCTGACACTTTGTTTCAAAAGGTGTTTGAATTTTTTAGGCATATTACTCCTACTCTTCCTTAAAGCAGCAGATGTTGGTATGGTTCCCCCTGGTTTATTTGTCGTTCTTTTATCACAATGGGGGAGATTTTTGTGTTTGACAGTAGGGAAGGGGTTCATTTTCATTTCATCCGAGAATATATTATTATTTATTTTTTTGTTTTCTTAAGTATGTTGATCTGAAGATACTTCTACTAGTATCTATTTACGTTTAGGTTTCTATTGAAGACTATTAGGAGATGTAATACTGTGGTATAGCCAGATGGTTGAAGCGGTTGTAACCACCATGGAAGTTGTTGATTACTTGTTTGTATTAACATTATATTTATCTTTTTACTTTTCGTGAATCTTTGGAAGAGCACTGAAGATTATTGAATACCGATGTGACTCTTTATGATGGAGCAGAATGTTACCTGATTCATGATTATTATTTTAGCTCCTAAACTCATTTTACTGATCGTGACAACATAATGGCAAAAAGGGAGATTATTAATGTCGTGATCATATCGATAACTTAGATTTGACATTGCAGTTGTTACGATTGACATTATCAGTAAATGAGTCATTCAAATCCAACACATGATACATGTGCTCGAAATCATATCCTAAATAGTTGGAGATTTGGATAATAATATGCGGTTGCAACCGGTGGATTAAAGCGGTTGCAACAGGATTTCTGGATCAGGCAGTTAAATATTTGATCTTATCTCAACCGGCTGATTATTAATTAAAGATTATGAATAGGTTTGAGATTGCGATTCAGAAGACTGATCACCACGTGTTAATTATGGAAGAACGTTGTTATTTAGAGATGGAGATTGTTCGGATTTTACTAGTTTTAGTTAAGATTATGTAATCAACATTTGTCTATTTATTTGCCAAAGTAATTGAGTTATGTAAACCAATTATTTAGTTTACTTTGTATTGTGAACTTGTTCTGTTCACTTTATTATCAAGTTGTAAAGCATCCAAGGGGACTTGGGTGTTCAAGTTAGGGGGAGCCTCACAAACAAGAGGGATCTTGTGTATGTAAGGTCCACAAGAGAGTGTATGAGAGTGTGCTAGGAGAAGCTCAGTGAGGGAGTCACGACAAGGAGTCTTGTAGTTCGATTTGTCATACTAGTGGAGTTTACATTTGGACGTGGCTCCACAGATGTAGGTCTTGGACCGTACTGCGATTACACATCTGGTGTCCTGGTTTAATTTATTTTACTACATAGTTTACGTTTTAAGTATTTGCTTTACTTTTTTTTCCCAGTTACAACCAACGTTGTCTTCAATTGTAACCGCCTTTGGTTATTTCAACAAATACTCAACTAGAAGTCGCCTTATCATCTTATGTTTGGAAAACCACCCAACTATATTTCTCTCTCTTAGGATATGTAGTTGTCTATGCTTTGCTGCCAATATTTTTCCTCAAAGGGACAAACTGGATTCAATGACAATAATATCTCTTTTTTTAGGTTATTCACCAGGGGAGAAAGCTTTTTGACTGTACAACTTGGCTACTCATTGTACATTCATTTCCAGAGATGTTATTTTTTATGAGAATGTTTTTCCTTACAAGCTTTCTCCGTTTTCTCCAATTGATTCTATAATGTTACCAGTTGTTGTTAAGGACTATGATGATGTTGGTGTTCTTAATCATGTTACACCTCTAGTTAATGTACCTAATGTTTCTATTATTGAGCCTCTTACTATTTCTGATGCTTCTTTCGTTGAGCCTACTACTTCTTAACATGTTTTTGATGTTGTGCATATATGGAAAAGTATAAGGATTATTAAACAACCAGGATGGTTACATGATTTTGATACTTCTACAAAAAGAAGTTCCGCACACTCCCATTTACAGCTTACTTCGAGGTCTGCTCTTCCATCCACTTTTCCATTCTTTGTTTCTTATGTTATCACTAATACCAATTATGATTTTTTAAGTGCCATGGATTTGGTTAAATAACCTTTATCTTTCGTTGAAGCTCAAGCTAATCCGAGGTGGGTTGAAGCTATGTCACAAGAGTTAAAGGAATTGGAAGATAATGGGACTTGAGATCTCACAGTTTTACTAGCAGGTAAAAAGGCCATTAGTTTTAAGTGGGTGTATGAAGTAAAACTCCGCTCTGACGTAACTTTTGATAAGTGTAAAGCTAGACTTGTTGCTAATGGGTACAATTAAAAAAAGGAATTGATTTTGTTGACAGTTTTTTACTAGTAGCTAAACATGTTACCGTTAGATATTTCTTTGCTCTTGCTGCGGCTAAAGGTTAGTCTTTCCATCAGCTTGATGTCAACAACGCATTTTTACATGGTTATAATTTAGAGGAGGTTTATATGAAGCCACTAGATGGACTACATTTCCTAATCAAGTGTGTAGGCTTAAGAGGTATGTTATGGTCTCAAATAGGCATTTTACCAATAAAATATTGAATTCACTTCTAAGTTGAAATCTTATGGCTTTCCTCAATCTTCTAAAGATCCTTGCTTTTTTTTTTTGCACTTTGATATTGTGCTATTGGCTCTCTTGGTATATATTGATGATGTGTTAATTACAGGCTCTTCTTTTTTGGATATTTAGAAAATTTGAGATTTCCTTCATCAACAATTCACCATTAAAGAACTATGTCGGGCTCATTACTTTTTAGGTCTTGAGTTGGCTAGGTCATCCTCTGGTTTATATGTTAATCAAAGAAAATATGTGTTGGATCTTATCAATGATGTTGGTTTATCATAATGTAAATATGTTTCCATGCCTTTGCCGAGAGATTGTCGGTTTGATGATAACAATTCTCCTCTACGGTTAGAGCCTGATAAGTTTCGTCGATTGATGGGAAGGTTATTATACCTTGGTTTTACAAGACCGGATGTCATTCATTATACTCAACAACTTAGCCAATTTTTTCAATACCCAACTGAACAACATTGGCAAGTTGCCTTACATGTTCTTCGCTATCTCAAAGGTTCCCCTTCTAAGGGTTTGTTCTTTTCAGTTCAGATTGGTTTGTCTCTCACTGCATATTGTGATGCAGATTGGATGCTTGCCCTTTCACGAGGAGGTCTTTATCTGGCTATTGTGTATTCTTTGGTGATGCTTTGGTGAAAAAAAAAAAAAAAAAAAAAAAAAAAACAACCTACTATCTATAAGTCATCAGCAGAAGCAGAGTATAGATGCCTTTCTTTTATAGTCTGTGAACTCCTTTGGTTATTTTACTTTCTTAAGGACTTTGATGCTCTTTCTCTTCCTATACCTCTTTGGTGTTGTCAGACCCCACCTAGTTAGGGCATCTGACCGGCCTAGATTACCTTAATCTCCTAATAACCTAGCAGCCTTAACCACTCATTCATTAAATAAACAAAAATCTATAAGAAAAATTATCAAATATGATTCTTTATCAACCACAAAGGATTCTAAAGTGAACCTTAAAACTCAAAGTTTAATTGGGTTGTTTACATTATTTTCAAGATTTAGTAAAAACTTTTCGACAGCAACTCCTCTATTTCTAAGCCTACACCGAAAATCCCGGCCTTCAAAAATCTTTAACGAACCTCCTCAGCTTTGGTGGAAATGTCGAAAGACTCACAATCCACCCCATAATAATATATATTGCATTCATTATAACTTATCTTAGACTTTCAAAACCCTTAAAGTATCATTACCTTAGTTCACAACATTCCAATCTGTCTTAAAACCATTATATCAATTCCAAAGGAGATCCTAATCGCACACAAACCCAAAAACTCATTTATATAATATTATATATTCAAAATAATACATACATAGATAGAAAGGAACTAAGCAAGTCTCCAATAATTGGAATGGTTTTCCTTTCTTTTGTCGCTGCTAGAACCTGTCATTACCTAATTATAAAAATTCGATAATGTCAGATAAGTAAATTCCACACTTTCCAGTGCACTTGTAGTAATCAAATGCATAATAATTCAAGGAATTTAAACGAAAAATATAATCCAAGGAATTTAAATACAATCGTGAATTCATCCCGTTTCTGTTATCCGACCACAATTAGATGATGTCCTCCGAAAGTGGTAAGTAAACAGTAATAAGGACTTATGCGCGGGAGGAGAATAACCAAACGAGTCTCGTTCCTCGAGTCTATCAAAGTATGATCAGGTTCACCGTGATCTCATGATAATCACGTAATGCATAGTATCAGTGACTCTAGCCCTTCGAGCATAATATAGTTCTACCTTGTACATAGTCAGGTACATTATAAGTTTTACCCTGTAATACACAGTCAGGTAGCTTAATATACCATGTGCATACAGTCAGGCAGACACTAAATAGTTCTACCCTATAGTATAGTCAGGCAAACACTATAAGGAGACTTGTAATGCCTTATCCTCCCAAACCGTGTACGCATGTACAACAAAAATGCAATTTCAAGGATCAATGCAATTTATACGAAATTATAATCATACAATGTAAAGGTTACTATGGGATTTACTTAACCTTACAAATGTGATACCAACGTTCCCTTGTGCTCCAAGTCTGTAAGTTAATCCACACAAGGTTCCAACTGCGGTCCTACAATTTATTTATAACTCTGATAAGATTCCACAACCACTCTACAATTGTTTTCCAATTAGTTGTAGTTAAATTAACCCAATCGCATCCCGAAACTCTTAAAATGTTTTCAAAATAAATTATCCGATACCCAGATTTTATTTTCGACTAAAAATTATTGTTCGGCATAAAAAATTACATTGTCTAGGCTTAAATATAAATTTTATAATTTATTTTATATTTTTCGGTCCTGCCTCGACCCGAAAACCCAGAAATCTCTCTGAATCATATCCTCAGATGTCCGGGTCCCATTTTGACTTCAAATTATGATTCAGAATCGAAAATTAAGCTAGGCAAGACCATAAAACAATTTTTCAAATATTGGACATTTTCGAGTATCGTAACACGCATTACGAGAAAAATACGTGATATAAATCCTCAAAAGATCCCAAAATCCTCATTTTCCATAAAATCCTCGATTTCCATTAATTTTTCCCAAAATCTAATTTTCTCAATTTTCCCTAATTTACAGGGATTTTTATTTCATTTTATTCTTATTTTTTTAAACCATTTTTTTTAATTAAGGGAAGGGGTTTATCCCTGAACCTCCCCTTCCTCTCTTTAAGATCTAAAGTCTCTGTTCTTCCTCATTCATTTTTTTTTCTTTTTCTTTTTTTTTCAATTCTCCTCTATCCATCTCACCTTCCTCAATTCGAATTCAAAACGAAAAGTCCCAACCATATCTTTTCATCACACATACAACACGCCTACAGTCCATGAAATCAAAATTCACAGTTAAAAACCAAATCTCCATTAAAGCTTACCTTCAATCCACCACCGAAGTCACAACGACAACCCTCGGGTCCTCTTCGATCAACAAACATGAAAGAGAAAGAGAGAAACATAGAAAAGAAAGAAGAGAGAGAGACAGAGAGAAGAAAGAGAGAATCGAAAACCAGTGAAGAGATGAAACTAAGGAGGACGATGATGCAACAGTGGGTTTTAACCCCTGTTTTGATTTCCATTTTTAATATAAGAGGCCAAATGACCGTTTTGACCTTCTGTTTTTATACATTTCATAATAAAACCAATGCCCCTTTTGGTCATTTTCAATTTTTCTTTTATTTCATATTTATCTCTTTAATTTTGAGTCCAAATTAAACCTCGAATATGCCCCACTTCAACCAAAAATTGAAGAATTTACCAAAATACTCCAAAACTCCCGAATAGGAACAACCCGTCTTCATACGAAAATCGAGGCGTGGGGCCCATGTTGGCTCATTAAGTCCATTTAAACTTGAATACTCAAATTTTTATACTTAAAACAAATTATTCGTCGCGAAATTTAAAACTAATGTTTATGTCAATATTTTGACTATCTCAGCACTCATCTCGACACGTATCTTGAGACAAAATCCCGCGAAACACCGAATTCACTCAGTCGATTTGAATTTCACAAAATAAAATAATATATAATTCACAACACTAGACAAACATCACAGAATAATAAAATTAATTATAAATCTCAAATTCACCGATGCTTAACTCCCGACTCGCGGCCAAAACCATGATTAGGATCCCTTAATTCTTAATTAACCGTAATTACCGGTTTAGAAATTTCGGGATTTAACAATCTTCCCAACTAATAAGAATTTCGTCCTCGAAATTAAAATTGAACCAAATTTAACCTCACTAAAAGAGATTCGAAAAAAATGCTTCCTCATACACATCTCTCATTCCCATGTTAATTCCTTATACAACACGTCATCAACTCCGGCTAACTAAAGCAGTAATGCAAGTCTATACGCAACCTTTCCAATTCATTGCACAATCTTAAACGGTCATATAAATCAAGAAGAAAGCTTTTCTTTCAGTCCAAACCTATAATGGCCTTTGCGATGGGAGACTTTCAAATACACCCAATCTCCTTCGCTATATATCACAAGCCAGTGATAGAGATCATAATAGTTTTTGTATATTTCTTGATCCATTTTCAATCTTAGATGAATCTGCTGCACAACCTCGCTGTGATCTCCAACAATCTATGGCCCCAACTCCACCAAATCCCCCGGTTCAACCCAACCGGCAGGAGATCGACAAGGTATCTCGTACCATGCTTAAAACAGAGTCATTTCAATACATGATTTATATCAGTTATAATAAAAGAACTCACACAAAAGTATATATTATTCCCATGAACCTCCAAATCCTAGTACACAAGCCTTAAGTAAGTCCTCCAACACATATATCAACATTTTAGTCTAACCATCCACCCTTGGATTAAATGCAGACTGAAATATAACTGAGTGCCGAGTTGTTTCTGCATGCTCTGCCACAACCCCGATATGTACGAGTATCACAATGAGAACTATCATCAGCGACACTCGAAACAAGCGAGCCACCATTCGCCCACACAACAAGCTTAACTGTGTAAAGATACCCGAAATGTACATAGGAAGAAGATGAGCAGACTTTGTCAGTCCATCAACAATAATCCAGACCGCATCATGTTTCCCCAAAAAAGTAGGCAGATGAATAACAAATTCCATCACAATATGTTCCCATTTTCATTACGATATAGGAAGTAGCTGCAACGTATCTCCAGTTTTCGCCTATTTGCTTTAACCTGTTGACAAATCTCACATATCCTCTCAAAATTATCCATGACAACTTTCATCCCTGGCCACCAATACAATCGCCCCATATCATGATACGTTTAAGTCCTGCCAGGATGAATGATATACTTGGACCGATGAGATTCTTTCAAAATCTCATCTCGAATCTCAGCCATTGATGGAATCCATAGTCTACCTCTAAACCTCAAACTCTAATCCACAAACTCAACTTAATATGGATTATTACTATTATCAGCCAACCCCTTGAACTTCCTATAATCTACATCACCTTGATAACATTCAATAACTTTTTGAATAATGAAGATTTATACTCTAAACTGAGCACAAATCAGTTCATTAGCCTCAAGAATCTGCGATAAAATCATAGTGATGATTTTATAAGTTACACTCATAAGTCAATCGACTAGTTGCACATAACATTTCAGCACTCCTCATGCTCAATGCGTCAGCAACAACGTTTGCTTTACCCGAATGTATTTAAGACTAAAATCAAAGTCTTTCAAATGTTCAAACCATCGTCGTAGTCTCAAATTCAATTATGTTTGAGGGAACAAATAATTCAAACTCTTATGATTTGAAAATAGCGTAAAACTTTCCCCATATAAATAATGTTTCCACATCTTCAAAACAAACATAATCACCGCTAATTTCAAATCATGAACATAATAATTCTTCTCAAATTTTTAATTGTCGAGAAGCATAAGCAATTACCTTGCCATTCTGCATTAACACACAACCCTATCGTACTTTAGATATATAAGTATAAATTGTAAGACCTTTCCCTAGTTGAGGTAATACTAGAACTGATGCTGAAGTCAAATACTTTTTCAATTCCCAAAATGCAGCATCGCATTCTATTGGCCTAATAAATGGAACATTTTTTGAGTTAATTTAGTAATTGGCGCAACTATCTTTGAAGATCTTTCACAAATCTATAATAATAGCCAGTCAAAACCCAGAAAATTTTGTATATCTATCACTGTGGTAAGTTCAAACTAACCAATGATGGCCTCAATTTTGACTGAATCCACCAAAATTCCTTTCGTACTAACTACATGACCTAAATACTTCACCTCAAACAACCAAAACTTGCATTTGCTAAACTTGCTTGCAACTTATGATTTCTTAAATTTTAGAGATTAACTCTAAGATATTGTTCATGATCTTCGCAATTTTAGATTATATCTAGATATCATTAATGAACACTATCACAAAGTGACCTAGATTCAGCCTCAATACTTTTTGCATCAAATCCATAAACAACGCTTGAACATTAATAAAAATTATTTATTTTAAATAGTTACTATGTTTCACTGTCTATAACAAATGCAGAGCTCAAATTACCATCTTTCTTTTTGACAAAAGGGACTGGTGCGCCCCAACGCGACTTACTTCGGTTAATAAACCCTTTATCCAACAACTCCTTCAATTGTTTTTGTAACTCCTGCAATTCCTTCAGAGCCATCCTATAGGGCGGAATAGTTATTGGTTTAGTTCCAAGAACCAAATCAATCACAAAATCAATCTCTCTTGGAAATGGAATTCAAGGTAAATCATCAAGAAACATGTCCAAGAATTCACAACCATAAGAATTTCCTCTAGTTTAATTTTAGATCTAACCTCTGTACTATATTTCCGGCAAGAGTTTCCATTTCTTTCCTAATAACTAGCCAATCCATTATCAATTACATATCAAACTCCAGTAACTCCAACACATAGAGATCAATGGTCATCTCGTGTTTGGAGATCTCAATAACACACTTCTCATAAATAAATCGAGGATCCCCCTTATCCCCAAATTCTATATTGAGTACAAGATGAATAGGGACTCACACCAGAGTTAACCCTAACTCAATCACCATACGACCACAAACTAAAATCGAACCTTTGATAAGATTACGATTTACATCTGAATCTTGTTCAGTTACAACCTGAATACATTCTTTGATATTGTAGTTGAGTCTGTAACACACAAGACGAACTTAAGCCGCTTTTCTCTTTCTTTCGAGACTTTGGTAATTAGTTTAAATTGGGGCTTTGTCTCTCCACAATTTGTTCCTTCTCATTGTAACTAGCATATTTGTTTACCAAGTCCTTTCGTAGTCCTTTATTTACTTCTCTTTTGTCTAAGATGGGTTTATGTGACTGGCACATTAATCCATCTTGAGGAGGGAATGTGGAAATATATCCTTGGTTCTGTTCACCTAGTAAGCTAAGTGAGTGTTTTATGTTATAAGAGAGAGGTCATTTAGTTAAGTTGTAGTTTGTATTACTGGATTGTATCACACACTATATAAGGTGTTATGTTTACTGTTGTTAAAAAGCAGATTAAGTGAATGAGAATACTTTGTTCCTGTGTTAGATTTGCGTTTCTTGTTCAATTTTTCGTCTAAAGCGCGACATTCATTGGGAGTCGATCGTGTCGAGCAAGCCATTAAAATGATTTAATTCGTTGAGGACCCTCCCATTTCCAAAGCAACTTCCACCTTGTACTGCCCAGTTAGATCTCTTCATTAGAGACTAGCTCATTCCCATTCTTGTTGTTCATCCAAAATACCCATTTGATGCTATAACTTAATTCTCATTAATTACTAATATTATCATATTCGTTTTAACCTAGGTCGATGAGATTAATTATCGATTTAACCCTGTCAATCGAATGTAGGTAGTCCGGATAGTAGTAATATACTATATGAATATAGACTTGTGTGTTGGTATGGTATGTATCCATGCTAATAAGTATAGGTGGTTAATATGTATTAATGTAAATCTTATAGCAGAAAATAAATAATTAATAAATCAGGAATTTGTCTCGTACATCGTGTGGGACGTGAGGATAGTGTGCACGACCGAGTGTACTTGTTGGCATTGATAAAATTCTCTCAGCCCTGCCACACATGTATGCACGAGCACGTGGATTTTCATCAACACCGATACTATCCCCAACTTGACCACCTTTAACTCTTAGGTATGGGGTTTTAACGTAAAAGGTCTCGGTGCTAGTTAAGGGGAGATCATCACTTATATAATTCTTCATGAAGTTTCATTTAATCGATGTGGGACCATTATTTCGGTCCACACATCTCAACACTCCACCTTGGAATGAAATCCATCCAAAGGGTTTTTTTGACAAGTTTCCAAATGAACCGTCGGCTCTAATACCATGATAAAATTCTCTCGGTCACGCCGCACAAGCGTGCGCAAGCCTGTCGATCTCCATCAACGGGCATGTTCGAGAAATTAGTAGACAAATTAATACATAGGTAAGTGTGTGTATATATATAAATACATATATAAAAAACCTATAGTTTGTAAAACAAGTTCATAAGCATTATATATACCTCGGGACGTGTACGTGTGTATAGATTGGTATCCCTTTAATGACTTGTATCACTTTAAGCTCATGTCCACTTGATGGACCTAGGGATCCATGTAAGAGGATCACGATGATGATAAATGGAAGCATGAGGAGTGATGAGTGGCTAGTAGGAGGTGGTGTCATGAGGATAATAATGACTTAAAAGATAAGCAAACATGAGATTCGATCATTTTTTTCATTCGATCGAGTTAGGAAACAAGAGGAAAGGGAATGAGAGATCAAAGAAAAGGTTTGAGTGGTGGAAGTTGATGTTCTTCATATTCTTCAAATCATCAAAGCCTCACTACAGTTAATAAGTAAGTTTCCCTCCATATTTTCTCTCAATCTATCCAACGTTTTCATAGGGTTAACTAGGGTTTTGAGCGGGACAACTATGGAGTGAGTTGTGATCAGTTTGGTGGTGTTCATGGGCTCATTAGAAGCCAATAAACTTAATTAAACAAGTCTCGATCGAAGCTGCCCTAAGGTGAAGTTCATGTTCTAGTATTTCAATGCATGAAATGAGCCTACAAATGGATGAAAAGATAAATTTATGTGTGATGCTCTGAAACCCGCCAAGGGGCAAATTAGTAATTATGTGGACCCTAATATAAACAAGATTAAAATAAAAAACCTAACCACCACTAGTAGATTTATAAAACCCTAAATCAAAAAAGGAGAAAGAGCAAGAAGGGGAATATCTAGGAGGGTTAGTAGAGATCAAAGCTAAAGGAATCCATATAGAAGTAATCTCCATCTCCCCTCTCTTTCTTTAAGTTTTGTATGGGATATTTGTGGAAAATAAAAAAGTAAGTTGAGTATGGAAGAAGACCAAAAAGGTGGCGGTGTCGAAGCGGCACCGCCGATGGGGGTGGTGACGGCGTCATAGCCGCCACCGCTGGCGACATTAGGTGGGGCCCCACTGCTATAAGGAATAAGGCAAAGGGTGGCATAGATTCCACCCCTCTCGCGGCTATTATCGAAGCAGCGACTTACCAGGGGCGCCCAGCAGCAGTTGGGGGGAGCAGTTATCCCTTCCCATGGTTGATGAACCTATTTCGGTCAAACTTGGGTCGACTGGTCCTGGTTCGGTCAACCTAAAGTTGACCGGTCTGGTTTGGTCAACACCCCTAGGGGGCTTTGACCGCATTGACAGGGGCTTTCTTGGCCCCTGGTCAACAAAATAGGGACCAAATAGGTCCCTAGTCAACTAATAGGACCAAATTGGTCCATGCAATGAAATTAAATGTCAAATGAGACCTTGAACCTATCCACGACGTGCATCGGCACCCCGATAAAGGCACCAGATGGCACCGAACATGTGAGACCCACACTAGTGGACCCCAAAGACCAATAAATGGAAGATTACTTAACTTTAAATCAAAGCATTTATTTATGAGATATGTTATGGATTGTATAGTGTTGCGTGAAGATTCATATCTAGTCTCGAGTGTACCAGGAATTCTTATAGGCATCGCGGCGAGTCGAGGTAAGTGAGGAGTTTTGCTCATACATCAAATATGGATTGAATATTAGATAAATAGAAATATCATATTCATATTGAAGGACTTGAGATTATGTTGCATTTAGTCAATAGTATGAATATGCTTATCTATGGAATGTAAGTGATGTGAATAATTGTGTTATTCGATCAAAAGGGGTGATGTGGCAATATACTCATCAAAAGAGAGTGGTCCCTGCCATGACTAGATGTGGTGTGGCATTATGCCCACCGACAGAGAGTGGTCCGCACCACGAATTGTAGTGGAGTGGCTATGATCCCACCAAAGGAGATTGGCCTGTACCACGAAATATCAAGTTCACAAGTGGTCACAATTGGTAATGGCTTAGAAACACCTACTGTTGGTTTCATGGAACTAGATGGAGGTCACAACAACCAATGTGACCACCAATGGTTCACATCACATCATGGGTGAGTGTTTCGGTCACCGGATTCATACCATCAGCTAGAGTACATTGAATGGAACAACGACTTATATTTATTACTATTTCTTATGGTAATTCTCTTGTTGGACTCCGTTGCATGAATAAATGGAATTTATTTACGAATTGCGAATTCTTTTTCATGATGTGGCTTCAAAAGAATGCTTACTTTCTTGCTTATTGAATTATGAATCCACCTTTATGTTTTACGGGACTTGGAACTTGTTTACACCCCTATTACGAATAAGAATCATGCATTCGCTAGTTTTCATTAAATGATTTACAATTTGATTTGCTACTTCACATGTAGAATTATTTTGCTTTATAGGTAATACTTGCATGTTTAGTGTTTGAGCGATTCTTCTCTCTTATTGAGCTCCATTGGTTCTTTAGCTCACCCCACTTACACTATAAGCCCATCTTCGAGTACGACAGATCGTGGTAAGGGGAAAATCATAGCCTGAAGTCTCCTAGTAGTGTGAGCCTTGAGTGTTATTATTTACTACTTTTTTTGAGAACTTATGAATTAAGGTTATAACTTAACACTTGTTGGGTAGGTTGAACCCTTACTTGTCTTAATTAGAACTTATGTATGCTTTTTGGGATATCTTGAATTGAATAGACAATTGGAAAACCCATTTCATGAATTTTATTGTGACAGCTTTATTGATATTTTATTACCTTGATTCTACATTTATTATCCATTATTATAGCTATTGTCTTTCCGAAGGTTTTGTTTAGGCATGCCGAACTGTTACTTTGGCCTGGTTCAAGTATCAGGCTTGGGTAGGGATCTGGGCCTGGGCTTCCCGACCTTAGGTCAGGTGAGGGTCGTCGCAGCTGGTATTAAAGAAATAAGGATTAGAACCTTGGGAAACGTTAGGTTAGTGAAACCTAATTTTGTAGTGCCTTTAAGTTGGAAGGTCAAGTTTAAGTCGGACAAATAGCATAAATGACCAATCCTAAGATATGAAAGGATTGAAAACTTGAATGAAACAATTGAATAATGTTATTTCCTTTATGTTATGACAACTATCGTGTTTAGATATTTTATCTACTCTATTGAATTGTAGGACTAATTCACTTTTATTTGCATTGTAGTTTGCACTATGAGCAATCATGGTAGAAACTCTTACAATTTGAGGGAAACTCAAGAAATGGATGAAAGAAACTGGAGCGCTCAAATGGAGTAGTGCGCGACTACTATGGTCGAAACATACTAGAAGGCCATTCATAACATGACTTCCACTTAAGACTAGAGGTTGGCAGACCTGGCGCAAGCACGAGAAAGGAACATGGCCCGTATAGTAGAGCTGATACCGCACGGAAATATAGGGGCAAAAAAATGATCACCCGTGAGGCAATGACCTAACCCTCCCTTGGCACCTATACATAAGGATCATCCTGTGGAAGAGGGGGCCAATTTTGCTATGGTTGTAGCTGCAATGGTCGTACCTGGAATGGACTGAGATCTAGAAGCTTACCGGAGGGGTAAGATACAAAACAAATTATGAAATACGACGTATCGCACTTTTATGGGGAGTAAGATCCCATTGAGGCTGAGGCGTGGATATTAAACCTGGATAAATGGATGAAGACCTTAAATATTGATGAATGGACCATAGTATGCTGGTGGCATTTTTATTAGAGCAAAAGGCACATAATTGGTGGATGACTATTGAGAGGACACGAGTAACTAATATGAATTGGCCACAATTCAATTCAAGCGTTAATTTTAAGAAGAATGGTTCCCAGAGCCAATGAAATATGCAAAGATTCGAGAGTTCCTTGCCTTAGTATAGGGTGATATGTCAATGGCAGAGTATGCATCAAAGTACAAGGTGTTGATAGAGCTTGCACATAAGTATGTCTCAATAGAGAAGATTTGTAAGAGGAGATTTATTGATGGACTAAAGTAGGATATTAGTGCTATAGTAGCTACGTCTGGATCTGAGACATATCACCAGGCATACCACCGAGCTCTTCATTGTGAGGCAGCACTTCGTGGGGGTTCCATGTAGTTTCACTTAGGATCTGATCAGTATGGTTATGGAAAGCGTAGCATTGGGGGTTACCAAAATAGTTGGGGTGGCGAAGTTTCAAGAAATTAAAGTTTAAGGTTTCTAGTAGATAAGCACGCTCTGGTACAGCTTTAGGGCACCACACACTCCTACATGATTGCTACACATATCATGGCATTTACGCCACTACGTCCACTTCAGCATTCTCAACAGAGTGGAAGTAAGGGTTGAAGACCGATCGGACCAAAGTCGAGCACATCAGGGAGTGTTGTTCAACCACCTCTTACATGCCAAAATCCACAGGTGATTTGTTACCGGTGTGGGACTCCAGGGCACTACCAGAATAAATGCCATAACCCAGCACCGCCCCAATTACTCGAGGAGTTCATGCAACTGTTGGGCAAGATGGGAGGCCTCGTGTTAGTTGGTCACATGTACAATTTCCATTAATGGTCGAGATACGCATACATTGTTTGATTCTAGTTCTACTATTTTGCTCATTTCGGGGGCCGTAGTTCATGCTTTTGGGTTGACACCGGTTAGGGCATACACTTACTTGATTTTAAGCACATTTTCTACCAAGTGGATTTATCCTAATAGCGTATGTGAGTGGTGTAAAATTAAAATTGGGGATCACATGATGATATTTGATTTATGGGTATTAGAGTGTCGAAAGTTTGACGTGTTACTGGGCATGGGCTGGTTAGTGGCGTATCACGCCAAGATAGATTATTTTCATAAGACTGTAGCTTTTCAAATCTCAGGCATTCCACCGTTTGAGTTCAAAGGTTGTACACTGACCACATGTGGTAAGTTTGCAAGTTTGGCTAAGATAGATACCATTCCGAGCTTCAATTCTATGAGAGAGGAAGGACATGAATATCTAATTGAGAAGATTCCAATGGTTAGGGAATTTTTGGATGTTTTTCCTTAAGACCCTTTGGATATCCTTCCTCGTCGTGAGATTGACTTTATGATTAACCTTATACCACATTAAAGATTAGTTTCTAAAACACCTTGCCATATGGCGGCTACGAGTTAAAAGAGTTGAAAACGCAGTTAAAAGATTTAACTCAGAAAGGTTTCACTACTCCGAGTATATCACCATAGGCAGCGCCAGTGTTTTTTGTAAAGAATAAGGATGACAGTTTGAGGATATGTGTTGAATATCGACAACTGAATATGGTGACTATCTAAGACAAGTATCCAATTCCCAAGATTGAAGACTTGTTTGACCAGTTGAGGGGATCAAAGTTCTTCTTTAAGATAGATCTAAGATTGGGTTATTATAAGTTGTGTATACGGGAGGAGGGCATACCGAAGAAAGATTTTAGCAGCCGTTACATACAAGTTTAGTTCACTATGATGTCGTTTGGGCTCACTAATGCACCGCCGATGTTTATGGACTTCACGCACCTTGTTTTCAAGCCATTCCTTGACCAGTTTGTGATTGCATTCATCGATGACATCGTGATATACTCCAAGACTGAGTTAGATCACAGGAAGCACCTTATGAAAGTGTTGCAGACATTAAAGAACACAAACTTTATGCTACGTTGAGCGAATGCGAGTCTTGGGTTTTAGAGATAAAGTTTTTGGGACACATGGTCAATATAAAGGGTATCAGTGGATCTTGGGAAGATTGAGGCAGTCTTTAGGTGGCCACAAACCCCTACAAATGCTTCCGAGATACGGAGTTTTCTAGGCTTGGCAGGATATTATTGACGATTTGTGTAAGGTTTTTGGTCGATCGTTTCACCATTCACTAACTTGACCAGGAAGGACGTTGCCTATGTATAGGATGGGGTCATGTGAGGAGGCCTTTCAGTTGCTGAAAAATTGTCTGACTACCACATCGATTTTGATTCTAACAGAGATCAGTCGAGAGTTATTAGTGTACAACAACGCATTGGGGACTGGTTTAGGAGGTGCATTAATGCAAGACATAAAATTAATTGCTTATGTGTCTAGTGTTGAAAGTGCACGAGAAGAACTATCCAATGCTCGACTTAGAGTTGGCGGCAGTTGTGGTTGCATTAAAGTTGTGGAGGCACTAATTATAGGGGGAAAATCTCATTGTCTACTCAAATTACAAGAATTTGAAGTACCTATTCACCAAAAGTGAGTTGAACATACGACAGAGAAGATGGTTAAAACTCCTAAAAGACTACGATTTCATGCTCGAGTACCACCCGCGGAAGGCTAACGTAGTGGCAGATGCTCTGAGCCAAATACGACTAGAGACAAAGTCTAAACCGTAATGAATGTTCAGGGAGTACCTGTAGATGGCTCAGTTGTTGGCTTAGATGTCTCAGAGGTTCAGGCACGAGTTCAGATGAGAGTAGAGCTAGTAGCTATGTTTAGAGTGGTTGACTGTCAAAGAGTCAATTCAAAGTACAGGAAGTACAAGTTACTTGCAGATAGCACTGATAACGTGGATTGGAGACTTTCAACTAATGGAGTGTTGAGGTTTTAGGACAAATTATGGATACCATCTCATAAACAGATGAGAAATGATTTACTCAGAGAGGCGCATAGATCGTAGTTCACCGTTCATCCCGGAGTAACAAGATGTACCATGACATGTGTAGGATGTATTGATGGTCATGGATGAAGGGAGACATTGCTACTTACACCCGTAATTGCAAGGTTTGTCATCAAGTGAAAGCAGACCATCGAAAGGTGGGGGTTTGTTGCAACCATTACCTATTCCACAGTGGAAGTGGGAACATATAGTTATGGACTTTCTTTCAAAGCTACAGATGACTTAGAAAGGGCATGATGTGGTTTAGGTGGTTGTGGATCAGTTGAGTAAATCAGGTTACTTCATCCCTATTTCCATAGAGTAATCAACATACAAGTTAGGGGCATATATGTAGACGAGATCGTCAATTTACATGGAGTCCCAATGTCTATTTTATCGGATCGTGATCTGAGGTTTACTTCTTAGTTTTGAAGTGGGTTTCAACACCAGATAGGGACCAGCGTAATCTCAACACGACCTTTTACCCTCAGACAGATGGGCAGACTGAGAGATTGATTTAGATACTTGAGGATACGCTAAGAGCTTGTGTGCTGAATTTCTACGGGAGATGGGAGAATTATATTTCGATGTGCGAGTTTGCGTACAACAACAGTTTGTAAGCAAGTATTGGCATTACTTATTTCGAGGCACTTTATAGGAGACCGTGTTGATCTTTAGTGTATTGGACCGAGGTCGGATTTGACGACCCTCCCCTTAACTAGGGTCGGGTCGCTCAGCCCAGACTGCCTCATAAGCCCAACAACTAAATCGAGCCCAAACAAGCGGTCTGGCTCGCTTAAACAACTTGTCGAATAAGCATAAAGACAATATGGAAATAAAATGCGGAATAAAATATAGTACAAATCCATATGTCTATCAAAGAACTATAAATGGGTTTTCATTTTGTACAACCAAGTAAGGTGATCCAAGGCTCCTAAATAACTCAACTACAAGGGAGATAGAGTTCAAACTACCGAAAATACATATTTAAAATATAACCTAACTTTAATAGTTTCAAAAACAAATAGATAGATAATGCAATACAAGGCTCACATTAAGAGAGAAGGCTTCAAGCTATTACCTATCCCTTTTCTCGATCTAGCATTGACATGGATACCTGAGATGTAAGTGGGGTGAGCTAAAGAACCGACGGAGCTCAATAAAATAGAATACTCGCTTAAACACTAAACATGCAAGTATTACCTATAAAGCAAAACAATTATACACATGAAGTAGTAAACCGAATTGTAAAGCATTTAATGAAAAGCAATAGAGACATGGCTCTTATTCGTAAAGGGGTGTAAACAAGTTCCAAGTCTAGTAAAACTTAAAGGTAAGATTCATAAGTAAATAAGCAAGAAAATGAGCATTCTTTTGAAACCACATCATGAAAGAGAATTCACAAGTTCGTAAATAAATTCCATTTATTCATGCAACGGGGGTTCAACATGAGAATTACCATAAGAAATAAATAGTACGTATAAGCCATTGTTCCATTCAATGCATTCTAGCTAATAGTATGAATCTGATGACCGAAACACTCACCTTCGAGGTGATATGAACGATTGGTGGTCACAATGGTCGTTGTGATCTCCATCAAGTTCCATTAAACAAACAATAGGTGTTTCGAAGCCATCACTGATTGTGACCACTTGTGAACTTGATACTTCGTGGTACAGACCACTCGCTTTTTGGTGGGATCATAACCACACCTCTACAATTCGTGGCGCGAACCACCCTTTATTGTTAGGCACACTGCCACACCACCGCTACTCATGATGTGGACTATCTCTTTTGATGAACATATAGCTCCATAACCACTTTTGGATTGAATAACGAGTATGTTCAAGCCACATGCATTCCATAGATAAGCATATTCATACCATTAACTAAATACAACCCAATCCCAAGTATTTTGATAAGAATATGAAATTTCTATTTATCTAATGTTTAAGCCACATTTAATGCATTAGCGAAGCTCCCCACTTACCTCGTCTCGCCGTGAATCCTATTTTCGATCCTCGCGCGCTCAGGGTCCAATGCGAATCTAAACAATTTAAGACACATTCACATCAACGATAAGTCATGTCTTAATTCTAATTTATTTCTATATTTATTTTTGGATCCACTAGCGTGGGTCCCGCGCGTTCCCATTGTCCGGTGCGAAGGTCGAGGGGTGGGACCCGCCCAACTCTTCCCTTAGGGACGCGATAGTGCGCCTTTTTTGCAGGTAAGATTTAATCTTTATATTTTATATCATATATATATATATATATATTATATTATATATATATATATATATATATATATATATATCTTATATTATATATGTGTATATATATATATATATATATTTATATATTTTTTATTCATTTACTTACATAATGTGTCAGGGGCAAAACGTCCCTGGTTTGAGGCACAGGGGCCAAATTGGTCGTTGGTCAATCCAGTCCAGGGGCCAATCAGTCCTTGCGGCATGTGCACGGGGGGAGCGTTTGCTCCCCCTTCCTCCACCCTCTCCCGCGGGGCAATCCGCCCTTCCGCGGTGACGGCAGTGACCCGCCGCCGCCCCTCTCCGGCGATTCGCGATGACGTTGCCCCCTTTTTAGAGTCAGCTTTTTCGCTAATACACCTATTAAAATTCTTCTCCATTAATGCAACCAAACCAAGCTTGTAAATCAACTTGAACAAGAAAAAGAGAGAGTATGGATAATGAGTTTCCATTCAAATGGAGCTTTGGAGCACAACACCCACCATGAAATCACCAACTAAGCTCTCCTCTATCTTTTTCTTCAAATTTGGGGTTTTGAACAAAAAGGGGCTAGGGTTTACAATTAGACTTATATGGTGGGACCAATTAGTGTAGGTTTATGAAATTTCTAAATTGCCTCTATGGCAGATTTTTTTGTTTTGGGTTGTCACAACATCCCCAATTTTAAATAATTTTCATCATCGAAAGTAAAAGTAAAGTACATTTGTAGTCCAACGTGTCTATTCTTAACAATTTCTTTCACGACCCATTTTTTTTAACTGATGCAAATTCGCACCTGCGAAATTTGCTTGTACCACGCGTGAAATAAAATCTTACTCTTGCTCTAATTTCTCAATAGTATTATTTTCGTCCCACAGGCCGAAATTGATAAAGTCTGTGTTGTATAGGCCCCAATAGAATCATTATACCTTAGCTACCTACCAAGTCCTCGTATCCTCACGCTTTTATGGGTACTCTTTCATAATTTCCACCGAAGTTGCAATGGGCACCCAAGTCATCCAACTAGTAAGTAGAAAAAACCATACTGAGATGTGATTTGGCACCTATCTGTGTCGAAAAATATCTATGCCTATCTGGCAACAAACCCATACTGCCAGCTGGTACTAGGAACAATGATAGCTATCAGCTATAGTATGAACACTAGTACACCATCTCTATCACTATCTCAGTTACACATATCAATATGACTCATCATGTCCTTGAGAACTTATCTTTGGAGGCTACAAATGAGCAAACATAGTATTTGTTTTTTGGAATTTTAACATCATTGCTACTACATGTTTATCGACATTAATTTTTTTTATGGAATTATAATTCAAGTCAACTCTTGACTAACGGTCCACCTCGTAAATTATCTGGCACATTTAACCGTTTACTTACACAACAAGCTTCTACCCTTAGTAAGCTATGGAATAATCATCATCATCACTATCCCTAAGCGACTTTCAATGTAAGCGCTTTATTACATCGTAATTTTTGTTTCCTACCAAAGTCTCATATCGTAATCACTTGAATTTCTGGAGACTTGTCGCATCGCGTCCTCGTACCAATCAACTATCACGATCATGGGTAGTTGTTTTAAATTATTTTAGCATTGTCAAGATTCACATTTATTGCATGAGCATCTCTTATCGTCCTCCATCTCTTATCATCCTCCCGAGCTAACTCTTAGCTCTTATAATTTGTTTAGAACTTCTTTCTCTGAGAAATCAATGGTGGTTTAACTTTCATGTCATTTCTTGAGAATTTATAACCCATACTTCGGGTTTTGTTGTTAAGGACTCGTAACTCTCTATGATCCAATTTTTTTAAGTTCATAATTCACCCTCAAGGTTTCAATTTATTACTCGTGGGTGCTATTACTATTGCACTTTTATTTGTTCTTAAGGTACTCTAAAAGTATGTACACGAGTGTGTACTTAGTACTTAGACAGGTGTAACTTACACGTCATGTCATTTAAACTTTCAAGGTTACCCCAACCTCAAGATGATGTACGTTCAAAAACTTTACTTTTATCCAAAAGGATTTTTTTTTCTACTTGTTAAGGCATTAACCTTAATTTTTCATGCGTCTCACCACTTGTTGATACCATCAACATTTTGGTTATCCTTGCAAACTTATCACTTACTCATGTAGTTTGCTTTTCAAGTTTCTCTCACATCATTCTATTAGGATTTTCACTTTGGAATTTACACTAAATTATTAGGCTCTTAAGTGCTAGAAATACTTTGTTTAATAATTCCTAATGGCGTCAAATTTAAAAGGTCTCATCTCCACTTAGAGGTGCATGTTTCATAACTAGTTTAAGATATTTCCTCATCCTTCTTAATTATCACATTGTTCATGTTACCTGGTATTAACTTGGGAGTCGATCCTAGCCTAGGATCCCTAATTTTAATCATCAACCTATCATTGGTTGTTCCTTTATTCTTCCTAAAACCATTTAGTCATGCTCATAAAGTAACATTCTCTCTCACCGAGAAATTTTGAGTTATTTTCCATAAGTGATTATCTTGATTTCTTGTGACGTCACCATTTCTATTTAGAATTTTAAGTTTTTGAAACACGATACTCCCGCTTGGAACACTACAAAAAAACAGCAAATCAGAAACGGAATTTTTCGTCTCTGATTTGCCTAAATTCCGTCTCTAATTGAAATCAGAAACGGAATAGAAACGGAATAAATTCCGTCTCTAAAATCGTCGTTGCTAATTCAATCAGAAACGGAAATTCGATTCCGTCTCTAATCAGAAACGGATTAGAGACGGAATAAATTCCGTTTCTGATTAGAGACGGATTTAGAGATGGAAATTAGAAACGGAATAGAGACGGAACAGAAATGGAATTTTTTTTCAAAATGGTACATTTGTAATTGCATTCCGTCTCTGATTCCGTTTCTAATCGAAACGAATCGAGACGAAATAATAAAGTCATGAATTTCGTCTCGATTCCGTTGCTAATCGAAACGGAATCAGACGAATTTTTGCATTCTCTCGATCGATCTGTTCTCGATTAGCAACGAATCGAGACGAAACCATTATTTCCGTCTCGATTCCGTCGTTGCTAATCGAGACGGATCGAGACGGATCGAGACGGAATTTTCATTCCGTCTCTAATTCCGTTGTGATTCAAAGATATATTCCTGGAAAATTAGAGACGGAATAGCAACGAATGTTTGAATTCCGTTGCTAATCCGTCTCTAATTTTCCTTTTTGTTTTATTTTCAAACATAAACATAATTCAATTAGTTCTCCAACCTATAACTTGAAATTACAACCATAGGACCTACTCCATCGCCTACACCCTCCAACAACTCCTTGGGGGTGCTAACATCCCCCAAAAAGCAAAATTTGACATTCATACATCGACAACGTATATCAACAAATATTCAAATGAGAGAACAAAAATGTAAAAATTAAAAATTGAAAAAGATTTATATATCCAAAAAAATTGTATAGTATTACAAATGCTCCAAATTTCTAAGTATTCACAAAACCACCAATCCTATTGTTTAACAACCACAAAAAAAAAAAAAACTTACAATCCTATAAATATGCACAAAAAGAATTATCAATCGAAAAGTCTTGAGATGTTCTTCAACACCACCTCGCACAAACCAAGGAAAAGAATTATCAATCGAAAAATACACGTATGTTCTTCACATGTTACATTACATCGTAATCAATTAATAAAATTTTATGGGAGGGGGAATCAAGACGGATCAAGAAAAGTAAAATTAGACAAATCAAAGGTTGAGGAAAAATTCAAAATTATGATGTAGAAAACAGCTATCGAATTTGTCATCTACAAATTATTTATACATAGCATACAAAAGAATGGGTGCACATATAAACACGACACCATTCATTCCAAAAAGATGCTAAGTAGTCGAATAATCAACCTAGATAAACTTTAACATGGAGAATGAGTCTAATCCCAAGTGAAATCAATATTTAAGAGCATAACAGAAAAATAGGAAACGCAACTTCATTTCAAGCTAAAGCATCCACATTTTATGGTTTTAAAAATAAAAATGAGTTTTGATACGGATCGCTTCACGAAGTGACAACTCATTTTAGGCAACGATAGAACCAAGATTAGGTAAAACCAAGAAATATTAACAACTCATCGCATGTTCATAACAAATTACAATTAACGTACGATTCAAGATTGCAATACGAAATTCTAAACATAGTCATTTTTTGCCCTAACAAAACGTGTAGCAAAGCGAAACATTATATTATCAAGAAAATTAACAAAGGAACACAAACATACTTAAAAATGACATGAGAAAAACAGATCGCATCCATCTTTATAAAAAAAAAAAATGTTTGAAGATCCCACACCATTTTCTCATAATCGGGAAGGAGGCTAGTGAAAGATTTGAAGTACACAAAATTCAAAGAGAGAAACTTACCGACGTCCCGAGATTTCACGCAATGCTTCACCCAACGAGAAGTAGAATCACCATCATACCGACATTGTAACCCATATCTCTCAAGTATTCCGCAATTGTAATGCCTACAACAATCACACACTCATTAGTTTCGATAGGAGCAACACGAAGCATTATATTATAGCTCATGAAAAATATGGCACTTACAAACAGATGGAGTAAAAGAAAACGTTTCGATACTAAGAAGAGTATTCAAGTATCAAAAATAAGGCAATGGAAATGAACCAACAAAGTAAGCATATACTAGAACTTTGGGGTTTCAGTGGAGCTTAACAACTGCTTCTCATATGATATACTAGAACTTTCGGTACCAGTGTATATGGACGCCTCCCTAGCAGCCACAGGCATGTTAGAAGTATTAGCTACAAGTGTAGTTCGCTTCATAACAGATTCCTCACGACCATCAGGCAATGTCCTTGTCAATTGAGGAAAATCCATAAGAACCTGAAAAATTAAGGGATTACAGCTTCAACCTTCAATGCATAACAGTTTATGATAAGCAACATAGACATCACATACCTCTGCCATTTCATTTCCTCTTTCTCCACAACCAACATACACCACAGTATCAGAATTAGAGTACTGCATTTACCAAAAAAATTAAGCATAAATATCAAAGTCCAACTACACAACTTAATGTAGTAAGACAATCAAGAGAAGAAGATGAGTAGGAGCTCATAAAAATGGACAGCAGAGTGCTTTTTAGAAACTAGCAGCACCATAAAAAAATGAACCTGCATTACAACATGAAACAACAGAGTGCTTAGTTCAGCAGAGTTCTTTTTCGAACTGATCAAGTTTTCAAACTTAGTTCAACATAAAAATGGACAGCAGCACTATAAAACACGTTTCTAACTGATTCAAGTTTTCAAACTTAGGAAAATGAAAATACAATAAAATGAAAAATGTAAGAGAAAGATGTTACAACTAAAAATTTCAAAGGAAAAAAAGTATCTGATTCGCTTTGGCACTTAATTCAGCAGAGTGCTTTTTAGAAACTATAGGTGTAAAAAAATGATACTAACGGACTTCGTATTCGAAGTGAATTAAAGAAGAAAAACAAAAACAAGAATGCAAGAGAATAATATCATCTATTAAATCAAATCATAAGCATTACTATATGCTAAAAGACACTAGAAACTATTTAGCATGGCTGTTTAATCTCCTCCATGCATGATCTGGTGGGGAAGCACTATCAAAGTCCAACTACACAACTCATTAAAAAAAAATCAGTGATCACAATAAACAGATTAACAGATATTACCCAAGTTTTGCAAAGACAAATAAACCAAGATTCTATCATAGTTTAGTGAATTTAAAGCCATACACACATGTGGAAGCAATAAAACTACTCTTCCATCTATGATGAATAGATCCATCTATTGAAACAAACCCATAGTGATTTATGATGAATTGATCATTTTAGAATGTCATTTATTTAGTCCTCAGGCACAATTTGTTTAGCCTCATGGAAAATGGACTCATGGTTTTTGGAATCTTATCATACTCATGGAAGTCTCCATCCAGAAATCAAGAAAACCAATTCTACACTGAAATTAAGTACCATTTTAACAGAAGACAGAATTTTCTTTAATTGGAAGGTAGATCACAACTCACAACATGGAAACACCACCATGACACCATCAACAACTTCTACTACTACCAATACACATCTCATCTGGCTCTTTATCTCTATATTCTCTGTCTAAAGCCATACATGGCCATTAGCAAGTCAATTATTCAACAATACCTTCGAATATACATTTAACAAAACTAAGGAACATGCAATTGAACAAAGATGATAAAGGCAAGGCAAAGAACAAGCAAGGAATGCACCTTAATGACCATTTCAGTTAGAAATGAGAAATAACTACAGCCATAAAACAAGGCAGTCAAGATGGCCATCAAAAGAGATAAATATGCACAGTGCACATATCAAAAGTCAAGCTATCAAAAGTTCACGTTTCTACTTAAGTCAAACAAACAGTTTATGTAGAGTGAACAGCTTTCTACCTTTAAAATGAAAGCTTCACATTTCTCCTACTTATTTTAAGGGTCAAAGACATATATGTTTGATGCATTTCATGATGACAATGGATCAAACATATATAAGTCTTGAGACGCATTAATTAGGGGAGATTTAAATGGTTTGAAAAGCTCACCATCAATTGCGCTAAATCGAGCACAATGGAAGAGTTCGATCCATTCAATCGACCCCAATTATTAATTGGGTCTGAGGCTATGTTGTCGTTGTTCTAAAGGTCAAAGACTTCTACATTTGTAATAACATGTGTAACAGAAAAATAAAGTGAAGAATAAGGAGGAGGATTAAAAAAAATAAATGCAAATGTCATCTCACCATTTGGAGAATAAATACTAAGATGAATGGGAACACTAGAGATTTGTTTGCTACGCCCTGTCTCTCGATCAGTTTCATCAGATATCTCCTTTCTCACAGCAGCTGTATACATACCAGGAAATTAGCACATGAAAAGTAGAACAAAACAAGTGAAAACCCTTGGAAAACAAACAAAAAACACAGCCTAAAATTAAAGATCTAAATAGATTATTAGATTTCAAAAAAAAAAAAAGACAAGTATGTGACTCGTATATTAACATCATATATGCATGCATAATAGATTTTAACATATATTGAATCATACCTAAACAACCGTACAAAAGAGCGAGGAAACTTCTTTGACATCGAGATATTTAGTAGTGTTGGATATGAGTTATCAAGGACTTTAATGGACTGATTGAAGTGGAAATCATAAAGAATTAGACTTAAAGTGCCCCTTTAAATAGAAATCTTTCCTTGGCATGTTCTATTGGGTTTACCTGCAAGGAATATACTATTGATGTAAAATCAGCTAGGGAAACTTGCTCTAATTACACATTCCTATAAGATGGAATTAGTTAGAACAATTGCAAGACAAGAAATGGATTTGATTGGTAAACATGAGGAATTAAGGAATATTTTCATATAGTGAAAATGAAACTACTACCATGTTGGAAACTTAAACCAATTAAGTAAGTGCATAAGACATACATACAGTTAATACATTGAATATAAGTTTAAGTAGCGAGTAAGATTTAAAGAATGGAATGCCAGTTCAACTAATTCTTATTTGAATACATCTAGACTGGACATTATCATAGACTCACATTGGTAAATAATAGTAGGAGTTTGAATATTACCAGGGTGATAGGGGACCAAAACATCAGTGGAATACTTGATTGATATTTTCGTTCGATTGTGAACTTGGCAGGTTAGTTAGGCATGGAAATTAAAATCAATTAAGAGACTTTTCAGAATCTAATGAACAAATAAAATGCTCAAAGAAAGATTACCTTGTCATCAGGCGAAAAAATCACAACATGCAATCTCTTGAGCAGTTGGGAATGGTCATAATAGGTTGAGTTCTCATCGACATTATGAGAAACTTGAATAAGATCAAGAAGTCTGGAGAAGCCATCTTTGGGAATACTAGAAGAATCTGAATACTTAATCCCCTCGGTATCAAGCGCAAAATCTTTACTTTGAGAAGAAATAAACAACAATGTATTATCTATAATATGGGGAAGAAACACACATGACACAAACCTTTGATGAATTGGCGTGCTTCCTCTTTGCTGGAAGGTTTTTCTCTGATTTTCCCTTCATAAACGACCACCTAAAAACAAATAATTAAGCAGAAAGTTATAAATTCAACTAAGTTACAAAAGGTTACATCTGATTCAAGCATGATGATTCAAACAAGAAAATGGAGAGGAAGGAGAATTCGACAAGTTCTACTGCATGGAAAGAAGTAACGCTTCCAAGTATTACCATACTTACTTGGAATGAAGATAATTCATCCTGCAACATGCCATATTTTCCCTGCAACATTGCGAGGCTCTCTATCATTACAGACTTTTCTTGTTCAAGATGTTCAAGGCTTGCTTGTATGAATCGCTATCTCGCTGAAGTTTGCTATTGTATTGTTGTAAACCGTGTTGTAATCTTGCGAATTTTTATATGAAGCATGTCCCTCCTCAAATATGTAAAGCAATTTTGAAAATAACTTCATTTACCCTATAAGTCAAAGAAAAACAAAAACTGAACCTCTAATTTTAAACAAAACTTTGCAAACTAATTGTGTAGATCTACTTACCAACTTGTACACCACCCCTAGCTTGATCATCTCCTTAAAAATTCTCCAAAATCTCTCTACCTCTAATATATAAATATGTATGTCATACTTACATGCGCCTGCGCTTGTCCATAAAACTTTCCGGGCGATCCGAATAAGCGCAAGTTCATATTTCCAAGTTCCAATTGCAAAATTTCACAAGCCATGTTGAGAGCACAGTTGCTAACTAGCAAGGCAGCATAAGCAATGGTAGAAATAAAATTGTCGAAAAAGAACATACAGAACTAACATTATGCGTCCACTCAAAACATACCTAAATGCAATGTCTTCTACAAACATTCAGTAAGTACCTACAAGAAAATTGTTTAACAGGCAAAAATGGGAGGGAAGAAAATTGAACAAATTGAAACAAAAACTGAAAAACACAAAACCAAACACGAAAGATCGAAGCTTTCAAGACCAAACAAAACTCTACCAAAACCCCATTACCGAAAACACAAAAACAAACCCTAGACACCACAAAACCCCAAGAAACTCACATGCAATCTTCGAGAAACCAAACAATAAAAAAAAATCTGAAATCGAAACCCTAGAAACCAAAAACAGAACTCACATCGAGAATCCCCAGCAAGTCGTCGACCGAGCTGGGGGTCGCCGAGGCGCGTCCGGCTTCGTTGAGCTCGAGCTCCAGTTCCTGGTCCGTCATTTCTCCGAATCTCCGCAGACCCTTCAAAACCCTATCGATCACGAACTCGATTTTAGACTCCACGCCTCATCAAAAAAACCCTAGAACGAACCCTAGAAACCAAGACGGAATCGGAGGGGACTAAATCTAGGGTTTGGTACGCGAAATCGATTCAGACGAACAACATGGCTATTGGTGAGAGTGAGAGTAGAGAGGTGCGAGAGAGAGAGAGCAGAGAGCGGCAGAGAGAGAGAGTGCGGTGACGGTGAGAAAGAGAGCAGAGAGCGGCGACGGTGAGAGAGAGAGAGGAGAGAGCGGTGACGGTGAGAGAGAGCGGTGACGGTGAGAGAGAGCGGTGAGGGAGAGAGGTTTGTTGAGAGAGAGAGAGCGGTGAGGGAGAGGTTTGTTGAGACAGAGGTTTTGAGAGGTTTAGAGAGACAGAGAGACAGAGAGAGGTTTTGAGAGAGAGAGAGAGAGAGCTGAGTGATTTTAGGGAGAGACGGACAGTTGTGGGTATGTAGATCAAGCATGCACGAATACGGTTGAAAAAAAAGAAAGTTTTGGTGGGAATGTTGGCGCCATTTTTTAGAGACGGAATTTAATTCCGTCTCTAATTCCGTCTCTAATTCCGTCTCTGATCCGTCTCAAATCCGTCTCTGAATATTTCCTTCTCAATTCCTCGCTAACTTTTTAATTTAGAAACGGAACTTATTCCGTTTCTAATTCCGTTTCTGATTTAGAAACGGAACTTATTTCCGTTTCTAATTCCGTTTCTGATTTGCTGTTTTTTTGTAGTGGAAGTCTTATGGTTACGAAAAGCTATCGTAGTGTCCTCCCTATTGGGATCACAATTCTTCCAACCAACAATTTACTCTTTCATTTTTTTTTGATGGGTTGATCATGTCTTAAGATCTCCGATTTTAAAAATTCAATCATCATTGACTTCAGTTAGGTGGAATTAGTTACTATATTTATTCCTTAACAATATTTTTCATTCAAATGTCCCCTATCAATTAGGTTAGGTTTCACTTTAACTTAATTGTTGTTAATTCCTGTGTCCGTTATCTGATAATCATACCAAAGATATTCTTTAAGCAGGGTATCCCTAATTTTAATGGTTCACCTATCCTTGAGTTTATTACGATATCATTAACAGTGGTGTACACCCTTCATGTCGTAGACATTTTGACTCATATAAAGCATTTAATTTTGAGGTATTCAATAATTTCTCAATTACGGTACCGCCACCGCGTACCTAACATTCATTTTGAAGACAATTTATCAAATTTTGGTATCCCCAATTTTTTTTGAGTCAACTCACTTTTAATTAAATTAGAACAATTTATCTTTGTATCGGTTGCCTTTAATTTGTATCATCTTAATCATGGATCATAAGTCCCTTAACATTTACAAATTTCTACTTGGCAACAAGATACTCAAGCGTGGCAATCTTGCCAAAAATAGTAACTGACTTGTGATCCTCAAATTTTGTAACTCACCTATCCTCGAGTATACTAGCGCAACATTAACCAAAATGTACACTATTTAAGTTGTATTCACTAGATTTTTCTCATTGAGTTGTTTCGAGGTTTTCTTTAACTTCTCATTCGCTAACCAGTACATCGTGTATTTATGTTTCGAGTTAAATTTTAGATTGGGATCCTCAATCTCAATATTCAATTCATTGATAAGCTAGTTTAGAGTTATTTTTCTTTCACACAAGATTGATCAAAACTCGAGGGAAAATGATTATATTATCAAGAAGTAGATTTTGAATCAAAACTTCTCCAAAGTCTTGTGTTTTCTTCAAAAATTCTACTTCAAAATCGAGTTAAACTTATTTTCATAGGAAAATTCTAAATCCATCCTCGGTTTTCGAGTGACTGTAAATGTCTTTTCAAATCAATTTGGTTGATGTGACTTACAAAGTAAATCATAACCACACGAATGCTTTATTTCCACCATAAGATAATAACTTAGGTCCAAACTTATGCCTTGCATGTTTATCAAGTAAAAAACCTTCGAATTCATTAAAACTCTTTCATACAACCCGAACTGGGTCAAAACTTTCATAAGATCAATCATTTTAGAAACCTTAACCATGTTTGTCGAATCAAAGGAAAACTCATTTTGGAAAAACCAAAGTGAATTCATGATGCCAAATCTTTGAAATACACATAAGGCTATTTACTTCATTTTTAAAACACCATGAAAAATGAATTGTTTCCTTTTACACTTGATTTTGCTTTCAAATCTTCTAAAACAAGTACAGTTCTTCCTTAAAAATTGATAAACAATAATTTAAAACACCCCAAGAATCACGATCCAATATAGTAAAAAAAAAACTCATCATTCGAGGAAAATAGATCACGTGTAACAACAAAAGTTAAATCATAGTAATGACCTTCGATCTGGTATAATCATAGATCGTTGATTCACATCTTTAATCAGGAGTTAAACGTTTAAAAGTACATGTGTAATTCATATCTCGAATTAAGTTTTTAATTTGAGCTTCATAGTTGAACTAACTTAATTTTGTTGTTTGAGACCAAAATTTATTTGTATCCTTACTAGGAATGATGATCTTCCTTAATAAACATGACATCATGACTTTTAACCATTTAAAAAAAGTCTTAAGTGTCAAAGTTACTTTTTAAAGTGTGACCACGTCACTACTCCCCCTTGCTTATGTAGTGTGGCGTCTCACTGCCATTTTAAGTCTCATGATTCTTGTTTGAGTATTTTATTTGCTACACTACTATTAAGTATAGGCGCATTACACTATGTAATTCTCAATTAAAACTTATTCGTTCTCACAGTAGTTATTGCAAATATCACTTGAAGCGCATGTGGGCTCTCTCCCAAAGAGTTCTCTTAGATTTCCTTGTGTCGTTCATTGTCATTCCCTCCACTGTTTTGTAGAACTCAAGTTCCTTATCTGCTCATGGAAACCATCAGAAACAATTAGACTAATAGGGAAGACAATTTATCTATATCTAACGATATGTTCATATATAAAAGGCAACAAATAATCAACATAATAAACATTTTGTCAAATTTTTGTTATCCCATCCCATTCTATGATTTATCATTTATGTATGTTAAGTCGACTTTGAACCAATGTCTCATACCATTGATTCGTTTAACTTAAACTTAACCTTTAAATCTTTAAGGCTCAAAAAACTTAGGTTCCACTAACGTAACGTGTCCCTAGGTTTTGATCATAATGCTCTGATACCAACTTTGACGACCTTTACCTTAACTAAGGTGGAGTCGCCCGGACCAGAGCTCCTCCCAAGCCCAATAACTAAATCGGGCCCAAACAAGTGGTCTGGCTCGCCCAAACAACTTGCGAGATAAGCATAAAGACAATATGGAAATAAAATGCGGAATAAAATATAGAACAAATCTATATGTCTACCAAAGAACTATAAATAGGTTTTCATTTTGTACAACTAAGTAAAGTCATCCAAGGCTCCTACATAACTCAATTATAAGGGAGATAATGTTCAAACTACCCAAAAGACCTATTTATTATATAACCCAAGTTTAATAGTTTAAAAATGAATATATAGATAATACAATACAAGGCTCGCATTAAGAGAGAAGGCTTCAAGCTATCACCTCCCCTTTTTCTCGATCTAGCGTCGATGTGGATACATGAGATGTAAGTGGGGTGAGCTAAAGAACCAATGACGCTTAATAAGAGAGAAGACTCGCTCAAACACTAAACATGCAAGTATTACCTATAAAGCAAAAAAATTATACACATGAAGTAGTAAACCAAATTGTAAAGCATTTAATGAAGAGCAATAGAGACATGGTTCTTATTCGGAAAGGAGTGTAAACAAGTCCCAAGTCTAGTAAAACGTAAATGTAAGATTCATAACTAAATAAGCAAGAAAGTGAGCATTATTTTTAAATCACATCATGAAGGAGAACTTATAAGTTCGTAAATAAATTCCATTTATTCATGCAACGTGGTTCAACAAATAGTACATATAAGCCATTGTTCCATTCAATGCATTCTAGCTAATAGTATAAATATGATGACCGAAACACTCACCCTTGAGGTGATGTGAACGATTGGTAGTCACAATGGCCGTTGTGATCTCCATCTAGTTCCATCAAACCAACAGTAAGTGTTTCCAAGCCATCACCGATTGTGACCACTTGTGAACTTAATACTTCGTGGTGCAGACCACTCTTTTTTTTGTGGGATCATACCCACACCACTGCAATTTGTGGCGCGGACCACTATATGTTGGTAGGCACACTACCACACCACCACTACTCGTAGTGTGGACCACTCTCTTTTGATGAGCATAAATCTCCATCACCGCTTTTGAATCGAATATCGAATTTGTTCACATCACATGCATTACATAGATAAGCATATTCATACAATTAACTAAATGCAACCCAATCCCATGTCTTTCGATAAGAATATGAAATTTCTATTTATCTAATATTCAAGCCACATTTAATGCATGAGCGAAGCTCCCCACTCACCTCGTCTCACCGCGAATCCTATTTTTGATCCTCGTGCACTCGGGGTCCAATGTGAACCGCCTTGTGAATCTAAACAATTTAAGACACATTCACATCAACGATAAGTCATATATTAATTCCAATTTATTTCTATATTTATTTTTAGGTCCACTAGTATGGGTCTCTCGGGTCTCCAATTGCTCGGTACCAAGGTCGAGGGGTGGGACACGCCCAACTCTTCCATTAAGGACATGGTAGTGCCCCTTGTTTGTAGGTAAGATTTAATATTTATATTTTATATCATATATATATTATATGTATATATATTAGATATATATTATATATTTTTTATTCATTTACTTACATAAAGTGCCGAGGCAAAACGTTCCTGGTTTGAGGTGCAGGGGCCAAATTGTCCCCTGGTCAATTCAATCAAGGGGCCAATCTAGCCCTTGTGGCATGTGCACAAGGGGAGCGTTGCTCCCTCTTTCTTCACCCTCTCCGGTTGTGGCAGTTCACCTTTCTCCTGTGACAGCGGCGACCCCGCCACCGCCCCTCTTCGGCACGTCGCGATGATGCTGCCCCCCTTTTGGTGTCAACTTTTTCACCAATACACCCATTAAAATTCTCCTCCATTAATGCAACCAAACCAAGCTTGTAAATCAACTTGAACAAGAAAAAGATGGAGTATGGATAATGAATTTACCTTCAAAGGGGACTTTAGAGCATAACACCCATAATGAAATCACCAACAAAGCTCTCATCTATCATTCTCTTCAAATTTAGGGTTTTGAACAAAAAGGAGGCTAGGGTTTATAATTAGATTTATATAGTGGGGTCAATTAGTGTAGGGTTTATGAAATTACTAAACTGCCCCTAGGGTAGGTTTTTTGATTTTGGGTTGTCACATCGGAGATGCTGTGTTGATCAGCCCAGAACTTGTACATGACCAAATCGAGAGGATAAAACTGATCAGGCAATGATTAGAGACCGCTCAAAGCTGCTAGAAGAAATATGCTCACAAGGACCATTGAGAAGTTGTATTCAAGAAAGGAAAATTTATGATATTAAAAGTGTCACCAATGAAAGGGCATTACCGATTCGGATTGAAAGGAAAGTTATCACCCAGGTTCATCGAGCCATTCGAGATCAAGAAACAAATAGGCTCAGTAGCTTCCGCCTCGAGTTGCCACCACCGTTAGCTGGAGTTCATGATGTCTTTAATGTTTCAATGTTGAGAAGGCACGTAACAAACATCCACCGATGATAGATTGGGGGCAAGTTGATTTGAGAGAGGACGTGTACTACGATGAGCAGTCAACTCAAATCATGGATAGGAAAGTGCATAAACTTTGCAAGAAATAAATCTCGGTTGTGCAAGTCTGGTGGCAATTCCATGGAGAACAGGACTTGACTTGGCGGCATGAGGACTATATGATGGAGAACTTTTCATTCTTTTTCGAACATTAAGGTATGGCTTTATTTTATTTTCGAGGATAAAAGTTCTTTAAAATTGGAGATGTCGTGACAATCCAAAACCCAAAAACCCGCTCAGGAGAAAATTAGTAATTATGTGAACGCTAATATAAACAAAACTAAAACAAAAACCCTAGCCACCACTAGTTGATTTATAAAACATTAAATCAAAAAAGTGGGAGATCTAGGAGGGTTAATAGATATCAAGGCAAAAGGAATCCATAAAGAATTTAATTTCCATTTCCCCTCTCTTTCTTTAAGTCTTGTTTGGGCTATTTGTGTAAAATAAAAAGTGAATCGAATGGGGAAGAAAACCAAGAGGGTGGTGGTTCCGCGGCGACACTGCCGATGGAGGTGGCAACAGCGTCATAGCTGTCGCCGCCACTGGTGAAAATAGGTAGGGCCCCACTGGAGAGCCCCACCACCGTGAGGAAGAAGGCAAATGGTAGAATGGGTGCCACTCCTCCCGTGGCGACTGCCGGACTGGGACATCCCTGGCCAGCAGTTAGGGGGATCAGCGGCCCCCTCCCTATGGTTGACGAACCAAAAGCCAATGGCTTATGGTTCAGTCAACCCAAGCTTGACCGATCTTGGTTTAGTCAACCCCCCTATGAGGTTTGACCGCATTGACCAAGGGCTTTTCTTGGCCCCTGATCAATAAAACAAGGATCAAATTGGTCCCCGCAATGAAATTAAAGGTCAAATGAGACTTTGAACCTATCAACGACGCGTACTGCCTCCCCAATGAGGGCAGCGGATGGTGTCGAACATGCGGGACCCATAGTAGTGGACCTCAAAGACCAATAAATGGAAGATTACTTAGCTTTAAATCAAAGAATTTATTTATGAGATGTGTTATGGATTGTATAGTGTCGTGCGAAGATTCACATTGGGCCCTAAACGTACCAAGAATTGTTATAGGCATCACGATGAGTCGAGGTAAGTGGGGAGTTTTCTCATGCATTAAATATGGCTGGAATATTAGATAAAAAGAATTAACATATTCGTATCGAAAGACTTGGGATTAGGTTGCATTTAGTCAATGGTATGAATATGTTTATCTATGGAATGCATGTGATGTGAATTATTGTGTTATTCGATCAAAAGCGGTGATGTGGCAATATGCTCATTAAAAAAGGTGGTCCGCGCCACGAGTAGCGGTGGTGTGGTAGTGTGCCCATCAACAGAGAGTGGTCTGCGCCACGAATTGCACTGGTATGGCTATAATCGCACCAAAAAGAGAGTGGTCTGCACCATGAAATATCAAGTTCATAAGTGGTCACAATTGGTGATGGCTTGGAAACACTTACTGTTGGTTTGATGGAACTAGATGGAGGTCACAACGGCCATTGTGAGCGCAAGTGGTTCACATTACCTTGAGAGTTAATGTTTCAGTCACCGAATTCATACCATTAGCTAAAATGCATTGAATGGAACAATGACTTATATTTATTACTATTTCTTATGGTAAATCTCTTGTTATACCCCGTTGTATGAATAAATGGAATTTATTTATGAATTGTGAATTCTCTTTCATGATTTGGTTTCAAAAGAATGCTCACTTTCTTGCTTATTGAATTATGAATCTACCTTTATGTTTTAATAGACTTGGAACTTGTTTGCACCCCTATTACGAACAAGAATCATGTCTTCACTACTTTTCATTAAATGCTTTACAATTCGGTTTACTAATTCACGTGTAGAGTTATTTTGCTTTATAGGTAATACTTGCATTTTAGTGTTTGAGCGAGTCTTCTCTCTTATTGTGCTCCGTTGATTTTTTAGCTCACCCCATTTACATTACTGGTCCATCTTCGAGTACGACAGATTGTGGCAAGAAGAAGGTTATAGCCTATAGGATCCATGCAGTGTGAGCCTTGAGTGTTATTATTTACTACTTGTTTTGAGAACTTATGAATTTGGGTTATAACTTAACACTTGTTAGGTAGTTTGAGCCATTCCTTGTCTTAATTAGAACTTATAGATGCTTTTTGGGATATCTTAAATTGAATAGACTATTGGAAAACTCATTTCATATATTTTACTAAAATAGTTTTATGGATATTTTATTACCTTGATTCCGCATTTATTATCCATTTGTATAGCTATTGTCTTTTTGTAGGTTTTGTTTAAGCATTCAATATTGTTACTTGAGTCGGGTTCAGGTATTGGGCCTGGGTGGTGGTCTAGGCTAGGCGAATCTACCCTAGGTTAGGTGAGGGTCATCATATTATGGGTAGCACAGTCCTAGTTCATCATTAGGTGGTGCTATTAGCTCTATTAGAACCCATTCATGTCGATATAACATTTATTTTTGTTGTCCACGAATGTTATCACACATTTGTGTTTGTTGAACCTATGAATGAGACCTTAACTTGATAAAATATTGAGTTTTATCCAATTAGAGCACTAGCATAATATTTGGTGATGCTATTAGGCATATTTGAATTCATTCATGATGAAAAATCATGTGGTTTCAATGACTATACATGTTTTCCATGTTCAGTGACAGTTTTATAAAGAACATGAGTATTTATTCAATTGTTTATTTCTGTACAACTTTACATCTATTTATAGGTACATAGATACATAAAAAGATAAGACCAAATAATAGTGTTTATAATGTTGAAACTATATTAAGGATAAACACTGTGGAGATCGTGTGGTGATCGTGATGATAACAAATTGAACCAATCGTAACACCCTCCCTCAAACTCAAGATAGATTTGTGGGAACCAACTTGAGTTTGTCACTCAAGTCCTGAAATCATTGGAAAATAAGCTTTAGTGAAGATGTATGTTGTCTGATCAATAGAAGAAACTACGATAAGCTGAAATGTCCCTCAGAGGACATGTTGACGAACAAAGTGACAATCATTTTCTATGACTTGGTGTGCTCATGAAACACATCATTATGAGCAATCTAAATGGCACTACGATTGTCACAAAGTAGAAGAGTAGAAGATGAATGAGTGAATCTCATATCCTCAAGTAACCAACGGAGCCAAAGTAGTTCAAAAGTGGCGTCAACAACTGCTCTGTATTCAGATTGTGTACTAGAGCAGGAAATGACTGCTTGTTTCTTACTATGCCATGAAATGTGGGAATTACCCATGAAAAAAAGTAACATGTTGTAGATCTATAATCAGTCAGATCACTTACTTAATCAGCATTAGAATAACCAGACAAAACAAGAGAAGAGGCAGTAGAGAAGTGTAAGCCATGAAATAGATTGCCCTTCACATATTGGAAAATACGAAGAACAACAGTGAAGTGAGTAATGCGTGGAGCGGCAATGAATTGGCTCACGATATGAGCAACATATGCAATATATGGTCTAGTAATTGTAAGATAAACAAAACTTCCAACAACTTGTCAACAGAGAGTTGGATTCAGAAGAAATGTTTCGTAAGAAGGAGTCAACTTAACATTCACATCTAAAGGAGTGGATACAATAGCAGCATCAGTAATCACAGACCGATTGATCAAATTAGATGCATATTTGGCATGTGATAAATAATATCCATTTGAAGTATATGTGACTTTAAGTCCCAGAAAATAACTTAAGATTCCTAATCTTTCATCCCAAAGTCCCATCGAAGATTGTCCTATAGCTCAGAAATCCCAATGGAACCATCCCCAGTGATAATCATATCATTAACATAGAATATAAGAAGAATAATGCCTTGATCAGTGTGGCGAGTGACCAAGGCTGGGTCATGAGGACTATATGTGAAGCCAAATTCGTAATGGTGGTATTGAATTTTGCAAACCAAGCACGAGGACCTTATTTCAGTCCAATTAAGGCTCGTCGTAAAAGACAAACTTGATTTGGACTGTGTACATACCCAGAAGGAGGGCACATATAGACTTCTTCCTCAAGATCTCCGTTGAGAAAAACATTCTTGACATCCATCTGAAAGAGAGATTATTATTTAATAGCAGCAGTAACTAGTAAACTTTGTATAAAGGTTAGCCGAGCCTTAGGAGCAAACGTCTCTTCATAGTCAATACCATACTCTTGTGTGTAACCTTTCGCAACCATACGAGTTTTATGTCACTCATCAAAACCATTAGAATGAGTTTTGATCTTATAAACCCATTTACACCCAATAGGAGTCTTGGCGGTAGGAAGATCCACCAAGTCCCAAGTGCGTGTTTTCTCTAAAGCACATAATTCTTATGTCATTTTTCGTTGCCAATTAGGGTCAGGAAGGCTCATGTAAAGAAGATATAGTAGAGAAATAATAATAGTTTTTAAGGTAATGAGGGCTTTTATTACCCTGTTAGACCGAAAATGAGGGGGACGAGGAACAGGATCATCAAAAGGTGCAGATTTTTCAAAAGCAGATGTAGGGGTGGGATTGCAATTATTGAGCTCAGCTGAAGTACCTCTATCAAAAGAGGAAGAGAACTCGACATAAGATTTAGTGAAGAAAGGCCGAGAACAAGAGAGGGAAGTATCAAACTTAGACAATATGGAAAACATAGAGTGTTCCCAAAAGTGACATGCATGGAGATTCGCAATCTTTGAGAAATAGATCCCAAAATCGATAACTTTTATGTTCAATTCCATAACCAACAAAACAACAGAGACGAGCATGTGGTTCAAGCTTAGTGTGCTCAAAAGGATTGAGAAGGACAAAACAAGCACTACCAAAAACTCTAAGATTAGTATAATCAGGTGCTTTACCATATAATCATTCAAATCTAGAGGTGTTTTGGAGAATCAGAGTAGGAAGTCGATTTATGGTATAAACACAAGTTAGGGCAGCTTCACCCCAAAACTTTTCAAGACACGAGATAGAAAGAAGTTGAGCTCGAACAAAATCTAAGATATGACGGTGTTTTCTTTCTGCTATGCCATTATTTTGAGAAGTATAAGGACATGAACGTTGAGCAACAGTACCTTGCTGCATAAAAAACTCTAGAAGAATAGAATATTGATATTCTAAAGCATTATCAGTACAAAATATTTTAATTGAACATGAGAATTGTATTTTAATCATGTTAGCAAATTCGATATATTTTCGTGATAGGTCAGACCTATGCTTTAGAAAATAAATCCAAGGGAATCGTGAATAATTATCAATAAATAATATAAAATAGCGATAACCATTCACAGTGGAAGTAGGTGTAGGACCTCAAATACCTGAATGAATTAAACCAAATGGACTATCAACAAAAGAATCACTAAGACTAAAAGATGAACCAAGTTGTTTTGTTAACTGACAATACATACAATCAAATGACTGAAACTTTGAAACACCTAATAATCCCCTAGAAACAAGAGTATGAAGTTTACTATCAGAGGCATAATCAAGACGAAAATGCCACTGATATACCGAATGAGATGAAACAACAATAGAGAGTTTAGGAGAAGCAGGCAAATGAAACAATGATAGCTCAAATAATCATCCCACTTTGCTCCCCGTTCCAAGAATCTGACCTGTCTAAAAATCTTGAACATGACAACTAATAGGAGAAAAAGAAATAGATAAGCCAAAATCACATAATTGACCAACTGAAACCAAATTTAAGGCAAGAGTAGGGACATAATAAGTGTCAGGAAGAGTAAGGGTAGGAGTATAGACAATTCTAGTATGAGTAATGGACATATAACTTCCATTTGCAGCATGAATAGATGAAAGAGACTGAGTGTGTGTGCTATTAGAGAGGACGGACAACTGAGAAGTCATTTGATTACAACATCCATAATCAAGAAACCAAAATTTACCTGAGGTAATTGATAAGGCAGTAGCTCTATGGCATATCATATATTTAAGAAGTACTTCTATTTCACTCAAAGGAATAGTATGAGAGGAAGCTGGCCCATCAGTGACAGCAGCAACAACAGAAGAATCGGTCTTAGATGTAGACTTTGCGACTCTTTTGGGACAAGGAGGACAGGTTGGACAATTTGGCATTATGTGACCACACTCATAACAATACTTACACTCAATAGTAGGATAGTTAAGCATATGCATGACCCGTACTTTTGCAATTCCTACAAAATGAGGAACCAGACTTGAGCGTGACGGAATAAGTGCAAGAGCAACTTCAGAGGAGGTGGAAAGAGGTTTAACCAATTCTAGCCAACTTTCTTCAAATAAGATTTCCTTGTTGTAACTAATTCCAGATCGGCTGATTCATACTCGGGACGAAGAGACATAAGAACTTGTATGAGAGAAGGCAATGGATCGCTATGTAACAAGGTTGCACGTACTTATTCATACTCGAGACGAAAAGACATAAGAACTTGTATGAGATGAAGATGATCTTGAATGATTGTCACTTGTTGTAACTGATTCCAGATTGGCTGAATGAGGGCTAGGAAATCATTAATTGACTGGCCATGCTCTAGCTTCAAAGTGTTGAGATTAGTAAATAGTTGGTAATATTGTGCCAAACTAGAAACTTTATATCTGATCGACAAAAAATCTCAAACTTCTTTAGCAGTATTATACTCAACAAATTGAATGTGAATAGAGGGAGTAGTGGTGCTACTAAACCAAGTGATGACCTCGTGATTTTTACTCTCCCATTCATCAACACGGTCGAAATATTTGTTATCGGGTTCCTTTTCACTTTGTTCTGGCTCGACAGTGTCCCCAGTTACAATACACCAAAGCTTACGACCAATCAAAAAACTTTTGATCTGCTACGACCATAATGGATAGTTGGAACCATCAAGAATTGTTGAGATTGGTTGAGATATCTCCTCTTTCTCCTCCATTGGGCGAGACATACTAACGGGCTAATAGGTTCGCTGTGCTAGATTTGATGGAGAATCGGATAGGAGACGAAGTGCACAATCAATAGAGAGGGCAGTCTGAAGAGTGCACGGGAGAAGAGCGTACAGATGAAAGGAGCATGGGAGAGAAGTGAGCGGACTGGTGGGGACCCAAAAAGCAGCAACTGGACAAAGCAGACTGGAGCAGCTGATGACCCACAAAGCTGCGGCTGGATAAAGTGGACTGGAGTAGCGAAATAGTGGAAGTCAATCACAAGCACGCACTGGTTTTGATGACGATTGACGATTGACGAGCACGCACGCACGCACGGCTGGATCATGATTGACGAGCAGAGTGATGCAAAATCGGACTGGTTCGAGTAGGACACAAGCACGCACGGACGATTGATCAACGAGCAAGACACACAACCAGGTCTGATGAGATAGGATGCAGTAACAGGCATAATCAAGAAGCAAGAGAACCGTTAGGCCTCTCATACCATGACAATTTTATAAAGAATGGGAGTCTTTATTCAATTATTTATTTGTGTATAACTTTACATCCATTTATAGGTACATAGATACATCAAAGATAAGACCAAATAATAGCGGGTATAATCTTGTAACTATATTGAGGACATACATCCTGGCGATCGTGTGGTGAACGTGATGATAACAAATCCAACCAATCGTAACATTCAGTAGTGAAGTAGTATTGTCCAAGTTATGAGATTTTGATGAAATGAAGTAGGAATGCTATAAAAATACTATGAATGGATTGGACCAGGATTAGTGATAAATCCAAGATTTTGCTGTCAAAAGTGTTATGAATTCATTTATGGAGTTTTAATGATGATGAATTGAACGAAATGTAAATAAAAATGATAGATCGTAGAACACCTACATTTCTTATCTGAATTGATTGATTTTAGAATATGTTGTATTTGGATGTCTTAGGTAGATCCTCACTAAAAATCGTGAATTTTGTGTGTCCAACATCATTGTCCAAAATTGTGTCGAATTTAGAGCTGATCCGGTATTTTAAGCATAACTCCTTCGTTTGAAATCAGAATTGAGCAAACCCAAACTTTTCAAAAATTGAAGAAATAGATCTAAAATTTTTCTTAAGAGTACGTACTTTGTCAAAGCGAAGAAGAAAACCCTAGTTACCTACTTCAGCAGCTTAATTTTTTTTATTAAATAATTTTCAAAATTTCTTATATTAACGTGTTTTAACTTTCGGTGCTCGTTTTGAATCCGATTTCTCGTTAAATCAAGCCAAACTCTTGACAAAACAGTCCAACTTCATAAAACTTCCATAACACTTGTTTTAGTCACACTAAAGTCTCAAAAATTTTAACTTTGTCCATGACATACCAAACTTTTGCAGAACAATCCTCTTACCATACTTACATAAACTTGCACCAATATAGACACATTCTCAACCTCGAACACCGCCAAGCGACAAGCAACTCAAGAAAAATCTCACACTGACTTCTTTCTTATTTTACATTGCCTTCAATCTCGACTAACACACAAATCGAGGCAAAAGCTTTACTGAATACTTAACACTTAATTTACTTATTTTCAAGCAACTAATAATTTTTTATTTTTACTCGTGCCCTTCAGATACCCACTTGCAACTTTGATTATGATAAAAATTAAGAATGCACATCAACACACTACGATAGCCTTAGACAACGTTATACCATATAATGCACACACTAGGCATTCACTAACGAAAAATAACATTGACATAGTGATTTTCTTTTTCATTGATCCAAGTCTTAATCCACAACATATGTCGTGATTAAGGCCTACTAATCTCCTAATTAAATCCTAATACATACCGATTAAAATCAAGGATTTCACAATCTTCCAGACTATATAATTTAGATTTCGTCCTTGAAATTCAATTAAAGGAAAATATCCTGATCAAAAGAAATAAGAAAGTAATTCTTAATAAGCATGATCAACAGAAAGAAAACTCTTCTTATCTATATAAACCTATTGTACTCCTTACGAATAGAGATCCTGAGAAGTTCAACTCTTGATCTTTTATTCTTTGATATGATGAGAAAATCATAACAATTTCCTTGCCATTCCTGACGGTTTTGAATCTCTAACAAATCATGTATTCAAACCTGTGGAACATCCATCAAACCGTGCTTCGTTTCAACCCTTTCAATCTCATTCAACTATCAATACCTAGCAAGATCTAGCCCATCTTGCTTTTTATGAAGCAATAATCATCATTAATAGAACAATTATTTCACATCCAGGTTAATATTCTTTCTTTGTCCATCAAACTCTGGTACTCATGTCTAAGTTTCTTTGTAACGACCCATTTTAATAATGTCTATTCAATTTACAGATACGGACGCCAGCTCGGATCTACGTGGACGTCGCGGTTGGCTAGGACACACGGGGACTTAGGTATGGAAATTTATGGTGTGTTGGTTGCTTATGTGCGGTGTAATTTATTCAAATACATTGCATGTGTGAATGTTGCAAAATAATAAGGGTGAGGGTGTGTGAACTGTATTCGCCTCGATATGCGTGTCGATGCGGGTACCGGGTAGTTGACGGGACCGAATATTAGGTCGGGGAAACGAAAACACACAAATTAAATAAAGATTTGCCAAGTAAAAATGGAATAGGTATTGGGTGGCTAACGACGCGGCGGTACGCGTATATCACAGTTCGGACGCGATACCGAGAGTCGAAACGCCCGAAAACATAGACGAGTGTCTTAGTTGTGTCACAGTTAGGTGTCACTTGTACAAACACAACAACACGCTTGTCCCAAATCAAACACACTTGGCCAAACTCAAACACCACGTGTCCACCACCCACCTACACCTACACCACACACACACACACACAGACACACACACACAGAGACATACAACCGAGCCGAGAGACAGAGGAAGAAGAAGGAAGAAAATGAGATGAGGAGGAGAAGAAGAATGAACGCACAGGAAAGAGAGAGGAGAAGGAGGAGACGTCACGGTCGAGGTGAGTCTCAATGGTGGTTGGTTGTGGGTCCAGTGGTTGGCGGTGGGGTGGCCGAGAGTGGGGTTCGGCCATGGAGGCCGAATCCCATGGCCGACCGAGGTGGAGATGGCAGGGGTGTCTCCCCTGCCATCGATTCCGCCAGGGTTGGGGTGGAGAGCAACCCCAACCCATCACCGAAGAAGAAGAAAAAGAAATTGGATCGAATTAGTAGCTGGTTCGATCGGGAGGAAGAAGAAGGTGCACACGTGCGCGCGCGTGCGCTCGAGTGCACCCCCAGCTGGGCCGGGCCCAGAACGGGCCGGGTCGTGTCCGACCCAGTTGGGTCGACCCGACCCAAACAAAATAAAAAAGGAGAGAAAAAAAAAGAAAAATGAAAGAACAATTTGGAAAAATTCCGAAAAAATTGGGAAAATTGGGAAAAAATTATATTTCGATAAAATAAATAGAATTTGATAAAATTCTATGAAAAGAACATATGTGGGAATGTCGGACGCGACTTTTTGCGGGTTTTGCCTCGAAAAGCGCGAAATGGGTAATTTGGCCTAAAAATTTTAGAAATTTGTTGTAAATTGTCATACTAAATTAAATTATTGATAAATGGACATAGGTTGACACGGTGATCAATTGGCGACCAAGAACTCAGTGGACTTGGACCCGGGGATTGATTACGGGGTAGTGGAGCGCGTTGTGAGGTTTGTAAAACCCAATGGAAAAAATCTTGAGTATTTATTTTGCTTTCTAATTCCATTCAATTCCAGTATTTCCTTGTGATTTTTTCCTATATCTATATCTTGTCGTTGTTTTCACGGTTGGTTGAGTTACTCCCACCGGATTTTTCGTTGTGTGTCTATGCATTCTATGCCATAGCATGTGTATCAGGAGTTCTCGGTGGATAACGACCCGAGCTATTGAACTGCTACATGTGTCGGTGCGTCGTAGGTCTACGTCGGCCATCGAGAGGGATCAGGTGATAGCTATTTGGGTGCGCCCACTAGTGGGATCCCGGAAAGGAATCCCGAAGTATGGTTTTAGTCCGACTTGGAGCAGCCCACACACATTTGCACTTTATTGTTATCTATGCATGTGATGCCCTACTTACAGGTTGTCTGTTTACATTTCGCATGTTTATTTAACAGTATTTATTGACTTCCACTTATTTATATGAATGCTCAGAGGAGTTCCTTGGGATTTTACTGACTAGACTCGTCATCCATTTTCTTCTGTGATGATTGAGTGCAGACCCGAGTACAAGTAAAGGCAAGGGGATCTTAGGTGACTACCTATGACTGCCTACCTTTGAGGATTACTTGTACGTGTGTTTTGTTTTGATATTTTGATTTTTTTGGGAACTGGGGAGTGACATGACATTGTACATATATACTTTACATGGTACAGTTATCTACCTCTATACATAGTATTTTTCAGGGTTTTTCCACAGTAGGATTTGTTAAATTGATTAATATTTCTTGCATTTAAGTACAACATCCGCTGCATATGTCATTTATACGCTGTACACACAAGTGGATATGAATTTCGAGACAGGAAAAGGACGGGCAGGTGCCGTACTCGTGTAGTAGGGTCGGCTGGCAATGAGTACACGGAGACACGTCACCCCCGGGCGCGAGGGCCGCCACAGCGAGGCTAACGGTATTGGCGCACTCACTTCAGCCTTTAGAGAGCGGTAGTTGTGACCGTGCACCGCATCTGGCGGGGACATATGTTGTTCCGGTGGTACCCCAGACACCAGTTCAGGGGGTAGCGGCAGAGGCACCCACAGAGACATCTATCGCAGCTCTCGTTCCTTTAGAGACGTCGACACTTACGCCTCCACTCACGACGACGGACCAGGTTACTGCCACCCCCACTGCTGATACTCCTACTACATCGGCATTCGTTCTAGCACCAGAGGCGAAGCTATTGAGGGGGTTTTTTGAAGTTCCAGTCATGATTCTTTTATGGAGGCTGTGACCTTGAGGCTGCAAGGAGATGGATAGTGTCTCATCAGCGTTTCCATAAGTTGATGAGGAACGATGAGACTGTACAAGCACGACTCTATGGAGCCTGTTTGAGAGGGCATGCGGCAGTCTGGTGGACGACATAAACGGATACTCATCTGGAACCGACGACATGGGCTGAGTTTAGGGAGCTATTTTACGATCAGTACATACCGATGGAGGTTAGGTTGAGACTGAGGGTGGAGTTCCTGGCCCTGGGACAGGGTAGTCGGACATTGAAGCAGTATATGGAGAGGTTCCGACATTTGCTCCAGTTCTCGCTAGATGTCGCCGGAACAGAGCACTTACAGATCTATTACTTCACCAGATGGGTTGCGTCAGCAGTTGTCTCGACCGGAGCCACGACTCTGCAGGAGATCTTTGATAGGGCATTGGCTTATGAGACACACATACTACAGAGGGCTAGCAGACGGGTGGTGGTAGGGAGGCACTGATCGAAGCGAGTTAAGGTCGAATCGAGAGCGAAGAGACCGATGGATCGTCCTGGATAGAGGCCGAGAGATGATAGACGTGAGAGGGCGAGTGGGACGATTTTACGGCGATCGGTTCGATATGAGGGACACAACGACGATTCATGATATCACTTTAGCACCAGTGGATGGACATCAGCTACCAGCGGATCTTCGAGTATTGGATTACTTAGAGTTTGACACACTGCTCGGGATGGATTGGTTAGCATCTTATCATGCACAGATAGATTGTTACGGCAAGAGGATAAAGTTTCATATTACTGGGATACCGGAGTTCGTATTAGTTGGATCGGCAACTGACTTACCCATCACGAGAGGCCGACTAGCTACAGCGAGGGAGATGGAGGCGTTTGCGGCGATAGTTGAGCCGGAGATTAGAACGGAGGTCCGGATTGAAGACGTTCCCGTGGTTTGAGATTTTTTTGATGTGTTTCTAGATGATTTACCCGGATTGCCACCGCCACGAGCTGTTGAGTTCATAATCGAGCTGATACCAGGGACGCAACCGATTGCCAGTCGACCTTACCGAATGGCACCAGCGGAGCAGGAGGAGGTGAGACGACAGTTAAATGAGATGTTGGATAAGGGTTTCATTCACCCCTAGTATGTCACCTTGGGGAGCTCCAGTACTGTTTGTGAAGAAGGATGGTACGATGAGGATGTGCATCGACTATAGGAAATTGAATTAGGTAACTGTGAGGAACCGTTACCCACTTCCTAGGATTTATGATATGCTTGATCAGCTGGCGAGTGTCAGATTCTTCTCGAAGATTGACATTCGCTCAGGTTATCACCAGTTGAGGATTCGAGAAGAGGATATTCAGAAAACAGCTTTCAGCACGAGATACGGGTTATTTGAGTTCACAGTCATGCCGTTTGGACTGACGAACGCTCCAGCGATTTTCATGGATCTGATGCACAGGGTCATGAGGTCGTATTTGGACAGATTCGTCATCGTATTCATTGACGATATCTTGATCTATAGCAGGACTCATGAGGATCACGAGGGACATCTCAGAACAGTTTTGACGACACTGAGGGAGCACCGACTGTACGCCAAGTTTAGTAAGTGTGAGTTTTGGCTAAGTGCTGTGAGATTCCTAGGCCATGTCATCAGTGAGCAGGGTATCTCAATGGATTCAGAAAAGCTTCGGGCGATCATTGATTGGAAGACACCTGAGTCTGTGGCTGATATACGGAGTTTCCTTGGACTGGCCGGATACTACCGGCGATTTGTGCAGGATTTTTCCTCGATTGCAGCGTCGATGACGAGACTAACTAAGAAAGATGTCAGATTTGACTGGTCAAATGAGTGTGAGCAGGCCTTTTTTTGAATTAAAGCGGAGATTGACATCTGCACTACTATTGACATTGCCGGAGCCGGGCAAGACCTTGACAGTATATACAGATGCGTCGGGCATTGGTCTTGGATGTGTGTTGATGCAGAATGGTAGACAAGTTGCCTATCTTTCCAAACGGTTGAGACCCCACGAGGGGAATTATCCAGTGCACGACCTGGAGCTTGCAGCGGTCGTCTTTGCACTAAAGGCTTGGAGGCACTATCTCTATGGAGCGCGATTCGTGTTATATACAGATCACCAGAGTTTACGGTACATTTTCACTCAAAGGGAGCTGAATATGCGCCAGCGGAAATGGCTTGAGTTGCTGAAGGACTACGACTTCACTATTGAATATCACCTTAGCAAAGCGAACGTCGTAGCAGACACATTGAGCATAAGTGGACTCAACAGTTAGACTATTCTGCAGTATATGACACGTGAGCATGGTTTATTACAGGCAGTATCGGTTATGTGCATGGCCGAGTTGTTGACTACGGCGGAACAACACATTTGTTGTCAGATGAGGTGCGGGCCGTATCGATTGAACGGGTTGCCGAGTGTCAGAGGGCTGATGGGCTCTATGAGCTGGTCAGTGGTCTGTCACGAAAATTCGGAATGCACTGATTAGGCAGAAACCACAGATTGGTGTCTGAGATACTGAGGGAGATTGTGGATACCTGCAGATCAGGGGATACGGGACGGGATTTTGGAGGATGCACACCGGTCTCGTTACACAGTTCATCCTAGTCGGACCAAGATGTACCATGATTTGAGGCACTATATGGGAGGCCATATAGATCACCTGCTTGTTGGGCAGAGCCGGAAGATACGATGGATGAGGGCCCGAGATTAACGACCCATTTTAATAATGTCTATTCAATTTACGTAACGCCCATTTTAATAATGTCTATTCACGGACGCCTTGGCTCGGATCTACGTGGACGCCGCGGTTGGCTAGGACACACGGGGACTTAGGTATGGAAGTTTATGGTGTGTTGGTTGCTTATTTGCGGTGTAATTTATTCAAATACATTGCATGTGTGTATGTTGCAAAATAATACGTGTGAGGGTGTGTGAACTGTATTCGCCTCGATATGCGTGTCGATGCGGGTACCGGTAGTTGACGGACCGAATATTAGGTCGGGGAAACGAAAACACACAAATTAAATAAAAATTTGCCAAGTAAAAATGGAATAGGTATTGGGTGGCTAACGACGCGGCGGTACGCGTATATCACAGTTCGGACGCGATACCGAGAGTCGAAACGCCCGAAAACACAGATGAGTGTCTTAGTTGTGTCACAGTTAGGTGTCACTTGTACAAACACAACAACACACTTGTCCCAAATCAAACACACTTGGCCAAACTCAAACACAACGTGTCCACCACCCCCACCTACACCTACACCACACACACACACACACACACACACACAGACACATACAACCGAGCCGAGAGACAGAGGAAGAAGAAGGAAGAAAAGGAGAGGAGGAGGAGAAGAAGGAACGCGCGGGAAAGAGAGAGGAGAAGGAGGAGACGTCACGGTCGATGTGAGTCTCAATGGTGGTTGGTTGTGGGTCCAGTGGTTGGCGGTGGGGTGGCCGAGAGTGGGGTTCGGCCATGGAGGCCGAATCCCATGGCCGACCGAGGTGGAGATGGCAGGGGTGTCTCCCCTGCCATCGATTCCACCGGGGTTGGGGTGGAGAGCAACCCCAACCCATCACCGAAGAAGAAAAAAAATTGGATCGAATTAGTAGGCGATTCGATCGGGAAAGAGAAGAAGGTAAAGTGCACCCCTCGCCGGGCGGGCCCCGAAATTGTCCGGAAAAAACAAAATAAAAAAGAGAGAAAAAAAAAAGAAAAATGAAAGAACAATTTGGAAAAATTCCGAAAAAATTGGGAAAATTGGGAAAAAATTATATTTCGATAAAATAAATAGAATTTGATAAAATTCTATGAAAAGAACATATGTGGGAATGTCGGACGCGACTTTTTGCGGGGTTTTCCTCGAAAAGCGCGAAATGGGTAATTTGCTTAAAAATTTTAGAAATTTGTTGTAAATTGTCATACTAAATTAAATTATTGATAAATGGACATAGGTTGACACGGGTGATCAATTGGCGACCAAGAACTCAGTGGACTTGGACCCGGGGATTGATTACGGGGTAGTGGAGCGCGTTGTGAGGTTTGTAAAACCCAATGGAAAAAATCTTGAGTATTTATTTTGCTTTCTAATTCCATTCAATTCCAGTATTTCCTTGTGATTTTTTCCTATATCTATATCTTGTCGTTGTTTGCACTGTTGTTTGAGTTACTCCCACCGGATTTTCCGTTGTGTGTCTATGCATTCTATACCATAGCATGTGTATCAGGAGTTCTCGGTGGATAACGACCCGAGCTATTGAACTGCTACATTGTCGGTGCGTCGTAGGTCTACGCCGGCCACCGAGAGGGATCAGGTGATAGCTATTTGGGTGCGCCCACTAGTGGGATCCTGGAAAGGAATCCCGAAGTATGGTTTTAGTCTGACTGGAACAGGCCCACACACATTTGCACTTTATTGTTATCTATGCATGTGATGCCCTACTTACAGTTGTCTGTTTACATTCCGCATGTTTATTTAACAATATTTATTGACTTCCACTTATTTATATGAATGCTCGGAGGAGTTCCTTGGGATTTTACTGACTGACTCGTCATCCATTTTCTTCTGTGATGATTGAGTGCATACCCGAGTACAAGTAAAGGCAAGGGGATCTTAGGTGACTACCTCTAACTGCCTACCGTTGAGGATTACTTGTACGTGTGTTTTGTTTTGATATTTTGATTCTTTTGGGAACTGGGGAGTGACATGACATTGTACATAGATATTTTACATGGTACAGTTATCTACCTCTATACATAGTACTTTTCAGGGTTTTTCCACGGTAGGATTTGTTAAATTGATTAATATTTCTTGCATTTAAGTACAACTTCCGCTGCATATGTCATTTATACGTTGTACACACAAGTGGATACGAATTTCGAGACAGGAAAAGGACGTACAGGTGCCGTACACGTGTAGTAGGGCCGGCTGGCAAGGAATACACGGAGACACGTCACCCCGGGCCGGCGAGGGCCGCCACATTGTTTCTCCATCACCAATTATCTTTTCATTAGAATTACCGGTCGGTCAATTCTTAGACTATCATCTATTTAAAGATATAAAGTGATGTAAAAAAGTTTTGGACATAACATTAGATACTAAATCAAAATCATGTGTCTATCTAATCATCGCCATTCCATCATTTTTCAACAAAAACTTGGAATTATATAAGTCTTCTCATGGCTAGAGATCTTGAATCTCATATGTCATCCCACAATAAGAGATCTCAAATTTTAGTTTGATCATAAAATGAAACATAACACATTGTGCAACTCTCACTCAATCTTTAAATGTTTACTCACAATATCATTTAAGTGGTGGATTATAAATAAATTATCAGCTCTTGACTCATCAGCCAATTAGGTTATTTTTCAGAGTTTCTTAGGCTATTTATCTTTCTTCGATAGTTGTTATAACATTTTCCAATAAGAATACATTCTCAATCATCCTTTTTTAATACTTCTACCTTTTCAAGAAATCAAGTTGTTCCTAAAATTTTAGAGGAGTAAGACTTGGATCAACTTAAAACTATTCTTTTTTATCAAAGAGAGATAACAACTTCTCTAACAATTGTCAAAGCATATTCCACTCGTGAGTTCACAAAGAACTCATTTCTTTCTTTAGCTACCAACATATCTTTCGAACTGCCCTTAAAGTTTCTCTGACTTTCATGTTACATTTACATTACCTAAGATATATATGATCTCATGTCTCAATCATTTAACATTCACCAAAAAATTTGTCATTACTAGAATAAAGGCAGTTTATTTTTGTACTTGAGCAGATATACATACACCTAAACATAAATATCAATGTATTTCTCAGTTATACTCTTACTATATAAATTTTACTTATATCTCTTACAAGTTGTAAATATGTTATCTCTTTTCCATCTCTACTTAATAAGTATCTTTGGCTTTCCACCAAACTATTATAAAAGAATATTCAATTCTTCAAATGTATAAAGCCAATTACAATGATTTATGTTCAATATTTCTGATTTAAGATTTTACACTCTAAAGAAGTTGATAGTCATATGTATCTCTTTTTATTTTAACTTATGTCTTCACCATCCAAAATAAGAATCTTGCATTAACTCCACAATCGAAATAACTAAAGTGCTTCTAAACTTTAGCATTGTCTATGCACATGATGTAGCACTGCACTTTTAGACCAATATACCACGTATTCTCTTGAATCGTTTATAACTAACTGGTTAAAAATCCCAATCATTAGAGCATTGAATTATTCTTGTTAGGTTTTTGTGAAAACATATCAAGTTTTATCAACCTCATAGTTTGATATTTTAAGTATCATGGGGACTCATTACCTTAGAAGAATTCCCCATTTTCATAATCATGTGAGAATTTCCAAATAATTTATTTATTTATATTTCAACTTCTAATTGCCTTGAAAGAAACGTTACATATTTTTTTATATAAACCACCACCGATTCATTTGTAATATTCAAAGGCAAGTAGGTACCACACTAGTCTTCTATGTTGTGAATGAACTGTGAAAATTATACGGAGTTACTTAGGCTTTTGGTCATGGACAACTACTCCGATGTCTTACCTTGATTAAAGGAGTCCGTTCATGAAATTTCCAGCAATCACAAGTCATATCTAAATCTCATTTCTACATACATAGTCTATAAAGTTCTATCTTGACAATTTTTAGCTATTCTCATATTTACTTACTCTTGATCCCTTTACCGACTTATTAAGGCTTCGCTTAACATTTAGACTACTTACAACCTCTTTATCTTGACTTACAAAGGCAACTTATATCTTTTCTTTTTTCGATGCTAAGAGCAATATAACTTCATATAATTATTCAATTAATTGAAGTCTTCCTTAGTTAATCATTTTTCGAAATAGAGAAATCTATTTGTCAAACTGTCTAATTATTTGTTATTGCCTTAAATTTTTCTATTAGTCTCATAATTACTGATTTTTTTCTCAAAAGAATTTTGGTACACTTTAAGAGACTAAGTAAGATAATTATGTATCTTACTTTTCATAACTTTACCTCTAATGATCTTACATGTCCATTACTATTCCACCAAAGAGATAGATGAAATTATAATGTCCAACCTCTTGATTAACTTATAATCGACCAAACCCTTACATGATACCATTTTAATCCCTTAAGTTATATGAATGGGAATTCTCACAATAAGAAGTTTATGCTGACTTCTTGTATTGATCACTTAATGATACTCAAATCGGTAAATCTATATCTTGATTTGTTTTATATTAAGTTGTAGTGATAAGCATTATACTCTCAATATTGTTTGAAGTAACTAGTGGATACTTGGAATTGCATAACATAATCACTTGTATTTCATTTAATAGCTAATCACAACTATTATCAACCTATTTCCCTTATATATTAACCTCCTCACACGTTGATGCTAAACTAAGCCTTTCATTTCTAAGTTAAAGATTTTTTTTTATCTTCGTATCTTAACAATATATGACAAGATGTCAACAAAGATCACCCCAACTTAATTAACTTTATTTGCTCTTATCATTTATTGTTTAGACAATAGAACAACTATATTTAAATTTCCTTTATGACTAAGCAACTAGAGTAAGAAATGATTAAAAAAAATATATAATACGCCTTTCGAGAAATTTTTGATCATTTTCAACTGTGATTCTATTTTTATTTCACTTCATATTTTATTTGAGAAAATATATAATATAGTTTGTTTCAAAGTATAGTGTTTTTGAAAAAATTGGCTTAAATGACCTAACTGATCTTTTCACAATCCCATTGTGATTTTCTAGTTAATGTTTAGCTTATCTAACCAATTTCCATTTTCAATAATGCTTGTCTCCTTTTCACTATATTTAAGACTATTTCGAAAGCAACTCTTAATTGATTGTTGAATTAAAACAATATTTCATAGAATAGATCTTCCTACATTACTAATATAATTGGTACTAATCACGTTCTACAAACCAAGATATTCACACCTTGTATTTCTAAAAAATTCTTAATTTTCATTTCTTGTTCATCAAATGATTCCCAGTCATTTATGATATTGAAGTCAAACTAACATTTTCCTAAGCTTTTCGATATTGTAATAGTTTGATATTCTTCACTTTAAAGAAATCTAAGTACAATATTTCCATTCCTGAATTCCTTATATTTCATTTCATCCAACTACTTATTGATTTTGTAATAATTTTTAATCCATCAGTTACTTCAATATCGAACCAGTTACAATATTCTTTCATGAATTTAGACTCCCCAAATCTATTTCATTTTCAATTACGCTCAGGTATCGTAAAATAAGTTTATTCTCTATTTAACTTTTTGTTCTTAACTTCAATTGTTATATCACATGAGTTCAGTATTGAACAAATAAGGATAATGAATTATATATCGCATATCTGACGATAATTCAATAATACATATCAAATATAGCACAATATCAAATTATATCAAGCTCACCGTCACTTCCCAACTAATCACAACCTCATCATTGAACCTTATTTCTTAATTCTATCAATTCGTAAAGTCATCTCATAGGTTCTTCCAACCTAAAAAATCATAAGAACCTTAATCCGAACCTTCTTGATAAACTCATGTTGGGTTTTGGGGTTCATACACAGCGGGAAAATTCAAAGATAATTTTTGAAAAAACCCCAATAAGATCAAAAATAGGTTCTATTAAACTAGAACTAAAAGGTAAACCATACCTTAATTCATGATTTTCTTTTGTGATTGTTCGATCTCCAAGACGTTCAAGCACGCATCCTCTATCGAAAACCTACACACGAATGGTTATCACAATTTGGAGTGCTAGCCCCAGAGAGATTGAAAACGTTTTTCTTTCTCCCGAATCGAGAGAACTTAAAATTTGCAAAAACAAAAAAATCTTATTTCTTTTTAGGGTTTCACCCTTTATTTATATGTGTAGATAAGCCCTCACTTAAAATCCTATTCGTAATACAACTATTATATTTAGGCAATTTAAGCAAATTACACATATGCCATATTAATAAGTTATCATATAATAAATTGTAAGGGCTTTTATGTCATGAATTTTATCATATAAAATTCATTACTCTTGACCAATTGAAATTGTGCAAAGTCATTCTTTGTGTGCGACCCAATAGGTTCATGTGACGTTGGTAATGAACCAAAACCATTTTGGTACACAAGTCATAAGCGGTCTTTAGCAAGGCATTATCACTACAAGAAAAAATCAATTTAGCAACAAACAATCTGATGTTGAATTGGTACGATTTTGTCGCTGGTGGACTCTGCAACAATTCAGCAACAGATAATAGTTTTCGCTATAGTCTTTGTCGCTAGTGCACCTCAGCGACATATTTTGTACTCTGTTGCTGTTCAGCGACAATTGTGACAAATTTATGTCGCTGAACAACAATAAAAAAACGTCTCTCTTACTGAAATCCAGTCAGCACAGACATGTCTTTCGCTAGTCTGTTGTTGTTCAGTAACAGACTTGGCGTCTGTCGCTGACTAGTGTCAAGTCAGCACAGACGCCTAACAACAAATTAGAGACAGTACTGAGCTGTCACTAATATTTAAATAGTAAATTTTTAAAAAAGAATTTAAAATAGTAAATAGTAAAAAATAACCTGCAAGAACTCCCAAAACAATTAAAAAACTACAAATATTACTTTAATTAGAAAGATATTTGTATAATATCAAGATTTTACAAACAATGTCTACCAAAAAATCAAATTTTAACATTTCATAATTACTAATATATTATAAAGTAGTAGATAAACATTATTCAACAAGTCGACAAACAAATACACAAGCTACACAAATTTGCATACATGTAATGTGTACAAAACACTCTGATAGCATTCTTTCACCTGTACATAGATAGGCACTGCACAAATTCTTTATCTAGTAGAGTATTTCTCATCCAAATCCTGAAATTATAAAGGAACATCAACATTATTCGACAAGTAACCAACATATTCCAACACAAATTAAAACAACATCACATCCAATTTTAGTGAAATTGAAGACTATGAATACTCTTCTTAAGCAACTAAAGATGTAGGATGTTTATTAAAAAAATTAGAGTTGAATCTAAACCAATTTCAGATAACTAATTTACAACAATAACATTTATCTGATAAAACTAGCTATTAAGGATATGCATGTAACCATAATATTACAATAAATAAACAAAAAATAATTACAATTCTCATCATCAATGATCAAAGAACCTTGAATCATGCATGTAAATCTAATAACCCTAGCTAAACAAAGAAATCTATAAACAAAAAATCTAGCTACAACAATGAATAAATAAACGAAACAACAAAACAAAACTAACATTGATGGAGAGAACTTGAAACGCAAAGAGAAATATACTAAAGAAAGAAATCAGTTATCAACCATTTCACACTCATATCACAAAACACTAAACACGTACAGTAAGCACACAAGACTTGAATCAATGAATAACAAAGTGCAAAGTCGACTAAGGATTCTTTTAGAAAGAAATAAGTTATCAACAGTGTAAGTCAATTAATTCACTAATTTGGATTGAAAGACTTAAACAATCTTAAAAGTAAGTATTTCTCACCTTGATATCAAAAGGGTACTAATGATGTAGGATATTTGAACCTTTCTCTGATATGCTTTCCCACGACTTAACCCATCTCTTCCCTCTATCACTACCCATAGAGATAATTTGACCATCACTACACTATTAATGAACATGTTAATGGAGATCTCACAGAGAATCCAACCGCATAGCATCCATAGTAGATGTCCCACCAACTTCAAATCAATCCAACCCACATGGAAACAACTCATCAATCCAATATGGTTAATTATAGTGCATGCTCATAAGTGAAATCTATCAAAACAGGGTGAATACACTAAAATATGAGAATAAAGGAAACCCCATATTAGTATTACTATAACATAGAGAGAGAGAGAGACTAGTTGGTTGATCTCAAAAGGCACAAAAAGTCGAGAACAATGAAAAGATGCAGTTTTACCCTTCTAAATCACAACAAAAAAAAATCTATTATGTTCCTACCCCACTATTGAAAACTCTCAATAAGTAGCATATCAGGGAAATGTTTGAGTATACATAAATATTATATATGGATAAGTGTCTCAGTGGAAGTACAATTAATAAAATAAATCTAGAACTTCAAAACCGAAAAAACGAAGCGACATATAATTTACCTTACACATAAGTCGCATTCGTTTGAGTGGACATTGAGATGATCTCCTTTCATTACGCACATAATATAGCTGTCAAACAATCCAGAATCATTCATGTATTCCAATCATTAAAAAATCTTTCAAAGTTTCATGCTAAATCATGTAAAACTTGAAAATTGAATCTAAACTAATGTAAAGAAAGTGCACAACATCACCTAGTCTTGACGCTCCTTCCCAGACATCTTGGACTCTCAATCTTCCTTCTACATATTCCAAAAACATGTGCCGCATCTCTCTAAATCTGCAACGTTAAATAGTTGAACCACCAAAAACTCACAAGCAATTAAAATTAGAGCTTTAAAAATGCTAACTATCAAATTCAATTCATTCTCTATATGGGTGGCAACATTACTACGATAAAAAACAAAATAGAACATAAGTTTCCTACAAATTGTCACAAAATTCTTTCTCCAATCAAGTATGCTCTAATAACTCTAGAAAAAAAAAGAATACAAAGCAATTCATAGGTTAGCACCACTACTGAGGTATTAAAGATTGATTGGTTGAAGTAAGGGAAACCTTAAAAACTATTATTATCTACAGTATGAATATGGGTGATTAAGAAATGTATTGTTGATCTTAGAGATCATTATTCCTCAAATGCTATGTAATTAAGAAAATTCTAAAAATTCTTGTAGGCATGGTAGCACATTCTTCTTATTGTAATTCTCTTCTCTGTTTGTAACTAACCCCTCTTCTTCATTGTTAGCTTAGACCCGATGGTATCTCAAGTTCCTCAGATTGTGGCATTTAACAATGGCACTTACATAATATTTATCAGTGTTGATGACATTATGTGTTGCATTCTTTTTCATCTTTTATCTCTACCAGTACTAATAGAGAAGATAGTGCCCACTGTAGTAGAATCAATTTCTAAAGTTGTATTAATAAGTAGAGTAGCTCTTCACTTCATTTTCAAATGAATCACCTCTGCCAAATGATCTAAAAAACTAATGAACTCTTGTCGAGTATACCCATTTTCGATACGACTATACATCCATTCTCAGTTAGTAGACATCTCAATCCTAAGTTTTCCAGGCAAACAGTGGATAAATCTTATCAATTCTTACTAATGAAGTATATAAATTTATATATAGTCTCGAGATTTCAAATATAGCTACGTACCAACTAAATGACAATCACAATTAATAAACAATATAAGAATTAGTTATAACTCAATAAGATATCATTTTTCGTTGAAATGCACAACCAAACAATAAACAATGTACATAATTTTTAATTTAAAAGGAAAAAAAATATAACGCATCAAACTTTGAAGCAATGGGATTAAACTGGTACGGTAGCCTCCTCATTTAAGGTTTTCTCAAGTAAACATTTGGTCAAGGTAAACTTAATTACTGCATGATGTTCCCCATAAAATCAAAAGTATATCCGTCAAGCCTCTAGAATTCGAAGACATTTTTCTTAAATAAGAAATTTAAGAAATAGCAATTTAGAGCTGCCATAAATTAATTTTCAGTCATTACATAATAATTTTTCTTCATCAGAATAACTAAAGTGGCAAATGAATTTCAATATATAGCTCAAACAAACTCATCACCAACTCATGCAAGATGTTCTTTCATTTTGTATCTGTGAACTGGGGCTAATTTAGTTCTGCTAAGTTCAATCCATGTCTTCTAGAATTACTTCTTTTTACACAATGATTGTAGTTCACACTAAACAAGAAAATAACAAAAATTTATTTTCATTTGCTATGCCTCCTCTTTATTTCTATTCAACTATAAATATCCTTCAACTATTGTCTACTAAAGCAACTAGCAACCCATACTTACATAACAAAACTCTTTCCGATGAATCATTCAATCCTGCATTTATGGATCAGACCAATATAAGATGCATAAAACAATCTAAAATTTGCTATGGGATTATAGATAGGTTGAGAAAACAAGTACTCACTCCTAACTAATTACTCTGTAAACTGACAATAATTAAGACCATCAATTTCTTAACACAAGGCTTCCACACAAAGATTCAGTGGCTTAATGAGACCCGAATGCTGGAAGCATAACCTAGGTAGGGTTTCGTTGAAATATTGAAGGCAAAATTTAGATTTCCTAAATGCAGTAGTAGAAGAAAAAAACATAAGGAATCAACAGATTTCACCATCGCGAAAAAGAATAAGAAAAGGCGCAAACCTAGCTAGGGTTTGTTGTTTCAGCGAATCATCATCATCAGCGATGAGGAATGCGAGCTACGCAGTGCTCCGACTGGAATCGAGTCAAGCGAGCTTGTGCTGGGACTGTGATTCGAAGGTCCACTGCGCGAACTTCCTGGTCGCGAGGCACTCGACGAGTCTGCTATGCCTTCGTGCCAATCCACTGGGGTGAAGCTCGGGCCGACGGCGGTGTCTGTGTGCGAGCGATGTATGAAGGGGAAGGCGAGAGGCGGCTGAGTCGCGGAAGAGGAGAGCCACGACAATAATGAAATAGAGGCACTACACGAGTATGATATGCCATTCGTGCCAGTCCACCTGGGTGAAGCTCGGGCCGACGACGATGTCGGTGTGCAGGCGGTGTACGAAGGTGAAGAACAGAGGCGGCGGACTCGCGGATGAGGGGAGCCACGGCGGTAATGAAATAGAGGCACTCGACGAGTCTGCTATGCCATTCGTGCCAGTCCACCGGGGCGAAGCTCGGAACGACGGTGACGGTGTGCGAGCAGCGGTGGATGAAGAGGAAGGATGGAGTCGGCGGAGTCGCGGATGAGGAGAGCCACGGCGGTAATGAAATAGACCGTGATGGCGACGATGATGAAGAGTGGTGATAGTGATGGCGACGATGATGAGAGTGACGAGGAATAGACGAAGTGGCCGTGAAAGGGTTTTTGGGTTTGGTTTTCGCAGAGAATGGACGAAGAGGATGAGTTTTGTTTATTTTAATTTTTCACTTTGCTACAGATCAGCGACATAATCATGTTTGTCGTTTATCTGTAGCTGATCTGTCACAGCCACATTTACTCATTGGCGGGAATGTATGGCGGGAGAAATCAGCGATAGATTTGTGACAAAATACAATCTGTCACAATATTGTATCCCTAATCTGTCACTGAATAGCTGCTTTTCGGTCAACGGACTGTCTGATGCACAGCCGTTGCTGATTTGTTGCTGTTTAGCAACATATTCTTTCAGTCACAATTTTTTGATGGTATTCCACCATGTTCTTATAGTGTATGACTACCTAAGTAGCATGAATATCAAAATCGATACAACCTAATGAATAACATATATCATATCCTTTTGTCATGCGATATCCTTTGACTAAACATAAGGTATGGAAAGTCACCCTTAATGTTCAATCGTACTAGTTTTGATCTTTAGGTAAACTAAAAACATCCAAGTGATATTGATCATATCAATTCACATGGACTTGGCCATTATCAGTCTATTATATTGAAGGATCCACTAATATATCTCTCTATACGAAAGTGACAAATTCTATCTTAATTACACACCTTCACATATTATTCACATGGTAACTAATCACAATCTTTATAATCGTCCGATTAAAGACAACGTATGATTGTGTCAAATTATCATGCTTCTAATATTGAAGTCTATGGTAATCTTAAATCGAATGACTATATGATATACCTATCATGAGTAATAACTATGGCTTAATCCATGTGGTGTTCTCATAGTGGGTCAATCTAGTACCTTGTTCCCTAACAAGTACTCATCATCTCCATTCGTATCCCTATACGCATGATCATCGCAGGACCATCAATCGAGATTCACACTCGTCTTAATTCATTATAGTTCATAGTATAATGATCAACTTGGGACATTTAGGATATTTTAACAAATACCTATAGATCTTACTATAAGGTAAATATGCAATTACTTATAATAAAACATCAAATGAAAACCTCAATTTTATTAACTAAAATTATAAGATAAATAATTTTTGTAGATTGACCTAGGGCACATGCCCCAACAACTGAATCATAAACTCAACCTAAATATCGTTTCTTTGATTTACTTAATTGAGCTAAAATCATAGCTCTGATACCAACTCTATCATAACGCATTTTATTAAGTCCTTGAAACTAAAGCTCCCAAACAAGTCTATTAACTTTCTCAATTATTTATAGTCCTTGAGACATATGAAAATCCGCAATTCATATTCAATGTCTTAATCTCCAAACATGGAGCAATTTAAGAAATCATTTTATCAAAATTTCCATATTTTATAAAAAATTTGGCATAGTCCCTTTTAAAATATGATGTCATCATCGAAAACCTAATATAAACAACTTTGGGGAGAAGGCCTAGATGAACTTTCATCTCCACAAAAGTTCACAATATAATATTAGCTTCACAATCCATATTTACATCATAATGAACAATAAATCGTCTCGAAATTCTCTCAACCTGTCTCTTAGATTCTTCATAATAGTTTCATAACTAAACCACGATCTACTCTTAACCTGAGAATCCCAAAACACAATATTTAACAAAAACAATATATGATAAGAAAAAAAAAGTCAAAGAAAATCATCAATAGATTTCTACGCTTAATTTATTTTTACTTAATAATTTTCAAAAACCTCTATTTTGAAGTGTTTTTTCTTCTAGTGCTTGTTTTGAATCTGATTTCTAACCAAATCGAGCCAAACTATTGACAAAACAATCTAATTTTATAAAAAAATCCATAACACTTGTTTTGGTCACACCAAAACCTCAAAAATCTTAATTTTATCCGCGACATCCCAAACTCTTACAGACCAATCCTCTAACCATACGTAACCAAATTTTGCACTAATTTAAACAAATTGTTGACCTTGACTATCGCCAATTGCCATGCAACTCGAGGCAATGTATCACACTGACTTCTTTCTCATTTTATGCTGCTACCAATCTCAACTTGCATGCAATTCGAGGCAAAAGCCTTATGGAATTCTTGACACTTGATTTACCTATTTTCAAGCAATTAATAATTTTTATTTTTACTCATGTCCTTCAGGCACGGACTTGCAACTTTGATTATGATAAAAATTGAGGATACACCTCAATACACTACGATAACCTTAGAGAATGTTTTATCATATAATGCACACACTAGGCATTCACCATCGAAAAATAACATTAACCTAGTGATTTCCTTTTTCATCAATCCGAGTCTAAATCAACAACATGTCGTGATTAAGACCCACTAATCTCGTAATTAACTTCTAATACAGGCTTATTGAAAATTAAGGATTTCACAATTCGCTTCCATAAAGCTTATATAGCAGGCGTAATTGTAGTTCTATAAAATTCCCATTTAACTTTATAGGAATTTCTCGATCCGATATCACATATGTTACACTCCTCCGTTTTTTTCCATTTAACTTGAACTTTATGTGTAACGTCACTTTCAGTATTATCATCATTTTATATGATTGATTACAGATATCTAAATGTGTTTACCATATGGACTTCTACCTCCCCTAGTTTTATCACTCGATTATCTAGACGCCTAGTATCTATTTCAAAACTTACAATGTACGCACAAGCCCATTATCTGTACCTAAAAAAGGGAAGAGGGTCTTAAGCTTATTTTAGTACTCGAAAAGATTGATGGGGAGATGAGGGTTATTATCTATATCCCAAAAATAGAGAAGAGTTGCGATAGATTGACAACCGATGTTAAGTTTTTGTCGCTCTTTATGAAATGGATCAAAAAAATATTTGTTTTCGATTATCTAATACATTTAACCCATATATATTCAACAATAAAATTATTAGGACACATAGAGTGATAATGCGTGAGATATAATTAAAAGTTTCTTTCTTTAATTATTCAATTTCTCTATGTAAGACATTTTTCTTAAAAAAGGTTTCTCAATTTGCTAAAAGGAATACCTTGATCGGTAATAATACTTTAATTCTATTCTTGTCAAAATCATAATGCATGCTTGAATCTAATTACGACAAATATATCCTAGCGTTTCAAGATTTTTTGCAAAAATATCTTTACGTTTTCATTTTTGCAAAAATATCCGATCCTAACTTTTTAGTTTCATGGAAATTGTATATTTGCTTGTAATTATTATGAATCAAACCACAATCAAAGTGATGATTGATCACTAAATTACATATCAATTGCATTTACAAGAAATAATATTCTCAATTTTATGCATAATTTTTTTTTATATTCTAAAGTGTAATTCACTGAAAAATAAGAAGAGGATATAATTTACAAGAACTCGAAAGGTTGTGATATTTTAATAAAAACCTTGAAACGTTAGAATGTATTTGCCTATTAAACCTTCCAATAAATTAATATGGTGATTTTTTTTTTTTTGGAAAACGGTGATTAACTTATTTGATAAGAAATGATATTAGTAAGAATTGAAATGACTCTGTGTTGAAAGGTTCCAAGTTGATTAAATATATATTACAAAAAAATTATACAAGAAAGATTGAGAAAGAAATACTGATCGATCAATCGAAAAACTCCCAATTTGTTGTTGTTGGAATATCAAAGGTCTCCCATCTTGCTGTAACTATATATTACATTTTGTATTTTAGCATTTGAGATCTTGAGCGCATCTAATGTTTCCACACATTTCTGCACTCTCTTGCCCTTTAAAAATTATCAAGCACAAATCTTTAAGGAGATCTTTATAAGAATTAGGTGTTGCGAACATATATTTATTAGATTATAAATGTTTAAATGAACTATTGTTTCAGTACTAGCATGTAAGATTAGTCTAAAAAAACAAAATAAATGCTTTTAAAAAAACAAAATAAATCAATTGCCTTTTGTTTAATTTATTCAAAATCACATAGTAAAACGAGATCAAAAGTTTAATAATATATATATATATATATCAATGGAAGCTATTATACGTGGGAACAACAAATTAGTTCATAGAAAACTGAAAAAAAAAAAATTAGTTCATAGTGAATAACACCTTTAAAACTATTAAAAAACAACTTTAATTTTAGATACATATTATGAATTAATTAATTAAAGGGCAATAAAAAAATTTACTTAAACCATTATATTAGTTACCTCATATAAACACTATCATCTTTTGAGGCTCTATTCTTTGTATGTATAGTATGTACTTCAAATTCTACGTCAAAATGAAATTACAATTTAATTCAATCATATAATTGTCTTTATAACTTTATGTTTTAGAAACGTTGATTTTTTTTAATATTAAAGCGCAATAGAACAATTTACTCAAACATTGATATTTTGAGGCTCTATTCTTTGTAAAGGCAATTGGTCTTAACATATACGCTTAACCTTTTTTCTTTGACCAAAAGATTTTCTAGATTCTCTCATGAGACACATATATCCCATGTACCTTACCAGAGATATGCCTCGAAATAAAAAAAATAAAAAAAAAGATTCAAACATGCATACAACCTCTACGAGCTCTGTAAGTGATCACAACTAGTGAATCGGAAATGTTAAAAAAAAAAAAAAAAAAAAAAAAAAAAAAAAAAAAAAACCACAAACAAACCTAGTGAATCCGGCCCAACCATGCATTGCTCAAAGGAAATAATTAACAAGGTGAGAGTTATTATTCAATGTTGCTATTTCAAACTGAAGCCTTGTATTAAGTATTATATTATTGACTGAAAAATATCAAATTATAATTCCAAATTAATTGGGAGCGGCTACATGGATCAAACTCTTCCATTGTGTTTGATTTAGTACAATTGATGGTGAGCTTTGCAAACCATTTAAATTCTTCTTAATTAATGCGTTCCAAGTTAATTTATGTCTCCCCCTACCTCGTCAATTTTTTTCAATTTCTATTAATTCAAGTTTATGCAGTGGGAGACATTTATAGGTCGTCTTTGCAAGTGACAATTTACACCACCACATGTCCTTTCTTAATATTTGTGTTGATTGGTGCTACTCATACTTGTCTTCGAATTTCTGTATTTCTTATTCTATTTTTACGAGTTTTACCACACATTCACTTAATCATCATCATATCTACTACGTTCATTTCATAGCTAGCTAGCCTAATTGCAGTCTTATAATTTTTTTCTTTTTAAATTGGTAGACATATTTCTATTACAGATCGATCACCCTTGTTACACTCCTCTATTTCTTTCATCCAGCTTGAATTATATGTGTGACATCATTCTCAATATTGTCATCATTTTGTAGGATTGATCATATATATCTAAAGTAATTCACGTCAGAAACTTTTACTTCCCTAGATGCTTTCTCTATTTTCATTTATTTTGATGCCTCTTTATATATATACACATAAATGATATATAAATAACAAATTAATTATACTTCTAGTAGCCAACAAGATAGAGTTGAAGAGTAAAATTATATTATCTAGCCATACTAATAAACTACTTAATTAACCTTTCACACAAAAAAAAAAAGAGAGAAAAGAAAAGAAACCGTACTTCTCCACTAAAAACCTTTACAATTTTATTTTTTTTTAAAGAATCGACCATTCACCTTACAGAGAGAGATTGGAGTATGTCTTTTCCTTTACATTATATAGGCGTAGTTGGCTTAGACATTTTTTTTTTTTTTTTTTTTTTTTTTGGGTTTAGATCACTTGGTATCTGGACTTAATCGATTACACCGGGCTCTAGTCAAGTCAGCCTATTAAGGGGTAAAGCTCTCCTAAATGTGATTTATGCATTCGTGGAGTCTCGAACTAAAAACCTTGGACAATCTTTACATACATGTCAAATTAGACAATTTTTAATTTGACATGTATATATTGTTTAAAGTTTGTCTTTATAAATGGTAAATTTCATTTAATAACACATTAATTTCTTTCCTTTTTAATTGATATTTGTGTTACAATTTTTTTTTTAACAAATACTTGTGTTACAATTAGAAACTCTCACAAAAGACAAAAAAAAACCAAGATTTCCAAAAAAAAATGAAAATTATTAAAAAATCAAAAATTAGATTTTACCATCCTACCCCTCACTTAAGTGAGAGAAATATCAATGGCTAGTGTTTTTTTTATTTTTTCTTATAAAATATCAATTATGACATCATAATGCTACATGCGACGTTGTGAGAGCTTCTCACATAAACAGTTCATTTATATATATATATTTATTTATACAAAACCTTTGGAAAACAGAGGTTTAGTTTTTTTTTTTTCATGATATTTTTTTTTATTTGCAAGATAAAATTTGTCCCTGCAAATTTTTTTTCCTGCCTTCAATCTGTATCATTTCTAGAGCTAATTTGGTCTATACTATACATGTATATATATATATATATATATATATATATATTCTATTTATATAACAAAGTTTTCATTTCTATTTTCATTTGCATTACTCATAGTCATATTGTTAATTCAACAGGTCATTTTTGAAATTAATCTCTCATGCAGTAATGCTTTAAAACTTAAGTGTACTTTTTTTTTTCTTTTGTGCATATTTGGAGGACATAATTCTTACAGACCTTGATATATGCTTTCAGAGGGAGAAAATATATTTCATTCTATAAGAAAACATTGAAAGGCGCGCACACACACAGTATATATATATCATGTTCGATCAGCTGAAGCATCTCTAGCTAGTGAGATGAATGGGTGTTTTTCCAACAGTAGGGTTGATTTACAAATTTTTTCACAAAATAGGGAGGTTTTTTTTTTTTATCACGGAAGTAGGCAATAACGCCTTCTCAAAAGGCGTTATTGAGTGGGATGTTTTTTGGTTTGCGGTGACGTGGCGTCCACGTGGCATGGGTTTGTACAGATAGCGCCTTTTGAAAAGGCGCTATCTGTACATGTGGCCGCCACCTCACCGCCACGTCAGCGCCACATCACATCATTCAATAACGCCTTGCCACGTCATTGCCACATCACCTCATTCAATAACGCCTTCTCAAAAGGCGTTATTGAGCGAAACTTGCATTTGTGAGGTGGCGCTGACATGGAGGCCACATGTACAGATAGCGCATTTTGAAAATGCGCTATCTGTACGAACCCATGCCACGTCACCGCCACGTCACCGCCACGTCAGCGCCAACCTCACAAACGCAACTCGCCGATTTGTCTGTCACCGCCACGTCACCAACCGGACTTGCCGATCTGTCATCCGCTGCCGCTGGTCATGACGTCCTCATGGCGTTAACGTTGCTGCTGGCGCTGCCGCCAGATCGCCGTAATCATGCGAGCCGCTGACAAGCGTCGTTCTCGCTTCGCTCGTCCTCGCCATGGCGCGTCGCTCGTCGCTGCTGAGCGATCTCGACAATTACAACCAAATTTGAATATGCATATGAGGAGTTTATATTTGTAAAAAAAAAAAAACCAATTTTGAATATATATATATATATATATATATATATACATTGGTTTCAACCTTCAACTCTCTTTTCTAAACTAACTAACATTAACTAACATAACCAACTAAACTAAATAAACTAACTAACTAACTAACTAACTAACCTTAACCAAACTAAAATAACTAACCTTAACTAACCTAACCAAACTAAACTAACTAACAAACTAAACTAACTAACCTTAACTAACTAAACTAACTAACTAACTAACTAACTAACTAACTAACTAACTAACTAACTAACTAAACTAAACTAACTAACCTAAACTAACCTAACCAAACCAAACTAAACTAACTAACTAACCTTAACCAAACTAAACTAACTAACTTTAACTAACCTAACCAAACCAAACTAAACTAAGTAACTAACTAACTTCAACTAAACTAACTAACTAACTAACAAACATAACCAAACTAAAGTAACTAACAAACTAAACTAACTAACATTAACTAACCAAACCACCTAACAATACAAACTAAGTAAACTAAAATAACTAACTTAACTAGCTTAATTGCAAACTAAACATACTAACTAAATGGAACTAACCAAACTAAACTAACTAACATTAACTAACCTAACTAACCTTAACTAACCTAACCACCTAAACAATACAAACTAAGTAAAGTAAAATAACTAACTTAACTAACTAAACAAACAACCAAAAACGATCCACGTTAACCACCAAACGAAACTAAACAAACATCCAAGTAGCTCGAGAGTTACTTGTGAACTAAACTCGACTAACCTAACCTAACCAAAGTATGTAAACTAAACTAACTAAACTACACTAAGGAACATACCCTAACTCAACTACACTAAACAAACATAACCTCAACACCTAAACTAAACTAACTTAACTAACTAACCTAATTAACCTAACCAAACTAAACTAATATAACCTAACCACCGACACCTAACTAACTAAGCTAACCACTTAAGTTAAATTAAACATATAACCTAAACTAACTTAACAAACTAAACTAACTATTGAAGAGTAATCAAATCTACGACATTATAATAATATGGAAAACATGAGAAATAAGTTTATTCAATGAGAAGGTTGAATACACGTACTTCGTGAACCCAAAATATAAGTTATTTACAAATCACCATGACATCAAGTAAACTCATCATGCAGTCTATTTCGGCGGTTCCGTTGACGTTGTTGCTGATGCAAACCGACGTACTCTTTGTCTAGTTGGACGATGTGTTTGTACATCCCATTGAGCTTGTTGAGGTAGTCTGGTCTTGCGATGAATCACGTCGAGTAGATTGTTGCGTTTCCTCTGGTTCTTGACTCGACTCACCTCTCGCATCGATGCTACCAAAAATAGGAGGTGGAACCATCCCGAAATACCGGCTTCCCGTATGGGGTCAGGGGAATGGAACATGAGGTCGCGGCATGGTCAACAAGTTCATGAATGAAGTGGTCTCCACTATACGCCATATTGTAATTATATGGAGTAGGAATATATGGACTAGGCATGTATGGAGGCAAAGTGATGGATACGTTTGATGATGAGGCATTCCATGGTCCAGATATGAAGACGAAGGCCCAGTGCGTAAGGATCAAAATGGTAAGGAGGAAGATTCACGTTCGGCGGCTGGGTACAAACATTTGAGGTTCCGGTCAGGGTGTGGAAGATGCAGAATGTACCCACGAGAAGAATGACTACTCTCGCCAACATTCTCTGTTCTACTCACTCTCGAACGAGATGAACGTGTTGGAGGAGAACGTCTCGCTACTCTCTCGCAGCAATCTCAGTCTGAGTAGATGGACGTGGTGGACGAGGACGTCTGGTGCGTTCCCGCACAGTCTGTGGTCGTGTTCGTCTTCTTCTCACCTCTATGTTTGGTTCGCCCTGATCGTCTTCTTCATCTTCTTGTTCATTATCCTCGTCTATGTCTTGTTGGACGTCAATTCCGTCATGCGAAAGATTAGACCTTTGTCTTTCATCTTCGTCCAAAATTTTAATCCCTTCATCAAGGGCAGCAAGACCTTGCTCGTACCCATCCTCAATAAACATACGCCTAAGTCGATGCACCAAGTTACACTGATATACAAAAAATAAGAGCTCAAATCACGCAATATAAAATATTAAGTGTTCGAGGAAAAGTAAGAGTTAGAAGATTACCGAGTAGTCACGTAGCGCCCCGTCGTGTCCTATGAATCTCCTAGTGACCGATCGATACCACGTCATGTAGTCTTGATGGTCATGCCCTTCATTCAAGGTGCGCATTGTCGCAATGGTGTCCCCACGATTTTCCCACATGTTTATGTAGCTTGCGTGAAAAGTCACCCAATTTTCATGATGATGTCCACGCAATTCGACGCGTGCAGGCCAGTGCGTCGTAAGCACAATTAGGTGGCACTACTTGTACCATGCCGAATTGTCTCATGACCCTTTCTCGTCGATGCCACTCCACAATGTGGAAACAAATAAGGGGACACGTCGAGAGCCAACTGCCGTGACCATTTGTACAGTACTCGGGAAGAGACCCCATGAGTTCATTATATGGTTGCCACACCACATCATCCTCGTGCCTCTGAGAGTCAAGTGCATCACGGTATGCCGATACGACGTGCGTCGCATTTTGTGAAATCGAAAATGCATCGAGCCATCTGTGTAGGAAACAATAAGTTAAGATAAATGAACATGGACAAGAATTATTTGCAAAGTAATGACAAATCGACTTTAATACTCGTGTCCGAGTGGAACGTCCATAAGCATGTTTTGGCCATCCACCGTTCGTTGCCGAGCTCTAGATACACGCAGACGCCGCGGTGCTATGAATGGAAATCGTCCCATGCCCACAGCTCGTACAAGAATTGAGGCGCCAAAGAACCTCATGTGCTCCCGCGCGAGATCCGCGACACAACTCCCCGTACAAATAAGCCAAACATGCACTCCCCCAACTATATTGGCCTCGCTACTTGGAAATCCTCCAAAGAAAGGTAGGAACATCAAATGTACGAATCGATTGGACTTGTCTGCGAAAAGACAACCACCGATGAGTTGTAGTATGTACGATCGAACGTAACGTTGGACCGACTCGTCATCGCTTTCATCATCTATTGCTGGAACGTTACGCTCAAGCCAATCGACCTTAAGTTTACAACCAACGATGTCATCTCCACCAGGAGTTCGTCCAAGTAGCCTCTCGCAGACATCAAGCATAGTCCGTGTCCTGTCGTTCCCGTCACATGTGCATACCTTCAATAGGTAATCCAAGCTTCGCACTCGCATGTCTTGGAGTGTAATTGTGCACTCCCCACAATGCATGTGAAATGTATGCGTCTCGTGGCGCCATCTCTCTACAAACGCAAGAATCAAAGCACAATCAAGGCCGAAAAATGCTACCCGGATATCCCATAGAACCCACTGGAACGAAGATATGGGATCATCCTAGAATGATATCGCATCGTTCGATCAACGACCCCACGTCTTCGACGTACGCGCATTGTTTCGTAAACCTTGGAATTGATAATGTATTAATGTATGTTTTTGATACAATATTGCTTTGTAAATATGACGCATTCATGTAAATTGGCCTTACCTCGCCCTCCAGGTTCGCGTCGATCTCGTAAGTAGATTGGAGTTCCAAGAGTGATGGATCTCAAGGTCCTGATCCATTGCAAAAAACCGCAAATGAATGTTAGAAAAAGATAATGAGTGTTGCACGAAACGCAACGAAACACTACCGATGGCGGTGAGGTGTTTGCGATGACATGACCTACGACGTTTGGGAATTTCGATGTAAAAATGTTACGATAAATGCACAAATTTTGTAAGGGAAATAGTTGACAATCATGCGGTTATATAGCGCAATCGAACTTTCGATGTAGAAGATCGCAATAATAGCGCAACTACAGAGCATACTCATTCTTTCGCACCGACATTTTCTCGTGTAATAACGTTCAATAAATAAACATATGAACCGTTCTTCATAAACAAAATAGGAATGTCCCTATATATCATGCAAATCATAACCTCACCCAAATAAATATTATGAAAATACTAAATGAATGAACTTACTTGTTTCCTCCGCTTTTCCGCCGCAACGTAATATTCCAGCAATAACATTGTATTTTCGTTTGTTTAGAACATTCATCACATTTACGTAACCCAAGTAACCGTAGCAAACATGTACCCAAATAATAAATGAAAACTAACCTCAAGTAAGTAAATTAACTAACGTAACCTAGTCTAAATAAATTAACCAAACTATGTGAACCAAACGTAACCTAAAAGTACCTAATAAAACGTAAACATATCCAAAATAAAAAACCCAAAAATTGTAGATATGTTCAAGTGTTTTTAAGTGGATCGCAACGAATTCAAAGTCTAAATGAGCTTGAAACTAAATTAAACAAAACTTAATTAACTAAACTTAATTCACTTAACTTAATTAAGTAAACGTAATTAACTAAACCAACTTAACTAAACTTAATTAAGTAAACTAACTTAAACAAACATAATTACATCAACTACCTAAACACTCTCACTAAACTAAACTAAACTAACTTAAACAAACTTAATTAACTGACTAACCTAACTTAAACATACGTAATTAACTTAAACAAACTTAAACAAACTTAAACAAACTTAAAAAAACTTAATTACCTAACTAACTTAAACAAACTTATAACTAAATTAAACAAAACTTAATTACCTAACTCACTTAAACAAACTTAAAACTTAATTACCTAATCGACTAACCTCACTCACAAGACACCACCTCACCGCTTTCTCATTGGTCGATCTTCTTCACACATCGCTTTCAAGACCTTGTTCCGCACTCTCCGCCGCTCCGTCAACTCCTCTCTCCTTCTCCACCGTTGCTTTACCTTCGCCCAAATCCCTCTCCGCACCTCCCGCACCTCTCGCCCAAATCCTCACCGTCAACTCCCTCGACTCCTCTCTCTCGCCAACACCACCCACACCTTCTCATGCTACCCGGCCTCTGCCCCTCCCCTCCTTATATACCCGACCAACCCCTACAACACACCCGTGACGCCTAGACACTAGTCGTCATCGGTGTGTCTTTCTTCCTCGCGCGACAGACGAGAGACGCAGAGATTCTCTCGCGTCCCGTGTCGCGCGAGGAAGAAGGGGATAAACACAGATAGCGCCTTCTGCGAAGGCGCTATCTGTGTTACCCATTTTCATGAGTCCACGTGGATCCACGTGGACTTGGCCAGAACGAATAGCGCCTTTTGCGAAGGTGCTATTCGTTCTGGTTACATCCACGTCAGCCTCTACGCCACCCATGCGCTGACGTGGACATGACACGTGGATAGCGCCTTCTCAAAAGGCGTTATCCACGTGTCCACGTCAGCAAAAAATTGTACACATGGTGATAGCGCATTCTCATTAGGCGTTATTGCCTAGATTGAGAAAAAAAAAAAAAGGGGCCCTCATTTTGCTCAAAAAAAGTAAAATCTGTTGTACAATTGTAAAAACTTCTAGTGATGAATGGGGCAATACCTGTCCAAAAGCAAGATTGAGAGTCAAAGTTGTACATCAATTAATATTATATTTTTGAGAGATAACCAAAAAAATCTATTTACCGTTTGGCTACTATGCGTATTATCGGTAGCTAAGTATTAATTCTTGTTTATATTTTGGTCCTGTAGATTCAATATGTTTTCAAATGATCTTGAATTTTTCAGATCAATATGCATCAGGTACTCATCTTACCTTCAAACTATCTAATGGATCACAACAACTGCGGACAAATTGCAAACCTTATTTATGTAATCACTTAGCAAAAATGATAGGTATGTAAGTGAACACAGATAATTGAATCCAATCTTGTTAGGGTCGATCCGTGATCCAGTCCCAATTGTCACATATCGAAAAATCGCCATCCACTTGTCCAACTTATTATTTTATCGATCCAACTTAATTCAATTTACTAAGTGCAGACCGAATTGAATCAAGTTACACAGAATGACAATTATAAAATTAATTACTACTTATAAAACTAAAAATTAAAGTAAAAAATGAAAGTTGTGATTAATGAGGAAAATGATGAACAAGACCTTGAGCTAAAATAACATAATTTTAGATTTTTTTAGCTTAAAACTTGTACTTAAAGTATTAAAATAAAAGAGTTAATTTAAGATGAAAAAAGTTAGATTTTGAGTGTACAAAGTTAAATAGTAGATGAATAAGAAATTTAGAAGCATAAAAATGCTAACATGAACTCAATATAGTTCAAGATGTTAATAAGAATTAATTATGTGTAGATAGAATGTAATGAATGTATATGCATAATTATAAAGGTTATTGAACCCGATTACAAATTGGATCCATGTATTAATACATGTGATGCATAATTCAGTTACAACTTTTGCAATTCAATCCAAGTCAACAAATACAAACTATGAATCAATTAGAGCTAAATTGAACAGGATCGAATTAGATTCATGGATTGAGGTAATTGAATTGGATCGAAATGAGATTCATGGATTGCATGTAAGCTCAAATAGAGGAAATTCTACGAGTGTGACTTTTTTAAATCACCATAAATAGTAATTTTAAATTTTCACCGTGAATATGGAAACTACATTTTTATGACTCTTAAATGTGTACACAAGTTTCAAGAATGCATATTCATCATTGAATCTAAATTCAATGATCAATGTTTAAAATCATCATTCATGATGATTTTTTTTAATCACAATGGTAGAACTACCTTATAATCACATCGCCCTTCAAAGCCGTTCGTCCATGTATCGAGATGTGTGCGCATAATTCTTGGGACATAACACATGGGTGTATTTCCCGAGGTTCACACCAACAGCTCCTAAGACTGTTGTGACTTTAGAGTGTAACTACGGTATTGATCGATGTCAAAAAATCATTTTCCATATAAATACAAAATCGCCTTTTTTGTGTTTTTGTTTTTGTTTTTTTGTTTTTTTGTTTTTTTTTTTTTTGTTTTTTTGTTTTTTTTTTTTTTTTTGAGGATTTTTCTTTTACTTTCGAGGATCGCTTTTGTGTTGTTAGATAGATAAGCACCTTATAGACCAAAGATAGATACGCACCTCAATCTACATGAAAGTGACACATGATTTGAGGTGCATCTAACAGCACATATTGTTTGATTTGTGAAACACGATTTTTTCATTAATTACTCAAAATGTATGAAGAGAAGTACCTGCAAATTTTTAAGAGCAGAGGAGTCTCCGTCGGTAGGAACACTATTTAGCTTGATTGCTTGTCTCATTAGCATCTCTATCAATGTTGAGATTTGCACTTCGGGCACTTTATTCCCATTGGATATTGATCTCTCAATCATAGTCACCTAATTCATACAAATTTTTGTCAATTTATAAGGATATGCATTAAAACTTAAAAGGTAGCTAGGTGACATACATCAGATAACATAAATCAACAAACTATAAATTAAGAGGTCCGCTATGGGCACCTCACCAATTCATGAAGGCACCCATATTTTTTCTCATTTTCCCATCTAAAATGTAAATGACTATTTTGCCCCTTCATATATACTCACTCAAACCCCACAAACCATTTTCAAAGCAAAACTGGGGCACCCCACCACTTTAGATTACAAGTGAAACCTAAAGCCACAATTGTGTTTGCCGAGCGTGTATCGATTCTTGCATCTTGACATCATCCGACAGCGAGGTAACAATGTTTGACAACCATATGAAGCTTTGAAGGAACTATTTTTTGGATCAAAAACTGTGAAATTGATGATTTGGTTTGTCAACGTAGGGTTTGGTAAATTTGACCAATCCGAACTTGTTTGCACTATAAAATGGAAGATTGTACTGCAATGGTGCAAGAGGAGGTACAACAAGAGGTAATTGTTGAAATTTAATGTGTTTTATTTGCGGATTCTCAAATTTTCAGACGATTTTTCACGGGCGCGATTGATTCGGCCTCGCAGGACCAAGAGTTGTACAAACGTCTCGGTCAACATCCACCGGAACTTGAACGTAGTTCACGTCATAATGTGAACGAAACAAAGTCATAGTCTCGGTATGGAACGACCGAGACTATTTATTAGGTCTCGGTTGGACATGAACGAAACTGTACTTATAGTCTCGGACCTGTACAATCGAAAACTTGGGTTTTTGGGTTTTTTTGTGAATTTACTGTGCATTTTGGTTGATTATAATGTTACAATGTTTGTATTGCAGGTAATGTCGGTTTCTACTTTATTTCCAGACTACAATGATGTGTTTACACCTTGTAGGTCATTCTCATCTAGAGAATTGGCAATTTCATGGCTTCAAATGATAGGCCGAGAGAACAAGTTTGTGTTAGTAACGAAGCGCTCTGATGCCGGAGGGATTAAGCGCAGAGGAAGGGGTGAAACTTGCGTGTGAGAGATCTGGTACATATAGGGGAATGTCACAAAGAGTTGGGAAGCGGCGAAAATTGCTTTAAAACTAAGAAATGAAGAAGAAGATGAAACGGGGATGACTCAAACCGGTACAAAGAAATGTGGATGCCCTTTCCTTATTAACATCAAGGAAAATGCTGACTTTTTGTGGTATGTCACCATATGTGGGAGGCACAATCACGACCCCGCGAAAAACTTGGACTACCACTCATTTGCCTAAGATTGGATAAGGGGAGCAGGAGGTTGTGGTGCGGATGACAAAGGGTAATGTGAAGCCAGAGACATCCTCAATATGTTGAAGCAAAGAGATGTTACAAACGTATCGATAATGCGGACAATATATAATGCACGACAAAAATTCTGAATTGAGGATGCGGGTGGGAGGACTCAAATGCAACAACTATTGCACATATTGGAGAAGAATAAGTGGATGTCGTGGCATAGGAAGCATCCCGATACGAATGTCGTCACCGATTTATTTTGGTCACATCCTGATTCAATCAAGTTGCTAAGGTGTCACATCCTGATTCAATCAACTAGCACTATCGATGCGCTAGCCGATGTAACTTATGGATATCGGTGTGTTGCCTCCGGGCTAGGACTTGCCGATGTAGACGGTTGGAGGATAGTACGTAGAAGGATGTTTGATGAGATAATCGGGTATGAAAACCTTTGGCGGGAAATGCTTGGAACGAGTTACGAGAATGTCAAGACTGTTGTGCATTGTCTAGATAATCATGTTGGTGCCTCTTTCGAAGAATGGTTGACACTTCCAAACATGGGATTGTTAATATCAACGGCCTTTAATGTCATTGTAGTAAACCTCTCGCATGGTAGTGCCTCGACATTTCTACCTCTACGTAGTGCTCCACCGTTGTCGTTACATAGCAGACTTATCATTGCTATGATTAATGAAAGGAATATACATTGGGTTAGGGTAAGTTCGTAGATTTTTTGTGAATTGTTTTTTTTTTCAACCTTAATCGGGTTTGTGACAATAGCTTCTCTGCTTCACTTTTGACTTTGACAGGTGAAGTTGATTGTGAATGCATCGCTGCCATCCTTATATCCATCGTGGGAACGGTATGTTTAGGAGTGCGCTAAAGGATGGCGTGATGGATTTGTCATTCGTGAAATCGTGCCAGTCGTACCTTCTGAAGAATGCGCTCTATTCGTGGTAGATTTAGATTCTCCGTACTTTGAGGAACATGTTTGACGAAATACCAACAAGCGTGTAAATATTTTTTGCTCTAACAATGTAAAGTGATGTAAAGTGATGCTGTTAATATGTTATGGTATGTCGACTCTTTGTCGTTAATATTTTATGTTTTGTGAAATGATGTTGTTAATATGTTATGGTTGTCATTCGTGATGTTGCTAATGTGTATGATTTGTAAAAATAACCCGTCCAATGTGTTTTGGTTTGTAATTGATATGTAATTGATATGTAATAACTCATCTCGGCAATGCAGGTCCGTCACCCTGTCATAAATATTGGCACTGACCAACCGAAAACCATCGAAACTTCTCGGTATGGCAAGGCCGAGAGAGGTTTCTGTTACGGAACATATACGACTCGTTCACCCGTGAACGCCCTGACTTAAAAATTCTCGGCACTAACCAATCGAGAACCATCGAAACGTCTCGGTATGTCAAGGCCGAGAGAGGTTTCTGTTTCGGGTTCTACATCACTCTCGGTTATAAGTCAACGAGGATCAGGAGATGATTTCGGAGGGACAAGTCTGAGACGTATTTGAACATTCCGGCTGTGCCGTGCCGAGAAGTGTCTATTGGTTTCGACTCTGAACGACCGAGACTACTTTCCTGATGCAAAAATATCAACCTAATTGAGAATTAATGGAACATAACGCAACACCAACAACAGCAACACAGACTTCGAAACAGCCAAATATTAAGAGACAAATCAGTTTATAAACAGAAGTAATACCATAAGAAGAAACACGAAGCACTTTGCATAAGGTGAACATATTCACCAATTATTTTCCCAATAACTGTAACGGCCCGAAAATTTGACTTATGTCACATATCAGGTCAGGGTCGTTTGTGGGATCCACTTGTCGAAATGCGTATGGCTGAATCTCGAGTGGAGATGCTAATTGGTGAGAAACGTATATACGGGGAATGCGGTGAATCGAAACACGAACGGGGACGCGCCTCGAGTCTCATGCCGACGTGGGACCGAAATGTGGCTACAGTGGGTTTATGTGGTTTTAAGGAGGACATTGGATACGCCTCGTGATACGTGTAGCGCGAGTATTGAGATTTTGAAAGCAGGCAGGTTGGTGCCTCGAGATGCGCGCTGCTCGATTTTCGAGAACACATGATTTGTAATCATAAAGAAATGTATGTATATATGTATATATATATATAAATGGGATAAGAAAAAAAAAAAAAAAAAAAGAAAAAAAAGAGATTTGGGCGAGCCACGGCGGAGCTCCAGCCGCGACAGCGACGGCTCGCGGGCAACGCGAGGCGCGAGCTGCCGTTGCAGCGCCGAGTTAGGGAGGAAATCGGTGAGTCGGCGGTGTCGCGGCTCGGAGGAACGCGACAGCAGCAGCGGCGGACCGGCGTGACACAAGCAGCAGCAGCAGCTCGGTGAGGCGCGGCCCCAGCAGCAGCAGCTCGCGAACCAGCCACGGACGGTGGTGGACGGCCAGCAAACCAGCAGCGGCGCGTCACTGCAGCGGTGCGATGCGAGCGAGCAGCGGGAGTGGGCAGCGGCGCCAGCGAGCCGTGGCGCCGGCGAGCAGCTGTGCCGGCGAAGGCGGCGCTCGTCAGTGACGCCGGCGAGACGGCAGCGACTCCGGCGCAGCGGCGGGTCGGATCGACAGCGACAAACCAGCGGCGACGCGACGCAACGCTGAGGAACTCACCAGCGGTGGCGGCGTCGGCGAGCGGCGGCGGCGGCGCCGGCGACCGACGAGCGAAGGCGTGGCTGCGACGCGATGAACGGCGCGGTGGCGCGTTGTCGACCGGTCGGAATCGCGACGACGCGATGGAGGTGAGGTTTATTTCACCTAATTTCAGTATGATTTGAATGATTTGAAGTAAAATGGGCATAAAATGTCGAAATGGACACCAGGGACTTAGGAGTCGGGTGTCGGGTGCGCAAATCGAGACGCGAGCGAGACGTCTTGATTTCGATTTACGAATTTCGAGGTAAGTAAACCAGCTAGGGAATTATACATTATTTCATTTCTCTCCATTGGTTGTTGTTGTTACTGTTATTTGATAGCTTTATTGTTGTTCACTGCTTTGTGATGATAGCTATCGTTGAAATTGTTGTCGATCGAGTGGGTCCACTGGCAAGCGAGTCATGGTTACTGTTTATCTGCGATATGAGCTCTTATCCGACGCCGTCGATATCTCCCAATTGAGTGTACGTTGGGGCTTTAATCCGGTTCGTAGATATCTCATAGTCGCAAGGGTTAGGGTTGGGAGGCATGGGGCTCGTCCTAACCCGAGTCTCATTTGGGATTTTTCCGCGACTCAACGACCTTTGGTCGGGACTCCTTGTTATTTGGCCTCACTCATTGATGGATTGTTTACGGTCTTGTATATTCATGCGTTCTTTATTCCTTTCGTTCTATTTGCATGAATTTGACTGCTTTGGATATTGTGAAATGTTGTGTATATGTCCTACCGGATTTACTTACCTGGGCTCGTCATTCTTATGTTTGACTGAGTGCAGAGCCGCGGACGAGTAGTAGAGGGAAGGCTTCATAGCTAGGTGACTTTTTGTATATTTTGTATTTTACTCTCTTCTGATGATATTTATTGGGTTCCACAATTAGGTTGCCTAACTCCCTGATCTTTTCGTTGAGTTATTTAATGTATTAGTTGCTTCCGCTAAATTTTTAAATCTTGAAAAATACGAATAACTCAACTTAAAATATTGAAATTACTTGTAATAATGGATTGGAAGGTCGACTAGGCTCATAGTTGACCTTACGAGACCGGCTCTGGGGTCCACGTGGGCTTAGGCGGCGCGGGGGCCCAATTTTATGAGAAATTGGGGTCGTCACAGCTTGGTATCGGAGACGAAGTTGTAAATACTCGACTCTTGAAATTAAGACACAAAACCAAAGAAGTTAGGAATGGTTGAACTTAGAGTGGAACCCTATGATCCTGACTTAAGTCTTCGTTGGGAAGTGAGGAGAGTTGGGGAAACTATCGATAGATATACGATATAACCGTATTTACTCTTGTGTATCACGTGAGACACGATGAGTAAGTTGAAAAAGATTTACGCGGGTTCGAGACTTGGGAGGCGAGAAAGAAAAGGGAAAAAGGACGAAGAGCAGACTCTAAGGGAGCAGAGTGTTGAGATGACTTGAGAGCTAACGATTACATCATGTACGGACTCCTTAGCTTTGACGAAAGTTTTGGAGTAGTAGTGTTGGATCAGAAGCCCAAGTAACTCCACTTTAGTGACACTAAGCATTTATAGTCTCAGGGTTGGTGAAGTCGACCACCACCTTTAGGGACTTGTAAATGAATTACATGTTGAGGTAGAGTCTGCAAATCGTTCTAAAAGTTAGTTGCCACCTAAGTATAAATCATACGAGATTGTACATCTCAAAAAGTTTCACCTGCTGAAACGTACTGCAAGGAGTACATGCTCGTACTTACATGAGGAGATGCTTGAGCACGCCAACCGATACGGAATTAGAATGACGGCTAAGGCGAGGGCCTCGCGAGTTTCAACGACATCACTCGAAAAAGTTTCACGGTGGTACGAATCTCGGAGTAGCAAAGGTTCATGACGTCTTGACCACACCAGATCATATGAGGTCGAACATCTTATCAGCTTCGTTGTTCGGCAAGGCCGATGTCTGGTTGCGCACTACGGTGGCGTCGATGGGGACGCTCAAGGATTGGGTGAATGGTTATGCATTATATGGATTGGTATGTACGCTTGATGGAGTAGGTCGGTGTGCGCGATACGATGCCGATCAGTGCTTACTACTTTGTACACCTGCCTATTGGACTCGATTGGTTCCGGGGGTAGTGACGACGGCTTGAACACAATATAGGAGGCCTATGAGAAGGCCATGGTCGTGGAGTGGAGAGTTTGGTTTTGGTCATTTGATCATATTGATCATATTGTCACAATGAGGTCGATCACAATCATAATGTAATTATGCATTGGAAACTAGTGCCTTGCTGGATAAACCTTTAACCCTAAATACTTGATTCTTCTTTTCTGAAAAATGAACAAGATGGGTTTGAACATCATTTTTTTCATGTTAGAACATCATGTTTCGACAATTATTAATTAATTAAGGTTCCTGAAAGTCAACCTTCATGCACTGATATGGTTGAGCATGAGTCTATTCAGCTTAGTAACTCGACAATGGAAACTTTCATTGCCACGTGGAAGGAAGCATGTAATCTGCATTCTATTGAGGAGGTTTTCGATATGATGCTCAATTTTTAGAATGCACTTCTGAGTTTACGAATAAACTCAAAGGCGGTAGCACTTCAAATTTCGTATTTTGTTTTCTCGCTTTTGGGAATGTACTCTACGCGAACACAATGTTGTCAGATTTTTAGTCATGTTACATGCTTGCGATAAAATTAATGAACGTCTGATGCTTCACGGTATTGGATTTTCTCTTGATATACCAGAATGGGTTGCCCATGATTTTTTCATGTCCACTGACGCGTCAATGGCTAGTGAGAGTGTGGGAGCATACGCACCGGAGTACCAGTCGCATTATTGACATCGTTATAGTCAGCGTGAGGGTCTGGAGAGGATCGGAGGAAAACGAGGGTTAGACGGTCATGGCAAAGAGAGCAATCTCATAGCGTATCGCGTTTCCACCGTATGCGGTGTATATGGCGCTAGTGTTAGATTGTCCAGCGCAGAGTTACGCTAGTGTAGTACATCAGCTAGCACCGTCAGATCCTTAGCAATGGCTAGAGACAGGGTCAGAGATCCAGTCGAGTGCACTGACAAGAACAACGATCTAGTCATGCACAGGGACAAGGACATTGACATGTTCCATTTGGATTGGGATTTCAACGTACCTGTATGGGCGTATGGACACCAGTGCACAAAGCAGAGCGAAACATATTCATGATATTGCCACGTCAGGTCCGACAACTATCCACCGTAACCTGATAGAGGGTACGACGAGTTGGGTTGAGACTCACTCGATCAGAGAGACAAGCGGACAGTCAAAGAGACTGATTTACATTCTCGCGATATACAACCAGATATACGTATGTTAGTGACGGTGGATCGTGAAAGTAAAATGTTCATTTGTATTCATTTGTATTCCAATATATGTTGCGAGGATGTTGCCCTAGCATATATTGATGGGAGGAGACAGATGGTGTGTTCTTTGCTTGGAGGTCTCGGAGGAGCCCAAATTGTCATGGAGCCCACTGTCATGCGGAGGAGCCCAAATTGTCCCCCACTTTCTACAGAGTAAGATTGGGGTATGGCCTTGGGCGAGTATGGCCTTGGGCGGGTATGGCCTTGGGTCTTCGTTCATAAAACACCATTGTCCTTTGAGACTTGCTTCAATTTCGAGGACGAAATTCTAATTCGTTGGGAAGACTGTAACGGCCCGAAAATTTGACTTATGCCACGTATCAGGTCAGGGTCGTTTGTGGGATCCACTTGTCGAAATGCGTATGTCTGAATCTCGAGTGGAGATGCTAATTGGTGAGAAACGTATATACGGGGAATGCGGTGAATCGAAACACGAACGGGGACGCGCCTCGAGTCGCGTGCCGACGTGGGACCGAAATGTGGCTATAGTGGATTTATGTGGTTTTAAGGTGGACATTGGATACGCCTCGTGATACGTGTAGCGCGAGTATTGAGATTTTGAAAGGAGGCGGGTTGGTGCCTCGAGATGCGCGCTGCTCGATTTTCGAGAACACATGATTTGTAATCATAAAGAAATGTATGTATATATGTACATATATATATATAAATGGGATAAGAAATAAAAAAAAAAAAAAAAAAAAAAAAAAAGAAAAAAGATTTGGATAAGAATCGTGAGGTGAGTGAGTGAGAGGGAGAGAGAGACAGAGAGAGACGGAGGTAGGGGGCGAGCCACGGCGGAGCTCCAGCCGCGACAGCGGCGGCTCGCGGGCAACGCGAGGCGCGAGCTGCCGGTGCAGCGCCGGGTTAGGGAGGAGATCGGTGAGTCGGCGGTGTCGCGGCTCGGAGGAACGCGACAGCAGCAGCGGCGGACCGGCGTGACACCAGCAGCAGCAGCAGCTCGGTGAGGCGAGGCGGCCCCAGCAGCAGCAGCTCGCGAACCAGCCACGGACGGTGGTGGACGGCCAGCAAACCAGCAGCGGCGCGTCACTGCAGCGGTGCGATGCGAGCGAGCAGCGGGAGTGAGCAGCGGCGCCAGCGAGCCGTGGCGCCGGCGAGCAGCTGTGCCGGCGCAGGCGGCGCTCGGCAGTGACGCCAGCGAGACAGCAGCGACTCCGGCGCGGCAGCGGGTCGGATCGACAGCGACGAACCAGCGACGACGCGACACAACGCGGAGGAACTCACCAGCGGTGGTGGCGGCGGCGAGCGGCGGCGGCGACCGACGAGCGAAGGCGTGGCTGCGACGCGATGAATGGCTCGGTGGCGCGTTGTCGACCGGTCGAATGCGTCGAAATCGCGACGACACGATGGAGGTGAGGTTTATTTCACCTAATTTCAGTATGATTTGAATGATTTGAAGTAAAATGGGCATAAAATGTCGAAATGGACACCAGGGACTTAGGAGTCGGGTGTCGGGTGCGCAAATCGAGACGCGAGCGAGACGTCTTGATTTCGATTTACGAATTTCGAGGTAAGTAAACCAGCTAGGGAATTATACATTATTTCATTTCTCTCCATTGGTTGTTGTTGTTACTGTTATTTGATAGCTTTATTGTTGTTCACTGCTTTGTAATGATAGCTATCGTTGAAATTGTTGTCGATCGAGTGGGTCCACTGGCAAGCGAGTCATGGTTACTGTTTATCTGCGATATGAGCTCTTATCCGGACGCCGTCGATATCTCCCAATTGAGTGTACGTTGGGGGCTCTAATCCGGGTTCGTAGATATCTCATAGTCGCAAGGGTTAGGGTTGGGAGGCATGGGGCTCGTCCTAACCCGAGTCTGCTGGGATTTTTCCGCGACTCAACGACCTTTGGTCGGGACTCCTTGTTATTTGGCCTCACTCATTGATGGATTGTTTACAGTCTTGTATATTCATGCGTTCTTTATTCCTTTCGTTCTATTTGCATGAATTTGACTGCTTTGGATATTGTGAAATGTTGTGTATATGTCCTACTGGATTTACTTACCTGCTCTCGTCATTCTTATGTTTGACTGAGTGCAGAGCCGCGGACGAGTAGCAAAGGGAAGGCTTCATAGCTAGGTGACTTTTTGTATATTTTGTATTTTACTCTCCTCTGATGATATTTACTGGGTTCCACAATTAGGTTGCCTAACTCCCTGATCTTTTTGTTGAGTTATTTAATGTATTAGTTGCTTCCGCTAAATTTTTAAATCTTGAAAAATACTCAACTTAAATATTGAAATTACTTGTAATAATGGATTGGAAGGCTGACTAGGCCTGCGTTGACCTTGCGAGACTGGCTCGGGGTCCACGTGTGCTTAGGCCGGGCGGGGCCCAATTTTATGAGAAATTGGGGCCGTCACAATAACACTCACTCACACAAAATGGTTTCAATACATAAACATAACAAATACAGTTTAATTAGTCCAATGAACTGAAAAACAGTACCACAAGTTTCATATTCCACATGCCACATTTTGCATAATCCACTATTCAACAAAACCTCAAGTAATTGTTCCTCAATCCAACAAAAACTCAAGTAACTACTGATGAACAAAAGTGGTTGTTCCCCTCATTCCTTTGGCTTCTTTAAATTATTTCGTTGGTACTCCTTGCCATGCATTCTCTTTGGGGGGCGAGCATCGACCGTTGCGGGTGGTGCATGACCTGGGGTGGAATGTGTAGAAGTGGCCATTTGCCTTGCAGACTCCAACGTACACAACTCCGGCGCCAATGTTGTCCACCTTAATGTCGCGTCCAACGCCCGCCTATTACGCTGAGGAAAAGAAAATTAAATTCGTTAATGTAATACATGTCAGGTTTTCAAGAGTTGGCTAACACTTCTACATAATAGTTATACCACATACAATACCTCAAGTAACTCATTGTCAGCGATGGTCGTGGCAACCATGTCGTCATCAAAGTACCTCGGGTAGATGATCAATGGGTGAGAGACTTTGAGGAACCAAGGTAGATAGTCTGGTGTAGCCAAAAACTCGAACTCTGCCTTCTCACCACGAACTTCGGGGCCAACAAATGGTTGCGCCAACGTTCCCAATTGTCTCGCTTGGAACCCATACTTGACCGAGTATTTGAGTGCGAAGGGCCTCGATGTGCTTCCAATGGCCTGCAGACGGAGGATCCGGTATAGATTGCGCGTGGCCAAACGCCTCGAAATCCTCTCGGATGGTAGGGCTCCACCACATCCATGTACTTCAAAGTGTGCCACCGTAGAAGGCCATCGCGTGCACGGTCCATTCCCATGATTAACATATGGGTCCCAAGTAACCTAATGAAACGTAGACAACCATAATTAGTAACCAGAAAATAAATGCAACATTTACCGACAAGAAGGGTGCAGTATCTCACCTCACTTGGGCACAACCCGTCCAATGTTCGCCTAATGGACCCAACCTTGTCAATATTCATCACGGTTTCGTGCTTTTGAACTCATCTGCAGACACGAGGTTGCACGTAGTCCATGTATTTTGCATTGGGTGTGGCGAGTCCAAGTTTGAAATGCTCATACACCCATCCCTGCAAATAGTTACAACGCTAGTTAGAGGAAAAATGCAAAAATAAATACTAATTACTCAGAAAAGAAGTCTAGTCGATTTAATAAAAAACCTCAAGTAACGTGAGGTAGCCGGCAATCTGAGAAACTTGTACTCTGGTAGTAGACCCCAAGTGTCGGTACAAGTAAGCTAATGCAACTGCACCCCATGCATAGTTTCCCACGTCGGCCAAATCTTCTAGAAGCTTCAACAACGCAATGGATACCCGAGATCCACTCTTATCCGCAAAAAGGGTGCAAGAAAGGAGGTACAACAAGTACGCCCGTGTTGTGCATTCTACAAGAGGATAAGTTGTGTTCCTCGATCCAGCTTTGGGGCATCATCGACTCTTCAACCAACATTTTCGCACTGTGAGCCCCTTGCTGATGTTCACTTCATCCTTAACATCTTCGATGCTAACCCCAAGTAGTTTGGACACCAGCTTAATCGCATTCGAGCGAGATTCGCCGGTGTACCTCGCAAAGTTCTCAACTGCCACCACCTTGCCCGTGATAGGAATCTTCAGGAGCATGCTCACATCCTCCAAGGAGATCGACATTTCACCGAATGGTAAGTGAAATGTGTTCGTCTTCGGCTGCCACCGCTCCACAAAGGCAGAGATAACCTCCTTGTTAGCCTTGCGGTATGAGCAGTCGATCAGCGTATTCAACCCAGAGCGCTGAATAATCCTCTGAAGGCCCGCGGTGTCAGGGTGGCACGACTGTAAGTCCCGTTCTTGGATTTGAGCACCGTGATTGATACACTTTAGTGTCGGACGATCCTGCAACAACAAAAAACATTCCGTCAACTTAGTGAAAACCCAAAATTTTAAACTACTCCATTCAACGAAAATTTATATACCTCATTGCTCCAAATCGCTAATGCGACATAATCTTTAAAGCTCTTCAACAATGATCCATCTTCGGGACCACCGGGGAAAGGAGCACACATTTCCATATGCCCTTGTGACTCTCCTTCATTATGGGCACATCCACCACTAGTACTCCCACCCACATTACGATCACTACTTGTGGTGTCCTCCGGTCCTGATGAGTCACTACTACTAGACTCTGATGCACGAGCCTCATCTTCGCCTCGGGCAACTACAAGATCTGAGTGTCGCTGCATGTCAATTTTTGAAGCCTCATCGTGCAATTCTAATTTCTTTGCACGTCCTCCTCCAATCTTACCATTTCCCTTCACATCCACCATCTCTTTCTCTTTCTCTTTCCGATAAGATGCAGTCGGGGGTCTCCGGCCGCCTCGCCCGCGGTTACCCCTCGACAACTCAATACCAACCTCCTCCCTACTCACCGGGGCTTTCGAACGAGCCATACCTGAGAAGACTACAAAATGTAAGCGTCTGCCGCAAAAACAGAAGAGGAATATAAAACAAAGAGCAAAATCTTCCATTTCTATAGTCTCGGTCAAGCAGGTTCGAGAAAACAATAACAATCTCGACGACACGTGACCGAGATATCAATATAAGTCTCGGTAACGCACAACCGAGACAACTGCTACTTTCTCGATTGTACATCACCGACATGACATCAACTACACACTTCGAATTACTCTCGTGAGCTGGTAACCGAGAGCAGTCACATCGTTACGCTACCTAAAATAAAAACTCAATTACAATTTCGGTGACGCGTGAACAATACACTTAAATTAGTCTCGACCACTCATTTCCGAGACTATATTATCTCCTCTCTAGCCTGTGTGGCCGACAACCACGAATTCGCAATGCACGTACCATTGAATGCACCGCTACACATACATAACAAATAATCGACCAAATGAAACTTAATTAGACTATTAACGTACCTTCAATCGATCGATTTCACGGCTTGAGCGCGAGACCAACGACGAACCCGAGCCCTAGTGTCGAGACCAAATCTATCAATCCGGTGAGCCTCCAAACTCGAACGGCACAGCCAAAAACCGCATACCACAAAGGAGATAGGAGAGGAACGAAGACAAATCCGGGGTTCGTAGGTTGCTTGCAATGGATTGAGCTCAAATTCGAGGGTTCAATAGCACGGTGGTGGGCTGGTAGGGTGGTGGGGTGCCTCTACTTTGGTGGCAGGGGTATTTTCGGGATTTCAGCCCTAAATTTAGGGTGCCCTTGGTAATATGCTTTGTGCCCTCAACAAGAGGGTGCCTTCATGAATTGGTGGGGTGCCCATAACGGGCCTCTAAATTTAGAGTACGGCTAGATGCGCCCCACTTTTCCATAAGGGCACCTCAAATTCAAATTTCAATTGATAAGGGCATCCCTAACATTTTTACCGAAATGCCCCTTCATCCAAATCGAAGCACCCGATTCCAATCCTTGGTCAAGACATCTATTTTAGGTTCGACAGCATATGACTGAGACTTATCTTCTAAGTTCGGTGTTGTCTAACTAAACCTCTTTCGTGGAATTTGGTTGACAATTGCGCGCCGACCTAAAGGTTTGATAGGTTCCGACTGACTCTCCAATTAAAGGTTTGGTAGGTTTTGGCTGACTCTTCAACTAGAAGTTCGATGGGCTTTGACCGACTCTTCGACTAGAGATTCAGACATGTGAGACTGAGCCACTTGATGATGATGCCCTACAAATCACAAGAAGAGAGTGTGTGGAAGGATGATGGTGAGGTGCACAAAACGAAAGGTAAAGGGTAGTGGGGTGCACTGATAGCAGTGAGAGGCATAATGGTCATTTTGCAATAGAATTGACTTTTTTAAGTTGACTTTTTCGTCAGGGTGCCATAAGTAAATCGGTGGGGTGAATATAGTCAGACTCTAAAATAATTAAGGTGCATGGCCTCTTTTGAGTGTGGTACCTGTTCTGCGAGTCCGTCAACTTCAAATGATATCTCGGAGAGGGCGCGATGGACGCTTTTGATCTTGGCATTCATTCGCATCTCGATGAATCTCTTCTCCTTGCTTGAAGGGTCTTCAATTAAACTATTTTGATTTATCTTTCACTCACACATATCCAAATAATCGCCATTTTCTCTCTCCTTCCCTCTAAACAATAGCCTTTGTTCCGTAGGTTGTAGTCATGTCTCTCCTGATAACAATTTCTTCATTTCTCCTGTTATTTAAGTACAACAATGCTATTAGAATTCAAATCACATGGAAAACAGATGTATTGTTATAATATCAAATAAGTATCAATTACTTCTTGAGAAAAAACTTCAAAATTAATACAAGTTCATGATCCAATTAGTTTTGTATCCTATATTTCATTAATCAACGCTCAAGTAGGGTATGTGCAAGAAACCCGTGAATATGCAAAGCCACTCTGTTCACCCAAATTGGAAATACTTATTGATTACAATTATCTTCGGGAGCGGCTAAACAAACTCCACTGAACATATCTCATTATTCAAGCATACCCCGATTTTGAATTTCAATTGCTAAACTCATTTTTTTCTTTTGAAATTCCAAATATACCCTTGCTCACCCCGTCATCCTCACCCTTACTTCATCACCCCTCAATCCTCTCAATTTCTCAGTTTTTTGCAATTGTAAAGCACTTATACTAGGTCAGATGTGTCGTACGGGTGTTTTTTCATTAAATAAGGTCGGATTTGGTCTTGTCGGTGCCCCAAAAGTGAGGAAGTCAAGACTTTTTTAGTTTGAAGAGGTCTTGACTGATTCCCTCCAAGACTTTTAAAGAGGTCTTAGTTGCCTCTCGCCAAGACCGAGAGGTCTTGATAGGAGCCGACCGGGTGGGAGTCAGTCGAGACCTTTGAAGAGCGACATTATTGAATTAAAAAACTTTCAAAACCATAAAAAACATGAAAATGATCAAAAAAATTAGTGAGTTTTGCTCGGAATCGCTTGTTATTCTCGATTCCATTGATATTTATGCTCAAAATGCGAGATTCAAGCTCCAAATCGAAGCCTTACACCCAACAACACCACAAAAAATTGACTCAAAAAGTAGCAAGAAAACCCAATAAACACCTAGAAATCTACACGAAAAGAGGTGGAGAATGCACTCATGACGTCGAATCGATATGGTTTCACCGAATTTTGTTGGAGTTTGGCCGGATGTGAGGGTGAAATTTGAGAGGGAGTTGGTTGAGCGACCGAGGTATGGGTCTATAAGGTGAGCGGGGTATGTGTGAGCAAAAAACCCTTTTATATGGAGGGTAGTTAAGTCATTTCACGTATGGATTGAGATTTTTTTAAAAAGTAAGGTACGTTTAGCAAAAAGTGGGGCCCCTTTATCCAGGGCCAAAACTAGAAAAGGGGGAGGGTGGTGCTGGTTGGACGGTCGCCCCCTCCACTTCAGACCTCCTTGTAGTACTTCGCCCCAAAGTACCTCTCCTCGCTCCTCCTTAGAGTCGATGCACTTCTTATATAATATAAATGTAGCAGAAATAATATAGGTTCTAATACGAACGAGTTGAAGTGTACAATTAGGTGGATAATTTATGATTTAAATAATGTATATATAGTTAAAACCAAAAAAGTAAGCTTCTTTATTGTTGAAGAATATTGAATGTTAAGTGATTACATAAAAAATCATATTTTTTTTACTAGCTTTAAGTGGGTCATGTAAGAACTTGTTAGAAAGATATTAGAGCCTATTTTCATCAGAATTTCACAGAACTCAATTCCGAGTTGCGGTTAGAATGTTTAAAAAAAAATACTCGATTAATTAAGGACAAAAATTATATGTAATTACAAAACGCCACGTAAAAATGAAATTATTAAAGGTCTTTGCCTCATTTTCATTATTTTAAGCCTTATAATAATTAAGAAAAAACTTGGGAGTAAGGGAAATCAACATTAACAAGTTAGGCAATCTAATATATTTTTTCTTGTTTAAAATCGTATAATTCAACTCCTTCCTCATAGGTATCTTATTAATTTATATTGCAATTCTTAGAATTATTAGTTTAATATTATATTTATAACTTTTGATATATTTTTTGATGCAGAGATTGTTTCTTGCACATTCAAAGAATGATATTCATAGAATATTCAATGAGCATGTTTCGTTGCAGCTTTTATATTTGAGTCCTTTTGTTGAGAATCAAAGATGATTTCCTTGTCCATACCTTGTATGGGAATCATCAGCGTACCCCATGTTTTATCTGCCACGTTGTGGCTGTTGGTGTGTCTAGCCGTACCAAAGGAGTTGGATGATCCCCTCTGCCCCATTTGTCATTATTTCCCTAAAGGCTACTATATAAAGCCAATAGTGTAGGTTGAAGAGGCAACTTTTGATACACAATTGAAATGAAATACAGAGCATAGACTCTCTTACTTATCCTGTAATCCCCATTTCACTGCATCAAGTGGTATCAGAGACCTGGTTCAGGTTGACTTTCCATGGCAGAAGATGGGGAGGATCGAACCTACACCGTTGGCCAAGCCCAAAGGTTGCAGGCTTTATTGGGCGCCGTAAACTCTTTGGAACGCAGAGTCGAAGAGTTCACCATGAAGATACACCGCGTGCTACCTCCGTTAGCTCCATGCCTCCATCCCCACAACAAGAGCCTGTTCAGCCCGATGGTTTGGAGCAAGATGAAACTCGATCGTTTACACCCTCGTACACGTCTTCCCAGAGGTTGTGGCCGAGGAGGCTTTGCATGTGGCAGAGGCCACCCTATTCCACACCAGCACCATCACCAACTAGATGTAGCCCCTGACTCTGATGTTGATGATAACTGGGCAGGACCTCCCAGACCCTCCACCACCTTCCGCACAACCCACACCACCGAGGTGACACCTCAGACTACAATATCAAAATCAATATTCCCTTTTTCGATGGGCACCTTCACATCGAAGATTTCCTAGATTGGCTGCGATCTGTTGAGAATTTTTCTTTGATTACATGGAAATACCTGAGGAACGCCAAGTCAAGTTAATTGCCTACAAGCTCCGTGGCGGCGCCTCTGCCTGGTGGGAGTACGCAGAGAGGGCAAACGACCCATCACTACTTGGCCAGAGATGAGAAAGTTCTTGAGGGGCTGTTTCCTCCCGGTCCACTAGGAGCAACTTTTATATAAAAAGTAACAATAATGTTCTCAGAAGTAACACTCTATAGCGGACTACATAGGGGAATTTTATTGCCTTAACACTTGGAATAACCTCACCGAGTCGGAGTCCCAACAAGTGGGCCATTACGTTGGTGGAGTTTGTGAGCAGCTCCAGGATCAACTCACCCTTCGTCCTATTTTCCATCTCTCAGAGGCTGTGACATTATCCCATAAGGTTAAGGCCTAACTCTAACGCCATGCCTCCAAACCCACTTTCTATCGACGTACCGTAGATACCTAATAACCATCTGTTACAACACTATCTCCCACACCTACTCCATCCCCTGCCTCCTATGCCCCATCCTCATTCACCAGCTCAAAGAAACCCACTACATCTTCCACCAGCCCCTCTCCTACAGAATCAACCAAACCACAACACCATTCCCTCAATCCATACACCAAACCCATATTATCCAAATCCTACCGTTGCGGGCAAAAGAAACATCAGTTTAACAATTGCCCTAGTGGCGCCAAGTGAACCTTGCAAATGACGCTGCTCATGATCCTTTGTTTGGGACCACTCCCGACTTCCTCGATGACCAGGACGTGGACGTCGTTCATGGCGATGTGGGTGATGCTTCGACCTGCATCATTCAACATCCCCTACCCAGTCCTAAACAACCTCCTCTAACGCAGCGACACCAAGTCTTTCGTATACGATGCACCATCAAGGGGAAGGTCTACAATGTCATTATCAACAGCGATAGTTGCGAGAAAATAGTCTCTAAGGCTCTGGTGCTTCCTTCGTCCCCTCACCCAAACACTTACAAAATCACCTGGATACGTAAATGGGCCGAAACGAATATCTCCGACCAGTGCCATGTCCCATTTTCGTTGGGACAACATTATCAAGATATGGTGTTATGCCACATTGTTGAAATGGATGCTTTCCATCTCATTTTGGGTCGATCGACCTTGGCAGTTCGATGTCCATGTCATTCACAATTTGGAGTCAAAATTAGGATCCAGACATCCAAGGAGTTGATTTGGAGATATTCCGGGGTTTTCAGGTCGAAGAGGATCAAATAAAATATAATAAATTGGAAAAATTATATTTACGCCTAGAAAACATAATTTTCGATTCTGAACAATAATTTTGAGTCAAAAATGATATTCGGGCATCGAAGAATTTATTTTGGAAGTATTTCAGGGGTTTCGGGACGCAATTGGGTCAATTGAACTGCTAAATAGAAAAACTTGTGGAATGGTTTTGGAATCTTACTGGACTTGTAAATAAATTGTAGGACCGTAATTGGAACCTCGTGTGGACTAATTTATCAACTTGGAGCGCATGGGACTTGCGATATTGCATTTGTAAGGTTAAGTAAATCCCATAGTAACTTTTACATTGTATGATTATAAATTCGTATAAATTGCATTGATCCTTTATATTGCATTTTTATTGTACATGCATACACCGATAGGGAGGATAAGGTCGGTACGAGTCTCCTTATAGTGTCTACCTGACTGTGTGCATAGGGTATATTAAGCTACCTGACTGTGTATATAGAGTAGAACTATATAGTGTCTACCTGACTGTATGTACAAGGTATAACTATATTATGCTTGAGGGGCTAGAGTCACTGATACTTTACATCACGTGGTTATCATGAGATCACATTGAACAAGATCATACTTTGATAGACTCAAGGAATGAGACTCGTTTGGTTATCCTCTCTGTGCATGAGTCCTTATTATTGTTTACTTACCACTTTTGGAGAACATTATCTGATTGTGGTCGGATAACAAAAAGGGGATGGATTCACGGTTGTATTTAAATTCCTTGGATTATATTGTTCATTTAATCTCTTGGAGTATTATGCATTTGATTATTACTGGTGTACTGGATAGTGTGAGATTTACTTATCTGACATTATTGAACTTTTATAATTGGATAATGATAGGTTCTAGTGGCGACAAAGGAAAGGGAAAGCTTTTCGATTGTTTATGACTTACTTAGTTCTTTTCTCTCTATGAATGTATTGTTTTTTTAATATATTATATTGTATAAATGGATTTTTGGGGTTCGAGTGTGATTAGGATCTCCTTTGGAATGGTTGGACCGATTTTGAGACGAATTGAGATAATTTTTGGAGTTAAGGTAATGCAAGTTTAAGAATTTTAATATTTTAAATTAAGTTAGAATGAATATATAATTGAGTTAATGCAATATATATTGTTATGGGGTGGATTGTGAGTCCTTTAGCATTTCCCCCAAAACTGAGTGAGTTTTGTTAAAGATTTTTGAAGGCCAAGTACTCCAATATAGGCTTAGAAAATAGAGGAGGTGCTGTCGAAAATTTTTCACAAAATCTTGAGGATTATTTAATTAATTTAAAAGAACATTGAGGTTTAAGATTTACTTTAGAATCCTTTGTGGTTAATAAATTTTTATAATTGATGATTACAATATCTTAATCTTAATTGTTTATTGATGGAGGGGTTAAGGCTGCTAGATTAATAAGGGATTAAGGTAATCTAGACTGGTCGGATGCCCTAATTAGGTGGGGTCTGACAATGTTGGTATTAGAGCCTAGGATTTTAGAGGAATCTTGTTGATTGAGGATAAGTGAGTAATTAGTTGAGAAGTAACGAAATGGAATGGGGTTAAGAAATTTAAAAACTTTATTATTATATTATATTTGTGTTGTAGGTATGTATGTATTATCTCTAGATATGCGATAGGGAGTTCATTCTCATTGTCCGTTCGATACTTAACTCGTAGGATACGATGAGTAAGATTAGAAACGGATAATTATAGAGAGAATATGCTTGTAAAACAAACCTGAGCGTAAATAGATGTAAAATAGACTTTGGAAATTTGAATTTACAAAGGTGTTGTAAGTAGTTTGGTACTAATATAGCTGATGAAAGTATCAGTTATGAAACCAATAGAAAATTAGTGAAAAGGAAAGTCCAAATGATTCATGTACGTAAACACTGAACATGAATTTCTTTGAAATCAAAATTATCGAACTATTACAATTTTTAAGTGCTCAGGAAAACATTTAAATAGCCTTAAATTAATTTTCAAGCGATTAAGAATCGTTTGGAAAACGTAATATGAAGTTGAGACTTGTAGGAAACACAAGATATGGATTATCTTGGATTATTAGAATAAGGTTAGTGTCGGTTGCATGGTTAACTTAGGAAAACTTATTCTATAAAATATTGGTTTAATTCATAACCAATTGAGGGTCACTTCAGAAAACAATCTCAACAAGGAAAAATGAGACACGTGGTTATCGAAAACATAAAACGGAAATTAATTAGGCAAATCGAATCTTGGCTTGGAAATCATAATAATATTATGATATGATTAGTCAAGTTGTCTAAGTCAATTTCTAATAAAATAAAATACTTCGAAGTAAAGTATTGTCTCATTTTCGAAACGAATCGTCAAGTGAAAAATGGAATAGAACCATATTTTAAAACAATCAATTGATTTCTATATAGAAGTAATAAAAACTTTGATTATTTATTACTCAAGTTACTTATCCATAAGTAACATTAAGTATAGTGGTTCTATGAATTCGAATAAAGTACTGATAAAATGAATGGAAATATATGAGTTAGAAGTAATCTTTGTTAATACCAAATTGGATGTTGTTACAAATTAAAGATCAACACAATTTCTAACTTGAAAAAAAATGTAGTGATAAGATCAACGTGTTAGAAGTTAAGGTGTTTGGTCTAATAATAGCTTAGATTAGCTATTAAACATCAACACAAATGATTGTATTTTGAGATTCGAAGTATCTAATAATCACTTCTAATGACTTTAAGTTATGACATTTATCACTACAACCTAAAATATAATAAATGAAGAGATAGACGTACTGATTTGGAATCAGTAAGTGAGTTGTATAAGACGTTAGTATGAGCTCTTATATTGCGAGAATTTCTATTTATAAGACTTAAAGAATTGAAATAGCATCCTTTAAAAGTCTGAGCAGTCGTTAAGATAATCTAAGTTTGGAAATTCAAATTCTTCTATCTCTTCAGTTGAATAATAATGGAAAGGCGAATTCATCAAAAGTAATTTGATGAATAAATAAGATACAAAGTTGTCTTACATGGTCTCTTGAAAAGTACCGAATTTTTTTTGGAAAAAAAGTCAGAATATTTGAGACTAATTGAAATATCGTAAGGCAATAAAAAATGGTTTAACTGTTTGAGTCGCAAAGTTTATTTTTTTCGAATTAAGATTAGATAAGGAAGACTTTGATTCATTAAATGATAATAAAAAAGTCGCACCGTCCTTAGCTATACTTTCGAAAAGAAAAGAGATATAAATTATTTTTTAAGTCATGATTAAGGAGCTGTAAGTACTCTGGTTATTAAGTGAAAGTCGTGGTAAGTTTATAAAGGAAAAAAAATTGAGATTAATGTGAGAATAGCTAAGATTGACAAAAATTGAACATAATAGACTCAATATATAAAATAAAATGAGATATGTTAAGATGACTTGTGACTGCTAGAAGTGATACGGATGGACTCCTTTAATTAGTCAAGGTAAGGCACTGGAGTAGTTGTGTATGACCAAAAGTCTAAGTAACTCCGTTTCATAATCACGATTCATTCACAGCATAGAAGATCGGTGTGACGGGTTCAACCATTTTTGAATAATCGAATGAATTAGTGATAGTCAGTATAAAATAGTCTATGATATTTTATCGGAGTCAATTGGAAGCTGAAGTATAGACAACTAAATGGTCAATATATTCTCACATAGGCATGGAAAGTAGAAATTTCAGGTGAACGAGTCCGAATCAAATTAAAATATCAAACTATAAGTTTGATGGAACTTAATATATCTTCATAAGGATCTTACAAGGAGTCAAACTCCAAATGTTAAAAGTAATGAACCAAAGGATTGTACAACTAATATCAGTGAATATGTTGTATATTGGTTCAATTGTAATGCTAAACCACCTTATTAGTCGATGGTGAAGTTTAAATCATTAGTTATTGTAAATTGGAGATGATGTAAGATGCTTGTATGTTGGTGAAGATATAAATGAAATGAAGAGAAATGCGTGATTTACAGCTTAGTTTGTAAGCCTTGTCTCCATTAGGTTGGGAATATTGAATAGAGTAAGAATTGAATAATCTTCAATTGTAATTGAGTAGAAATGAAAAAGAGATAATACATTTATAAATTTGTATGAAATACAAGTTAAAAGTTATACTATAAGAGTATAATCATCGAATATGTCGATATCTCTATTTAGAAACGTATGTTTACTCAAGTTAAGGATAATTGTCTCTATTCAGGCAATGAGAAAATTTGGTGAACATTAAATGATTAAGATGTGAGTTTGTGGGATATTTCAGTAAAGTGAAAAGAATGAGGTTTTAGATGAACTAATCGTTAAAAATGGTTTGACGAAGTAAGAAAAGTCGTTGATTTTCTAACCACTCAAAGGAAAAGATCTGTGAATTGGCTGACGAGTTGGATTTGGTAATTGATTTCTATTCCATAATATAAATAATATTGTGAATAGACAATTAGAGAATGATTGAGAGTTGCACAATGTGTCAGGTTCCTATCTCTGATTGGATTCTAATTTGAAATCCTTTGTCATAGGATGACAAAAATATATTACGAGATCTATAGTCATGGGATGACTTGTGTAATTTCAGGTTTCTATTGCGTGAACACTGGAATGGTGATAGATCACATAGATACGCAACTCTACTTAGTATCTAATATTGTGCTCAAATATTATTTGCATCAATACGTAAGATAGGCCAAGTCTTACTATGGATTGATACTTGAATGAGATTTCAGGTATGAGATGAGAGATGAAATAAGGTTATGGGATATTCCACAAAGTTAATTGCTTAACTCGTCAAAAATTCACAAATTGTCAGGATTGGCGAAGTAACAGAGATAATATTTCATTAAACCAAAATGTTGGAAAATTAAAGTTAAGTTGATTATGATCTCTACCACCGAGTTGTTAAATACACAAAAGTGATTGGCTCCACTTAACAGTTCACTTCGAAAATGGTTTTACAGGCTTGGATTAAAAGAGTTGCATATAAATGATCATTTTTTTCATATCTCTTTCGGTTCAGTAACTTGTAAGTTTAAATCTTGAGGATGAAATTTTTAATTAGTTGGGAAGATTGTGACATCCGAAAATTTTATAAACTTAATCAGGCGGGTAATGAATTATTTTTCGGATTTAATTTGAGATTTATGTATCCGAGGTGGGACCCATGCATTACGGATTAGATATCATAAATTTAATATTATTTTTGTGTGTCGTGTGCCTATTTGATGTATTATATAATATTTCAATATGAAATGTTGAAGAGTATACGCGGTGTCCGTGAGTTCCGGAGCGCGTTGGAGATTTTTCTCCAATTTTTAGTAATTTCGAGTATTTTTCAAAATTTAATTTGGATATAAACTGAAGAGATAATCACAAAATTAAATAAAATAATTAATAAATTGGTGGGCGCCTAGTGACACACGGGGTCAAGGGTGACATACGTGAGATGTACAATAGTGTGCATGCCCGAATGTGGTCATTGGCACACTTGGCAAATTTATAGCCGCGAAAATACATAGGTGCATATTTATATATATAGTTTATATATAAATATATAAAAATCTTATATTTTGAATTAAATTAAAGTATACATTGGATTCGCCTCGATATACGTGTAATGTGATCATCGAATTGAAATGGTTGAATGTTACTGTTGAAGTATGTCGACGCCTCGAGATGTGTGATGTCCAATCTCAAAGAAAAGTAAGTGAATAAGTGGTGTATGGTTATAAAACCATTTGATCTATCTCAAGATACGTGATACATGTCTTGAGAAGATCAATATAATTGATCTTGGATTAGTTGGTTAGAGGTGGTGATTATCTTGTTGATAGCCATAAGATTTACCTCAAGATACGTATTACGTATCTTGAGGAAGATCAAAAGAAATATAAATGTATCATTAGATTTGTTTCGAGATTCATGCGATGCAAATTTCGAAGAAATCAAATATGTCTTCACAACTGCTTCGTTCAATTTTTAGAGACAAAGATTGACCTTGAGATACATACTCCGTATCTCGAGGAAGATCAATTTTTATTATGAAAATGTAACCATTAAATTTGCCTCGAGATTCATGCGATATAATTGAAAGAGGAAGAAAATTGGAGGGAACGAACCAGTGGGAGCGTGAAAGAGAGAACATGAGAGATATCATAATACATGGTGAGTTGTTGGGTTATCATTGTTAATTGATGTCGTTGTTGTTGATGAAGCTGTGATGTTGGGTTGTTGTCGTTGGTTATCTTGTTGAAGATGTTGTTGTTGTTGTTGTTGTTGTTGTTGTTGTGTTGTTGGGGAGTGGAGGTGGGATGAGACGATGGGGTTGGGGTTGTGAGCCCAACCCCAATCGAAGAAAATAAAAAAAAATTGAATCGAAACACAGAAGGGGTGGGGGGGTTGGGGATGACCCCGACCCGGAGCCGAACTGGACCCAGTTCAGGATTAAACCCTTTCCACTAAATTAAACAAAAAATGTTTTGAAAATAGAAAAAATAAAATAAATCCTTATAAATTATGAAAAATTCAAAAAATAGGATTTTGGACAAATTAATGAAAATTAAGTATTTTATGAAAAAAAGGATTTTGTGATGTTCTCGAGGATTTATACCGAGGTTTTCCTCGTAATACGTGTTACGACATCGAAAATATCCAAAATTCAAAAATTATTTGAAGGCATAGTCTAGGTTAATTTGCGATTCTGAATCATAATTTGGAGTCAAAATTGAGATCCCGACATCCGATGAGTTGATTTGGAGGGACTCTGGGGTTTTCGGGTCGAGGAGGATCAAATAAAATATAATAAATTGAAAAATTATATTTAAACCTAGACAACGTAATTTTCAATGCCGAACAATAATTTTGAGTCAAAAATGATATTCGGGAATCGAAGAATTTATTTTGGAAGGATTTTAGGGGTTTTGGGACGTGATTGAGTCAATTAAACTACACTTAAATGGACTTGTGGAATGGTTTTGGAATCTTACTGGACTTGTAAATGAATTGTAGTCACAATTGGAACCTCATGTGAGCTAATTTATAGACTCGGAGTGTAAGGGAGTTGCGATATTGCTTTTGTAAGGTTAAGTAAATCTCATAGTAACATTTACATTGTATGATTATAATTTCGTATAAATTGCATTGATCCTTGATATTGCATTTTTATTGTACATGCATACATGGATAGGGAGGATAAGATCGGTTCGAGTCTCCTTATAAAGTCTACCCGATTGTATGTACAGAGTAGAACTATATAGTGTCTACTGAACTGTATGTATAGGGTAGAACTATATTATGCTTGAGATGATAGAGTCACTGATACTTTGCATCATCACGTGGTTATTATGAGATCACGTTTAACCATATCATAATTTAATAGATTCGAAGAACGAGACTCGTTTGGTTATCCTATCTGTGCATGAGTCCTTATTATTGTTTACTTACCACTTTCGGAGAATGTAATCTGATTGTGGTCGGATAACAAAAATAGGATGAATTCACGGTTGTATTTAAATTCTTTGGATTATCGTTTAATCTCTTGGATTATTATGCATTTGATTATTATAGGTGTACTGGATAGTGTGAGATTTACTTATCCGACATTATCGAATTTTTATAATTGGATAATGATAGGTTCTAGCGACAAGGGAAAGTGAAAGCTTTTCGACTGTTTATGACTTGCTTAGTTCTTTTCTCTCTATGTATGTATTATTTTTAAATATATTATATTGTATAAATGGGTTTTTGGGGTTCGAGTGTGATTAAGTTCTCATTTGGAATGGTTAGAACAGTTTTGAGACAAATTGATATAATTCTTGGAGTTAAGGTCATGCTAGTTTAAGAATTTTGATATTTTAAATCAAGGTAGAATGAATATATAATTGAGTTAGTGCAATATATATTGTTATGGGGTAGATTGTGAGTCCTTCGGCATTTCCACCAAAGCTTAGCAGGTCTTGTTAAAGATTTTTGAAGGCTGGTATTTCGGTGTAGGCTTAAAAAATAAAGGTGTTGTCAAAAAAATTTACGAAATTTTGAAGATTATTAAGTTAATCTAAAAGAATATTAAGTTTTAAGATTTACTTTAAAATCCTTTGTGGTTAATAAAGTTTTATAATTGATGATTATAAGATTTTAATTTCAATTATTTATTGATTTAGAGGTTAAGGCCGCTAGATTTATTAAAGGATTAAGGTAATCTCGGCTGGTCAGATGCCCTAAGTAGGTGGGTCTGACATATTCTAACCTACAAAAAAATCTTTTGATGAGCATCTCCTTCACCTATGATGTGCTTCTGATCCTCCGTTCTCACAAGATTTTCCATAATATATCTAAATGCTTGTTCTGTCAAGATAGCCTCCTATTTTTAGGCTTTGTGATAAGCTCTGCAGGCATCCATGTTATCAATCACAAGGTTTCTGTCATCCACAACTGGCCTACTCCCAAGAATGTGGCTGATGTGCGTAGCTTCCATGGACTCACCACCTTCTACCACCGGTTCATCTGCAATTTTAGCACCATTGTTGGCCCCCTCACAGATTGCTTGAGAAAGCACTAACTCCATTGGGGCGCTGATCAAGAACAAAACTTCCTTACCCTAAAAGCTAAGTTATGTTCCGCCCCTGTTCTCACACTTCCTAACTTGGATAAGGTCTTCGAATTGGAGACGGATGCTTCTATGACGGAGATTGGGGCTATCCTCTTGCAAGATGGTCGGAGGATTGTGTTTTTCAGTGAGAAACTTAGCGAGGCGCGTCAATGGTGGTCAACATACGAACAAGAATTCTATGCTATTGTCTGTGTTCTTCATCATTGGGAACCATATTTGATCCAAAAGATACTTCATAGTGACCACTCTGCCTTACAACACATCAATTCTCAAAAGAACCTCAGTGGCATGCACGCTCGTTGGGTGTTATTCTTTCAAAAGTTCTCATTTGTTTTCAAGCACAAAAATAGCCTAGTCAAAGATCGTTATTTTTGGCCTCACCTCAAGCGTGATGTCACCAAGTGTGTGGAACGCTGTGCGGTTTGTCAATCGGCGAAGGGGTCCTCTACCAATTCTGGGTTATACTTCCCACTACCTATCTCCACCAACATTTGGAATATCAATGGATTTTCATCGTCGGCCTCCCAAAAACTCAGCGACACATGGATTTTATCTTCTTCGTCATCGATCGCTTCTCAAGATGGCTTACTTTATTCCGTGTCGTAAAACAGCGGATGCTAGTCATATTGCTAACCTCTTCTTCAAAGACATTGTTCGACTCTATGGCGTACCTCGCTCCATCATGTCAGATCACGATGTCAAGTTTGTTAGCCTCTTTTGGCGATTTTTGTGGAAAAAGTTTGATACTAAACTCAACTTTAGCACTGCTTATCACGTGCAAACCGACGAGCAAACGGAAGTCACTAACCGTACTTTGGGCAACTTACTTCGTTGTCTTGTTAGAGATTACCTTAAACAATGGGACGCGGTTCTTCCCTAAGTTGAATTCGCCTTCAACTGCATGGTGAACAGATCCACTGGGTTCAGTCCTTTTACGATTATGTATACCAAAGAGCCAAACCTCCCAATGGACCTTACTGCCTTGACGAAACAAGACCACAAATGAGCTGATTTGTTGGTTGATCGAGTTGTTGATATCCACCAGCATGTTTTGGATCACCTTCGAATTTCTCAAGCAAAATACAAGTTGGTTGTTGATTCCCACAGCCACTCTGTTTCCTTCGATGTGGGTGACTTGGTTATGATCCACCTCAACAAACAACACCTTCACCAGCTCCCCAACCTAAAGCTTCACTCCCGTCGTTTGGGCCCATTCCCTGTCAAACAGAAGCTCAACGGCAACTCCTACTACATAATCGACCTCCCAACTGATATCCCATACCACCCCATCTTCAATATAGCTGAACTATCTCCCTACCATCCTCCAAATGACGTGCCTATTCACACATCGAGCTCGAGGTCGAGCCCTTCAGAAGAGAGTGGCACTGATGCATGGATTGTTGCTTGCGCATCCCGAGAATGATATTCATAGAATACTCCTGGAGCACGTTTCATTGAAGCTTTTATATTTGAGTCCTTTTGTTGAGAATCAAAGATGATTCCCTTGTCCACACCTTGTACGAGAATCATCAGGGTACCCCAAGTTCTGTTCGCCACGTTGTGGCCGTTGATTTATCTAGCCGTACCAAAGGAGTGGGATGATCCCCACCGCCCCATTTGTTTTTATTTCCCTAAAGGCTATTATATAAAGCCAATAGTGTAGCTTGAAGAGGCAACTTTTAATATACAATTGAAATGAAATACAAAGCATAGACTCTCTTCCTTATCCCAACGTTTTTGTTGTTCTCTAATCCCCATTTCACTGCATCATTTTTTATTTGACACAAATCCTATTTTATGCTGCCCACCTAAGCTTGATATGAGTCGAGCTTTGATGGGTCTAGAGAGGCCTAACTCAAACCTTACTTTCGATAATTCATTTTTTCCAATAACTCATTTTAAAGTAAAAATACTAAAATATTATATAAGTTTCACGAAGGCACGATTTGAGTTGACAAATGCAAATTAACCTTGGTATGTGCATCAAATGATCACACTTTAGTGTTCTTGGGCAAGGTTGAGTCTATATTATATTTTTCTACAACCCAAGCAAGATCCACGTACGATGTCAGATTCATGTGTTGAGTGAGTATCCAAATCTATGAATAGGTTTAGGTTAATGTTCGCCCCTCTAATTAAATTTTCTGCTTTCGCTACTGCATCTAAACGCTCTCCTATTTTTTGTATCCAAAATGCCCTCTTCATCCTTAAAACATATAGCCTTCTACATATAATGATTTAATATATTATGAATTGTTGTGGAATATGGATGACCATGCATGTACACCAACATATTGTGTAGTCATGTAACTTGTATTTCTCACTTAATAGTACCTCCACTTGTCTATGTATTGTCATGTAATTTGTAATCTTCTCCAATGTACACCAACTACTCTATGTATTGTCTATGTTGCTTGTGATGTGTTGTATGACTTGTGGTGTATGTATAACTTGTACACATTGTATAAGTACAATTATCATCATCACCAAATGACATATATAAAAGGTGCCAACCCCATTGTAATTCACACACCAAGTTGAATGAAAACTTCTCATTCCAACTATCTCATTTCTTCTCTTCTCCTTTGTAGTAGTAATTTGTAGTAGTAGAAGTTCTTAGTCTTCTATTTTCCTTCTCTAGTTCTTAGCAAGTTCCAACTCAATTTACAACACGTTATCAGCACGAGCTTGCTCTAGCATTAAGGAGATCTTGAAGTTCAAGAAGGCTTGTTAAGGAGACAAAGCTAAGAAGGTATAACTTTTGTTATTTAAATAAGTTCAATTTATTTCTATATTATCATGGTTGCTTCCTTTATTACGTATACATGCATCACTTCTATATGCATATTTTATTCATATACTATGCATTATAACGTCACCGATTGCGAAAGTATGCTCTGTAGTTGCATCTTGTACGATCTTCTACATCAGAAATCAGAAGTCAATGTGTGACATATAGTTTTTCTCTTAAAACTACAAACGATTAGTTATTGTTCTATTCTTGATTTTATAATACAAATAATGCTATAAGTTTGAGTTGATAGTGGGTAAGCCTTGTCCCCGGTAAAGCTAAACATTGAAAAGGAGACGGGTTATCCCGTTCGAGGAGGCATGGTATTAAGTAGACTATGTCTCTCCACCCAACCTGGATGTTGTCCCACCAACTCATACGAATGGTACATTTTGTTTATTAATGAATCAAGTTGTGAACATATATTTAATCACATGTTATGTTTTTACATAAAAAGGGGAAACTATTTTATATCAAATTTATTTCCAAAATAGTATTCAACCATAGTTGAACTTGTTGCCTTATTATATTACCGACAAGAATTACTTGTCATGACAATTAGATACTACAATTTGTGAATGAAACATATATGCAAAACTGTGTGTTATACACAATCATTCGCCAATTTCTCTTTAGAGATTTGAAAAGTGAATATTTCACTTTATATATATTTTCACCTTATGGAGTTATATATATACATACCAAAAGGGTAATGCTCCAAAAGCTCAAAATGAGCGGCTATGTCTCATGCTACAAAATTTAATCAGTCAAATATTAATTATAATTCCACAATTTTAATTACCTCTATGTTGAGGCTATGTGGAAATATGACTGATGAGACAATAAAAATAAGGTCACGTGGCCCGCCTCGATTTATTACTGCAACAAATATCGAGTGCGCATGTCAATCCAATAAATATTAAGGATTGATTTTTTGTCTCATGGTAACTGAGTAAAAGAATGAGATATTATAAATATAATATCGCTCTCGTCCAATTAGTTCAACTTCAAATTAAGAAGCATATGTTGCATATAATGATCATGATCGCAATAACAAATTTATGGACGTGGAAAAGGTGAAAATATAAGGTAAATGTCGTATTGACAATTCCACCAAAAATTGGAATAAAAGTGGTGCACCACTACAAAGGGCAAATAATTATTGACAATGAGCGCTCATAATTGTGACATTTTTTTTGGTCATATATGAAAGACTATTTTGCCTAAATATTGTCATATATATGCCCGAATATTTTTGTGACATTTACAATGCCTTCAAAATTAAAGGCAAAATATTATGAATTTTATCATTGAAAATTGCTCGATAAAACATGCACATCGACATGTGTTTAAATCGTGACCTAAATATGGGCGATGAGTTTGTCTTGTGTATCGTGCTACATGCATGTACATTATGATATAAAAATGAATATTTCTCGAATTCGAACTTAGCGGAGGCTAATGTTCAGGTAATATCTGAGACAACAATTTTATTGTTAATGTCTTGTTCAGAAGAAGTCTACTCAGAATAATAGAAAATTTATCTATACGAATATGATTTAATCTGAGTATAATATTCCCGACTTTAACTTCTGTAATATATAAGGCAAATTAAAACGAATGTCGTCATAAATCAAATGACATTCATAATATGGAAAAATCTATTTGATTATCCATAATCATCGATAATACGAAAATATCGTAAATTCGCACGGACATCCTTTATCGAACTGATTTTTTTTATCAGCTGGAGATTATCTCAAGGCAAATCAATAGGAGACGTATATTGATTTAACTCTCCATTAATTATATTATAAGATGTCTTGGATCCCTAATAGGGAAATTATTTATAGCAAGTTTTGCTAATTGTCACTTTGATGAAGCAATTTTCCCACCATTATGGGGAGATATAAGCCAATTCAAAAGGAATGGCGTGAAATTGCTTGAAACACATCAAATTGCATTAAATTTGTTGTATTATGATCCATGTATAAATTAATATGAACTTAAAGTTCAAAGGATCATTCAGTAGCAACAAGTTATAAATCAATTACTTGATGCAAGTACTATACACAAAAGAGTGACAATCATATGCTTCAGCATTAAATGGTTCATATAGAAAACGATGTCCATGTGCAACAAAATGCACAAGATGTCTCACCCATGTGAATATGAGGGGGAGAATCAAAATGAGTTATTGGTTAGTATATTGCACTCTTTTTCCCTTTGCTATGGTTTTATCCCACTGGGTTTTCTTTGCAAAGGTTTTTAATGAGGCAATTCTAACAATATTAAAACTCTTTATCTAGATTGATTAGTGTATTGCACTCTTTTCCTTTCGCTATGGTTTTATCCCACTGGGTTTTCCTAGCAAGGTTTTTAATGAGGCAATCCTAACATTATTATGCTCCGTATAAAAAAATTTATGAGAGCAATGTACTTTTTTCCTATACTAGATTTTTTCCTACAGGGTTTTTCTAGTAAAGGTTTTAATGAGGCATATATATATATATATATATTATATCAAAGTGTATCGATGTGTTGCACTCTTTTCCTTAGCTATGGTTTTATCCCACTGGGTTTTCCTAACAAGGTTTTTAATGAGGCAATCAACAATATTATACTACAAATCAAGATTGACGAGAACATTGTACTCTTTTTCCTATACTAGATTTTTCTCCCACAGGGTTTTTCTAGTACAGGTTTTAACGAGGCACAATCTCTAAGCAAGTGTCATCCAAGGGGGAGTGTTGTGGAATATGGATGACCATGCATGTACACCAACATATTGTGTAGTCATGTAACTTGTATTTCTCACTTAATAGTACCTCCACTTGTCTATGTATTGTCATGTAACTTGTAATCTTCTCCAATGTACACCAACTACTCTATGTATTGTCTATGTTGCTTGTGATGTGTTGTATGACTTATGGTGTATGTATAACTTGTACACATTGTATAAGTACAATTATCATCATCACCAAATGGCCTATATAAAAGGTGCCAACCCCATTGTAATTCACACACCAAGTTGAATGAAAACTTCTCATTCCAACTATCTCATTTCTTCTCTTCTCCTTTGTAGTAGTAATTTGTAGTAGTAGAAGTTCTTAGTCTTCTATTTTCCTTCTCTAGTTCTTAGCAAGTTCCAACTCAATTTACAACATGAATATATATATATAAGTCGGAGGAGAGAGAAAGTTAAGAAGCTACCTCCTCTCATCATTCCAATTTTTTATTTTTCTCAATTTTCTTATTTTTTGCTATTTACTTATTTCTATTATCGATTGTTCTAAGAGATATAATTATATATTATGTGTGCATCTATTAATAATTAATACTGGTTATCTTATAAACGAATGATAAATAGAATGAATATGTTCAACTCGAAACCATGGGCAGCTACATGGAATGGAGTGTAGTGCAAGTATTATGAAACCATGAGCATATACATGGAATGAAGTGTTGTGCAAGTTCTACTCCACCTATAAATCTCACCTCCCATCCATTTTTCTTGAAAATCCACTTGGTTTTTTCTCTCCCCCTTCAAAGAATTAGAAGAAAAAAAACATAATACAATTCCACATACTTCATTTCATTTTTTTTTTTGTTTACCTTTACTAAAAATATGGTGTTGTTTTGAATTTAACGCTTGTAAGGGAGGTCCAAATGTTTTATCTTTACTTGTGTAATTTTTAGTATTAGGTTGATGATATAATCATAATATCATCCAAAGATATTGATGTGGACACTTAGTTAACGATGCAAAATAATTTAATAAACCTTCTATTTTATAACACCTGTGCGAAGCTTAAGGAAATGACTAGTATCAACATATATAGTTGTGAGACCCTAACATCAAGTACTCTTGAGGATCACCAGATTCACCACACTCTAAAAAATAAACAATCATCATGACAACAAAAATCGCACACAAAACAAAATCACATTTGTTTTTGGAATCGGTGGCTCAAACTTGATTGGAATTGGAATCATACATTGAGTCAAAATATGTGTCATTGTTTGAGTAGAATAAAAACATGTGTGGATATGGCATACAGTGACACATGTAATTAAGTTGGAATACAATTCTGATTTGTATTTGGACTTAGAATGACAAAAGTGACGGTTCATATATATGATTATATATATGTGGGTCACAGGATGTATTAAGCATAGTGTTTAGCAAAATATAAGATTGGTAATCGGAAGGAAGAATGAGTAATTGGCAACGGGGCCACAAGACATGTGTGCGCACATAGAGCATGGATCGGTAATTATGCAAGTTGTATGTGTGGCAAAGTTATGTTGATGGCTGACGGCTCTCTGCGATCGATATTGGGAGTCGGTGACGTTTAACTCAAGTCGTTTGACGGACGCGTCATACACTTCGGGATGTTCGATATGTGTCGTGTTGTACTCAGAATTTAATTTTTCTTTTGAAATCAGATTCTAATGGTTACATGAACTCCGGGTAAGGTGGAGTATTGAAAATATTTTGAAAATCTTCGTCGATCATAAAATGAGTGAGGAAGAAGAACTGGTTTGTTTTGGTGCAGAAACATGGAGCAAGATTCGGGCCTCAAAAGTTGATCAAGAAATGGTTTTCGGTTATTGGTAAGTCCAAACAGGCTGGATTGGACTTGGTTCATTCTCTGTGTTGAGGATGGTGGCCAGAGAGGGCAGTGTGTCAAGAGCAAGGTTGTGAGTTTTCGCCAAGGTAAAGATTTGTTGGAATCGGTGGCTAAAACTTGATTGGAATTGGAATCATACATAGAGTCAAAATTTGTATCATTGTTTGAGTGGAATTAAAACATGATTGGATATGACATATGGTGATACATATAATTAAGGTGGAATACAATTCAGATTTGTATTTGGACTTAGAATGACAAAAGTGACGGTTCATATGTATGGCTATATGTATGTGGGTCATGTGTAGGGTTGCAAGTGGTGCGGAGAATCCCCGTTCCCCACGGTGCCTCGCCCCGGTGGGGCAAGGAATCCCCTCTTTTTGCTCCCCGCGGGGCAGGGCACGGGGCAAAATTTTGCCCCGCGTAGGACGGTAAGTGTTCTCGCCCCGCGGATATTCCCTGCCCCGCATCCCTTGCTTAGAATTCTCCATTTTTTATGTTCTTACAAAAAAATTATATTACTTTTCTTACTTAAAACATATGTAATATATGGAATGAAATTCAAGATCTCCAACAATAAAATTTATTTTTACCATTAAATTAATTCTATAATATATGTATGTAATATCATAAAGATATATAAAATTATATTTAGAACGTCATTGAAATATATTTACCATACAAGATTTGGAAATCTTATATATTTAATTAAGTATGATAACTTGTAACTCAATCAACAAAATAAATTCATATTAATTCTTCAATTTGAGAAAAATATTTTCTCAAAATAATTGAGAAAAGGAGTACTTAAGTGCCAAATGACCAATGAATGAAGATCGAAATTGATATTTTTTACAAAATTAATGGGGCATCGCAGGGATTCCCTGCCTTGCGATGATCCCCGATGGGTGGAGCGTGGGGCGGCAAAGTTCGCTCCGCGGGGAATTTGTAGGAATAATTCTCGGTCTCGCACCCCGCTGGGACGAGGACAGTAATTACGATCCTCGCCTCGCCCTGCCTCACTTGCAACCCCAGTCACGTGATGTATTAAGCATAGTGTGTTGTGCGTACAAGCAACAAATTCATTGCGGGTACGTGACGCACAGAGTGTTGCGGGAGGTGCTTGTGAGAGTCGAGAGATTGTGTCGTAGCGTACAGGCCTGCGAGCGGGTACACGAAACTGTGAGATTAAATCTTGTTGGGGTATCTATCTAGAGTTTATATATAGATGAAGTTTTTCCTTTGTGTACTAAACTATTCATAGTGGATTGCCTTGTTTCTTGCCCATAGTTTTTTTCCCTGATTTTGGAGTTTTTATGTAAACTCTTGTGTTCATCTTTTCTCTGTGGTTTGTTTATCTTTGAGTGTATTCGTGTGACTACGATCTTGAGTATTTGGCGGTGATTCATCACAACATTTGTCAAATTTGATTCGATCAAAAAAGGAAAAATCAACTATATTATTTGATTTTTTTTCTAATAATAATTCATGAAAGGATTGAATAAAATATAACTTTAAAATTAAAATCTTTTTATTTTTTATTTTACTTAAATGATGCATATGCGGGTCTCACTAAAGTTGCATTGGCGACCTCAAAATTGAAGTTATAAATCCATGACTCAATTATTTTGTTTGGTCAAACAATAATAGCCGGGAATCATTGGCATGCACGATGCATGTGCACAAACAGCAAAAGATTCTTTAAGACCCCACTCTATTCACCCAAAATTTAACAAACATTGATACAAAAAAAAAAATTAATACCAATTTGTGGTTCATAAAATGCCCTTACACATCTACGTACGGTTTTATACCTATAATTTTCTAAAAATGATTGAATTTCCGTTTTGGACACTCAAAATAGACACTTACTTTTTAGTGTCTATTGATTTGTTCATTGATGTTCGTGTGCATACAAAATTACAAAACAATATATATCTAAGGGACATCAACAATTTGATGTTAATTTCGATTGTTTAAAATGGGTCGCCCTAATACTACCCTATCAATTACCGAGATATTGTCAATATTTGCCAAAACTGTAGATGCCTCACTAACTAAAAAGCAAAGATTTAAGGATATCATGCCCATTGAAGTGAAAAATAGAAATAAATAAATAAATAAATAAATAAACGTTATCGATATTTTTCTCTAAAAAGGCAGTGTTACATTTCTCGAGAAACAAAACGTCCTATCTCGAGAATCACCGCGGACATTCTGGAACTAAAATCTAAGGAGGCCGCTAAGGGCACCCCACCTTTTAATGAAGACACCAAAATTATTTGTAAAAATTCCAGCAAAACTGGAAAAGACCCTTTTGCCCCTGTATATATAATGATTCAAACCCCACAAATCATTTTGACAAAGAAAAAGGGCACCCCACCACAAGGTTGAACCACAAAGCCACATTGCGTTTGTCGAGTTTTTATCGATTCTTGCGGATTGACATCATCCGGCAGCGAGGTAACAATGTTTGACAATCATATGATGGTTTATTAGAAGCTGTTTAGTTGGGTAAAACGTGAAAATGATGATTTGTTTGTCGACGTAGGGTTTGGTAATTTGCTCAAATCCGAACTTGTTTCCACTATATAATGGAGGATTGTACTGCTACGGTGCAAGAGGAGGTCGAACTTGGGGTAATTTTGCAAATTTATTGTGTTTTTTTGCGGTTATCCGAAGTTTCTGTCGATGTGCGCGATTGTATCGGCCTCGCAGGACCGAGATGTATGGTGATGTCTCGGTCATAGAGGACCGAGAGGTGTACTTAGGTCACGGTATGGTACGACCGAGAGTACTTTGTAACTCTCGGTCGTACGTGAGCGATACTCGGAAGAAAGTATCGGATCTGTACAATCGAGAACCTATTTTTTTGGGTTTTTTAGTGATTGTGCTGTACATTTTGGTTGATTATAATGTCACACTGTTTGTATCGCAGGTAATGCCGGTTTCTACCCTATTTCCAGACTACAAGGACACGTTTACACCTTGTAGGCCATTCCCCTCTAGAGAAGCGATTGTTTCATGGCTTCAAATGATAGGCCGTGAGAACATGTTTGTGCTAGTGACAAAGCACTCTGATGTCGGGGGCATTAAACGCAGGGGAATGGTGAAACTTGCCTGTGAGAGGTCTGGGACATATAGGGGAATGTCTCAGAGAGTACGGAAGGGGAAAGCGGCCAAAATTTCAAAGAAATCAAGAAATGATGAAAAGGCGAGGACTCAAACTGATACGAAGAAATGTGGATGCCCTTTCCTTATTAACGTAAAGGAAAATGCTGACTCGTTGTGGTATGTCACTGTTATATGTGGGAGGCACAATCACGACCCCGCAAAAAACTTGGACGTCCATTCATTTGCCGGAAGATTGGATAAGGGGGAGCAGGAAGTTGTGGTGCAAATGACAAAGGGGAATGTGAAGCCAAAAGACATCCTAGATACATTGAAGAAAAGAGATGTTAGAAACGTATTGACAATGAGGACAATATATAATGCAAGACAAAAAGTCCGAAATGAGGATGCGGGTGGGAGGACTCAAATTCAGCAGCTCGGGGAAATTAGTCGACCTTCGTCTACACCGGGTGTTGTGCCGCCGGCAAAAATTAAGACAAAGGGAAGGACACCGGGGTCTCCAATCGGAGGCAAGGCAGTATCGAAGAGAAAACACGATGATGACGATTCTTCGACGAGACGGTTGCCGAGCGGATTTGAGTCCTCCCACTCCACAAAAGAGGCCTCCACTTCTAGGCAGAAGAAAGGCAAGGTTGTTCCTAAAATGCGTCGTGCCAGTCGACGCACGCAAAGTGCATCTAACATGGCTTATGGTCATTGCTTAGAACCGGATTGGTTGCCACATGTTGAGGGCATTATCGATGTGGTTTCCGATGGAAATTGTGGATATCGGTGTGTAGCCTCTGGGCTTGGACTTGCCGATGTAGACGGGTGGAGGAATGTGCGTAGAAGGATGTATGATGAGATTATCGGGTATGAAGACCTTTGGCGGGAAGTGCTTGGCTCGAGTTTCGAGATTGTCAATAATGCGGTGTATTGCCCAGAGAATCAAGTTGGTGCATCTTTCAAAGAATGGTTGACACTTCCAGACATGGGATTGTTAGTATCCACTGCATTCAATGTCATTCTTGTAAACCTCTCGCATGGGAGTGCCTCGACATTTCTACCTCTACGTAGTGCTCCACCGTCGTCGTTGCACTACAGACTTATCATTGCAATGATAAATGAAATGAATATCCATTGGGTTAGGGTAAGTTCTATGATTTTTTGTGAATTGTTTTGTTTCCCCCTTAATCGGGTTTGTGACAATATCTTCTATGTTCTACTGTTCAATTTGACAGGTGAAGTTGCGTGTGAATGCACCGTTGCCATCCTTATATCCATCGTGGGATCGATATGTTGAGGACTACGCCAAAGGTTGGCGAGATGGATTCGTATTTCGAGACATCGCGCCTATTGCAACTGTTGATGAAGCCACCATATCCGTTGTAGATTTAGGTACACCGTAGTGTAAAGCTTGTACCTAGAAACCTTGATGGCTGTACATTTAGAAATTTTGACAGTTACTTCGAATGTTCTATGGATATACAAATGTCGTGTTGTATTTTGATTCTTGTTTAGTTATGGATGGACACTTGTAGAGTGAGTTTGAATGTTACGGAGATATATAATTAGTTAAGTTTCGGTGCAAATTTTCGTGCTGGATTTTCATTCTTGTATAGTTAGTTTGACATACCACAAACGATCTGTCATGAGTTAAGTTTCGGTGGAAAGAGACGTGTCGGCCCTGACTAACCGAGACCGACGGTATAGTCTCGGCCACACTCCACCGAGACCAAATGTGACGGCTCGGTTATTCAGTATCGACAATGCCACATGAGTGTCGGACCTGCATGACCGACACCACCTCAGAACCAGAAAAACCATGTATTATAGAACAAATTAACCAAGTTTGAAACGAATTGAAATGTAAAACAGCAAGTAGTGTAAAACAATGTCCAAACTGCGCCAAACTATCATATATCACTCATCAAGAATACAAGTACAAATGTCCGAATCAAACATAAATCAAACATGACAACATATACCAATCGGTCATAAATCATGAGTTTTAAATTATTGAATCGTGTGAAGCTGTCATAAAACTGTCATAGAACATGATCATCAAACATTAATCAACTAGTCTCGGCCAAACAATAAGACAAATGTCTATGTTCCCCATCCCCTCCTGGTCATTGCTTTGGTTTCTTCAGATTCTTCCTTTGATACTCCTTCACAAGCACTCTCTTCGTAGGGCGAGCATCGGCCGTGGCGGGCGGAGCAGTGGTCGGGGTGGAGTGTGTGGAAGTGCTACCATGCTGGGACGGTACGGAGGATCTGGTATAGATTGCATATGGGTCCCAAGTGACCTAATCAAAATGCAACAACCATTGTTAGCATAAAAAAATGATACTAAAACATCAATCATCAGAGGATATGGATAACCATCTCGCCTCACTTCGGACGAGCCATACCTGAAAACATTACAACATATAAGCGCATGGAACAGAACCCAAAAAAATTTACCAAAAAAAATGTTCAAATTCATCCATTTCTGATGTCTCGGTCAAGCAGGTTCGTGAAACAACCCATATTTTTGGTCACCCATGACCGACAAGGAGTCCAATATATCGTCAGTGTACAACCGAGTCCAATAGAAAGTTCCATTTCAATTCGCCTTACTCTCGTCCTATCACGACCGAGCCTACTCTAACCCTCTCGGCAGTGTACAACCGAGAGTAGGAGCAAATTCTCGGTTGTACACCACCGACGCCACATTACCTATCACTAATTGTAGCTCTCGTCATGTATCGGCCGAGATAACTGAAGTATTCTCGGCCATGCGTGCAGAGACGCCGTGTGAACTCTTCCGGTCTTCCCGGCGAGATCTGCGAGTTCCCAAAAATATTAGCTTCTGTCTCGGCCATGCTTGGCCAAGACAGTTGACACAGTCTCTGGCCTGTGTGGCCGAGAACCGCGATTTCTCAATTTTTTTACAATTGAACAAACCGCCACACACACATTACAACTACTCTACCAAATGTAACTTAATTATACTAAAAACGTACCTTCAAACGATCGATTTCGCGCAAAATATGTGTGTTCGACGATCTTCAACCGAGCCCTAATTTGGAGACGAAATCGGCTCACACCCCGACCCTACAAATCGCAAAAAAACTCGTACAACGAAGGACAAACACACGGCGAGGGACGGAAAACACGATTTTGGGGATTCCTCTCACTGGTCGGTTCAAAACAAATGGATTCTTCCACAAGGAGTTCGGTGAAGGTGGTGGTGGGGGTGGTGGGGTGCGAGAGGTTTTGCACGAGGGGTATTTTGGGTATTTCGGGTCTAATTTTTGGGTGCCCCAGGTAAATTGGTTTGTGCCCACATTAACTGGGTGCCTTCATGAAAAGGTGGGGTGCCCTTAGCGGCACTCAAATCTAACAAACAGAACGGCAGTTCTCAAATTTTATGAATTATTTATTCTTTAAATGAAATTCAAGGTTTGATCGAAAAACTCACCAAAAGTGGACTAAGAGTTGATGGAAACCTCGTAGCGGAACGCACCGTAAGCGACACGGAGAAGCAAATTGGGAGCGAAGTTCTCATGCTCGGAGCAACGCTTCTGCACCAGCATTCTCCGGCCTCATCTCCCACTCGATCTCTCCTTGCTCTTTATCTTTAAATTATCTTTCACCATTATTAATTATCACAGTGTTTAATTTCTTTTTATTCTTTATCATCGTTTTCGACCCACAGTGATCTCACAATCCACAATTGATCGACCCAATTGATCACAAACCAATCTCTCTCTCGGTCTCTCTCACTCAATGTTTTGTGTTTTATGTGGTTTTAAAGAAAATAGTAGAAAATGAAACATAATTATCTGACATACAAACATGTACACATATTTGTACATAGTATTTTATATATGTTAGGTTACATATAAAGATTGAATGGGAAAAATCTAGATTTTAATCTAACGGCCTAGTACAAATGGTTATAGGAAAGGCTTGTTAGAGAGTCAATTTGAAAAAGAAATAAAATGTCACGAGGCGCGAGTCTGCCTTGCCGACGGCGACACTAAAGGAGCTCAGGGCCGACCTGGCTTGAGCACCGTTGATGTTTCTGGAGGGCCGTGGGACATTGATCATGGAAATAATTGAATTGTTTCTAGCCAATAAGGAAGTTACACGTGAAAGATATATGTGTGTAATTCGCACATGACAGCTTGGCTTTAAAATGTGGGGACATTTCAACGTGTTTGATGCAATGTTGCTATTATACGTGGATTTAAAGTCAATTAGACGTTATTTTAAAGGTTGGTTGGGATGACTCGGTTAGGTGACGAAGGTAATTGTCATTGAATCTGTCATTTGGATTAATAAGGAACGCGTCATGAAGGTGTTAGTTTGGTAGTTAGGTCTTATAATGGGGCAATTTTTTTATTTTTTTTTATTTTTTTTGACTTCATAAGCGGGAGTCACCTCTTTAAATCTTACATTTTGCAAGTGATGCTTCGTCTATCTTACCATAAATAATTTGGCATAATGGAGCAATCAATTATTAGTAAGGAAAATGTTACAATAATAACATTTGCTTTACATGGCGGCTCTGCCCGAATTTTTAATTGCTTATCTTACTCATTTTGCAATGCTTAGTCAATTATTCAACTTTATGTGAAAGCTATTATTTATTAGTTGACTTAACTTAGCATCCATTGAGTTGTGTGGTTTATTAGCAATAAATATATCAAGTTGCGGAAGTCTTAATTAGCATTATATCAATGAAAAGCAATAATAAAGTGTTTTCATTAATCAAAATAGCCTAAAGTGTGGAAACCCAACAATAAGAAGATAACATGCTTCATATATCAGGCGAAAAAGTACACAAGAGATAATACGTGTATCAAATGTCTCAAAAGTCCTCAAAACTCCACAGAAAAATCACCAAAAAAACATACACTACAACAAAAAAAATCACATTTAGCAACGAAAGCTTTTGTTCGTAAAAGTAGACTTTTCGCTTCTTATTAAAGCTGGTTAAGAAGAAAAAAAATTTCGTTACTAACTTTGTGGCTAATAGTCCGTACCTAATATAATATATATAGTTCCTACCAACAATTGGAGCATTCATTGCTTAAGAAATTTTCAGCAGCAAATCTCTTTCGTTGCTGAAACTATTTTCAACAACAAATGATTTTCTTGCTAAACTGCTTTAAGCAAGAAACATTTTGTTGCTAGAGTTCTTTCCTGAAAAAAAAAAATAAAGTACTAACAACAATTGAATTCATAAACAACAATTATAGTTGAATTTGGATTTGGAGTTCAAATGAAATCAAATTAATTTTTTGAACAACCGAAACAAGTGAAATCGAATTAATTATGAACATTGAATTTACACAAATAACTACAAAATGTAATCTGAGTTATACTTAGTTTCAAATCACATGTGAGTTGCAAAGACACCAAACCATCTATTCCTAAAGCATACCTAAGAAGGTAATTTGAACCACTGGACTACAAATTATTTCAAAAAATTTATCACCTAATGTAACAATCACGCTCCGCATTTTTTCCTCTTACAAATCCTAGCTCTTTCAAAACTTGCTTAGACATCAAGTTTCTGCAGTTGCAAAGAAACTACCAAAATCTAAAGATGGCTGCACAATGGTCGAAACAAGTTAGAAGATATCTCAACAGAATAATAAAGAGGCAAAATGTAATAATAAAAAAATAGGATGACAACCCTTTCTCAAATAAAGCATATCACATGCATTAATAAAGACATCACTGCTCCATCAAAAATTGACATCCCTTTCTCAATTCACCAGAATACACAATATGTGCTCTCAGTTCTGCTGCCAACTGTTCAAGTCCCTGAAGATTTTCCAACCATAGAACAATTAGACATCAATCAGTCACTCCATTAACAAAAACCCATGAACCCGTAATGGCTAAGACAATTACAAATCAAACTTTGTTACCGAGTTGTTCTTTTCCTTCCCTGATCCATTGCGCCATTAACGAACATGATAGATTTCAAAGAAGAGCCTAAGAATTGTATTGATGTGGACTAATTAAGTACAATAGAGTGCTCTTATTTATAGAGTTGAACAAATCATAAAATAAGGAAAGTTACCTAAACTACCTAAATAACAAAATATAGAAACTTCATAAATACCTAAACTACGAAATATAGCAACTACTATAATTTCCTTAACACCCTCCCTCAAACTCAAGTTGGTTCATGAAAATCAACTTGAGGTTGCTAATCAAATCAGTACGCTTGACAAATCTAAGGTTCGTTGCGGAGCAGATCAACGACCTCCTAAGACGGCAAGAACAAATTTAGATGTGGTAGAATCAGAACTACGGAATTGAAGAACGGCAGATATCAGGCTCGACGGAGTCGACGACGTACATATAGTAGAGTCGACAGAGTCGATGAAGTATAGATAGCAGAGTCGACGGAGTCGACGACAGACAGAAAGTGAAGTCGACAACGGACATATAGCAAAGTCGACACAGTCGATATAATGTTATAAGGATGCACAAGCAGAGGCGTCATATTGCACGGGCAGTCGAACATCAAGGAGTGGATTGGGCAGACACTTGGGCACACACTCAAACATAGATCAATTTGAAAGAAAAAAGTTTTTTTTTTTTTTTTACACAAAACGACAAGAAAAAAAACTTTGATCATATGCTATGAGAGTTTGTTAGCTAAATATCTCCCTATTCTTTTGAGCTCATTCTTTGAGGGCCGCTAAGGGCACCCCACCATTTAATTAAGGCACCCAAAGTTTTTGTAAAAATTTCTGTAAAAGTGGAAAAGACCATTTTGCCCTTGTATATATATTGATTCAAACCCCAGAAATCATTTTGACAAAGAAAAAAAGGCACCCCACCAAAAGGTTGAACCACAAAGCCACATTGCATTTGGCGAGCGTTGATCGATTCTCATGATTGACATCATCCGACAAATGAGGTAACAATGTTTGACAACCATATTCGTGTTTTTTAGAACCGTTTAGTCGTGTATAACTCGTGAAAATGATGATTTGTTTGTCACCGTAGGTTTGGTAATTTCTTCAAATCCGAACTTGTTTCCACTATATAATGGAGGATTGTAATGCTTCTAAGCGCGAGAGGTCGTCCCGAGGTAATTTTTCAATTTTTTTGTGTTTTTAATGCGGTTATCCGTTGTTTCGTGGGATGTACGCGATTGTATCGCCCTCGCAGACCGAGATGTATGGTTACGTCTCTGGCCATATAGACCGATAGGTATACGTAGGTCACTTTAACCAGCAAAATCGAGAGTATTCAAGAATCCCTGGCCGTTCGTTCGCGAGCGAGACTTTGAAGAAAGTTGCGGACCCGTACTACCGAGAACCTGTTTTTTGGGATGTTTTTGTGATTGTGCTGTACATTTCGGTTGATTATAATGGTACACTCGTTTGTATTGCAGTGTAATGCCTGCTTTCTACCCTATTTCCGTACTACACGACACGTTTACACCTCATGGGCCATTCCCAACTAGAGAAGCTAGCAGCTTCATGGGTTCAAATGATAGGCCGTGAGAACATGTTTGTGCTAGTGACAAAGCACTCGACGCCGGGGGCATTAAGCGCAGGGAAGGGTGAAACTTGCATGTGAGAGGTCGTGGACTTATAGGGGAATGTCACAAAGAGTCAAGGGTAAAGCGGCAAAAATTGCTTCGAAACCAAGAAATGAAGAAGAAGAGGAAACGGCGAGGACTCAAACTGGTACCAAGAAATGTGGATGCCCTTTCCTTATCAACGTAAAGGAAAATGCTGACTCGTTGTGGTATATCACTGTTATATGTGGGAGGCACAATCACGAGCCCGCAAAAAACTTGACTCGCCATTCATTTGCCGGAGATTGGATAAGGGGGAGCAGGAAGTTGTAGTGCAAATGACAAAGGGGAATGTGAAGCCAAGAGACATCCTAAATACGTTGAAGCAAAGAGACGTTAGAAACGTATCGACAATGAGGACAATATATAATGCAAGACAAAAAGTCCGAAATGAGGATGCGCGAGGACTCAAATGCAACAACCGTTGCACATATTGGAGAAGAATAAGTGGTCGTCATGGCATAGGAAGCATCCCGTTACGAATGTTGTGACCGAGTTATTTTGGTCACATCCCGACTCAATAAAGTTGGTAAGGTGTTTCCCATCTAAGTTATTTTGATGGATTGCACGTACAAGACAAATAGGTACCGAATGCCTTTGTTGGAGATTGTTGGCATCACTTCTACGCACTTGACGTTCTCCGTCGGGTTCGCATTCTTATCATCGTAGAGTCTTGGGCATTATGTTCGGGCACTTGAGAACTTGAGATCCATATTGGACGGGTGGCCTAAGCTCGACGTGTTCGTTACCGATAGGGAATTAGCCCTTATTAGTGCCGTAGAAGAAGTTTTTCCGACTCGTCTCACCTCCTTTCGCTTCGCACATCAACAAAGTAGTATTGGCCAAGACTAAGAAGATGTTTGGGGAGAACGATGGATTTGCGCGCTTTTATGGATAGGTGGACGAGCTTGATGTATGCCAACTCTGAGGCCTTATTCGGTTAGGGTGAATGACCAAGTTGTGAGTTTGGGAATGTAAAGTGGTCTTACTGAGTACTTGGACAACACATGGTTAAAGAACTACAAGGACAAATTTGTCTCCGCTTGACAAATAGAATTATGCACTTTGGGGAAACGACAACGCAGAGGGTGGAGTCTCGCGCATTCTATTCTCGAAGCTACACCTTGGTAACAAATAGCCAATTTTGAGACTCTCGTGGAATGTGGTCGATGGCCTCCTTAGAATCCAACACAACAATATCAAGGCATCGTTTGAGCTAAGTTTGAATGTCGTCCAACATGAGTACATTGACGAGTTGTATCGACGATTGCGTGGTTATGTCTCTCAACGGCGCTTAGGCTAATTAGAAATGAATTGACACGCGGAGAGGATGTTGGTCACGACTCCACTCGTCGTGGTTGCGAGATACGCACCACACATGGCCTTCCTTGTGCACATGAGATAAACCATCATATATTTGCCGGGTCGCCCATCCCTCTCGAGGACATCAATGTTTACCGGCGAAAGTCGAGTATGATACCCGAGAATCCGGTGGACCCGGCCGGGTACAACGTGCACGATGAGATTCAACGGTGTTGGAAAAGTTTCATGCTTGCACCGATGAGGACGATCGACTCAGATTATTCAAGCAAATTCAGTGGAGATTAGTCGACCTTCGTCTACACCGGTGTCAGTGCCGCCGCAAAAATTAAGACAAAAGGGAGGACACCGGGGTCTTCAAGAGAAAACACGATGGTGACGATTCTTCTACGAGACGGCTGCGAGCGAATTTGAGTACGTGCTATCGACTCAGAGGCCTCCAGCTTCTAGGCGTAAGAAAAGTAAAGTTGTTCCTAAAATGCGTCGTGCCGCCGACGCACGCAAAGTGCAACTAACATGGCTTATGGTCATTGCGTAGAACCGGTTTGGTTGCCACATGTCGAGGGCATCATCGATGTGCTTGCCGATGGAAATTGTGGATATAGGTGTGTTGCGTCTGGGCTTGACTTCCCGATGTAGACGGTGGAGGATTGTCCGTAGAGGATGTATGATGAGATTATCGGCATGAAAACCTTTGGCGGGAATTGCTAGGCTCGAGTTACGAGAGTGTCAAGATTGCGGTGCATTGCCGAGAGAATCAAGTTGGTGCATCTTTCCAAGAATGGTTGACACTTCCAGACATGGGACTGTTGGTAGCCACTGCATTCAATGTGGTTCTCGTCAACCTCTCGCATGGGAGTGCCTCCACATTTCTACCTCTACGTGGTGCTCCATCGTCCAACGCGCACAACAGATTTGTCATTGCCATGATAAATGACAGGAATATACATTGGCTTAGGGTAAGTGTTACGAACTTTGTTGAATTGTTTTTTTCTTTCCCGACAATATGATCATGTTATACTGTTCACTTTGACAGGTGAAGTTGAGCATGAATGCACCATTGCCATCCTTATACCCTTCGTGGGACCTAGATGTCGAGGATAGTGCGAAAGGTTGGCGTGATATATTCGTCTTTCGAGACATCGCGCCCATTGCAACTCTACTTGATGCCACCATTTCCATTGTAGATTTGGGTACACCGTAGTTGTTAAAACTGTACCGTTAAATTTTGTTGGTTGTACATTTACTAATTTTGAAAGTTAGTCATCAAGTTGTATGGATATAGAATGAGTGAATTTATCCTACCGTTCGGTATTGTTGTACAACTTTGATGATTGGAAATTGGAAAGGTAGTTGTCTTGTTAATTGGAACTTGTTGCATTGAACAGACGTTTCTGCAAGACGGATGACCGAGACATACGGTAATGTGTCTGGCCATACACCACCGACAATTAACGGCAAGGCTCATTTGCGCAATACCGAAATTGCCTCTTCTCGTCGACCTTTATGCGCGACATTACACATGGCTTCTCGCCATGAGTAACCGACACATTTATAAATAATGGAAACAGTACATCCACTACGGCCAAGACCGTGCATCATGCATTCGTCTCTGCTTGTTCAAGATCGAAAATTTTACATGAGTGTCGGCCCCGCTTGACCGAGACACCCTTATAAGCGTAAAAACTAGGATCCAAGAACAAATTACAACCAAAATAAAACAATAGGCAATGTAACATTATAAACCGTCATAAAAATGTAGTCAACAGCAACAGTAGTCAACAAACATTTAAAATTGTCATACAAATGTCTAGTCCATACGCACCATATAATCGCAACCCAACAAGTACTCATAAAACATTACAAACTCTCATAAAAACTCATTTAATCATAAAACTCATAGAATGTCATACAAATGTCTATCCATCCATTCTCACGGCATTGCTTGGGTTTTTTCATATTCTTCCTTCGATACTCCTTCCCATGCATTCTCTTCTGAGGGCGAGCATCGGCCGTGGCGGTCCGAGCCGTGGCTTGTGTGGAGGGTGTGGTAGTGCTACCATGGTGGGACGCCTCGGCCCGATTCTAGGGCCGGATGTTGCGGCTGTGGTGCCGGGCGGCCGCCGAGTCGCACTCGCGGGGGGGGACTTATACTCCTCCCCGAAAGAAAGTTGACCATGTCACTCGAATGGTCCTCGCCGACTCAATCGTACACGCTCCGGCGGAGGTCCATCCATCGCAACGCCGCGTCCAACGCTCGCCTATTACGCCGATGAAAATATTCGGTGACTCGTCAATGTAAACATATCGAAATTAATAATAAATGCATAATACATATAACCATTCCAATACCTCAAGTAGCTCGTTGTCTCGCGATGGTCAGTGGCGACCATTTCAAGGTCCTCAAAGCTCGGATTCGTGATAACGGATGAGACACTTTGACGAACCAAGGCAGTAGTCCGGTGTAGCCAAAAACTCAAATACGCCTTTCTCGCCCGAACTTCAGCGCCAACACATGGTTCCTCCATCGCTCCCAAGTTGTCTTGTTCGAACCCATACTGACGACGAGTACTTGTTTGCAGATGGGCCTCTCGTGTGCTTCCAATGGACTCGCACGAGGATCCGGTATAGATTGCACATGGCCAAACCGTCTCTAATCCTCTCCGGTGGTAGGGCTCCACCACATCCATGTACTTGATCTTCCCACCGTAAAAGGCCATCGCTTGCACAACGCCATTTTCCCTTAAATTCACATACGGGTCCCAAGTGACCTAGTAAAAATTCAACAACCATTGTTAGCAAAAAAAATAACCAAGAAAAATCAATCATCGAGGATATGGATAACCATCTCACCTCACTTGGTCGCAACCTATCCAAGGTTCTCCTAATGGCCCCTAACTTGTCAACATTCGCAACCGTCTCGTGCTTTTGAATCCATCCGAGACACGAGGGTGCACGTAGTCCATGTACTTCGTATCGGGCGTGCTGCACCAAGTTTGAAATGGTCGTACACCCAACCCCGCAAATACATAAAATGTTAGTTAGACCACAATTGCAAGTTGGCCTAATTGAAATACAAAATGAAAATTAAGTCCATTTCACTAAAATACCTCAAGCAATGTGAGGTAGCCAAAACTGAGACACTTGCAGCCTCGTGGCGACCCCAAGTGTCGATACAAGTAGGCCAACGCAGCCGCACCCCATGCGTAGTTTCCTACGTCGTCCAAGTCCTCAAGAAGCTTCAAGAGCGCGATCGACACCCGAGACCCACTCTTATCGGCAAAAAGAGTGCAGACAACAACAAGTACAAAGCAGTACGCTCAAAGCGTGCATTCCACTCGGAGGATAATTTCTGGTCTCGAACCAGCCTTTGGGGCACCATCGACTCTTCAACCAATGGTTGCGCACCGCGAGCCCCTTGCCGATATTCACCTCCTCCTCACCTCCTCGACGCTAACCCCAAGTAGGTTCGAGACCATCTGATAGCGTCCGAGCGAGATTCCTCCGTGTACCTCGCAAATTTCTCCACCGCAACAACTTTGCCCGTCACAGGGATCTTCGTGAGAAAGTTCGACATCCTCTAATGAGATAGACATTTCACCAAAAGGTAGTGAAATGTGTTCGTCTCCGCCGCCACCGCTCCACAAATGCAGAGATAACCTCCTTGTTGGCCTCATGCAGATGAGCAACCTATCGCGTATTCAACCCGAACCCCGAATAATCCTCTCAAGTCCCGCCGTGTCCGGTGGCACGATCAGAATCCCATTCCGCTATTTGAGCTCCGTGATTGATACACTTAAGAACGGCCCTCCCGCAAATGTAAAAACATCTCGTCATTATGTGAAGACCATGAGTGTTAAGTTAATCCGTTCAATGAATTTGAAATTACCTCATTCCTCCAAATCTTCAAAGCCACATGATCCTTGAAGCTCTTCAACAACGCCCGTCTATAGACCACCGGGGAATGGAGCACGCGCTTCAACATGCACTTCGCTCTCCTTCATCATGGCCACCTCCACCACTATCGCTCCCGCCAACATTACGATCGCTTATCGTGTTCCCGCCTCTCGAGTCACCGCTACTACACTCCGATGCATGCCCCTCCTCTTCACCTACGGCAACAACAAGATCCTCAAAGTCGCCCGCATCGAGGGTCGAACCCTCATCGTGCAAATGTATCCTTCCACGAGTGCCATCTACCTTCGCCTTGCCCTTAACATCCTCATTCTCCTTCTCTTTCTTTTCCTACGATGTCGTTCGGGGTCTCCGCCACTCGCCTCCTGCTTAGCTCCTCGGACCTCGCCAACCTCCTCCCTAGTCACCTGTAGCTTTGACGAGCCATACCCGAATAAATTACAACATATAAGCGCATGGAACATCCCAAAATAAATTTACAAAAAATTTTGTTCAAATTCACCCATTTCGATGTCTCACAAGGTGTTCGTGAAACAACACATATTTTCTGGCCACCCACGACCGACAATTCCTCCAATATATCGACAAAGTGTACAACCGAGTCCAATGAAACGGTCTCGCTTTACACCACCGAGATGTGTTGACCATTTCACTTCGCCTTGCTCACGCCAATCACGCCCGACCCTACTCTAACACTCTCGCCATGGTACTACCTGTAGTATGACCAAATTCTCTGGTACACCACCGCCGCCACATTACCTATCGCTAATTGTAGCTCTCGTCATGTCTCTACAGAGATACCTAGAGTACTCTCGCCTTGCGTAACCGAGACGCCGTGAGCTTTTCCGCCTTTGGGCCGAGACTTCGACTTCCCATTCAGCTTTCTCTCGCCAATGGTCGTCGAGAGAGTTATCACATTCTCTCGGCTCGCGTGGCCGAGAACCGCGAATTCCCGATTTTTTAACTATTGAACAAACCACCTCTCGTAAATCACAACTACTCTACCAAATGTAACTTACTTACACTAAAAACGTACCTTCAAACGACCGATTTCGCGCAAATAATGTGTGTTCGACGATGTTCAACCGAACCCTAACTTGGAGACGAAATCGCCACCCAACGACCCTACGAATCGCAAAAAAAAATCCGTAAAACGAAGGAGAAACACAAGGCGAGACACGGAGACACGATTTCGAGATCCCTCTCACCGGCCTGCTCACACAAAACGGTTCTTGGAGTCCAAAGCAGAAGATGGTGCCGGGGGTGGTGGGGGTGCTCGTGGGTTTGCACGAGGGTGGTGGGGTGTAGATGGATTTCCACGAGGGGTAGTTTAGGTATTTCGGGTCTAATTTTTGGGTGCCCTGTGTAAATCGGTTTGTGCCCACATTAACTGGGTGCCTTCATTAAATGGTGGGGTGCCCTTAGCTCCTAGATGGCGACTTGGTCGAAATTCGATTCGTCGACACCGAGGTAATAATTCAATAATTTTACTGTATGTGATACCTTGAATATTTTATATTTATCTATGTGTGCATGCACAACTTTATTGACATTGTCGAATTAACGAGTGAGCATAGTTCTCGATATGTATGCACAGGGTTGGTGATGAAGGTCAAATATATGGAGATGATCACATTGCGTATTGGACCGGGCAATGTTGTGTACGCAGAAGAAGGGTCATGGGTGATTTAGTTTAATTAGGAAAGTTTATATTGAGTGATTTAGTTTAATTAAAAAATTTATATTAAGTGATTTAATTTAATTAGGAAAGTTTATATATATATAAATCTATATCTAGTAGATATGTACGTGACTTAATTTAGTACGCTAGGTAGTTGATGAGTTAGGAATTTTCCTTTTTTTAATAAGTTTAAATATGTTCTTTAATTATCTTTTTTTGTTTACAATTAAAAGCCTCTATATATATATATATATATGGCTATCATATACATGTAATGTGGTTGATTTGATTTGATTTGATTAATAAAGAATTTAATTTCTTTTTAGAGAATTAGGGTTTCCATTTCTTAAGGCCCTTAATTGTATTATTTGTGGATTTCGAATAATCAATTTAGAAGAATTCCACTGTATCAATTTGATATCAGAGCCTTCTTTTGGTTCGGGTCACCATGCAACTAAGGGTGGAGTTTGCTTTTAGTGAAAAGCCAGAAGAGGAATATTTCGACGAGAAGGAATTTGTATCCGAGGAAGAAATAGATGGGGTTCTTTTTCTTTAAGGTGACAACAAAGTAAATCCAATTTTCTTCGAGGAGGATTTTGACAACTTGGACGAGGGGCCAAAGTTCGACGATGATGGGCGCAACTTCGTGGAGATTAAGGGAGTCTTTGGAGAAGACAACTTTGTCATCGAAGTAGTTTCCCACAAAAATCCTCAAGTACTTGAAGTGGTAGTTTTGGTGATATGATCGTCAACAAACCTTCTATGAATGACTTTTCCAACTATCAAAACTTTGTTGTTAGCTTTTCAGATGATGAGGTCAAACGTGACTTTGAAGATAAAGTGATGCATGATCGGAAGGTGCGTGAAGGCACGAAAATTTGAGGACGAATTTTTCAAAGCAGGGAAGAATGATGAAGGTCAAATATATGTAGATGATCAAATTGCATATTGGACCGGGCAATGTCGTGTATGCACAAGAAGGGTCATGAGTGGTTTGGTTTAATTAGGAAAGTTTGCATTGAGTGATTTAGTTTAATTAGAAAAGTTTATATTGAGTGATTTAGTTTAATTGTGAAAGTTTATATTAACTGATTTAATTTAATTAAGAAAGTTTATATATATATATATATATATATAAATCTATATCTAGTAGATATTTACGTGACTTAATTTAGTACGCTAGGTAGTTGATGACTTAAGAATTTTCCTTATTTTTAGTAAGTATAAATATGTTCTTTAATTATCTTTTTTGTTTACAATTAAAAGCCTATATATATGACTATCATATACATGTAATGTGGTTGATTTGATTTGATTAATAAAAAAATTAATTTTTTCTTAGAGAATTAGGGTTTTTAATTCTCAAGGCCCTGAATTGTATTATTCTTGAATTTCTAATAATTAGTTTGGAAGACTTCTGCTGCATCAGTTGGGTAGGTCAACGAGATCGATGTAATTTAGGTTTTAACGACATTTATTAATTAAATATCTAAGCTAAATGGTGAAAATATCTCAATTACTAAAATAATTGAAGTTAATGTTTTTGTTCTAACTCAATGTATCTAAGTCCCTATAAAATTAATTGATGTGGTTTAATAAGAACCACAAGTTATGGGTTTTTGAAGCCCAAACATTTAGGGTATCGTGTGTGTCCCTAAGTGAATATATGAGATAAGAAAAAAAGAGGTTGAAGCATACTTTCCTTTGGTGATTGTGAAACGTTTGAGGATGGAGTAGTGATGGAAAGCAAATGAGCAAGGGTGCTAGTGGTTCAAAGTCAATAAGCTAAGGTAATCCCCAAACCCTTTCTTTTCCTTGATTTATCAAATGTTTGGTCTAAATGAAATGTCTTTTTAAAGGTTTTGCTCAAGATGGTGTCGTTGAAATGTATATTTTGAATTGCTTTGATTTGATGAAGAAAGAAAGAAAGAAAAATAAAAAGAAGAAAGAAAGAAATAAAAGAAAGAAAAAAAGAAGAGAGGTTGTTGCTGGTCTGCCCTTCTCTCTTTCGTGAAAATGAAAGAGAAAATAGGGAATTGCACGCTTCGTGTGTGCGATCCCCTGGCCCGTTGGGGCGGACTGAGCTCAGGCTAAGCAGGCGAGGCCGAGCTTGGGCCCTCCCAGCAGGGCCGAACGGGGTCCAATTCAGTCGGACCCAGTTCAGGGGCCCAAACCCCATATTAATAAAAAATATATTTTTATATATTAATTAATAAAAATCATAAAAAATAAATAAAAATTAAGGAAAAAACAAGAAAAATAGAAAAAATTAGGAAAAATAAAAAAGCTAGAAAATTGTAAAAAAGTGAGTTTAGAGGTTTTTTTGGAGACTTTTACACCGAGATTCTCTTCGAAAAACATGTTAACGTTATAACTTCCATATTTTGAGTTATTTTGGGATTTGAAAATCTAAATTATATCAAATAGGCTCAAAAAACCTAATTCATTTTAAATTAATAATAAGAGCCTAAAAAACTAGTGTCATGTATCCTGTACATATTTTGAGGCATGTGGGAGCCGCGATTTGCTTAATATTTTGCATTATTGAGGTAAGTAAACCAGTACGAGACTCAATATTATTTCTTTTCATTTCCTTGCTATATTTGATGAAATGATTGCTATTATTGGACTCTACTTCCCTATCGAGTGACCTATGATATAAGTGGTCAGGTATAGTCGTGTCCTTCCGTGGGTTGAGCAGCCGACTAGCTTTCATGGATTTTTGATGAGTGTGAATCCTCTGAGTGAGCATCCGCCATGTGTCATGGCTCTTCTTAGGTGTTCGAGTTCCATTATGGTTGAACATTTGGTTCAGTTTGTAGCTCCCTTTGGAATTTTCTCGGGCTGTAGCTCAAACGAGTCGATAGTGCCAAACAGATTATGTGCGGTCGAAGCGGCTTGTTCCGCTACCCCAGTTTTAGATACTTGCACATTTTAAGTGGATTTGAGCCCACGTTTAGAGTATCAGGACCACTAACTCCCTATCATTTGCTTCCAAGTCACTTGGTCCCTATTGTTGATCATTGTAGGATGTCTATCATGCATTTTATTATTCTTTCTCAACAGTTTATTTCTTTCCAACATGATTTATGGACTCGTTTATTGTTTGAGTTGAGTTACCATCGAACTTCTTCTGGATTTACTCACTGAAATTGTCTCTACTTTTGGTGACAATTGCAAGTCCCACTAGCAGCAGGGGCAAGAAGTTGGTGATCGATGACTTCCATTGAGCTTCCCTCAGAGTCAGCTCCTCTCTGTTACTACATTAGGTTAATTTTTGATATATTAGACTGTACATATGATATATAAATACTTATGTTTTTGGTTACCTTGGGGTTCATTTTGGGTTGAGAGACGTTTGATACATGTATATGACACTTCTTCACACTGTCTATCACTAGATATACATGAGATCTACTTTTGCATGATCTCCACATCTAGGCATGTCCCGACTACCATTTACTTATTTAAGTTACTTTTAATATTCTTAAATTCCGCTGCGTAAACATTAAGACTTGTTAAAGTAAATAACAAAACTAATAAGCAACTAATGATTGAATAATTTGGATAAGAGGTTGACTAGACTTGTGTTGACTCTACGGGAGTTGATCGAGGGTCCACGTAGGTTTAGGCCAGGCGGGGCCCAATTTGTGGGTATGGGGTTGTCATAATTGGTATCATAGCGTAGGCTTATACCTTAACTCAATGTATCCCACAACTTGACTAAAATGCAAATTTAGAGTTATAACACAACTAAACTTAGAGCGGAAACCCTATGATCCCGACGTAGAATATTAGTTGGAAAGTGATGAGAGTTGGGGGGAATGGACTTTGGATTACACATTAATTGTCTAATATGTATTATATACGATTACTGATAGCTATAGAAACTGATCGAAGCTAGCTATTTGACTTTGCAGATCGCGATGGACGATCAGTGGGACACCAGTGATCAGAGTGGAGCTATGGGTCCAGGCCCTATTAATCCAGCATACTTTTAGGCCTTGACACAAAGGGTTGCTTCATATAATAGACATTTAGATGATATTTTTACTATTTTTAGGGGACAGTTGCCATCAACCTCAACACCTACAGTGGCACAAGACGCGAGTGTGCCTACACCTGAGGCGACTCCGTCACGATTTACGGTACATGCAACATCGGTAACCGTTGTAGTTCCCGCACTATTCGAGATAGCAGCGTCAGTAGTTATGACACTTAATGATAAAGATACTGGCTTTGATTTGACTCTTGATGCCAGACTGACTAGGGAGTACGAGAGGTACAAACTGAGGAAGTTCAGTAGGGACTCCTATGTGTTGGAGGCAGAGTAACTCATTAGGAATCATGAGAAGATCCAAAGATTGCCGAGGTAAGATGATAGCAAAAGGTCTGGGTTAGCAGCTTTTTCCTTCTCATAGGATGCAAACACCTGGTGGACAAACTAGTAGCCACCTAAGGAGACCTGTAGATATGGAATGGTCGACAGTGACAGGGACATGATAGAGACAGGATGCAAACACCTTGTGGACAAACTAGTAGCCACCTAAGGAGACCTCATAGGATGCAAACACCTGGTGGACAAACTGGGTTGGCAGCTTTTTCCTTCTCATAGGAGTTCGTGATTCAATATATGGGGAAATTCCAGAAGCCGTTGTTGTTTGCTAATGGAATAGTCGACATTGACAGGGACCAGGTCAACATCTTCTGTGAGGGGTTGTTTCCTGCCATCAGAGGAATAGTTGTTATGACTAAGCTGAGTAACCTGGATAGGGTTTACAAGCGCAATTTGACTAGAGAGGCTTATCTTATCACACACCCTGAGGATGTCGCCTTGTGACCAGCCAAAACACCGATAGGTCAGAGTTCAAAGCAGAGATCTGAGCAGGGTCATGATAGAGACATGAAGAGGAAGAGGAACCATTAGAGGTTCGGGAGAGAGCATAGTATAGGGTCAGTTGTACCACATCTAGTTTATGCAGCTGCACTTACTGCGACGCAGAGTTACACCAGCAGACCTCCATGGGCACTACAGGCTTCTCAGTCAAGGAGTCAATTCAGGGCTACTAACAGTAGGACTGGGGGCAGAGGTAGTTGCCTGTAGGGCCAGAGGTCTGGATAACAGAGTTAGAGGTTAGGCTAGTGGCAGGGCAGACAGTTTGAGCAATAGGGACCAATACTGTGTTTTGAATGCAAATATGATGGGCATATTAAGGCAAATTATCCACAACTCGTTAGGGAGCATTTGAGCTTGCCCCAGTAATGACCCCGAGAGAGCACACGTAGTGACTTGGGTAGACCCACATGCGACGCAACATTTTATAGAATATTTGATTTATATTTTTCGTTGCATGATGCATACTTGACTAATTCTGGTTTGACCGTGTCTTTTATTTTTGGACTGATGGTAGATGAGTTAGGGTTGAGACCCATTAGGCTTAGCATATACTTGATCCTCAGAACGGTTGCTGGGGATAAGATTTACCCTAATATGGTCTGTAAGGGTTGTACCATTATGATATAGGGACACAAGATGCCTATAGAACATAAAGTACGAGAGTTTTTAGAGTTCGACATGTTATTGGGGATAGACTAGTAGGTAGCCTATCATGCTTAGTTGGACTGCTTCAGTAAGATAGTCATATTCAGAATTCCTGATCAGTCAGAGTTTAGTTTTCTTAATGATTCGACACTACTTCAGAGTACCGGAGGTAAAGTGGTTACGAGCCAAAAGATGGAGACATTCGCTAGTATTCTGAGTACAATAGAGAAATCAATGGCAACTATTAAGGAGGTGCCCCTGGTGTGCGAGTTCCCAGATGTGTTCACCGAGTATTTCTAGGATTACCACCACCACGAGAGATCGACTTTATTATTGACCTAGTCCTGAGGGCGAAGCTGATCTCAATACCTTCATACAGAACTACACCGAAGGAGTTAGAGGAGTTGAGGACCCAACTTGATGAGTTGACAAATTTAGGATTTATTCATCGTAGTTAGTCTCCATGGGCGCTCCAGTACTATTTGTGAAGAAGAAATATGTGAGTTTGAGACTTTGCATTAATTATAGGTAGTTGAATCGTGTTATGATCAAGAACAAGTATCAACTTCCTTGAATTGATGACTTGTTTGATTAGTTGAGAGGCACAGTGTGGGTTTTCAAGATTGACTTATGGTCAGGGTACCACCAGCTCAGGATCAGGGATGAGGATAGAGAGAAGACTGCGTTCAGTACACGTTATGGTCATTACGAGTTTGCCATCATGTCGTTTTGGCTGATGAACCTGCTGACAATGTTTAATGAGCACTGACACTGCTCAGTGACATGCCCTCAATAACCGCCTTATTGTGGTTGCTATTTATGGGTTTAATGCACCGCGTGTTGAGACAATACTTAGACCATTTCATAATTGTATTCATAAATAGTATTTTGATCTACTCTAGGACTCGCACTAAGGTCATCTCAGGACAGCTTTACACACATTGAGAGAACATCAAATTTATTTTATGTTTAGCAAATGTGAGTTCTGGTTGTCAGAGGCCAGATTTTCGGGGCATGTAGTTAGAGTTAGTGTATTGTCTGTGGGTCCTTCGAAGGTTCAAGTAGTGATAGATTGGCATGCCTCACAGTCAGTGATAGATATTTGAAGGTTTCTAAGTCTAGAAGGATTAGCAGAAATTCGTGAGTGATATCTCTAAGATTGCGACAACGATGACGAGGTTGACTATGAAGGATGTAGGTTTGAGTGGGTCGAGAAATGTGATCAGGCTTTCATGACACTAAAACAGAGATTGACGACAGCTCTAGTGTTACTGCCAAAGGTAGGAAATGACATGATTGTGAATACCAATGTGTCGTAGGTCAGATTAGGGTGCGTTCTAATACAGGGGAATGATGTGATTGCTTATGCATCTCGACAACTGAAGATTCATGAGAAGAGCAGCCCGGTGCATGACTTAGAGTTGTCGGCAATGGTATTTGATTTAAAGATTTGGTGGCACTACCTGTATAGAAAAAGATTTACTTTATTCATTTTAAAGTATCTCTTTACCCAGAAAGACCTAAATATGAGACAACGCAGATGGTTAGAGTTCTTTAAGGATTATGACTTCTCCTTGGAATACCACCCAAGGAAGTTGTAGTGGCAGACGCATTGAGCTGTACGAGATCAGATGCAGAGGTTGTTATTTGTCATATGACATATCATTTCGCACCCCTCGAGGTGACATATATGATGGGTTTAGTTGATATTCTGACTACTATAGAGGTACATATTCATGGTTAGATGAGGACTTAGCTTGTCTCTATTCAGAAGTTTTTAGAGGTCAGTAGGCCGATGAGCAGTTCTAGAGATTATATGAGTTGGTAGAGAGTTCAGATCATCCAGAGCGGAGTCAGTCGATGGACTCGTGCTTGAGATATAGGAGATGATTGTTAATTCCATTAGTGGTCGAGTTATGTACAAAGATACTTCAAGAGGCTCATTATTCACGTTATACCATTCATCCAAACAGGACCAAGATGTATAAGGATATGAAATGTCTATTTTGGTGGTCGGGGATGAAGGCGGACATATGAGATTACGTCACGAGTTGTGGGATTTTTTAGTAGGTTAAAACTGAGCATCGAAGGTCTGAAGGACTATTACAACCACTTCCCATTCCTTAGTAGAAGTGGGAGCATATTGCGATGGATCTAGTCAGTGGTTTACCTCAATCTCTGCGCAAGCATTATAATATCTAGGTGATTGTAGATTGATTAACCAAATTTGTACACTTCTTGCCGGTTTCTACTAAACACAAGTTCGAGCAGCTGAGCATTCTTCATGAGAGAGAGATTGTCAGATTTCAAAAGGTACCATTATCTATTGCGTCAAACAGAGGATCACAATTTACGTCCATGTTGTGGAGGAGCATGCAAACATAGTTTGGCATGAGGTTACACCATAGTATGACATTCCACCTGCAGATTGATGGACATTCAGAGAGACTGATTCAGGTGTTAGAGGACATGCTTATAGCATGTGTTAGAATACAGTAGGTCGTGGGACGAATACATACATTTGTTTCAATTTGCCTACAATATTAGTTACCAGGCTAGCATCGGGATGATACTGTTTGAGGTACTCTACGGCAGGCCATATAGATCACCATCATGTAGGTCAGAGCATGAGGATATAGAGGCACTTGGGCCAGAGATTGTAATGGATCACACATAGAAGATACGACTAATACGTCAACATCTTCAGAGAGCTCAAGATAGACAAAAGAAATATGCTGACAAGTACCGAGATGGGTTAGAGTACAAAGTGGGAAACTATGTCCATCTAAAAGTTTCACCACAGTCACAAACGATTCATAATAAAATAAATGATCGCGCCGAGGTTTATAGGTCCTTTAAGAATAACAGAGAGAGTTGACAAGGTTGCTTATAAGATAGAGTTGCCACCACAACTGGCAAGCGTTCATTCAGTGTTCCATATACCGATGCTAAGATTGGACAGGTTGAGAGAGGGATACAGACTGATAGTGGACATGACTCAGATTGACCTAGCTGAAGATATTACTTTTGAGGAGCAACCTATACAGATTTTAGACCGCAAGGTACATGTTTGAGGAACATGCAAATCCCATTAGTCCTCGTCAAGTGGCAACATCACGGAGACGAAGAATTGATATGGATGTGGGAGCGGGAGTCCTATATGTGCGAGAGTTTCCCATATCTCTTTTGATTTCGGTAAGTAATTTCATTTTATATATTTTAATTTCGAGGATGAAATTCTTATTAGTTGGGAAGACTGTAACGACCATAATAAATCTAATCCTAGTCATTTGCCTAATAGGATCGTGACGTGGCGGCTAATCCAACGTGGCGACTCGATTAGAACTCGAGTGTCGACAATGTGGTAATAATTGAATAATTTTACTTGTGCATGGTACCTTGAATATTTTATTATTATCTATGTGTACATGCACAACTTTATTGACATTGTTGTCGAATTAATGAATGAGCGTAGTCTTCGAGATGTGCGCGTGAGGTTGGGTAGGTCGACGAGATCGATGGAATTTAGGTTCTAACAAGATTTATTAATTTAAATATCTAAGCTGAATGGTGAGAATATTTCAATTAGAAAAATAATTGAAGTTAATGTTTTTGTTCTAATTCAATATATCTAAGTCCTTAAAAAAACTGATGTGGCTTAGTAAGAACCACAAGTTATAAGTCTTCGAAGGCCACACGTTTGGGGTGTGTGTCACTAAGTGAGTGTATGAGATAAGGAAAAAAGCGGTTGAAGTGTGCTTTCCTTTTGGTGATTGTGAAACATTGGGGGAGGGAGTAGTGAGGGAGAGTAAATGCGCAAGGTTGCTAGTAGTTCAAAGTCAAGAAGCTAAAGTAATTCCCAAACCCTTTTCTTTTCCTTGATTTATCAAATGCTTGGTCTAAATAAAATGTCTTTTTAAAGTTTTAGCTCAAGATAGTGTTGTTGAAATGGATATTGAATTGGTGGTTTGATTTGATGAAGAAAGAAAGAAAAATAAAAAGAAAGAAAGAAAGAAAGAAAGAAAGAAAAAAAGAAAAAAAAAAAAAAAAAGAAAAGAAGTTGCTGCTGGTCTGCCCTTCTCTCTTTCATGAAAACGAAAGAGAGAAGAGGGGATCGCATGCACCCTGGTCCATTGGGCTGGGCCGAGCTCAGGCCCGCCTAACAGGGCTGAACCGGGTCCAGTTCAAGAGACCAAACTTCAATTTAATAAAAATCTATTTTTTATATTAATAAATAAATATTATAAAAGATAATAGAACATTCAAAAAAAACCAAGAAAAATAGGGAAAAATAATAAAAAATAATAAAAAATAAGCAAAGTGAGAAAAATTGTAGAGAAGTGAGTTTGAAAGTTTTTGGGAGATTTCTAAACAGAGATTATCCTTGAAAAACATGCTAATGCTATAACTTCCCTTTTTTGAATTATTTTGGGATTTGAAAATCTAAATTATATCAAATAGGCTCAAATACACCTAACTCATTTTAAATTGATACTAGGAGCCTAAGAGACAAGTGTCAGGTATTGGGTGCGTATTTTGAGGTGTGAGAGAGCCGCGAATTGCTTGGTATTTTGCGTTATTGAGGTAAACAAACTAGTAAAAAATTCAATATTAATTCTTTTTATTTCCTTGCAATATTTAATGAAATGATTGCTATTATTAGACTCTACTTCCCTACCAAGTGAACTAAGGTCTAAGTGGTCAGGTCTAGTCGTGTCCACTCACGGATTGAGCAACAAACTAGCTCTCGTGGCTTCCTGGCGAGTCTGAATCATTTGAGTGAGCACCCGTCACGTGACGTGGCTTCTCTCAGGCATTTGAGTTCAATTTTGGTTGATCATTCAGTTAAGTTTGTGGCTCCCTTTTGAATTTTCTTGGGCAGCGGCTCAAGCGAGCCAATTGTGCCGAACATATTAGGTGCGGTAAAAGCGAATTAACCCACTACAAAAATTTTAGATACTTGCACGTTTTAAGTAGCTTTGACCCCATGTATAGAGTGTCAAGACCACTTACTCCTTATCCTTTGCTTCTTGGTCATCTGGACCATACCATTGATCATTGTAGTTTGTATATCATGTATTTTATTATTCTTTCTCAACACTTTTATTTTCGTCCACCGTGATTTAGGGATCCATTTATTGTTTAATTTGAATTACTGTTGAACTTCTTATGGATTTACTCATTAGAATTGTCTCCGTTTTTGGTGACAATTATAGGTCCCTCTAGTAGCAGGGGCAAGGAGCCGGTGATCGATGGCTTCCTCTAAGCTTCCTTTAGAGTCATGTAACGACCTGTTACCTTAAGCAGGTGATTAGTGCTAATCCAAATCCTAATTTAATCGATTAAGCTCATGGTTAAATCTAGCGTCCCACGATTAGTGTGTGTGTGGATTGTGTGATGGTTTATGTTTGTTTGGAATGCTTAATGAGTTTTATTGGTTGTAGTATAATAGAGAATTTGTATACAAGCCTATAATCGAAAAATAAATAAATAAACAATAAGTAGCCGGTACACTAAGTGTGATGAGGGGTTATGGAATGAATTTGCACATTCGAGACTACTCGTAGGCATGTCCGGTGAATTTATTTGTGAGAAATCACATGAGGTATATACATATATATTTGATATATAAATATATATTAAGAACTATACATTTCGGTTGAATTATATGGATTGTAAGATCACCTCGAGATGAGTGTGAGTATTAATGGTGTCAACATATATGTCACTTTAGGGGTGTCATGTTAGCACATCAATCATTTGATCAGTCTCGAGATAATGCAGTGCGTATCTCAAGAAAAATTCATATATTTAATCTAAAATCTTCGAACTTATTCTCATTTCGATTGAGAAAGAGAGGGAGAAAGAGAGAGGAATAAGCAGCATAGGGTTTTGGTATTTTGATCTTGAGGGAATCAATTAGAGGAAAGATTTGCTACGTGAGTTGAGGAGTTTAAACAACTAGAAATCAGAGATCGTCATTGTTGATGAGTTTAGTTTTGAGTTTTAAGTTGAATTCAATAATTGGTGATGATTTCTTTGTGAATTGTTGTGTTTGATCACTGGAAATGGGTTGTTACCTCACTAGATGTCCTCCCTGATGTATTTTGGGAGTGTTGAATGTTATTATGATGATTTGTAGATGGAATAGTGGCTGTTGCCCTATTTACTGTCGAGACAATACAGGGTTGAGTGTGCTTCATCTAGTAGAGGAGCGAGCTCTCTTCATCAATTAGGACGAATCCAATTAGTAGAGCACGCCCCACCAATTAAGGGAGCACGCTCCCACCCTAGAAAATGACAAATCTACTGTAAATTAGTTAGAATTTCTTGAGGTCTTAGGCACTAAATTAAGCGTTCTAAACATAGGGTATTAGACCTATATTGATCACAAATGATTTTTGATAGGTTTTGCATCACCGAGAAAGAGTGAATGACCCAGAAAGTTAGGGAATTCATTAACAAAAACTTAAACCGAGGTAAGTATGGATTCGCTTATTTATCAATATTGCCCGATTATTTAGTATATGTAGCTCATGTAGTTTATGGACATAATGGGAAGACTCTGTACATTGTGATGTGTTTAATAAATGAAAAATGGCGTTTGATGTGATTCGCGAGAGTAACTCCTGAAATTGAGAATAAGTTATATAGGAGATGAGTTACCTTCTCGGCCTTTATGTAACTCATACTCAGTTAGATAGGTTGCATGGATTGCATACTCTCTGGAGGGGTTCAGATAGAACCATTAGACATTAATGGATTGATTAGACAGCGCATCGGCCAATATGTTGGTCTGGCAATAACATTAATGGTGTTAGTATGTAATCGACCATAGTTTTACAAATAAAATGAGAATCACAGTGTAATAGTCATTGGCGGTTGGAGTTGCATATACTATTTATTGAATTATATGTTTTTCATAATCCCGTTAGTTGACATTGGTGCATATTTTTCTTGCATAATGTTCTTTGTTATTAAATGGAATGTTGATGACTTTGTGGATCCTTACTTATCGAGCAAGTTGGAGCGCTTACCCCAAATTTAATATTTCAAGTTCGCGACCTAGTGCTTCAACGAAATGAAAAGAGAGGATTTAGGAGTCTTATTATCTTCTCTATGATGTAATGAGCCTTCATGTATATATATACACTGCTTGAGTTATTTTGTTGTATATAAATATGGTTGGGAGGTTTATGAATGAGGTTTTTGGGTTTTGATAAACTCTGCATTTACGTATATCGTTTAATTATCGAAAAAATCCTAATTTTTCGCTGCATATATTTTGAATTATTTATTCGATATCGATATACAGGTTGAGTTTATCAAGTATAGACGGAGAGGCTGCTGGCTGTATTTAAGTCTGGTTGATTTACCGAGGCTTAATTATGGTTTTAAGCTCAATATCACCCTAATCAGATAGGGAATCCCACAGCTTGGTATCAGAGCCAAAGGTTTATCACTTTTGAATTAAGTGGCAACTCTGATATAGTTTAGTATCATAGATAAGGGTCTGATCTCATTTTTCACTTTCCAATGATTTTTGAAATAAGTGATAGCATATTCATTCGTACCGAAACTTAAGTTTATTAACTTTGAGAATTGTCTCGAGTTAGGGTATGATAAACGATTTTCATCATGTTATGGGGGAAAATAAAAATGAAAAGATTATTATATGTTATTTGCTGCACATATTGTTATTTACTGTATATATATGATTTCATTGTTTTCTCTGAATGCTGCCCTAATAATCTTATATCTCTCTTGACTTCAGAATCTTATGGCGGATCAGGGAGAGGGTAGGAGGGAAACTTAGGAATAATGGAAATCTAAAATGGAGCAGTAAATGAAGGAACTTATGGAGTCTCAAACAAAACTTATAGCTATGTTGATAGCTCCGATGAGACTAGCATTACAATGACTTTAGGCACAGCCTGCAACCAGTCCTGAGGTTAACAAAGATGACGAAGGAGCTGAGACAGTGACGACTCCAGCTTAACCAATATTAGCTCATATTCAAGTGCTTGAGACAGCTGCCATGGTGCCAGTGGATTCTGAGAAGGCTACATTTCTCAGAACCCGTAAGGAATTTATGAAATATGACATTATAAGACTCAATGGAAGAATAGAGGAAGGGGTAGCTGAGACCTGGATATTGGAGATGGAGCAACGATTCATTGCTTTAGATGTCGAAGATCGGTTTAAGGTCGAATTGGTCACATTTTTATTGATTGATTCTGCACAAAAGTGGTGGAATTCCATAGAGAGAGGGTAAGACTATCACCACTTTGCCACAGCTTATGACTGTGTTTTACATGCAGTATTTCCTGAAATCAGTCAGGAATAGGAAGACGACTAAGTTTATTCAGCTGAAATAGGGAGCCATGTTTGTATGGGAATATGAACAAAATAAATTTTTTTTTTGGTGGGCTGAATTATGAAATTCGAATTGTGGTTTCCTCTCATCATATCACTAGTTATGCTTTTTTATTTGAGAGTGCAACGGAGGTGGAAGCATCCATTTTATCCAGACCTTCCGGAGTAGTACATACGCCACCACCAGTACCGCAGTTCCCTGGGAGTAAGAGAACCTAGGAATTTGCTTATTTTCGGCCAAAGAAAAGGCAAATGATTGTAGCTGGAGTGGTTACACAGTCAGGGTCTACAGGGACGACGTTTGTTAGTGCACCAGTTTCACTAGTTTATTAGACTTCGGTAGCCAAACCGCCTTTGCCATCATCTCAATCTAGTGGTTAGGGCAAGAGCAGAGCACAGTCATCACATAATTGATTGGATCTAGGCAGGTTCCTCAGGCTAGTGGTTTTTCTTAAAGGGCTTCTATGATATGCTATTGGTGTGGACATATAGGGGATATTCAGAGGAGCACTCTATGCTACTAACCACATCGGTAGGCATTACAACATTACCAACACGAGGGCAGACTTATACAATGGTTTAGGTAGATCCAGAGGCTAATAGGAGGCTTATAGAAGGTACATTAAACATTTATGGTTGAGATATGATTATTTTGATTGATGTTGGTTCTACAATTTCCTTTATTGCTGGTGCAATGGTTGATGAGTTAAAATTGAAACATGTTAGAGCTGTACATTGTTGATTTTAAGCACATGAGTGAGTGATAAGGTTTATCCTAACCTAATCTGCGAAGGATGTGTAGTCAAAATTAAGGAGAATGAACTCCTAATTGATCTGAGGGTAAAGGAGCTCCTGAAATATGATGCATTACTAGGAATTGATTGGTTATCAGCATACCATGTCAGTATTGACTGCTTCCATAAGAGGGTAATCTTTCAAATCTCTAACCTTTCTGAAATTTTAGTCTATGAAGACTATAATTGTGATGGCCCCTGATTTAAAATAGGGCACCGCCTGGCTTAAACATGTAATTAAACCTTAATCTTATCCACGTAGGACTTAACTACGTATTAGTCAGCCTTTTTGTCATATTATCCTTGTTAATCGTGTTTAGGATAAGTAATACACATGTCACATTATTATTGAGTTTCAGAGTTAATTAAAATTTTATTCAATTAAAAATGCTTAGCAGAAGTCTTATTAGTTATGCAAAAGCAATTATTAAAAATTCGAAGTGTGGAAACCAGGATGTAACATTACCTACATATAAAACATCAAAAGATGGGAAACAGTGTGATAGTCTAAGTCTTAAGTCGAGGAACTATACGCTCAACCCAATATACAACCCAAAATGTATAGAAATGACATAAAGTAGATAATACATCAAAATGTCGAGACCTACAAGATATAAAATAGAAAATCACCGAACGCTTAGAGATAGTCGCCAATCTTCTCCATCCCTGATGTACTGCTTAACGGATTTGCACCTACTTTCATAAAAAGGATGGTGAGTGCAATAAGTAATAAAGTATTTCCTTGAGATTCTCATGTACATTTCCAATCATAATCGATTGGTATTTAAAAACATAAATATAATGAAGAAGTGTTGAAAAGGAAATATGCTAGAAAATACAACGGTTAAATATTATGAGACTGATACATGCTAAGTAGAAATGATCTAGGTCCGGTGGGCCTTGAGTCATATCATAAAGGCCTTTATTCCACTATCTCAAGGTGGAGCTGTGCTTTACACCTTTATCGAAGGTCGGAGCTGAGCTCTACGACTCCATAATCATCCATATCTAAATTTTCAAAAGCGAAGCTGAGCTTTATGCACAAATAAATCATTTGTATATATACACTTATTGCCATCCCCAGGTCCAAAATCTCGTGTGACTCGCAAGTATTGTGGTGACTGCTGACATCCCCGGTAGTCTAGTGACCCTGTGTGCCGGGTATCTCATAATCGTGCAATAGACCCTATATTCTACCACTACTTTGTAATTTCAAGGAAGACTTGCATTTGGGATTCCAAGACAAGGAAATATGCTTCAAAGCCAACATTCAAAGAATAAAATCCATATATATATACTTCAGTTTTATTACTCTAATCCTAATAGCATGCTATTCTCGAACACATATTCATCAAAACAACAAGAAAGATATAGGATACGAGAATAAAGTCAATAATTCCATAGGTAAATGATATCATGATAAAAAATCACATATAATGAATAGAATATGAAACAAATTCATGATATAAGAATATAAGGCAATACATAGTAAAAAAGACTATAAAACAGATGCATAATATGAATGAAATGTAAACAAGAACCTCAACAAGATTACTTACAAGTCACGCAAAGTATTCCCTAGATTAATCGGCCTTCCGACACCCCAATACGTGTACCCGCACTCCCGAGACATTTCTCTAGGCTCTGGTATCATTTAATATGTGTTAGAGTGTGTTTAGACTATTTGTTTGGGTTTTAGGCTAGGCTAGATAGGTTAGGTGTTTTTTAAAAATGCAGATTTTTGTGTGTCATAGCACCTAGCGCACTAGGTAGTTTAACTAGCATGCTAGTGACCCTCTTAGTGCGCTGGGTTTTTTCTCTAGTGCGCTAAAGATGCTTAGGACGCTAGATAGTCTCTCTAGCGTGCTAGAAGCACTGCTGGAACCCAAAATTCTATAACTAGAATTCTGAGTTTCCTCTCGGGAATGGCCTCCTCTAATGCCTTGGATTTTTGTTCTCCTCCACCAGGGATGCGTAACATCCTCCTCCATCATACATACACTAAATACTTCATATAATTCATCAATTTCATCAAAATTTAGAGATTTAAATATGCATTTTGTTGAAAAATTCAAGAACACTTAAAACTTCAAAAATTCATAACTTAATCAAAACAAAATCAATTTTCAAAATTCTTGATAGTTGGACTATTAGAAAATCTCAAAGAACTCAAATTATGCCAATGGATTTTGAAAATAACATCTCTCGAACACTGGTTTTTTAGAAATTCAGGAATGAAACTCAATTTTGAGTAACTCTTAAAATCTAACAAATTAAGCTTAACTTAAACCAAAGCTTCCATTTAAACACATTTGACACATGAAATATTTTGACAACTGATTACATGAAAACTCCTTTGATTTCATGCTTATAACTCATGAAATTTATAACATAAATAGGTAGATGCGTTACCTAAAATTAAAATTTGTTATCTACGCTTGAGTTCTCTCATTTGATGGTGAAACTCCCTATTGGAACCCCAATTCAAAGACAAGCACCTTAAAATTTCTCTTAATGAATCTATGATTTGCATGTTCATGACAAGTACCTATATATATGTAGGTGAGATTGATTTATGGCCATTGATCTTAATGTACACACTAATTTAGAGACTAATCTAATGGCTTTCATTTTGTTTCAAATCCACTAACTCTCCACCGGCTCATCCTTGTTAACACTAATTCATACTCCATTGTCCTCTTAATGTGTCCATACGTTTCTTAAGAAACATCAAATGGCTATTATTTTATTTTACTAACTTAGGCTACATTTCTTATAAATTAACCATAGATGCATTAATTTTAGCTAATTAAGCTACATTAATGCATCCAATTAAATAAATGACTTACCATGTCACTCTCTACCCGGTCCTATGACTGCAACCATCCTGAAGCGTGTCCCCGCTCATATATCGACACCTTTAAATAACAAGTAGATGTGACTTAGTAGTCTACATATGTACGACACACCAGGAAATCATCACGCAAATGTAACATATACCTCGGCCATGTGCCTCGGCCAGTGCGTATATCACAATGTGGGTCCCATGTCATGGGTCGATGATCCTGATTAAGGACTTAAAATGCGATTAGAAATTTGGGTAGTGACAAATCTTCCTAACCAATCGAAATTTCGTCCTTGAAACTAAAATTTAAGTTAAATTTATAACCGACTTGGAAATGTACGGGATTATTTCAATCATACAGTCTTCCCGCTCCCAAGTGAGTTTCGTGTCATCATGAAACTACTACTTGAGGAGTACATTTGGGACAAACTTGTTCCTCAACTGCTGTACCCTTCGATCTAGGATCTAAATAGGCTGCTCCTCATAAGTAATGTCCTAACTCAGATCAGTCTGAATCAAGTCAACTATTGATCGTACTCCTGCCCTCGACTCAGCTAGTCGTAGTATCGATACATGGAAAACTGGATGAATCCCTGACATTTGTGGAGGCAGCTTAAGCTCATATGCAACTTTCCTGGCCCATTTCTTAACTCTGAATGGCCCGTTGAATCTTGGTGCAAGCTTGCATTTCACCCCAAATCTCTAAAGACCCTTCCGAGGAGAAGCTTTTAAATAAATAAAAGCTCCCTCGGTGTACGTGAGATCACCGTGATACTTATCAACATACTTCTTTTATCTCTCCTAATCACCCTTGAGTCTTTGACGGATCAGTTTGACTTTCATTGTGTGGTCAACAATAATCTCAGGCGCCACAATCCCCCGGTCAGTTGGGTTAGCCCAATAGGATGACGAGCGGTACAGTCTGCCATATAAAGCCTCAAATGGCACCATCTCAATACTGGCTAGATAAATGTTATTGTAAGCGAACTCAAACAACGATATGTACTCCTCCCAAGATCCACCAAACTCTAGTACATAAATTGGAGCATGTCCTCGAGGACCTGAATCAACCTCTTAGTCTACTCTCAGTCTGAGGATGAAAAGTTGTACTGAACTGTAGGCGCGTACCATATTGGTCATGCATACTCCGCCACATCCTGGATTATCTATGTCTGATGTGATCGTCAATGGTACTGTATGGAGCCTAATAATCTCTCTCTTTCTCAAATAGTACACTCAGCTGATCGAACGTGCACTGTGCTGCTACTGGCAGGACATGAGCAGACTTCGTCAGTCTGTCAACTATCACCCTTATTGAATCATGTCACCTGGCAGTCCTAGGTAGTCCTTTGGCAAAATTTATAGAAATGTCTTCCTACTTCCATTATGGAATAGGAAAAGGTTGTAATTACCCTCTAGGTGTCTGCGATGCTTAGCCTTCACCTGCTAATAGATCCCATAGTTCCTAATCAATTCTGACACATCCGCCTGCATCCCAGGCCGCCAGAAATGTCTCTTCATGTCACGGTACATTTTGGTCCAACTTGGATGAACGGTGAATCGGGGACGGTGCGTGTCTTAAAGAATCTCTACTCTCAGCTCAACCACTAATGGTATCCATAGTTTCCTCTGCATCTATATCACTAATCGAAAGTCTCCATCCAATCAGCACAATTTGTACTTTGCGCTAACTCACTAAACTTCAGGTGCAACCCGTCGGTCCTATGATATTTTGTCCCTCTTTGTGTAAACTTGGTCAATACTCTCATCTGTGCGCAAATCTCAACTCCAGTATCTGTAGGAACCTCTGACTGACTTACTGTCGCCGTTGCTTTGAGAAACCTATACTCATGCGTCATGTGACATCTGGCAACCTCGACATCTCTAACCATTATTCTATTCAATGCATTTGCGACTACGTTGGCTTTTCTTGGGTGATAATCTAAGGAAAAGTCCTAATCCTTCAAAAATTCAAACCATCTACGCTACTCATATTCAACACCTTCTATGTGAAGAGATACTTCAGACTCTTGTGATCAGTAAGGAGTGTAAATCTCTTTCCATATAGATGACGTCTCCATACCTTCAATACGAACACAATCGCTCCCAACTCCAAGTCATGTGTGGGATAGTCCTTCTCATGTATTTTCGGTTGTTTGGAGGCGTAAGCTACAAATCCTTCGCCCTGCATAAGAACATAGCCTAAATCCGTATGAGAAACATTTATACACATTAGAAATCCCTTTTCAGCCTCTGGCAATACCAATACTACCGTAGTAGTCAACAATCTCTTCAACTCATCAAATGTCTGCTCACAAGCCTCTGTCCACTAAAACGTAAGGTTCTTCTATGTCAATCTGGTAATTAGTGATGTGATTTTTGAGAAATCCTTCACGAATCCGCGGTAGTACCCTGCTAAACCTAGAAAGCTCTTGATCTCTGTCATTGATGTCGATGCCGGCCAATCCATGATAGCCTGAATCTTGGCCAGATCTACTGCAATCCTTGCTGCTCCAACAACGTGCCCCAAAAACTTGACTTTTGAAAGCCAAAATTCATACTTGCGAAACTTGGCATAGAATTTGTGCTCTCTCTAAGTCAGCAACGTCTCTTTAAGGTGCTACTCGTGATCCTCTCTGGTCCTCGAATATATAAGTATATCATAGATGAAAACTACCACGAAGTGGTCAAGAAATGGTTTAAAAACACAATGAATCAAATCCATGAACATTACTTGGGCATTGGTTAGCCAAATGGCATAACCCTGAACTAATATTGTCCATATCTCGTGCTGAAAGTAGTCATGGACCTATCCTTATCCCTGATCCTGAGCCGATGACTCCCTAATTTCAGGTATATCTTGGAGAAATACTGTACTCCTTAGAGCTGATCAAATAAATCGCCGATCCTTGGCAGTGGATACTTCTTCCTAACTGTGACCTTATTCAATTGTCGATAGTTGATACACAATGTCAAAGTACCATCCTTTTTTTTTCACAAACAGGACAGGTGCTCCCCATGGCGACACAAAGGGTGTGATGAATCACTTCTGTCCCAAGTGCTGAAACTGTGTCTTTAACTCCTATAACTCTCGCGGGGCCATAAGGTATGAAGGAATAGAAATAGGCCTGATGCTTATTAGTAACTCAATGATGAGGTCAACCTCTCTCGACGGGGGTAAACTAGGTATGTCCTCCAAAAAAAACATCTGGAAACTCGCAAAAGACTGTTATATCCTCAAGTTTAGGTCACTTACTCTCTACCACTACATACAACGCTACCAGAGTATTTATCTATCCATTAGTCGCAAGTCGACCTCTCACGCTCTTGGCTCTGGATGTACTACCTGTATAAGTAAATATTAGACGTCATGGGATTGTAAATATCACCGTCTTACTAAAACAGTCGATATGAGCGTGATACACTGCTAGCCAATCCATCCCTAATAATGCGTTGAACTCTAATACCTTGAGAAACCTGAAGTCTGCTAGCAACTCTACTCCACCTATCTTAATTGGACATCTCTCAACTAGGCTGTTAGGGTAAACCCAATCTTCGCCTATGGTATTAAGGATCAAATGTATTATAAGCTTAACGGGTATCAGTCCTAAGATGCCTAACATGCGACTAGTAATAAAAGATACAATAGTTCTAGAATTGAATTACACATATGAATCTCTACCACAAATGGAAACCGTACTCTCGATGAGAACTTGTGTGGCATCGGTATTTAACAGGGCTACCATATGAACCTCCTATTGGGCCTGCTATGCGTAGACTGCTGCCGGCTACGGACACTCACTCATTATGTGTTCAAACCGTCCACATCTGAAGCACGTAATCTGTTTGCACTAACCCTGTACCTGATTTTGACCATGTCGTTATGGCTATCTCCGTCCTTGTCTAGCATCTCGGCCACAACCTCTGCCACCCTAATGCTGCTATCGTGGAGCTTGTGGCGCTTGTGGTGCAGAAAGTGTAGGAACGACGGGAGCTAGCAACACTGGTTTGACTGGAGGTGGTAAGAGAGGTCTGCTTATTGTGCTCTGCACTGGAGCAGGGTATGATGTATATGGTACAATTGGTGTAAAATATGTGGCAGTCCTTGATCCCTGGGAACCTCTGCTTCATTTCCTCGATCTCTTGCGTGTTTATCTCTTTCTATCATATTCTATAGTCTGATATGCTGACAACACTGGACCCGATGCTGTCCCATTTGCGACTATACCTAAGTAGTATGTCTCATGTAATAGGGTCGTTCATAAATCCTAGTAAGTTTCTTTGTGCCTATACTGACTATACAAAAATCAATGTCTAGCCTTAGTCGTCACCGAAATGGTACACATCCTCATAATCATCTTTCCATGAGTAGCTATTGTCATATCGTATCAGTCTAAATATTGCATCACAGACTCCTCTGCTCCTTGTCTCGAGTCCATGAATTCCTTCCTCAACCTTTTCATTAGTGCGAACAGGAAGTAGTGCTGATAGAACTTCTGCTTCAAAGCTTCCCATGTCTCAAACTTTCCATGAGTAGCTATTGTCATACGCCACCAAACAAAAGCGTCTCTCTCTAGAGTGTACGATGAGATTTCTGCTCGAAGTCTATCATCAATATTTAGTATCCTATGAAGCTTCTCCTATGATAATACCCACTTATCGATCTTCTCAAAGTTCCTTACTCCATCGAAGTAGCCTGGCATGAGTCTGATGAAGTCTTTCACAAGCTACACTTCTGCTAATGTGTTGGAAGATGTGAACGTTGGGGACGGTACAACATTAGCTATCTCTACTACTGGTGCGGTCATGACAGGAAGAGTCTGTACTATCGGTGCTACTGGGGTCATAGTAGGAAGCTTTAGCGCTGGTAGAACGGGTGTAGTAGTTGTAGGGGTCGATGTCCATGTCGGTGGAGCAAATCGAGCTATCATCATAGTGATGAAGTTGGTCAACTACTAGCCTTGAGCTGTCACTCGGTAAGACCGCCTCTACAGATCCTCATCAAAAGTAGGGGCTGACCGCCATTGGCTTGCGCATTTCCTTCCTCTTGCATATTAGCCATCGGGGTCTGCAAGTGGATAGCGAACGCGAATCAACTACAACGTGGCATAGTACGTATATACATACATTTAGAAATTAACATGTACATAATGTAAATTCCCAGCTCACTTTCAGTTACTTCCTAACTAATAGTTTCCAAGCAAGGATCATTTGGTTTCTACATCTAAGGTTTGTGTCTTAGTCAAATTTATGGTATACATATCAAGAACTTGTCTCTGATACAAACTGTGTTGATATTATAATGCCTTAAAACATAAAGTTCTTTAAACCTACGCTTTGATACTAACTGTGACGACCCCTTCTTTAAAATAGGGCATCGCTAGGCCTAATCCCGTAATTAAGCCTTAATTTCAGCCACGAAGGACTTAACTACATATTGGTCAGCCTTTTGTCATATTGACTTCGTTAATCGTGTTCATGATAATTAATACACATGCCACATTATTATCGAGTTTCCGAGTTAATTAACATTTTATTCAATTAAATATACTTAGAGGAAGTATTAACAGTTATGCATAAGCAATTATTAAGAATCCTTAGTGTCGAAACCAGGAAACAACATCAGATGGATATAAAACATCAAAAAATGGGAAATAGTGTGATATTTTAAGTCTAAAGTCGGGGAACTATATGCTCAACCCAATAGACAACCCAAAATGTATAGAATGACATAAAGTAGATAATACATCAAAATGTCAAGACTTACAATATAGAAAGTAGAAAATCGCTGAACGCTCAACGATAGTCACCGATCTTCTCCTTCCTCAGTCTACTGCTCGACGAATTTGCACCCACCATTACAAATAGGACAGTGAGTATAATAAGTAATAAAGTAATTCCTAGAGATTCTCATGTACATTTCCAAACATAATCGATTGGTATTTAAAAGCATAAGTATAACGAAGAAGTGCTGAAAAGGAAATATGCTAGAAAATACCACTGTTAAACAATATGAGACTGACACAGGCTAAGTAGTAATGATCTAGGTCTGGTTGGCCTGAGTCCTATCATAAAGGCCTTTATTCAAATATCTCAGGGTGGAGTTGTGCTCTACACCTCTATTGAAGGTTGGAGTTGAGCTCTACAACTCCATAATCATCCATATCTCAATCCTCAAAGGCGCGACTGAGCTCTACGTACAAATAAATCATCTGTATATATATACTTTTCGCCTACCCCAGGTCCCATACCCCATGTGACGCGCAAGTGTAGTGGTGAGTGCCGACATCCCCGGTAGTCCAGTGACCCCGTGTGCGCATCTCATAATCGTGTAATGCACCTTAGATTGTACAACTACTTTGTAATTTCAAGGAAGACTCGCATTTGAGATTCTAAGAAAAGGAAATATGCTTAAAAGACAACATTCAAAAGATACAAATCCATATATATACTCCAATTTCATTACTCTAATCCTAATAGCATGCTATTCTTGATCACACATTCATCAAAATAGCAAGAAATACATAGAACACGAGAATAAAGTAAATGATTCCATAGGCAAATGATATCATGATAAAAACAATAATATAATGAGTAGAATATGAAACAAATTCATGATATAAGAATACAAGGCAATACATAGTTTAAAGACTGTAGAATAGATGCAAAATAGGAATGAAATGTGAACAATAATCTCAATAAGATTACTTACAAGTCACATAACGTATTCCCTAGCTTAGCCGACCTCTTGACACCCCAATACCCATACCCAAACTCTCGAGACTCTTTTCTAGGCTCCTAGTGTCATTTAGCATGTGTTAGAGTGTGTTTAAACTTTTAGTTTGGGTTTTAGGCAAGGCTAGATAGGTGAGGTATGTTTTGAGAAAATGCAGCTTTTGTGCTATTTGAGCACCTAGTGCGCTAGGTAGTTTATCTATCACGCTAGTGACCCTCTTAGTGCGCTACGTGTTTTCTCTAGCGCGCTAGAACTGCTTAGTATGCTAGAGAGTCTCTCTACCGCCCTAGAAATGCTGGAACCTAGAATTCCACAACCTGAATTATGAGTTTCCTCTCGGGAATGGCTTCCTCCAAAGCCCGAATCCCTATTCTTTGCCACCAGCGATATGTAACATCGTCCTCCATCAAACATACACCAATCACTTCATATAATTCATCAATTTCATCAAAATTTAGAGATTTAAAGATGCATTTTGTAGAAAAACTCTAAAACACTTAAAAATTTCAAAAATTCATAACTTAATCAAAGCAAAACCAATTTTTGAAATTCTTGATTGCATGAATATTAAAAAATCTCAAAGAACTCAAATATGAAAATGGATTTTGAAAATAACAACTCTTGGACACTAATATTTTAGATACTCACTTTTATTAGAATGAAACCTAATTTTGAGCAACTCTTGAAATCTAAAAAATCGAGCTAAAAAACTTAAACCAAAGCTTCGATTTGAACACATTTGACATAGGGAATGTTTTGACCGCTGATTACTTGAAAACTACTTTGATTTCATGCTTACAACTCATGAAATTGAAAATATTAATGGGTAGATGAATTACCTAGAGTTGTAAGTTGTTATCTACACTTGAATTCTCTCATTTGATGGTGAAATTCCCATTAGAACTCCAATTCCAGTAGCATGCACCTCAGAACTTCTCTTAATGAATCTATGATTTGCATGTTCAAAACAATACCTATATATATGTAGGTGAAATTGTATTATGGCCCTTGATCTTAATGTACAAACTCATCTAGAGGCTAATCTAATGGTTTTTTTGTTTCAAATCCACTAACTCTTTACTAACTCACCCTTGATAACACCAATTCATACTCCATTGGTCTCTTGAAGCATCTACATGTATCTTGAGGAACATCAAATGACTATTGTTTATTTTACTAACTTGGGCTACATTCTTATAAATCAACCATAACAACATCATATTTAACTAATTAAGCTACATTAATATATCTAATTAAATAAATAACTTACCATGTCACTATCTGCCTGGTCCCATGACTGCATGCATCTCGAGGCATGTCCCCGCTCACGTATCAACACCTATAAATAACAAGTAGAGGTAACTTAGTACTCTACACTAGTACGATACACTAGGAAATCATCACGTAAATGTAACATATTCTTCGGCCACGTGCCTTGGTCATTGTGTGTATCATGATGTGGGTCCCACATCACGAGTTGGTGATCCTGACTAAGGATTCAAAATGCGATTATAAATTTAGGCCGTGACAATAATCCTTCACGAATTGCAACTCATGGAAGGGAAGCTACTCCTCGAGACTTAGAGGTTATGGGGGGAGTTGTTACATTTGGAGAGCATGGTTAGGAGCTTAAGGTTAGTGAGATACCCATAGTTTGTGAATTTTTAGAAGTTTTTCTTTCTGACTTGCCTAGACTTCCACTGCCACGTATCATTAACTTCATCATTGATCTTTTTCCTGGTACTAAACCTATATCTATTCCTTCGTACAATATGGCACCGAAGGAATTACGTGAGTTGCAGACTTAGCTTGAGGAGTTGTTACACAAATAATTTATTCATTTTAGTATGTCACCATGGGGAGCACCGATTTTTTTTGTGAAAAAAATGACAGAACCCTACATATGTGCATTGATTATAGACAGCTTAATCAGGTGACTATAAGCTATTGCTTAAGATCAATGATTTGTTTAATCCACTGAAGGGTGCCAAATATTTCTTGAAGACTAATTAAGGTCTAGTTATCATCAACTGAAATCAGGGTTGAGGATATCTTGAAGACATCTTTCATTACTCGTTACGAGCACTTCGAGTTTACAGTGATGTCATTTGGGCTAACTAATGCTCCTTCTATGTTCATGGACTTGATGCATAGAGTGTTCAAAACCTATCTTAACTAGTTCATCATCATGTTTATCGATGATGTTTTGATCTATTTGAAGACTCTGGACGAGCATTCGCACCACCTCAGATTTACATTGTAGACTTTGAAAGATAATCAGCTGTATGCCAAGTTTAGTAAGTGCAGATTCTATTCTTCAGAGGTCAAATTTCTTGGACATGTGGTTAATGCTGGGGGGTATATCTATTGATTTAGCGAAGGTTGAGGCAATCAAGGATTGGCCTACTCCTACCATACTGTCATATTTTTAGAGTTTTCTGGGGTTAGCGGGTTATTACAGATGATTTGTTGATGGTTTCTCTCGTATTGGTCTGCCAATGACTTGGCTAACACAGAACATAGATTTTGTTTGGTCTGATGAGCGCAAGGTTGCCTTCAAAGATTTGAAAGACAGTTTCACTACGATGGCTATTCTTAAATTACCTAAATCAGGGAATGAATTAGTGATTTATAAAAATGCTTCTCATTCAGGCTTGGGCTGTATGCTGATGTAGGAAGGCAGGGTTATAGCTTATGCTTCAAGACAACTCAAGATTAATGAAATAAATTATCAGTCCATGATCTTGAGCTAGCTGCAGTTGTTTTTGCTTTGAAGATTTGGTGGTATTATTTGTATGGTGAGAAATTTACAGTATTTTTAAATAATAAAAGTTTGAAACACTTGTTTACTCATAGTGAATTGAATATGAGGTAGCATAGATGGCTTGAGTCTCTCAAGGATTATGATTTCACTTTAGAGTACCATCCAGGCAAAACAAATGTGGTTCCTAATGCCTTGAGTAGGAGAAGAATAGGAAGAGAAAATGTAGCTACTGCCAGAGCTTCTCAGTTTTGACTTCTTGAGAAAGCATCAATGATGATGATTAGTGAAAGACTAGTTGACACATCATCAATTGAGAGAGCTAATTCTAAAGCTACTAATATGTTCTTCCACGCTTAGATTTGTGCTGAACTGGAGATGATTAAGCGAGTGATAGATTTTAAGAAAGCTGATCAAGATTATATAGCGCGTCCGGGGTTAGCGACTAGTGTATATCATCCTGATTGGTTAGTTTCTAATGGTGGTGCATTACAATTCAATGATACATTATGGATTCCAGCTTAGGATCAGTTGAGGTAGGAGTTGCTAGTGGAATCTCATCGGCCTCTTTACTTTATTCATCTAGGTAACACCAAGATGTATCGCGATATAATACATATTTATTGGTAGCCTGGGATGAAGACTGATATTGCTGAGTTTGTAAAGATGGGAGGTATGTCAGCAAGTTAAAGCAAAGCATTGGAAACCTGGAGGGTTATTGCATTCTCTGCCAATTCCTGAGTGGAAATGGGAACATATATCAATGGATTTTGTTTTCAATATACCTTTGAGTCAGCGTAAGCACGATGCAATATGGGTTGTAGTTGACAGGTTGACGAAGTTTGTGCATTTCTTGCCAGTTTCCATGCGAGATCCTCTTGACTGATTATGTGAGGTACACGTAGTTGAGGTGTTGAGATTTCATGGGATTCTAGTGTCGATTACTTTGGATAGAGATCCGAGATTCATGTCAAGAATATGGAGTGAGTTGCAGAGATAGCTAGGAATTGTTCTTAACCTAAGTACAACATACGGTCAATAGATTGACAAATAGACTGAGCGGGTGATATTTGTGCTAGAGGATGTGCTTCGAGCTTGTGTCTTGGAGTTTGTGGTAATTAGAAGAAATACATTCCTTTGTATGAGTTCTCTTATAATAATAGCTATTAGAATAACATTGGAATGTCTTCTTTTGAAGCTTTGTATGGTCAACCTTGTCGTTCACCTACGTGTAGGGCAGAGGTTGGAGATATAGTTTTGTTGGGGACGTAGTTGATTTAGGATTACGTAGAGAGATTTAGCAGATTCGCCAGTGTTTGACTATGGCACAGCTAAGACAGAAGAGATACGCCAATAAACATCATAAGTTTTTGGAGTTTTCAAAGGACAATTACGTTTTGTTGAAAGTTTCACCTATTAAAGGATTATATATGTTTAGATTGCATGGTAAGCTAGATCTAAGGTACATTAGGCCATTCAAAGTATAGGAATGGATTGGTCATGTTGCTTACAGGTTATAGTTACCTCCTCAACTAGTCAGAGTTCATAATATATTCCACTTGTTTATGCTTTGAAAACATAGACTTAGTTTACTCCAAGGATTGATTGGAATGAATTTGATCTTCAGGAAGACTTATCTTATGATGACGAGTAACCGATTTAGATACTTGATCATAAGATTCAGAGGGTAAGAACCAAAGAAATCCCTTTGGTTAAGGTGAAATGGCAATTTCACAGTGATGAGGAACTAACTTGGGAGCGGGAATCTTATATGACAGAGTAGTTTCGATTTCTCTGCGAAACTACAAGTAATTTTATGTTTACTATAATTTCGAGGACGAGATTGCTTTAAATTGGGAACACTGTAATGACCCGTTACCTTAAACTAATGATTAGTGCTAATCCAAATCCTAATTGAATTAAGTTAGACTCGTTGTTAAGTTCGGCGTACCTCGATTAGTGTGTGCGTAAGTTTGTGTGATGATTTGAGTTTGTTTGGAATGCTTAATGAATTTTATAGGTCGTAGTATAAAGAGAATTTTTATACAAGCCTATAATCAGAAAACAAATAAATGGACAATAAATAGCTGTTACACTAAGTGCGACGAAGGAGTCATGAAATGAATGTGCACACCGGAGACTACTCAGAGGCATGTCCGCTAAATTTATTGGCGAGAAAATACACGAGGTATATATATATTTATATCAAATATAAGTATATATATATATATATATATATATGAAAAAATATAAGTTTGGTTTGAATTATATGGATCGTCGGATCGCCTCAAGATGAGTGTGAGTATTGATGGTGTCAATATGTTTGTCACTTTAGAGGTGTCATATTAGCATATCAATAATTTGATCAGCCTTAAGATAGTGCAATGCGTATCTCGAGAAAAATCCATAATTTTAAAGTAAAACCTTCAAACTCATCATCATTTCGATTGATCGAGAGAGAGAGAGAAATAAGCAGCTGAAGGTTTTGGTTTTCTGATCACGAGGAAATTATTGGGTTTAGTGGTTCATACGCAGCGAAAAACTCTAAACAAACTTTGAAAAACCCTAATAGGATCGTAAATACGTTCCGTTAAACTAGATCTACAAAAGAAAACTATACCTTAATCCGTGATTTCCTTATCTGATTGTTCAGTCTCCAAGACGTTCAAGCACGCGTCCTCTATCGAAAATCCATACACGAACGGTGATGACAATTAGGAGTGTTAGCCCAAAGAGAGATAGAAAACGTTTTTTTCTCTCCCAAAATTTAGAGAACTCAAAAATAGCAAAAATGAAAATCTTATTTCGTTTTAGAGTCTCAACCTCTATTTATATGTATAGATAAGCCCTCACTTAAAATCCTATTTGTAATAAAATTATTGTATTTATGTAGTTTAAGCAAATTACACATACACCCTTATTAATAAGTTATCATATAACAAGTTGTAAGGGCTTTTATGTCATGAATTTCATCATATAAATTCATTACTCTGGACCAATTGAAATTGCGCAAAGCCATTCTTTGTGTGCGACCCAATAGGTTCATGCGATGTTGACAGTGAACCGAAACCATTTTGGCATACAAGTCATAAGTGATCTCTAGCAAGGCATTATGACTAACAAGTAGCATAAATATCAAAATTGATACAACCTAATGAATAACATATATCATATACTTTTCTTCATGCGATATCCTTTGATTAAACATAAAGCATAGAAAGTCACCTTTAATGTTCAATCGTACTAGTCTCGATTTTTAGGTAAACTGAAAACATCCAAATGACATTGACATATCAACTCACTTGAACTTGGCCATTTAACAATTTGACATATTGAGGGATCCACTAATATCTCTCTCTATTCGAGGGGAAAAAATTTTATCTTGATTACACACCTTCACATATTATTCACATAGTAACCAATCATAATCTTTATAATCATCTGGTTAAAGACAACGTTTGATTCTGTCAAATTACAATGCTGATAATATTGAAGTTTATGATAATCTCAAGTCCAAGGACTAATGATATACCTACCTATGACTTAATCCATGTGGTATTCTCATAGCGGGTTGGTCTAGTACCTTGTTACTATAACAAGTACTTATGATCTAGATCGTATCCCTATACACATGATCATCACATGACCATCAATCAATATTCACATTAACTTTAATTTATTATAGTTCCTAATGCTAGTTTAATTTCTTAATCAGGATCAATTACTTATGACGTGGGACCCACTGCGTGATACGTGTCATAACCAAGGCAGTGTTGCCAAGGTATATGTTATATTTGTTGTTGTTTATGCTTAGTGTATTGCATAGGTGTAGAATACTAAGTCACTCCTACTTGTGTTTAGGTGTCGAAACGTTAGTGGAGACGCACCTCTAGATGCGTGCCCCTATGGGATCGAGGTAGTAATTTAATGTGCCTATGGTTAATTATTAAGTAAATGGCTATGGTTATTGTTGATTTTAATGTGGCTATGATTGATTATTAATTAAATGAACCCAAGTTAGTAATTTAAAATAATAGCCATGTGATGAAGCTCGAGATACGTGTTGACACATTTAGACACCAATTGATTTACACATTGGTATCACTTAGTATAAGTAAGTGGGAAATGTGTGAAAGTGTGTGCCACTAGATAGGTCTCGAGATACGCGTGCACATGAGAATAAATGGCAATTAATATAGAAATATCCACTTCATATATAAGCTTAGGATCAACTCATGTAATCAAAACCATTTTCATTGCTTAACTTAGAAGTATAGTTTGCTGGAGAAGAGAGGTGTTGGAGGAAGAAGAAGATCAATAACTAGGTGTGTTTGGCAAAGGAGTGGTCAAGCTAAACTAGGAGTTTACAACTAGGTAATTCACTAATACTAGCAACTTAGTCAATTTGATGAATTTGTAAATTTGATGATATATATGGTTGTTTTATGTTGTTGTTGATGCCTTAGGGCTTTAGGTGTGTATGAGGGTTCCGAAGGTATTTAGGTAGCCTATATGTGGAGAAAACTCAGAATTTTGATTTCAGAATTCTAGGTTTTCCGACACATATCGCGCTAGGTATGTCAGCTAGTGCGCTAACTTTGGATATCGCACTAGAGAAAGCTCAATAACGCGCCAGGGTACCTAGCGCACTAGGTGTTATAACTGCATAAAAATCTGCAATCTTCCAAATTCACTTAAACATTATAAACAAGTCTAATACCTTAAGTAAAGGTCCAAACACACTCAAAAATATGTTATATGATATAAGGAACCTAGGAAAGTGTCTCGGGGTCTAGATACAAGACTTGAAGTGTCAAGAGGCCGAAATAGCTTAGGAAATTGCGTAGATTGTAAGTATAGTGATAAAGATATTTACTTACATTTCATTCCTATTTACTTGTTTACTTCAAGTCATTTGGACTGATTTGCCATTGTACTTCATATGCCATGAATTATTCTCCTTTATCATTTCATAAGGTTACTTTAATGTTATAGATTGTTAATTAAATGATTACATTGACTCCAAATCATGTGCTATGTTATTTTGATTATTAATACATGTGGTTAGTGAAATAACATGCTATTAGGTAGGTGTTACATAGTGTTGTGAATCTATTTCCATTGTGCATTAGGTATGCAATTACTTTGTAGATTCTCAAACCATGTTATCCTTTGAAATATGAAAGTAGTTTTTATATTTAGTGTCCTTTTTTTATAAAGGTTCAGCGGACATAAGAGGTCACTAGACTTCCAAGGTGATCAGGATATTTCCACTATCTTGTGTAGCACATAGGAAATGAGTCATGGGGTTGTTGGTAAGCATAACTTGGGTGACATCACAGGATATAGAACCCGGGGTTGTTGGCAAGTATATATCGCAGGTGACTGGCACCAGCAAAAAGTTATAAAGGCAAATAACACTACTCAGACCTTCACATTGATGCAAAGCTCAGCTCTATCCTTATGTAGTGGAAAGGTTGATGTGATGAAGATCACGGCTGACCGACCCTAGATCATTACTGCTTAGCCGAGCGTTAGTTTCATTTTGTTTAGCTAAAGTATTTCTTTGCATGTTCTCTTTTTAGCATAGTTGTTATTATCATGCTTTTCAATACTTGTTGCATATTTGGGAATGTGAACAAATGTCTCTTAGTGTTACTTTCTACTTTCGTGTACTCACCTTCTTTTTTGTGACTGTGGGTGAAGATTGTCGACTACCTCTAAGCCAGTGGAATGCTTCTACACCAGTTTTGTAGGTTTTATTTTTTATGTGTTACTTTTATATGTATTTCATATACTTTAGGGGTTGTATATTATGGGTCTAGAGACTAGTAGCTTGACTAAACACATAATGATATATTATCGCAGTTTGTTATATATATGTATACATGCATGTGATCTTTATTTCCCTAATTTTTCCACAATTGTTAGGTATTAGATTAAAAGTTTCCATTAATTTGTTAAGTCTTCCGCTGAATAAAATTTTAAGTAAAATCTAAATTAACTCTGTTTTATGAATTGACATAGGATAGGTAAGAGTCTATTTGAAAAATAATGGGTAAGTAATGAGGTTTTTGAAAGGCTGAGTAATTCCTTGTTAAGTCCTATAGGGTGATATTAGGGCTTAATGACGGGATTAGGCCGGCGGTACCCTAATTTGAAAAAGATTTGTCACAGGTGGTATTAGAGCCAGGTTTACAAAGCTTAGGATTATGGAATATAGTTATTCTACAATGTGGTACCAAAGCTACAATTTATAGCAAAATACCTAACTTTTCTAATAAGAAAACAAATAGAGTTTAAACCATAAAACATGAATTTTAGCAGTGGAAAACCAGATGATCCTTGCTTAAAAATCATTAGTTAGGAAGTGAGAAAATATGAGATGGCGATTTCTTATATGTACATGTCAGTTTTTTATCTGTATATATGCGTTATCTATGTAGTAGCTGATTCGCGTTCGCTATCAACATGCCAAAACCGATGGTAGATTTACGCAATAGCGGAGATGCAGGTGCTAGTGGTAGCCATCCTCCTATTCCATCAGCTGATGACTTTTATAGGCTATCCGACTGAGTAGCTGCTTAGGGACAACAGTTGGCGAAGTTCTACTACTACTACTACTACTACTACTACTACTACTACTACTGCTGCTACTACTACTACTACTACTACTACTACTACTACTACTACTACTACTACTACTACTACTACTACTACTACTACTACTACTACTACTACTACTACTACTACTACTACTACTACTACTACTATCTGCTACTACTACTCACTATTACTCTTTGCTATCGCTCTGCTTATCTGCTGCTGCTGCTATCGCTGCTCTTGCTATTGCTACTGCTACTACTACTACTACTACTACTACTACTACTACTACTACTACTACTACTACTACTACTACTACTACTACTACTACTACTACTACTACTACTACTAATACTACTACTACTACTACTTCCACATTACAGAAAGTAGTACTAGTAGTACAGACTATACAGGTAGTGACAACTCTAGACATAAAGATAGTTTATACACCGTCTTTCACACCTCCATATTCTAGCTCGACAGCAGAGGTTCGGTTGGTGAAGGATTTCATCAGACTGAAGCTAGTTTACTCTGATGGTCAAAGAGACTTTTAGAAGATTTAAAATCAGGTACTATCTCAGGAGAAGTTACACAAAGTCTTAATGATTAAGGACATGCTTCGAGATGAGATTTCATTGTACACACTACAAAGAGACGCCGATGTTTGGTAGCGTGTGACGATAGCTTCTGAGGGAGAGTTTGAGTCTTAGGATGCATTTAAGAAAAAGTTTTATCAGCAGTACTTTTCACTTGCAGTGATGAAGAGGTTGAGGAAGGAATTCATGAATCTGAGACAGGGAGTTGACGAGTCGGTGATGAGCTATGGAGATAGATATTGCTATTTGAGGCAGTGTGCTGGGATCTAGTAAGAGATGATTTAGAGGATATGTACTACTTTGGAAATGGACTGAGGCCAGATATAGGATTTTGTGGTCAGTTCAGGTGCTAGGAATTTAGGTGAGATTTACGAGCGTGCACTTTCTCACGAGACCTATTGTTTAAGTAGAGTTGTCGATGGGACACCATTAGCACCAGCGTTGACACTTGATAAGGTTCCGAGATATGAGAGAAGGAGATAGAGGGGCAAGGGACTGAGGAGATGCGACAGAGGTTCCCAGGGGTCAGGGACATCTATAGTAGTTGTACCATATGCATCATCTCCTATGCCATTGCGAATTATAGTTGGTAGACCTCCTTTGCCACCATCGACCGGACTTGTATTGCCAGCTCCTACTACTTCGCTAGCTCTACCAGCACCACCAGCGCTACATCAGCAGCAGCAGGGTGGTAGAGATTGAGGCAGAGGTAGGGGTAGAGGTCAAGATGGTTCCTGACAAAGGCAGAGATAGGTACATGCCCAAGATCAGGTTTAGAGTTAGCGTAGGCCGATTACTTGCTATAGGTCTGGTTAGGTTTAGCACGTGATTAGAGATTGTCTATAACTAGTAGTCTTGATTCCACCACAAAGACGAGAAGGTGTAAACATGGTAGCACAGCTCGATGCTGATGCTACACAAGGACTCATCGAGGGTATGGTTTCCATTTGTGGTATATATTTAAATGTTTTGCTTGATTCGGGTTCTACAATATCTTTCATTTCTGGTCACATGATAGTAATCTTAGGGTTGACATCGGTTAGGGTTACTGTACATTTGATTTTGAGTACCAGTCGGAGATAGGGTTTGCCCTAATTGTCTTTTGAGGGATGCCCAATAGAGATAGGCGGAGTAGAGTTACCTGCACACTTCAGGGTTCTCGAGTTTTTAGATTTCGACGCATTGCTAGGGATGGATTGGCTAGCAGCTTATCACGCTCATATCGACTGTTTCAGTAAGACAGTGATATTTTATATCCCAAGGCGTCCGATGTTCACATATAGTATTAACACACCGAGAGCCGAGGGCATTAGAGGTTGACTTGCGACTAGTGGAGAGATGGAGACTCTGGTATCATTATACATAGTAGCAGAAAGTTAGGGACCCAGACTTGAGGAGATTTTGGTTGTGTGCAAGTCTTGATACGTGTTTCTGGAAGTCTTACCTGGTTTAGCACCATCGATGGAGATAGATTTCATTATTATGCTAGTTTCAGGCACAAGACCTATATCTATGCCACCATACTGTATGGCTCAAAGAGAGTTAGAGGAGTCAGCTACATGATTTGGGAAAGAAGGGATTCGACAGATCTTCTATGTCTCCATGGGGAGCACCAGTCCAATTTATGAAAAAGAAGAATTATTTTTTGAGACTATGTATTGACTATAGACAGTTGAACAAGGTTACAGTCAGAAACAAGTATCCATTACCGAGGATTGATGATTTGTTTAATCAGATGAAAGAAGCACAATATTTCTCCAAGATAGAATATAGATCAGGGTATCATCAGCTTAGGGTCAGGGATGAGGATAGGTCCAAGAAGACATTCAGCATGAGATACGAACACTATCAGTTTACGATCATACCGTATGGTTTGACTAATGTTCCTGCCATGTTTACAGATTTGATGCATCGGGTGATGAGACCATTTCCTGACCGCTTCATGTAAGTTTTCATTGAATATTGATGCATTCGAGGACTCGAGAGGATCACGAGAGGCACCTCAGGGAGACGTTGCAGACTTTGAAGGAGCATCAACTCTACGTCAAGTTCAGCAAATGTAAATTTTGGCTGTCGAAATTCAAGTTTTTGGGACATGTTGTTGGGGCAGCAGGCATTACTGTAGATCCAGCTAAGATCAGGCTATTATGGATTGGCCAGCACCGATGTCAGTTACTGAGATCATGAGTTTTCTGGGGTTAGCAGGATATTATAATAAGTTCGTGAAGGATTTCTCGAAGATCGCTTCACTTATGACCAAATTGACCTAGAAGGATGTCAGATTTGATTGGTCTGACAAATGTGATGAGGCATTTGCTTAGTTGAAGAGATTGTTGACTATCGCACCAGTGTGGATATTACCAAAGGCTGAACATGGATTCTTAGTATATATTGATGTTTCTCATACAAGTCTAGGTTGTGTGTTGATGTAGGAAAGAGGCACGATAGCTTATGCATCTAGACAGCTGAAGATACATGAGAAGAAGTATCCCACTCATAACTTAGAGTTTGCAGCGGTAGTATTTGCTTTGAAGATATGTAGACATCATTTATATGGAGAGAGGTTCACACTCTACACTGTTCATAAGAGTTTGAAATACATCTTCACAAAAAAATAGCTGAACATGAGATAACGTAGAAGGTTGGATTTTCTGAAGGACTACAAATGTTCTCTACAGTATCACCCAGGAAAAGCTAACGTAGTTGTTGATGTGTTGAGAAGGATATCGACTGGAGATGCCGAGGTTGCTAAATGCCTTATGACACATAAGTATGGATTACTCAAGGTAACAGCGATGATGACTTAGTCAAATATTCCTATCGACACTCGGGTGATGATTCATGCATAGATAAGGTTTCAGACATTGTCTACTTAGAGAGTATCAGAGGGATAGAGAGCCAACATCTTATATCAGATATTCAATAAGTTAGCCTTGAGTATTGATTGTACTGACTCGACGGAGATGACTAATCTGTATCTGAGATTTAGAGGCAGATTGTGGATACCTGCTGTGGCAGAGTTGAGAGATGAGATTCTTCAATATTCACATCGTTCTTGATTCACTATTCATCTAGGCAGAAACAAGATGTACCATGACATGAAAAGATATTTTTGGTGGCCTGGGATGAAAGCAGACATATCTAAGTTTATTAAGAACTATGGGATCTGCCAGAAGGTGAAGGCTGACCATCATAGACCTAGAGGATTATTACAGTCGCTTCTCATTGCACAATGGAAGTAGGAAGACATGGCTATGGATTTTGTCACAGGATTGCAAAAGGACTTCTCTTCGATATGATTCTATATATGTGATTATGAACGGATTAACAAAATCTACCTATTTCATACAAGTTGCAGCTTATTATACATTTAACCAGTTGAGTATATTGTTTGAGAGGGAGATTATCAGGTTGCATGGGGTACCATTGACTATCACGTCAGACAGAGATGCTATGTATACATCGAGGATGTGGCGGAGTATGCAGAAGCAGTATGGTACGCACCTACAATATAGCATAGCCTTTCACCCTTAGACTGATGGGCAGACTGAGATGTTGATTCAGACTCTCAAAGATATGAGTAGGGCTTGTCTACTTGAGTTTGGCGAATCATGTGAGTAGTACCTACCATTTTGTGAGTTTGCATACAACAATAGTTATCAGGCTATCATTGAAATGGCGTCATTTGAGGCTTTATATGGCATACCATGTCATTTACCATCTTGTTGGACTGAGCTAGAGGACCGGGAGTTGATAGGGCCAGAAATTGTTGTTGATCACACGGAGAAGGTATGACAAATTTACCAGAGGCTTAAGGGAGCCAGGAGAGGCAAAAGAATTATGCAGACACGTATTGCAGGGATCGCATGTATGACGAGGGAGCCTCTATATATATAAAGGTTTTTCCTTGGAAGGATCCTCACAAATTTGGTCTGAAATGCAAGTTAGCACCGAGATTCATCGGGCCTTTCAACATCAAACGATGGGTCGAAAAGGTCACGACCCGAATTCCTAATCCTAGTTTAATCATTTAATCAGGATCACTGACTCATGACATGGGACCAGCAGCGTAATACGTGTGATGACTGAAGCAATGTTGTCGAGCTATATGTTATATTTGTTAGGGTGTATACTTAGTTTATTGTAGTAGACTACTAAGTCACTCCTTCTTATGTTTAGGTGTCGAGAAGTGAGTGGAGACACGCATCGAGATGCGTGCCGACATCAGACCAAGGTAGTAATTTAATGTGGCTATGGTTGATTATTAATTAAGTGGCTATGGTTATGGTTGATTTCAATGTGGCTATGGTTGATTATTAATTAAATGTACCTAAGTTAGTATTTTAAAACAATAGCCATGTGATGAAGCTCGAGATACGTGTTGACATAGTTAGACACTAATTGAGTTACATATTGGGGTCACTTAGTATAAGTAAAAGGAGAGTAAGTGGAAAATGTGTCAAGGTGTGCGCCACCAGATAGGTCTCGAGATACGTATGCACATAATAATAAATGGCTATTAATCAACCATATCCATTTCATATATAAGCTTAGGAGCAACTCAAGTAATCAAACCTATTTTCATTGCTTAACTTAGATGCAAAGCTTGCTAGAGAATAGAGGTGCTGGAGGAAGAAAAAGATCAACAACTAGGTGGGTTTGGCAAAGAAATGGTCAAGCTAAACTAGGAGTTTACAACTAGGTAATTCACTAACACTAGCAACATAGTGAATTTGATGAATTCATGAATTTGATGATATATATATATATATATATATGGTTGTTTTATGCTGTTGTTGATGTCTTGGGGCTCTAGTGGTGCGTATGAGGATTCCCAAGGGATTTGGGTAGCCTATGTGTGGAGAAAACTTATAATTCTGATTTCAAAATTCTGGGTTTTCCTGCACTTAGGTCGCTAGGTATGTCAGCTAGCATGCTATCTTCAGATAGTGCGCTATAGAAAACCCAGTAGTGCGCCAATGAGGCCACTAGCGCACTAATCAGGGTACCCAGCACGCTAGGTGCTATAACAACATAAAAATCAGCAATTTTCCAAATTCACTTAAACATTATACACAAGTCTAATACTCTAAGTAGAGGTCCAAACACACTCAAAAACATGTTAAATGATATCATGAACCTAGGAAAGTGTCTCATGGGTTCGGATACAACATTTCAGGTGTCGGGAGGTCGAAATAGCTTAGGAAATTTCGTGGATTGTAAGTAAACTGATTGAGATATTTATTTACATTTCTTTCATATTTACTTGTTTACTTCCAATCATTTGGACAAATTTGCCATTATAATCCATACGCCATGACTTATTATATTTTCTCATTTCATGAGGTTGATTTCATGGTATAAATTGTTGATTAAATGATTTTATTGACCTCAAATCATGTGCTATGTCATTTTGATTGTTAATACATGTGGTCAGTGAAATAGCATACTATTAGTTAGGTGTTACATAATGTTTTGAATCTATTTCCATTGTGCATTAGGTATGCAATTACTTTGTTGGATTCTCAAACCATGTTATCCCTTGAAATATGAAAGTGGTTCTTGTTTCTAGGGCCATTTTATGTTAAAGATCCGACAGACATACGGAGGTAACTAGACTTCCAAAGTGATCAAAATCTCTCAACTATCTTACGCATCACAAAGGAAATGAGTCACGAGGTTGTTTACAAGCAAAACTTTGTGACATCACGAGGTATGAGACATGGGGTTGTTGGCAAGTATATATCGCAAGTGGCAGGTACCAGCGAAAGGTTATAAAGGCAAATAGCACTGCTCAGACCTTCACATTGATGTGAAGCTAAACTCCATCCTTATATAGTGGTATGGCTGATGTGATGAAGATCACGACCGACCGACCCTAGATCATTAATACTTAGCCGAGTGTCAGTTTCACTTTGTTTAACTAAAGTATCTCTTTGCATATTCTCTTTTCAACATAGTTGCTATTATCATGCTTTTAGATACTTGTTGCATATTTGGAAATGTGAACAAATGTTTCTCAGTGTTACTTTCTACTTTCCTGTACTCACCGTCTTTCTTTTACGGTGGGTGCAAATCAATCGAGTAGTAGGTTGGGGAAAGAGAATATTGGCAACTACCTTGGAGCTAGTGGAATGCTGCTACACCAGATTTTGTAAGTTCTTATTTTGATGTATTACTTTTATATGTATTTCATATACATTTGGGGTTGTATATTTTAGGTTGAGAGACTAGTACCTTAAATAGATACATGATGATATATTATCTCCGTTTGTTATATATATATATATATATATATATATATATATATATGTATACATGGATGTGATCTTTATTTCCCTGATTTTTCCATAATTCTTAGAAATCACATTAAAAGCTTCCGCTAATTTGTTAAGACATCTGCTGAATAACCTTCTAAGTAAGTAAAATTTCAACTAACTCTAGTTTATGAATTGACATAGGATAAGTAAATGTCTATTTGAAAAATAATGGGTAAGTAATGAGGTTTTTGAAAGGCTAAATAATTCCTTGTTAAGTCCTATAGGGTGAGATTAAGGCTTAATGATGTGATTAGGCTAAGCGGTGCCCTAATTTGAGAAGGGGTCGTCGCACACTTATAATAAAACAACAAATAAAAACCTCAATTTTATTAACTAAAATTATAAGATAAACAATGTTTGTAGATTGACCTAGGGCACATGCCCCGACATCTCCTACTTACACTAGGGCCAATCATTCATGTATCTAATACCTATTGACCTAACATGACCATCATGTTTTGCTTGTGGAAGATCCTTCATCAAAGGATCTGTAACATTGTCTTCTGTAGGAACTCTGCAAATCTTCGCGTCTCCCCTCTAAATGATTTCTCAAATAGATGAAAACGTCTAAGTATATGTTTAGATCCGTAGTGTAACCTTGGTTCCTTGGCCTTTGTTATCTCCCCGTTGTTGTAACAATACCAGCAAATGTGGTTAGTTATACTTGGAACCACACCAAGTTCAGATATGAACTTTTTGATTGAAACTGCCTCCTTAGCTGCATCGAACGTCGTAATATACTCAGCTTCAATTTTAGAATCTACCACACTATCTTGCTTCGAACTTTTCCAGCTCACTGCGCCTCGATTCAAAGTAAACACATGTCTATACTGCGATCTGAAGTCATCTATATCACTTGAAAAACTTGCATCTATGTAACCATTTACAACAAGCTTGTCTTCCAAAATTCCATAGACCAAAAGCTTTTCTTTAGTCCTTTTCAAGTACTTAAGTATGTTTTTTACTGCTATCCAGTGAATCTCACTTGGATCAGACTGATATTTGCTTGTTGCGCTCAAAGCATATGATACACCAGGTCGAGTGCATAACATTGCATAAATAATACATTCAATAGCTAATGCATATGGAATTGTATTCATGCATTCTCGTTCATCATTAGTCTTATGACATTGAGTCTTGCTGAAACTTAAACCGTGAAACATTCTTGCATACTGAACCTATTTAGTACCATGTCAATATAAACACATTGACTTAGACTGATCAACCTTTTAGATCTATCCCTATAGATTCTAATCCTAAGGATGTAGGCTGCATCTCCTAAGTCCTTCACTGAGAAACACTTCCCTAACCAAAACTTGACACTCTACGTGGTTGGGATGTCATTTCCAATGAGTAATATATCATGGACATACAATACCAAGATAATAATCACGCTCCTGCTGACCTTCTTGTATACACAAGGCTCATCTTCATTTTCAATGAAAGCAAATTCCCTAATTGTTTTATCAAAATGAAGATTCCAACTTCGAGAAGCTTGCTTTAATTCATAAATGGATCTTTATAGCTTGCACATCTTCCTAAAATTCTCAGGATGAACAAACCCTTCAGGCTGAATCATATACATGTCCTCAAGTTACTTTCCATTTAGAAAAGTTGTTTTAACTTCCATTTTTCATATCTCATAGTCATAATATGCGGCTATAGCAATTAGAGTTCTAATGGATTTATGTATGGCTACAGGAGAAAAGTCTCATCATAATCAACACCTTGAGTCTGTTTGAAACCTTTTGCTACTAGCCATGCTTTATAAGTATGCAAATTGCCATCCATGTCAAATTTTTTTTCTTGAAAACCCATTTACATCCAATGGTCTTACCACTTTCAGGTAAATCAACCAGGTTCCAAAATTGGTTATTATACACGGATTGCATCTCAAAATTCATGGGCTAGAAACAGCCTCCTGATAAGTTGTATGCTCATTTTGATCCATAATCAACACCTCACTACTATCAGTAAGAAGAAATACAAATCTCCCATGCTCATGTCTTACCCTATCAAATCTATCCAAGCCTTGTGATACCTTTGGAGGTTTAACTAGTTCAAGACTTTATTGATCTCCCACTGGCGGTTGAGTGTTTATTTGTGGTTCTTGAACTTCTTTAAGACCTAGTTTATTCCCATTGTTGTCTTTCGAATTGAACTCTTTTTCCATAAAGACAACATACCAAGCAACAAACACTTTGTTCTCAGTAGGATTATTAAAGTAGTATCCTCTAGTTTTTTTAGGATAACCAACAAATACACAATTAGTAGATTTGGCTGATAATTTTTCTAAGATTTGCCATTGTACAAAAACCTCATAGCCCCAAATATTAAGGAAATACAAACTTTGTTTTTTTTAAACCATATCTCATATGATGTTTCATCAACCGCTTTAGAAGGAACACGATTTAGTGTGAATGCAGCAGTTTCTAAGGCATAACCCCAAAAGGAAATAATAAGATCTACATGACTCATCGTAAATCGAACCATTTCCAATAAAGTTCGATTTCTCCTATCAAAAACACCATTTCATTGTGGGGTTGCTGGAGGATTAAACTGCGAGATAATCCTACAATTTCTAAGATGGTAATCGAACTCTTAGCTCAAATATTCACCACATCAATATGATCGAAGTGCTTTAATAGTTTTACTAAGTTGATCTTGCACTTTATTTTGAATTGTTCGAAACAACTCAAAAGGTTCACATTTATGTCTCATGAGATACATGTAACCATATCTGCAGAAATCATCAGTGAAAGTAATGAAGTATTGATAACTACCTCTAGCCATTTTGTTTATAGGACCGTATACATCAGTATATATTAGACCCAATAAATCACTTGCCCTTTCACTATGCCCGGTAATGGGACTCTTTGTTATCTTACCTAGTAAACAAGAGACACATGTTTCATATGATTCGAAATCAAATTAATCTAAAAATCCATCTTTATGGAGTTTAAAAATGCGTTTCTCATTTATGTAGCAAAGACGATAATGCCAAACGTAGGTTTGATTCAAATCATTTAACTTGAATCTCTTTGTATTTACATTAAGAATGTGAGTATCCATGGAACTTTTCTTGTTTATAATATAAAGACCATTACACAAATCAGCATTCGCATAGAAAACGTCTTTGAGAGAAGTGAAGCATTTATTATTAGCATCAATCAAATTAAAACTATCCAAATCCAAACATGAAACTGAAATGATGTTTCTGCTCAATACAGGGGCATAATAACAATTATTTTAAACTAAAACAAGTCACTAGGTAAACTTAACTCATAACATCTTAGAGCCAACGCAAAAACCTTTTGCTTCATTTCCATTTCGTAAAAGGACTTCTCCTTTCATTAGATTTCTACGTTTAGTGAGACCCTACACATTAATACAAATGCAAGATCCACATTCGGTATCTAATACCCAAGAATCACCAGTAGACAAGTTAATTTCAATAACTTAAATACATGAAGTAGTAGTCGCACTACTCTTCATTTCCTTTAGTTCTTCAAGATAGAGCTTGAAATTTTTAAACCAATGCCCAAGTGCATGGCAGAAATGAAAATTTTCTTCTTTTTCTTTTTCCTTCAAGGACTGTGAAGTAGAAGCAGCCTGAGGCTTGACTTGTTCCACAGGTTTTGTGACAGTCACAACAACTTTAGAAATTTTAGCCTTGCCTTTGCTTTTTCTTCAAAGCCTTTTCTTTCTGAACCATCAATACATTAGTAATGGGTTTCTTGACATTCTGCTCAGCAGTTTTAAGAATCAAATGCAACTCTGAGATAGACATCTCCGTGTTATTCATACTATAGTTCATCACAAATTATGAATAACTATCATGCAATGAATTTATGGTCAAATCCGCAGCCAGCTATTGGCTTATGGAAAACCGAAGTCTATTAAGATGGTCAATATAGTCCTTCATTTTCAGAACATGAGGACTAACTAATGCACCCTTAACCATTTTGCAAGAATGAAGGATCTTGACTATCTTGAACCTTTCTTACCTAGCCTGCTGTTGGAATATTTCCATCAACATTGTGTCCATGTCGTAAGCTTCCATGTGTTCCATGTCCTTCTAAAGTTTAGGAACCATGGTTGCCAACATAATGCATGCAACATCAGTTGAGTCGTTGACATGCTTATTATGTGCATCCTTCACGGCTCTTAAAGCATTGGTTGGTGGTTCCTCAGGAATAAGATCATCCATGACATACAACTAGTGTTCATGCTTGAGAACAATTCTCAAGTTTTTGAACCAGTTAAGAACGTTTTTCCCAGACAATTTATCCTTCTCATGAATGGATCGCAGTGACAAGGGATTAGTGTGATTTGAAGAGGCCATAAATCTACAACAAAGATGATGCAAAATATTATTTTCGTATAGATGAATAAAATCCCACTAAATTAACAACCCTCATAAAAATGCTATGTTAATTTAAGGGACTAAAATCCATGTTTCACCTAATTCCAAGATAGCTAAGACATGACACTTTGAATTAGGTTATTTAGGTAGGTACCAATTACTAATTACATCATATGTAACTTTTTGTTTTTTTTTATGATATTATGACATCTAATGTCTTAGCATGTTTTATCTCATCTTGTGCTTAAATCCCAAAACCGTTTTTATAGCTTTATCAAGTCTAACAATTTCAAACAATAGATTAACCGTTACTCAACTTGCCTCACCAAGATAACACAATACACTTTGTGGAGGTAGACTCATATCGATGTGATCGAAGCCTCGACAAGTGTTTGAGAATGGATGACACTTGACTTAAAATTTGGAAGAGGTATTTTTTATTCGTTTTAGTGATCTAATTTAAATGAGTTAAATATCATATATTACAATGCATGTACAATCACTAAACAAGTTAGGAAATCTTACTAATATTGACTACTAAACGAATTTCCTTGCACTACGAATAGTTAGCGGCGGTCGCGCTAGCCGGTTAGCGTATGAGGGTTCAGGGAGCAGCATCCTCGATTTTTTAGACAACGTTCCAATTTTGAAAATTGAAAATCACCTAAATTTTTTTTATTATTTTAGTCAATCCAATTGACCAAAACTGCCCCTTATTTTAATTCTGAAAAATATTAATTAAAATGTTTTTAATTAATTTGGGTCCACTTCTAACTTAATATCTTATCCTAACCCAATTAGAATTTAAGATATTTTGAATCCTTATCTAATTAGAATTTGTTATATATTTCACCTATCTTATAGGATTTTTAATTCTTATCTGATTACAAGTTTATCTCCTATATAATCAGAATATACTTACAGATAACCACCACGAAATATATGATCAAAATAAATTTTGATTCTTATTCATACGAAACAAGCAATTGAATAAAGAAACAGAGTATTAATCATGCATTCAACACCCGAATCATATTATATTAATCATATTAACCTAATCATGATTTCTATCATGGAGACATGCATAATTATTGAAGAAAATGAACTTTGTATCTAACACAAGAATCACATTAACCTAAACATGACTTATACTAGGTGAACATACAAAATTCGTATCGTTCAATATTAAAACATATGCTAATTGAAATATTCTAAACATGAATTTTTTCATTGAATCAAATAATATGTATGTATGAAATACATGAATTAACAACATGCTTTAAAATCAATTCTTGATAACAATTATCACAGAACCTATATGTACGTCATATATACATTAATCATGATCATGTTTTCGTGCGCACGTATCTTATATACATAAGAGAAAACATGCATACATTTAATAGAACCAAGCGTAATATTCTGATACCACTGTTGGGTTTTGGGCTTCATACGCACCGAGAAATTCAAAATAATTTTTGAAAAACCCCAACAGGATCATAAATAAGTTCCAATAAACTAGTTCTTTAATAGTAAACCATATCTTAATCCGTGATTTCCTTATCTGATTGTTCGATCTTTAAGACATTAAGCTGCATCCTCTATCTGAAATCCACACATGAACGGTGACCACAATTTAGAATGCTAGACCCAAAAAAGATTTAAAAACATTTTTTTTTCTCTCCCAAAATCGAGAGAATTTTAAAATAGCAAAATTAAAAATCTAATTTCGTTTTAAGGTTTCAACCACTATTTATATGTGTAGATAAGCCCTCACTTAAAATCCTATTTGTAATACAACTATTCTATTTATGCAGTTTAAACAAATTACACATACGCACTTATTAATAAGTTATCATATAACAAATTATAAGGGCTTTTATCTCATGAATTTTATCATATAAAATTCATTACTCTCGACCAATTGAAATTGTGCAAAGCAATTCTTTGAGTGCGACCCAATATGTTCATGCGACGTTGGTAGTGAACAAAATCATTTTGGTACACAAGTCATAAGCAGTCTCTAGCAAGGCATTATGACTACCCAAGTAGCTTGAATATCAAAATCGATACAACCTAATGAATAACATATATAATATCATTCTGTCGTTCTATATCATTTGATTAAACATAAGGCATGAAAAGTCACTTTTAATGTTCAATCATACTAATATCGATCTTTAGGTAAACTGAAAACATCCAAATGACATTGATCATATCAATTCACTTGGACTTGGCCTTTTAACAGTCTAATATATCGAGAGATCAACTGATATTACTTTCTATTCGAGAGGGACAAATTCTATCTTGTTTACACACCTTCACATATTATTCACATCATAACCAATCACAATCTTTATAATCGTCTGCTTAACGACAACGTTTGATTGTGTCAAATTATCTTGTTCATAATATTGAAGTCTATAGTAATCTCAAGTTGAAGGACTAATGATATACCTACCTATGACTTAATCCATATGGTGTTCTCATAGTAAGTCGGTCCAATACTTTATTCCCATAACAAGTACTCATGATCTCGTTTCTTATCCCTATATGCATGATCATCACATGACCATCAATCAATATTCACACTAGCCTTAATCCATTATAGTTCCCAGTATAATGATTGACTAGGGAAATTTAGGATATTTCAACAAATACCCATGGATCTTACTATAAGGTAAATGTGCAATCACTTATAATAAAATAACAAATGAAAACCTCAATTTTATTAGCTAAAGTTACAAGATAAAAAAAGTTTGTAGAGTGACCTAGGGCACATGCCCCAACAAGAATCAATCAAAGGAGAAACTTGCAATGTGAATTGAGGAGTTTAAATAACTAGAAATCAGAGATTATCATTATTGGTGAGTTTAGTTTTGAGTTGTAAGTTGAATTCAATAATTAGTGATGATTTCTCTGTGAATTGTTGTGTTTGATCATTGGAAATGGATTGTTACCTCACTAGAGGTCCTCCCTGATGTATTTTGGGAGTGTTGAATGTTGTTGTGATGACTTGTGGATGTAACAATGGTAGTTGCCCTATTTACTGTCGAGACAGTACAGGGTGGAATGCGCTCCATCTAGCCGAGGAGTGCGCTCCATTCATCAATTAGGAATCTGGTGGAGCGCGCCCCACCAATTGAAGGAGCGCGCACCCATCCCAGAAACAACAACTCCGCTATAAATTGGTTTGAATTTCCTGAGGTCTTAGGGATTGAATTAAGGGTTCTAAACATAGGGCGATTGATCACAAATGGTTTGTAATAGGTTTTGGATCACCAGGAAAGCGTAACTGACCCAAAAAGTTAGGGAATTTCTTAACGAAAACTTAAGCCAAGGTAAGTATGGATTCGCTTATTTATCAATGTTGCATGGTTATTTTAGTATATGTAGCTCATGTAGTTTATAGACTAAATGGGGGGACTATGTACACTTTAATGTTTTTAATAAACAAAAAATAATGTTTAATGTGATTCACGAGATTAACATCTAGAAGTGAGAATAGGTTATATAGGAGATGTGTTACCTTCCTGGCCTATATGTAACTCCTACTCAGTTAGATAGGTTGTGTGGATTACATACTCATTAGATGGTTTCATATAGAACCATTGGACATTAATGGATTAAATAAACAACACATAAGCCAATCTGTTAGTCTAGCAATAACATTAATGGTGTAGTTTTACAAATAAAATGGAAATCATAGTGTAATAGTAATTGACAGTTGAACTTGCATATGCTATTTATTGAATTATATGTTTTTCATAATCTCATTAGTTAACATTAATGCATATTGTTATTGCATAACGTTCTTGGTTATTATATGGAATGTTGATGGCTTTGTGAATCCTTACTTACTAAGCAAGTTAGAGCGCTCACCCTAAATTTATTATCTCAAGGTCGCAACCTAGCACTTCAGCAAAGGGAAAAGAGAAGATTTAGGAGTCTCATTATCTTCTCTACGATGTAATGAGCCTTATTGTATATATGTATACAATTTTTGAGTTTTTTTGTTGTATATAAACATGGTAGGGTGGTTTATAAATGAGGTTTAGGTTTTGATAAAATATATATTTTTGTATATCATTTACTTATCAAAAAAGTTTTAATTTTCTGCTGCGTATATTTTAAATTATTGATTTGATATCGATATACATGTTCAGTTTATTAGGTACAAACGGAGAGGCTGCTGGCTCTAGTTAAGTCTGGCTAGGTTACTGGGGCTTAATTAGGGTTTGAGGCCGAGTATCGCCTTAATCGGGATATGGGATGCTATAGTCAGCTTCTCTCTGTTATTACGGTAGGTTTGTTTTTGATATTTTAGACTATGCATATGATATATACTTATGTTTTTTGTTACCATGGTGTTCATTTTAGGTTGTGAGATGTTTGAAACATGTATATGATACTTCTTCACACTGTCTGTCACCAGATATATACGTGAGATTTACTTTTGTGGGATCTCCACATCTAGGCACATCCCGACTATTGTTTACTTATTTTAGTTGCTTTAAATATTATAAATTATGCTGCGTAAACATTAAGACTTGTTAAACTAAATAACAAACCTAATAAGCAACTAATGATATAATAATTTGGATAAGAGGCTGACTAGGCTTGTGTTGAATACGTGGGAGTTAACCAGGGATCTACGTAGGTTAAGGCCACGCGAGGCCCAATTTGTGGGGCCTAGGGCCGTTACACTACGAGAGAAGAATCCATATTGTAACTAACACAAGCTGATTTTTCGACTACAACAAAAAACTCGAATGGAACTAAGAGAGATCTTGAGAGATCTGGAGATCAAGTGAGTTTGCGAGAAAGGTCGTGAGATAGATCTGCGAGAGAGATCCACGAGAGAGAAAGTCTATGAGAGATTTCATTGAAGAGAGCCAGAATGGTAGGATCGAGAGAAATCTAAAGAGGTCGCGATGGTTTAGGGTTTTTTTGTCGTGAGAAGAAGAGTTTCTTGAGGGAGGAGGAGTTAGTAATAGTGGTCAAAATAAGTCCTTTTTTGTTCCTAAAAGTCCCATTTGACAGTAAAACGTTTATTGTTGTTTGTGGTTTTCACTTTAAAAAAAATAAAAAACATTTTTTGAAGCAAATGAATTCGTTGCTATTTTTCCTTATAGGATGAGTAGGTGTAAAACTGATAATTTGTTGCTAAAAAATAGTATATAGAAACAGAATTTTGTTTTGTTTCTGAAAGTTTGTTGCTAATTGCCTAAATTGTTATAGGAGTAGTCCACATCAGCTTTATCATCAGCTCAAATAACGACTCGTACTTTTAATTAGGGGATAAGCCCTAATTTAAACACTAATTAACTTGAATTAGAATTATGGTTAAGCCCAGCTTGTCTCTAGTAGTGTGTGGGTTGCAGGATGTTGTGGAGTTTGTTTTTTTGTTTTTTTTCATAAGTGGTGTTCGTTTGTTGTGTTTGTTTTAACATGACAAGTTAATTAAAAGAATTAAAGTTTCTAAAGTCTAAAGTTGAATCAAATTGATTAATTGAACCTCTAAATAAACTTCAAGACTTGTACATGTGGAGATAGGAATTATTTTAATAACTTTTTCACTTTAACACAACCATCATGTTATGTGCCTTGAGATGTGTATGGCTATGAGTGGACATATGTGAAGTAGGTGGTGGCAAAGCATGGAGCTTATGTGTTGGCTTCATGGGGTTAATTAGATATGCCTCAAGATTTGTATTGCTGCTCTTGATGAGATCTAAGTTAACTTAGTTCCTAAGTTAAGAAAATTGAGAAGGTTGTATTGTGTGCTCTTAATTGATGTGCAACAAGAAAGTGAGTGAAAGCTTGTGAAGTTTCTACTGTTGTACTCTTCATTGAACGCATGCGAGAGTGAGATTGGGAACTTATGAGATTGGAGTGAAAAAGCAAAGAAAGATATAGAGCTTGAGATTGTAGTAGGTCTAGTTCAACCATTGGAGATGAACTACAATAACTACACTAAAAGTTGATGAAGAGAAATTGATAAAGTTGATGTCATTAGTTAGGGTATTTTTGATATCGGTTTGATGAGGAGAAATTGATAAAGTGACCGTCCTAAGTTTTGAGATGTTGTTCGGGATGAAAATGCGGTAAGACCTTTTGGTAGTGGATAGATGGTATACTTGTATTTGCGGTAAGACCTTTTTTTTTGAGAAATAGGAGACAAGTTCCAGAAAGTTGCATTATCTCAAAATGTTATGTACATAAGAGGGGTTGCATTATCCCAAAATGTTATGTACACGAGGGGTTGTGTACGGAAAATTCACCAAAGTACACATGTTTATACTTTTAATGAGGAAAATAGGGGTCAAAACTTTTTTATTCCGGGGGGTAGGCAATAACGCATTGTGGGAAGGCGCCATCTACGTGGCATGTGACGTGGCAATTTTTTTTTTTTGTGGAGACACTGATAGCGCCTTCTCAGAAGGCGCTATCAGTGTACATGTCCACGTCGACATGTCCACGTGGAACGACGTGGACATGTACAGTGATAGCGCCTTCTGCGAAGGCGCTATCATTGTCCACGTGGACAACAGTAAGTTTTCCAGGTCCACGTGGATCGGATAGCGCCTTCGCAGAAGGCGCTATTGGTGGCCACGTGGACATCAAGTTAATGGGGGCGCCACGTGGATCCACGTGGATCCACGTGGCGTGTACAACCCAATAGCGCCTTCTCCGAAGGCGCTATTTGTATAAAAATTTTAAGTTGTGTCCACGTGGATCCACGTGGATCCACGTGGACACATTTCGTCAAGGGGTGCGCCGATAGCGCTTTCTCTCGAAGGCGCTATCGCACACCTGTCGTTCTTCTGCGAAACCGACGCAGAGAATATTCTCTCGCGTCGCTTTCTAGTAGGGATGCAGGGGGTAGGGATGCAGGGGGTAGGGGACGAGGGGTCACGGGATTACGATCCCGTGACCATGCCCGACACTGCCGCCCGCCTATATAAGGAGGGGACGGGGAGCTCGGTGGAGGAAGACCACGCGCGGACGGAGGAGACACAGCAGAGGGACACAGCAGAGGAGGTAGAAGCGGCGGAGGAAGAAGGTGTTGCTGCGCTGAGCAGGGAGGAGAGTGGAGACGAAGCAGGGGAGCAGGGAGGTCCGCGGCAGAGGTGAGGCGAGAAGAAGTGGCATTTTTGTTTGCGGCGAGCGAGCTTTGCTGGGGGGGAGCGCGAGCAGCACGGCGGGGGCACCAATGTCTCTGGCGGAGGAGAAGTAGGAGGTCCAAAGAAGGAGGAGGAGGTATGTACGTGATGAAAAAAAATGGCAGTGAGTTTAGTTTGTGTTAGTTTTTTTAGTTTACTTATGTGTAATTTGGTTTAAGTTTGTTTGTTTAGTTAGTTGATTATTTGTTAGTTTGTCTTGTTTTAGGTATTTAACTTAGTTTAATTTGGTTTTTAGGTTAGTTAGTATAGTTAGAGTAGTTTGTTTAGTTTAGTAAGTTTGTTTAAGTTAGTCAGTTAATTAAGTTTGTTATAGCCGATTTATTATACTATTTGTGTTCTAAACAAACGAAAATACAATGTTATTGCAGAATATTTTGTTGGAGAGGAAAAGCGGTGAAAAAAGTAAGTTCGTTAATTTAGTATTTTCAAGTAATTTATTTAGGTTAGTTTATGGTTTGCATGATATATAGGGACATAAGTATTTTGTTTATGAAGTACGGTTGATATATTTATTTATTGAACGTTATTACACGTAAAAATGTAAGTGCGAAAGAATGAGTATGCTCTGTAGTTGCGCTATTATTGCGATCTTCTACATCGAAAGTTCGATCAAGCGCTTTATCACCACATGATTTTCAACTAATTCCCGAACAATTTTTTGCAATTGTCTCGTTACATCTTTACATCCAATTTCAAAACATTATGTAGGGCATGTCACAAAGAAACATCCCTATTCTATTCTATGCGTACGGATCCATTGTTAATGGGGTCAATGACATCACAGATGTACTCACCCCCATCGTAGTGTTGTGGGTGAAGTTTGGGTCTAGTGCCCGTGAAATGATTGATGACGTTTCTAACGCGTTCCCCGATCGTACGGCGAGTACTATAGTTCATATGACGTATCGTCACATGATGCCTCTCCCCGAGGCTCACATTATTACGTTCCCGTGTTGTTGAATGATGCGACACACTTCGACTTGATGTGGGATACGGTGGACAAATTACCAAAGACCGCGGCGATTGATATATATTTAACATTTGAGTTAGTCGACTCAAATCAAAATCGTTTATTCATTCGCAAGTTCTTGACGAACGTGGCGGCACGCCGACGCGGACTTACTAGACATGGACAGATTGCACATGCAATCCCCTCAAATGGATGAGGTAGCGCAAGAGGGGTTCGTTGCTCCATTACATGAAGATAATAATGCGTATACCGACGATGACGAAAACGACGACGAAAATAACGAGATCGATGAGGAAACGCATCATAGCGAAGAAGCTCCATCGGGCCATGGTTTGGGATGACGTTAACGTTTGCACGTGATGATCCAACATATGATCCTCCGGGTGCGGAGAATGTCGAGGATGATGAGCAATTTGCTATCGATGAAGAAATTATGTTGGAGGAAGCTAGTGACGATGAAGTTCACCAACCAATACCGGGTATAACGAAATCGATTGGGAGGTGGCTAATTCAACCGCAACACAACATTCCCGTAAGCAAACTTGGGGGGACATCCCTAACTTCGATTTGGAGATAGGGATGTGTTTTGACAATAAAACGATTTACAACATGCCGTGAAAGTGTGGCATGTTAATAGGCATTGTCAATACCATGTGATGGAATCGACTACAACTTCGTGGGCGATTAAGTGCGTATATCCACAACACGGTTGTATGTGGCGTCTTCGCGCATGTTTCCGAAAGAAAACACTATTATGGGAGATTACACGCTAGACGTACCGCACACGTGTATTAATCCCAACGTAGAACGCGGTCATGCCCAACTTGACGCCAACATGATGGCGCGAGAGATCCAAAGCGTCGTCAAAACCGATCAAGGTGTCACGATAAAAACATTAGTAGAAATAATAAAGAAAAAATATGGACACGAAGTCAACTACAAGCTAATGTGGGATGCCAAGAAAAAGCAATTGAATGGGTTTTTGGAGATTGGGATGAGTCGTACGCTCAATTACCAAGATGGTTGGTCATGGGTGAGGAGTAAGAGTCCTGGGACAAGAATCGAGTGGTCACACAGACAATGGCATGATGATGAAATAAGTACCGCGTCTCCACAATTCCGTCGTGTGTTTTTTGCATTTGAAGCTTCAATACAAGCTTTTAAGTTTTGCACTCTCGCTTTCGATTGACGCGACATTCCTATATGGCGATACAAATGGGAAGCTCATGATTGCGTTATCTCGTTGAAGGAAATGGTCACATACTACCAGCTTGCATTTGCACGTTGCTGTAAACCGAATCAATCGATTCATGGGGTGGTTTTTGCGCATGCCGCGCAAACACGTGATGATAGAGAAGGGATATGCGTTATTTCGGATCGTCACCCCGGCATTTTGGAGGCGGTCAACATCCCAATAAACGGCTTTTGTCCCCCGAAAGGGTACCACCGTTATTGCTTGCGACACTTGCTTAGTAATTTCAAGACACAATTCAAAAATGTTGTCCCCCGAAAGTACTACTTGGTCGAGCAAATGCTCAACATCAAGAACGAAAATTTATTGCGTGCATGGAGCGTTTCACATACTTATCGTCACGAACGCCACAATGCCTGCAATATGTCAATGCCATCCCTAAAGAACTTTGGACCCAATCGCACGACGAGGCATGCGGTACGGATGGATGAATTCTAATGGTGTTGGTAAGTACAACATACAATTTATTCTTTGCACTATAATACATTAAATATTCGACGAACCAATATTACTTACTAGAGTTTCATCGAAAATTGCAGAGTGTTTTAACGGGGTCTTGAAGGGTGCTCGATTCTTGCCAATTACTGCGTTGACTCAAATGATATACTATAGATTGGTGACGTACCACGATCAACGCAACCAGGAAATCAATGCGGCAATCTCAAAAGGCCAAGTGTACACTGAATATGTCATGAAGCAACTCGCGATATATGAGAAATCTGCAAGGAGGCATCACGTCACGTTGATCAATCGAGACATTGGTGAGTTCCAAGTGCAGACTGGAAGACATGGAGATCGCATGCATAAAGGCAACAACACACAAATCGTCATCTTAAAGGATCGGTGTGCAGCTTGTAATAAATGGCGCTCATTTGGTTTCCTTGCTCACACGTGTTAGCATCATGTGCGTTGATTCGAGTGAGCTCCGCGCAGCTTCATCGAGCCATACTATAGGTTAGATGTGTACGCACGTTGCTACTCGTACAAATTCAAGGCCATCCCGTATGAGAAGTATTGGCCGACTTTTGGGACGAAATCGATACCCGACCCCAGCGCAGACGTGGCGAGGGAGACCTAAGGGATCGCGTAGACTACGGAGATGGATCTTCCTAATGTCCAAAGACCTTTGCGATGTGGGATTTGTCACCAAGAAGGACATAGAAGAACAACATGTCCAAATAAAGATCGTGAACGAGTACCAACTAGGAAGAACCGTTGTGGTATATGTCGTTGAGGACATAACAAAAAAAATTGTCCGTTGAGACCTCAACCATCCAATGACAACCTATAGTCGAGTTTGTATATTGTGTGAAGTAACTAAAGGTCGTACATATGTTGCTTGTGTGAACATTTATTAATTACTTATCGCTTTGGTTGTGTACAACACTCATTTTATTTTGCTAACATTATATGTAGTTGTACTACAATGGATCCAGGGCCTTCTGATCCATCACTATTGCAACTCCAATCTACACACAGATCAACGCGAGCATGGAGGGGCGAGGTAACATTTCTTACAAAGAATACGTCAAATTTAAATCAATAATGTATCAAAAACGTACATTAATACACTATCAATTACAAGGTGTACGAAACAATGCGTGTACGTCGAAGACGTGGGGTCGTGGATCGAACGATGCAAGATCATTCTAGGATGATCCCATATCTTCGTTCCAGTGGTTCTATGGGATATCTCGTGTAGCATTTTTCAGCCTTGATTGGGCTTTGATTACATCGCGTTTGTAGAGAGATGGCGCCCGAGACGCATACATTTCACATGCATTGTGGGGAGTGCACCATTACACTTCAAGACGTGCAGTCCAAAGCTAGGATTACCGATCGAAGGTATGCTCGTGACGGAACTACGACGCAGACTATGCTTTGATGTCTCAGCGAGAGGCTACTTGACGAACTCCTGGTAGAGATGACGCGTTGGATGTAAACTAAAGGTCGATTGGCTTGAGCGTAACGTACCATCAATAGATGATGATAGCGATGAGGAGTCGGTCCGCCGTTACGTTCGATCGTACATACTACAACTCATCTGGTGGTTGTCTTTTCGCCGACAAGTCTAATCGATTCGTCCATTTGATGTTCCTACCATTGCTGGAGGATTTCCAACTAGCCGGACAATATAGTTGGGGAGTGCTTGTTTGGCTTATTTGTACAGAGAGTTGTGTCGCGATCTCGCGCGGGGGCACATGAGGTTGCCGGCGCGTCAATTCTTTTACAACTTTGGGCATGGGACATGATTTCCATTCATAGCACCACGGCGCTCACGTGTTTCTAGAGCTCAACAATGAATCGTGGATGGGCAAAATATGCTTATGGACGTTCCACTCTGGACACGTGTATGTACACCGAATATGTCATTAATTTGCCTAAAAATCTTGTCCATTTACATTTATCTTAAATTATTATCTTCTACACGCGTATGGCTCGATGCATTTTCGGTATCACAAAGTGCGACGCACGTCGTATCGGCTTACCGTGATGCACTCGACTCGCAGAGGCATGAGAATGATGTGGTCTGGCAACCTTATGCAGAACTCATGGGGTCTCTTCCCGATTACTGTACAAATGGTAACTGAAGTTGGCTCTCGACGTGTCCCCTACTTTGTTTCCACATTGTGGAGTGGCATCGACCAGAAAGGGTGATGAGACAATTCGGCATGGTACAAGTGGTGCCACCAAATTGTGCTTACGACGCCCAACTGCACCGCCTGGAATTGCGTGGACATCATCATGAAAATCGGGTGACCTTCCATGCAAGCTATATACACACGCTGGGAGAATCGTGGGACACCATTGCCACAAATGCAAGAAGCAATGAAGGCCACGATCACCAAGAGTACATGACGTGGTATCGCTCGGTCCACTAGGAGATTCGCTGACACGACGGGCGTTACGTGACTACTCTGGTAATATTATAACTCTTTATTTTCCTCCAACATTAAATCTCTTATAATGCGTGCTCGACCTCTTATATTTTGTATATCAACAGTAACTTGGTGCATCGATCGAGGCGAGTGTTTATCGAGGATGGGTACGAGCAAGGTCTTGCACGCTTGATGAAGGGATTCAAATTTTAGACGAAGACGAAAGGCGAAGGTCTACTCTTTCGCATGACGGAATTGACGTCGAGCAAGACATTAATGAGGATAATGAACAGACGATGAAGAAGACGATCAGCCGAACCAAACATAGAGGTGAGAAGAAGACGGCACGACCAGAGATTGTGCGGAACGCACCAGCGTCCTCGTCCACCGCGTCCATCTACTCGGGACCGAGATTGCCGCAGAGAGTAGCAGACGATCTCCTCCTCCAAGACGTTCATCTCGTTCGAGAGCGAGTAGAACGAGATCGTCAGGTGAGAGTAGCCGACGATCGTCGCCACCCCAAAGAAGAACCTCAAATGTTTGTACCCAGTGCCGCCGAGCGTGAATCTTCCTCCTTACTATTTTGATCCATACGCACTGGGCCGTCGTCTTCATATGTGGACCCTGAATGCCTCATCCTCAAATGTATCCATCACCGCCTCGACATGCCTAGTCCATATACTCCTACTCCATATAATTACAATATGGCGTATAGTGGAGACCCTTCATTCATGAACTTGTTGACCATGCCGCAGCCTCATGTTCCATTCCCCCAACCCCATGCAGGAAGCCAGTATTTCGGGATGGTTCCACCTCCTATTTTTGGTAGCATCAGTAGCAGAGGTGAGTCGAGTCAAGAACTGTGAGGAAACGCAACAATCTACTCGACGTGATTCATCGCAAGACCAAATTTACCTCAACAAGCTCAACCGATGTACAAACACATCGTCCAACAAGACAAAGAGTACGTCCGCTTGCATCACCGAGCAACAACGCTCAACTAACCGCTAAATAGACCCGCATGATGAGTTTACTTGATGTCATGGTGATTTGTAATTAACTTATATTTTGGGTTCACAAAGTACGTGTATTCAACTTTCTCATTGAATAAACTTATTTCTCACGCTTTTCCATATTATTATAATGTCGTAGATTTGATTACTCTTCAATAGTTAGTTTAGTTAGTTAAGTTAGTTTAGGTTATATGTTTAATTTAACTTAAGTGGTTAGCTTAGTTAGTTAGGTGTCATGGTTAGGTTATATTAGTTTAGTTTGGTTAGGTTAATTAGGTTAGTTAGTTAAGTTAGTTTAGTTTAGTTTGTTTGAGGTTATGTTTGTTTAGTGTAGTTGAGTTAGGGTATGTTCCTTAGTGTAGTTGAGTTAGGTTATGTTTGCAATTAAGCTAGTTAAGTTAGTTATTTTAGTTTACTTAGTTTGTATTGTTAGGTGGTTTGGTTAGTTAATGTTAGTTAGTTTAGTTTGTTAGTTACTTTAGTTTGGTTATGTTAGTTACTTAGTTAGTTAGTTAGTTTAGTTGAAGTTAGTTAGTTAGTTAGTTTAGTTTGGTTTGGTTAAGTTAGTTTAGGTAGTTAGTTTAGTTTGGTTAATGTTAGTTAGTTAGTTTAGTTTGGTTTGGTTAGGTTAGTTTAGGTTAGTTAGTTTAGTTTAGTTAGTTAGTTAGTTAGTTAGTTAGTTAGTTAGTTAGTTAGTTAGTTTAGTTAGTTAAGTTAAGTTAGTTAGTTTAGTTTGTTAGTTAGTTTAGTTTGGTTAGGTTAGTTATTTTAGTTTGGTTAAGGTTAATACTATAGTTAGTTACTTACTTAGTTAATTAGTTTATTTAGTTTAGTTGGTTATGTTTGTTAATGTTAGTTAGTTTAGAAAAGAGAGTTTAAGGTTTAAAACAATGTACATATATATTTTCAAAATTGGTTTTTTTTTTACAAATATAAACTCCTCATATGCATATTCAAATTTGGTTGTAATTGTCGAGATCGCTTTCGACGACGACGACGACGACGACGGCCAATGGCGAGGTCTGACTACCGAGAACGACGCTGGTTGGTGACCCGATTGATGACGTGTCTTGGCGATGCATGATCGGCGAGCGTTTGTGAGGTTCGCAGCGGACGTGGCGTCCACGTGGCAGATGGTTCAGATCGATAGCGCCTTTTCAAAAGGCGCTATCGCACATGTGTCCTCCATGTCAGCGCCACATCACAACCGCAATTTTCGCTCAATAGCGCCTTTTGAGAAGGCGTTATTGAATGAGGTGATGTGGCGCTGACGTGGCAATGCGTTATTGGATGATGTGATGTGGCGCTGACGTGTCGGTGACGTGTCATCCACATGTACGATAGCGCCTTTTGAAAAGGCGCTATCTCGTACAAACCCATGCCACGCGGACGCCACGTCACCGCGAACCAAAAACATCCCACTCAATAACGCCTTTTGAGAAGGCGTTATCGCTACTTCCGTGATAAAAAAAAAAACCTCCCTATTTTGAGAAAAAAATTGTAAAATGACCCTACTTTTGGAAAAACTCCGGTTGTGTACCCTCTGTAACAAATATTCACAAAATACAAAAGAATGATATGTGCAGTATTTCCAAAATAAAGTAAGGTGAGCCCAACTAAAAACATCGCCATCGCAACACTATGAGTGTGCAAATAGTAGGCTGAAGCCAAGATGGAGCCAATTCTCCCAAACTAAGCTTGGAATCACAACTCCTTGAGAGAGAAGCTAAAAAGAAAAGACTGAAACAACGAAATAACCCAAAATCACGTTGAGATCCAGTAAAAGAGATACGGTGCCCATTCCATCCAATCATCTCAAAACAAACCCACCAGCCACTCCTCCAGAGTCCAGATGCCTCGGTTGCTGCCTCCCATTTTCCATAGTTCCCTGCGTTAGGGGAGAAACATCACTCATTGAAGACCTCACCATACTGCTGATTATTCGACACTCACCATGCTGTCCATGAGGCCCCTGATAGTTAGTTATTCTCGCAAGTTAATCTGCCAACTAGAGTCCCTCTTTGCCCTATTAAGTTCGCCAAACCAGCTAGAGCTCACCACCACACCAACCTGAAGCTTTGACATGCAAAGCAACAACAGTCCTAACCAAAACAGAACTTGTGCCATAAATCATTCAAACAACCATTTAACAACCAAAAGCAAATAGGAAATCAATCACACCAAGCATTCCCAAACCCCTAACAGCCCTTTCAGAATATTTATCATAGTCATTTCCAAGCCCCCCCAAATTGCCCCATCTGAATAGTCACCCCATCGCTTCTAGAGACCCCAAGACATCAAAAAACCTAACCCTAATGAAGTAATGAACTTCATGCCCCAAATAATTTTCCTTATTGGAATGCCTTAAATTCCTAGTGGCCAACTATGACTGATGCCCCAAATAATTCCCAAACATCCTCCCAGTTCTTATCTCGATCTAGAAAGATTTTGTTGTTTCTCTCCGCCCAAAGCGCCCATGCGAGATGTAGAGTCCCCATGTGCCATATTAATGCATGCCTCGCGCCCCTGAAATGGGTTGAAGATTCAACACATTCTTTGAACTTTTTGGCACATTCCCCCCCGATTGCCAACTCCATTGCCATCCTTTGTTGAATCTTCCTTGAGAATGGACATTGAAAGAAAAGGTGGTTTATGTCATCTCCTCCATTCCTACACAGCTCACATCTCAATTGAAGAAAGCTCAAGGACGGGCACCGTGTTTGGAAAACCTCCACTGTATTGATTTTCCCTAACCATAGTAGCAAGCCAAAGACTTTCACTTTCATCGAGGCAAGGTTCTTCCAAATTGCGCTATATGCCTGATCCATGGGGCTGAGTTTTCTCTATAGAAGTTGAAAAACGTGGATTAAACAGAGAAGCCCTCCATTGGATCCCACCTCCATGTTCGTCATCATCACTTCCACTGAGCATCACGTCTTCTAATCTCAGTAGTAGCGCAGAAAGTGATTCGATCTCCCCATCAACAAGCCTTCGTAGAAAATCCCAGTTCCGGCTTGTCCTGTTGCTTCCACCTTCCTCTAATGAGTTCACCGCCATTTCAGCAATTGTAGAGTTTGGTGATCGAGCAATTGTAAATAAGTCATGAAACTCTTCTAATTAAGAAACTTGTCACCCCACGCCATTTATCAACCCAGATTTTAATCCGATTTCCACCACTCACTTTGAGGCTAAGTCCCTTAGAGAATTATCCTCTACAATCTTTGATGAATCACTAAGGGGTTTTATATGATGACCTAAATTGGAACGACACATCACAACCATTGCTGTCCGAGCAGTATATACTGCAGATAATCGCTACCCAGGGGGCTTCACTACAACAAAGTGGGTCTATAGCAACACTTTTTTGCCAATACTAATAAAAAATGTCTTCAAATTTTAATTTTAGATACACATGATATATAAGTGTTGCAAAGTTTAAAATTTTGAGACGCTTAACATACAAGTGTCTCCAAATTAAGGACACTTGATATTAAAACGTCGTCAAATTCAAAATCTCGAGACGTATAATGTACAAGTGTCTCAAAATTAAGGACACTTATTAAAAAAGTGTTGCCAAATTTAAAATTTGGAGACACTAATTTAAGAGTGTTGTCAAATTTCAATTCTAAAGACACATAGTTTATAAGTGTTGCTAAAATTAAAAATGAGGACACAAACAATAAGTGTTGTCAATTTCAATATTTAAAGACGCATAATTTATAAGTGTCTCCTATATTAGAGACGCTTGGTAAATTAGTGACACCAAATTTAAAATTTGGGGACCCTAATTTACATGTGTTGTCAAGATTCAAATTTAAGCACATATAATTTACTAGTGTTGTTAAATTTTAAATTTAAAGACACATAATTTACAAGTGTTGTTAAATTTCAAATCTAAGGACACATAATTTACAAGTGTTGTTAGACTTTAAATATAAAGACACATAATTTAGAAGTGTTGTTAGACTTTAAATTTAAGGACATATAATTTACTAGTGTTGTTAAGTTTTAAATTTAAAGACACATAATTTACAAGTGTTGTTAGATTTTAAAATTAAAGACACATAATTTACAAGCGTTGTTAGACTTTAAATCTAAAGACACATAATTTACAAGCGTTGTTAGACTTTAAATCTAAAGACACATAACTTACAAGTGTTGTTAAATCTCAAATCTCAAACTCTTTTATCTAATTCGAGCCGATAAAAGGGTTTCACTTAAAAACATGCTTGTCAAATGAGCCACACTACATACATAACTTCAATACACAACCGAAATCCAATCGAGTTATTCACTTAAAAAAGGGAGCCAAATCTGGATCATTCAAGTCCAAATCCAACAACCCATACAACCACATGTACTCCACACACTGCTCAGACGGCTCAATCGCTTGGGTGCGCACCCGTGAGTCCTCTCCAGGTATCATGAGCACGTTGAGGGCCACCATTTCAAGATCATTAATTTCTTATGTATTATATAAATGTTTTGTGGTCTAGGTTTAAATTATATGTTAATGCAATGTTTTATATGCATGTCTTACTAATTATATGTTGTATAATATATGGTTTAATTAAGGACTCCATTGGGTGCTCAAACACCCCCGTTGAGATAAGGAGGGTCGTCACACCAATTATAAAAGGCTCTATATCACCTCCAAGGGCGTTAGGCTTCGAGTTAGCTTGACTTTGGATTAGCCGAGGCCCAATATGATTGTAAGAAATTGAAGGGTCAAAATTATAAGAGGACAATCGTTTGGGTTCATAAAAAAAAAAGTAAAAGTAAAAATAAATATAAAGCATATACTATGATCTCGATGGCCTAACCATGTAGGCTTTCCATATGTTGTTGATTGGAGCAACTTGTTTTCATTCTTTGAAAGAAGGTTCATATGCGAACCTGAAAAACAACAACTACAACACCAAATTCAGATGCGTTTGAGCTCAATTAGTGCAACCAAAGATTGGCGACGATTTCTTTGTCGCTGACCCCAACGATCCCGCCTTCGCTTCCCCTACGAAGACGTCTGGCTCTTCTCCTCCGACGGCGTCCGCCTCCACGTCTGGCTCTTCCCCGATTGCTCTGGTCAGTCAGTCACTCACTCGCTCACTCTAGCCCCTACAAATCTCGCCTTATCTTCTGATTCTCACTCTTAGGGTTTTAGACTTCCGTCAAATTGGTTCAATTTTCAGTAGATTTTGTGTTATCGCGTGTTGTGGTTAGGGTTTTTGTGGGAATGTTTGAATTAGTTTAACGATTGATGTCCGTTTCGTCGCGATTGTGAGTTTTCGGAGTGGAAAGGTTAATGCTTTGTTCATTTTGTTTGTGATGTTGTCATATCGAGGTGAATCAAGTATCAGAAATACCTAATTCGCTCCATTCACTGATAATAGAGCTGTAGAAGTCACTTCTGACCTGTGCAATTTAATATTGTCATTTAATGTGATCTCATTGAAGTTTGAATGATAGTGAAGGAATTTGAGCGATATTTTGGTGAAATTGCGGAAAAGGAGGCTTATCGCGAAGCTTGCACACGGATTTACCATGTTTAGTTGTGTTTGCAGCTTTTTTTTTACTTACTCGGTCACAAATTAATGGAGGTGTTTTTTGAAAATTAGTTTTTACTAAGTATTTTAAGGCTGACAAGACTAGAGAGGAGATTGAAAAATCAATTCCGATTGGATTCTTTCATAATCAGTGGAAAGCTATGGTACACTATTGGTTTTCTGAAAAATCAAAGGTAACAATTATGCCTTTAAATTTGAGAGATAAGTTTTCTTTCTTTTAATTAGTGTTTTAATGGAATTGATAAATATTGTAAATTGATAAATATTGTAGACATGGCTATAAAGCCACAATCCTAAATTAATTGATGTTGGCTATATTGATGTTGGCTACTTGTGGTCTTTTTATAGGCAACAAATGTATACGTAAGTTAGTCTGGTAATTCGTGGTGAAACTTCTATCCCACCAAGACTGCATTTATAGGTATGAATGGTTGATTCAAGCATTTTCAACAGTGCTTGTTTAATCATTTACAGTTGCATTTGAGCTTAAGCTTATGGAATTTTAAGGCTTCCTTCCATTCTTTATTGAGTCACTAAATTTAAAATTGTTCCAAGGTAGGTAAAATGGCTAAGTCAACTCAAGAAATAGAATGTTGAATTTTCTGTACCTCACGGTAGAGGAATAAATTAAATTTAGTTAGAGGAAAGTCATAATCAAATCTAAGTGCACAAAACACCATTATGAACACTCCGACTAGCACAAACATTATTGCAATAGACCAAAGAGCTCAATAATTACAACAATTGGGACCAAATAAGCTTGATGATTGCTTTCGCACTATCTGGTTTGAAGAGTCTAAGGAAAAGTTCTTGTTCTCATTCTTCACATGAATTTGATGAAGTCTTGTGATTGAGTTTTGCATGACAAAGTTTTAATTAGTAGAAAAAATAGAAATTAAATATACATTGAACTTTACAAGTTATTGCGCTGCAGAGATGTTGTCTATAAGCAACATTTCATTTCAGATATGTTTTCTGCAAGAGGATAGAATTAGCAAAGTAGAAAGAATTGACGATGGGTTTAGACTAACATCCATTTCTGCACTCAGTTTCTATGCTTGCTTGTATTGTTCATTAAGCATGCCATATATATCTCAGCTTAATCATTTACTCCATTAACTCCCATTGCTAGGATATGAATTATTTTACATGCACTAAAGGGCTGGTTTTGCATATTTCATCTCATGAATTTCACAGCTTATATTATATGTTCTATATTAATGTATGTTTCTGTACTTTTTGTGAATTGAACTCCTTGTTCCCTTGAGAACTCTATGACTGATCACTCCTGAGTCACTTATGCATTGATACTTTCAATAGCATCTTCAATATATGGTCCCCATTGATCGGATTTACTTGAATTTAGTTGTAGATGCACTAGACTATTATTGTGATGGTAACGCGAACGCCTCATAGTAAGTCAAATGGTAACATGTGTTTTAATGGAATTGGATCATAAATGTGATCAATCATCTTTTCTATATTTTCTTAAAGCATCTTTCTGAAAGGGGTAAAGCGGCACGAACATACTATAAGACGCCACATACGGTTGGATCCAAAAGCTTTGCTAGAGTTAGACACAATTATGTGAGTTCTCTACTATTTTCTACTTAATATATATATTCATTCTTGAAATTAATTAATCTTTTTGTTTCATGTTGCCATAGGAGATGACCCAAAAGAAAAGGCCAGGGAGAGTTGAGTTTTTTTCTGTCACCCGTAAACGAAAAGATGGGAATTTCATCAATAGAGAGGCACAAGAATTAGCGGGGAAAGCGATTAGTCTTGTTGAAGAACATGCTGCGACAGTTGAAAATTATAGTGCTTACGATATAGAAGAAGTTGTATTTGCCTCGGTTTTCAAAGAAGACAAGTATGGGAGGGTAAGAGGCTATGGATTGGGGGTCACACCTACACAATTTTCCGGTGCACTACAACCAAAAAGAAGGGCATATCAATTTGAAGTAGATAGGCTTCAACACCAAATGGAGAATATGCATTCCCTTTATGAAGCAAAGATAGAGAGTATGAAGGAGGACTACGAGAGAAAATCAACCGCAATGAAGATGGACTATGACGAAAAGTTGAACAGTGTGACTAAAGCCTATGAAGAAAGGTTAAACGATGTCACAAATGAACATGAAAGAAGGTTGAACAGTGTCACAAAGGATATGGATGAGTTTCGCACTTGTATGGAACTCTTTCAAAAGCTATTTTCACAGGTTGGATGTTCATTTCAACCATTATGTCACTTTCCAATGATGTTTGTGCATTTCTTAAATTCCATCTTAACTCTCTTTTGTGAACTATTACGGGGTTTCGGGTGATCTTTCTCCAACACCTCGAAACAATGTCATTTCCATTGATAGGCTTGTTTGGTATTACATTTGCTTATTGTTAAGTGGAGAGATGTTCATGAAAATTACATATATGTGTTTATGTATGTTAGTTTGCCCAATTCATTATGTATATTGAAAAAATGATTTACGATGATATTGACTACCTCATGATTTTGATTCATATATATCTTGATTTAATTGTGTTTGGGTTGATTTTGTTTGTTTTGCAGTTGTAGAAAAGTGTTGAACATGGGGTTTTTGGTGCGGTGGTAATGTTGAGAAAGATGAGCATATCAATTCAAAAATATAATCTTATACTTTTGCTTTGCATAGTTGTAAGTTTCTATCTTTTTAGTATATATGTTGATATCATTGTAAGTATAAATATATTTTTGAGAATGTATTGTAGTTCTTTTTTGAATTGAAAAATAATTGAAAAGTATATAATTTGGAGACATTAAGTACACAAGTGTTGTCAATTTAAGGACATTAAGTGTGTAAAGGTTGCTAATTTGGAGACATTAAGTGCACAAATGTTGTCAATTTAAAGACACTAAATGTGTAAGAGTTGCTAATTTGGAGACATTAAGTGCACAAGTGTTGTCAATTTAAGGACACTAAGTGTTTAAGGGTTGCTAATTTGGAGACATTAAGTGCACAAGTGTTGTTAATTTAAGGACATTAAGTGTGTAAGGGTTGCTAATTGGAAACATTAAGTGAACAAGTGTTGTCAAGTTAAGGACGCTAAGCTTACAAATGTTCCTAATTTAGGGATGCATAAATAAATAGTGTATTCAAATTGGAGACGCATAAGAAATAAATGTCATAAAATTAAAGACAAATAAAAAAACGTCCCCACGTTAAGGACACTTATTTCAAAAGTGTCTTAAATAAATATTACAACACATACATTTTGCGTCGCAAAAAAATGGGGCGACATCAATTTTACCAACACAAGTGGCGACACTTTATGATGCGTGGGTAAATTTTTTAGAGACACTAATTAATGTCGTTAAATGACTAAATTAAATTCGCTAAACACACAATGTTTTGTAGTGCTTCCAGTTTCGTTTGGTAGCGCCATAACCATTTGCATGCCATCCCTATATTCTTAAGCTTCAAGTTCCCAATTCCTAGCCCCCAAAGCTTCTTCGGCTTGATCACTTGTTTCCAAGAAACTAGTGCTCATACTGAATCTGCCCAATCCTCTTCTATAGGAACTTAAACATCATTTTTTCGATCTTCTAGGCGATCACGACTGATATCTGATAGAGTGGCATGAAGTACGTAGGTACAATGTCTAACACTGAGCTCATCATAGTTACTCTCCCTTCCTTAGAAAAAAAATTCCTCTTCCAACCATCCAACCTCTTCACCACCTTCTTAAGTGACAAATTTCAAAGAAGAGTCTAAAAATTGTATTAATGTGGGCAAATTGAGTACAATAGAATGCTCTTATTTATAGAGCTGAACAAATCATAAAATAAGAAAAGTTACCAAAACTACATATTCCTCTTCCATCTACTATAATTTCCTTAACACCCTCCCTCAAACTCAAGTTGGTTAAACCTGAGGTTGTCAATCGAATCAGTAAACCTGACAAATCTAAGGTTTGTTGCGAAGCAGATCAACGACCACCAAAGACGACAAATCTAAGGTTCGTTGTGGAACATATCAACGACCACCGAAGACGACTAAAAACAGATTCTGATGTGGTAGAGTAGAACAACGGAATCGTAGAACAACGGATATCAAAGTCAACAGAGTCGACGACGGACATATAGCAGAGTCGACATAGTCGACGGTAGGCAGACACCGGAATGTGGCTAGATGTAACGATGCAGGCATCGTAAATTCCAAACGAATGATGATGAACACCCCAACATATATGTGTATAGGTGTTGGGCAGAGGCAATTAAAGAAAAACAACAAAGAGAGTGAAAACGACAGAAGCGGAGAAACAATAACAAACAAGCACAAGCGGAAGAGAACACCACGGAGTGGTCGTCGACTCGAAAGTCGACCGACCTAGCACTAGAAACCAAGCTTTGATACCATGATAAATTTCAAAGAAGAGTCTAAAAATTGTATTAATGTGGGCAAATTGAGTACAATAAAGTGCTCTTATTTATAGAGCTGAACAAATCATAAAATAAGTTACAAAAACTACATAAATATCAAAATATAGAAACTTCCTAAATACCTAAACTACGAAATATAGCAACTACTATAATTTCTTTAACATTAAGTATTGGCTCCCAGAAGCTTGCGGCCGGTGGGAACCCTCTTAAAGGCAATCCCAAGTATTTCATAGGCCATGACTCGATTTGACATCATGTGGATGCAGCGAGTTAGATAGCCTCCTTATCGGATGCATTGATCCCTAGAAGACAACACTTATCGACATTCAAACTTAGTCTTGAGACTTTACAGAATTTGAATACCATCATCATCATATTCCTAATCGAGTCCGAATGGTCATCCATAAAAAATAAGGAGTCACATTTGCGTACTTTAGATGTGTAACATGGACATTTTCCCTTCCAATTGTGAGCCCCTTGATGGATCTCCTATCCTTTGCATTGTTAATCATTCGTCTAAACATATCTACAACTAGGATAAAGAGAAAGGGGGCAATGGGTCCTCATGCCTTAGCCTTCTTTGGTCAGGATATCTACCGCACGGTGCCCCATTAATCAGGACCGAATAGTTCACTAAGGTTATGCATCCTTGGATCCACCTCCTCCATCAAAATTCGAAAACCTTTATCCTCAACAGGTAATCTAAGAAGTCCCAGTCCACCTGGTCATAGGCCTTTGCGAAATCAAGCTTCATCACATATCCTTTCAAGTTCTGCTTCCTTGCATACTCCACCACCTCACTTGCGATCATAACTGAATTCAACATATGTTTCTCAAGATAAAGGCATTTTGCTCCTTCGCTATAGTTGTAGAGAGAGCCTCCCTACGACGCCATGAGCACCTTGGCCAACAGTTTATACATGGAAGTCACGAGGCTGATTGGCCTAAAATCACTGATCCTGCTTGCCTTGGCGCCTTTAGGAATCAGACAAATAAATGTCTCGTTCATTTTAGCAGTGACAACCCCATTCTTGTGAAAGTACATAAGAATGCTAGGATATCTTGCTTCAGCATCCCCCAGCTGTGTCCTGGATAGCTCAAATGGGATAGGATCCCATGTAATATTTTCGATCTCCCACGCACTAGAACATTCGCTTGTGTACAATGCTTGATAAAATCCCACCACCTCGTCTTTAATTCTCTCCACGTCTTCCGTGAACTTGCCATTTCTCAACTGTACCCTTTTAATTACATTCTTACTCTTGCGGGCACCTAATGTTTGATGGAAATTTTTTTTGTTAATGTATCCTTCTTTGGCCCAAGTGACCCAAAGCTTCTGACTCGCAATTCTATTCTCGATCAACAATACCTTGTCTAACTCCGTTCTTGCCACTTTTCGTTGTTCCCCCAGCTTCGCGTCCTAATACTCCCCACTCTCCTGCTTGTCCAATCTCCTAATTATGTCCTTAAATTTTCTTGCCGATGTTATGCCAAAATCAGTTTTATTCCAATTCTTAATCTCTCCCCTCATACTCCCAAGTTTACCTATCAACTTGAAGCCTGACCCTCCCTTAACCTCCACTCTCTGCCACCATCGTTTACATTTATCACTAAAACATGGATGTGGGAGCCAGATGTTCTCAAATCGAAATGGAGTGGGGTCCACTTAATGTGACTCGTCCCCAAGATTAACGGGAAATGGTCTATTATCACCCGAGTACTTAGGTTTTGTCTCCCGTTTATGAACTGCTCTCCCCACTCCCTTGAGAATAAAAATCAATCCATCCTTGCGCACGTATGGGATTCTCTAAAATTCGACCACTTGAAATTCTTGTTCTACAATGATAGATCGATGAGCTCCATATCTTGAATTAAGCGATCAAGTCTCTTCATGCTCGTTGTGAACCGCAAATTTGTGTTCCTTTCTAACGGGAATCACCAGTGAGGCACTACGTTGGACTGCACATACCATATAACACCCCAATCTCATCCCAAAACTCTTATTTTATTGTTGGGGTAGCTGGCCCGTACACTCTTGACAACCACCACTTATACCCACATGATTTTTCCACTTGGATGGAAATCGAGAATGCTCGCACAAGACTTTCCACAACCTTCGCTCTTCTGCAATCTCACAATTACAATTCCTCTACCCCTACCTTCTACTTTAAGTGTGACCTAATCTTTGAATCGACCTCCCTATATGCTTGCCACCACGGATCTTCCTTTGTTTTTTGTAACACCAAAAAGTCTAGGTTGATCACATAGACCTATTCTTTGATAAAGATTCTCTTGTTATCCATTCCTAATCCTCTCAAGTTCCAAGATTGAATCTTCATTAGTTACCACTGAAAGCTCTCTTGTCCCTCTTAATCTTATAGTTAACTTTGGAATGCAGCCTTTGTAGCTCCTTAGATGTGCTAGAGCCTTTATGGGTTTCTTTCTTCAGTACCACCCTCATTTGGATGAACTTTTTTTTATAAGAATGCACAAACAAACAAATCATCGCTCGTACCGACCTTTTCTCAAAAGACCAACTATTCTGGAGGTTCATCCATAATGTATAAGACCTTTAATTTTGAAGAGGATTATTGTCTTTTGCTCGACTGCAAAAACCCCATCATTGAGAGTCCCTACTCAGTTCCAGTTAGGAACAACTCTTGGATCGCTTCCACTTCGTCTGCTATTGCTGCTACTGATATGGGTGGCTTAGGGATGTTGAACACCACCACTTTAGAATCTAAGACCTGTTCATCAATGAAATCATCCTCTTCGACGTTCTCTACCCTTGTATCCCCATGCTCACTTTTCGGGTCATCCATTCTTGTATCTGTCATGGCCTGAATTTCTAATCCGAGTTTAATCCCTTAATCATGATCAGTGACCAATAACGTGAGACCTACATTGAGATACGTGCAATAACCAAGGCGATATGTTCTAGGTATATGTTAGATTTTTTTGTGATGCATGCCTAGTGTATTGTATATATGTAGACAACTATGTCACTCCAACTTATGTTTAGGTGTCGAGATGTGAGCGAGAACGTGCCTCGAGATGCATGCCGACGTAGGATAAAAATAGAGAGTGATGTGATAAGTTTATATATGCTTAGTGTAACTTAAATAATAGTACTAATGTGGTTATGGCTGAGTTTATATTAAACGTACTTAAGTTAGCAATTTAAAATAATAGTCATTTGATGATTCTTGAGATACGTTTTGGCACATCAAAAGACAAATTGAGTTTCAAATTGGTTTTAGCTATAGGGAGATAGTGGAGAGTTAGTGGGAATTGTGGCAAAGTGTAAGTCATTGGATTATTCTCGATATGCATGTATACATGGAAATCAATGGCTATTAATCAACGTTATCCATTCATATATGTAAGAAATGAGATCAACCTAAGCAATTCATTTCATTTTCAAAACTTAATTGAGAAGAAAACTTGCTGGAGAAGAAGGAATTAGCGAAGATCAACAAGTTCGAAGTGAAATTGGGTGGATTTGAAGGTGTAGAGATTAAGTTGTAGGTGTTCATCAACTAGGTAACTAAAACATACACCATTAGTTTAGTTTAGTTTGGTGAATTGGAAGAATTTTATGATAATTATGAGTTCTAGTTAAAGTGGCCATTGTTTTGGATCTTTATGTGAGTTAAAATTATGGGTCCTAAAGTGTTTGTATTAGCCCTATGTGGAGAAAATTCAGAATCCAAAGTGCAGAATTCTGAGTTTTCCTACACATAGCGCGCTAGGTGAGCTAACTAGTGCACTACCTGTGAGTGGCGCACTAATAAATCTGACTAGAGCACTAATGAGGTCACTAGCGCGCTAAACAGAACACCCAACACGCTAGATGCTCTGACCCCACAAAATATGCAATTTCTCAATTATAACTTAAAGACTACGAACAAGTGTAATAACCTAATCAAAAAGAACCAAACACACTTAAAAACATGTCAAATGATATTAGGGACTAAAGAAGACTCTCGAAAGTCCGAGTACGTGATACGAGGGGCTCGAAGGCCGAATTAGCATAGGACATTGCGTGGATTGTAACTAAACTTATTAAGATATTTATTTACATTTCATTCATGTTTTATTATTTATTTCCACTCAGCTGGACTGATTTTCCTTTTGTACCCTTCATGACTTGTTGATTCATCTCATTCCGTGAGTTTGCTATCATGACATTGGTTATTGGTTAATGCTTTCATTGACTCTATATCATGTGCTATGTCATTCCTGATTGTCGATACATTTAGTCAAATGAAATAAATTGCTATTAGGTAATGGTGTACAGTATTGTAAATTTCATTTCCTTTGTGCATTAGATATGCACTCCTATTGTTAGATTCTGAAATCGTGTCATTCCTTTAAATATGAAAGTAATTCTTATATCTAGAGCTATGAGATAATAGAGGTGGGCATGACACTTAAGGGTCACTAGACTTTCAAGGATGTCGGGATCTCGTCATTTAAAATATCTCATAGCATGATTCTTTTTCAAGATAAATGCTATTATTATGCTTTCAGATACTTTTAATATTGGAAATGTGAACAAATGTCTCTCAGTCTTACTTTCTACTTTACTATACTCACTGTCCTTTTTATTACGGTGGATGCAGATCGATCGAGTAGCAGACCCGACAAAGAGAAGATCAACGACTACCTCTGAGCCAGTGGAATGCTACTACACCGAATTTTGTAAGTTTTTTATTTTGTTGTATGACTTTTATATGTCTTTCATATACTTTTGGGGTTGTATATATTATGGGTTGAGATATAGCACCCTAACCTAATACATGATGATATATTATTGTTGTTTTGTTTTATATATATACATGCATGTGATCTTTATTTCATGGTGTTTCCACATTCTTAGGTATCATGTAAAAAGCTTTCGCAAATGTATTGAGAATCTCACTGTATAACTTTAACTCTGGTTTAGTTGACAGAAGAAAATAAATACTTATTTGAATAAAATTAATTAGTAAGGGGAAAGGTTTTTGGAAAAAGGTTGACTAATTTGTTGTTAAGTCCTTAATGGCGGAGGTTAGGGCTTAATGACGAGATTAGGCCGGGTGGTGCTCTAATTTGAGAAGGGGTCGTCACACGTGGTATGAGAGCCTAAGTTTATATAGATTAGGTAGTGGAATGTAGTTATTCTACAATGTAATACCAAAGTTACAGTTAGTATCAGAGACCAACTTTTCCAATAAGTAACAAATAAAATGAAAACAAGAAAATATAAATTATAGCCATGGAAACCAGATGATCCTTGCCTAAAAACAATTAGTTGGGAATGAGTGAAAGTGAGATGAGAATTTCTTATATGTACATGCTAGTTTCTATATGTTTATATATGCGTTATCTATGCAGTAGCTTATTCGCGCTCGCTATCGACTTGCAGACACCTATGGTTGATTCATGCAATAGCGGGGATGCAGGTGCTAGTGGTAGTTAGCCTCCTATTCCATGTGCTGATGATTTTAAGAGGCTATTTGATAGACTAGCTGCTTAGGGACAATAGTTAGCATATTTCATTGTTAAGATGAAATCATGGAGCAGCAGACACTAGCCCCTACTACTACTAACTACTACTACTACTACTACTACTACTACTACTACTACTACTACTACTACTACTACTACTACTACTACTACTACTACTACTACACTACTACTACCTACTATCACATTACTACTACTATCAAGTATCATATCGCTGCTGCTCATTGCTGTCTGGCTGCTATCATTGCTATCATTGTCATTGCCATCATCGTTGTCATTATCATCACTGCTGCTCATTGCTATCGTCTATCATTGCATTGCATATCGCTATCAAGTATCGCTATCGCTACTACTACTATCAAGTATCAAGCATTACTACTATATCAAGTATCGCTATCGTCGCACTACTACTATCGCTACTACTACTACTACTACTCCTACTACTACTACTACTACTACTACTACTACTACTACTACTCCTACTACTACTACTACTACTACTACTACTATCAAGTATCACTATCAAGTATCAAGCATCAAGTATCAAGTATCATCGCTATCAATCGCTATCGCTATCATTGTCATTGCTTATCATTGCTATCGCTATCAAGTATCGTTACATCATTATCAAGCTACTACTACTCCTACTACTACTACTACTACTACTACTACTACTACTACTACTACTACTACTACTACTACTACTACTACTACTACTACTACTCCTACTCCTATCAAGCATCGCTACTACTACTACTACTACTCTCGCTACTATCAATCACTATTATCAAGCATTATCGCTACTACTACTACTACTACTACTATCATTGCACTGCCGCTACTACTACTACTACTACTACTATCGCTACTACTATCAAGTTATTATCATTGCTGTCTTAATGCTGCTTGCTGGCATTGCTAATACTTCTACATTACCGACACTAGAGCTTCCTACTACTACACTAACCACTCTAATAGTACAGACTATATCGGTAGTGACAGCACCATCCATAGAGACAATTTATAAATCATCTTTCACTCCTACATTTTTCAGCTCGACAACAAAGGTTTAGTTGGTAAAGGATTTCATTAGGCTGAAGACAATTTACTTTGATAGTCAGCGAGATTTTGAAAAGATTGAGAAGTTGGTATTGTCTCGGGAGAAGCTGCATAGAGTCTTGAGGATTGAGGATAGCCTTAAGGTCAAGATTTTGTCGTATACTCTATCGAGAGACACCGATGTTTGGTGGTGTATGAGGATATCTTCTAATTGTCATTTGGAGTCTTGGGATGCATTCAAGAAGAAATTCTACCAGTAGTACTTCCCACCTGTATTCATGAACCTGAGAAAGGGAGCTGAAGAGTCGATTATGAGCTACAGAGACAGATATGGCTATCTAAGGCAGTTTGCTATGGATTTAGTGAGAGATGACTCTGAAGATGTATACAATTCCAAAGATGGACTCAGGGTGAATATATGGTTTTTTGTCATTTGTTCAAGTGCCAGAACTTTGGGTGAGATATACAAGCATGCACTTTCTCATGAGACCTATTATTTGAGTAGAGTTGCCAATAGGACGTCGTTAAGACCAACATTGACACCCGATCAAACTGTAGAGTTTGAGAGTAGGAGATAAAATGATAAGGGACCGAGGATTTGAGAGTGAGGTTCTCAAGGATTAGGGACAGCTACCTCAGTTGTGCCCTATCTATCATCCCCTACTCCATTGCAGAGTATAGTTGGTAGACCTCCTTTGCCACCACCAGTCAGACCTGCGTTGCCAGCTCTTACTACTTTGACAGCTCTTCCAGCATAACATGCGCCATGTCAGCAACAACAGTATGGTAGAAGCTGAGGCACAGGTAGAGGTAGAGGTTGAGATGGTTCCTGATAAGAACAAAGATAGGCATAGGCCTAGGACCAAGCACATAGTCAAAGTAGGCTGATTACTTACTTTAGGTGTGGTCATATTGGGCGTATGATTAGAGATTATCCACAACGGGTAGTAGTACAATCATTACAGAGTCGAGAGGGTGTATGCATGGTTGCTCAACCAGATGCAGAGGCTACTCGAGGACTTATTAAGGGTATGGTTTTCATTTCTGGTAGAGATTTATATGTTATATTTGATTCGGGTTCTACAATAACTTTCCTTTTTAGTCGCATGATAGAAATCTTACGGTTGACATCGGTTAGAGTTACCATACATTTGATTTTGAGGACCGTAGTTGAGGATAGGGTTTACCCCAATTGTCTTGTTGAGGTATGTCCAGTAGAGATAAGTGGGGTAGTGTTACCTATAGACTTAAAGGTTCTCGAGTTCTTAGACTTTGGCACATTGTAAGGGATGAATTGGCTCGCAGCGTATCGTGCTCATATCAACTATTTTAGTAAGATATTGATATTTAAGATTTTAAGGTGTCCGATGTTCACATATAATGGTAGTAAACCGAGAGCCTAGGGCACTAGAGGTCGACTTGCGATTGGTGGAGAGATGGAGACTCTAGTATCGTTACACCTTAACAAAGAGTCAGGGACCTAGACTTGAGAAAATTTCGGTTGTATGTGAGTTTCCAGACATGTTTTTGTAGGACTTACTTAGTTTACCACCACCGAGAGAGATATAATTTATTATTGAGTTTGTACCAAACACCAAACCTATTTTTATACCATCGTATCGTATGGCTTCGAGAGAGTTGGATGAGTTGAGGAGTCAGCTCCAAGATTTCGGACATAAGAGATTCATCACACCTTTTATGTTGCCATAGAGAGCATATGTCCTATTTGAGAAGAAGAAAGATGGTACTTTAAGGATGTGTATCGACTACATAAAATTGAATAGGGTTACAATCATGAACAAGTATCCATTACCATGGATTGACAATTTATTTGATCAGCTAAGAGGAGCACAGTTTTCTCCAAAATAAACCTGAGATCAAGGTATCATTAGCTTAGGATTAGGGATGAGGATAGGTCCAAGACAGCATCCAGCACAAGATATAGACAATATTAGTTTATAGTCATGCCGTTTGGTTTGACTAATGCTCCTGCCATGTTTATGGATTTTGATGCATCGAGTGATGAGACCATTTCTCGTGATAGTTTTTATCGATGATATATTAATATACTCAAGGATTCAAGAGGATCATGAGCAACATTTCAGGGAGACGTTGCAGGCTTTGAGGGAGCACCGACTATACACCAAGTTTAGCAAATGTGAATTTTAGCTGTCAAAGGTCAAATTTTTGGGACATGTTGTTAGAGCTGCATGTAATGCTGTAGATCCAACCAAGATTTAGGCTATTATGGATTTTCCAGCACGAACGTCAGTCATGGAGATTAGGAGTTTTCAGGGATTAGCGGGATATTATTGCTGATTCGCGAAGGATTTCTTGAAAATTGTTTCACTGATTCCTAGATTGAACCAGAAAGACGTCAGGTTTGATTGGTTTGAGGAATGCGAGCAGGCATTTACTTAGCTGAAGAGGTTGTTGACTACCGTACTTGTGCTGATATTGCCAGATGCTAGACATGAATTCCTGGTATAACTAGGTGCTTCTCATACAAGTCTAGGTTGCGTGTTAATGCAAAGTAGAGGCATGATGGCTTATGCATCTAGACAGCTGAAGATACATGAGAAAAATTATCCTACTCATGACTTAGAGTTAGCAATGGTAGTATTTTCTCTAAAGATATGGATACATCATCTGTATGGAGAGAGGTTCCCACTCTACACTAATCATAAGAGTATGAAATACCTCTTCAAACATAAAGAGTTGAACATGAGACATCGTAGATGGGTAGAGTTCTTTAAGGACTGAAACTTTTCTTTGGAGTATCACCCAGGAAAAGCTAACGTAGTTGCTTATGCATTAAGTAGGATACCTACTGGAGACGGCGAGGTCGTTAGATGCCATATGATGCATAAGTATAGATTACTCAAGGCAAGAGCGAAGATGGGTCAGTCTGATATTCCTAACGATACTCGGGTGATGATTTGTACACAGATGAGGCTACATACAGTTTTTACATAGAGAGTGTCTGAGGGTCAAAGAGCCGACATCTTATACTCGAGATTTCATGAGTTAACTTAGAGTACTGATTGTAATGATTGGACAAAGACGACAAATTAGTGTATGAGATTTAGAGAAAAATTATGAATACCTTTAATTGCAGAGTTGAGAGATGAGATTCTTTAGGATTCACACCATTCCTAATTTAGTGTTCATCTAGATAGGACCATGATGTACCATGACATGAGGAGACATTTTTGGTGGCATGGGATGAAAGCGGACATATCAGAGTTCATCGGGAATTGTGAGATTTGCCAAGAGGTGAAGGCTAAGCATCGTAGACCTAGAGGATTATTACAGCCAATTCCCATTCCAAAATAAAAGTTGAGAGATAGCCATGGATTTTGTCAGGGGTTTGTCAAGGAATGCATGTCTACATGATTTAATTTGGGTGGTTATGGATAAATAGATGAAATCTGCCCATTTCTTGCCAGCTACAACTTATTACACATTTGACCAGTTGAGCATATTGTTTAAGTGGGAGTTTATTAGACTACATGGGGTACCATTGACTATCACATCTGACATAGATGCTTTGTATTCATCCAGGATGTGGCAGAGTATGCACGATCAGTATGGTACGCACCTACAGTTCAGCACAACCTTTTACCCTCAGACTGATGGGCAGACTAAGAGGTTGACTCAGGTTATTGAGGATATGCTCTGGGCTTGTGTACTTGAGTTTGGCAGATCTTAGGAGGAGTACCTACCGTTGTGTTAGTATGCATAAAACAACAATTATCAGGCTAGCATTGAGTTGGTGCCATTTGAGGATTTTTGTGGCAGACCGCATCGCTTACTATCTTGTTGGGCTGAGCTAGAGGACATAAATAATTAGGGCCTAAAATCATTGTTGATCACACTGAGAAGGTATGACAGATTTGCTAGAGGCTTAAAGGGGCCCAGGAGAGGCAGAGAAAGTATGTAGATAAGTATTGTAGCGATCTCACGTATAATGAGGGAGCCTTTATATATTTAAAGGTTTCTTCTTAGAAGGTTCTTCATAGATTTGGTTTGAAAGGCAAGTTAACACCGAGATTCATCGAGCTTTTCAAAATTAAGAAATGGATCGAGAAGGTTGTGTATGAGCTTGATTTACCTCCACATATATCGAGAATTCAATCAGTTCTCCACATTTCTATGCTTCGACTAGCTAAGTCGAAGAAAGGTGTAAGACCTATGGTTGACACGAGTAGGATTGACTTGAATGAGGATGTATTTTATGAGGAGCGGCCAGTACGGATCCTAGATCGAAGGGTACAACAATTGAGAGGCAAGTCTATCCCGAAGGAGTTAGTCAAATGGCAGTTCCTTGGAGACTCGGAACTCACTTGGGAGCGAGAAAACTATATGCGAGATATATTTCCATACCTTTTCGAGTCAGGTGTAATTTTAACCTAAGTTTAATTTCGAGGATGAAATTTCTATTAGTTGGGAAGATTTGTCACGACCCGAATTTCTAATCTAAGTTTAATCCCTTAATCAGGATTACTGATTCATTACGTGGGACCCATATAGAGATACGTACAATGACCGAGGCGATATGGCCGATGTATATGTTAGATTTGATGTGATGTATGCCTAGTGTATTGTATATGTGTAGACTACTAAGTCACTCCTACTTATGTTTATGTGTCGAGACATGAGCGGAGATGCACCTCGAAATGCGTGCCACTGTAGGACTGAGGTAGAAAATAATGTGGTAAGTTTATTTAGGCTTAATGTAGCTTACATAGTAGTATTAATGTGGCTATGGTTGAGTTTATTAAATGTACTTAGGTTAGCAATTTAAAAGCAATAGTAATTTGATGATTCTGGAGAAACGCAGTGGCACATCAAAAGATAAATTGAGTTTCAAATTGGTGTTAGCTAGATGGAGATAGTGGAGAGTTAGTGGGAATTGTGGGAAGGTGTAAGCCATTTGATTATTCTCAAGATGCGTGTGTGCATGGAGATAAATGATTATTAATCAACCTTATCCCATTTATATATAAATAAGGAATTAGATCAACCTAAGCAATTCATTTCATTTTCAAAACTTAGTTGAGAAGAAAACTTGATGGAAAACAAGGAATTAGTGAAGACCAACATGTTTGATGTGAAATTGGGTAAATTTGAAGGTGTAGAGATCAAGTTGGAGGTGTTCATTAACTAGGTAATTAAAACATACACCATTAGTTTAGTTTATTTTGGTGAATTTGATGATAATTATCAGTTATAGATGCTGAAGGTGTATTTTTGAATCTTTGGGTGAGTTAAAATAGGGGTCCTAAGGTGTTGGTATTAGCCCTATGTTAAGAAAACTCAGAATTCAAAGTGCAGAATTTTGAGTTTTCCTGTGCATAGCGCGCTAGGTGAGCTAACTAGCGCGTTATTGGTGAGTAGCACACTAATGAGGTTGCTAGCGCGCTAGATAGTACACCCTGCACGCTAGGTGTTCTGACAAGACAAAATCTGCAATTTTTCAGTTATAACTTAAACAATATAAATAAGTCTAATAGCCTAATTAAATGTTCAAACACACTGAAAATATTTTAAATGATATTAGGGACCTAAGGAAAAGTCTCGGGAGTTCGAGTACATGATACGAGGTGTTGGGAGGCCGAATTAGCATAGGACACTGCGTGGATTGTAAGTTAACTGATTGAGATATTTATTTATATTTCATTCATGTTTTATTATTTATTTATAGTTAGTTGGATTTATTTACCTTTTGTATTCTATATGTCATGACTTGTTGATTCATCTCATTCTGTGAGTTTGCTATCATGGTATCGGTTGTTGGTTAATCCTTTCATTGACTCTATATCATGTGCCATGTCATTCTTGAATGTTGAGAAATTTAGTCAAATGAAATAGCATGCTATTAGGCAATGGTGTACAGTATTGTAAATTCCATTTCCTTTGTGCATTAGATATGCAATCCTATTGTTAGATTCCAAAACCGTGTCATTACTTAAAATATTAAAATAGGTTTTGTATCTTAAACCATTAGATAATAGAGTTGGGCGCAATACTCAGGGGTCACTAAAATTTCAGGGGTGTCGGGATTTTACCACTAACTTGTGCTGCACACGGTGTATGGGACTCGGAGTTGTTGGCAAGTATACATCACAGGTGACTGGCATTTGTGATTGATTGTGAAGGCGTAGAGCTTAGCTTTGACCTTCAAAAAAGATGCAATGCTTAGATCCATCTTGAAATTGTGGAAAAAGGAATTTGTGATAGAACTTACGACCGACCGACCATAGATCATTACTACTTAGCCGAGTGTCAGTTTCATATTTTTTTAGCTGAACTATCCTATAGTATGATTCTTTTTCAGTATAGTTGCTATTATTATGCTTTCGGATACTTGTTGTATATTGGAAAATGTGAACAAAAGTTTCTTAGTGTTACTTTCTACTTTCCTGTAGTCATTGTCCTATTTATGACGGTTGATGCAGATCTATCGAGTAGCAGACCAGACGAAGAGAAGATCGGCGACTACTTCTGAACCAGTAGAGTGCTGCTACACGGATTTATAGGTTTTTGACTTTGTTTTATGACGTTTATGTCTTTCATATACTTTTGGGGTTGTATATATTACGGGTTAAGAGATAACACCCAGACAAGATACATGATGATATATTATCGTCGTTTTGCTATATATATGCATGTGATCTTTATTTCTTGATATTTTTGCATTCTTAGTTATTATGTTAAAAGCTTCTACTAATGTATTATGACATCCGCTGTATAACTTTTAATTAACTCTAATTTATTAATTGACATAAGACAAGAACTACTTATTTAAAAATAATTAATTTGTAAGGGGAAAGGTTTTTGGAAAAAGGCTGGCTAATTTGTTGTTAAGTCCTTAGTGGTGGAGGTTAAGGCTTAATGACGGGATTAGGCTGGACGGTTCCCTAATTTGAGAAGGGGTCGTCACAGTAACGAATAAATCGCTCGCCTCAGCTGAGTTACCTAGATCCCCTTCTATGTGGATCTCCCTCTCCTCATCCACCTTTATATTCATTTTGGCCATATCATTCCTGTTATATATGGATATCATTTGCAGCGAGTTGCGTGTAGTAGGTGATGGCTGTATCATCCCTGGTCTTAGCCCCACAATTCGGTTAGGAGAGGCTAGTGTGATGTCACGCAGACTTCTAACCGCTTCTTCTGGCGTTGCATCTACATTTTGTCCATGAAGAGCTCTATCGTTTACCATACATGGCTAAGAGAAACAAGGGATTTGAATTCCCAAGTCATGATTCAAAATTTAGGATTTTGGTATCCGAGGTGAAACCTACATGTTACGGATCGAAGATCATAAGTTTTAACATTATTTTTGTGTGTTGTGTGCGTATTTGATGTATTATAGACTATTTCGACACAAAATAAGGTCAAGTAGAGCGTATACGCGGTGTCTGAGAGTTTTGGAGCGCGTTGGGAATTTTCTCCAATTTTTAGTAATTTTTGGGTATTTTTCAAAATTTAATTTATATATAAACTAAAGAGATAATCATGAAATTCAATAAAATAATTAATAAATTGGTGGGCGCTTAGTGGCACGCGGGGTCGAGGGTGACACGCGTGGGGTGTACAATAGTGTGCATGCCTGAGGTCGATCGTTGGCGCGCGTGGCGAATTTATAGCCACGAATATATAGGTGTATATGTATTTATATATAATAGTTTATATATATAAATATTTGAATCAATCCTATAGTTTGAATTAAACGAAAAATATACATTGGATGGGCCTCGAGATACGCGTAGCGTCATCAAGTAGTTGAAATGGTTGGACGATTCAATGGCTATTGGTGAGGTGTTACATGCCTCCAGATGTGTGCTATCCAATCTTGAGGAAGATCAATATATATATAAAATAAAATAAGTAATCATTAGATTTGCCTCGAGATTGTGTGATGCGAATCATGAGGAAGTCCTAATATATATCGTCAAATCAACAAACTGCCTCGTCAATTTGTTTTGAGCCAAAAAAAAAACCTTAAGATACGTCGTACGTATATCGAGGAAAGTTAAATTGATATATAAAATGAAACCATTAGATTTGTCTTGAGATTCGCGTGATGTGAATCTCGAGAAAATCTAATATAAATCTATTAACAAAACCAAAATCTTATCCTTTGTTATTTTTTTCTTTATTTCGTCAGTAGAGATGTCAAAATCGAGAGGAAGAGGACAGGAGGAAGGAGAGACCAAAAGGAGAGAGAAGATTGAGAGTGGGAGATCGAGACTAAGGTGAGATTTATGGATTGTTGTTGTGTTGGTTGTTGTTGTATATTGCGTTGTTGGTTTGTTAATGGAGGTTGGAGTTTTGAGGAAGATGGACATGGCGGATGGGAGGCTCGGCTTATCCAAGGAAGGAGACGACCTTGTCTCCCATCCCAAAAAACCTACAAACCCAACCCAATGAAAAATAAAATTAAAATAAATAAATAAATAAATTTGTTGGTTGGGTGAAACAGGCTGCTGAAAGAGGGAGAAAGGGGGTTTGACCCGAACCAAGTCCGGTTCAACTGAACCAGACCGGTCTTGTTCGGGGTCAAACCACCTAAGTGAAAAAAAGAAAAATAATGCAAAAAATAGAAAGAAAATCCAGTAAATAGAAAATAAATAAAGAAAATTATGTTTTTGGACAAATAAACAAAAATTTTGTATTTCTATGAAAAATAAGAAATTTGGGATTTTCTCGAGGACTTGTACAGGGGTTTTCCTCGTAAAGCATGCTATGATACCCAAAAATGTCTAAAATTTATAAAATTATTTTAAAGCCTAGTCTAGGGTAATTTTAGATTTCAGACCACAATTTTGAGTCAAAATTAGGATTCAAACATCTGAAGATAAGATTTGGAGGTATTCTAGGGTTTTCGGGTTTAGGAGGACTGGTAAATATATACAAAATTGGAAAAATCATATTTGAGCCTCAACGATGTAATTTTCGATGCTGAACAATAATATTGAGTCAAAAATAAAGTCAATGCATCGGAGAATTTATTTTAGAAGGATTTGAGGTGTTTCAGGACATGATTGGGTTAATTAAATTGCAAATAATTGGAAAAATGGTGAAATTGTTGTGGAGGCTTACATGACGTATTAATGAATTGTAGGTCTGCGATTGGAGCCCCGTGTTGACTAGTTTACCAATTTAGAGTGCAAGGGAGTTGCGATATCGCATTTGTAAGGTTAAGTAAATCCCATAGTAACCTTTACATTGTATGATTATAATTGCGTATAAATTGCATTTATTCTTGAAATTACATTTTTTTTTGTACATGCATACATGGTTTGGGAGGATAAGATGTTACGAGTCTCCTTATATTGTAGACTATACCGTGGTTATAGAACACTATATTATGCTTGAGGGGATGGAGTCACTGATACTTTTCGTCACGTGGTTATTATTAGATCACGTTGAATCATATCATACTTCTATAGTATAGAGGAACGAGATTCGTTTGATTATACTTCCCGCGCATGAGTCCTTATTATTGTTTACTTACCACATTCGGAGAATGTTATATTATTGTTGTCGGATAACAAAAAGGGATGGATTCATAATTGTATTTGAATTCCTTAGATTATATTCTTCGTTTAAATTCCTTAGATTATTATGCATTTTTATTATTACAGGTCTACTGAATAATGTGGGATTTACTTATCTGACATTATTAAATTTTTATAATTGGATAATGACAGTTTCTAGTGGCGAAAAGGGAAAAGGAAAACTTCCCAGCTGTATGTGACTTGCTTAGTTCTTTTCCCTTTGTACGTACTAATTTTGAATAAATTATATTGTATAAATGGGTTTATGGGTTTGAGTGTGATTATGATCTCTTTTGGAATGCTGAGAACGATTTTAGGATAAGTTGAGATAATTTTTGGACTTAAGGTAGTGCTAGTTTAAGAATTTTGATATTTTAAATCAAGTTAGAATGAATATATAATTTAGTTGATGCTATATATATTATTAAGAGGTGGATTGTGAGTTCTTCGGCATTTCCACCAAAGTTGAGTAGGTTTTATTGAAGATTTTTGAAGGCCAAGATTTTTGGTGTAGGCTTAGAAATAGAGGAGATGTTGTCGAAAAATTTGTACGAAACTTGAAGGATGATGTAAACAATCTAAATGAACTTTGTGGATTATATAATTAATTTTTACGGAACCTTAAGGTTTAAGACTCATTTTATGATCCTTTGTGGTTAGTAAAGTTTTATAACTAAAAATTACAAGATCTTATTCTTAATTGTTTATTGATGGAGAGGTTAAGGCCGCTAGATTATAAAAGGATTAAAGTAATCTAGGTTGGTCAGATGCCCTAATTAGTTGGGGTCTGACACCGCGGACTCTACCTATGCCTGTAACATTTATTTCATTCTTATGTCCTAAAAGGTGGTGTTCGACTTCACCAACCTTAGGACTATAAGTGAATAGTATTACTAAAATGGAGTTACTTGGGCTTCTAATCTAACACTACTATTTCAGAGCTTTTGTCAAAGCTAGAGGAGTCCGTACATGCATTCTTCATTAGTTCTCAAGTCATCTCAACACTCGGCTTCTTTATAGTCTGCATTAACTCGTTTGTCATACAAATCTTAGTCTTTTTGTTTTCATTTGTTCAAAGCATCCCTTATTTTATTAAGTTGGGTTTTGGTCACGTCATTGGACTACACATCTTGTACGTTCCAAGTTGGATCAAGGTCAACCCTAACTTAAGTTACATCTTATAGACACAAAATGAGGTAGGACTATCGATCCTGACCAAGGTATTCATTATTATTTTCTACACATCCTTCCTTAAACAAGATTTTATATTGCATCAATCATTAATTTTATTAGTGCTTGAATTTTATTCTCTATACTTGAGTGTAATGCATATCGTAACTGACATAGTTACCCTTTTTTTTAGAACAAGGAATTACGTATAGTTTAGATGTCCTTGAATTCTTATCTAAGATTTTTATGCTTAAGTGTGACAACCCCTTCTCAAATTAGGGCATCGCCCAACTTAATCCCGTCATTAAGCCCTTAACCTCCACCTCGTAGGAATTAACGACATATTAGTTAGCCTTTCTAATACATTCACCACATTAGCAACTTTTCTAATAAACCTTACACCATTCTTAAACTTAATAGTATTTTAGAGTAAATTAAAATTTATACAGTTTAAAGATTATTCAACGGAAGTCTTGACAAATTAGCGAAAGCCATTCATATAAACTTAATTATGTGGAAAACTAGGTAACAAATATCACATGCATATATAACAAACGGTGATAACTATATACTGACACGTGTCTGGTCAGGTAACTATCTCACAACCCATAGTATACATCCTCAAAAGTGTATAAAAGACATATATGTCATACAAACCTATAAAATCGGACGTAGCAACGACCTACTGGCTCAGAGGTAGTCACCGATCTTCTCCTTGCCCTATCCGCTACTTGATGGATTTGCACCCACAGTCATAAAATGGAAGGTGAGTACAGGAAAGTAGAAAGTAACACTAAGAGACATTTGTTCACATTTCCAAATATACAACAAGTATCTGAAAGCATAACAATAACAACTATGCTTAACAATAACAACTATGCTGAAAAGAAATCATGCTATAAAATACTTCAATTAAGTAATTATGAAACTAACACTTGGCTAGTAATAATGATTTAGGGTCGCTCGGTCGTGAGTTACAACACATCAACTTTATTCCACTATTGAGGTCGTAAAATATATCATGAATGCCTTCATATCCTTACAAATGCCCATCTTATATATAAATTCTCACAAGTGCCCCCTCACATGTGATATATACTTGTCAACAACCTCGGGTCCCAAACCCCATGTGCTGCACAAGTTAGTGGTGAGATCCCGACATCCCCAATAATCTAGTGACCACGTGTGCCGCTTCTATCTCTATAATATTGGTCCTAGATACAAGAACTACTTTCATATATTCAAGAAATAACACGGTTTAGGAATCCAATATTATAATTCCAAATCTATTGCATAAAGGAAATTAGATTTACAACACCATCAAACACCTACCTAATAGCATGTTATTTCATTTGACTAGATATCTCAACAACAAAGAATGACATAGCACAAGATTTAGAGTTAATGAAACCATTTAATCAAAAACCAATGCCATGATAACAAGCTCATAAAATGAGAAGAAACAAGTCATGACATGTAGAGTACGAAGGAAAATTTAGTTCAAATAACTAAAAATAGGTAACAATACTGGAATGAAATGTAAATGAATATCTTAATTAGCTTACTTACAATTCACGCAAATCTTCTAGCTAATCTAGCCTCTCGACACCTAAAAACACGTACCCGAACCCTTGAGACTTTTCCCTAAGCTCCTGGTATCATTTCATACTTTAAGAGTGTGTTTCGACCTTAAATCGGGATATTGGACTTGTTTAATGTATTTAATTTTAATGTAAGAAAATGTAGATTTTTGTTTTGCTAGAGCACCAAGTTCGTTGGGTAGAATATCTAGCGCGCTAGTGACCTCATTAGCGCGCTAGTCAACCTTATTAGCGTGCTACACACAGGTAGCACGCTAGCTCCCATGTCTACAACGCTATGTACAGGAAAACCTAGAATTTTGCACTTTAAATTCTAAATTACCTCCACACATGGCCAACTCCAACACCTTGGAATCTCTTGTTCTAACCTACTAGACACCTCAAGACATCAACCATGATCATAAGAATAGCCCACTCTCATGTATATCATGAATTCATAAAATTGAACTAAATGACTAATGTAAGTAGAATTACCTAGTTAATGAACACCTAGCTTGATCAATCCTCTTATAAATCCACCACAGCTTGCTGATCTCTTTGATCTTTTACTCAAACTTTTCATAACTCCTAAGTTTCTGAAATGAGAATGAAATTATTTCTATGAGTTGATCTATTCAATCTTATATATATATATATATATATATATATATATATATATATATGATATATATGATAAGATTGATTTATGGCTGTTGATCATGATGTGTACACGTATCTCAAGACTAATCTAATGGCTTACATTTTGACATAATTCCACTAACTCCCACTAAGTCCATCTAACTGACACAAACTCCAACTCAATTAATCTCTTGATGTGTCCACACATATCTTGAGGAATATCAATCGCTAATGTTTTAACTTGCTAACTTAGGCACATTTAATGTAAATTCAACTATAGCCATATCAAATCCAACTAGTTAAGCTACATTAACCGAAGTTAGCTTACCATATCACTCTCTACCCTGGTCTCACACCAACATGTATCTTGAGGTGCATCCCCACTCACGTCTCGAAACCTTAATACAAGTAGGAGTGACTTAATAGCCTACACATATACAATACACTAGGTATACATCACAATAAAACCTAACATATACCTCAGCCAAATCGCCTCGTTTAGTGCACGTAACTCAATGCGGGTCCCACATCACGGGCCAATGATTATGATTAAGTGGTTAACTAGGATTTAGAAATTTGGGCCGTGACACTGAGAAAGTTATGGAAATGTCAAAATAGTATCATGTGATTCAAAGTTGACTAGTGTCACGAATTTCTTAAGATTTGACAACTTGAAATCATCAAACTCTACGTTCTCTGCTAATCTTCACTTTCGACTTTATTCGTAATAAGTTACAATTTAATATATTGAAATTTATTGATTTTTATAATTCGGTATCTACACACTTTACTTTTATCGAAAGAGTAATCATCACCATCAATTTTTTAATCAATTTCCTTGAATCAGATAATTTTATTGTCTATCTCTTACAATTAACTCATCGTGCCTTACATGGAACACAAGAGTGATTACGGTGGTAGAAGTAGTTATATCGTATATCTATCAATACCATATAATTCATACAATCAACTAACACATATGATAAGGCTTATTCAAAATTTCCCCCAGTCTCAACTTTACTTGCTTCCCAACTAACTTGCAATGTTAGGATCATAAGGTTTCCACATTAATTTTGTTGTTGTTCCTAACTGTACAAGACCGTTTTCGTGAATTAATCTAGTTGTAGGCTTATCTAGAGCTAAAGTAAAAAAATAGGCTCTAATACCAACTGGGACGTCTGCAACCCTACAAATTGGGCACTGCTGACACAAGACCTCCATTAACCCCCGCTAAACTACTGCGGAGTTAATAAAGGCTTAGTCAGCATCACAAACCAGTCTTCAATACCTGATAGTCTACACAATAGAGTATATATATGAAATCATATGCTGCATAATTTGAATGCGGTGAAAACCCGATAACATATAAATTAAACACACAACGAGTTCTAGGTGTGGAAGCTAGAATATGGAAACCCCACACAATGGATACGATGTACAAATTATAATGATGAGGGGAAATGCATGTATCTCTCAACCCAAATACCCATTTATAAAAATATAATATATATAAAATAGATACATCAAATGACCTACGTATGCTGCATATCAATGTTCTCAAGCTCAGAGATTAGACCTGCAATTTTCACGACATAAGATACAATTTCTACGAGTAAATGTAGAAGAAGTTCAACAATAATTTAGATTAAATAATAAACAAGTTTATAAATCATGTTGGAGAGTAATAAAGCTAAAAGAACAATAAAACACATGATAAATAGACTAAATTGGTCAGTGATAGACACCTTGTGACCTGGATGCAAATGATAGGTGCCTAAGTGGTCTTGACACTCTACACGTTGACTCAAAGATACTTGAATACCGGTTAGTTTCAAACCTTGGTACGGTGGGACCAAGTCCGCTTCGATTATACCCAAACTTTTGGCACGGTCGCCTTATATGAGCTGCAGTCCAAGTAAATTCTAAAGGGAGCCAAAGTCACAATAGGATGCTCAGCCACAATGGAATACTTGAAGTCATGGGAGGAGCCACGATGACTGTGGATGCTCACTCAGAGGATTTAGTCTTGTCTAGGAACCACGAGCACGACTCGGATGCTCAACCCATGAGTAAACAACAACTCCATTTGACCACTTAAATCCTATGTCACTCGATAGGGAAGTATAGTCCAATAATAGGAATCAATTCCATCAAAATATGCAAGGAAAGGAAAAGAATTGATATTGAATTTCTTACTAGTTTACTTACAACATTCGCGTAGACAATTTCCTACGTCTTATTCCTTAGTTCCCAATGGCTCTACATCAGCCATGCGACTTCTTTTGAGTTGCTAAGGTCCTAAAATAACACGTTACTTGTCAAGTATCCCCAATTAGCATAGTTAAGAACCCCCTCAATCATTATAATTTCAATTAGCTTCAAATCAAAACCAATTATTAGAGTGAAATAAGGATGCGTTGAAGCAAAACAAGGAAAATTCAATAAAACTTGGTGTTCTGACATAAATTGGATGCGATCGACTAATCACAATAAAAAAGATTCAAATCACTATATAAGAGTCAAGTTCGGCTTAGAATTCCCAAATCATAATTGTTACTCAAAAATTCGTGACGTAAACTAGTTAAGTTCATATTTCAATAAATCAATCAAAGTTTCTTTCACACCTCAACTTAGTCTCAAATTTTATTCAAGAAGATAAATTACAACCACATTCGATAAATGAGACTAAAACATATTTCATAAGAGACTAAAAGTCATATGTGAAGAACCATATACTTAGTAAGCAATTCAAAATGGTTTTATCGAAGTAAATGCAAACCAGTAACAATCATTTCAACACTTGAAAATGATACCGAAAAAACTTGATTTATCAAATCGTTGGAGTCAAACTTGATAAAGAATCTTCAATGCATAAAATCATGCTTTCCTTATATTTTATTAAAAGAACAAGTGAAATATCTCTCTTGATAATTTCGTCAAACACATAAAGTGCACTATTCAAAAATGTTATTTACCAAGTATGAAAACCGTTAAAAACAAGTTCGAATCATCGATAGTATGAATACACCTTTTCATGGATTCCAACAACCATAACAACTAGATAAATCTTATCGATACGATTCATTATGATGCGAATTGCCAAATAGAAAAACCTTTTCAAGAGCTAAGTAAAAGAACATTGAACAAGACTTCAAGAATCGACTAGCTTTCATCAACAATATCATGTTTAAGCTAAAAATCGAGAGGGTTAGAGTATACGATACCTTCAATGGAGTCCTTCAACTCCCATCCTTTCAAAAACAAAATCTTATTCTTCTACCATTCACTTCTTTTTTTCTTTCTTTTTCATGAGCAAGCACTGCTATGCCGGAGCAACTTTCTCCATCGCGCTGCTGGTCATCCTCCGCATCGCACTGGTCCACCGTAGCAGTTGAACGCTACGTTGCTAGTATGCGGCTCACTGGTTCGCTCTCCACAATGGGTGGCATACGCCTTGATGGCCATCCGTTTTCTCCTTGTGCATTCCTTTCGCCAGGGATGGATGTACTGTTCGAAACCCTTTCTTTTTCATTTATGCATTGTGTGTGTTATGTATAGATAAAAATAAATATTTTTTCTTTTTATTTTGATAATTATGTCATCTCTCCATTTCTTTCTCGATCGAAGCAACACTTAGATTTAGGTTCTATACTGTCCACTTAAGACATGATCTAAAGGTCTACAACTCTTTTGGTCACGTTATGACCTTAAAATTGACTCGATGTCATGGCTCAAATTCTTAATCCTAGTTTAATTTCTTAACTAGGATCATTTACCTGTGACGTGGGACCTACATCGAGATACGTGCATTGACCAAGACAATGTAGTCGAGGTATATGGTAGATTTGTTGTGATGTATGTTGGTGTATTGTATATGTGATTCACTCCTACTTTTGTATATATGTCGAGACATGAGCAGGGACGCCCTCGAGATGTATGCCGACATGGAACCAGGGTAATGAGTTGTGTGGTAAGTTTAATTTCAGTTAATATGACTTAGATATTTAGTTTGTTGTTGCTATAGTTTTATTTGTATTAATGAAATCTAAGTTAGAAGAATAAAACCTTTGTCATAGATGTTCCTCGAGATATGTTTGAATACATCACAAGGAAAATTGAGTTTGGTATTAGTGTTATTAAGGGTGAGTTAGTTGATTTTAGATCAAGTTATGAGCCATATGATTAATCTAGAGATGAGTGTACAGAATAAGATCAATGGCTATAATTCAACATTATATATATACATATATATATATATATATGGAGTTGAAGTGGTTTCATGCGAACCATTAAATTTCATACCTTAAGAAGAGAATAAGCTCTAGATTTCTGATCAAGGTGTTGTTAATGAATTTTTGGTGTCGTTGAAAGACCTGGATCAAATTAGAAAGTTTTAAAACCTAGTAAGTTAGTTTTCATTTTTAGTTTTGTAAAAATTTACGATTTGATGAATTTGATGATATATATGAAGTGTAAGCTGTTGTTGTTGTTCTAGAGGATGTGTTGGATTTATGGTGGTGGAGAAAAGAAATGCAAGGCGTTGGAGTAGGCTAAAATTGGGGAGTTTAGGCAGAGTTCTTGAATTGAGAATTATCCCCTTGCTCTGTATAACACACTTTCCAGGCTAGATAGCATGGAATCTAGCCTAGACGTGCAACTGTTCTTCGAATGAAGAATAGTAGCGGGTTAGGAATTTTTCCTAGTATGCTAGGGGTCTCTAGCGTGCTAGATAAACTCTCTAGCGCGCTTGAGACAGCTGACAACACATTTTTTGCAATTTGAATAAGAACTCTAATAACCTTAAACTTAGGTTAAACCTATGTAAAACCATCTGAATACACACTAAAACATATCTAATGATACCAGGAGCTTAGGGAAGAGTCTCGGGGTTCCGGTATGCATTTTGGGGTGTCGAGAGGCCGGTTAAACTAGGAACTTTGCGTGGATTTTGAGATATTTGTTTCCATTTCTCTCCTATTATGCTTATCATTTTTCTTCATTTGGATTGATTTATCTATTTTACTCTACTTACCATGACTTTGTTATTCTACCTCACTTTGTGAGTTTGCTATAATGACATTATTTATTAATTAAGTGGTTTCATTGATTCTAAATCATGTGCTATGTCTTTCTTGGTTGTTGAAGAATTTGGTCAAATGAAATAACATGCTATTAAGTAGGTGATTTATGGTATTGTAAATCCATTTTTCTTTATGCATTAGTAATGCAATCGCATTGTTGGATTCCTAAACTATGTCATTCCTAGAATTGTGAATGTAGTTCTTATATCTAGGACCATGATACGATAGAAATGAGCACAGGACCCGAGGTCAATAAATTTTCGGGGTTGTTGGGATCTCACCACTAGCTTGTGTAGCAAATGGGGTATAGGACCCGAGGTTGTTGACAAGTATACATCACATGTAAGGGGCACTTGTGAGTATTTATTTATGTGATGTGCATTTGTGAGGATGTGAAGGCATTCATGAGATTGTTTATGCCACAAATAGTGGAATAAGGCTTACATGATGTAAGTCACGCCTGATCGGCCCTAGATCATTTCTGCTTAGTTGAGTGTCAGTTTCATATTGTATAACTGAAATATCATATAACATGATTCTTTCAAGATATTTGCTATTGTTATGCTTTAAGAGACTTGTTGTATATTTGGAAATGTGGAAAATGTCTCTTAGTATTACTTTCTAGTTTCTTGTACTCACTATCCTTTATATGATAGTAGGTGCAGATTCATCGAATAGCAAACCGGGCAAGGAGAAGATCGACGACTACTCTCGATATTGTGGGTTTTTGGTTTTGTTTTATGATTTATATATGCGTTTTATATACTTTTGGGGTTGTATATATGGGTTGAGAAATAGTTTTATAGACCAGATACATGTTGATATATTATTATCGTCTTTCTATTTATATATATATATATACGTGTGATTTTTGTTTCCTAGTTTTCCACATATTTAGGGTTTATGACAATGGCTTGAGCTAATTTGTTAAGATTTCTGCTGAATTAGGTTAAGTTATAAAAAATTTAATTAACTCTAAAAAATTGATTGACAAGGTAACGATAGGATGCTTATTTTATAGTTAGCTAGGTTGGAGCCGAGTTTTAAAAGGCTGACTAATACGTTATTCTAATACGTTGTTAAGTCATATGTGGTTGAGATTGAGGCTTAATGATAGGATTAGGATGGTGGTGCCCTAATTTGAAAATGGTTTGTCACTTCGCTTTACAAATGTCACCTTTGTTTTGAACCTTTACTTAGTCAATTTTCGATAATTATTAGCCTAAGGCCTCCGTCGTTGCATGAACTTAATATAATTTGTAAGAATATTTGCGATACCATGTAGTACACATGCTAGCACACCAAAGACAAATAACATTATTTTCTTCTCATTTGATGTTCGAGCATGTCGGCAAACCGCGACTCTTAGTCAAAATTTGAATCACCAATGATTCATTATTAGTGATTAATCATTGAATCAAGAATATGGGTCGTTACATTACTCAAATCTATATAAAATAAAAAAATTTGCAAGAAATGAAAATCCTAAATATAATACCCTTATAAAACTAAAATTAGCTATCGTCCCTAGCAATGACACCAAAAAATTAACACGCGTCGCAAGTGTATGACAACATGGTAGTAATACCGACATAAACAAATGTTTGAGTTGCGTATATTAAACCATAGGGATGGTGTATTGCTAATCCTAAGGCCAATTAAGAAATAAAGTTTGACACATTGTTATTGAGTTTTGAATTTTAAATAGAACAATCAAATAAAATTAACCATTTAATTGCAAGTAATGTAAATTGAGATTTTCCAAATTGGAGAAACTCATAAGAAATCAATGTCACCAAGGTTTTATTCCTTTGCAATAATTTTATTTAAAAGACTCCCAATAAGAGAGAAGATAAGCGAATTTCCTAAAATTTACCTAATCCCACAGGCTTAGTGGTAAGGATTATAGTGTAGCACTTGGACTCTGCCGGTCGGTGTAAGTAGCGTAATTGTGAAACTGCATTAAACACCAAATTCAATTGCCTATGTAACAACCTGTTACCTTAAGTAGGAAATTAGCATTAAACCGGGTCCTAATAAACCTAATTTAAGCTCGTGGTTGAGTTCGATGTACTTTTATTAGTGTGTGTGAGTTAGTGTGATCGTATTATGTTAAGATGACCTGATAGTGAATTAAATACACTACAGGCTATTAAAAAAAATTAATATAAGCCTATGGTTGGGAAATAAATAAATCATTAATAAATTGTTGGTACACCTAGTGAGACGAGGGGTTCTGGAATGAATGTGCATGTCCAAGATTACTCGTTAATTGGTGCGCTTGGTGAATTTATATGCATTAAAATATATAGGTATATATAAATGATATATAAATATATATAAATAAACCTATAGTTTGATTTAAATATTTTGGAGCATTGGATAACTTTGAGATGAGTGCGAGTGGAAGATGTGTCAAGATATGTGTCATTTGAAAATTGATGTCACTTTAAGACAATTTCTATCAGTTCAGCCTCAACATCGCGCGATTCGTATCTCGTGGGAAATCTGTATTTATGAATTAAAATCTCAAACTTATCATTATTTCATCGATCTATTGAAGGAGAGAATAGGTGTGATCAAGGAGTTGAAAGGAGATTGAATCACAATTAACTTGATGATCATCATAGTTGAATTGATTAAGTTCGTACGTTTTCATTTTCTTAAGTTGTCACAAGAATTGGCGATGAAAATCTTGTCAATTGTTGTTTCTGGTGGTTGGATCTGGTATACGACATCATTAAAGGCCCTCCTTGATGTTGTGGGGAGGTGTTGAAGGTTTTGGAAGTGAATTTGTGATCAAACTGGGGCTACTGCCCTATTCTCTCTTTGGTCACTTGATGATGGAGCACATTTATTTTTTAAAAAAATTGATGAATCAAGAAGTTGGAGCACACTCCACCAAAGCACCACCAAAGCAAGGAGCACGCTCTACTAAAGCATGGAGTATGCTCCCACCCCATAAAATAACAATAATGTTGAATTATTCATGAGAGTTTATGAGGGTTTACAACTGGTCTATGGCTTCTAAACCTTGAGTATTAGACATATATTGACCTCAAATGATTTATGATAAGTTCTCAAGCACCATGAGAGGTGCAAGTACCTTGAAAGTTAATGAGTTTGGAATGAAACTTAGGATAATCCGATCGAGGTAAAAAGGACTCGTATTCTTATCAATTATGAGTCATAATTTAGTATATTTAGTTCTTATATCATTATGGACTGGAATAGGGCAACATAATGTGATTTGATTATTTTAAATATTAAAATTCTTGAAAATGATCGATAAGGCAGACCGAGACCGAGGTATAAAAAAGTATAGCTTGAAAATGGATTCCACCCTTTATCCTAATAATTGGAAAAGAATAGCTAAGAAATGGATTCCACCCTTTCACCCTCAGTAACTGGAGATTTACCTTAGTCGTCACTGTCCAGTTTGAGTTGGTACCTCACTCATGCTAGAGTAAACCAACAGAATCACATGGCGGCCAATCATGAGTACTGCTGCGTATGCTTATTTAACTTGCATTCAGTTATGTATTGTTTATATCAATCTCAATGCCTGAATAGATATGTTTTGATTAATATTGCTATTCATTGATATTAGTTGATGATTGATATGTTGACGAGCACCATTTACTAAGCAAGTTAAAGCTCTCACCCGTCTTAACATTTATGGTTTACAACCTAACACTTCGGCTAAAGGGAAATAAAAGGCTTATAAGTCTTTTAGTCTTCTTTGCAATGTAATGAACCTTCCTTGTATATATATAATGATTGAATTACATTATTGTAATATCAAAAGGATTATGAGGTTTTGTACAAATGAGTTTTGATTTGGCAAACTTTAGATTTTCGTGTATTGTTTGTATTATTGAAAAAGTTTAAAAATTTTGCTATGTTTACTTTGATTTTATTTCTATATCAATATACATGTTAATTTTATCAAGTACTGGAGAAGAGGTTGTGTCAAATCTCAAAGTTCTTAAACCAATAATTAGGGCCAATTAGGGATTAACATAGCCTAATTATGATTTAGGCAGTGAGTCAGGAGCTAAGGATCAATGAATTGAGATTTACAGGTAATTTTACTATAGGGTGATGTGTGCCTAGTGTCATGTAGTATATATTATGTTATTTTGTAAAATTCAAAGTTAATTGAGCAAATTCAAAACTCATGAGGTTTTATCTCGAGATACATGTCAAAATAAGTTATAGGATAAATAAAATGTTGACCCAAATCTTAGTTTCGAATATCGTGAAAAATTAAATGCAGTTAAGTTTCAAAATAGAAAAGTTAATTTAAAACGGACTTAGCAAGCCGACACGGGGATTTTGCCTCGGTTTGCATGCGAGTCAGGATTATGGTGGTGTGAAATCAAAATGAAATTGGTGCAAGACCTTGTTTCAAGTTTCTTATTGGTTGATAGTTATCGAGGTTGAGATTCAGTCAAAATTGGTGCAAGTTTGGTTAAGTATGGCAAGATGATTCAGCATCGCGACACGATCAGTTTGAGTTAAGTTTTCTTAGTGGAAATAAGATATTCAGCTTGCAATTTGGTAAATTATCAATTCATGGCATTTTTCACAATTCAATTTGAATTATCGCCATTTTTTGATTTCTTTAGCAAGGTTATATATAATTGGTATATTAGACTGATTTGCATAAATTTCGATAAATTTTACCGATGTGGGTTAATGTTTTGGCAAATTAAGTTGATGAAATTCAGTCGAGAACTATTTTGAAGATGTTTTTATTATTAAAATTGATATATATATATATAGGGATTTTGGATGAATTAAATTATTAGCTTTTGCCCAAATTGACTTGAAGGGCAGTGGAAATATTTTGAATTTAGTTTGATGTAGTTTCTCGGTGATTGGTGTCATATTTTGAGAATTTAATTGCAAAAGCATTGATTTTAAGAGGTTTTATTAGTTCAAAATAAATAAAGTTCGCCTAATCTATAGGGCGTGTTAGTAAACTTATAATTTCTCCATTTGTGATCATATTTAAGTGTTCTTAGAGTCTATGGAAAGTATGAACTGAGCTCTACAAGTTCCATTTTTGTTATCATAACAAATATTAAGGTTTTCAAGGTTGAAAAGTTAGCTCAAACTAGCTAGTTGAAAGCTAGTTGAAGTTGTTATAAATAATTATTTTAAGAATAGGAATTAAGCATACTTTGGCCGCTATTTTCATGGGGTTTCATTAATTGGTTTCACCTGAAGCTTGACACTTCATATAATTAGGTATTAAGGAAAGTTATTGGAACTACTTTCAAGGTGATTTGATGCTCTGGGCTCCCCAAAAATTAAGCTTGAAGTTGCTTATTGGTAAGTAAATCCCATAGTAATTGTCAAGGCCCAAATTTCTAATCCTACTTTAATTCTTTAATCAGGATCATTGACCCATGACGTGAGATCCGCATCGAGATACGTGCACTAACCGAGGTGAACTGGTCGAGTTATATATTAGATTTGTTGTGATGTATGCCTAGTGTATTGTATAAGTGTAGGCCGTTAAGTCACCCCTATTTATATTTAGGTGTCGAGACGTGAGTGGGGACGCGCCTCTAGATGCGCGTTGATGTGGGATCGAAGTAGAGAGTGATGTGGTAAGCTAACTTTAATTGATGTAGCGTAATTAGTTGAATTTACATTAAAGGTACTTAAGTTAGCAATTCAAAACATTAGTCATTGATATTCATTAAGATTCGTGTTGACACATCAAGAGACCAATTGAGTTTCAATTGGTGTTAGCAAGATGGAGTTAGTGAAAAGTTAGTGGAATTGTGTCAAGATATAGACCATTAGATTAGTCTCGAGATACGTGTATACATTAAAATCAACGGCTATTAATCAACCTTAAATATATCTAAGATTGAATGAATCAACTCATGCAAATCATTTTATTCTTATTTCACAATCTTAGGAGTTAAGAAAAGTTGAAGAAGAAGATCAGAGAGATCAGCACGAGAATTGAAGAGAATATTTGTTGATTTGGGAAAGAGTTGATTAAGCTAGGTATGGTGTACAACTAGGTAATTCTACTTACACCATTAACTTAGTTTAATTTGGTGAATTTGTCATATAATTGAAGTGTGGCTATTATTATGTTGTTAGTGGTTTTTTTTGGGTATCTGGTAGGTTAGAACAAGAGATCCCAAGGTGTTGGAGCTGGCCATGTGTGGAGGAAAATCAAAAGTCAAAGTTCAAAATTTTGGGTTTTCTTGTACATAGCTGGCTAGACGAGCTAGCTAGTGCGCTACCTGCGTGTAGCGCTAAATAAAGTTGACTAGCGCTAATGAGGTCACTAGCGCGCTAGACATGCCACCCATCACGCTTGGTGCTTTGACAACATAAAATATGCAATTTCCTCATAATAACTTAAACACTTTAAATAAGTCCAATACCCTAATTAAAGGTCTAAACACATTTAAAAACATGTCTAATGATATCAGAAACCTAAGGAAGAGTCTCAGGAGTTCGGATACGTATTTTGAGTTATCGGGAGGCCGGATTAGTAAGGAAATTGCGTGAATTGTAAGTAAAATGATTGAGATATTTATGTACATTTTATTTCAGTATTGTTTTCTATTTTCAATAATTTGAACTGAATTGTCCTTTCTACTCTACATGCCATGACTTATTGTTTCTTCTTATTTTACAAGTTTGCTATCATGGAATTGGTTTTTGATTAAATGGTTTCATTGACTGTGAATCATGTGCTATGCCATTCTTGATTGTTGAGATTTATAGTCAAATGAAATAGCATGCTATTAGATAGGTGTTTGATAGTATTGTAAGTCCAATTTCCTTTGTGCATTAGATATGTAATTACACTATTTGATTCCAAAACCATGTCATTCCTTGAATATATGAATGTAGTTATTGTATTTAGGACCAATATATTTAGAGATAGCCATAATACACGGGGTTGCTAGATTCTCAAGGATGTCGGGATCTCACCACTAACTTGTGCAGCACACAGGGGTATTGGACCCGAGGTTGTTGACAAGTATAAATCACATGTGAGGGGCACTTGCGAGTATTTATATTTTAAATGGGAATTTGTAAGAGTGTAAAGGAATTCATGATATTGTGCATGCGTTAATAGTGGAAGTATGAATTTTAGCTGTTAAAGGTCAAATATTTAGGTAATATTATAGGTGCAGCAAGGATTTCTATTAATCTGGCAAAGATTCAGGCTATTATAGATTGGCCGACACTGATATCAGTTAATGATATTAGGTGTATTTTCGGTTGACATGGTATTATCACAAACTCGTGAAGGATTTTTTGAAGATCGCTTCATTGTTTACCAAAATGACTCAGAAGGACATTGTGTTTGATTGGTTTGAGAAGTGCCATCAAGCAATTGCTCAACTGAAGAGGTTGTTGACCACGACACCAGTATTAGTGTTACCAGAGGCTAGACAGTAGTTTATACAAATGCTTCTCATATGGGTTTAGGCTATGTATTGATGCAGGATAAAGGCACAATGACTTATGTGTCTAGACAGCTGAATATAAATGAGAAGAACTATCTCACTAATGATTTAGACTTGGCAGCAAAGTTTTTTACTCTGAAGATTTGGAGACATCATCTGTATGGATAGAGATTCACATTCTACCCAAATCACTAGAGTCTGAAGTATCTCTTCATGTAGAAAGAGCTTAACATGATATAACACTTATGGTTAGCATTTTTGAATGACTATGACTTTTCTCTGGAGTATAACCAAGTAAAAGCTAACGTAGTTGCAGATGTGATGAGTGGGATACTCACTAGAGATGCTAAGGTTGTCAGATACCATATGATGCATTAGTATGAATTGCATAAGGCAGCGTTGATCATGAGTCAGTCGGTTATTCCTATAGACACTCGAGTGATGATTTGTGCACAAATGAGGCTTCAAATAGTGTTTAAACAAAAAATGTCAGAGGTCAAAGAGCCGACATTTTATACCCAAGGTTTAGTGAGTTAGCCCAGAGTACTAATTGTACTGACTGGATAGAGACGACGGATCAATGTCTGAGATTCTGAGGCGAATTTCGATATCGTCAGTGGCATAGCTGAGAGATGAGATTCTTCAGGATTCAAACCGTTCCCAGTTCATTATACATCCAGGAATGACAAAGATGTACCATGATATGAGTATACATTTTCATTGGCTTAAGATCAAGGCGGATGTATCAAAGTTCATAAGAAACTGTGGGATTTGCCAGTAGGTCAAAACTGAGCATCGTAGACTTGGAAAATTATTGTAGCCGCTTCCCATTCCATGATGGAAGTGGGAAAACATAGCCATGGACTTTGTCAGGGGATTGCGGAGGACTGCCCGTTAACATGATTTTATCTAGGTAATAGTGGATAGATTGACGAAATTTTCCCATTTCTCACTAGTTGATACTCACTACATTTTTGACTAGCTGAGCATATTATTTGAGAGGGAGATTATCAGACTGTATGGGGTACCATTAACTATTACATTAAACAGAGATGCTATGCATATGTCCAGGATGTGGCGGAGTATGCAGGAACAATATGGTATGTGCTTACAACTCAGTACAACCTTTCACCCTTAGACTGATGGGCAGATTGAGAGGTTGATTCAAGTTCTCAAGGATATGCTCAGGGCTTTTGTATTTGAATTTGGAAGATCTTGGGAGGTGTACCTACCATTGTGTGAGTTTGCATACAACAAGATTTATTAGGCTTGCATTGAGATGGTGCCATTTGAGGCTTTATATGCCAGACTGTGTCGCTTGCCATCTCGTTGGGCCGAACCAGAGGATTAGGAATTAGTGGGGCCTGATATTATTGATGATCATATGGAAAAGGTATGATAGATTCATTAGATTCTTAAAGGGGCCCAAGAGAGGTAAAAGAAGTATGCAGACACTAACGCAGCGATCTCACGTATACCGAAAGAGCCTTTGTGTATTTGAAGGTATCTCCTCAAAAGGGTCTTCATAAATTTTGATTGAAATGCAAGTTAGCAACGAGATTCATTGGGCCTTTCAAAATTAAGAGAAGGGTCTGAAAGGTTGCATATGAGCTTAAGTTATCTCCACAGGTGTCGGGGATTCATCCATTTTTCCATATTTCTATGCTTCGACTAGCTAAATCGACGCCAGGTGTGAGATTGATGGTTGACTACAGTCTGATTGATCTGAGCGAGGATGTGTCTTATGAGGAGCAGCCAATACAGATCCTAACAAAAAGGTACATTAGTTAAAAGGCAAGTCTATCCCAAAATTATTAGTCAAGTGGAAGTTCCATGGTGACTCGGAACTTACTTGGCAGCGGGAAAACTATATTCGAGATAGGTTCCCATATGTTTTCGATTCAAGTATAATTTTAACTTAATTTTCATTTCGAGGAAGAAATTTCTATTAGTTGATCCTAGTTTAATTTCCTAATCAAGATCATTGATCTGTGACGTGGGACCCGCATTGAGATACATGAACTAACCTAGGCGATGCGACTGAGGTATATGTTAGATTTGTTGTGATGTAGGCTTAGTGTATTGTATATGTGTTGGCTATTAAGTCACTCCTACTTGTATTTAGGTGTCGAAACGTGAGTAGAGACACACCTCGAGATGCGTGTTTATGTAAAACCAGAGTAGAGAGTGATGTGGTAAGCTAACTTGAGTTAATGTAGCTTAATTAGTTGAATTTGATATGGCTATATTTGAATTTACATTTAAGGTATCAAAATTATCAAGTGAAGATATTAGTCATTAATATTCCTCGAGATACGTGTTGACGCATTAAAAGACCGATTGAGTTTCAATTAGTGTTAGCAAGATGGAGTTAGTGGAGAGTTAGTGGAATTGTGTCAAGATGTAGGCCATTAGATTAGTCTTGGGATATGTGTGTACATTAAGATCAATGGCTATTAATCAATCTTAACTATATATATAAGAATGAATGGATCAGCTCATGCAAATCATTTGATTCTCATTTCACAAACTTAGGAGTTAAGAAAAGTTGGAGAAAAAGATCTTAGTGATCATCAAGGGAATTAAAGAGAAGATTTGTTGATTTGGGAAGGAGTTGATCAAGCTAAGTATGGTGTATAACTAGGTAATTCTACTTACACCATTAACTTAGTTTAATTTGATGAATTTGTCATATAATTAAAGTGTGGTTGTTATTATGTTGTTAGTGGGTGTTTCACTGGTAGGTTAGAACAAGATATCTTAAGGTGTTGGAGTTGGCCATGTGTGGAGGAAACACTGAATTCAAAGTGCAGAATTCATGGTTTTCTTGCACATAGTGCGTTAGAAGTGTTTGCTAGCGCACTACCTGTATGTAGCCCGCTAATAAAGTTGACTAGTATGCTAATGAGGTCACTTGCGCGCTAGACATGTCTTCCAGCGCATTTGGTGCTCTGATGGCACAAAATATGCAATTTCCTAATTATAACTTAAACGCGTTAAATAAGTCCAATACCCTAATTAAAGGTCTAAACCCATTTAAAAACATGCGTAATGATATCAGGAACCTAAGTAATAGTCTCGAAAGTTTGCATACATATTTTGAGATGTCGGTAGGCCGGATTAGCTAGGAAATTGTGTGAATTATAAGTTAACTGATTGAGATATTCATTTACATATCATTCTTGTATTGTTATCTAGTTTTCGTTCTTTGAACTGAATTGTCCTTTGTACTCTACATGCCATGACTTGTTTCTTCTCATTTTTAGAGTTCGCTATCATGGAATTAATTTTTGATTAAATGGTTTCATTAAATCTGAATCATGTGCCATGTCATTCTTGATTGTTGAGATATATAGTCAAATGAAATAGCATGCAATTAGGTTAGTGTTTGATGGTATTGTAAATCTAATTTTCTTTGTGGATCAAATATGCAATTATACTATTGGATTCCTAAACCATGTCATTCTTGAATATATGAAAGTAGTTCTTGTATCTAGGACCAATATATTTAAAGATAGCCATGACACACGGGGTCACTAGATTCTCGGGGATGTCAGGATCTCACCATTAACTTGTGTAGCACACGGGTTATGGGTCCTGGGTTGTTGACAAGTATATCACATGTGAGGGGCACTTGTAAGTATTTTATATATGAAATTGGCATTTGTAAGGATATGAAGGCATTCATAGTATTATTTTTGCCCTCAATAGTGGAATAAGGTTGATGTGATGTAACTCATGGTCGACTGGCCCTAAATCATTACTACTTAGCCGAGTGTCAGTTTTATATTACTTAACTAAAGTATCTTATATCATGATTTATTTTCAGCTAGTTGCTATTGTTACACTTTTAGATACTTGTTGTATATTTGGAAATGCGATCAAATGTTTCTCAGAGTTACTTCCTACTTTTCTGTACTCACCGTCCCTTTTATGATGGTGGATAGAGATTCATCGAGTAGCAGAATGAGCAAAAAGAAGATTGGCGACTACCTTTGAGCTAGTGGAGTGCTGCTACGTTTGATTTTATTGGTTTTAGATTTTATCGTATGACTTATATATATTTTGATTTTATATGAATGGTTTCCGCTAATTTGTCAAAACTTTTGCTGAATAATCTTTACATTAAGTAAAATTTTAACTTACTCTTAAATAATATTAAGTATGAGAATGGTGTAAGGTGTATTAGGAAAGTCGCTAATGTGGTTACTATATTAGAAAGGATTACTAATACATTGTTAAGTCCTATCTGGTGGGGGTTAGGGCTTAATGACGAGATTAGGCCGGACAATGCCCTAATTTGAGAAGTGGTCATCATAGTAACCTTTATATTATATGAATGTTTCTCAAGTGTAATTACATGCACGATTTACCATTGCATTATTTGATGGTCATGCATATATGGGCAAGAGAGGAAAGAGGCTTTTGGGATCCCATTGTGTTAACGAATAATATGTGTAGTAGAGTGAACACCATGGTGCTTTACACCTGGAGCCACTAATCATTGTAGATACTTATTTAGGAAGATTTGAGGGAGTATGTTGGCTAGGATCATACTCTATTTATAGTCGAGGGCGTGGCTTCTTGATGACAAGTTAATAATTAGTCACACTTTATAGTGTTATTTTGGTTGATTTTAAGCATAAATGATGACATTACACTAGGTACTCTCTTATTTTTATGACTCCAAGTTTTAAATAGGAAAATGAAGAAATAGAATAATAGAGAAAGAAAAGCAAAACACACTACAAAAAAACAGCAGATCAAAAACGGAAATTTCCGTCTCTGATTAGCATAAATTACGTCTCTAATTCAATTCTGCAACGGAACATAGACGTAATCTATTTCGTCTCTAAAATCGTCGTCGCTGATTCAATCAGCAACGAAAATGTGTTTCCGTTGCTGATTAGAGACGGATTAGAGACGAAATTTAGAAACGGAACAGAGACGGAACAAAAATGGAAATTCTTCTAAAGGGTACAATTGTAATTGCATTCCGTCTCGATCCGTTGCTAATCAGAGACGGATCAGAGACGGAATGCAAAATTCCATCTCTGATCCGTCTCTGATTAGCAACGGATCAGAGACGGAATACAATAATTCCGTCTCTGATCCGTTGCTGATTCATGTATCTATTCCTCGAAAATTAGAGACGGAATAGCAACGGAATCTCTGAATTTCGTTGCTAATCCGTCTCAATTTCGTTTTGTTTAGTTTTCAAACCTAAGCTTAATCCAATTGGTTCTCCATAACCTCTAAACCTGAAAATACAACCATAGGACCTACTCCATCGCCTGCACCCCCTCCAACAACTCCTTGGGGGTGCTAACATCCCCCAAAAAACCAGAATTTGACATACATACATTGACAATATATATCAACAACAAATATTCAAATGAGAGAAAAAAATGTACAATTAGACATTGAAAAAGATTTATATATCCACGAAAGCTTGTCAAGTTTAATAAATGTTCCAAATTTCTAAGTATGCACAAAAACCACCAATCCTATTGTTTAACAACCACCAAAAAAAATTTCCAATCCTCTAAATATGCACAAAAAAGCCTTATACAATCTATAGCAACAGTGCCAGGACATCACATTTACATGAAATTCAACATCATAGATAAGTAAATAGATCATGTACATAGCTACTCAGTTAACTCAAAAGGGATAGCAAAAGAGGGGGAACACAACCATATATCAAGTCGGGTGCAGCTTTACAATGAGATATATGCACTAATGGTGGCAAGTTCTCCCATTCCAGCACTGCATCGCCATCTTCGTCAATGGCACTGCTTTTGACATTCAAACCAAAACTTTTCCAGTCAATGCTTGCTAGTGAACTGAGAAGCGATGAGGAAATTGGGCATAGGAGAAAGTTTTGGAAATAGAAAACCTGGACAAGCAGTTCATATAAGATAACCCCATTCATAAAAAGAATGTTGAATAAAAAGAAAAAGATGCGACATAAGTGTTAAAGAGAATAAAAAATTAAGTTGCCATTTTCTATTGTGTGCGGTTGTTCTATTGTGTGTTGCTGAATATTGTGAGAGCCTAAAACAAATATTTTTAGGACTCCATTGTTGACTCTCTCCTTGTGAAAAACTTGTCAATCTTTCTTCCAATCTTTCATTGTTATTCAAAACCAACAATAATAATTGGAAAAAGGGAGAGATAATTGACTATGGTTACCTTTAAGCCGCAGCCACCCGTGCATTAACTCGTGAGCAAGAATAGAACCTGTGAGTAATCTGCATGCATCATGAAGGGAAACATTTGAGACCATTATTAACAATTAGCTTTTCAACATAAAGTTAATAGTATCTCCAGGACTTCTACACTTTTCTTGAACCTCTTGCAAGATGAGCGATGATAGATCATGCATTGGGCAAATTGGATGAATTTTGATTCAAGGTAGAAATTCTTGTGGCAAAATGTTTGGACTAAAATGAAGTCTAAGTGTTACCTCATAAAGAAGTACGCGAGTGTGGAACTCTGCCCCAACCAAATGTAGCTAAAGGGTCAATAAACATGTTGAATTCTGCATATTTATTCGAAGGAACTGTGAAAACATTCCCTTTGTCGCTGTTACCATGACTGATGTGCCCGCCAACAACAAATACACTCTACAACAAGATAAAAGAATAATAATGTGATTTAGGAGAACGAATAACATGAAAGAGATTATCCAATGAATATGTTATTAGATTATCACCTTACCTACTCCTTGGTTCAGGAGTTATATTTTCATTGTGTAACTTAAGTCACTTGGCTCTTTTTGCACCTCAAAAGCAACAAGTAGGTGAAAAAGAAATTACACCTTGAGGATATTTCCAAACTTTTACTAGTAGTTCTTCAAGTGAAGCTAGTCTAAAAGTAAAGTTTGCCCCCAAAAGATACTTTAGAATTGCAAGAAACATTCTGTTATACCTATAATGCAACAAATTCAACGAGATATCCAGGATTATAGTTAAACTCCTAGGACTACATCAAAATTTGCCAAACCAGCCACGAATTTATAGAAAAAATAAAATTTCTTAGATACTGATGTTGAAGGTCAAATTCTTCCATCTTTTTTTTCATGATATACTTACAAGGTCTTTCACTGAACTAAACCAACATTGAGTTGCTTGAGCAAAAGAAAACTCGTATACATATAACTTTTCGAGTATGTTTTTGCTATGAAGTTGGCAAGAATTGCAAGATGGGAAACATCAAACTTACCTCTATTAACGAGCTTGCATTCTTATCTTTAAGAATAATCTGTGGTAAATTACTCAGTGGTCCACTGGTCAACATGGTAATCTTAGAGCCAGGCTTCATTAATTTGGAAATTGATTGCCAAACTTCAAATGCCAAAGGTTGTCTAAGTTCGGGGTGATCGTTGTCTCTAGGAGCTCCATATTTTACTGAATTTTCAGCTGTGTACCTGAGATTCGAACCCCAAAATATACAGGGTATGTTAATCAATGAATGACCCTTTTAAGGATTCAAGGATAAAGATTAGTATAACCAAAAAGCTCATCCTCAAAAAATAAATGTTATTCTATACAAGATCCTCTATAAGTGAAAAAGAATTGAATCATGTCTGCCATAATTTATGGATTTAGAACAACGATGACTAGGATGAAAATTCAATGTGATACTCTACACAACATTGTCGCTAGGTAGAGCTCATGCTAACAAGTATAAATTCAAGCATTCTCTAGCTATGCATAGCTTCTACCAAAAAAAACAAAAAAACAAAAAAAAACTTCATATTGATTAGGCATCAATCAATAACTTATAAAGTTTTTGATCTATTAATTAGTGGATAGAAGGATTTTATTGCAAAAGTAAGACAATGATCGCATACTTTCCTGGGGGCTTCGAGGCAAATTTCGAGCAAGTCCATAAAGTGTATCGAGTCCGAAATCCACCAACGCCATGTGGTATAGCCTTGATATACTTGCGATGCCAACAATGATGAAAAGAAGGATTTGCACGACCTATAGCAAATACCTCTCCTCGACCAACTGGAATGTCATCACGACCCATCATATGCAAAATATCATAGACAACATCAATAGTTGCGGCATTTGCCCAGCCCGTCGCACTTATTAATATGCCCTGAATATTAGAAAAATATTCATTGAACTAATTACAGAAGTTGTCCTCTTTAAATTCAAGTCCCAGTAATTCATGTGAATTGATTTGCAAATAGACTATAAATTGAAGGAAAATATAGATCATGAATTCTAAGAAAAGCGAAGCGCTTTCATGTATAGTTTAGACATGAAGGATAATCATATAAAATTATAAGAATGGCATATGATTTTTTATTTTTTTGCAAAAGCATATGATAAAATTAATTAAAGAACAAGTCGTTATAAGAACCAAGGCCATGTATGCTGAAAGTTGTATAATTGTGTAAAAATGTATTAAGAACATACTACCTCACCTTAAGGTCAATGACTTCCACAGGTACTTTTAAGAGATAGATCAATGCAAGAAAATCTCCAGAACTCATATCCATGTCGAATACGACAAAGCTTCCAAGTTTTTTTCTTCCAAAATCGGCTTGAATATAACTTCTTTATAGTGAGGAAATCAGTGTCGTAAAATTGAACCTGCCACATTGCTGGGAAAGGTTCAGAACCTGCAATCAAAAAGGGGAGGAATTAACACAGCTTTCTTCTATGCAGATATTTTTTTCTCCACAAGACTAGTTACTATGCAATGAAGTTCTGGTGTAAATAGTAACAATTATAGAGTACAAAAAAAGATAATGATGAATTACAGAAGAAAACACATTTGGGAGAACTTACATTTAAGAAGCTTACAAAAAATTTCCTATCCAAATTGCTCTCGAAATTGCGATTTGGTTTTGCTTTTGAAGCAACAAGAACGCGCACTCCTTCTGCACCAGTTACTTCCATTGTGTAGCCATCCTATTCATATCATCACCCATAGTTTGATTAGCAATTTCGTGGTGCAACCTTAAAATTTTTTATATTTAACACTTACTCGTATGAAAAGAAATATTAGAAACAAGGCTTCTGAATTAGAGAATGCATAGTTTAAATATCCTGCGATTGTTTCTGTATTTACCCATTGAGATTAAAGCTCAAAATATATTTTAGTCCACAAAACAACAAGTGACAGAATTCCACAGGCTTCGTAGATAAAGTTGAGAAGTAAAAATATAATTAAGAGTTTTAGAATGAACAAGAAGTATAACCTATCATCGCTGGGAAAACAAACCAAAGATTAGTTACCTGGCATTTCCCATTCCCATTCGAACAAAACAAAATGGATCCAGGAGCCCCTTCGAACATGACCACTTTGTGTACTCCACTCTTTCGCAAATTGAACTTGGGAATGCACGACCATCAAAGAATGGATTCGAACCGTCGAAACACTATAAGGTTTATTAGAAGTCACTACGGATTATGTTTAGATAATCCATTGCTTTGCAAATTCGTTTTCCCCACCTTTTTGTTCAAGTTTCACATTATTGCTTGATGCAACCACGATTAAGCTAAGAAAGAGTCCCACATGAAATAGCTCGCAAGAATTGATCGAGGGTCGTTTAGCAATCAACTTTTGCGGCTTTCTACTTTTTAATTCTTAATGCATTTAAAACAATAACGACTTGGGAAGGCCAAGTACCATAGATGGCCATTTTCTCTAAGACCAAAACTTAGCACTAAATATATCTCTTTGTTTTGGAATTTAGTTTGAGTACGCATTTTTTAAGTTTTCAACAAACTTAATGTCCTAGCTCTAGGAAAAAGCTTTTATTAAAAAAAAACCGAATGACTACCGACAGACAGGACACTAGCAAATGATAGACTTTAACTTGGCACTCCATAAAAACTAGTCATGGAAAGAAGCAAAATTGCATAAAGAGGGAAGAATGAAGCAATCATACTTATAACCTTGAAGACAGTACCGTATAAAACTGGTCATCAAACCAGGTATCTCGAGCCATTTTCAATGACTGGAAGCGATCTTGCGCGCTCGAAAGTGTCCCGCCTTCTCTCAAAATCCGAAAAGAACTTCGCAGTTATAGGAATAGTATTTGTGGTGTCCAGGGGCACGAGGGTGATCGGAATGCCAGAATGAAATACCTGCACATACAACAATGACATAATAAGTTAAACTTATAATAAGAATGCTTAATTGCTTATACAACATGCTTGTAAACAATGTAGCACCTGATATGCGGCGAAAGGGTCTCTAAAGATATTGAACTCCGCATATGGATTGCTAGTGTATCCTGTAAATAAATTACCATGGTCACCGCACTGTCGAGGTTTGCAAATGGAGGTGGCATTCTTAGGGCAACAACCAGTTGGGTTTTTTGACCTTACTCCACCGCCCATAACATAAATGTGGGAGTTGGCGATACATCATCAACAAAAACAAGTAGTCAATTAGCGACATATAAAAGTTATGAAGGTGAACATATTGAAAATTACTCGAACATGTGTCATTTGAATAATGAATTAAACCTATCATGGAGCAACATGGAGAAGACAATTAAGTAAATAAATTGTAACCTCCACTGCAGTAGCATTGTTTTATCATTTTTGTAAATAAATTGTAACCTACATAGTATCAAAATCTGAACTAATAAACCTATCATTCAAACCAAATTGAGTTTTATCATTTTTGTTTTCTCAATCAGTCCTATATAGTATCAAAATCTGAACTAATAAACCTATCATTCAATCCAAATTATAACACCCATTCAAAAATAAAAAACAAAAAAAAAAGACTAACAGCTTAGGGTGTTACCTTGACTAGTTTGGCGACAGCTTAGGGTGGGGCGTAGGTCGACGACGAGGCTCCAATCTCTGGCAGCCGGCGACGGCAGAGCCGACGGCCTCGTCGCAGCCGCAATCGCAGCGACGACAGAGATTTAGGGTTTGGGAGAGAGATTTCGGTGAGAGAGAGCGGTGAGAGAGAGAGAGAGCTGGAAACGTCGGTCGAGAGCGGTGAGAGAGGAGAGAACATCCTCGACGAGCGAGAGCGATGAGCGGAGCGGTGAGCATAGAGCGACCAGAGAGCAGAGAGCGATGAGAGAGAGAGAGAGGGAGCAGAGAGCGGTGAGCGGAGATGACCGATGAGAGAGCGGTGACCGGTGAGAGCAGACAGCGGTGAGCGGTGATCGGAGAGAGAGCAGAGAGCCGATTAGAGGCGGTTGGCGGTGAGAGAGAGAGAGCAGAGCGCAAGCAGAGAAGAGAGAAAGAGAGTTGAGAGAAAGACGTTTTTTTTTTTATTTGGACGATCGATTTTTGGGGGGGCCTAGATCGAAGCACGCACGAATATCGAGATTTGATGAACGGTTATAAAAAAAGAAAGTTTTGGTGGGAATGTTGGCGCCATTATTTAGAGAGGAATTTAATTCCGTCTCTATTTCCGTCTCTGATCTCTCTCTATTCCGTCTCAATTCCGTCTCTAACCACTTTTTCTTAGCAACGGAACTTAATTCCGTTGCTAATTCCATTTCTAAATATCATTTTTCTTGTAGTGACAGTCAACTGGAAAAATAAACCAGCGATTAGCCAGCGGTTTGAAACAATATTGGGAATCGCATTTAAATCGGAGGCAGAAGAAGGGCATCAAATCCACAGTGAATTGGAGAATGAACTATAAATCGACAATTGAATTGGTGGAGCACTGATTGTTATACTCTGTGATTTCTCATAAATTTGTATGTAAGTTAGGAATCCCGAGAAATCACTTAGGTCGCTTACTGGTTTTTTAGATTAGTATGAAGAATTTGAGTTTATTAAAGATATGTATACACTGTGAGATTATAAAAAAGGCCAGAGAGCTTCGAAATAACTCTCCTAATTCTTTCTTTTTGCTTTTCTTTTGCACTATATTAGTTTTATTGTCTATGTTTGAAGATACTTTGGAGCTTTGAATTATATTAAGGTATTTATTTATTCATTATGTCTTTTAATTATATTTATGCACTATTCATTTCCAGCATGAGTGAGTAGTCTATCAATCTAAATAAATCCAAGACAATCTAATATATTTTGCATTTCTCTATAGTTATAATTAAGGAATTATGTATTTAATGCTTTAAATCTATTCATACACATCAATCACAAAATTAATGAGTTGCTTTTGCATACTACAACTGAAAGAGATTAGTATTGCGTGCATAGTTGCAAATGTGTTATGTGATATTATGATTCTGAATCTACTTTTATAGTTATTGACAACGATTATAGAAGTACTAACAAGGATTAATCTATAACGGCATTTTCGGAGTGGATGTTCCAAGTGATTGTGTTCTAAGTTGTTATTATGCGGCTTCGGTAATATTGGCTTAGATTAGGCATGATTTTCATTGAACTTAAATGTTATCATATTTCTATGGTGTTGCATTCTATCTAATGGGTAGATTTACAATAATAAAAATGTGGGATTTTTGTTCAATTAAGAAAATCGGTAGTTAACTAAAGGCTATCAACCTATTATAAAGTAGGGTTTAATGATTCTAAAATTTCATGTTTTAAGATTATAAATATAGTATGAAGTGATATTATGTTCTAGTGTTTGAAAGTTATCCAAATATATGTTATATTGTTTAATGGGGGTAGATGTTTGTTTGTTTATGTTGAATTGAATTTGAATATTATTCCAAGTTTAGTTTGAATTTGAATTGTTTAGATCAATTTAGTTAGTTTGGTCCTTTATGTTATTAATCATAGTTATTAGTTATTTAATATTTTAGTTCCCGTTTCATTAGATTAAATAAATTAATAGAAACAAGAAAAAATTACTTTCCTTTGAGATGTCAAAAACCCATGTGAAGACGATATCTCATTTATCACTACTACAAGTTAATAATATAATACAAGAAATTCTTGTGCACGCTCGACACGTGTCAATTTTGACATCGTTGTCGGGGATTTTTAGATAATTTTAAAGGATTCTACACGTTGTATGGTCAACACACTTCATCGTGCTAATTCAAGAGGATTTTAACATCCATTTGATCCTAAAATAGATAGAACTTCTAATCGGAGTTTAAGAAAACAACTTTAGGAAAATTTATCTAATAGGATGGAAGACAATAATAATGATATTAATGACAATGTCGCTAATAATAATAATGGTAATAAAGATCAATAATAATAGAGAACTCACTTTTAGACAAGCAAATAAAAATGTTACAGCATTTGAGCCTATGTGTATATCATATCCAGATAGATTTCTGGAATTTAAACTTAGATCCGAATTTAGTGCCTTACCTAACTTCTACGGTAAAGACAATGAAGACCCACAAAAATTCATAAGGGAGTATTAATATAAAGTTAATGGAATGAAATCGAAAGAAGGTACTTTAAAAGAAGTTAAAGTTAAGGCTTTTCCTTTTGTATTGAAAGATCAAGCACAAGACTGGTTGTTCAATCTTCCACGAGATTCGATAAGTACATGGACTCAAATGTTATAAGTTTTTCTATATGAATATATGCCTCCTAGAAAAATTAACTCCTATAGAAAGCAAATCACAGTCGCTTAGATGAAAGATGACGAAAACTTTAATGAGTTTTGAGATAGATTTGAAAGGCTGATTTCTTCTTGTCCATAACAAGGATATACTTAAAGTGGCTTTATTAGAATATTTTTATGAAGAACTCAATCTCTTTGAATATAGACTACTAGACACAGTATGTGGTGGATATTTATTTGAGACAATTCCTACTATAGTGAATAAGTAATTAATAAAATGGCAAAACAATCTAAACAATATGGTAAAAAGGTTGAATCCTGAAGAAAGAAACTCTATTAAGTGGATAGTAAGAAAAAATGCAACCGACAATTAAATTGATGAATTATCTAAGGTGGATAAGCTGTTAATTAACGATAAATATAATAAAGTTCAGGTTTGTCGATTCTGTAATAAAGTTAAACATCCTACGGATGCGTGTCCTACTCTACAATAACAACATAGCCGTAGTCCCAAATTAATTGGGTTTGACTACATGGATCATACTTTTCTATTGTGCTCGATTAAGTGCAATTGATAGTGAGTTTTCCAGGCCAGTCAAATCCCTCCTAATTAATGCATCCTAAGTTAACTTTAGTATACCTCTACCTCATCGAATTTTTAGAGTTTCTATTAAGTCAAGTTTTCTAGTGGGGGCATGTGTAGGTCGTCTTTGCTGGTGACCAAACCACCGCAATCGCCATTCCCTAATCTTTGTATTAATTGGTACTACTCCTACTTGTTTTTAATTTATATATTTTTTATTCTATCTTTAAGAGTTTTACCACACATCCACCTAAGTATCTACATTTATGTTACGTTCATTTTATGTAATTGTTGTTACTTTACCACCCAACATTCACTATCATAAAGCATAGTTGGCCTAATTGCAGTTCTATACAATTTCTTTTTAACTTAGTAGGAACATTTCGATCACAAATCACCCCAATTGCACTCTGCCATTTCTTCAATCCATCTTGAATTCTATGTGTGACATCATTCTCAATATTACCATCATTTTGTATGATAGATCCTAGGTATCTAAATTGGTTGACCTTTAAGAACTTCTACTTCCCCTAATTTTACTACTCCATCATCTCGATGTCTATTATTTCTAAACTCGCAGTGCATGCATTCGGTCTTCGTCCTACTCAACTTAAAGCCTTTAAATTCTAATGTATTCCTCAAGAGTTCCAATTTCATGTTCACTCCATCTTTTGTTTCATCCACTAAGACAATATCATTTGCAAATAGCATACACAATGGTATATCCTCTTGAATATGCCTAGTTAGTTTATCCATAACTAAAGTAAATAGATATGGGCTTAAAGCTAATCCTTGATGTAGTCCTATCATAATAGAAAATTCTTTTGTAGCTCCTCCAAATGTATTTATACTCATTACTACTCCATCATACATATCCTTAATAGTGTCTATATATCTAGCATGCACTCCTTTTCTTTCTAGAACCCACCAAAGAACATCTCTAGGAACCCTATCATATGTTTTTTTCTAAATTTACAAATACCTTATGAAGATCTTTTTCTTTTCTCTATATTTTTCCAACAATTTTCTTACAAGGAAAATCGCGTCCATAGTTTACCTCCGAGGCATGAAGCCAACTTGGTTCTTTGATATTGTTGTTTCTCTCCTTAGCCTATTGTCAATTATCCTCACCCAAAGTTTCATATTGTGACTCATAAGTTTAACTCCCGGTAGTTTGAGCAACTTTGAATGTCTCCTTTATTTTTGAAGATTGGCACAAGCATGCTTCTCCTCCAATCCATTGACATTCGTTTTGATTTTAGAATTTTGACGAAAAGTTTTGTTAACCAAGTCAATCCATTTTCACCTAATCATTTCCAAACCTTTAAGGGTATTTCATGTGGGGCCACATGCTTTCTCTATCTTCATCCTTTTCAATCCCTCTTTAACTTCTAGAATTTTAATATCGGGCGTGTATAGTTTAAATTTCTTTCTTGGTGTGGTTTTCATCCACTATAATATCAATTTGGTCATCATTAAATAAACTATCGAAGTTACTTCTCCATCTCTCCTTAATAGCATCCTTGCACGTTAAAACACTTTGATTTTTCGTCCTTAATATATCTTACATGACTTAGGTCTTGTTTCTTTTTTTCTCTTAATTTGGCTAGCCTATATATATATATATATTGACATCTCTATTACCTAACCTTGTATATAGATCTTCCATGAAATTTGTTTTTGCTTGACTAACTACTTTTTTAGCTTGTTTTCTAGATTCTCTATATTGATTATACGCCTCTTCATCTTGACACTTAGGTATTTTCCTATACATCTCTTTTTTGTCTTAATTACTCGTTGGACATCCTCATTCCACCACCATGTTTCCTTCTTTGGTGGTCCCAAGCCTTTAGATATATCTAATACGTTTGATCATACTCTCCTTATCCAACTACTTAATTTAGGCACATTGTATTAACATCTAAATAAAGATTCCAAACATTTTTCTTTAGTAGTTTTTCTTTAAACTCTACTTTTTTATAATTTTTTTTAGGTTCCATCACTTTATTCTAGGGTCATTGACTCTTTTATTTCTATTAAGTCATCATTTTAGCTTAATATCAAGTACTACTAAATTATGTTGGGTAGTAAACGCTTCACTACGTATTACTTTGCAGTCTCTGCATATTCTCCTATCTATTTTTCTTGTTAAAAGAAAATCTATTTGACTCTTGTTATGATCACTACTAAAAGTAATTATGTGCGACACCCTTTTTCTAAAACTAGTATTTGATAAGAAAAGATCGTATGTTGAAGCAAATTCTAAGATTGATTCTCCTTCTTCATTTCTACTGCCATAACCAAAACGTCCATGAACTCTTTTAAACCCATCATTACTGCCTTGGCATGTCCATTTAAATCCCCTCCAATAAAAACCTTTTCGTCTAATGGTATACTTTGCATGAATCCATCCATATCGTCCCAAAATTTGCATTTGATGTTCTCGCTTAATCCTACTTGTGGTGCATAGGTGTTAAGTATGTTAATCTTTTCCTCTCCAATAATTAATTTAACTAGAATCAATCTATACCCCATTTTCTTAACTTTTACGACCTTATCCTTATAATCATTATCTACCAGAATTCTTACAACATTGCATTTTCTATCTATACCAATATACCACAATTTAAACCCTGTGTTTCCTATTTCTCTACTATTTTCTCCTACCCATTTTGTCTCTTGGTGGCAAACAATATTGACTCTCCTTCTAATCACAGTATCTACTAGTTCTATTGACTTCCCATTAAGTGTTTCTATGTTCCATGTTCCTAAATGAGTTTTTTCTCCCTTTTGAGTTTGTTTTCCTTTTCTATTTCTATTTTGTCTAAAAGATCTAGCTTTCGTGTCCTACTCTATAGGAAGAAAATACTAAAGAGGTTAATGCTGTGATGAATAAATTCTCTGGTACCCCAAGATATCAATATACTAATAATACTTATTATATTGGAAGACCGAATACAAATATTAGTTATGGTCCTCAAAATAAGAATTATAACATTTATATTCCAAGTGTTCAAATACAAATTACACCCAATTATCCACCTAAACAAAGTACTCAATCTATGAATCCAAATTTAAAGAAAATATTGCATAACTTTATGAGTCAAAGTCATCAAAACTTTCCACAAATTTCTCAAAATCAAATTACGAGCGATACTACTATTAATGAACTAAATAATGAGTTAAATTAAATGAATTTACAAAGAAATAGGTTGAGTACTCAACAGAGTAGTCAAGCCAAATCACCTATTCAAGCCGATATTGCTCCTACTAATTAAGCACAAGTTAATGCTATATTCAATGGTAAGAAAACACAACTATAATTGGCAAGACACCTAAAAAAAACAGTAAAAAAATGGTTCATAAGACTATTGAAGAAGAAAAAGAAGAAGAAATGATGGCTAATGTTATTCCTACTAAAGAATGGATAGCTGTACAATTTAAATATATACCTTTTCCTGGAAGGTTGTACCCATTGTATTTAGCTAGAATTGAAGCCTATAAAAAATCTTTACAAAAGTCTAAATTAATTGATAAGGATAAAAATGATAAGATTTCTAATAATTTAAATGAAGATATGTGTTCATATTTTATCGTTCCACAATGATCAACCGATGCTAGGGAGGAAGAATTCAATGAAAACATTCTTGAATCATTTAGGAAAATAGAGATCAATAAACAATTGATGGAATCAATTATGCAATTTAATAATTATAATGAATTTTGAAAGAATTCTCTGAATCAAAAGGAAAATTTTTAGAAGACTCTAAGGAAAACTTAGGATAAAAAGTGTCTGCTTTAATTAAAAAGAAAATACCTAAAAAATGTTTCGACCTAGGGATGTTTAGAATTCCTATCATAATAGGAACTTCTTTAATAGATTATGCTATGTGTGATCTTGGAGCATCAATAAACGTTATGTCACTCAAGTTATATGAGTCAATGAAAATCGGTTCATTGACTAATACACTAATAAACCTTACTTTAGTTGACAATAGCGTTATTAAACCCTATGATTTATAAGATGTCTTAGTCAAAATAAATGACTTAATATTTCTCGCTGACTTCTATGTAATGGAAATGAGAGACTTAATATCAACTAAGTCCCTATCTATACTTTTCTGAAGACCATTCCTTAAAACAGCTAAAACGAAACTAGATATCTTTGAAGGAACAATGTCTATAGAGTTTTAAAAAATTAACTTTTCATTTTAATGATGAAGATATCTATGGAAACTCTGATGAATTTGAAAATGAACAAACTAAGGATAATGAACCTTTAGAATTAAATCATCATGAAGCTAAATTATATGCTATTAATGTAGTAACAATGGAAGATGGAAATGCTAAGACCATGAACAAGCAAGGTAAGGATACTTCTAATAAACAGACAATAACCTAAGAATGGAGAGTTAAGCAATCAAACAATGTTGAGAATAATAACATGGATGAACCTAAATCTACGAAAAATAAGAGAAAGAAAAAAAAATCCAATAACTGTCAAGCTCAAAGATCCAAGATATATATATATATATAAGGGTCAAATGGGCTTGGTATTAAAATTTAGGAATGATATAATAAAGGATAGGAAGTTGATCTTGGATAGAGGATTTAATGTGAACAACGAATTGAAGTATAGGCCTAGGATCCTAGAAATCATAGATGCAAGAAACTGTGGATTATTGATTAGGGATTACAACCACCTAGACGTAGAAGATGTTCCTAGTGAATGAGGTCTGTGAAACCTTAGTGAGAAAATTCTAAGCCAATGCATATGGAAGTGAAAAAAAAAACCAAGTCCCGAGTTCGAGGAAGAACAGTGGATTATTCTGCAACAAGAATAAATCGATATTTTGGATTACCAGGTTCTTAGCAAAAATAAACGACGAGTACCCCAAATCCGAATATGGAATTAAATACCATTTCCCCACCGAGACAATAAGGGGAGGTTTAGAGGTAATCCATGGATATGAATTTATTTTTTATATGGAGGGGTATCGCAAACACATAACCACAAATTTTTTTAAGAAAACTACTAAAGTTTGGTGTTATTTCATGAACGCTATAGCCGAGCCTGCAGTATTATGAAATAGTGAACTACAAGGCCTCCTTACTTTACCATATTGTTATGGGAATAGGACACATCGATGTTGGCAAAATCATTTATGAGTCCATTAAGAGTGCCATCACAACCTAGAATAACGATGGACTTCTTTTTTCCTTGATGATTATGACCTTTTGTAAGATGGACCAAATGCACATGATAGGCCTCGACATGGAAGTTTTACTAGAGAAGACTGTCACTGATGAGTTTATAGAGAGATATGGAAGAGTGAATGGTTATGAAGACATAGAGGATGAGAGAGAAAGGTTTGAGTTAGCCAAAAGAGAAATCGAGCAAAAAAAGAAAATTAGAGATGTCACGATGAGAATCTCAGAAGAGATGTTGGAAACTAGAAATGATTTAAATGTAGAGTAACCTGCTAGGGATTATGATGGATTATAAATGGAATAATCGGATTTGGCTTTCATAGGCGCAATTTCGCACAATTAGATGACCACTATCCATAATCAAGAACTAGTGTTCGAGAATCGGAGAGCCCTAGCAAGGAGCATCCATAGAATGAAGCATACGATGTCCAGAGAAACAGACGCCAAGGAGCGCAGAGGTTCGTGTACCAGCTATACATATGAGATTACCACTTAGCTGTAATCTTGATGTTCCAACATTGCCATATTAGGAATTCCACCTCTAGGACCGCGCGGTGAGCTAACAGTCCTAAATGATTGATCTAGTGAAGGATGATAATGACATGATTTCCAGACACCGATATAGTTTACCTTATTCCATTTTATTGTCTATGAGTGATACTGTAACTCCACCTATGTTGTACACTATGTGCACTACATAGCCGGTCCCAAGTCCGTATAAAGGAGGAGGACTCTGACGCTCATTTTTTCATATCGAAAAATGGGTAAGGGAGGTCCCAAACTCACTTTCATACCCAAAAAGTGGGGGAGGGAGGCCCCAAGCTCATTTTCCATTCTTGAAATTGCGATAGGTTGACAGCCAGCGTAAAACTTTTGTCACTTTTCATGAAATGGATCAAACATATATAAACGTTGGGGCGTTCCCACCTAGCGAGGCGCTGCATCCGAGCCCGGGTGTAGTGAGAAATTAGCAAGGGTGTGTTTCACATCGCCGCCTGGGTGTGAAGAAAAATGAGCAAAGTTTCCCACACATAGGACGTGTGTGGATAAAGAAGCTAGTCCCTTCACATCATCGCCCGCATGTGAAGAAAAATGAGTAAGGGTTCCCACACAAAGGACGGGTGTGGGTAAAGAAGCTAGTTCAAAATAAACACGGAAACAAAAACAAAAACAAAATCATAGATACAGACACTAGATCTTTTAGACAAAATAGAAATAGAAAAGGAAAACAAATACAAAGGGGAGAAAAAATTCGTTTAGGAACATGGAACATATGAACACTTATGGAAGTCAATAGAGCTAGTAGATACCATGATTAGAAGGAGAGTCAATATTGCTTGCCTCCAAGAGACAAAACGGGTAGGTGAAAAGAGTAGAGAAATAGGAAGCACATGGTTTAAACTGTGGTACACCTAAGTATAGATAGAAAATGCAATGGAGTAGGAATTGTGGTGGATAATGATTATAAGGATAAGGTCGTAGAGGTTAAAAGAATGGAGGATAGATTGATTCTAGTTAAATTAATTATTGGAGACGAAAAAATTAACATACTTAGCGCCTATGCACCACAAGTAGGATTAAGCGAGAACATCAAACGCAAGTTTTGGGAGGATATAGATGGATTTATGTAAAGTATACCATTAGATGAAAATGTTTTTATTGGAGGAGATTTAAATCGGGGAAAGTAACGATTGGTTTGAGAGAGTTCATGGAGGCTTTGGTTATGGCAGTAGAAATGAAGAAGGAGAATCAATCTTAGAATTTGCTTCAACATACGATCTTTTCTTATCAAATACTAGTTTTAGGAAAGGGTGTCGCATATAATTACTTTTAGTAGTTATCATAACAAGAGTCAAATAGATTTTCTTTTAACAAGAAAAATAGATAGAATAATATGTAGAGGCGCAAAGTAATACGTAGTGAAGTGTTTACTACCCAACATAATTTAGTAGTATTTGATATTAAGCTAAAATGATGACTTAATATAAATAAAAGAGTTAGCGACCCTAGAATAAAGTGATGGAACCTAAAACATAGTAAAAAGTAGAGTTTAGAGAAAAACTACTAAAGAAAATATTTTGAATCTTTATTTAGATGTTAATACAATGTGGCTAGAAATGAGTAGTTGCATAAGGAGAGTAGGATCAAATGTATTAGGTATATCTAAAGGCTTGGGACCACCAAATAAGGAAACATGGTGGTGGAATGAGGATGTCCAACGAGCAATTAAGACTAAAAGAGAGAAGTATAGGAAAATACATAAGTGTCAAGATGAAGATGTGTACAATCAATATAGAGAAGCTAGAAAACAAGCTAAAAAAGTAGTTAGTCAAGCTAAAACAAATTTCATGGAAGATCTATATACAAGGTTAGGTAATAGAGATGGCAAAAAATATATATATAGGCTAGCCAAATTAAGAGACAAAAAGAAACAAGACCTAAGTCATGTAAGATGTATTAAGGACGAAAATCAAAATGTTTTAACGCGCGAGGATGATATTAAGGAGAGATGGAGAAGTTACTTCAATAGTTTATTTAATGATGGTCAAGTTGATACTATAATAGATTATAACCCACACTAAGAAAGAAATGTAAACTATACACGCATTATTAGAATTGTCGAAGTTAAAGAGGCATTGAAAAGAATGAAAATAGGGAAAGCATGTGGCCTAGATGAAATACCCATAGAGGTTTGGAAATGCTTAGGGGAAATTGGATTGACTTGGTTAACAAAACTTTTCAATAAAATTTTAAAATCAAAACGGATGCCAATGGATTTGAGAAGAAGCACGCTTGTGCCAATCTTCAAAAACAAAGGAGACATTCAAAGTTGCTTAAACTATCGGGGAATTAAACTTATGAGTCACACTATGAAACTTTGGGAGAGGATAATTGACAATAGGCTAAGGAAAGAAACAACAATATCAAATAACCAATTTGGTTTCATGGATGGGAGGTCAACTATGGAGGCGATTTTCCTTGTAAGACGATTGTTAGAAAAATATAGAGAAAAGAAAAAAGATCTTCATATGGTATTCGTAGATTTAGAAAAAGCATATGATAGGGTCCCTAGAGATGTTCTTTGGTGGGTTCTAGAAAGAAAAATAGTGCATGCTAGATACATAGACACTATTAAGGATATGTATGATGGAGTAGTAACAAGTATAAAGACATTTTGAGGAGCTACAAAAGAATTTCCCATTACAATAGGACTACATGAAGGATCGACTTTAAGCCCATATCTATTTATTTTAGTTATAGATGAACTAACTAAACATATTCAAGAGGATATACCATGGTGTATGCTATTTGCATATGATATTGTCTTAGTGGATGAAACTAAAGATGGAGTGAATAGGAAATTAGAACTCTGGAGGAATACATTAGAATCTAAAGGCTTTAAGTTGAGTAAGAAGAAAATCGAATACATGCACTGTGCGAGTTTAAAAACACTAGACATCGAGATGACGGAGTGGTAAAATTAGGGGAAGTAGAAGTTTCTAAGGTAAACCACTTTAGGTACCTAGGATCAATCATACAAAATGATGGTAACATTGAGAATGATGTCACACATATAATTCAAGCTGGATGGAAGAAATGGCGGGTGCAACAGGGGTGATTTGTGATCGAAATGCTCCTACTAAGTTAAAATAAAAATTTATAGGATCGCAATTAGGCCAGCTAGAGACGACCTACAAATGCACCAACTAGAAAACTTGACTCAATAGAAACTGTAGAAATTTGACGAGGTAGGGGCAGACAAAAGTTAACATGGGATATATTAATTAGGAGGGATTTGAATGGTTTGGAAAACTCACCATCAATTGCACTTGATCGAGCACAATGGAAAAGTTTGATCCATGTAGCCGACCCCAGTTAATTTGGGACTGAGGCTATGTTGTTGTTGTTGTATGAGTGATACTGTGAGAATTCCTCTATGTAATGCCTATATTTATTATATACTTTGTGTTTCTTAATGATACTTTGTGTTTATGGAAATATATTATGTTGTACATTTTATATAGTGTTGGTTATGATAATTAATTCTCTTGTTATATAATGGTGATGTTTATTCATTAAATTTTTATGCACTCTATATTGTTATACTTTTAAATTAAATTAATTCTTATTTGCCAAATTTATGATTTTTTCAATTCTTTTGTACTTCACGTGGTATGCTTGTTATGATTTCATCTTGCACTATTGTTTTAATCTTCTATCCATTATCTTGACTAACACACGACATTCATTTAGTGTTCATCAAGTAGCAAAGTTAATCAAATGGATGTAAAATTAATTCCTTCTATCATAAAATTCACTTGGGTAATAAAAATAACATTTCCATTCAAAATCTATTACATATATTAATTTTCATTCTTTTCCTAACCAAAAATAATGAAAAATAAAATTCATACTTACTTGATTTCGGAAGATGATATGGAAATTTTCCTAAACTTACTTGATTATCAGATTAAAGTAATTCTGAACTTTTCTTCTACCTTTCTTTTTTTCATTACCATCAATTCCATATTTCACCTAAAATATCTATAAACTCATTCTAAACCTTATCCTCAAGGTTTAAAAATGAAGTCCGGTTTCATCATACCAAACATACCACCTAAAGCACAAAAGAATTGAAACAATATAAATAAATGTGACAAATTACGAAATTAAGAGAATCTAATAAGACATTGCATAAAAATTGATTGAATAAACATCACCATTATATAACAATTGAAATAAATATCATACCCAAGCATTGAATATAATGTAAACATAGTATATCAACATAAACAAAATGTATATAACCATAAGACACAAAATACATAACCACTACTGGAATCAAATAGAGCAATCTCACAACATCACTGAAAGACAGAGAAAAGGAATAGAAGTAGGAAATCATTGTCAGCGTCTAGATGTCGCATCATCATCATTCTCCACTAGATCAATCCTTTAGGAGTGGTAGCTCACAACGGGGTTGTAGAGGTGGTATTCTTGATAGGGCAATATCGGAACATGAAGATTACTGGTAAGCGGTAACCTCATCGGTGTAGATGGCACATGAATCGATATGCCTCCTTGACGTTTGTTTTTCCTTATGTGGATGCTACTTGCTAAGGCTCTCCAGTTCTCGAATACCAATTTTTTAGTACAAAAAGTGGTCATCTAATTGCATTAGATAGCACCCATGAAAGACAAATCCGATTCTTCCACGTATAATCAGTCAAAGGCCCTAGCAGGTTGATCCATGTTCGGATTATGTCAAGCTTTCGATATTTCCTCCAAGATTCTCCTCGTGTCATCTCGGATTTTCCTTCTATACTCAATTTCTCTTATCGCTATCTTAGCTCTCTCTCATCCTCCGTGTTATCATAACCATTCACTCTACCATATCTCACAATTAGCTCATCAGTGATTTTCTTCTCCGATAGAACATCCAACTCGAGTCCCGCGATATTCACTTGTCCATCCTTCAAAAGGCTGTAATCATTAAGGGAAAGGGTAGGTAGTCGTTCTTCTTAGTAGTGATGGTACTCTTAATGGATTCATAAATGATTTTGCTAACATCCAATTATCCAAACTCCATGACAATATGATAAAGTAGGGTGACTCTGTAATTCACTATTTCGTAGCATTACAGGCTCAGCCGTAAGCTGGCGTTGATGAAAAAACACCAAGCTTTAATGATTTTCCTAAAATATTTTATGGTTATCCACTTGGGATACCCTTCCATGTCAAAAATAAATCCATATCCATGGGTTGCCTCTAAACCTTCCCTTATTGTCTCAGTGGAGAAATGTTACTTAATTCCATACTTGGGTTTGGGGTACTTTTCAATCAATAAATATTTACAAAAATCCCCCATACTTATTTGAAACTCAGTCTCAAATTAGTTTGCTTATAAAATTCAATTTACTCGCCATATATGAAAAATAGTTCGAAAATACGATAGTGATAAACAGATCATCACATCACTCCCATACTAGTATTTAATAGAAAAAACCATTTTAAAGTAAAAATTTCAAAAATGAATTTCTATCGTAATAATCAATCCAAAATCGATTAAAACCCAAAAAATTAATCCGTAAGAGGTCAGGGTTTTAGTTGATTACCTTCTTGAAAATGATTTTTCAAGTATTGAATCTAAGATTGCTTCTCTAGACTCTTCTATGTTCCTATTCGAACTCCCTTGCTCAAGCCCTAGATGGCTCTATATTCTCAAAACTCATCACATTTTTGGGTTGCATGTGTGAAGATTGAGGTGGGAATCACCTAAATACACTAATTTTAATGTTCAGAGGGTTGAATCTAGGCAAAATTTGGTCTTTTGATTGAAATGGTATATAGGTTATGAATGGGAATGCTTTAAATGTGGCGAGTTGGGGTTCTTTTTTTTTTAAACTCAAATTCGTTCCCAGCGAATCAAGTTTTAAGTTGATTCATTGAGGAATTGGTGATAAAATCTTTGGAAATGAGCCTCAGTGACTCAGTAATTTGTTCAACAATTTCAAGTTATAAATATGATTCGGTGAGAAATCACTAACTCTAAATTTACACTGAAAATTCTGCAAATTGCTATCGATTTACCCAACGATTTCTAGTTAAAACTAGAATAACTGGTTTAAATTTTATTTGTTTTTCCATTTAAATCGATTTTTATCTTTTAATTAGCACATATATATATATATATATTAATAAAGGTAGAAATATTCAAAACTTCAGAATTTACCTAAGATACGTAATGAATGATTTATTTTATTGCCATAAATAACTAACTAAGATAAACCTAATGCATAAAATAATATAGTAGGGAAATAAATTGGCTTGATCAACCCCCTTACATGAAATAATCCCGAAATTGAATTCTTAAAATATCCTCATAATAAGAGTCAAAAGTTGAGGGAATATAAAAGGACTAACTAATCATTATACTAAAACAAAAAATAAATATAGAGTATGGGCTGCCTCCCATAAAGAAATCTTGTTTATAATTATTAGCTCGACTGAACCACGCAGTTCTAGGTTGGTTTTATGAACTTAAGTGTAGGATTACCTACTCTTATGCCATTCCAGAAAGTGGTTGTTCAGCCATGCACTCGAAAAGTAATTGTCTTGTTCAGAGTATCAATGATAGCTTGCAAAGTGGTTAAGAAAGGTAGTCGTAAGATTAATGGAGGATTTTCATTAATGAAGTGTGGCATAATAAAAAAGTCTGTGGGAATAATATACTTGTCAATTTGAATTGGTACATTAGTAACCACACCTATTGGTTTTACTAAATACCCATTTGGTATGGTAAATTTTTCGAGAGCAAGTACATCTTATTCTAATTGAGTGTGAAGGAATTGGCATGTAGTTTGCCCTATAACGCGTATCACATATAGCTTAAAAGTACCAAACCCATTTGACCTTTATATTTATATATATATCTCCTGGATCATCGAGCTTGACAATTGTTGGGTTTTTTTTTTTCTTATTATTCATGGTTTTTATTTCCTCCATGTTATTATTCGAAATATTGTTTGATTGCTTAACCCTCCATTCTTGGGTTATTGTATATTGATCAGTAGTTTCTTCACTTTGCTTGTTTTTGGTCTTAGCATTTCCATATTCAATTGTTACTGCATTAATAACATATATTTCAGCTTCATGATGATTTAATTATAACAATTCATTATCTTTAGTTTGTTCATCATCAATTTTGTCTAATTTTCCATAGATATCTTCATCATTCAAATGAAAAATGACAAATTTATTTTCAAACTCCATAGACATTGTTTCTTCAAAGATATTTAGTTTAGTTTTAGCTACATTAAGGAATGGTCTTCCTAAAAGTATAGATGAGGACTTAGTTGATATTGAGTTTCCCATTTCCATGACATAGAAGTCAGCTGGAAAAATTAAGTCATTAACTTTGACTAAAACATCTTCTAGTAAATCATAGGGTTTAACAATGGTATTTTTAGCTAAAGTAAGGTTAATAGGTATATTGGTCAATGAACCTATTTTCATTGATTCATATAATTTGAGTGACATAACGTTTATTGATGCTATGAGATTACACATAGCAAAATCTATCAAAAAAGTTCCTATTGTTATAGGATTCCAAACATCCCTGGGTCGAAACATTTCTCAAGTATTTTCTTTTTCATTAAAGAAGACACTTTTTATCTTTCGTGTTCTTTAGATTATTTTAAAAGTTTGGCTTTTGATTTTGTGAATTCTTTTAAAACTTCATCATATTTAGAAAATTGCATAATTAATTCTATCAATGATTTTTGATTTCTATCATCCTAAATGATTCAAGAATGTCTTAATTGATTTCTTCCTCCCTAGCATCAACTAATCATTGTGGAACGATAGAATATGAGCACATGTCTTTATTCAAATTACTAGAATTCTTATCATTTTCATCCTTATCAATTAATTCAGACCTCTGTAAAGACTTTTCATATGCTTCAACTTTGGCTAAATATCATAGGTATAACCCTCCAGGAAAAGGCGTAGGATTAAATTGTTCAACCATCTAGTGTCTAGTAGGAATGATATTAGTCATTATTTCTTCTTCTTTTTCTTCTTTAATAGTCTTTTGAACCTTCTTTTTATTACTTTGTTTAGGCATCTTGCCAATTATAGTTGTGTCTTTCATATCATTGAATATAACATTGACTTTTGCTTGATTAGTAGTAGGAACATTTATCTGGCCAGGTGCTTTAGCTTGACTACTTTGTTGACTACTTTGACTTAACTGATTTCTCAATTCATTAATGGTAATATCAATCATAATTTGATTTTAAGAAACAACTATAATTTGATTTTAAAAAATCAGTGTGAAATTTTGATGACTTTGACTCATAAAATTGTGCAGTATTTGTTCTAAATTTGGATTTATAGGTTGAGTGTTTTTTTAGGCCACTGATAAGGTGTAGGTTGCATATGAGCTTTTGGTCTATAAGTGTTATAATTCTGATGTTGAGGATCATAGCTAAGATTTGGATTCGATCTTCCAGGATAATAAGTATTATTACTATATTGATTTCTAGGGGACAAGAAAATTAATTCATTATTGCATTAATCACATCAATATTTTCTTCTTGTAGAGTAGGACATGCATCCGTAGGATGTATAACCTCATTATAGAATCCATAAGCCTTAACTTGATTAGATTTTCTATTAATTAACAGCTTAACCATCTTAGATAATTCATCAATTTTATCGTCGGTTGCATTATTTTTCTTACTATCCATTTCATAGAATTTCTTTCTTGAGGATTCATCATTTTCACCAAATTGTTTAGATTTTTTTGCCATTTTAGTAATTGCTTCTATCGCTAAAATAGGTGTTGATTCAAATAAAGATCCACCACATACTGTGTCTAGTAGTCTTTGGTCAAAGCGATTGAGTCATTCATAAAAATATTCTAATAAAGCTCTTTGAGTGTACCCATGTTGTGGACAAGAAGAAATTAATCTTTAAAGTCTATCCCAAAATTTATTAAAGTTTTCATCATCTTTCATCTTAGCAACTGTAATTTGCTTTCTATAGGAACTAATTTTTCTAGTAGGCATATATTAATCTAGGAAAGCTTCTAATATTTGAGTCCATGTAGTTATCGAGTCATATGAAAGATATAACAATTAGTCTTATGCTTGATCTTTCAATGCGAAAGAAAAGCCTTAAGTTTGACTTGTTCTAAAGTTACTTCTTTTAGTTTCATTCCATTAACTTTGTGTTGATACTCCTTTATGAATTTCTATGGGTTTTCATTGTTTTTACCATAGAAGTTAGGTAAGTCATTAATAAATCTAGATCTATGTTCAAACTCATGAAATCCATCGGAGTATGCTATGCACATAGGCTCATATGCTGTAACACTTTGGTTGGCTTATCTAAAAGCAAGTTCTTTATTGTTATTGATAACTCTATTATCATCGTTATTAATAACATTGTAATCCATATCATTATTGTTGTCTTCCATCTTATTAACTAAATTTCCCTAGGTTGTTTTTTAAACACAGATTAAAAGCTTTATCAATTTCAGGATCAAACGGGTATAAAGATCCTGTTGAATCAACATGACTAAGTGTATAGACCATACAACATCTATAATACTATAAAATTACCTAAAAATCTTTGGCAACGGTGCCAAAAATTGACACATGTCGAGCGTGCATAATAGTTTTTCGTGTTTTCTATTAACTTGTAGTAGTGGTAAGTTGGATATCGTCTCTGTATAAGGATTTTCAAAATCTCAAATTAAAGTAACTTTTATTGTGTTTATTAACTTAATTAATCTAGTTAAACGAGAATTGAGATAGTAAATAACTTAACAATTATGATTACTAACTTAAATAACCAAACTAACTAAATTAATCCAAAATAAATCAAATTCAATCTAAACGTAAACAATATTCAAATGCAATTCAATATAAATAAACAAACATTTAAACAAACCCCCACTAAATAATATAATATATTAGGATTACTTTCAAACATTAGAACATCATATCAACTCATACTATAGTTTAATTATAAAACATATGAAATCTTGAAATTATTATACCCCACTTTATAATGGTTGATAGCCTTTATCCAGCCACTGATTTTCCTTAATTCAATAGAAATGTCACATTCTTATTATTGTAAGTCTATTTATTGGATAAAACACAACATTATAGAAATACGATATCATTAAGTCCAATGAAAATCATGCCTAATCTAAGCCAATATTAACCGAAGCCACATAATAAACAATTTAGAACATAATCACCTAGAACATCAGCTCAGAAAATCCCCTATAGATTAATTCTAGTTATTACTTATATAACTGTTATCAATAACTATAGACATAGAATCAGAATCTTAATACCACATAACACATTTGCAACTATACATGTAATACTAATCTCTTTTAGTTGTAATATGCAAAAAACAACTTGTTATATAATTTTGTAATTGACGTGTACGAATAGATCTAAAGCATTAAGCACATGATTCCTTAATTATGACTATTTAGTAATCCAAAATATACTACATTGTCTAGGGTTTGTTTAGAATAACAAACTATTCACTCATGTTGGAAATAAATAACGCATCATAATTAAAAGACATAATGAATGAATAAATACCTTAATGTAAATTCAAAGCTCCAAAGTATCTTTAAACATAGACAATAAAACTAAACTAGAGCTATAAGAATGCAAAAAGAAAGAATTATGAGAGTAGGAGAGAGTTATTTTGAAGCTTTCTAGTCTTTTTTATAGTCTTCCTACGTATATACATATCATAGATAAACTCAAATCATTCATACTAATCTAAAAACCCGTAACCGACCTCAGTGAATTCTCACTGATTCCTAACTTATACACTAATCGTTGAGTATAACTCTTAGTGCTCCACTGATTTAGCTGACGATTTATAGTACATTCCCCAATTGGTTATGGATTCGGTAGCCTTCTTCTGCTTCTAGTTTCTATGGCGATTCCTAGTGTTATTTTGAATCGCTAGCTAATCGCTGATTCATTTTTCAAGTTGACTGTTTTGCTTTTTTTTCTTTTTGCTTCCATTTCGTCATTTTACTATTTAAAACTTAAAATCATAAAAATAACAGAATACCTAGTGTAATATAATCATTTATACTAAAAAACATCTTAAATTACACTATAATATGTGTCTAAATATTTATTTGTCAGGTTAGAATGAATATTTCTTCTGTTAATGCAATATATATATTATGATGTAGGTTGTGAGTCTTTCAACATTCCCACCAAGTTAAGCAGGTTTTGTTTGAAGATTTTTGAAAGTCGAGTTTTTTGGTGTAAGTTTTTAAATAGAGGATGTGCTGCCAAAAATCTTTAGCAAATTTTGATGATTATTTAATCAATCTAAATGGACTTTGAGGTTTCAAATTAACTTTAGGATCCTTTATTGTTGATAAAGTTTTATATTTGATTATAACATAAAATGAGATTTTTTATATATTCATGGTGAGATTAAAACCAACTAAATTATCAATGGATTAAGGTAATCTAGACCGATTAGATGCCCTAATTAGGTGGGGGTCTAAAAGTGTTGGTATTTGAGCCTTGGGTTCTAAAAGAATCTTATTGTTTGAGGATAAGTAAGTGATTAGTTTGGAAATAACGTGATGGAATGGGGTTAAAAATCTTAATAAATTTATGATTGTGTTTTGTGCATTTTATATTTTCAAGATATCGATGTATATAATTATGTTGAACTGCTTGTCTTGTAATTTTTGTTGCAAAACATTATGAGCGGACATCAAGAGGCGGGTTAGGTATCTAATGATGATGATAAGGTTCCATAATGTGTGGATTCAAATATGTTTTAGAACTTGGCTGGGCAAATGCCACATTTGCTAAATATTTTACGAGCATAGGTTGCAGCCGAAACACTATTGATTCATGTTTTGCTTAAGAAGTCCATACTGTTACTTTAGCTGCTCACTAGGAATAATCTACCTTTACAGTTAGTCATGAAGTTGAACCGATTTTTATAGTTTCAATTTTGGCTGATCTAACTGTGGCAAATGGAATGTCATGGGAGGAAAGGTAGAGGAGAGAGTTTAAGAAGTACGATCTTATGTAATTCTATGGTGAATTAGGCTTGAGAATCGCGGAGACTTGGGTTCTCAATTATGACAAGCATCATAACATGTTGGGTACTATTGAACACTTGAAGGCTTCTATATCTTCACAGTATTTTTAGGCTGATATTGAGATTTGGTTGAGATCTGTGCATGACGGGCACCCTATATTTGATACTTGAGATGATTTTTTGAGGAGTTTAGTGAGCAGTATTATGATGAGAGCATGATTGTGCAAAAGAAACTAGAGATTGATCATCTAGTTTAGGGAGACATATCACTGGCTCAATAAGATGCTTAGTTTAATTATCTGTTAAGGTTTGTTAGGGAGTCAAGAATGACACAAAGAATGAGAAGATGTGTAAGTACATGTGATGTGTAAGTACATGTTTGGGTTACAAGAGGAACTTGGCACCACCATATCGACGACTAAGTTGAAATCTTTGTGAAAGGTTTGAGATAGGGTAAGAGCTTATTTGACTTCACAAACTTTTTAGCGAGAATCACAACGATGTCGACATCATGGAGTCAGGTTAGGGCTCAGGTTTCGAGGGTAAAAAAAGGTTTCTATGAGGATTTAATCTGAATTTTTTGAAGAAAGGGAAAAGTCAAGGACAACCATTCACACCTACGACACATGTTGTCCCATCATATGTACATCATAATCCTTTTTTCGAGCATAGCCAGTAGATCATCTAAGATGACACAAATAAGCTCATGATAGATTGATCACAATCTTTTCAGCCTTCAGGTTGTAGTGGTGTATGTTGGGGCATGTTCCCTATGTCAATCTACAAACATTGTTTATCTTATAATTTTAGTTAATAAAATCAAGGTTTTCATTTGCTATTTAATTATATGTGATTGCATGTTTACCTTATAGTAAGATTCATAGGAATTTGTTAAAATATCCTAAATGTCCCTATTTGATCATTATACAACAACTATAATGAATTAAGAGTAATGTAAATCTTAATTGATGGTCCTGTGATGATCATGCATATATGGATACGAATCGAGATCATGATTACTTGTTAGGGAACAAGGTCCTGGACCGACCCTCAATGAGGACACCACATGGATTAAGTCTTAAGTGTTACTCATGAGGGGTATATCATTTAGTCTTTCGACTTGAGATTACCATAAACACTACAAGAAATTTGAGCTTTTACTACAAATTTGACGAATCATTTGTCACGGTTTAAAATAAGCGTATCCAATAGACGTTTTAGTGACGGTACATTAATCGTAAACAAAGATTTTATACATTAACACTTATTTTTGTCACAATTTAGATTTTGCGTGATGAAAAGAAGCTTTAGAGATGAACATGTTTCCATCACAAAAAGGTAAAAAAATTTCGTCACGTAAAGTGTGTTTGCTCACAATCATTATTCCGTAACAAAAGAAAACACAATTTTGCGCGAAACCCCCCGCAACCTCCTTCCCATTTTTTGTTTCCATTTTTTTTGCGCGAAACCACCGCAATTGTTTCCGCTCTTCTCGTCCCACTCCTCCACCTCCTTCATCCGCCCTACTACTCACACCAATCATCCTCCTCAAGCCTCCGATCCGCCGTCGTCATCATCCTCGTCGTCGCGCCTCCACTTCGTCGTCGTCGTCGTCCTCGCACTCCTCCCGCCTCTACTTCGTCGTCCTCTCTGATCCATCGTCGTCATCTTCCCTGGTTGTCATCCTCGCGCCTCTTCCCTGGTCGTCCTGCATCTCGCCGACACGTCACCCTCGCGCCTCTGCTCCCTGGTCGTCCGTTAGGCGACGCCTCACCCTCGCGCCTCTGCTCCCTGATCGGTGAGTTCCCTGGTTGTCCTCTCGCCGACGCCTCACCCTCGCGCCTCTGCTCCCTGGTCGGCGCCTCTGCTCCCTGGTCGCTGGTCGGTGCATCTACTCCCTGGTCGGCGCCTCTACTCCCTGGTCGGCAAAAATAAATGTAGACTTCCACCTCCATGGACCATGCATAAAACTCGCAATGTCTTCTCTCCATAAACAACCTTTCTGAAATCACAATTGCTTGATGCTATTGTAGCCAATCCAACTGAAATCATGATTTTTAGATCTGTAAAATGACAAAATTACACATAAACAATGGCCTCTTAGTTGGCAACAAGTGAAATGTATGCCAGATCATGCTTTGATTTTATTTGGGCATACAAAAAAAATGAAATCAATTAAGCGAGACAACATCTTTCCAAAACTGGCATTTTCTAATCCCCTCCTAATCCAAGGAAATGCATCAAAGCATGTTATATGCATCTCGTAAAAATAAATGAATGAAACAAGCAAAGAATAAAACTAACACGCGACCCACCTATGATCCCTTAGTATTCTCTAGTTACAACAAGACAACTACACTACCATCCTCTCCCAATCATAATGAAAGATAAGAAAAACCCGCAACAACATTCATCCAAAACTTTAAGCACAATTAATTGAAGCAAATTAAAGCTACGTGAATTCCATTCAAACAAACTCCTTAAAAATGAATCAAAACTTCTTTCTTTTAAAAGGTAAGCAAACCTTTGCAAAACAGAAAAGCCATCAGAGTGAAAACTAAATAGGTTTTCTTCCAAAAAAAATAAAATTGGAAATCAAACGAAACAGGTTTAAAGCCACAGGTTAGCATGCTAAATAGATTTTCTTTAATCTGATTTGAGCTTTACCTAAGACCTTCATAGAAAGAGTGGGAGTTTTTACAAGTTTATACATATAATGCATGTTTAGACGAGGAAAAAAGAAGAAACTGATTCAAATTTATATACCAAAGGTGTGACATATTGTTTGATGCATGCAGTTTTGCAATATAAAACAAGGAACTGTTGTAATTATAAGAAGCACAAGAATATAAAAATTATTCTCCCTTTTTAAATGGCAGATCCCAACTCTCCCTTTTTAAATTGATGAAGACAGGTCTAACTACTTTAAATCTATTTCTCACAGTTCACATATAGCACTTACAATAGAAGCTGTAACATAAGCACTACAACTACTTTAAATCTATTTATCGAATTTTATAATCCTTTATGAACAATATAGAAAAAAGTGAATACCTGTCAAATGTCAGATGGCCTCTGATACAAGGTTGTGAATTTTCTTACATTCCTATAATGTGTGTATTTGGTAGGATATTTCATATTTATTTTACCAGTAAAGCATGTCATGATCAACATTATAATGCATTAGAATCATGTATTGAGGGAATTGCTTAATCTTTGATGTTATAGTTGTTTGTAATTTCATGTTCGTACACTTGCTAGGGATGATTAATATATTCTATTGTAATAATCTTAATGTATTTGTGTTAATGTCATGTTTGATAATCCCAGTGCAGAAATAATGGATAAGAGTTTGATATCTTTAGTTGATCAAAATTCTCAAGAATGTATGGATGGGTATGAACAATTTTTAGATTTCACTTATGCCAATAACGGGACAAAGGAAAAAATTTATTGCCCATGCAAGGAGTGTTGCAATAGATTTTTATAGTCAAGAGAAAAGGTTAAAGGACATCTTATTTTAAATGGATTCTTAAATCATTACAAAAATTGGATTTATCATGGAGAATCAAATACTCCTTCAAATTGTTATGAAGATAATGAAGAAAGACATAAATCATTTCATGATGATATGGTTGGAATGGTACATGATGCATTTGGGATTCCTAATATTGATGATGCGGAGACTGGAAACTTGAGTGAATTTTACACAAGTGTTTGGACCTAATGAAGAAACCAAATCCTTTTTTAACAATATAAAAGATGCAGAACAACCATTATATCCAGGATGTGAGAAATTCACTCAACTTTCATTCATTGTACGGATGTTGAGCTTGAAAGTAATGAGTGGTTGGACAGATAAGTCGTTTACTTTGTTGCTTGAGTTGTTGATAGAAGCATTTTTTTAAGGTGTCCGATTACCTAATTCATATTACAAAGAAAACAAAATGACCACAGATTTGGATTTTACTTATAAAACATGGGATGCATGTCCTAATCATTGTATGTTGTTCAAAAATGGAAATAAGGATATTGGTGAATGTGTTATTTGTCATGCATCAAGGTATAAGGAAGATGATTCTAATGACCCAAATACAAGTAAAAATACAATTCCATGTGACCAACTTAAGAGCATCCACCTTCATGATTGTTATTTTGAACATTTACTCATCTCCTAAACTAGACAATTTATTCTATCATTGAGTTGAATGACATTTGCTAGATAAACTACTATTTCAAGAATTGTTAATGCTTTTAGTATATGTTGACCCTATAACTTTTGATGATTTTTTGAGCTTTTTACTATTTTATGTTCTATACAAATGAAACTCATAAATTTGCACCAATAATTTAAGCACTATGCATGTTGAAGTTTGCACAATGTTTAAGATTTTTTGTGAATCTTTAATTTAAGGGCATGTTCTGCTAAAATTTTGGTAATACACATTATGGTTCACTAAAGAAGAATGTATTTGACTTGTAGAATTATTTGATGCAAGTGAAATTTTTAAGAATCTTAAATTTAAAGGGAGGTTTTGCTGGAATTTCTGTAATACATTATGATTCATGAAGGTGATTATATTTGACTTGTAGAATTATTTGATGCATGCGAAAGTTTGCAAAATGTTTAAAATTTTTTGCTAATCTTTAATTTAAGTGAAGGTTCTGTTGAAATTTTATTACTACGTTATGATTTATTAAATATTTTTTTTTATTTATGTAAGTGTTTAAGTGAAATTACTTATATTTATAACTTTGAAATTTTAGATGCGCAATTGGATGAGACTTCAAAGGGCAAAGATGATGAACTGGAAGAAAGCTTCATGTGAAGAAGAAATTGAAGAAGCATGGAGTGAAAACATTGAAGAAAACATGGATTTATTTTATTTTACTATGTTAGACTTAAGCCATGAAGAAACCTATCAAAGTTTAATTTTATTTTTCTATGTTAGACTTCTAAATTAAGTATTATCATTTTTTTGGTACTTTGGATTCAAAATCAAAAAAATCAAACTTTGAATAGATTGATAATGTTGGCCTTGTAATGCAAGTAAAGTAAATTCTTAATATTTTAATAGATGCAATATTTTTATATTGACAGATGCAAGATAGTTACAACAACTTTTATATAAATTTTTTTTTTTGTGACGGAGCAATGTACCTATAAAATATTATTATTTTTTGTCACCAGTAGAAAGTCGTAACTACATGTATTTGTGACGGACAAAGTCTTGTGACGTAAAACATTTTTCTTCGTTGTTTAATGAAACGTTTGTGACGCAAATACAGTCGTAACAAAAATGTGTTTTTTATGACGTGCAATAATCTCGTAATAAATATGTCAAAGATCCGTCGTAAAAGGTATTTGTCATGCTAATTTCCTTGAAAAAAATGTTTTTGCAACGGAGTATACGCAACTTTAGTTTTTCCGTGACAATACCGTGACAAAAACTATAGGTGACGGAAAAACAACTTGTCCCTAAGGAATCGAAGCCGTGACAAAAACTATAATTTCTTGTAGTGAAACTTTAATATTAAGAGTATGTTAATTTGACACAATCAAGAGTTGTGTTTAACCGGACGATTATAAAGATAGTGATTGGTTACTATGTGAATAATATGTGAAGGTGTGTAATTAAGATAAGATTTGTCACTCTCATATAGAGAGATATATAAGTGGATCCCTCGATATGATAGACGGATAATGACCAAGTCCATGTGAATTGATATGATCAATGTCACATGGATGTTTTCAGTGTACCAAAACAGTTTTAGTTCATTGCCAACATCGCATGAACCTATTAGGTTGCACATAAAGAATGACTTTTTGCAATTTCAATTGGTCCAGAGTAATGAATTTTATATGATAAAATTCATGACATAAAAGCCCTTATGATTTGTTATACGATAACTTCTAAATAGGGGTGTATGTCTAATTCGCTTAAACTGCCTAAATATAATAGTTGTATTACCTATAGGTTTTAAAGTGAGCGCTTATCTACACATAAATAAAGGGTGAAACCCTAAAACGAAATAAAATTTTCGTTTTACAAATTTCGAGTTCTCTGGATTTAGGGAGACAAAGAAAAATATTTCCAATCTCTCTTGGGGCTAGCACTCCAAATTGTGGTCACCATTCATGAATGGATTTTCAATTAAGGATGCGCACTTAAATGTCTTGGATATCGAACAATCACAGAAGAAAATCACGGATTAAGGTATGATTTACTTTTTAGATTTAGTTTAATGGAACCTATTTTCGATCATGTTGGGGTTTTTAAAATTGTTTTGAATTTTTTGCTGCGTATGAACCCTAAAACCCAAAAGTGTACCTTAGTCACAGATGGGCGAGAGTAAGGGCCGAGGATCTTAAAGATAGGGTACGAGTTAGTGATCGACACCTAGTTAGGCATCGTCGGTGGGCAATAAACCTTTAATAACTTGTTTTAGCTATAGGCATCAAGGTCATTAGAGTTATGAATGCTCAAAAGTATCTAGTTTTGATTGTTTGTTAGAAATGGGGGAAGAAGGAAGACATTAAGAAAGATTATCCGCAACTCTTAAGGTCGTCGTTTAACATTTCATAGTCTCAGCAGTAGATTAAAGAATGTGTACAGGTGATAATAGAACCAAATTCTGAAGCAAACTATAATCTTATTAAAGGTATAATTTATGTTTATGGTCATCTTATGCATGTGTTAATTGATTCTGGTTCTATGATTTTTTCTATTTAGTCGAGTTGTGACTGAGTTAGGGTTGTTGGACTAAGTGTTTTAATAATTACACTCCAACTGAGATTTTGATGGCACTAAACAAAGTAAAAGGATTCTAACAAGTTTGTTTAGTGCTTTAGAATATCAATCCTTGTTATGAACTTGGCAACAAATAAAGTGAAGGAAAATTGAGCTTAAAGTTGTGCCTTTACAAGTTTAAGTCATATTTGCAAGAATGAAGTCGGACAAGCTCAAACTCGGCTCATACAGGGATTTAAGGATTGGAAAACTAAAACTATAAATTTTATAACTTATGTAAGGTATATAAGTTCCATTTCCATAAGCCAAATGCATAAGAATCATGCATTACATGAATCATGTTTTTCAAAGTACTTAAAGTCATGAATTTTGTAATTTATAAATTCATGAATTTCAAAATGATTTAAAATCATACAAACATGTTTTAAAGCATGTATTTAAGGTGTACAAATGTTTGAAATTGTTTTTGAATGCACCGATGTTCATTTACACAACTTTTGGAGTTTCATCTAAAATATTTGTAAAAAAGCCCCTTCATGTTTTATAAAACTAATTTTCTTTATTTTTGGGGTTTGTGACATAATTCGGGATGTCCAAATATGTTTTATAGACCATACTAAACATATGTGAAGTGTTTTCAAAGTTTTAGTAGAGTCGTAGGACCATAAGGGAGTGGTTTGCAAAACCAAAAATGAAACTATTTTGAAGCCCATGTCCCTAGTGCGTTAGGCAAGTATGATAGCGCGTTACCTGCAAATAGTGCGCTATTCATGCTACCTAGCATGCTATGTAGAGTTCTAACAACTTTTTGAAAAGTCAAAGCTTCACTTTTAATTTGAATTTGGGGATCATTTTGGACCATTGGATAAACAAAACAGTCACCAACTCCTTATTAAGTTTTGAGAATCAAAACAAATCATGAAGACCACTCATTGAATAACTTTTGGTCTACTACACTCATAAATCCAAGTATTGCATTCAAATTTTGAAATTTATGCTCACAACCACTAGGAATCTTTGAAAGCCATTGGTTAGCTCTTGAAGTTGACACTGGAGAAGTGTTTTAAGCCTTATAATTGACACTCCAAATCAGATATTTGGATCTCATACTTAGGGTTGTAAGATCTCTTGATTTTCTACTATATTTGTGCTTAATTTGTACTCTTCGATTAGCGTTTTGCGTGGGAGTTATTTGTGGTGTTGTCAAACACATTTTACTTGATTTCAACAACTTAAATTTGATCTCTTAAATCTTTGGATTGTATTGAGCAAATTGTTGCTCTTAATCTTGATTATCTACAAAACCACTTGTTCACTTGATTTGAAACCGTGCTTGTTTTTAATCGATATTGATTTTTCATTTTATTGACTAAGATTTGCGGATACTTGCTGAATTTTTCAGTATCTTAGTTGTGTAACTAATTTTGATATGTTCATATAGTGTGTTGAGCCTAATATCTTGTCTAGATAAGACGTAGAACAAATTTTCACCTATGGAGCCGAAACATGAATCATTATTGTGTATGTGAGACTTGAAAAACACATAGATATTAACCTATACTTAAATTAGCTATTTTTCTTTAAAGTGTATGTGTAAAATCACTTAAAAGGGGTTTTGAACTTAACCTATCTTTTAGATAACACAAAAATTGGTTGCACAACTTGAGCTTAATTGTGATTTTTCATAGTGCATGTAATTGACTTAATACCAACTTGTGCTTAATCTATATTCGTTTGTGTGGCTTCATGCTTATGTTGGTTTGAGAACATATTTAAGAGGGTTTTGTTCTTAATCTTAATCTACTAGTGACCCGAGAATCTGATTGCTCAATTTGAGCTTAAACTTATATTTTGTATAAGTGCATCAATTAGCCATCCTTTGGAACCAACTGAAGCTTACTCTATACTCTTCCTTGTTGGTTTAATATTGAGAGTTAGCCTATAAAAGTTGATTTACAAGGCATCTCAATTGGTAAATTCTCACTTGCATTGCTTATTCTTAGGATTACATTTGGCATGTGATAGGAGAATATTTTATATCACTTTATTTGTTGTAAGAAATAAATCATTCTTAATTATAAAGTTTGTAAGGTCTATTAGTGAATAGACCAAGTTGTGAATCCTATTGGTGTATAAGAGAGGTTGTAAAGCCTATCATGCAATAGGCAAGGTAAAGTCCTCGTTTCATCTAGGCTTGTCGAATTCTTAGTTGAGGCTAGATGGTTGTAAAAGTGTTTATTACGGTAAGACAATTGTTAAAAACCTAGTAGGGACTATGCACACTAAGCTTGCGCATTTGGGTTTGTTCACTTATTGGAATATAAGTGTTGGTTCAAAATCCTAATCGGGAGGTTATGTAGTGGATGTAGATCTGAGGTATCAAACCACTACAAATCGGTTGTGTACTTCCATCTCTTCTACCCCTTCTCCTAATGTAGCATTTGACTCACTACTACACATGCTCATATAGCTTGACTCTTGACGTGAACTTAGAGATTAGCAAAAAAGTTGTAAAAAATCTAAATTGGCCATCACACCCAATTCACCCCTTCTTGGGTGTCCTTCGATTGGTATCAGAGCAGGTGCTCTTCATATTCGGATTTACATCCTAGAGTTAAAGATTAATGGCCATGATTTTTGGTGTTGATTTTACCATTTCGCCTATGCTTAAGGACTTTTTTTAGGAGTTGGAGGATTAGGTTTAGAACATACCTTATAGCCCAATCACATGAAATGTGGGGCATTTTAGAAAATGGTCCATACATTCCATTTAGAGTTGTTAATGATGTTGAAGTTCCCAAGCCAAAGAAGTGGAATAGGGAAGAAAAGAGGCTAGTGAGACTTGATGATGAAATTATACATATTCTCCTTTCTTACACTCCCGATGACATTAAGATTAGATTTTCTTCAGGCAATTCATGGAGATATATAGAAGATTATAAGAGATTTGTAGTGATTGTTATGATTCTCTCTTCTCATTGCATCCTAGCAAGTGTAATGATTCATTCACATCTAGTAACTCTCTTATTCCTTTATCTCTTTATGATGAACAAATTTATATTGCTACACATGTTGATGATAAAGATGCTCACATGCATGAAGATCTTAGAACTATGGATTTTTATGTGCAAAATCAAAATGATGATGATAGGTCTATGCACTCTCATGTCCATAAAAAAATTCTATTGTTGATTCATTCACTAATATTAATTGTCTTCATCATTCATTTTTTGATGAATTGTCCACTTTGAGTAAGAATCTTGAACTAGACTTGGACAATCTCATTAAAAAAAAAGAATCTCTATAATATGGTTCAACTTGCAATAGATGAGTTGACATTTCAAAACAAATTTAATGAGATTCTTAAGAAAAATGTGAGCATTCTTGAAGAGAACATGACTTTAAAGAGTCAAAATTAAGTTCTTTAAGAGGGATTAGATGAATGGACAAATTATGGAACCAATGTCTCCAACGAGAAAGAGAATGTGAAATTAGAGCTTAGCCTAGAGAAATACAAGTGCCCACATTTAGAAGCTCAATTAAGTAAGTCTAAGAGGTCTTATAAGTTCAAAGCATCCCATAGACTAAATAGGACTTGTTCTAGAAACATGTTTCACATTAAGGCATGGGTACCTAAGGAAACACTCATAGAGGCTAAATATACAAAATCCAAAGAAATATGAGTATCAAAGTCCATGATACACAGAGTGAATTAGACTTACTTTAGAATATGAGTGAATCAAGGTGATAGATTAATATGTGACAATAAGGCTTATTGATTGTTCAATAGATCATCTAAGATCATGGAAGAGTACATTCATGTTAAGTTTGATGAGATGGATCCAAAGTGAGATTGAATCATACCAAGGAACAAATGAGACTTAATGATGATGATATCATTCAAGCTCAAGATTCTAATGGAAATGAAAAGGAAGTAAGAGAGGAACCCGAATCTAATGTACCTAAGAACTCTAGACTTCTTATAAAACATCCATCTTAACAAATCATTGGTAACCCAAGCAATGGCATAGTTACAAACCAATACCACTAAGATAGAGGAAGCTTTAGATCATGAGTTTTTGATCATGGCTATGCAAGAGGAGTTAGGATACTTTGCAAAGAACAAAGTATGGACCCTATTTCCAAAACCAAAGTACTAAACTATCATAGGAAGAAAATGGGTTTTTAGGAACAAAAAGAATGAGAAGGGAGAGATAGTGCGAAACAAGGCTATGTTGGTTGCGCAAAGCTATAATAAAGAGGAAGGAGTTGACTATGAAGAAGCTTTTGCACCAATAGCAAGACTAGAAGCAATTCGTATGTTTCTTGCTTATGCTTGATACAATGTTTTTCTATTACACTAAATGGATGTTAAAAGTGCATTTTGAAATGGCTTCATGAATGAGGAGGTATATGTAGAACAACCATTGCAGTTAGAAGATCATGATTCACCGAATCATGTTTATCATCTTTAAAAGCCTTGTATGGACTTAGACGAGTTCCTAGAGCATGGTATGATAGACAAAGTGCATTTTTATTAACAAAGAGTTTAAGAAATGAACATTAGATCCAACATTATTTATTTTTATTAAATATGATGATATGCTACTTGTTCAAATTTTATGGATGACAATATTTTCGGGTCATCAAACAAGCATTTATGTGATGAATTTTCATCCTTGATTACACATGAATTTGAAATAAGCATGATGTGTGAACTAATACACTTCTTAGGTTTTCAAATCAAGCAATCAAAGCATGAAATTTTTATAAATCAAATGAAATATGAGAGGGACATGCTTTGAAAATTCAAATTTGAGAATTTGAAAGCATGTGACACTCCGAGTAGTTCAACCATTAAAATGGACAACGACCCTCTAGGAAAGCTTATGTATCTTGAACTACTCTACTTGACAGTGAGGAATTACACTTCATTCTTAGCATTTTTCTATGTGCTCAGTTTCAATCCGAGCCTAAAGAGTCACATTTAAAGTGTGTCAAGCACATATTTAGATAAATGAGTGGCACAAAGACTTAGGCTTATGGTTCAACAAAGCTTCCAATTTTGAACTTAAAAGGATTGTTGATTTGGATTATGCGGAAGCCTAATGGATAGAAAAGTACATCGGGATTTTTTCACTTGTTAGGAAACTCCTTGATCTCAGAGTTTAGCAAAAAGCAAAATTTTGTCAAATTGTCCACCGCCGAAGTCGAGTATGTGGCAGCCGAGATTTGTTGTGCTCAAGTTCATACATGAAGCAACAACTCGAAGATTATCAAGTCCATGTTGGTTATACAAATATTTTTGTGATAATACTAGTGCAATCAATATTTTTGAGAATTCGGTGTTACATTCATGCACGAAGCACATTGAGATTAGACATCATTTTCATCGTGAAAATGTGCAAAAAAGGGGATGTTAAATTGATTCATTTGTCTATCGAATATCAACTTGTAGATATTTTCACCAAACTTTGCCTAGGGATTAATTTTCAAAAATTAGGCGAGAATTAGGCATGATTAGAAAGGTCAAATATAGAAAAAAATTTGGTTTTCTAATCGAATAGGTTGCTATTGTTGTATATATGAAATGAGTCATGTGTTTTGCAATTTGAGGTTTTACTATTTAAATTCAAAATTTGGCCAAGCAAATCTAGAGTTTCAGTGGAATTGCTGACATTTGCTTCCTAAATCGGTGAAAACAAGCTTTTGTAACACACCGATGTGCTCAGTGATTTCCAGTTATAAGGTAGATTCACTATTGAATCACTAACTTAGGTTTTTCACTATTCAATCTATTACTGATTCGCCCAGCGATTTCCAATGATAATTCATTTCTCTGAGAATTCGCTAGACATGTTTTACTATTTTTCAATTGAATTGACCATTTTTCACACATTTAACATATAAACATCAATAATAAGGTAGAATTTCTAAAATTATCAGAATTTAAGTATGATATGCACCAAACAATAATTTTATTACTATATAAATGAAATAGCCAATGAATATAAAATTCATAAAGACTATATCATAATACCACGTAGTCCTCATTTAGATCTAAATCAAGAAGTTGTTCTTCTATACCATGTTTAAAAACAATTTTCTCATTCACAACATGTATTTTACTAGATCCCTGATTGATGTCAAGGGTTTATTAGTAGTTTTTTTTTAAAATTATTCCTAATGTAATTCCTACATCATCATTAGGTTTATGATCCAAAATATTATGATCTAACAAGAAACTAAAATTTTCAATTTTAATTTTCACATCTCTATTTATACCTTTATTATCTATTATAGATCCATTAGCAAAATAAATTATAATATTATAATCTTCACCATATTTCCTACTTAAAAAATTATGTTCTAAAAGATAATAAAAATGTAGGGTGTTATATGATGCGTTGGAGTCGCATTTGACATTCTCAAATTTCTCGTTATTGATAACAATGGCAATTGTTATTTTTCTTGATTTATCATCCTTATTCTTATTAGTTATTTCTTTCGGTTCTTTCATAAAGAATGAATTGATAAAATTTAGTCCCTTTATTATCTTAATATTTAAATTGACCTAGAGGAGTCATGCAACATCAAATGAACTAAACTCAACATTTCCATCTTATTATCCTTTTTAACTTTTAAATCTTATGACTTGATAGTACTTTCCTTATTTTTTGGTTGTTTAACTTTCCATTATTGAGTTATTTTCTTATCATTTAAAGTGTCTTCAACTCTGGCTAAATACCATGGGTATAGCTTTTCAGGAAAAAATGTGTATTTCAAGTATTCTGCCATCTATCATCTAGTAGGAATGACATTGACCATCATTTTATCTTCTACTATAGTAGTTTTGAGTATTTTCTTTTTCATAATACCCTTTTTGGTATCATTTCAGGTATATGTGTGTTTTTCTCATTATAACTAAACAAAGGATTAACTTATGCTTGACTAGTAGGAACAATTTGAATAGGTGTTTTAATTTGATTAATGGACTCATTAAGTTGTTGGTTCATTTGGCTTAATTGATTTTTTTTTCAATTCATTCATATCACCTTGTAAGACTTTGATTATTTGATCTTGCTTCCTGTTTGAAATTCTCTAATGAAATGGTTCTTCCAATAAATATAGGCAACCTAAACCCAGGATAACTTTGGTTATTCAAACCATTTCCTATGTTTGCTTGTGGATAATTTGTATGGTCATTAGAGTTATAATTAGATTTAGTGAATCTACCATAGTGGTTCATCATCACATTAGCTTCTTTAAAATTGTCTTCTTGCATTAAAGGGCATTCATTATCAACATGATTATTATTATTACAAAAAGGATGAGGTTCACTTGGATTGATCTATCTTTTAATAATAGCTTAATCATGCTTTTTAATTCATCAATTTGATCATCTGAGGTATTCAATTTTCTTTTCTTCTCTTGAAAAAGTATCTCCTTTATGGGTCTATTTGTTTCACCATATTGATTAGATTGTTATTATTAGTAGCAAGAATTATTTATATGTATTATTCAATACCACTCCTAATGATATGCCTCATTTTTATGTTTTAATTTCCATATTCATGCTCCAATCAAAAGATCAACACACTCAATTCCTAATTTAGGCCTAAAACATATCAATGAATGTATCACTATTAATCTCATTTCCATTTTTACAACATATTGAATAATATAGTGTTTCAAAACCTAAAACTAGCTCTTTCAAGACATTCTAGGTACAAACCAATCTATAAAGCATTAAAAATAAGTAAGAAACTTGGAAAGAAACTCATATTTCTATTGAAAATCTAATTTTTGCACATAATCGCTAATAACTCATTCATATTAATTTACACAATCAAAACCACCCCAAAACTTTATAGGAACTCTTACTCAAACCAATTTGTGTAATAACACCTTGAATTGAAACTTTAAACTAAAAACTTTGAAATTTTTGCTACTTAAGGCAAGAATCATTGTAAACACCTCATTCATTTTTTTAAATTGATAAAATCATATATTTTTAAAAATCAATCCAATCCCAACAAATTGAAATTAAGAATTAGTCAAATATTTCAAAAACTCATCAATAGTCCTAGTTGAAAATGGAAAAATTTCAAGTAAACTAGGTAAGGAAATGAATGATTACCTCCTTGAGAGTGAATCCCTCAAGACATTGACTCTTTGCCACTCCTAACTTCATTTTCAAAGCCTCAATTTGAACTCCCTTATACAAGTCTTAGCTTGGCTATAAGCAATCAAGCTTGATATATTTTGGGTTAAAATGATTAAGAATGTATTGAGAATCACTTAAATACATTAAAATCAAGATTTGAATTGTTTAATCTATGCAAAAACTTGATTAAAAAATATGTTCCTAAAAACACAGATTCGTGCTCAACGAATTGGTATTTAAGTAGATTCGTTGGTAAGTCAACAATTAAATCAATGAAAATTAGTCTCGGTGGTCTAATAATTTGTCTAGCGATTCCTAGTATAAAACTTGAATCGCTAACAAATCTCTAAGTCATTTTTACACCATAAATTATACAAACTACTACTAATTTGCCCAGCGATTCCCAATGTTATTTGGCATCGCTGATGAATCGCTGGTGTAGTTTTTTGAAAAATTTCAAAAAAAAAATTGAACTTTCACTTTAAAAACTTTGAAACCATAACATAATAAAAGTATGAACTGATAAATCAAGAAATTGACTTTAAAAATATAATCCAAATTTTGTGAGCCCGAAATTTTATAATTATGGGTAAAATCAACAAAATAGTAAAATTAGAATCTAGTTTTTTGAGTTCTACTTAAAGACTTGCCATTAATGTAGCGACTTTATTATTTTTGAAATTCCAACCAAGTCTCAAAACACGAAAATCCTAATAAGTAGTCAACTTCTTAAAAAATAACTCAAATCATGCTAATTAAAAATTTAATTTAAACTCAAACCTAGCACCAACATATTGTACTCTCACATTCATTCTCAAGTCTCTTTAACTTGTAAAGATCAATAAATGGAGTTTAGTGATTAACTTAAATGGTTGCATAACTAAAATAAAGTAAATTAATCTAAACTATCCTAGACTAAACTAAACTGAAGTAAACTAAGCTAAACTAGAAATACATAAATGCATAAAAATAAATAAAATACGGTTAGGTTGCATACCAACAAGCGCCTTTATTTTAAGTCATTGGCTAGACTTAGCCTGAAAGATCACCTAACACCCATTACTTGAGAGTAGTCATGAATAAACAGATTCACCATAGCTTTAGGTAATGAAATAGGCATGCTCTCCTTCAAAATTTTGAATTCATCTTGGACTTCTAACATATGAGTATCCATATAGTCTTTACCATTTAACACATAGTTGTCAACACCACATAAAATTTTCAAGTGCCCTTTTTGTTCCATCCCCCTTTCAAATTCCATAAGAATGCGTGAAATATGAGGTGGATTCATCGACACTAGAGGTTGATCTTCCTTCATCTCTTCATATGGTTCATATGGCCTTTCTTGAATGTGTTCTACTTCTTTTTGGCTTCTTCATCTCTAATTTGGCAATCAAGTATATCTACTAATGTCGGCTCAAAAATCTCTTCACATGAAGCATCACTCGAGGTTTCCGAGAATGGAATGAACCATTCTCTTAGCGATTCATCAATCTCTTCTCGGATCTAGATCATTAATAGTTGAAAATAAAATATCTCTCGTCTGCTCTCACATTGTTGTAATATCTCCTCGACAAAGTTCGACACATTTTGAAGTGAAAGTAAACGTTCTTGTTGCACATTAAAATGCCGATTAGAAAAATTTTGTTCGTAATTAGACACACCTACCCCTTTCACGCTTTTATAGTGTAAGTCTTCATATTGATCATTATTACTAGAGTGGAAGGCCATGAAATAATTCTATAAAATGTTAGAGACAAGGATCTATATATAATAAATAAAACCAAAAAAAAATTAAACTTAATCCCCGGCAACGGTGCAAAAAATTGATACTTGTCGAGCATGTAACCTATTTATTATACATTCAATTTGTAGTAATAGTAAATGGGATCATCTCCACAAGGATTGTGTAACTTTCTTTAGTATAAAAGGTTTTTGTCACGTTGTAATAATTACTAACTAACTATATTATTTAGAAAACAAAAATAATTAAATAAACGCATAGATAATAATTAAAAAATGCAACATAAATTAAACTAAATTAATACGAATAATAATTAAACTAATCAATGTGAATAATGAAAACCTAGACCAAAGGTAATTACCAACTAAGTTGTAGTCAATAAATCGTCTGTCATGAAAAATGAGTTCAAACAATTCAATAATAGGTTGATAGCCTTTAGCCAGCCACTAATTTTCCTTAATTCAAAGAAAATGGTACGTTCTAGTTTTATTGAATTAGCTTTTTAAATACTCAAAGAAATTAACGTTAGGCAATAAGACAGCATTACACTTTGTAAAAATCATGCATAATCTAAGCTAATATTACTGAAGCCACATAATAAAAAACGTAGAACACAATCACCTAGAACATCTACTCAGGAAATGCCTTATAGATTAATTCTAGTTACTTCTTCTATAAGTATTGTCAATAACTATAGACATAGAATTAGAATCATAATACCACATTACATATTCATGACTATGCATGCAATACTAATCTTCATTAGTTGTAATACAAAAAATAACTTGTTAAATCTTTGATTAACGTGCATCGAATAATAATGAAATTGCTATTAAAATAAAGATCTCATAAAATATTTACAACCTTGGTGTAGCACAAAGTTTAAAAATTAAACAAACTTCGCTGAAGTTCGAGTGAAGTTTGTCGATTTAGAGATGATCGGAGCAAAGTTTAGAAACAGTAGTAAAATTGAAAAAATTCAACTCAACCTCAGCCAACTTCAAAAGCATCGATGGAAGTTAATAAAATATTAAGTAAAATTGTTATGTTTTATGGAAGTTGAGCAAACTTCGACTAAAACTTCGCCTATACTAAAATATACTTGAAATTTGAAATATTCTCTGGTGACATGAGTTTATGCATTATTGTTGTATGATTAAGTATAGTTCTAGCATCTCTACGAAGAGACTTGAGTTTTCTAGCATTTAAAGTGAAATTACTTAAATCTTTATACATCAGCGAATTTTGGTCAAACTTCCATTATCGAAGTTAACTTCCTCGAATTAATTTTGAATTTTAAGTGAGCGAAGTCATAGGTCAATTCAAAGTTTTGAAACTTCGTGTAGCAATCCCTTGTTCTAGAAAATTAACTAGCTATTAACTTCTATGAAAAGCTCCATTAAAATTGAAAAGAAAATAAAAAGAAAATAAAGGGAGAGCGAGAGAAAAATAGTGCGAGCTATAGGCCAGAGAAGCTAGGGTGCGAGAGAGAGAGAGGATGATAGAGAAAGTCTCCAATTAAAACCCTAAGTTCTATTTATATCAAACCTTTTAATTTTGTCTCATGAAAATATAGAGAGAGTGAATTTCGTGGGTTATTTAGTATTTCATCCATGTAGGAAGATCTGATGGCTATGATTGATTAGTTGTTGGATTCCCAAACACGTGGTAGCGTTTCATCAGTGGTTTTTGCTATTTTGGCTACATGGAAGGATCTCATTAATGGAGAATTCTGTGAAGACGTGGTTGGACAAATACGATAAGGACACGTAGCAGCTGGCTAGTGGGAATAGGCACTCAAAATAGTAGTGCAAAGATGTGGTAGATAGTGTGGACATGCATCTCGAGGTAGATCAATGGCTGAAAGAAAGAAAGAATTCATATGGATGAATCGACATCAATTTAAGAGCTGGTGCTGTGGTGCATCTTGATGAAGATCAAAGCTGCTGAGTGAGGAGTGGACTTAAGAAAGAGAGAGAAAGAAAGAGAGAAAGAAAGAAAAAAAAATGGTGAAATATATAGGAGTCAGTACAACACGCACCCCAAGGCAAGTGAAAATCTTATTCGATTATCATCTTATCGATCTAACGTGCTAGTCTCTAAATGAGATCAAGGGCTAGTGAAGTGATGTGTGATCAAATATGCTGGTTCTGCGTTGCTCAGCTACTGCTCATTTCTTCATCCACTGTGGTGTGCATGTCTCGAGGCTTATCAGATGGTAGTTGTTCACACTATAGAAATGACTTATACTTAGTCATTTTTAACGACTTTTCTCAACTTATCCATCATGAAACCTCTTTGAAATCATCATAGCATCAACACATACCAACGTGGGTCCCACCAAGCAATCTTGAAGTGCATGCAAGCTAAATTCTTGACTTTTAATCTTATTTTCTTCCATTTCTTCACTTTTCTTATTTAAATCATGAAATTACAAAACAAGAGAATACTACATGTAATACCATCATTTCATATAAAACTAACCTAAATTACACTATACAATGTGTATAATTTTGGACTTGTCAAAGTGGTAGCTGAGCTTGAACTCACCCATCGTATTATTTGAACCCGGTTAAATGGTCAGTGGATCCACCTTCGATAATTGAGAAGTACAAGCTTTGAAGATAGTATCATTTGAAATTTTGGCTAGGGTAATTATAATGAGAATGAAATTGAAATATATTATATCATATTCTTTAAATGAATGAGAATTAAGAGTCGATTGGTGAGTGACTCCACTTTTTGGGATAAGATTGAATTATGAGATTAAACATATGATTAAGTCATGTTTAATTTCAAGGATGAAACTTATATTTGTAGGGAAGATTGTAACGACCCAAAATTTACTAAGAATAAATTAGTCCATAATCAAGGTTACCGACCCATGACGTGACCTGAGAGCGAATACACGGTCCCAATACTCGGCGTGAGAACCAAAAAACTATATTACATTTAAGTGATGGATGCCTAGTGTGATGTATGTGTATATTATGCTTAGTAATATTTATTTAGTGCTTTATTTTGTAAGTTTGGCGCACAAGTGGAGACACACATTGAGATGCGTGTCGATGTAGGACCGAGGTAGGGAGTAATGTGATAAGTCCTAATTTGGTTAAATATGATTAATATAACTACTCTAATGTGCCTATAGTTGAATGTAAATAAATGTGGCCTATGGTAAGAAAATAAAAACAACAAGCATTGATAAGCCTCGGGATGCATGTTGTCACCATCACTATAGTTGAATGTATAGTTGAACGTATATGATTATAGGTACAAGTATGAAAAATTATATTGTTCTAGTGATGGGTGCTTACACTAGATCAAGGGTCACGACTTAATCACACGACTATATAAACAAGTTAGTAGGGTTTTCAAGCAAAATCCATTTGTATTTCCTACATGAGGAGAGAAGAAAGTGATCTCCAATGAAAGCTCTACAAAATTATTAGGAAATTCTGGTCAATTGAAAGGTGGTTAGTAAAATTAACGAAGCTTTACAACTAGCCAAACCAATCTTCATCGGCGCTTTGTAAAATTCAACAAAGAATTGTAAGTTTTGGTTCGGTTTTGTTTTTCAACAATTTCTGAGGAAAATGACTTTGTTTTTAAAATCTAATTCATATTTCGATTCCTTGTGAGATTCTAATAAATCTATTATAATGAAATTCTAGATTTGGATTTGTTTTTATTAAGCTATGAGTTTTAAAGTTCATGAAGTTGTAAAACAAAATCTAAAATTCTACATGTTGTTATTTTGAACCAGCCTCTGTAATTTGGTCATAATTTCCTCATTTTAAATCGAAATGGACGTGTTACGGTAGCATTTGAAAACTCAAAGGGAAAAAAATTTTGTCACTAAAATATTTTGAAATTTGAATGTTTTCATGTCTAAAAATCCTTTGCAACTTTGATGATGAATCTTAAAAATTTGGGTTCACAGTTTTACTAATGTCTTGCTTTTTTGAGAATAACTCCCTCATTTCTTATTGGATTCCGCTCATTGTTTAGTATGATGTTCTAGGATATTTTTTATAATTCAGTAAAAAAATCATGAGTTTTAAAGCTATGGTTTAGGAGAAATGAAATTTACAAAGTTGATGGTCGGAATTTAAACCTATTTTGAGTCATTTTGGTAAAACTTCCATATCTCTTTCGATTCCTATCAAAATTTCGTAAAGCTCCTTGTTCTAGAAAGCTAATATATAGCTCTAAAACTACCCTGGTACTAGAATACATAATTTTAATATTTTGGTAATTGTAATCAACGCATAATTTGTTGCACAAAAACTATTTTTATTTATTAAAGTAGATTTTAAAATAAACAAAGTATTAAGAGTGTTGATTGTGAAACATTAGAATCTAAGATCATTAAACAACCTAAAAAAATTTAAATTAAATTTGTTAGGACACCTCGGGAGCTTAGAGAGGACTTATGGGGTGTTGAAAGCGATTTGAAATAGTCGAGAGCTGGTGTAGGCTAGGAATTGCGCGCATTTGAGGTAAGTAAACCCGTTTAGGCAATTCTCTCCATTTCATTCCATTATTGACTTAATATACATTCATTTGGACTGTTTTAATGCGGATCTTATATTCTTAATTCCATGCCTTGTATATATTTTTGTTTCTATGATTTCTTTAGCTATAATCGCCTTGTAATGACTTATTGCTTGGCATTCCTTATCTTCACTTTATTCTATGATTGGATTCCTCTAATGTTTTTGATCTTTGAGCTATTGAATTGTTTTCTAAATCGCATGCTATGATTTGCTTGACTCTCTTATTGGTGTATGTACACACTCATATCAATATGTTTGTTATGTGATACTTATTTGTACAATCTTCAACATGTACTCTTTGATAGGCATGACGTGAGGAGCCCACCTTTGTAGGTGCCCTAACTTTATCAGTTCCACGATACATGAGGTTATAGTCCCTAGAGATGTCGGCACTCCATAAAACTTATGTTTTACTTAATTAATGAGTTCCACAACTCACGAGGTTAGAGTCTTTGGGCATATCGACACTCCAATAGCTGATGTTATTAGTGCGACACACGAGGTTAGAGTCCTTAAGGATGTGGGCTGACCAGACCTAGATTTGCATGATCATTTTGTATATCATTCCTTGTAGAAGCTTGGAAATTGTTTGCATACCTTCCTTTCAGCTTCTTCTTATTCAAAGCTATTGTATGCTTTCAGTTACTGTTCTTTGTGTATTTTTAAATGTGGATGAATAGCCTTCAGGTTTTACTTTCTACTTAATTGTACACACCAGCCTTTAGAGAATGGTGGGTGTAGATCTATCGACTAGCAAACTAGGGAATGAGAAAACTGACAACTACTTCTAAGCCCTCAGCGTGTTATTTTGTTTCTTTTGTAGCTGATCATTTTGTGTATTTAATATTTATGTCTTCATATACCTTTAAGGTTGTATATTGGGATGAGAGACTATATTTCCCGACTGATGCATGTATTACTTCATTTGATTTCATGTGATCGTCTATTTTACATGGTTTCCACTCTATGTTTTTTATAATGCTTATTTTATTAAGTCTTCCGCTTATAATTAAGATAATGATAACAACTTCTTAATTAAATATGAAGTCAAAATTAGGATAAAATGATTAATACATTTTTTAAACACATATAACGAGGTGAATGAGACAAAAAGGTTGACTAATATGTTGTTAAGTCCTATGTGGCATGGATTAGGACTTAACTACATGATTAGGCTGGGTTGTATCCCACTTGGGATGATGGGCAATCACAAGAGCTTATACCAATATAATATACTGAAATACTACCTAAATGTACATATAAATGATGACTTATCAAATACATCCAAACTTAGGACTTTGCACGTCCCGAGCAAATGTGTAAATGACTAATTATCACGACTCGAGCCCTCCCAGACCTGAGTAGCCAAACCCAAGCCATCACTGAAGCCTTCGAGATAACCCAACAAGTAGACTGATAACTCGATAAACCTTAAATTATGGAATATAGCAAGAGAATCTACAAATAGAAAAACCTTTCAAGTCTATTAAGTGCGGAGTATTGTAGAAAGCCTTACAACCAACAATCATGAACTATGGGTTACAAAATATAACTTCACATAAGATATCCCTATTTTGATATATAAAGTTTCAAAATAAGATAGATAATGAAGTCTCAAACTTACAACAAAGAAGAAGGTTTCTAAGTGATGATCTTGTATTTTCCTTTCTTTAGTGCAGGTGTTGAAATACCTAGAAGGGAGAAGTTGGTGAGCAATATAATCGACGTGTAATGACCCGTTACCTTAAGTTGGTGATTAACATTCATTCAAATTCTAATTAACTCAAGTTAAGCTCGTGGTTAAACCCGACTTGTCTTGATTAGCATATGTATGGATTTGTGTGTTGTCTGGTGTTTGTATGGCTTGTATTAGTATTTACAAAAATAATTTAAATTAATCAGATAATTGACAAATTATGGGATGCCTAATACCGTGTGTAGGTCAAGGTGACGCACACGAGTTGTAGGGTAGCGTGTACGCCCGAGTGAACTCGTTGGCGCAAATAGTTAAATTATAAATGCATGAATTTATAGGCGAATATATATAAAAATATATATTGGAAATAAATAATTAATTAATAATTAGTGGGCGCCCAGTGACACGCGGTGCTAAGGGTGACACGCTTGGGACGTAAAATAGTTTGCATGCTCAAATGTAGTCTTTGGCACGCACATGGAATTTATAGGCGCGAAATATGAGTTACTTATATATATAAATGAATCCTATAGTTAAATAAAATAAAAGTATACATTGGATTCACCTCGAGATAAGTGTAGTGTGAGAGTTGAAGAAGTTAATTATTGGTACATTGGTTGGTTTGAAGAGGTTTTCCACGCCCCGAGAAGCATGCAACCACATCTCGAGGATAATCAATAGTCATGTGATATAAAAGTATCATTTTCATTTTATATACCCTTAGATTGGTTTTGAGATTCGTGCGTACGAATATCAAAACAAATTTTATTTTAACCAAACTTAAGTTTGTCAAGAGGAATAGGTTGGTTGATAGCTAAAAGACTATCCTCGAGATACATAATACACATCTTGAGAATAATTAAAATTAAAAGGGAAACACTAAATATGCCTTGAGATTCATGCAACACGAGTCTCGATTAAATTTCTTACTTATCTTCTTGAACAAACTGCCTCTTTTCTTAAAATCGAAATCGCACAAAGAGAGAAAGAGAGAAAGAAAAAAGAGAGAGAAAGAGAGAAGAGAGAGAGATTGGATGGAGGGAGATGGAGAGATCAAAATCTAAGGTGAGTCATTTTTGTTGTTTTTCATTGATATTAGTTGATAATTGATACGTTTACGAGCATCACTAATTGAGCAAGTTTAAGTGTTCATTCCCCAATTAATATTTTAGGTTAATGGCGTGCATTTCGACTCAGGAACGGAAAAGATTAAGTGTTTATAGTCTTTTCTAAGATGAATTGATTTCCCCATTGTTTACATATTGTATTGAATTATTATTCTGAGTTAAACAGGGTTGGGACTTGGTTTTATGACCGAGGTTTTATGTCGGTTTTTGTATATCATATGTTTTATCGATAAAGTTTTAATTTTGCTGCGTTTTCAATTATTTATTCGATATACAATATATTGTATTGTGATTATCAAGTGCGAATGAAGGTTGTACTATTACTCTATTTGAGTTCAACTTATGTGCCAAGGCTTAATTAGGGTTTCAAGCCGGGTATCGCCTTAATTGCGATAAGGGATGCTAAATTTGGTATCAGAGCCAAGTCAAAGCCTCGGTTTAAGCTATTGAGATGTTTTCAAAATTAGTGATAGCTCTAATACAGTTAGACATGAGAGCCAAGACTTAAAGAGTTTGGTCTCATAACTATGATAAAGTTTAGTGTCGGAACCTGATTTCATTACCAGTGATCTGAATAGAAGTCTAGGTTCATTGACTTGGAGATTGGTTCTTAAGTTATTGATAACCTTGGACATAATAAATGGTTTATATTGATATTTTGGGGGTAATAAAGATAAAAGCTTGAGATGATATTTGTTGTGATATATTATATCTATGCAATAGATATAAGTGTAATGTTTTTCCAATACGCTATCTCGAGGTCTTATCGCCATATATGTCTTTGGAATCCAATGAAAAGATGGTAAGGGTTCTTGGGAACCTAAACTTCAGTGAGATCCTAACAAAGGAAGACAGTAGAAATATTATAAGAGGTCGTTAATGAAAAAAAAAAGTAAACTCTTCTACTAGTGAATAGTCTCTAATGTCTTTACTCTCACTGATATTATTGCATTAATAATAGTTAGTGTAGAAAGATTGATTGGACCTAGACTTTGAGACATATATTAAGAAAATTGACATTAAGAAGTGAATAAAATAATATATGAAATTCAGTAAAACTTAAAGGTGTTGATTGTCTTTAAGTAGAATATAAACTAGTGTTGAGACTAGTTAAAAAAATCAAAGGTCATTCAATAAGGAAATTAGTGGTAAATGATGATAAGAACTTAATTGAAGTTAGATACCATTAAAGAAAGCATACTTCATAAGTGTATGAAGTATAAGATGCCAGATATGGTGCTAGTCCATATTGGAATAATAAGAAAAAGCTTATTAGTGTTGTTGTGGTTTAACCACACTCAGTAATAAAAATGATAAAAAAAAGAATGACGTTGGGCTGAATCAACACGTACAAAAAGGAGAGTAAGAGAGAAGTTAAGATTTAAAACTTGTAAGAACGTGTATAGTCTAGGTTAGAATATGGCAGTGAGTTAGTGAGGTATCCTAATCTGATCTGTTAGACTGTAATAGTTTAAATTATGGAAAATGAGTTGTTAATCAATCGAGGGTTTGAGAATTAAAATAATACTTTACAATACTAGGATTGAATAGGTAAGCAGTATATCAAGTGGTTGGTATTAACTGATACTCTTAACTGAAATCGTGTAAGTCTTTAAATTTCTACAAATGATGATTTATTGAAATAAAACTTTACTCGATATTCAATTGTTTGAACTTGTTTTAGAATTGTAGTAGGTTCATGATAAAAATTCAAGCTTGATGAATGAATTTTTGGCTCTAAAAGTTTCAAGAAGTTTGTTTATCATATTTTCTTGGAGTTTTTCCATAACTTGAGATTTGAAGTCTTCAATTACTTAATTTCTGATATTCAACCAATGATAAGTTCCATTTTACTTAGTGTATAATGAGAATTGTATGAGTTTGAGAACTCAACTCGATTGATGAATCCAATTAAGTTAAATTCAAAATAAATATTCATTGCGCAGAATCGACAACTCATTTAGATTTATTACATGAAACCAGTTGTTCTCAAAGGTTGGTAAAGAACTTGTTTTCATTAAATTAAAGATTATAATTATAACTATATGATTATGTGTCAAGCATTAGCTTGTTCATGTTAAAAATCATGGTGGAAACCATGAAAACTCATTAAAGCTCTTGTTATGTTCATAAATGGAAAATGTGGAGTTGTTGAACTCTATTGGAATACGATTATCATTGTGTCACCAATGATGATAAAAAAATGGAGGCTTAAAAAACGCACATGCATTATCACAGAGTTATGTAAGCTCTGATGATAAATTGTTTTATAACAAATATTTCAAGTGAAAATACTAAGCTTCAAGTATAAATATATGCGTTGAATGCTAATTGCGAATCAATGGACTTGACTAAGATTGAGACAATTAGAGAATTGTCGTATATTCAACACATAATCAGAAAACGAATGGGGTATTGTTGTGTTGTATATTCAATTAACTCAAGAATGACACTGAGATAAATTACAAAGGATACAAGGATGTCTTGAAAAAGAATTGATATATAGTTTGACTATAATAATTGCTTTTTTATACCTTGAATATGGAAAAAAGTTAAAGGGTTCGCCTAATACTTTATTTTAGGTAAATGTGTGTTGACACAACGAAGGAAAAGATTGTAATTTATACTATTATATAGTTCAAAGAAGTATGAGAAGAACTGTTGTGAAATAACTTTTTGGGTAATCGTACCAAACAAGTTAAGACATTGCTTGTAAAATAAAAAGCTTGAAATGTATTTCAAACGATGAATGGAATGAATTGCAAAGATAAATCATAGAATTGAGACTTAGGATTATAAGATATGGGTGCAGATCCTAACTTTTTTATGAATCCATTCAAATGAATAGTTTACGCAAGTTCATTCATTCATCTTAAGGTTTAAAATACTGATTTACTCAATGGAATGTGATTTGGAGATCTTCAAGCTATTAGAGTTTGAAGAGTGTCAGAGTGAAAGAAATTAGAGGTGAAGTGAGTAACCTAATTCATAAATAGAATAAACTCACTCTGAGAAATCACCCACATTAAGTGATTGATGTGATCAAAACTTTAAGTAGAGAAAAGAACACGAAGTGTAATTATAATATAAAATTCTTGGTACCATCTCTTGATAGAGATATGTAATAATGGTGATGGAATGAAGTCTTGTAGGCACATCATTAACTAAGTCGTTAGAATTGATAATTACAAATCTATTCTTTGAAGCTTAGATTTGAAATTGAGCCAAAATTTTGATTAAATGGGTGATATAGTGATTAAGAAGTCTAATTGGACTTACTTAATATGGACGGATTTGGCTATTAATATCCCGATTAGACTAACAACTTGAATTGTGCTGGATGCATTACATTTTGAGAGAAATATCCTAATTTGAAAAGGATTTTAGGCAAGAATTACATCGATAACCTCATGGATCTCTTTATATTAGTTACATATGCAATGCCATATCGTATTAAAGTATACAAAAAGATTATGGATTGTTTAAGGTAATGATATATATTGTTTAATTCATGAAGAGATATGAGGATTATAAAGTAGTTTGAGACTAGATAATAAAACATTGAAGGGTTAAGTAAGTTCTTGTCGGTATCTGATGGTAGCTGGATAACATAGCTGGGAGTTGTAATGAAATTAACTAGAATTTGGCATCAGCACAAAATAATGGAAGTTGTAGTTGATAGATTGATCAAGTCTACAAATTCTTTTGAGTTAGGTTATGTTATTCTTTTCACGGACTAAGCAAGATATATGTATTTGGAGATGTGAGATGATACGGTGTTTCTAGTGTTTGATTCTTTGGTTGGAGATCCGAGGTTTGCTTCCAGTGGAGGAAGAAGTTATTGATATAGTTGAAAATCATTCTCAATCTCAGTACATAAATTTTTTTATGTTCATGAAGAAATTCATGTGTTAATCCTAGTTTTGAAGAATAAATATTTTGAACTTGTGTCTCATGATGCTAACCACTAAAAGAAAACAAATTCCTCTATGTAAGTTTTTTGTAATAAAGGTAATTAGGTTGATTACATCGTTGAATGATAAAGCCGAATATGCTCAATCATATTGTACATTGATGTACATAACTAAGATTTGAGGTATAGCTTTTGTAAAAAATGAGCTAATTAAAGCTACACATAGAGGGTATGGCAAACTAGGTGATTTATAACTACAACTGGTAAAGATAAAGATGTTAAGAAATCAAGCATCATAAATTATTGAAGAGTTCAAAAGATAATTTTGGTGTACTTTTGAAAATCTCATCTATAAAAAGGGCTTTGTAGATTCAGATTACAGTAAAATAGTTGTACCATCTACAATAAGAGATAATCGAGGAACGAGAGTTATAAATAGAAGAACAATTCCCATTTTTTATCGAATTTACTGGTAACTAGTATGTTTCCTTCAATTTTAAGGACAAGATTGTCTTAATTTAGGGAGACTATAACGACCCATCACCTTAAGTAGGTAATTAGCATTAATTCAAATTCTAATTAACATGAGTTAGGCTTGTGGTTAAGCCCAGCTTGTCTCAATTAGATGTGTGTGGATTTGAATGATGTTTGGTGTTTGTATGGCGTGTATTAGTATTATGGAAGTAATTAGAATTAATCGGATAATTGAAAAATTATTGGATACCTATTACCGTAAATAGGTCAAGAGTGACGTAAATGAGTCGTGGGGTAGCATGCATGCCAAAGTGAACTCATTGGCGCGCGCGTCGAAATTATAAACGCATGAATTTATAGGCCTATATATATATATTATATATAAATGTATATTGAAAATAATTAATTAATTAATAATTGTTGGGCACCTAGTGACATGCGGGGTCGAGGGTGATACGCGTGGGATGTATAATAGTCTGCATGCCCGAAAGTGGTCATTAGCGTGCACATCAAGTTTATAGGCGCAAAATATGAGTTATTTATATATATAAATATATAAATGAATCATATAGTTTAAATAAAATAAAAGTATACATTGGATTCGCCTCGAGATACGCATAGCATGAGAGTCGGGGAAGTGAATTGTTGGTATGTTTGTTAGTATGAAGAAATTTTTCATGACTCGAGATGCGTGCAACAACATCTTAATGAAAATCTATAGGCATGTGATATAAAAGTATCATTTTGATTTATGTACCCTTGGATTGGCTTCAAGATTTGGGCGTACGAATCTTGTGAAAAATTTTATTTTAACCAAACTTAAGTTGGTCAAAAAGAATGGGCTGCTTAATAGCCACAAGAATAACCTCGAGATACATAATGCGTATCTCGAGAAAGATGAAAATCAGAAGTGAAACAATAGATCGGCCTTAAGATTCATGCAACATAAATCTCGAGGAAATCTCTTATTTATCTTTTTTAATAGAACGTTTCTTTTGTTAATTGATATTAGTTGATAATTGATACGCTGACGAGCATCACTTATTGAACAAGTTGGAGCGCCCGTTCTCCAATTAACGTTTCAGGTTAATGACGTGCGCTTCGACTCAGGAATGGAGAACATTATGAGTTTATTTTTTTCTCTACGGTGAATTAATTTCCCCTTGTTTATATATTGTATTGAATTACTATTCTAAGTTAAAAGAAGGTTGGGACATGGTTTTACGATCGAAGTTTATGCCAATTTTTGTACATCGTATAATTTATTAAAAAAGTTTCAATTTCGTTGTTTTTCAATTATTTATTTGATAAATGATACATTGTATTGTGATTATTAGGTATGAAGGACGACTGTAATGTTAATCAGATTGAGTTCGACTGGTGTACCGGGGCTTAATTAGGCTTTCAGGTCAAATATCGCCCCAATTGGTATAAGGGATGCTACGCAATGAGCTCAGTATCCAAGTAATACTTAATTCATATTAACTAGCATGAAATAATGGTTACTTATGGATCTTATTTTCTTCCCGAGCATGAACAAGATAACATAAGCAAACATACTATATAATGCAAGATAGAATAAGTAGTGCCTTAAAATGATAGTTCAACAAGGATAGCAATGAGAACATGAATGATATTGAGTCAAATACGACCGCGCGAACTACTATATTGACATCAAGGTACCACTCTTGATCCTACGACCACTATATGGACATCAGGAGTCAATTATTACTCTAAAGCAACTATATAGACATTAAGAAAACATAACAATCATATCAGTTCCACTGTATTCATAAAATAGAGAGCTCAAAAGGAAAAATAAAGCAATTCAATAAGGTATAATAAAATTTGATTTCAAGTATGATATCAACCATTCACTACCGTGAATCCTACCATATCTACTAGCAAGGCATGGTTGAAAATAAAGTAAACCCAACTAAGGTCGAAGTGTTGCTATTCTATTCAACTTATTTACCACCAAAAATTCCGATATGTTCTCCATAAGTGTCTAAATTCATATAAATTGACACATTATCATTAGATAGTACGATTTGAGATAAGTTATTCAATTTGTTTTATAACTTTCAAATATTATTAATCCTTTTCCAATTGATGTCATGCCTTTTCACAACAATGATAAAGGTTTTTGGGGTTAGTTTTTACTCCCCGGTCTTTGTCTCAATATTATAAATCCTAAAGAAATCTTGAAGTGTTTGTGAGAAACCAATCCGCTTGAAAATCCAAAAACTAAAAATGTACGGCAGGGAATGATGTCATTGTGGCGCTATGTTGATTACACCCATAGCGTCAAGACAACATGACATCTCTTCATTAACGCTGTCTGATGTCATGCGTGTAAGGGCGTCAACGCTTGGAAACCTTGAAAATTTGAATTTCTTTCCACAGGGATGTCTGGCATATTCCCATTCCTTAAAGTCTTCAAAACACATCTAAAACAATTCAAACATAGATATTATATCAATATAAACCATCCATGACCACTTTAAACAAGGTTTAAAAAAGGTTTAAACAAGATCAAAATCAAAAACATTATCTTTTGTTCAAAGCATTATGAAATCCAAATTTAGCATGTTGTATGACGGCTCGGACCTCTAAACAAGGCAATGCTCGACCTAAACATGTCCTTAAGCTCTAATCTTCACCATGTTGGAATTAAAACGTATTAGTTAGCCTTTTATCTTATTCTCTTTGTTACTGGCATTTAGCATAAGTATTTCTCATTTCTCGCTATTCATGATTCCTAAAGTTAATTAAAGATTTTAATCAAGTTAAGCAAGTTAGCGGGAGTCTAAATAACAATGTAGAGGTAATAGGAAACAACTATATGTGGAAACTAGGGAATATATCACATCAATATATAGCAAGACGACGAATAAAATAGCGAAATAACATGTATCAAGTTGGGGTCTAGTTTCTCAACCCAAATGTACATCCCAAAAGTGTGAAAGACATAACAAGTAAGCAAATACATCAAAAGTCCAAAAATTTACAAAATGAGTAGCAACACGTGTAACGACCTATTACTTTAAGCGGGTGATTAGTGTTGATTCAAATCCTAACTAACCCGAATTAGACTTATGGTTAAGTCCGACATACCTCAATTAGCGTATGGGTTTGTTTGTATGATGAATTGGTGTTTGTTTAGTATGTTTGTTAATTTAATAGGTTGTAATATAATGTTTAATTTATATAGAAGCCTATAAATGAATAATAAGTAATTAAACAATGAATAGCCAGTACACCAAGTGCGATGAGAGGGTGGTGAAATGAATGTGCACACCTTAGAACACTCGTAGGCATGTCCGGTGAATTTATTGTCGAGAAAATACATGAAGTATATATATTTATATATAATTAATACATGAATACATATATTAAAACTATAAATTTGGTTTAAATAATATGGATCGTTTGATCAGCCTCGAGATGAGCGTTAGTGTTGATGGTGTCAAAATATGTCACATTAAGGAGTGTCATTTTAACACATCAATCACTTGATCAGCCTAGAGATAACGCGATTCCTATCTCAAAAAAAATTCATATATTTAAATTAAAACCTTCATTCTTATCTTCATTTGAATAGATCATTCAAAAGGTGAAAGAGGGGGAAAAAATGAGGGTTTATTCACGTGGAGTAGATTAGGATATGAGTTTCTTACGAAATTGAGGAGCTTAAACAATTAAGGGATCAGAGATCATCATCTTGGTAAGTTGAGTTTAAGTTTCAAGTTCAATTTTATAGTTAATTGATGATTTCTTTGTTAATTGTTGTTTATGATTGGAAATGGTTTGTTGCCTAACTAGAGGTCCTCCCTGATGATTCGTGAAAGTAATTGAGGTCGTAGTGATGATTTGGAAATGGAATAGCAGCTACTACCTTATTCATTGTCGAGGCAGTGCAGGGTGGAGCGGGCTCTATCGAGCAGAGGAGCGCACTCCCTTCATCCGTTAGGATGAACTCAGTTGGGGGAACACGCCCCACCAAGTGACGGAGCGCGCTCCCACCATTGAAAACAACAACTGTACTATACTTTACTTAGCAATTTCTAAGGTCTTAGGACTGACTTAATGGCTCTAAACATAGGGTATTAGACCTATATTGATCACAAATGATTTGTGATAGGTGTTGGGACATATGGAAAGTGTAAGTGACCCAAAACCTAGGAAGTTAGGAAATGAAAACCTGAATCGAGGTAAGTATGGATTCACATATTTATCTATATTGCCTTGATATGTTAGTATATGTAATTCATGTTGTTTATGGACTGAATGAGAAGGATTATGTACACTGTAATGTTTTTACTAAACGAAAAATGGTGTCTAATGTGATCTACGATAGTAACTCCTGAGATTGAGACCAGGTTGTGTAGGATGTGGGTTTGATCTCCCGATCTATATGTAACTCTTACTCAGTTAGATAGGTTGTGTGGATCACATATTCACTAGAGAGTTTTAGATAGAACCATTGGTCATTAATACGTTAGTTAGACAACACATCGGCCAATGTGTTGGTCTAGCAATCGCATTAATGGCGTTAGTGGGTAATCGACCTTAATTTTATAAATAAAATGAGAATCACATTGTAGTAGTCATTGACAATTTATTTGCATCCATTATATGTTGACTTATATGTTTTCCATATTCTTGTTAGTTAACATTGGTGCGTATTCTTATTACATGATGTTCTTGATTATTATATGAAATGTTGATGGCTATTTGAATCACTAATTATTGAGCAAGTTGGAGTGCTCACCAAATTAATATTTTAGGAACAACAACGAGCGCTATGACTACTGGATAGAAAAATTTAGGAGTTTTGATTTTCTCTTTGATGTAATAAATCTTCCATTGTCTCATATATTTGTGTTGAATTACAGTTTTGTAATATCACAAGAGATGGGAAATTTTATATAAATGAGGTTTATTCCAATTTGGTTTGATATTGTATATTGTTTAAATATCAAAAAGTTTTTTAATTTTCGTTGCATTCAATATTTGTTTTATATCGATATTCGATATACAGTGGTGTTTATCAAGTGTAAAAGGATAGGATGTTGGCTTTAGTTAAGTCAAATGGGATTAATGTTGCTTAATTAGGGTTTAAGGCTAGGTATTGCCCTAATCTAGTAAGGGGATGCTACAAGATGTCATTTAGGGCTTAGAGGTAGTCTTCAATCTCCTCCTTGCCTGGCATGCTGCTAGATGAATCTGCTATCGTCATTAAAGATGACAATTCCAATGAGAAAATCATGAGGCCATTTATCCGAATTTACAAATAACAATTAACAGGAAACTAAAATCATGTAACACAGAATATAAAGCCAAAAAAAACATATACAAGACCTTATCATATGCAAAATAAATGAATAAGGAATGTAGGGAAACCAAGTAAATAGCCATACAAGACTAGGTTAAAGAGTCGTAAGTATCAGCATATCACCTTAGTGAACTTTGTCAACCATAGGTTACATCAACTCAACCGTTAAGTTCACAGGCAACGACCATGAGTTAGATCACATAAGATTAATTAGCATAATCATATTGGTCGTGAGTTACAACACATCAGCCATTTTGAGCTTCCACATTTAGTCATGAGTTACATCACATCAATTAGTGGAGTTCCGACAACCCCAATGACTCTAACCTCGTATGCCATCTCAATTTCACTTATAGATAAACCTAAACTCATAGACTAATTAGCAAATTCTTTACACATTAAACATGGAATCATAGATATCAAGGCTATAAATATAGCATTTTATGGATATGTAATTTTGACAACAACATACTTGCAAAAGAAAATATCTCAACATGACAATTGTAGGGAACCATCAATGTAAAGCAAACAGAGGTACTAGAAATATATGAATGAAACTATGCCATGAATTATCTAACATTCATTAAGTAGAGGAAACACAAACCATAGCATTAAGAGAATTAAAACAAATAAAAATATCAAGTAATTGTAATTATACTGAACATAATGAAAGAAATCTAGAAAAGTGCCTTATAGGTTTACTTATTTCAAAAGCACGAAAAATCCTAGCCTAAACCAGCTCCTGACCACTCTAAACTCGTGTCCTACACCTTAGCGTTGACTTTCTATACTACTAAGGTGTTTAGGTATGATTTAGAATTTTTTAGAACTACTAGTTAAGGGTTTAGATTTAGTTATTGGGTTTTGAGGTTGTCAAGAAAGTTACATATTTTCAGCTGCTCTAAGACAATTAGCACGCTAATGACCCTTAACATGCTAGGTCCCCCATTAGCATACTAGGTGTGCGGAAAGCCATGATTTTACAACCATAATTTTGGATTCCCACCATACGAATGACCATCTCCAAAGCCTTTGACACCCGTTCTCTGCCATTTAAGGTCCGCAACACCTTCTAGAAAAACATAAATAGGCTACATTTCAATATTTAAGACCAAACCATTGAAATTAATCATGTATTAACATTGAAACTCCATTTTTTTATCAAGAACACTTGAAATCTTTGAAAATCATAATTCCCTCACATCATAACCGATTTGGGGAATTCTTTATAGCAAAGTTTTTGGAAAAAACACCATGAATTCAAATATCAACATCATTTTTTAAAATAAACTCATCTTAAATTCAGAATTTGTAAATTCTAGTTTCATTGAAAAGCCCCAATTTGAGCTAAGCCTTTCAAACTGAAAGTCAAGACTTAAAATCACACTTGGCGCGTCAAATTGATCATAAAGTCATTGATAAGAACTTTAAATTTGTTTTAAAACCAAAACCCCATGAATGATGCCTAAAAATTATGAATTTCAATGCATAAAGAGAACTAGATCAAGCTTATTGAGGGCTTTGCTTGGTTAGCACACTTGATTTTCTACTAAGTGGTGAGTTTGATCACTTTGATGCAATATTTCAGATTCACTCTAGCACTCCAGAGTTCTCTCTCGATTGCTTGTTTTAGCTCTGGTTTATTCTTGCAAACAAAAGCACACACCTATATATGGTTTTTCTCATTTGATTTTGGCCATACATCTCATGTTTTTAGATGATCTAGATACACATTAAAGGTCTTAAACCCACCATTTCCCACTAACTCTCCTCTCTAACACAAAACAATACTAATCTTATGATATCCATCAAAGTACAAATTTCAAGGAGAGATTAAAGTTCATAAATTAAAGTACCTAATTTAGGTCTTTTAATTTGATTATTGTTTGTAAAATTAATAACTTAAACAACATATCACGCTGATGTGAATAGTTAAATTGGAAGCTTACCATATCACTCTTTACCTAGATTCCACTATCGCAAAAATCTCGAGGCATGTCTCTGCTCGAGTCTCGACTCCTAATAATAAGAAGATAAAAGTGATTTATTTTTCTACGCACATAAATACACTATGAAAACACCAACAAAAATGTAAAATATACTTTGGCTAAATGCTAAGGTCTGGCCACGTATCTGTTGGCGGGTCTCATGTCACAGGTCGGTAATCTTGATTAAGGACAAAAAGGGCTAGAAATTCGAGCCAATACATGCCGCCATCAAAATTAATACCACGACCATGATTTTCTTGCACACAACCTCGACAAAGAGGAGTGTGATTCCAAAATCAATCAAAATCCAAGGGGGATCTAACACCATCTTCAAACACATCAAAACCAAGCTCATTTCCATAACATGTACAATTGTGTAAAAGAGTGAATTAAGTGAAAAAAAAAGAAAAGAATTTACCTAGCCTTGGCATAGATTTAATTTTGGTCTCTCTTCACCACTAAATCTACCACTTCCACTAGCTTTATAGGGTTTGCCTCTCCTCTTACTTGGCTAGAACTTATTAGGACTATTTATAGTTTGGTTAGGAAACTAGAGTTTAGGTGACCAAATATAGACCCCTCATGTCATCTTACCATCTCAATGGTCTCAATGAGTTCCATTCTTATGTTCTTCTCATTTAAATATTGTTTTGCCAATGTGTGTTATTCAACCTACTTAACAAGCAATTTAAGTTATTTATGCCCACTTAGGCCTAATTAACCACCTAAATCAATTAATAGAATATAATACACATAATATGTAACGAAAAATTACTTTAAGTAGGTGATTAAAATTAATCAGAATTCTAATTAACCCGAGTTAGACTCGTGGTTAAGCTTCGGCTTATCACGATTAGTGTGTACGTGGATTTACATGTCGTTTTATGTTTGTATGGATTGTACTATTAATTGTGGAAATAATTGGATTTATAGGCCTTTAATTGAATAATTGAAAATCATGGGATGCCTAATACTGTGTGTAGGTCAAGGGTGACACACAGCTGTGGGGTAACGTGCTCGACCAAGTGAACTCATTGGGCGCACGACCAAGTCATTGGCGTGTTAATATAGGCTTATATATTTATATATAAATTGTATATATAAATACATATATATATATATTGAAAATAAATAAATAGTTAATAATTAATAGGTGCCTAGTGACACGCGAGGTCGAGGGTGACACGCGTGGTCGAGGGTGACACGTATGGGACATACAATAATGTGCACACCCGAAAGTGGTCTTTACCGCATGGTGAATTTATAGGCGCGAAAATACATAGTTATTTGTATATATATAAATCTTATAGTGTAATTCAAATTAAATGTTAAAACTTAGATTCACTTTGATATACGGGTAGCGTGAGTATCGAAGAAGTAAATGAGTTGATTGGGTTTGGTAGTTGTTATTGTGATGCCTTGAGATGCATGCAACAACATCCATAAAGAAAATTGATGTACATGTGTATACATGTGTCAGATTTGGCGTCACTTTAGGGAAAGTGACTTTAGTTTCTATCTTTTAGATCATTCTCGAGATTCGTGAGTGCAAATGTTGAGAAAAATTGTATTGATCAACAATTAGTCGCTTAGGAGGTTTATTGATTGGTTACTAGCCACAAGATCAACCTCGAGATATGCAACATGTACCTCAAGAAAAAATTATAATTAAAAATGAGAAGGGCACCATCTAATTTGCCTTTAGATTTGTGTGAATCAAGTCTCGAGGAAATCTCATATTTATCCTCCTTCAAATCATCATTTCCGCAATGAATCAAAAAATCGACAAAGAGGAATGAAATCGAGAGATGAGGGAGAGAGATCGAGGTGGAGTATATCCATGTTGTAGGTGAGTTGTTGTTAGTCGTTGTTGTTATTGTTGGGTTGTTGTTGTTATTGATGGCGTTGATGTTGGTGTCGATGTTAATGAGATGATGATTTAGGAAAAGGAAGGAGATGCAGGGGAGTAATCATCTAAGATAAAAAATTGAATCGAACTAGGGACAACATCCTTTGTTTCGATTTAGGGAAAGGGATGCACACACACAGGTCCTGTGTGTGCACCCGTACACTAGCTAGGTTTGGACCCGTTAGGGTTGATCCAACCCAACAAGGAAAAAATAAAAGAGAAAAAAATAGAAAAATGCTTGAATATACGAAAAAGATTCCAAAAAAAAAAAAAAAAAAAACTTGAAAAATAATATTTTGATAAAATAAATAGAAAGTGATGAATTGCCATGAATAATAAAAAATTCGGGATTCGTGCGAGACTTATACTGGGGATTTTACCTTGAAAAATGTAAAATGGTTATATTGACATAAAAAGTTGTAACTTGGTTGTAGATACAAATGGGACTAGTTTAAGAGTTTTAATTAATGAATATTAGACTCAAATTGATGATAATTAATCTATTTAAGGTTTTTAGTCGGCGGGGAAAAGTATATGGATTTCGGGAGTTGAATAAATCAATAAAAAGTTAGGAAAGCTCGACACAAGTAAGTGGGACACATTCTTATCAACTATGCAATGTAATAAGTATATTTAGTTCATAGCATTATGAACTGGGAATGGGGATGAGACGACCCAAACCCTGGGCCTAGACTACCTGGCCTAAACCATCGCCAAACCCCTCGAGATAACCCAGTATGATGTTGGGCGGTGATGTAGTCAACCTTAACCAAAAGAAATAAACCATGACATTTTACAAAATAGACTAAACCAGGCTAATAGGTATAGAATATAATAAAGCCTTTATTATCTAATAAAATGCAATACTAAATGTAGAAGTCTTTCATACCAAATTAAACCTAAACTGAATCTGGTATTTTGGGTTCAAACATCTTCCTAAATAAATCCCCTGTTTATTACGTAAATTCTGAAAGCAAATAGATAATTATTATTAAACCTTCCAAACAATAAAAGAGCTTCTATGCTAAGGCATTGCCCTTTCCTTTATCCTAAGTAGCAGCTGAGAGTACCTGGGAGGGGGAAAGTAGTGGGGTGAGCAAAATATATCAACGGGCTTAGTAATACCTAGTAATAAATAAAACTAGATTTCAACAGTTCAGATCATAAGATCCATTATCATTTTTTGGGCATTAAAGACATACATAATCAAGCATAATAATATAGCGATATAAAAGAACAACAATGCCATACCGATATTTTAACAAGGATAACATAACTCCATAAAGTCATATCCAACTAGAGGGCAATTGCTTATCCTTCCCCCAATGTTGTGGTTTACCACGATGCCTCCTATCATGCCTTATTCTTCCCCCAATCGTGGGTTTCAAGTCTAAAGACCTATTGACCTTGTATTATCCTTCATTTTAAAAAATAAATAAAGTCATTTACATGCATATATTCATTTAACGTATATAAGTTTTACATGCATCTAAGAGATAAAGTAACAAAAGGGACATGATAAGCAACATATCAATGAAAGATATAAGCAGATTCCAAGTAATTCATAGACCAATTACTAAATTAAATTTCTAGCATATCTACTAGCATGACATGATTGATAATAGATTAAACCCCACTTACCTCATAGCGTTGTTATCTTATCCAATCCTAGTTATAGAAGTTCCTAAACAAGTTCTCCTTGTTCTACATTAGTATAGGTTTACATTTCATTTTTAGTGTACTTGTTTGAGGTAAGTTTACATAATTCGCATTAATATCTTGAAAATCGTATTAAAACCCTTTTCAAATTAATGTCATGCCTGTAAGGTTTTCAGGGTTAGTTATCCAATGCCCCCATCCTTGTCCCAGCGATATATTTTGATAAAAAATGAATTAAATTTATTTCCAAAAATAGTAAAATCACTTTTAAATTCTGGAAATTCATCTCGCGCCGTCCCAGCACCGTGGGTGTTACCCATAAGGCGCTGGGCAATATCACTGGGTTTTGTTTCGATAAACCAAAATTATGGGCCAGCGATTTGCCAGTGCCGTACGTGGTACGTCACGGTGCTGGGAGATTGCTAGATTCGTTTTCTGTATTCGTTCCTAGACAACGCCGTGACCAGCGTTGTACAGCTTGTAAGTAAATTGATGTCTCGACGCTAGACCAGAAATCAGAATTTTAAACAAGCGAACTAAAATCCAACTTCTCCAGCGACACGCGCCAACCCCCAAGGGTGTAAATCCGATCAAAACAATTATAAAACACTCGTTTGAAATAACAAAACATTCCACCATCACTTTAAAAATTCAAATCCAAATATTCCATTAAAAGCATAGCTTAAACTAACACTTTTGAATCAAAACAAAAGTACAAGATTTGAATCTAAAATCAATATATTAAAATTAGTAATGAAAGTGCATAGATGAATCAAATCCAAAATCTAAATATCATGATTCATCTCCTACCTTAAACATTATGAAAAAAAAAATCAAATAGTGGAAAATTTTTTGAAGAAAGATTAGTTTTGTGTGCACTTGATGTGAGTTCTCTTTCCTCTATCAAATCCACAAACAAAGCTTCCTACAAATGGCTAGAAGCTCTACAAGTGGTTTGTAAAGCTTGTTAGAGAAGCTGGGTTTGGTGGACTAAGTCTAACCCTTCATCTCATCAAGATGAGCTTAAGTGGTAGGATGATCCTAGATCTCACATTAAGTCCATCTTCTTATGTCTTTTAGATAAATGCCCTCATGCATATTTACAATCCTCTCCATTATTATTTATTTACATCATTTAATAATTTCCTTTTCCTTTCACTTATGCTAATTCCATCACTAAGTAACTAGGTATCACATAAAACACGCATTAGTCACAGTAATACAAAAATACTATGCATATCTATTAATTTATTTTTATGTCGAGACTATATTATAGATTAACAGGGGCAATGTACCATAACATGAACTTGTTTTTACTTTAAACTTCTGGAAAGAGGTACAACGAGCGAATCGGACTGGAGGGACGATGGAAGTGTTGGATCATTATGTTAGGGCATGTGTCATAGGTCAATCTACAAACATTGTTTATCTTATAATTTTAGTTAATAAAATAGAGGTTTTATATGCTATTTTATTATAAGTTGCATGTTTACCTTATAGTAAGATCCATGGATATTTGTTGAAATATCCTAAATTTTTCTAGTCGGTCATTATACTAGAACTATAATGAATTAAGACTATTGTGAATCATTATTGATGGTCATGTGATGATCATGCGTGTAAAGATATGAATCAAGATCATGAGTACTTATTATGAAATAATATACCAGACTGACCCGCTATGAGAACACCACATGGATTGAGTTATAGGTGTTACTCATGATAGATATATCATTTAGTCATTTGACTTGAGATTACCATAGACTTCAATATTATGAGCATGATAATTTGACACAATCAAATGTTGTTTTTAACCGGAAAATTATAAAGATTGTGATTGGTTACCGTGTGAATAATATGTGAACGTGTGTAATCAAGATATAATTTATCACTCTTGTATAGAGAGAGATATCAGTGGATCCCTCGATATGATGGACTGATATCAGTGGATTGATATCAGTGGTGAATCCCTCGATAAGATGGATTGATATTAATGCTACTTGGGTAGTCATAATGTCTTGCTAGAGACCGCTTATGAATTGTGTACCAAAATGGTTTTTGGTTCACTGCCAACGTCGCATGAACCTATTGGGTTATACACAAAGAATGGCTTTGCACAATTTCAATTGATACAGAGTAATTAATTTTATATGATTAAATTCATGACATAAAAGCCCTTACAATTTTTTATATGATAACTTATTAACAGGGGCGTATGTGTTCTTTAAACTGCATAAATAAAATAGTTGTATTACGAAAAAGAATTTAAGTGAGGGCTTATCTACATATAAATAAAAGGGTGGATCCTTAAAAATGAAATAAGGTTTCGTTTTACTTTTTTCAAGTTCTCTGGATTTAGGAAGAGAAAGAAAAATCGTTTTCAATCTCTCTTAAAACTAGCTCTCCAAATTGTGGCCAACTGTTCGTGAGTGGATTTCTGATAGAGGGCGCGCATTTAAACGTCTTGAAAATCGAACAATCAAAAGGGAAATCACGGAATAAGGAATGATTTACTTTCATAGGTTTAGTTTAATGGAACTTATTTTCGATCCTGTTAGGGTTTTTCAAAATTTGTTTTGAATGTTCCGCTCCGTATGAACCCTAAAAACCCAACAATGGTATCAGAGCATTAGGCTCGGTTCTATTAAATGTTTGCATGTTTTCTATGATATATATAATATATGTGAAACATAATCTTGATTAATGTATATATGATATACATATAGATTATGTGATAATTTTTATCAAGAATTGGTTTTAAAGCATGTTGTTAATTCATGTATACTGATACATCGCATGATATGATTCAATGATATTATTCATGTTTAGATTATTTCAAATAACATATATTTTATATTGAGCAATGTGAATTTTGTATGTTCATGATAGACTTCATGTTTAGGTTAATATGATTCTGATCTTGAATACATATTTCGTTTTGTTCAATAATTATGTATGTCTCCATGATAGAGATCATGATAAGGTTAATATGATTAATTTAATATGATTCTGATGTTGAATGCATGATTAATATCTCGAAATTGATTTTGACCATATATCTCATTGTAGTAATCTGTTAGTATATTCCTATAAGATATGAGATAAACTAGTAATTAGATTAGACTTACAAATCTTATAAGATAGGTGAGATATAAAACAAATATCCTAATTGGATTTGGATTCAAAGTATTTTAAATTATGATTGGATTAGGATAAGATATTAAGTTAATAATGGGCCCGAGATAATTAAAAACGTTTTAATTAATATTTTCGGATTTAAAATAAGGGGCAGTTTTGGTTGATTGGATTGACTAAAATTTTGAGAAATTTTAGGCGATTCTCAATTTTTGCAATTTAAATTTGTTGTCTAAAAAAAATGAGGGTGCTTCCCCCTGTACCCCCGTTCGATGATCGGTCAGCGGAACCACTACATGCTGACCGGCTAGCGGGACCACCGTTAAATGTTCGTAGCATCCAAAAATTCATAAAATAGTCAATAATTGTATGATTTCCTAACTTTTTGGTGATTATTCACGCATTGAAATATTTGATATTTATCTTATTTAATTATGATCACTAAAACAAACAAAAATCTATCTTTCATCTTTTAAGTCAAGTGTCATCCATTCTTAAACACTTGTCAAGGCTTCGATCACATCAATATGGGTCTACCTCAGTGTATTGTGTTATCTTGGTAAGGCAAGTTGAGTAAGGGTTAATCTATTGTTTGATATGGTTAGACTTCATAAAGCTATCAAAACGGTTTTGGGCTTTAGGCACTAGATGAGATAAAACATGTTAAGACATAAGATGTCATAATCTCATTAAATAACTAAAAGTTATATATGATGTAATTGGTAATTGGTACCTACCTAAATAAACTAATTCGAAGTGTCATGCCTTAGATGTCTTGGAATTTGGTGAAACATGGATTTTAGTCCATTAAATTAACGTAACATTTTTATGGAGGGTTGTTAATTTAGTGGGAGTTTATTCCTCTATATTAAAATGAAATTTTGCATAATCTTTGTTGTAGTTCTATGGCCTCTTCAAATCACATTAATCCCTTGTCACTGTGACCCATCCTTGAGAAAGATAAGTTGTCTAGGACAAACTTTCTTGATTGGTTTAGAAACTTTAGAATTGTTATTAAGCATGAACGCAAGTTGTATATCCTGGATTATCCTATTCCTGAAGAACCACCAGCCAATGCTTTAAGAGCCATGAAAGATGCACATACTAAGCATGTCAACGACTCAACTGATGTTGCATGCATTATGTTGGCAACCATGGTTCCTGAACATCAGAAGGACATGGAACACATGGAAGCTTACGACATGGCTACAACACTGAAGGAAATGTTCAAACAGCAGGCTAGGAAAGAAAGGTTCGAGAAAGTCAAGAATCTTCATTCTTACAAAATGGTTGACGGTGCGTGAGTTAGTCCTCATGTTCAGAAAATGAAGGGCTATATTGACCATCTTGACAGACTTCGATTTTCCATAAGCCAAAAGTTGGCTACTAATTTGATCTTGAATTCATTTCCTGATAGTTATTAACAATTTGTGATGAACTATAACATGAATAACATGGAGAAGTCTATCTCAGAGTTGCATTTGATGCTTAAAATTACTGAGCAGAATGTTAAGAAACCCATTGCTAGTGTGTTGATAGTTCAAAGGAAAGATTTTGAAAAAAAAGGCAAATGCAAGGCTAAAGTTACCAAGGCTGTTGTGACTGTCATAAAGCCTATGGAACAAGTCAAGCCCCATGCTTCTTCTACTTCACAGTCCCAAAAGGAAAAGGAAAAAGAAGGAAATTATCATTTCTACCATGCACCTGGACATTGGTTCAGAAATTGCAAGCACTATCTTGAAGATTTAAAGAAAAAGAAGAGTAGTGCGACTACTTCTTCAAGTATTTACGTTATTGAAGTCAACTTATCTACTAGTGATTCCTAAGTATTGGATACCGGATATGGATCTCACATTTGTATTAATGTGCAACTAAAAGTAGAAAGCTAAAGAAATGAGAAGTCACCATACGAGTTGGAAATGGAGCAAAGGTTGTTGAGTTGGTTGTAGGATGCTACGAGTTAATTTTACCTAAGGACTTATTTTAGTTTTAAGTAATTGTTATTATGTCCCTCCTTGAGTAGAAACATCATTTTAGTTTTATGTTTGGATTTGGATAATTTTAATTTCATTATTATGAATAATAAATGCTCAATTTCTCGTAAAGAAATTTTTTATGTGAATGCTGATTTGTGTATGGCCTTTATACTCTAAACATGAAAAGGTCCATGGATACTCCCATTCTTAACCTAAATTCAAAGAGATTCAAGTTAAATGATTTAAATCAAACCTACCTTTGGCATTGTCGCCATGGCTACATTAATGAGAAACATATTTCTAAATTCCATAAAGATGGAATTCTAGATTCATTTGATTTTTAATTATATGAAACATGTGTATCTTGTTTACTAGGCAAGATGACAAAGAGTCCTTTTACTAGACACAGTGAAATGACTAGTGATTTATTGGGTCTAATACATACTGATGTATGCGATCCTATAAACACAATGGCTAGAGGTGGTTATCAGTACTTCATTACATTCACTGATGATTTCAGTTGATATGGTTACGTGTATCTCATGAAACATAAAGGTGATTCTTTTGAGATGTTTCGAACATTTAAGAACGAAGTGCAAAATCAACTTGGTAAAACTATTAAAGCACTTTGATCTGATCGAGGTGGAGAATATTTGAGCCAAGAGTTTGATGATCATCTTAGAAATTGTGGGATTATCTCACAATTAACTCCCCCAGCAACTCCACAATGGAATGGTGTTTATGAGAGGAGAAATCGACTTTATTGGATATGGTTCGATCTATGATGAGTCATGCAGATCTTCCTATTACCTTTTGGGGTTATGCCTTAGAAACTGTTGTGTTTATAGTAAATTGTGTTCTTTCTAAAACGGTTGATAAAACACCATATGAGATGTGGTTTGGGAAAAGACTAAGTTTGTCTTTCCTTAGGATTTGGGGTTGTGAGGTTTTCGTACGATAACAAATCCTCAAAAAAATTATCAGCCAAATCTACTAAATGTGTATTCGTTGGTTATCCTAAAGAAACTAGAGGATACTACTTTTATAATCCCGCTAAGAACAAAGTGTTGGTTGCTCGGAATGATGTCTTTATGGAAAATAAAGTAAGTCTTAATGAAATTCAAGAACCACAAATAAACACTCAACCGCCGTAGGATATCAACTATGTCTTGAACTAATTGATCCTTCACACGTATCACAAGGCCCTTGTAAGTCTAATAGGGTAAGACATCAACCTTAGAGATTTGGATTTCTTATTACTGATAGTAGTGAGGTATTGCTTATGGATCAAAATGAACCTACTAGGCTATTTCTGGCCCTGAGACTGATAAATGGCTTAGTGCCATGAATTTTGAGATGCAATCCATGTATGATAACCAAGTTTGGAACTTGATTTACCTGAAGGTGGTAAGACCATTGGATGTAAATGGGTTTTCAAGAAGAAAACTTATATGTATGACAATGTGCATACTTATAAAGTACAACTAGTAGCAAAAGGTTTCAAACAGACTCAAGGTGTTGATTATGATGAAACTTTTTCTCCTTTAGCCATGCTTAAATCAATTAGAATTCTAATTTACATAGCCGCATATTATGACTATGAGATATGACAAATGGATGTCAATACAACTTTTCTAAATGGAAAGTTACTTGAGGACGTGTATATGATACAGCCTGAAGTTTGTTCATCCTGAAACTTCTAGGAAGGTGTGCAAGCTTCAAATATTTATTTATGGATTAAAACAAGTTTCTCGGAGTTGGAATCTTTGTTTTGATGAAGCAATTAAGGAATTTGGTTTCATTAAGAATGAAGACGAGCCTTGTGTATACAAGAAGGTCAGTGGAAATGTGGTCATTTTCTTGGTGTTGTATGTTTATGATATATTACTCGTTGGAAATGACATCCCAACCTTGCAGAGTGTCAAGTCTTGGTTAGGGAAGTTTTTCTCAATGAAGGACTTAGGAGATGCAGCCTACATCATTCGGATTAAGATCTATAGGGATATATCTAAAAAGTTGATTGGTCTAAGTCAGAGTGCTTATATTGAAAAGGTACTTAATATGTTGAATATGCAAGACTCTAAAAGAGAGTCATTACCAATGTCTCATGGTATAAATCTCAGCAAGACTCAATGTCTGAAGACTAATTATGAGCGAGAGTGCATGAATATGATTCCATATGCATCAGCTATTGGATATATCATGTATGTCATGTTATGCACTCGACCTGATGTATCATATGCTTTGAGCGCAACAAGCAGATATCAGTCCGATCCCGGTGAGAGTCACTGAATAGCAGTAAACAACATTCTTAAGTACTTGAGAAGGACTAAAGAATTGTTCTTAGTCGATGAAAGTTTGGAAGACAAATGCAAGTTTTCAAACTGATATAGATGAATTTAGATCGCAGTCTAGATATTTATTTACTTTAAATGGAGGCGTAGTGAGCTCGAAAAGTTCGAAGTAGGAAATTGTCACATATTCTACAACAGAAGTTGAATATATTGCAGCGTCCGATACAGCTGAGGAGGCACTTTGGATCAAAAAGTTCATCTCATAACTTGGTGTGGTTTCGAGTATAGCTAACCCAACTTTGCTTGTATTGTGACAACAATGGGGCGATAGCACAGGCCAAGGAACCAAGACCACATCACCGATCTAAACATATAGTTAGACGTTTTCATCTAATTTGAGAAATCATTGAGAGAGGAGACGTGAAGATTTGCAGAGTTCCTACCGAAGACAATGTTGCAGATCCTTTGACAAAGACTCTTCCACAAGTGAAACATGATGGTCATGTTAGGTCATTAGGTATTAGATACATGAATGGTTAACCCTAGTGCAAGTAGGAGATGTTTGGGCATGTGCCCTAGGTCAATCTAGAAACATTATTTATCTTATAATTTAAGTTAATAAAATAGAGGTTTTATTTGCTGTTTTATTATAAGTGATTGCATTTTTACCTTATAGTAAGATCCATGGGTATTTGTTGAAATATCCTAAATGTCCCTAGTCGGTCATTATATTGAGAACTATAATGAATTAAGACTAGTGTGAATCTTGATTGATGGTCATGTGATGATCATGCGTATAAGGATACGAATCAAGATCATGAATACTTATTATGGAATAAGATACTGGACCGACCCACTATGAGAACAACACATGGATTAAGTCATAGGTTTACTCATGATAGGTATGTCATTTAGTCCTTCGACTTGAGATTACCATAGACTTCAATATTAGGAGCATGATAATTTGACACAATCAAATGTTGTCTTTAACCAAATAATTATAAAGATTGTGATTGGTTACCATGTGAATAATATGTAAAGGTGTGTAATCAAGATATAATTTGTCACTCTCGTATAGAGAGAGATATCAGTGGATCCCTCGATAAGATAGACTGGTAATGGCCAAGTCCATGTGAATTGATATGATCAATGTCACTTGGATGTTTTTCAATTTACCTAAAGATCGAGACTAGTACGATTGAACATTAAGGGTGATTTTCCATGTCTTACGTTTAATCAAAGGATATCGCTCGACAAAAGGATATAATATATGTTATTAATTAGGTTGTATTGATGTTGATATTCATGCTACTTGGGTAGTCATAATGCCTTCCTAGAGACCACTTATGAATTGTGTTCCGAAATGGTTTTTGGTTCACTGCCAACGTCGCATAAACCTATTGGGTCGCACACAAAGAATGGCTTTGCAAAATTTCAATTGGTCCAGAGTAATAATTTTATATGATATAATTCATGTCATAAAAGCCATTATGATTTGTTATATGATAATTTATTACTAGAGGCGTATATGTAATTTGCTTAAACTGCGTAAATACAATAGTTGTATTACAAATAGGATTTTAAGTAAGGGCTTATCTACACAAATAAATTAAAGGGTGGATTCCTAAAAATGAAATAAGATTTTTTTTTACTTTTTTCAAGTTCTCTGGATTTAGGGAAAGAAAGAAAAATCGTTTTCAATCTCTCTTGGGGCTAGCTCTCCAAATTGTGGTCACTGTTCGTGTATGGATTTCTGATAGAGGGCGCGCACTTGAACGAATTGAAAATTGAACAATCAAAAGGGAAATCACGGAATAAGGTATGATTTACTTTCGTATATTTAGTTTAATGGAACTTATTTTCGATCCTGTTGGAGTTTTTTAATATTTGTTTTGAATTTTTCGCTGCGTATGAACCCCAAAAGCCCAACACATTACCAGTACTTTCCCTTCATAAACCTTGAGGTAACCGATTGTTGCTTTCCTATTTAAGTTGGTAGCAATGATACGTCTGGATACACCACAAAAAATTACACGTCGGCCAAATAGTAAGTTTATGTGGACCGTAATTCAGGGTAACGAAGCTTACAACTCAGTTTTGAAATGAAAATACAAGTCACGAGTCTAGTTGCAATTGACCTATGAACTTGCATTCTGTTATCTATTGTTATATCATTTTAATGCCTTAATATATATATATATATATGTGTGTTGTGTTGGATTCATATTGCTATTCATTGATTCACTGATATTAGTTGATAATTGATTCATTTACGAGCATCACTTACGTTGGAGAAGCTCATTCCCCAAATAATATTTTAGGTTATTGACTTGCGCTTCGACTCAGGAACGAAGAAGATTAGGATTTTGTAGACTTCTCTACGTTGAATTGATTTCCATAATGTTTATACATTTTATTGAATTACTATTTTTTGATAAACTGGGTGCGGATGTGGTTTAACGACCAAGTTTTATGCTCGTTTTTTTAATATCTTATTTTTTATCAAAAAAGTTGTAATTCCACTGCGTTTTCAATTATTTATTCAATATAAGATATATTGTATTACGATTATCAGGTATGAAAGATGGTTATATTGTTACTCTAATTGACACCGACTAGTGTACCAAGTCTTAATTAGGGTTTCAGATCAGGTATCACCCTAATTAGGATAGAGGATTCTATAATTTAGTATCAGAAAGCTTAGCTTATAAAGCGAGCTTCCCTGTTCTTGAGTTTTTTTGAGAATCAAGAATAACTATAATACAGTTTAGTGTCAAAACCTAAAATCATTACCTGTAAATTGAATAAAAATCTAGGTTCACCGACTTGGAGATTGGTTCTCAAGTTATTGATAACATATGATTTTATAAACGATTTTTATCAATGTTTTGAGGGGTATAGAAAAATGAAAGCTTGAGTTATGATATTTGTTATGATATTTTATATCTATGCAATAGTATAACTATCATATCTTGCCTATATGTGATCCTGAAGATCTTATCACCCATATTTATCTTGGAACCTAATGAATAGATGGTGAGGTTTCTTGGAGAACCTAGACTTTAGTGATATTATAACAAGGGAAGACAATATAAATATTAGAAGATGGTTTGTATCTATCAATATCTTTGGAATTGATAAAATATTGAAGATTAGGTTTTGTACAAACCTAAATCTCAATAGTATACAGAAAAATGAAAGACATAAGAAGTCGTATGATGACAAAAAGAAAACTTTTCTCTTATTGGATAGTCCCTAATGCTCTTTATTCTCATTAATATTATTAAATTAGTAATAGTCAGTGTAGAAGGATTGATCAAACCTAGACTTTGAGACATATATTAGGAGAATAAATGTTATTAAGGAAGTAATTTCCAAGGAAATTCGAAAGGGATGAGTCACTTTGAGTATAATATATACTAGTGTCAACATTAGTTAAACAAGATTAAAGGTTATTCAATAAGGAAATTAGTGGTAAACGATAATAAGAACCTAAATGAGGTTAGATAACCACTCTTACATGTATATTTCATAAATTGTTATGAAGTATAAGATTACGGATATGGTGCTAGTCCATACTAGAATTTTGAAGAAGAAGTTTATCAAGGTGGTTGTTGTATAACCACACACTCTCTTGGTAAAATTAAAATAAGAAGAAGCTTGGCAGTATAATTGTTGTGTAATCGCACATACTGAAGGTGAAGTTAAAATAATAAAAAGTTTATTGGTGTTGTTATTATTTAACCACACTCATTAATAAAATGATAAAAGAAAAGAGTAACGTTGTCGTAGATCCACACATAGTGAAAGGAAACATGAGATTTCAAGATTGATGTGTAGATCAATGTTGGAATATTTGAAAATGAATTTAATTGCAAAATTACAATAAAAGTGAATATTCATAGCAAGATATAAGAGTTAAAGGATTTTGGGAAGTTATTGTGGATAGTCAACTCTAACTTATCTATTGGATTTCTATCACTTTTATGATAATTTCATATGGAAATCTAAAGTTGAAAACTTTTATAGTTGGAGTTAGAATATAATTGTGAGCTAGTGAGAAGTTCTAGTCTGATCTTTTAGGCTAGATTAGTTTAGATTAAGGAGAATGAGTTGTCAATGAATCTGAGGATTTGAGAATAGAATGAACATTTTACGATAATAGGAATGAATGTTTAAGCAGTATATCAAGAGGTTGGTATTAACTGTTATTCGTGATTTAAATGTTTTGTACATCTCCAATGTAGCATCCTCTATTCCAATTAGGGCAATACCCAGCCTAAAACCCTAATTAAGACCCAGTACAGTAGTTGTACTCAATTAGAGTAACAGTACAACCATCCTTCATACCTGATAATCGCAATACACTATATCATATATTGAACAAATATTTTAAAACACAACGGAATAAAAAATCTTTCGATAAAGCATAAGATATACAATAACCGACATAAACCATTGTTGTAAAACCATATCCCAACCTTGTTTCTTAGAAAATAGTAATTCAATACAATATATAAACAGTAGAGAAAACAATTCACCATAGAAAAGACTATAAACTCTTAATCTGCTCCGTTCCTAAATCGAAGCGCACGGTAATAACCTGAAATGTTAATGAGGAATGAGCGCTCTAACTTTCTCAGTAAGTGATGCTCGTAAATATATCAATTATGAACTAATAACAATGAATTAATGAATAGCAATACATATCCAAGACATATCTATTCAGGCATTTAAAATTATATAACAATAGATAACGGACTGTAAGTTTATATGTCAATTGCAATTGTACTCGTTACTTGTATTTTCATTTCGAATCTAAGCTATAAACTCCCATTACCCTGAATTATGGTCCACAGAACCTCACACATTAGTCGACGTGTGATTTCAGTGGTGTATCTTGGCGTAGCGTAGCTACCAAATCAATTAGGAAAGCAACAAACAAGTACCTCAAGGTTGCTGAAGGGAAGGTGTCGGTAGCCATCCAATCACCTTCATCGCTACTCCAGTCCGATTCGCCTGTCGTAGCTTTTTAGGAATAATTTCTCATAAAACAATTTAGTAAACACATTCAAGTCATGGTACATTGCCTCACTTCCACGGTCCATAAATTATGTGCACTAAATATACTAATTATGTTGTATAGTTGATAAGAATACGAGTCCCACTTACCTATGCCGAGCTTTTCTAACTTTTTTGCCTATTTACTCAACTCTCGAAATCTATAGACATTTTTCCGTCGACCAAGAAGCTAAACGAAACCAATTGTCATCAATTTGAGTCCAATACTCATTAATTAGAACCTCTAAATCGCTCCCTATCCAATTTGGAACCAATTTATCAAATATTTAGTAAATATTACTATTTCATGTTTTTCGAGGTAAAAACCCCAATATAACATCTCGCGGAAATCCCAAATTCTTCATTCGTCATAGAAATTCATAAATTTCTGTTAATTTGGTCAAAATATTATATTCTAATATTTTCCTTCTTTTTCGAAATTTTCCTCCTAATTTCCAGTTTTTTTCTCTTTTTTTATAATATGGTAGTTTGATCCCTAAACTAGACCCGGCTCGGGGGATCAAACCCCCTCCTTACTTCTTCCTCATACAGCTCAGTTGAACAACAACAAATTTTTTTTTCTTTGAACATGGGTCAGAGACCCAACCCCAGTTCGATTGGAAGGGAGACGACTCCCATGGGTCTTCTCCCTCCTCATACGAACTGTAAAAGCAGTTCATCCAGCTTCCCTCATCTGCACCAACAACAACAACAGTCCCAACAAACCCAACAACGATTAACATACAACATCATCAACAACACAATAACTCACCTCGGTTCCCAATCTCTCACACCCTCCTCAGTCTCAATCTCTCTATTTTTCTCTCGAATTCTCAATTTTGTTGAAACATAAAGGATGTAGTGATGTAGAAGATAAATATTAGATTTTCTAGAGATTTGCATTGCACGAATCTCAAGAGAGATCTAATGAATCAATTCTATCCACTTATGTTTGATCATTCTAGAGATATGTACTACATATCTCGAGGTCGATTTTGTGACTATTAACACACCCGTTACCTCGTGACCATCTTATATGAAATATACATTTTTCTCCGGATTCGTATGCAAGAATCTCGAGGACAATTTAAAGGATGGAAACGAAAGTCACACAAATCCATTGATTTTTCTTATGATCTGTTTACACGCATCTCGAGGCGTGATAAATGTCAATCAAAACACCAACTTTCGACCCATTTATTTTCTCGATTCTCATGCTACGTGTATCTCGAGGCAAATTCAATGGATCATTTTATTTGATTTAAACATTAGGACTCACTTATATAACCTATATATAAATATATATTCACCTATCTGTTTTCACGCCTATTAATTCGTTATGCGGGTCAACGACCACTTTCGAGCATGCACATTATTGTAAGTCCCATACATGTCACCCTCGATCACGCTTGTCATTAGGCGGCCACCAATTATTAATTATTTATTTATTTCCAATGTATATTTGTATATCTTATACATATAAAAAGATAAATATATATGCCTATAAATTCATATGTTTATAATTTTGCCATGCGTGCTAACGAGTACACTCAGGCTTGCACGCTACCTCACGACTCTTGTGCGTCACCCCCAACCCGCGTACAATATTAGGCGTCCCATAATTTGTCAATAATTCAATTATAGGCCTATTAATTTCAAGAAATACTAATACATATCATATAAACGCCAAACATAATGCAAATCCATACACACACTTATCGAGACAAGCCTGGCTTAACTACGAGCCTAACTTGGGTTAATTAGAATTGGAAATTAAAGAAAGCGTACAAGTTACCAATAGTTTTGAAAAGAAATGAAAATTGTTCTTCCATGTATAACTCCCATTCCCAAGTTATCTTTTAGTTTTCTTGAAACTCTATTCTCTCTTACTTCGAACTTACAAAGCCCTTTCATAGATGAGACTTTCAAAAGTACTATGAAATTGTTTTTTGAGCTCTCCAATAATCTATGATGCTTGACCTCTCAACATTTTTATCTTTACCAGTTGTAGTTATAAATCACATAATCTGCTATACCCTCTCTGTGTACATCTTAATTATATCATTTTCGCAAAAGCTATACTCCAATTTTAGTTATATACCTCAAAATATACCAGATTGAGTATATTTATCTTTATTATTCTGCAATGTAATCCTTCCAATTATCTTTATTATCAAAGAGCTCACACAAAGGAATCTATTTTCTTTCAGTGGTTAAACATTATGAGACACAAGCTCAAAATATTTATTCTTAAGAACTAGGATTAGCAGCTCAGATTCTTTAACAACACAAAAAATTTCATGTTTTGAGATTGGGAATGGCTCTTCCACTATAGCAAGTCTTGGATCTCTGTTTGGGGAAGCAAACACTAAACCACCATATCATCTCACATCTCCATATACATATATCTAGCTCAATCCGTCAAGAGGATAACCTAACCTCACTGACAAGAATTTGCAGACTCGATCAATTTATCAACTGCAACTTCCATTATTTTGTTCTGATGCCAAAATCTAGTTAATTTCATAGCATAAACCCCCTAGTTATGTTATCCTACTACCATCAAATATAGACAAGAATTTACTTATCTCCTTAGGTATTTATTATCCAGTTTCAATCTACTAGACAACTCTCACATCTCTTTATGAATTCAAAAACATAAATCATCACATAAAACAATCCATAATCTCATCGCATCCCTTAATACGATATGGCATTGCCTGGATAAAATTATATAAAAATATCCATGAGATCATTGAAGTAATTCTTGCCAAAATTTCTTCCCAAATTGGTATTTTCATCTCAGAATATAATGCATCAAGCAAAACTTCATTAAATAGTCTAGCTGGAATATTAACTCTTAATAGCCAAATCTTAATGTATCAAGTGGATTCAATTAGACTTCTTAATTACTTTATCACCCAGTTAATCAAACAGTTAGTCCAGTTCCAATCTAAGCTTCACAGAATAGATTTGTAATTATTAATTTCAATAACTCAATTGATGATATACAAGTACAAGCTTTTATTCTATCATCATCATTACACGTCTCTCTCAAGGGATAGTACTGAGAAATTCTTATTATAATTACCCTTTTGGTTATTTTCTTTATTCAAAGTATTGATCACATCAATCACTTTGTATAGGTGCTTTCTTAGAGTAAATTCATTATATTCATGAATTTAGGTTACTTATTTCACCTTTAATTCCTTTCATTCTTTTAACAATATTCTTCAAACTCTCATAGCTTGAAGACTTCACAAATTCCATTGCACCACTCATTGATTTTCATACTTCTCATTTGTCTTATAGTGTTTCCTTTAAGATTCTTTAATCTTAATGATAACTAAAAGACTCTCCAAATTCCTTTTACTTAGGTAACTTAGTATTTTAAATTTTACGATGAATGAATGAACTTGTGCAACCTATTCAACTAAATGGATTCACAAATAAGTTGTGAGCCACACTCATATCTTGTAACCTTAAGTCTTAGCTTTAAGATTTATCTTTGCAGTTCATTACATAAAATGAATGTAGCAGAAATGAGGATGTTAGGTAAATGTGTGTTAAAACTCATAAAGATAGAAAAAGAAATGCAAAAATTAAAAAACAAGTATGAGAAGCACCAATTGATACAAAGATTAGGGAAGGGCGATTGTGGTAGTTTGGCCACCTGCAAAATGACCTACAAATGCCCCTACTAGAAAAGTTGACTCAATAGAAACCATAGAAATTCGACGAGGTAGGGATAGACCAATGTTAACATGGGATGCATTAATCGGGAGGGATTTGAATGGTCTAAAAAACTCACCTTCAATTGCACTTAATTGAGCATAATGAAAAATTTTGATCCATGTAACTGACACCAAATAATTTGCGACTAAGGCGATGTTATTGGTGTTGTTGTTGTTGTTTGAAATACATTTCAAGATTTTATTCTACAACTAATGCCTTCAATTGTTTGGTACGGCTACCAAAACAGTTATTTCTTAATAGTTCTTCTCAAACTTCCTTGAACTATATAATAATATAAATTATGATCTCTTACCTCGCTCTATCCACATACAACTACCTGAATAAAGGTATTAGGCTAAACCTTTAACTTTTTCCATATTCCAAGTATAACCAAGCAATTATTGTAGTTAAACTACATGTCAATTTCCATTCAAGTCATTCTTGAATCATTTATAACTTCTCACAACCTTGCTCTTAGTTAATTGAATAGACGACAAAACGATACCACAAATCTTTGTATATGTGGTTTGTATCATTCAATTATTTCTAGATAACATTACGTTTTTTGATTTTGTGTTGAATATAAAACAATTCTCTAATAGTCTCAATCTTAGTCAAGTCCAATGACTCACAATTAGCATTCAACATATATCCGAGTGATTCATATTTGAAGCTTAGTATTTGCACTTGCAGTATTTGGTATAAACCAATTTATCAGCAGGGCTTACATAACTTTACGATAATGCTTGTGCCTTTTCTAAGTCTCCATTTGTTATATTATCATTGGTGACATAATGATAATCATATTCCAATAGAGTTCAACAACTATACATTTTCCATTCATGAACATATCATGAGCTCTAGGGAGTTTTTATGGTTTTCACCATAATTGTTTTTTAAAAATCAAGTCATTGTTTGACTTCTATTTCATGCAATCCTAACCTTGACCTTAATTTAATGAAAACCAGATCTCAACTAACTTTTAAGAACCATTGTTTCATGTAAAAGGTCGAATGAGTTGTCAATTATAGGCAATGAATATTCATCCATTATTTACTTAAAATTAACTCTTCACTCGAGTTTAGTTCTCAAACTCATACAATTTCCATATTTCAGTAAGTGGAAATGGAATTGATCATTGGTTTGAAATTACAATCAAGTAATTGATGAATTTAATTTCACATTGTGTCAAAATTCCAAGAGATTATGATAAAAAAAACTTCTTGAAACTTTTGCAGTCACAATTTCATTCATCAAGCATGAATTCTTATCATGAACCTACTACAATTCTAAAACAAGTTCAAGCCATTTAAACTTAGAGTGATAACTTTGTTTCTACGAGTCATCATTCGTAAGAATTTAAGGATTTACAAAATTTCTCATTACAATTAGCAGTTAATATCAACCTCTTGATATAATGCTTATCTATTCGTTCCCTGAATCATGAACTATTCTTTGAATTCTAAAATTCTCAAATTCATTGACAACTCGTTCTCCCCAATTTAGACTATTGTAGCCTAAAAGATCAAAGTAGAACATTTCACTAGTTCATTACCATGTTCTAACCCATACTATATACGTTCTTACAAATTTTTTAACTTGAGTTTTTCATATGAAATTACCATAAAGTGATAAAAGTCCAACAAATAAGATTGAGTTGACTATCAATGCAGATTTTTCATAATCCTTCGACTCTTATCTTGTGTTTTGAATTTTCACTTTTAATGTAATTTCGCCATTAAAATCATCCTATTAGTGAGTGCGGCTAAACCACAACAACACTAATGAACTTTCTTATTTTAACTTTACTTTCAGTATATGCAGTTACACTATAACTATACTGATAGGCTTCTTATCATTATTCCAATACGGACTAGCACCATATCTGGAATCTTATACTTCATAAAAACTTACTAAGTATGAATAATCAGTGATTATCTAACCTCAATTAGTTTTTTTTTTCAATATTCTACTTAAAGTGAATCGTCACATTTGATTTTCACTTGAAATCACTTCCTTTATTATAATATCCCTAAAGTCCAGGTTCTCTAAGAACCCTCACCATCTATTTATTGGATTCCAAGATAAAGATGAGAGATAAGACCGTCAAGATAAGGTATAGGAAAGATATTGCACGTATATCTATCACATAAAAATAATACATCACAACAAATCACATTACTCAAGCTTTTTTCTTTCATTACCCCCCAAAACATCGATAAAAGTCGTTTATAAAGTCTTAGGTTATTCAATAACTTGAGAACCAATCTCCAAGTCAATGAACCTAGACTTCTATTCGGATTACAGGTAATGAATTTGAATTATGACACTAATTGTATTCGAGTTATTCTTGATTATCAAATAATTCAAGAATAAAGAAGCCTGCTCTATAACCTGGCTCTGATTCCAACTATAGCATCCCATATCCCAGTTAGGGTGATACCTGGCCTAAAACCCTAATTAAGTTCCAGTACACCAATCAGACTCAATTAGAGTACCAATACAACCATCCTTCATACATGATAATTGTAATACAATATATCGTATATCGAATAAATAATTGAAAACGCAACGAAATTAAAACATTTTCGTTAAAAACATATGATATACATAAACCAGCATAAACCTCAGTTCTAAAACTATATCCCAACCCTTTTTATTACAAAATAGTAATTCAATACAATATATAAACAGTAGGGAAAATAATTCACCATAGAGAAGACTATAAACTCGTAATCTTCTCCGTTCCTAAGTCGAAGTGCACATTAATAACCTGAAATGTTAATGGGGAATTAGCTCTCCAACTTGCTCAGTAAGTGATGCTCGTAAATATAACAATTATCAAATAATATTGATGAATTAATAAATAAGAATATGAATCCCAAATATATCTATTCAGGCATTCAAAATTATATAATAATAGATAATGGAATGCGAGTTCACGGGTCAATTGCAACTGTACTCGTGACATATATTTTCATTTCAAATCTGAGTTGTAAATTCATGTTACCCTGAATTATGGTCCACACAACTTCACACGTTGGCCGATGTGTAATTTCTATGGTGTATCAGGAGTAGCGTATTTACCAACTCAAATAGGAAAGCAACAATCGGGTACCTCAAGGTTGTTGAAGGGAAGGTGTCAATAGCTAGTCGATCACCTTCATCGTCACTCCAGTCCGATTCGCCAGTCATACCTCTTTATGTATAATTTCTCATAAAACAGTTTAGAACATATTCAAGTCATGGTACATTGCCCCATTTCCCCAGTCCATAAACTACGTGCACTAAATATACTAATTACGTTGCATAACTAATAAGAATATTAGTCCCACTTACCTATGTCGAGCTTTTCTAGTTTTTTTACTGATTTACTCAATGCCCGAAATCCATAGACCTTTCCCCGTCGACCAAGAACCTAAATTAAACTAATTTCCATCAATTTGGGTCCAATACTCATTAATTAGAACCCCCTAAATCGATCTCAATCGAATCTGAAACCAATTTATAACATTTTAGGTTAATATGACGATTTCACATTTTTCGAGGAAAAAACCTCGTTATAACGTCTCGCACGAATCCCGAATTCTTCATTCTTCATTAAAATTCATTAATTTCTATTTATTTGGTCAAAATATTATTTTTTCTGGATTTTTCTCATATTTCTCTATATTTTTCTTTGTCCCTCTTTTGTTCTACCTCTAGTAGCTCTGTTCATCAACAATAATTTTTTTTTCTTATAACTATGGTTGGACTCTCATAGGTCATCTCCCTCCTCGAATGATTGAGCCTCCCTCATCGGCACCACCAACAACAATAGTCCCAAGAACACCAACAACAATCAATACACAACATCAACAACAACACAATAACTCAGTTCGGTTCCCAATCTCTTACACCCTCCTCGGTTTCAATCTCTCTTTTTCTCTCTCGAATTTTTGATTTCGTTGAAACACAGAAGAGGAGGTAATGTAGAAAAAGATAATTATTAAAATTTCTCGAGATTCGCATTGCAAAAATATTAAGGGAGATTTAATGAATCAATTATATTCATTTATGTTTTGATCTTTCTCGAGATACGTGTTGCATATCTCGAGGTCGATGTTATGACTATTAACACACCTATCACCTCATGACCGACTTATATGAAATAGAAATTTTCTCTAGATTTATCGCACGAATCTCAAGGATGATCCAAATGATGGAAACCAAAGTCACACATATCCATTGATTTTCCTTGTGATCTATTTACATGCATCTCGACACATGACAATGTCAATCAAAATATCAATGTTCAAACCATTTATTTTCTCAATTCTCACGCTACGCGTATCTCGAGGCAAATCCAATAAATCATTTTATTTGATTTAATTTTTAGGATTCATTTATATATTTATATATAAACAATATATATAAATATATATTCACCTATGTATTTTTGCGCCTATAAATTAGTTGTGTGCACCAATGACCACTTTCGGGCGTGCACACTACTGTACATCATACGTGTGTCACCCTCGACCCCGCGTGTCACTAGTAGCCTACCAATTATTAATTATTTATTTATTTCCAATATAAATTTATATATCATATAAATACATATATAAGTATATATATATATATATATATATATGTATATAGATTCATGCATTTATAATTTCGTTATGCGCGCCAGTGAGTACACTCGAGCGTACACGGTACCCCACGGCTAGTGTGCGTCACCCTTGTCCAACACACGATATTATGCATCCCATATTTTTTCAATTATTCAATTATAGGCCAATTAATCCAATTAATTTCAATAAATACTATTACACATCATACAAATGCCAAACATCACGCAAATCCATAGACACGCTAATTGAGGCAAGGTGGGCTTAACCAGGAGTCTTACTCGGGTTAATTAGAATTCATATTAATGCTAATTACTTACTTAAGATAACTGGTCGTTATGTCTAAACTTCTACGAATAGTTATTCATAGAAATAAAGTTGTCACTCGAGATTAAAATGATTTGAATTTCTATTAGAATAGTAGTAGATCCTTAATGAGAACTCAAGTTTGATGAAAGAAAATTGTGATTCCAAAAGTTTGAAGAAGTTCGTTTATCAGATCTTCCTAGAATTTTGCCCCAGTTTCAGATTTAAACTCATCAATTACTTGATTTTCGATGTCCAACCAATGATCAATCCTATTTTACTTAAGTGTAATATTAGAATTGTATGAGTTGGAGAACTCAACTAGAGTAATGAACTAAATTGAATGAAGTCAATAATAAATATCAAGAATCAACAACTCATTTGGGTCTATTACATTAAAACCAGTTGTTCTCAAAAGTTGGTAGAGATCTGGTTTCATTAAATTAAGATCACAATTAGAACCATATGAATATGATGTCATGCAATGGCTTGTTCATGTTAAAAATTATGGTGGAAACCATGAAAACTCACTAGAGTTCATGCTATGTTCGTAAATGGAAAACATAGAGTTGTTAAACTCTATTGGATAAGATTATCATTGTGTTATTAATGATAATATAAAAAAAGGGTTGACGACTTGGCAAAGGCACAAGCAATATCACAGAGTTATGTGAACTTTGACGATAAACTAGTTAATGTCAAAAGATTGCAAGTGCAAATACTAAGCTTTAAATGTAAGTCAACAAGACCTGTGTTGAATGTAAATTGCAAGTCAATGGATTCGACTATGATTGAGACAATTAGAAAATTTTCTTAAATTCAACATAGAAGTAGGAAAAGTAGTATTATTATGAAATAATTGAACGATACAAGCAAGGTATATAAATATTTGTAGTATCGTTGTGTTATATATTCAATTAACCCAAGAATGAAATCAAGATAAGTCATAAATGACACAAGGATGCCTTAAGAGAGTATTGAAATATGTATTAACTACAATAATTGCTTAGTTATACCCGAATTATGAAAAAGTTAAATGTTTAGCTAAATACTTTATTTAAGGTAATTGTGTGTTGACAAAATGAAACCAAAGACTGTATTTTATACTTTTGTATAGTTCAGGAAAGTTTGAGAAAAACTATTGTGAAATAACTATTTTGGTAGACGTGCCAAACAATTTAAGGCACCACTTATAAAATAAAAGCTTGAAATATATTTCAAACGATAAATGGAATGAATTGCAATGAAAAGTACTAAAGCTGAGACTTAGGGTTATAAAAATATGGGTGTAGATCCCAACCATTTGTGAATCTATTCAAGTGAACAAGTACGACAAGTTCATTTATTTAACCAATAGAAAGGGATTTGGACAGACTTTTAGTGATCCTTAAAAGTAGAGAATCTTAGAGAAACACTAGAAGACAAATAAGAAGTATGAAAACCAAAGAGTTGGTGCAATGTTATTTGGAGATCTTCAAGCAATGAGACTTTGAAGAGTATAGTTGTCAGAGTGAAAGAAATTAGAGGTGAAGTGAGTAACCTAAATTCATAAAAATAAAGAATTCATTCTGAGAAATCACCCACACAAACTGTTTGATTTAATCAATACTTTGAATAGAGAAAAGAACTAGAATTGTAATTATAATAGGAACTTCTCGGTATTATCTCTTGAGAGAGATGTGTAATAAGGATCATGATTTATAAACCTTGTCGGCATATAATTAACTGAGTTGTTGGAATTGATACTTACAAATCTTTTTTTTTGAAGCTCAAATTTGAAACTGAGCCAAAAGTGATTAATTCGACGATATAGTGGTTAAGAAGTCTAACTGGAACCATTTAATATACAAAGATTTGGTTATTAGTGATTAGTATCAACGTTAGACTATCTAATGAAATAGTGTTGAATGCATTAATTAGTTAAATAAGAGTTTTAGTTAAGGAAAGATATCAGGCAAAAATTGTTTCGATAGTTTCATGAATCTCTTTATATTCGTTATATAGGCAATGCCTATATAACGAATAATAAAAATCTGAAGGTTTGCGTGAGTTATAAATTTCGATGTGATGATATATGTTGTTAAATTCATAAAGAGATATGAAAGTTATTCAGAAGATTGAGACTGAATAATAAAAATTTGTAGGTTTAAGTAAATTCTTGTCTACATTTAATGGTAGCTAGATAAGATAACTGGAAGTTATGCAATGAAATTAACTAAAATTTGGCGTCAGCAAAAAATAATGGAAGTTTTAGTAGATGGATTGATCAAGTTTGCAACTTCTTATCAGTGAGGTTATGTTATTCTTTTGACGGATTAAGCAAGATATATGTATATGGAGATGTAAGATGATTTGGTGTTTCAATGTTTGATTCCCCGAACGGAGATCTAAGGCTTGCTTCCGGCGATGGAAGAAGTTATTGATATAGCTTAAAACCATTCTAATCTTGGTACAGGACATTTTCCTTGTGTTGACGAAGAAACCGAGCTGCTAATTCTGATTCATAAGAATAAATATTTTGAGCTTATGTCTCATAATGTTTAACCACTGAAAAAATAGATTCTTTTATGCGAGCTCTTTAATAATAAAGGTAATTAGGTGAATTACATCGTCGAATGATAAAGCTAGCTATACTCAATATTATATATATTAAGGTATATAACTAAAATTAAAGTATAGCTTTTGTACAAAATGAAATAATAAAGAACTACATAGAGAGGGTATGGCAAACTAGATGATATATAACTACAACTTGGTTAAAATAAATATGTTAAGGAGTCAAGCATCATAAATTATTGGAGAATTCAAAAGATTAATTTATTATATTTTTGAAAGTCTCATCTATGAAAGAGCTTTGTAGATTCGAATTACAGTAAAATAGTTTTGTCATGAAAAAAAAGAGATACTCGGGGAACGAGAGTTATAAATGGAAGAGCCAATTCCATTTCTTTTCTGAACTAGTGGTAACTTGTACGTTTCCTTTAATTTCTAGGATAAAATTGTCTTAAATTGGGGAGACTATAACGACACGTTACCTTAAGTAGGTGATTAGCATTAATTTAAATTATAATTAAACCGAGTTAGCCTCATGGTTAAGCTCAACTTGTCTCGATTAGCGTGTGCATAGATTTGCATGTCGTTTGTTGTTTGTATAGATTGTATTATTAATTACGGAGATAATTTGATTTATTGGCCTATAATTAAATAATTAAAAATTATGGGACGCCTAATACCATATGTGTGTCAAGGGTAACGCACACATTTTTGGGTAGCGTGCACGCCTAAGTGAACTCGTTGGCACGCACAACGAAGTCATTTTTATGTTAAAATAGGCTTATAAATATTTAAATATAAATTGTATATATAAATATATATTGAAAATAAATAAGTAATTAATAATTGGTGGGCATCTAATGACATGCGAGGTCGAGGGCGACACACATAAGACGAATAATAGTGTGCACGCCCGAAAGTGGTAGTTTGCATGAGTGGTGAATTTATAGACGCAAAAATACATAGTTATATATATAAATATAAAATGAATCTTATAGTTTAAATCAAATTAAATGTTAAAGCTTGGATTCTCCTTGAGATATGCTTAGCGTGAGAATCGAGGAAACAAATTAGTAGATCGGGTATGGTGGTTAGTATTGTGATGCCTAGAGATGCATGCAATTACATCAAAAAGAAAATCAAATTTGCATATGTATACATGTGTCAAATTCGGTGTCACTTTAGGGAAAGTGATTTTGTTTTTCATCTTTAGATCATCTTCGAGATTCATGTGTGCAAATCTCGAGGAAAGTTGTATTGATCAATAATAATTCAATCAGAAGGTTTATTGATTAGTTAATAGCCACAAAATTAACCTTGAGATACGCAATACGTATCTCAAAAAAAATTAAAATTTAAAATGAGAAGGTCAACCATCTAATCTACCTCTAGATTCGTGTGATGTGAATCTTGAAGAAATCTCATATTTATCTCTCTTCCAATCATCGTTTCCACAATGAATCGAAAGATCAACATAGAGAAATCGAGGGATAGGGAGAGAGGAGTGAAACTGAGAGATGAGGGAGAGTGATCGAGGTGGAGCAGATCCATGATGTAGGTAAGTCATTATTGGTCATTGTTGTTATTGTTGGGTTGTTGTTGTTGATGAGGGCGTTGATGTTGTTGGTGTCATTGTTAATAAGATGAGTCGTTGTTATATGAAAAATGAAGGACATGGAACACATGGAAGCTTACGACATGTCTACGAAGCTGAAGGAAATGTTCCAACAGCAGGCTACGCAAGAAAGGTTCGAGACAGTCAAGAACCTTCATTCTTGCAAAATGGCTGAGGATGCGTCAATTAGTCCTCATGTTCTTAATATGAAGGGCTATATTGACCATCTTAACAGAATTGGATTTCCCATAAGCCAAGAGTTAGCTACGGATTTGATCATGAATTCATTGCTTGATAGTTATTCACAATTTGTGATGAACTATAACATGAATAACATGGAGAAGTCTATCTGAGAGTTGCATTTGATGCTTAAAACTGTTGAGCAGAATGTCAAGAAACCCATTGCTAGTGTGTTGATGGTTCAGAAAGGAAAGGCTTTGAAAAAACAGGGCAAAAGCAAGACTAAAGTTACCAAGGCTGTTGTGACTGTCACAAAGCCTATGGAACAAGTCAAACCCCATGATGCTTCTACTTCACAGTCCCTGTAGGAAAAGGAAAAAGAAGGAAATTTTAATTTCTGCCATGCACCTAGACATTGGTTCAAAAATTGCAATCTTTATCTTGAAGAACTAAAGAAAAAAAATAGTAGTGCGACTACTACTTCAGGTATTTACGTTATTGAAGTCAACTTGTCTACTGGTGATCCCTGGTATTAGATACCGGATATAGATCTCACATTTGTATTAATGCGCAGGCTCTCTCCAAAAGTAGGAAGCTGAAGAAAGGAGAAGTCATCCTACAAGTTGGAAATGGAGCAAAAGTTGTTGCGTTGGCTGTAGGGTGCTATGAGTTAATTTTACCTAGTGGACTTATTTTAGTTTTAAATAATTATTATTATGTCCCTGCCTTGAGTAGAAACATCATTTCAGTTTCATGTTTGGATTTGGATGGTTTTAATTTCATTATTGCGAATAACAAATGCTCCATTTCTCGTAAAGACATTTTCTATACGAATGTTGATTTGTGTGATGGTCTTTATATTCTAAACATGAAAAGGTCAACAAATACTCATGTTCTTAATGTAAATACAAGAGATTCAAGTCAAATGATTTGAATCAAACCTACCTTTGGCATTTTTGCTTCGGCCACATTAATGAGAAACGCATTTATTAACTCCATAAAGATGGACTTTTAGATTCATTTGATTTTGAATCATATGAAACATGTGTATCTTGTTTACTAGGCAAGATGACAAAGAGTCTATTTACTGGACACAGTGAAAGGGCAAGTGATTTATTGGATTTAATACATACTGATATATGCGGTCTTATAAACACAATGGCTAGATGTGGTTATTAGTACTTCATTACATTCACTAATGATTTAAGTAGATATGTTTACGTATAGCTCATGAAATATAAAGGTGAATCTTTTGAGGCATTTCGAACATTTAAGAACGAAGTGCAAAATCAACTTGGTAAAACTATTAAAACGCTTCAATCAAATCGAGGTGGTGAATATTTGAGCCAAGAGTTTGATGATCATCTTAGAAACTGTGGGATTGTCTCATAGTTAAATCCCCAAGCAACTCCATAATGGAATGGTGTTTCTGAGAGGAGAAATCGGACCCTATTGGATATGGTTTGATTTATGATGAGTCATGCGGATCTTCCTGTTTCCTTTTGGGGTTATGCCTTAGAAACTGCTGCATTTACACTAAATCGTGTTCCTTCTAAAACGGTAGATTAAACACCACATGAGATGTGGGTTGGGAAAAGACCAAGTTTGTGTTTTCTTAAGATTTGGGGCTTTAAGGTTTTCGTACGACGACAAATCTCATAAAAATTATCAGCCAAATCTAATAAGTGTGTATTCGTTGCTTGGAATGGTGTCGTTATGGAAAAAATGTTTATTTCAAAAGAAAACAGTGGGAATAAAGTAAGTTTTCAAGAAATTCAAGAACCAAAAATAAACACTCGACCTCCAATAGAAGATCAACCAAGTCTTAAACTAATTGATCGTCCACAGGTATCACAAGCGTGGGTCAGGCAAGGTAAGACATCAACCTGAGAGATTTGGATTTCTTATTACTGATAGTAGTGAGGTATTGCTTATGGATCAAAATGAACGTACTACTTATCAGGATGCGTTTTCTAGCCCTGAGGTAGATAATCGCTTAGTGCCATGAATTCTGAGATGAAATCCATGTATGATAACCAAGTTTGGAACTTTATTGATTTGCCTGAAGGTGGTAAGACCATTAGATGTAAATAGGTTTTCAAGAAGAAAACTGACATGGATGGCAATGGCATACTTATAAAGCACGGCTAGTAGCAAAAGGTTTCAAACAGACTCAAAGTATTGATTATGATGAAACTTTTTCTCCTGTAGCCATGGTTAAATCCATTAGAATTCTGATTGCCATAGCCGCATATTATGCCTATGAGATAAGGCAAATGGATGTCAAAACAGCTTTTCTAAATGGAAAGTTACTTGAGGACGTGTATATGATATAGCCTGAAAGGTTTGTTCATCCTGAGACTTCTAGGAAGGTGTGCAAGCTTCAAATATCTATTTATGGATTTAAGCAAGCTTCTCAGAGTTGGAATCTTCGTTTTGATTAAGCAATTAAGGAATTTGGTTTCATTGAAAATGAATATGAGCCTTGTGTATACAAGAAGGTCAGTGGGAGCGTGGTTGTTTTCCTGGTGCTGTATGTTGATGATATATTACTTATTGGAAATGATATCCCAACCTTGCAGAGTGTCAAGTCTTTGTTAGGGAAGTGTTTCTCAATGAAGGACTTAGAAGATGCGGCCTACATCCTTGGGATTAAGATCTATAGGGATAGATATAAAAGGCTGATCGGTCTAAGTCAGAATGCTTATAATGATAAAGTACTAAATAGGTTCAATATGCAAGACTTTAAAAGAGGTACATTGCCAATGTCTCAGGGTATAAATCTCAGCAAGACTCAATGTCTGAAGACTAATAATGAGCGAGAGCGCATGAATACGATTCCATATGCATCAGCTATTGGATCTATCATATATGTCATGTTACGCACTCGACTTGATATCTCATATGCTTTGAGCGCAACAAGTAGATATCAGTCCGATCCTGGTGAGAGTCACTAGATATTAGTAAAGAACATTCTTAAGTACTTGAAAGGGACTAAAGAAGTGTTCTTAGTCTATGGAAGTTTGGAAGACGAGCTTGTTATAAATGGTTACATAGATTGAATTTTTCAAACTGATATAGATAACTTCAAATCGTAGTCTAGATATGTGTTTACTTTGAATGGTTGCGCAGTGAGCTTGAAAAGTTCGAAGCAAGAAACTGTCACCGATTCTACAACAGAAGCTGAATATATTGCAGCGTCCGATGCATCTAAGGAGACAGTTTGGATATAAAAGTTCATCTCAGATTTTTGTGTGGTTCCAAGTATAGCTAACCCCATTTTCTTATATTATGACAATAACGGGGCGATACCACAGGCCAAGGAACCAAGATTACACCACCGATCCAAACATATACTTAGACGTTTTCATCTCATTCGAGAAATCATTGAGAGGTGAAATGTGAAGATTTGCAGAGTTCCTACAAAAGACAATGTTGCAGATCCTTTGACGAAGACTCTTCCACAAGCGAAACATAATGGTCATGTTAGGTCATTAGGTATTAGATACACGAATGATAAGCCCTAATGCAAGTGGGAGATGTTAAGGCATGTGCCTTAGGTCAATCTACAAACATTGTTTATCTTATAATTTTAGTTAATAAAATAGAGGTTTTATTTGTTATTTTATTATAAGTTATTGCATGTTTACCTTATAGTAAGATCCATGGGAATTTGTTGAAATATCCTAAATGTCCCTAGTCGGTCATTATACTTAGAACTATAATGAATTAAGACTAGTGTGAATCTTGATTGATGGTGATGTGATGATCATGCATAAAAGGATATGAATCACGATCATGAGTACTTATTATGGAATAAGATACCGAACCGACGCGCTATGAGAACATTACATGAATTAAGTCATAGGTGTTACTCATGATAGGTATATCATTTAGTCCTTCGACTTGAGATTACCATAGACTTCAATATTATAAGCTTGATAATTTGACACAATCAAATGTTGTCTTTAACCGGAAAATTATAAAGATTGTGATTGGTTATCGTATGAATAATATGTGAAGGTGTGTATTCAAGATAGAATTTTTCACTCTCGTATAGAGAGAGATATCAGTGGATCCCTCGATAAGATAGACTGATAATGGCCAAGTCCATGTGAATTGATATGATCAATGTCACTTAGATGTTTTTCAGTTTACCTAAAGATCGAAACTAGTACGATTGAACATTAAGGGTGACTTTCCATGTCTTATGTTTAATCAAAGGATATCGTACGACAAAAGGATATGATATATGTTATTAATTAGGTTGTATTGATGTTGATATTCATGCTAGTGAAGTAGTCATAATGCCTTGCTAGAGACCGCTTATGACTTGTGTACCAAAATGGTTTTTGGTTCACTGCCAACGTCGCATGAACTTTTTGGGTCGCATACAAAGAATGGCTTTGCACCATTTCAATTGGTCCAGATTAATGAGTTTTATATGATAAAATTCATGACATAAAAGCCCTTATGATTTTTTATATGATAACTTATTAATAAGGGCGTAGGTGTATTTTGCTCAAACTATGTAAATACAATAGTTGTATTACGAATAGGATTTTAAGTGAGGGCTTATCTACACATATAAATAAAGGGTGGATCCCTAATAACGAAATAAGATTTCATTTTATAATTTTCGAGTTCTCTAGATTTAGGGAGAGAATGAAAAATCGTTTTTCAATCTCTTTTGGAGCTAGCACTTCAAATTGTGGTCACCGTTCGTGTGTGGATTTCTGATAGAGGAGGCACACTTGAACGTCTTGAAAATTGAACAATCAAAAAAAAATCACAGAATAAGGTATGATTTACTTTCGTAGATTTAGTTTAATAGAACTTATTTTTCGATCCTATTGGGGTTTTTTCAAAATTTTCTTGAATTTTTCGCAGCGTATGAACCCCCAAAAAACCAACATGAACTGGGAATAGGATAATGTACATGACTTGAACTTGTTTTTACGTTAAATTTCAAAAAGAGGTACAATAGGAAAATCGGACTGGAGTGACAATGGAAGGGTTGGATCATTACCAGCACTTTCCTTTCAAAAACCTTTAGGTACCTGATTGTTGCTCTCTTATTAGAGTTGGTAGCAATGATACACTGGATACACAACATAAATCACATGTCGGCCAACATGTGAGTTTATGTGGACCATAATTTAGGGTAACGGGAGTTTACAACTCAGTTTTGAAATGAAAATACAAGTTACGAGTACAATTGCAACTGACCTATGAACTTGCAATCCGTTACCTATTCTTAAAAATTTTAATGCATGAATAGATATGTTTTGGATTCATATTGCTATTCATTGATTTATTGATATTAGTTAGAAATTGATACATTTACGAGCATCACTTACTGAGCAAGTTTAAGGCACTCATTCCCCAAATAACATTTTAGATTATCAACGTGCGCTTCGATTCATGAACAGAGAAAAATAGGAGTTTATAGTCTTCTCTATAGTGAATTGGTTTCCTTACTGTTTATATATTGTAATTAATTACTATTTGTGATAAATAGTTGGGGATGTGGTTTTACAACTAGTTTTATGCTGGTTTTTTGTATATCTTATGTTTTATAAAATAAGTTTAAATTCTGTTGCGTTTTCAATTATTTATATCATATAAGATATACTTTATTACGATTATCAGGTATGAAGGATAACTGCTCTATTACTCTAATTGAGACTGAGTAGTGTACCAGAGCTTAGTTAGGGTTTCAGGTTGGGTATCGCCCTAATTGGGATAGAGGATGCTACATAATAAGCACACTAACACACAAGTAACATGCATATTTATCAAAATACCCTAATATTAGGATTAGTTTCTAGATTTAGACATTTAGGAGTTACATTTTTGGATTATGTGCTTCACCAAAAAGGATTTAGGAGGCGATGGAGAATGTGTATGCAGGGATGTGTTTCTTCAGTTCAATTCTCGATGTTTTTCAATAAAAAAGCAACAAGGAGAATCAAATCTCAGTGAGGTAGATCTTCTCCAACCTTCTTTGACGCGCATAAATGGCGTCAACAAAATATGTAACCTAGACCAATTATTTTGCAGATAGTGGTAAATGATCGATACTATAGAGATTGATAATCTTTCTAAGGTCAAAAACAAAGGCAAAATGAGGTTTCTTAAGAGAGTAAAGTAACTAGTTTAAATAGCAAGAACAAAAAAAGAACAAAAAAATATATAATTTTGAAGATAATTAATGAATTTACCTAAGTTTAGACATACATGTTCGGTTCTACAAAAATTTGAATTTGGTCGTTAGTTCTACAAAAATATGTTTAAATAATTGTATCCTAATGTAACTATAGAACCAAATACACACCTAATTCCTCATTTTCCTCTATTTGGCAGTCATGGTACGACTGTTATCTACTGCCCTAATCAAACACATAACCCTAGACTCACGCGCCTTAGGTTTAATGCAGCGACCCCTTTAGGTTTTGTGAAGACACTAAACTTGACAACTGGATCAATAGTGTGTCATATATCCCTAAGTTATTTGATATGTCCCGAAAGGGTCGAGTCAACCGGTATGCTCAAGCGTCATGTGTGTGACTTTTTTTGCACGATTGCATATGCATTCGACTCACTAACAATGTGTTTTCATCTAGAAACTTGCAAGGGACATTTACAATGTATCAAAGTTTAACACTAATAATCTAAGGGTGTCGTTATGGGCACCCCACTAATTAGCGAAGGCACACCACTATTGAGGGCACCAAGTGGTTTACCAAAGGCACTCAAAAAATTTGAATGAAAAGCCGAAATTACCCCTAAGTGCACCCCACCACACAACAATTGATTTGATAAAACGCAAGCACGAAGAAGTTAAGAAATTTTGAACCCTAAACCACATTCTCGATCCTTGGCAAGTGCAATCGATTCCTTTGTGCTTCTCCTCTGATTCTCACTCTTTGAAGTGGTGGTTTTCTTCCCGTTTGAGAGATCGCAAGTTTTCTGGACAAGTTAGTGCTCGATTTTAGCGTTTATTCGACAAGTTATAGGTATGTATAAACTTGATTTTGATAGATTTTGGTTTGATTTTGGTTTTTTTGTGTATTTCATCTGCTAAGTTGTTGAATTTGCAAACCCGTGCTTGTCAGCCACACAGGTCCGAGAATATGAGCAAAATCTCGGTAAAGCATGATCGAGACATAGGTCTTTTGTAGTTATTGTAATGTCTCAAATACTTACTACCAAGAGTCGCCTTATAGGCTCAGGGGTAATCTCCGAAACTTGTAATATATGTGATATTCGATTGTCTCGGTTAACAATAACCGAGATTTTGGTTAGGTAGTATTATCCCAAGTACACAGACATATGGATTACTCTCAGACACCACATACCGAGACTGCTCCAACTGTCTCGGTTGTTGAATACTAAAACTAGGAACATTGTCTCGGTTATAGACAATTGAGATTAGTGTTGTTAGCTATGGCTCGTTCCAAGCCCATAAAAAATAGTAGAATTTTGTTTGTTTTTTTTTTAAGTTCATTTCTTTTTCTATTGTAGGTGCTAACATGTTATTGTCTTATTAGGTATGGCTCATTCCAAGACCACAGTGACTAGGGAGGAGGCTGGCGTTGACGCGTTGAGGGGTAACCGCGGGCGAGGCGGCCGGAGACCCCCAACTGCGTCTTATCGAAAAGAGAAACATAACGTCGATGTGAAGGGAAAGGGAAAGAGTACTGCTGATCGGGCAAAGAGCGTTAACACGCGTCGATGCAATGATCTTATAATTGCCTGAGGTGAAGTTGAAGATCTACATCGGAGTCTACTAGCAGTGAGTCCTCTGCACTAGCTGACACCACTAGTAGGCATTGTAGTAATGTGGGTCGGAGTACTAGTGGTGGAGGTAGTCGAAATGATGGGGAGTTACAAGTGTAATCAAAAATTTGTGCACCTTTTCCCAGTGGTCCTTCAGATGGATCATTGCTGAAGAGCTTTAAAGATCATGTCGCATTAGCTATTTGGAGCAATGATGTTTGTATAGTTACATTGAATATGGTACTTACAAAATTAAGATTTTCATATAACTGATGAATTTTTTTTTCTTATTATAGGATCGCCCGGTACTCAAGTGTATCAATCACGGTGCTTAGATCCAAGAATGGGACTTACAGTCGTGGCACCCTGACACTAAGGGCCTTCAGAGGATTATCTAATATGCCGATAGGTTGCTCATACCGCAAGGCTAACAAGAAGATTATATATGCCTTTGTGGAGTGGTGGTAACCGGAGACGAACACATTTCATTTACCATTCGGTGAAATGTCAATCTCCTTGGAGGATGTGAGCATTCTCCTGAATATTCCTGTCACAAGCAAAGTGGTTGCAATTGAGAACTTCGCGAGGTACACCGAGGAATCTCGCTCGGATTCGATTAAGATCGTGTGCAAACTACTTAGGGTTAGCATTGAAGATGCTGGGGAGGAAGTGAACATCAACAAGGGTCACAGTGCGAAAGTGTTGGTTGAAGAGTCGATGTCACCCCAAAGCTAGTTCGACTGACCATACTTATCCGCCCGTGGAATGCACTGCCTGGGCCTACTTATTATACCTACTCTCTTGAACTTTTTATGTGGATAAGAGTGGATCTCAGGTGTCTATCGCATTGTTGAAGCTTCTAGAAGATTTGGATGACGTGGGCAAGTATGCATGAGGTGCAGCTGCATTAGCGTACTTGTACCGACAATTGAGGCTACCACCAGAGCACATGTTTCTCAGATTGCCGGCTACCTCACATTACTTGAGGTATATTTGTAAATCTATGTACTTGAATAATTTGAATTAGGTTTTGCATTTTCCCAATAACTAACGTTGTATGTAATTGCAGGGATGGGTGTACGACCACTTCAAACTCGAGCTCGCCACACCCAATGCAAAGTACATGGACTACGTGCAACCTCGTGTCTGTAGATGGATTCAACAGCACGAGACAGTGATAAATCTTGATAAGCTTGGGTCCATCAAGAGAACGTTGGACAGGTTACAGCCAAACGAGGTGAGTTAGTTAGTCAATCGTATTGGTAAACGTTAAAGACAGTTTATGTTTACTAATTACGATTGTTTATGTTTGATGAGGTCACTTGGGGCCCTTATGTTGATTAAAGGGATAATGGAGTTGTGCACCCCAAGGCCTTCTAAAGTGGCATATTGAAGTACATGGATGTGGTGGAGCCCTACCATCGGAGGAGGATTCTAAAACAGCTTGGCCACGTGCAATCCATACTAGATCCTCCGTACCGCCCATTGGAAGCACATCGAGGCCCATCTACACTCAAATACTCTGTTAAGTATGGGTCCAACAAGACAATCGGGAACGCTGGCATAACCATTTGTTGGCCCCCGAAGTTCGCGGTGACAAGGCACAATTTGAGTTTTTGGCTACAGCAGACTATCTACGTTAGTTCTTTAAAGTGTCACACCCAGTGATAGAGAACCCGACCCTCGAAAATGAAAACCTTGTTGCCACAACTATCGCTGACAATGAGCTATTGGAGGTATTGAATGTGTTTTCTAGATGTGCTTTAATTTTATTGAAAACCCGTAATTTTTAACATTAACCTATTTCTTTTGTTTTCATCAGCGTAATAGGCGAGTGTTAGACGCGGCAATACGATAGATGGACACCTCGCCGGAGTTGTGTATGTTAGGAAAATGGCGAGTGACATCGTCAATTTCTTGTCTGGGAGGATTCTCGATCCTACCACCACCACTACCACTACCAGTACCACCACTACCACCATGGTCGCCGCCACCAATATCGAGACTGACACATCAGCACCTACCCAACCAGGCCCTAGGCAGTCCCAGCATGACAGTACTTCTACAAATTACACCCCGTCTAATGCTCCACCTCACCGGTCGATGCTCTCCCCCCCAAAGAGAATGCTTGGCAAGGAATACACTAGGAAGAAATTGAAGAAGCCAAAGCAATGAGGGAGTGTAGTTGTTTTGTTTTACATTAGTATTGGGTGCATGGAATTTGATTATTGTTTAATTGTTGAAGTTAACTTTGCTGATGTGAATGAAGGCATGAAGGCACTAATTGTTCATGAAATGTTTTGTGATGAAGTTTATTATGCCACTAACTTGTGATTCGAGTCTTCAATGTTGAATGTATGGTTTATATTACTTGTTGTTTGAATTTTGGTGATGTGAGTGTTTTTTGATGAATGTGACAAGAAGGTCCAAATTGTTAGGCTAGTTTAAGTGATCAGAACATAGTCTCAGGTAAATCATATAGTTTAAGTGATCAGAATAAAGTCTTGGTTACCCAGGTCCGAGACTGTTAGGCTAGTCTCGTTACCTTATGACCTAGAATGGTTCATAGCTTACAACTACATCTTACCGAGTTTTATGTTGACAAATTATTTTTATCATGTTTTAGTTAGCTCCGCCCGACATTTAAAACTTCGCTCATGCAAGGCCGAGATTACAGGTTTAATCTCGTAAGCCATTTACCAGGAGTTGTGTACAGTACTCAATTAAGTATTATCTTGGTTGTTTGTCAACGAAACATTAAAATGAATTTCGATGCCTGTGTACCGTGTCGTAACCTATTATCAAAAAATAAGAACGGTCTCGATATGAAGAAACCGAGATGAAGAAGTTACGTTCGGTTACTACATGGCGAGATAACAGAATCGATCTCGGAGTTGTAGTACTGAGATTACTTTCAGTTACAAAAATTTAGAACCTTCTCGGTATGTGGTAACCAAGAAGTTTACGGTAACCTCGGTTATAGCATGGCGAGATATTCGTTAGATCTCAGACTTTTGGTACCGTAATTATAACATGGTGGAGTAAATGGACTCAGCATGTATTGAAGTAGTGAACCATACATTGAATGACTAGGCATTCCATGGTCTATATATGAAGACGACGGCCCGAGTGTATAAGGATCAAAATCGTAAGAAGGAAGATTCATGGTCGGCGGCCTGGTACAAACATATGAGCTTCTGGTTGCATTGGGGACAATGTAGGAATGTACCTATGAGAAGAAGGACGTGGTGGGGACGAGCATTGGCTACTCTCACCAATAGTCTTTGTCCTTCTCGCTTTCGGACGATATGCATTTAGTGGAGAAGAATGTTTGCTACTCTCAGCGGCAGTCTCTGTTCCACGAGATGGACATGGTGGACGAGGATGTCTGCTACTCTCACCCACAGTCTTTATCTGTATTTTTCTTTTTCTCGTCCCTCTATTTAATTGGCCCTGATCATCTTCTTCATCTTCTTATTCAAATGTCTCATCATGTATTTTCGATTCGATAGCATTTCTATCATTCCACAGACTAGATCTTTGCCATTCATTTTCTTCTAAGATTTTAATGTTTTTATCAAGCGCAGCAAGACCTTGCACTTACCCATCCTCAATGAACACTAGCCATGGTCGATGCACTAAGTTACATTGATATAAAAAATTAGGTGTTAATACACACCATTTAAGATGTAACTTGTGAGGAAAACAAATTAATAGTTTTAAGCTTACTGATTAGTCACGTAGAGCCCCGTCGTGTCTAATGAATCGTCTAGTGACTGATCGATACCACGTCATGTAGTCTTCTTGATCATGTCCTCCTTGTTGTTCCATTGTGACTATGCTATCACCACGATTTTCCCACATCTGTATAAAGTTCGCATGATAAACCACTCAATTTTTTAAATGTGTCCTCGCAATTCGATACGGTGCAATCAGGTGTCATAATCACAGTTTAGTGGCACGACATGTATCATTTCGAACTGTCATAAGACCATAGCTGTATAAGAATTGACGTGCCTGCAACCTCCTAAGCACTCGAGTAAGATGTGCAACACAACTCCCTTTACAAATAAGCCAAACACGCACTTCCCCAACTATAATGTCCAGTTGTTTGAAGGTCCTCTAGTAATGAAAGAAACATCAAATGTACAAATTAGTTTGACTTGTCGGCGAATAGACAACCACTGAAAAGTTGCAGTATGTATGCCCGAACATAACATTGCACCGTTTCCTCATCGTTGTTGTCCCGTATAGCTGGTGTATTACTTTCAAGCCATTCGACTTTAAGTCGATTCCCATTAATGTCATCTCCAACATGAATTCCACAAAGTAACTTCTCACACACGTCAACATAGTCATTATCGATGGTTCTCGTCATAGACATACCTTCAATTGGTAAGCTAAACTATACATCCACGTCTTGGAGTGTAATTTTGCATTCGCCACATTGCAGGTGGAATGTATGTGTCTCTTGGCGCCATCTCTCATAAAAGGCAGTAATCAAAGCCCAATCAATGCTAAAAAATTATATGCATGACATTGAAGCCACTAGAACGTAAATATGGGATCATCCGAGAATGGTACTCCACCGTTCGATCAACGACACCTCGTCTTCGCCGCATACGGATTATTTCGTACATCTTATAATTGAAAATATTTTAGTGGATATATATGTATTATAAGTTTGTGCATAAACATTGGACGTATACATCTTAAAAAGTTTAACTAACCCTTTCAGGCCTGCGAGGATCTGTGAGTAGATTGGAGATGTAAGAGTGACCTGGATCCATTATTGTACAAACTACAATTGAATGATTTAGGAAAATGTGTGGTGGTGTTTGGAAAGTCACCACAAATTATTAATATAGGTTAAAACACTAACGAATACCTAAAAATTTCATGACGTAACATTTTAGAATACTTAAAATATCAATGTCATCTAATTACCAACTCATGCTTATTACAAAAAAAAATACAAAACCGACTATTGGTTTGGATTGGAAGGTTGAGCTTTGGTTGGAAAAAATATTTGTTATGACCCTCTACATGACAAATACCGCATCAGTTCTTCCTAGCAGGGACTCGAGCAAGGTCTTTATTAGGACATGTTGTTCAACTATGTCTTTTTTGACGACATATGCCACATTACAAGGCCCTTAAACTAGTAGGAAGATCCATCTCATTTTGCCTTTGCATTCCCTTAAGTCTCCCTCGACCACATTTGCAACTTGGATCCGGTAGGATCTTCGTCGTAAAAGTCAGCCAATACTTCTCATTTGGGATGGCAGCGTGTACACATCTATCCTGTAGTATAGCTCAATTAATTGTGAGTAGTTCACTTGAATAAGGGCGCATGCAACTAACACATGTGAGCAAGAGAAACCAAACGATTGCCATTTATTGCAATTGCACACCCGGTCCTTTAGGATGACGACTTGCAGATTGTTCATAATGTGTGAGTTTATTCATGACATATTTTGTGTATGAGAGGCTATTTGAGATTGCTTCATTAATCTCATATCTACGTCAATCGTGGTATGTCACAAATCTGTAGTAAATCATTTGAGTCATCGCTATTATTGGCTAGAATCGTGCCCCCTTCAATACAACGCAAAACACTCTACAATTGAAAAATAAATTCCTGTAAGTCAGCGATAACTAAATTATCAAAAAATGAGCGGGACTTGCATTTCATACACACCAACACGATTAGAAGTCATCCATCCATACTGCATCCTTCCGTCATACGATTCACTTCATAATTCTTTGAGGATAGCATTGATATATTGCACACATTAAGGAGTTCGTGATGATAAGTATGCAAAACCCTCCATGCACGCATCAAATTTTTGTTCTTGATGTTGAACAGCAACTCAAGAAATGAGGTTTTTCAAGGGTTCACTATTGAAATAGGTGTTAAAATTACTGACCAAATGTCGCAGGCAATAACAGTGGTATCCTTTTGTGTAACGACCCGTTTAATTAACGCTGTTATTTATTTTGTAATTTCAGACATGGACGCCACCTCGGATCCATGTGGACGCCGTGGGTAGGCGAGGATACATGTCGACCTAGGTACATTAGTGAATTATGTGTTATACTATTTAATTGCAATGCATTTTATGAAATTATATGTTAATACATTGCATGTGTGTGTGTTGAATAATGATATCATGTTAGAGTGTGTGACGGGTAGTTGCATCGAAGTGCATGTCAACCCGAGTATCGAGAGGCGAAGTATGGGTATTCTAGAAAAATCAACAAACTCATATTAATGACTATGGAATTCAATTGAAATGGGTAATGTAACCATAGGCTAATTATATTGAAATTTAAATAATAGACTATGGTACGCCTCGATATGCGTGTCGAGATGCGGGGCACCGGATATCGTGTAGTCAAAGGTTAGTGGGACCATAAGTTAGTTTATTTTAATAAAGAAAACACTAACCATATGATTTGATATGACCAAATATAATGTGACTTAATTAAATTAAGAAAGCCTATAGTTTGTAACCAATAAAGAGGACCACAAGATGGGCATCTAGATGATCATAATTAGAAAAACAATGAAGAGAGTGTGCTATTAGAGTTAACAATGGAGTTATCAGGTGGTATGGGATAGCATGTTTATGAACCATAAGATAATTCTCGAGATACGTATGCAGACTTGATTCATAATCAAACATATATATAAAGGACTTAGTGGAATTGTTGATCAAGCCACACACATAATTCATGCAAATTCTGGAAAATTAGAGGAGATAAGGGAAATTTGGAGCTGGGAATTCACCACATTATAGACCAAATCAAGGGAACAAACCAACGTAATCATATCATCTTCTACACTCTTTAATGAACCCAATTTTGATATGATTCAGTGAAATTCGGGTTTGATGATTAGACCTCTGATGTTTGAGGAAAACTTGATGAATTACATGTTATTAGATCATTTTCATAGAGAATTTATCAATGGTTTAACTAGAATTGGCCTTTTTGAAAAATTGGAAAGTTTGGTGAATGCATGAGATTTAGAGAAATTTTGGTAGTTTCATGTTCTGGAGTGTTCTAGTAGTTTCTTAGGAGTTAATATGTATGGAGAGGATGTAAAACAGGTTAGAGTATCTAATTAAGAGGGGTATGACAGAATTCTCGACTTGGGAATTCTGTCATAGAGGTCAATTAGCAAGCTAACTGGGTTGGTCAGTGCGCTAATCGTTATGGGTTTACAACTATTTTTTAAAATGAAGAATAGTAGTGCAGTAGATAGATTTCCTAGCTCGCTAACTTCACTTAGCTCGCTAACCTCACCTAGCGCGCAAGGTAGAACTGTAAGCGCGATAATGATAGATAAATTATGAATTTAATGGTTGTTTTGGTGATTTTCAACCTAATACATGTCTAAACACTTACAAACAACCTAAACTTATAAGAATGCACTTCAGGGACTTAGTGGACAGTAACTCGGTGTCGAGGAGTTAATGGGTCGGATACGGGAGTCTGGAGAGGTCGGAGAGCGGTTTGAGGTTTTTGAAACCCAACTTAAAAACTCTGAGTATTGGATTATGTTTTAAATTCATTCCTATCATTTCTTTGCTATTTATTATTTCGTTCTGTTACTTAGAAGTGGGTTGAGGTTACTCCCCTGGATTTCCTAGTTGTATGTTAGCGATGCACTAGACTGTAGCACGTGTGACCCAACCCTTAGTGAATGTTAACCTGAGCTTGCCCTTGGTGCGCGTGTCGGTGACTCAGCGGATTTGGCTAGCGCCGAGAGGGACCAAGTGTCGGGCTAGTTAGGCGCGACCACTGGTGGAAACTTGGTGACCTAAAGTACAATCTAGTCTATCTGGAGCGAGCACACACATTTGTTAGCTTAGCTATTATCTATTCATTCTATGAGCCATTTACAATTGTTTTTCTTTACATTCTGCATGTTTACTTGACAATACTCCTTGCATTTCCTTAATTTATTTATGCGAATGCTCATAGGGGTTCCATGGGATTTAACTTACTGTACTCATCATCTATTTTTTGTGATGATTGAGTGCAGATCCTTATACCAGTGAGGGCAAAGGGATCCTAGGCGACTACTTCTGATTGCCCGCCGTCGAGGACCTACTAGTACGTGCTTATTTTTATATTTTTTATTGTTTTAGGTATTTGGGGACTTGAGATGATACAATACATGTATATATACCATGTTTATGGTACTGTCGCTTATATACACAGCACTATTCCTGGTTTTTCGCAGTAGGATTTGGTCTTATGAATAATGTTTACCAAGCTAAATTACATATTCCAATGGTATCAATTATGGCTTCTGCAGATATATGTTCTAACTTCTAAGATACAACCTACTAGCATTGTTAGGCATCAGAATAGACTTTTAAATACTTAAAGAGAATAAGTTAAACAAATATTGATAATCCACTAACTAATTTGGTCAAATACACGTGGACATGAATTTTGAGACAAGAGGTGGACGGGCAGGTGGTGGACACATGTAGTTTGGCCCATCGAGGAAGGAGTACATGGAGACACGTCAACATGGGGTAGCAGGGGCCGCTACAGTTGGTATCAGAGTAGGGTTATCTAGGAACTTGGAAATGTAAAATGAAAGAGCAAAAAATTTAATAAATAAACTTAGTTGTGGAAACCTGAAGTTATTGCCTTACAACTTAAGTTGGGAAGTGATGTGAAACGGTTAGAGATAGGGTTTATATACATGTTATATTTACATTTTATATATATAATATGCGTATATACATCGAGGCTGATCCAAAACACGCTTTTCGATGCAAATTATGGACGGACAGTCGACTACGCCACAAGTGACTAGTCAGACTAGTAATGCAGCTAGGGATTCCCCAGTTATAGCTAGTATGGAGGATCAACTCTCGGCACAGGAGACTCAGATTGCCGAGGTTCTACGCTTGTTACGAGATCAAGAGTACCGTATTGACAGCACTTGCTACAGCGGTAGCAGCACCCAAAGAGCCAGTAGTAGTTAATGTACCTCCGGGGACAGCCGTCACCCTGGTTGTTCCCCAAATACTCGTTGAGAGGGTAGAAGCGAGACATAACTAGAGAGAGCAACTACAGTAGTTGTTCCATTGGAGATGCCGACCCCTACGCCTCCACCCACAACTACGGATCAGTTGACTGCTGCCACTACTACTGTTACTATATCGGGTTTCGTATTGGCTCCAGAGGCGAAGATGTTGAAAGAGTTTCAGAAGTTTCAGCCAGGCTTATTTTACGGAGGAGATGACCCCAAGGCTGCGGGGAAGTGGATTTTTCTCAACAGCATTTTCATAAGCTGATGAGGAATGATGGCAATATTCTGGCACGGTTATCCGGGGCATGCTTGAAAGGCCACACAATAGTAAGGTAAACCACATATCAGAATACCCACTCCGAGCCGACGACATGGGCTAAGTTTAGGGAGTTGTTCTACGATCGGTATATACCTATGAGGGTGAGATTGAGACTGAGGTAGGAGTTCCTGACCCCTGAGACAGGGTAACAGGACTTTGTTGCCGTATATGGAGAGATTCTGGTACTTACTCCAGTTCTCGATGGATGTAGCTGGGACAGAGCGTCTGTACATATACTATTTCACTAGAGGAGTTGAGGATAGGATTGTTTTTGTAGTTGTACCATCTGGGGCACCCACTATGCAGGACATATTTGATAAAGCTTTTGCGTAGGAGACCTACCTGATGCAGATGGATGGCAGACGTGTGACTGGGACTGAGGTATAGATAGGGCAGAATTCTAGGCCAGATCGGAGGCCGAAAAAATAGAGGGATCATCGGGATAGAGTTCAAAGAGATAATAGACAGGACAGGGGCCGTTGGGATGATCATCAAGGCAGTTAGTTCCAGTATAAGGTGAGACAGCAGGTTCACGCCATCGCACCATCACCAGTGGATCACCGTAGGCCAAAGCCGCAGATGGACCATTAGGGACGATATCAGGGAGGACATGATAGGCGTCAGAGAGACTGGGTTAGGGTCCGAGATTTGGAGACTGACAAATTGGTAGGCAAGACAACCGCAGATGTCACAAGTGTGGGCAAAGGGGACACTTTAGGATAGACTGCAGGACACCAACGTCACGACGTCGAGAGCCAGAGTCGGCCAAAAAGAGAAAGCCCATGCAGTTACGCAGTCGAATGGTAGGGCGACCAGACAGCTCGTCGAGGGTACATTACATATTTTTGGTAGACCTTGCATGCTATGTTTTATTCTGGTAGCATTTTATCATTTATTGTTGGGAGTATTATTGGAGAGTTAGGGTTAGATACACAAACACTAGACATACACCTTGTCCTTAGTACGGTCACTGGGAATAAGATATAGCCTAATCAGATCTGTAGAGACATGATGATAAAGGTTGAGGAACATCAATTGCTAGAAGATCTTCGAGTGTTAAAGTACTTACAGTTTGATGCTCTTCTCAGGATGGATTGGTTGTCACCCTATCATGCACGGATAGATTTTTATGGTAAGTGGATTGAGTTTCATGTTCCTGGGATACCAAAGTTCTCACTGGTTGGATTCGCGGCTGACTTACCTATCACTTGAGGCCGACTAGCTACAGCGCAGGAGATGGAGGCATTTGTAGTGATAGTTGAGGCAGAGGTTAGGACAGAGGTCATGATTGAGGATGTTCCAGTATTTTTTCATATGATCTACCACGATCACCACCGCCACGAACTGTTGAGTTTATCATTGAGTTGATACCAGGGACACAACCGATCGCTAGTAGACCATATAGGATATCACCATCAAAGCAGGAGGAAGTTAGACGACAGCAGGATGAGTTGTTGGAGTAGGGTTTTGTTCACCCTAGTATTTCACCTTGGGTAGCTCTAGTGTTATTTCAGAAAAAGAAGGATGGTTCGATGAGGATTGCATAAACTGAAGGAAGCTGAATAAGGTGATAGTTCTGAACCGTTACCTGCTTCTTAGGATTAATGATCTATTCGATCAGTTGGGAGACACCAGATTCTTCTTGGACATTGATCTTTGCTTAGGTTATCATCAGTTGAGGATTTAAGAGGAGGATATCCAGGAAAACCGCTTTCAACACGAGGTATGGGCTATTTCAGTTCATAGTCATCCCGTTTGTGCGGACTAACGCCCTAACGATTTTCATAGATTTAATGCACAGGGTCTTGAGACCGTATTTGGATAGATTTTTCATAGTCTTCATCGATGACATCTTGATCTACAGTAGGACTCGTGAGGATCACAAAAGACATCTCAAGGCAGTTTTGACGACACTGAGAAAACACAGATTGTACGCCAAGTTCAGTAAGTGTTATTTTTTGCTGAATGCGGTGAGGTTTTTAGGATATGTTATCAGTGATTAAGGAATTTCTATAGATTCAAAGAAGATTCGGGCTATCATTGATAGGAGGATACTCGAGTCTGTTGCTGATATTAAGAGTTTTCTTGGATTGGCAGGATGCTACTAGCGGTTTATGCTAGACTTTTCCTTGATTGTAGCGTCATTGACGAGATTGACTAAGAAGGATGTTAGATTTGATTGGTCAGTTTGTACGGATGCCGAAGCCGAAAAGGAGGTTGACTTCCGCACCAGTACTGACATTGCTAAAGCCAGACAAGTCCTTGACAGTTTATACGGATACGTCAAGCATTATTCTTCGATATGTATTGATGTAGATGGCTAGACTAGTTGCTTATCTTTCCAGACGTTGAGACCCCATGAGGAGAATTATATGTGCATGACTTGGAGCTTGCAGCACTCATTTTTGCACTAAAGGCATTAACGCACTACATTTATGGAGAGTGGTTCGTATTGTATACAAATCATAAAGGTTTACGGTATATCTTCACTCATAGGGATGTGAAGATGCGCCAGAGGAGATGGCTTGACTTGATGAAGTACTACGACTTCACTATTGGGTATCATCTTGGAAAAGCGATTGTCGTAACGAACGCATTGAGCAGGAGCGCGATTGATAGTCAGACTATTTGCGACATATGACATACGAGCATGGCTTGTTACAGGCGGCAACAGTTATGTGCATGACAGAGGTGTCTACTACGGCTTAACAACACATTTATTGTCAGATGAGAGTTCTGACCATATCAATTCAGAGGGTTACCAAGTGTTAGAGGGATGATGGGCTTTATGAGCGGCTCATTGGTCTTGCTCGGGATCCGGAGTGCACTGATTAGGTAGAGACCACAGATTGGTGTTTGAGACACCGATGAAGATTGTTGATACCTGCAGATCAGGAGATACGGGACAAAATTTTGGAGGATGCATACCGGTCTTGCTACACAGTTCATCCTAGTTGTACCAAGATATACAATGATTTGAGGCAACTATTTTGGTGGCTAGGGATGAAGGCTAATGTAGGGGCGTACGTTAGGTGTTGTCGCATCTGCGAGCTGGTGAAGGCAGAGCACATGAGACTCGGTGGACTGTTACAGCCGTTACCTATTCTACCGTGGGAATGGGAACACATCACCAAGGATTTCGTCTGTGGACTACTGTTGGGTTCTTGGGGTTTATACACAGAGAAAAATTCAAAACAAATTTTGGAAAACCCCAACAGGATCGAAAATAAGTTCTATTAAAATTAATCTCAAAAGTAAATCATACCTTATTCCGTGATTTCCTTTTGATTGTTCGATTCTCAAGACGTTCAAGTGCGCGTCCTTTGTCAAAAATCAACACACGAACGGTGACCACAATTTGGAGTGCTAGCCCCAAGAGAGATTGAAAAATGATTTTTCTTTCTCTCCCTAAATCCAGAGAACTCAAATAATTGTAAAACAAAATCTTATTTTGTTTTTAAGGATTTACCCTTTATTTATATGTGTAGATAAGCCCTCACTTAAAATCTTATTCGTAATACAACTATTGTATTTACGTAGTTTAAGCAAATTACACATACGCCCCTATTAATAAGTTATCGTATAACAAATCGTAATGGCTTTTATGTCATAAATTTTATCATATAAAATTCATTACTATAGACCAATTGAAATTGTGCAAAGCCATTCTTTATGTGCGACCCAATTGGTTCATGCGACGTCGGTAGTGAACCAAAAACCATTTTGACACACAAGTCATAAGTGGCCTCTAGCAAGGCATTATGACTACCTAAGTAGCATGAATATCAACATCGATACAACCTAATTACTAGCGTACATCATATCCTTTTGTCGTGCAATATCCTTTGATTAAACATAAGACATGGAAAGTCACCCTTAATGTTCAATGGTACTAGTCTCGATCTTTAGGTTAACTGAAAAACATCTAAGTGACATTGATCATATCAATTCACATGAACTTGGCCATTATCAGTCTATCTTATTGAGGGATCCACTAATATCTCTCTTTATACCAGAGTGACAAATTCTATCTTGATTACACACCTTCACATATTATTCACACGGTAACCAATCACAATCTTTATAATTGTCCGGTTAAAGACAACATTTGATTGTGTCAAATTATCATGCTCCTAATATTGAAGTCTATGGTAATCTCAAGTCGAAGGACTAAATGATATACCTATCATGAGTAACACCTATGTATTAATCCAAGTGGTGTTCTCATAGCGGGTCGGTCCATATCTTATTCCATAATAAATACTCATAATCTTGATTCGTATCCTTATACGCATGATCATCACATGACCATCAATCAAGATTCACACTAGTCTTAATTCATTATAGTTCCCAGTATAAAGACCGACTAGGTACATTTGAGATATTTCAACAAATACCCATGGATCTTACTATAAGGTAAACATGCAATCACAGCAAATAAAACAGCAAATAAAACCTCTGTTTTATTAACTAAAATTATAAGATAAACAATGTTTGAAAATTGACCTAAGGCACATGCCCTAACATCTCCTACTTGCACTAGGGCCAACCATTCATGTATCTAATACCTAATGACCTAACATGACCATCATGTTTCGCTTGTGGAAAAGTCTTTGTCAAAGGATTTGCAACATTGTCTCCCCTCTCAATGATTTCTCAAATGAGATGAAAACGTCTAAGTTTATGTTTAGATCGGTGTTGTGGTCTTGATTCCTTGGCCTGTGCTATCGCCCCGTTGTTGTCACAATACAAGCAAATGGGGTTAGCTATAGTCGGAACCACACCAAGTTCATACATGAGACCTATACCATGAGACATTGCAACCCTTTTTAGAGTCTTGCATATCTGAGACCTATTGGCAATGACCCCCTTTTAGAGTCTTGCATATTGAGCTTATTCAGTACCTTATCAATATAAGCACTCAGACTTAGACCAATCAGCCTTTTAAATCTTCCTTATAGATCTTAATCTGAAGGATGTAGGCTGCATCTCCTAAGTCCTTCATTGAGAAACACTTCCCTAACCAAGACTTGACACTCTGCAAGGTTGGGATGACATTTTCAATGTGTAATATATCATCAACATACAACACCAGGAAAATAACCACGCTCCCACTGACCTTCTTGTATACACAAGGCTCATCTTCGTTTTTAATTAAACCAAATTCCTTAATTGTTTTATCAAAATGAAGATTCCAACTCTGAGAAGCTTGCTTTAATCCATAAATGGATCTTTGAAGCTTGCACACCTTCTTAAAAGTCTTATGATGAACAAACCCTTCAGGCTGTATCATATACAAGTCCTCAAGTAACTTTTCATTTAGAAAAGCTATTTTGACATCCATTTAACATATTTCATTGTCATAATATGCGATTATGGCTATTAGAGTTCTAATGGATTTAAGCATGGCTACGAGAGAAAAAGTTTCATCATAATCAACACCTTGAGTCTGTTTGAAACCTTTTGCTACTAGCCATGCTTTATAAGTATGCACATTGTCATCCATGTCGGTTTTCTTCTTGAAAACTCATTTACATCCAATGGTCTTACCATCTTTAGATAAATCAACCAAGTTCCAAACTTAGTTATCATATTTGGATTGCATCTCAGAATTCATGGCACTAAGCCATTTATCTGCCTCATGCTAGAAATAGCCTCTTGCTAAGTAGTAGGTTCATTTTGATCCATAAGTAATACCTCACTACTATCAGTACTAAGAAATCCAAATCTCTCAAGCTGATGTCTTACCCTATCAGACCTACGAGGGCCTTGTGATACCTTTGGAGGATCAATTAGTTCAAGACTTAGCTGATCTCCCACTGGCGGTTGGTGTTTATTTATGGTTTTTGAATTTCTTCAAGACTTACTTTATTCCCACTGTTGTCTTTTAAAAAAACTCTTTTCCATAAAAACATCATTCCGAGCTACAAACATTTTGTTCTCAGCTGGATTATAAAAGTAGTATCCTTTAGTTTCTTTAGATAACCAACGAATACACACTTTGTAGATTTTTCTGATAATCTTTCTGAGATTTTCCGTCGTATGAAAACCTTACAGCCCCAAATCTTAAGGAAAGATAAACTTAGTCTTTTCCCATACCACATCTCATGTGATGTTTTATCAACCGTTTTAGAAGGAATACGATTTAGTGTAAACGCAGCAGTTTCTAAGGCATAACCCCAAAAGAAAATAGGAAGATATGCATGACTCATCCTAGATCAAACCATATCCAATAAAGTTTGATTTTCCTCTATGAAATACCATTCCATTGTGGAGTTGCTGCGGGAGTTAACTATGAGACAATCTCACAGTTTGTTAAGATGATCATCAAACTCTTGGCTCAAATATTCACCACCTCGATCTGATCGAAGTGCTTTAATAGTTTTACCAAGTTGATTTTGCAATTCGTTCTGAATTGTTCGAAATATCTCAAAAGATTCAACTTTATGTTTCATGAGATATACGTAACCATATCTACTAACATCATCAGAGAATGTAATGAAGTACTGATAACCACCTCTAGCCATTATGTTTATAGGACCGCATACATCAGTACGTATTAGACCCAATAAATCACTTACCCTTTCACTGTGTTCAGTATAGGGACTCTTTGTCATCTTGCCCAGTAAACAAGATACATATGTTTCATATGATTCAAAATCAAATGAATTTGAAAGTCCATATTTATGGAGTTTAGAAATGTGTTTCTCATTAATGTGGCCAAGGCGACAAAGCCAAAGGTAGGTTTGATTCAAATCATTTGACTTCAATCCCTTTGTATTTATGTTAAGAATGGGAATATCTATGGACCTTTTCATGTTTAGAATATAAAGATCATCACACAAATCAGCATTCACATAGAAAATGTCTTTATGAGAAATGAAGCATTTATTATTCGCAATAATGAAATTAAAACCATCCAAATCCAAACATGAAACCGAAATGATGTTTCTACTCATGGTAGGGACATAATAACAATTATTTAAAACTAAAATAAGTCCACTAGGTAAAATTAACTCATAGCATCCTACAGCCAACGCAACAACCTTTGCTCCATTTCCAACTCGTAGGATGACTTCTCATTTCTTCAGCTTTCTACTTTTATTGAGACAACTACACGTTAATACAAATGTGAGATCCACATCCGTTATTCAATACCAGGAATCACTAGTAGACAAGTTGACTTCAATAACGTAAATATCTGAAGCAGTAGTCACACTACTCTTCTTTTTTAGATCTTCAAGATAAAGCTTGCAATTTCTGAACTAACGTTCGGTGCATGGCAGAAATGACAATTTCCTTCTTTTTCCTTTTCCTTCTGGGACTGTGAAGTAGAAGCATCATGGGGTTTGACTTGTTCATAGGCTTTGTGACAGTCACAACAGCCTTGGTAACTTTAGTCTTTCTTTTGCCTTTTTTCTTCAAAGCCTTTCCTTTCTGAACCATGAACACACTAACAATTGGTTTCTTGACATTCTGCTCGACAGTTTTAAGCATCAAATGCAACTCTGAGATAGACTTCTCCATGTTATTCATGTTATAGTTCATCACAAATTGTGAATAACTATCAGGAAATGAATTCAGATCAAATTCGTAGCCACTTTTGGCTTATGGGAAATCCAAGTCTGTCAAGATGGTTAATATAACCCTTCATTTTCAGAATAGGAGGATTGACTGAAGCACCCTCAGCCATTTTGCAAGAATAAAGGTTCTTAACTATCTCGAACCAGTCAAGAAAGTTTGTCTCAGACACATTATCCTTCTCAAGGATGGATCGCAGTGACAAGGGAATAGTGTGCTTTGAAGAGGTTATAGATCTACAACAAAGATTATGCAAAAGTTCATTTTAGTATAGAGGAATAAACTCCCACTAAATTAACAACCCTCTTTAAAAATATTATGTTAATTTAAGGGACTAAAATCTATGTTTCACCTAATTCCAAAATAGCTAAGGCATGACACTTCGAATTATGTTATTTAGGTAGGTACTAATTACCAATTACATCATATGTAACTTTTATTTATTTTATGAGATTATGACATCTTATGTCTTAGCATGTTTTATCTCATCTAGTGCCTAAAGCCTAAAACCGTTTTTATAGCTTTATCAAGTCTAACCATTTCAAACAATAGATAACTGTTACTCAACTTGCCTTACCAAGATAACACAATACACTCTGCGAAGGTAGACAAATATTGATGTGATCGAAGCCTTGACAAGTGGTTAAGAATGGATGGCACTTGACTTAAAACTTGAAAGAGAGATTTTTGTTTGTTTTAATGATCATAATTAAATAAGATAAATATCATATATTTCAATGCATGAATAATCACTAAAAAGTTAGGAAATCGTACAAATATTGACTATTGTACGAATTTTGGACGCTAAGAACAGTTAACGGCGGTTCCGTTTTTAGACAATAAATTTCATTTGCGAAAATTGAAAATGGCCTAAGATTTTTCATAATTTTAGTCAATCTAATCAACAAAAGCGCCCCTTATTTCAATTTTGAAAATATTAATTAAAATGTTTTTTATTATCTTGGGCCCACCATTAATTTAATATCTTATCCTAATCCAATTAGAATTTAAGATACTTTGAATCCTAATCTAATTAGAATTTGTTATACGTCTCACCTATATTAAAGGATTTGTAATTCTATTCAAATTACAAGTCTATCTCCTATCTTATAGGAATATACTAACTAATTACTTCAATGAGATATATGATCAAAATCAATTTCGAGATATTGATCATGCATTCACATCAGAATCATATTAAATTAATCATATTAACCTAATCATGATCTCTATTACGGAGACATACATAATTATTGAACAAAACGAAATATGTGTTCGAGATCAGAATCATATTAACTTAAACATGAAATCTACCATGAACATACAAAATTCACATCGCTCAATATAAAATATATGTCAATGGAAATATTCTAAACATGAATAGGATCATTGAATCATATCATGCGATGTATCAATATACATGAATTAACAACATCCTTTAAAACAAATTCTTGATAACAATTACCACATAATCTATATGTATATCATATATACATTAATCAAGATTATGTTTTCACACATATATCATATATACATCATTGAAAACATGGAAATGTTTAATAGAACCGGGCATAATGCTTTGATACCACTGTTGTGTTTTTGGAATTCATATGCAGCGGAAAATTCAAAACAAATTTTGAAAAACCCCAACAAAATCGAAAATAAGTTCCATTAAAATAAATCTATGAAAGTAAATCCTAACTTATTCCGTGATTTCCTTTTGATTGTTTGATTTTCCAAACGTTTAAGTGCGTGTCCTCTATCAGAAATCCACAGATGAATGGTGACCACACTTTGGAGTGCTAGCCGCAAGATAGATTGAAAAATGATTTTTCTTTCTCTCTCTAAATCCAGAGAACTTCAAAAAATTGTAAAACGAAATCTTATTTCATTTTTAGGGATCCACCCTTATTTATATGTGTAGATAAACCCACTTAAAATCATATTCGTAATACAACAATTGTATTTACGCATTTTAAACAAATTACACATACGCCCCTATTAATAATTTATAATATAACAAATCATAAGGGCTTTTATGTCATGAATTTTATCATATAAAATCATTACTATGGACCAATTGAAATTGTGCAAAACCATTCTTTGTGTGCGACCCAATAGGTTCATGCGACGTTGGCAGTGAACCAAAAACCATTTTGGTACATAAGTCATAAGCGGCCTCTAGCAAGACATTATGACTATCCAAATAGCATGAATATCAACATCGATACAACCTAATTAATGACGTATATCATATCCTTTTGTCGTGCGATATCTTTTGATTAAACATAAGACATGGAAAGTCACCCTTAATGTTCGATCGTACTAGTCTCGATCTTTAGGTAAACTGAAAAACATCCAAGTGACATTGATCATATCAATTCACATGGACTTGGCCATTACCAGTCTATCTTATCGACGGATCCACTGATATCTCTCTTTATACGAGAGTGACAAATTCTATCTTGATTATAGATCTTTACATATTATTCACACGGTAACCAATCATAATCTTTATAATTTTCCGTTTAAAGAAAACATTTGATTGTGTCAAATTATCATGCTCCTAATATTGAAGTCTATGGTAATCTCAAGTCGAATGACTAAATAATATACCTATCATGAGTAGCACCTATGACTTAATCCATGTGGTGTTCTCATAACGGGTTGGTCCAATATCTTATTCCATAATAAGTACTCATGATCTTGATTTGTATCCATATACGCATGATCATCACATGACCATCAATCAAGATTCACACTAGTCTTAATTCATTATAGTTTCTAGTATAATGACCGACTAGGGACATTTAGGATATTTCAACCCATGAATCTTACTATAAGGTAAACATGCAATCACTTATAATAAAATAGCAAATAAAATCCCCATTTTATTAACTAAAATTATAAGATAAACAATGTTTGTAGATTGACCTATGACACATGCCCTAACAACTACTACAGACATTGAGGCATCACGATGCAGTTTGGGTAGTGATTGAAAGACTAACCAAATTTGCTCACTTCATTATATTTTTATGATATACACGTTCCCACAACTAAACATATTGTTTGAGCAGGAGATTATTAGATTGTATGGGGTACCGATTTCTATTGTATCGAACAGAGATCCGAGGTTGGCTTCGAGACTTTTAGAGGCTATGCTGGAGCAGTTTGATACATATTTAAGAGGATATGCTCAGGGCTTGTACATTGCATTTTGGTGTTCGTGGGAAGATTACTTGTCTTTATGTGATTTTTCATATAACAATAACTATCAGGCAAGTATTGGCATGCCACCGTTTGAGGTTCTGTATAGGAGGCCCTGTAGATAATTTGCGTATTGGGCAGAGCCAAAAACTACTTCTACCATTAGCTTGAGATAGATGTCGATCACATAGATAAGATTAGACAAATTCATCAGAGGTTACAAGCTGCACATGATAAACAGAAGAAATATGCGGATTAGTGTCACGAGGGTCTGAGCTATGAGGAGGGCGACATGGTATACCTAAAATTATCCCCTTGGCAGGGTCAACATAGGTTTGGTATTAAGGGGAAACTAGCGTCGCGATTTATTGAACCATTTAGGATCGCAGAGAGAGTGGGCAGTGTCGCATATCGCTTAGAGTCACTTGCTAAGTTCTCTAGGGTTCATCCAACATTTCACATTTCAATAATGAGACTAACTAGGAATGGATCGAGACAGACAATTGGTTTAGGACAAATTGAGGTTCAGTCTGATGTGACTTACGAGGAGAGTTCGATAGAGATCGTTGACCGCAGAGTTCAGATTCTCAGGAACAGGGAGCACTCTAAGGTCCTAGTTCATTAGCAGCATAATGGGATGGAATGACTTACCTAGCAGCTTGAGTCGATGATGCAAGAATGATTCCCTCAGTTATTTCATGGTATGACACTCAATTATATAAAATTTCAAGTCAAAATTTTATTTAGTTGGGAAGAACTGTAATGGCCCGTTTTGTTAACATCGTTATTTACTTTGTAATTTCATACATGAACGCCGACTTGGATTCACGCGGACATCGCGGGTAAGCTAGGACACAAGTCAACCTACGTACACTAGTGAATTGTGTCTTGTATTGCTTAATTGCGATGCATTTTATGAAATTATTTGTTAATACATCACATGTGTGTATGTTGAATGGTGATATCGTGCGAGGAAATGTGACCGGTCGCCTCAAAGTGCATGTCAACGCGGGTATCGAGAGGCGAAGTACGGGTACACAAGATAAACTCGACAAACTCAGATTAATATGACTAAGGAATTCAATTGAAATGGGTAATGTAACCATAGGCTAATTATATTGAAATTTAAATAATAGACTATTATGTACCTCGAAATGTGTGTCGAGAGGCAAGGCACCAGATATCGGGTAGTCAAAGGTCAGTGGGACCATGAGTTAGTTTAATTTGATAAATAAAACACTAATCATATGGTTTGATAAGAATAAATATAGTGTGACTTAATTAAATTAAGAAAGCGTATAGTTTGCAACCAATAAAGAGGACCACAAGATGGGCATCTAGATGATCATAACGGGAGAAACAAGGAAAGAGTGTGCTATTATAGTTAACAATGGAGTCATCAGGTGGTATGGGACAGCATGTTTATGAACCATAAAATAATCCTCGAGATACGTATGCACACTTGATTCTTAATCAAACATATATATAGGACTTAGTGGAATTGTTGATCAAACTACTCACACAATTCAAGCAAATTCTAGTAAACCAGAGGAGAGAGGGGAAATTTGGAACAAGGAATTCACTACATTAGAGACCAAATCAAGAGAGCAAACCAAGGTAATAATCATCTTCATCTTCTACACTCTTTAATGAATCCATTTTTTATATGATTTAGTGAAATTTGGGTTTCATGATTAGACCTCTGATGTTTGATGAAAACTTCATGAAGTATATGTTATTAAATCATTTTCATAGAGAATTTATCATTTGTTTAAATAGAATTGTCATTTTTGATGAATTGAGAATTTTGGTGAATGCATGAGATTCAGAGAAATTTGGGTTAATTTGATGTTTTGGAGTGTTATAGTTGTTGCTTGAGAGTTAATAATGTATGAAGAGGATGTAAACCACGTTAGAGTAGCTAATTGAGAGGGGTAGGACATAATTCTCGAATTGATAATTCTATCACAAAGGGCAATTAGCACGCTAATTGGGCTGGTTAACGTGCTAATTGTTCTGGGTTTGCAAATGTTTTTCAAAATGAAGAATAGTAGCGTGCTAGACATATTTCCTTGCGCGTAGGTAGATCCATTAGCATGGTACCTCGCCTAGCGTGCTAGGTAGACCTATTTGCACGCTAATGACTGATAAACTATGAATTTAAGGGTTGTTTTGGTGATTTTAAACCTATTACATGTTTAAACACTTAAAAACAACTTAAACTTATAAAATTGGACTTCAAGGACTTAGTGGACCATAGCCTAGTGTCGAGGAGTTGACGGGTCGAATACGGGAGTCCGGGAAGGACAAGAGTGGTTTGAGATTTGTAAAACCCAATTGAAAAACTCTGAGTATTTGATTCTATTTTAAATTCATTACTATCATTTCCTTGTTGTTTATTATTATATTATATTACTTGGATATGGGTTGAGGTTATCGGATTTCCTGGTTGTGTGTTCACGATGCACTGGAGTGTAGCACGTGTGACCCGATCCTCAGTGAACGTTAACCTGAGCTTGCCCTTAGTGCACGTATCGGTGACTCAACAAATTTGGCCAGCACCGCGAGGGACCAAGTATCGGGCCAGTTGGGCACGACCACTGGTGGGAACTTGGTGACCCGAAGTACAATCTAGTCAATCTGGAGAGGCATACAAATTTGCTAGCTTAGATGTTATCTTTTCATGCGATGAGCCATTTATAGTTGTCTGTCTTTACATTTCGCGTGTTTATTTGATAGTAATTCTTGCATTTCCTTAATTTATTTATGCAAGTGCTCAGAGGGGTTCCTGGGGATTTTACTTACTGTACTCGTTATTTGTCTTTTTGTGATGATTGAGTGCAGATCCTAGTACCATTAGGGGCAAGGAGGTCATAGGTGACTACATATGATTGCTTGTAGTGGAGGACCTACTAGTACGTGCTTATTTTGATGTTTTGTATTATTTTGGGTATTTAGGGACTTGAGTGACAGAGTACATGTATATATACCTTATTTATTGTATTGTCGCTTATATAAAGAGTACTTTCTAGATTTTTCACATAAGGTTTTGCTCTTACGAATAATGTTTATCATGCTAATTTACATATTCCAATGGTATCAATTAAGGCTTCCGCAGATATATGTGTTAACTTTTAAAATACAACGTACTAGTATGGTTAGGCATTAGAATACAGTGTAAAATACTTAAAGAGAATAAGTTAAACTAATATTGATAATCCACTAACTAATTTGATCAAACACACCTCGACACGATTTATGAGACACGAGGTGAACTGGCAGATGGCGGACACGTGTAGTTAGGTCCACCAAGCATGGAGTACACAGAGACAAATCACCCCAAGGGCACGGAGACACATCACCCCAGGGCGCCAGGGGCCTCCACATTTTAGATGACAAAAACCATTGGTCGGTGTGTTGACCGCCTCCAGAATGCCAGGGTGACGATCATAAATAAAGCAAATAGGATCATTATCCGTCACGTGTTTGCGCAAAATCCTTAAAAACCATCCTACGAATTCGTAGATTCGATTTTTGCAATGACAAATGAAACTGGTAGTATGTTTCCATTACCATCAACAGAGATGGCAATCATTAGCTTACCACTACATTTGCCATACAAGAAATTTTTCAATCTGTAGAAGAGGCTTGCAATACTTGAAAGCTTCGATTGATGCTTCAAATGCAAAAAAAACACAACAAAACTGATGATGCTCTTTCCTTATCTCACCGGCGCCTGTGTCTCTGTGACCACTTGATTTTGTCCAGGGACTCTTGTTCTTCACAACCGCCAACCACCTAGGCAATCTGGCATACGACGCATCCCAATCTCCAAATGTATTGGCAATTGCCTTCCTTTTGGCATCCCACATTCTTTTGTAGTTTATTCTATGTCTGTATGTTCCCTTGATTATATGTACTAATGCCTTGATTGCTATCGCCTGATCTATCTGGAAAATTATTTGGACCTCTCACGTAAGCATCTTGGCGTCGAGTTAGGCATGACCACATTTTACGTTGGGATTTATACAAGGTTGCGCTCGTTTAATTATGTGATATCCATAATTGTGTTTTCTTTCGCAAACAATCACGGAGACGCCACATACACCCGTCTTGCGCACTTTTGCACTTGATCGCCTACAAGTTGTAGTCGACTCCATCACATGGTGTTGACACTTTTTGTTAACATGCCACACTTTAACGGCATGTTATAAGTCTTTTCTTTTATTTTCAAAGCACATTCCTCTTTCGAACTCTAAATTAAACATGTCTCACCCAACCCGTTGATAAGAATGTTGGGTCTTCGTGGAGTTAGCCACATCCCAATCGATTACATTTACACAGAAATGGTTGGTGAACTTCATCATCATTAGCTTCCTCCATAAAATTCTCTTCATCGATAGTAAACTACTCATCATCTTGCATTTTTCTTTGGAGGTTCATACCTTGGATGATCCGCAACAACATTTAAGTTTTCCTAATCGCAGATGGTGTAACATCCTCAAGGGACGTCCTTCGTCTGTATCATTTTCGTCGTCATAGTTAGGGTCATCGTCCCTAAAGGCATTAATATCATCATCTACTTGACTAAAAAATCCATCTTGCGCGACATCACTTTGCTATGATTGCTTATGCAGTTTTTCCATCATCGATCTAGTGTTTGATATACCGACATCTTCATCTACCAGTTGCGAATAAACTGTATAATTTTGAAAAGAGTCAATTCCCTGAAATGTTAAACAAATATCTACCTTTGCAGATAATGGTATATTGACCACTATTAACCACATCAAGTCGAAGTGCGTCGCATCTTACAACAAGACAGGGATGAAATACAGTGAACCTCCAGGAAGGATTATCACATGACGATAAGTAATCCTAACTAGAGTCTCCAGAGATCAGATACTGAACTCATTACACAAGTTATCCATTAATTTTTGTCTACTTGTTTTAAACTTGAGAGTTAGTACTGCTAATGGGGGTGCATTGTACCCGATGCCATTCAAACTGTTTACAATTTCACGACACGCATAAAATAAAAATGGGATGTTCGTATGTTCCACGACCTACATAATTTATTGGATAATGATGATGTAAAAGGATTACATATGTATAAAGCAAGAAAATTGATCAAATTACAGATTTAAAGCCCAATTGAACTTTCTGATGTAAAAATAGATCAACTATAGAGCATATTCATTCGTCTGGTTGAAGTTCCAATTAATAACTTATATTTACATCTTAAATAATGATATAACGAAGCACAAATCAAGTCAAAATTACAAATCAAACTTTATGATGTAGAGGATCGCCTTAATAGCGCAACTATAGTGCATGCTCATTCGTATGGTTGAAATACCAATTAATAACTCATAATTACATTCTAAATAATGATATAACAAATCACATCAAGTCAAAATAAAAAATCAAATTTTTTGATGTAGATGATCACCTTAATAGTGCAACTACAGAGCATACTTATTCGTCTGGTTAAAGTAGCAATTAATAACTCATATTTACATCCTAAATAATGATTTAACAAATCACACATCAAGGCAAAAGAAAAAAAAAATCAAACTTTATGATGTAGAGGATCGCCTTAATAGCATAACTACATAGCAAATTCACTCGTCTAGTTGAAGTATCAATTAATAACTCATATTTAAATCATAAATAATGCTAACTTAAATCACACATCAAGTCAAAATAAAAAAATTGAACTTTCTGATGTAGAAGATCGCCTTAATAGAGTAACTACATAGCATACTCATTCTTCTGCTTGAAGTACCAATTAGTAACTCATATTTACATCCTAAATAATGATACAACAAATCACACATCAAGTCAAACTAAAAAAATGAACTTTCAGATGTAGAGGATCGCCTTAATAGCACAACTACAGAGCATACTCATTCTTCTGCTTGAAGTACCAATTAATAACTATTATTTACATCCTAAATAACGATACAACAAATCACACACCAAGTCAAAATAAAAAAATCAAACTTTCTGATGAAGAGGATCGTCTTAATAGCACAACTGCAGAGCATACTCATTCGTCTACTTGAGGTACTATTAATAACTCTTATTTACATCCTAAATAATGATATAACAAATTACACATCAAGTCAAAATTAAAAATAGAATGAAGATTAAACTTTTGGAATAAAAAAACTAATATTACTTCAAATGAAAAAAAATGCTACTTAAATAAGTTATGCCAATTCTCTATGTCAATCGGTGTTCATTTATATATATATATATATTATAACTCAATTATTGTTTATAATTTTTTTGCGAAAATTTTATAATACTACTTCAAATGAATAAAATTAATTTAAACTTAGTTGTTTATGTAGCAAATTTTGTGAGTACATTGTTTTTTCTAGCTAAACATAATAACTAACAGTCTTTTAAAGTGTACATCATTCATGATAAAATGCTATAATTACTGTATAAATATAAAATATTTATTGTTCTTATAGTTTAATTTGTCTAGTGCTCCTTATTTGATCCTCAAGTCCTTTCCTTTTTCCAATAAAATAAAAATCCAAAAAAAAATTCAAGTATACAAGATTAATTAAATAATAAAGGTTAGTTTTGTCGGGGTCTACAAAATTAAGTAAATTACTATAGTAAGTCATTTTGGTGAAGTTTGCATTGTTGGTGACATGTAAAATAAAAAAGAATTAGAAAATCAAAATACTAATACATACTAAAACATATTGTGGGAAATGGCAACAACACACACACTATGGAAATTATAAAAACACACCCACTGAAAATTAAAAAACACACACATATATTATGAAAAATGTATAAACACACATACACACCTTCACACACTTTTTTTAATGAACCACACACGTGGACGTCCACGTGGGTTGACTAACAAGGAAACACTAATAGCACATTCGGAGAATGTGCTATTAGTGTGACCACGTGGTTATCCAAAATTACACAAATAACGCATTCAAAAAATGTTTTTTTTGTATAAAGTAGAGGGGGCAATTTTTCATTATTGTTAGCACCTTCTCAAAAGACAGAATACATTATTTACGGAATCAAAAAGAAAACCTAGCCTATTTTACTAATTTAAATTAAAAAAATATTGTACTACTATAATTTTTCCTAATGAACAACTTAAACAATTATTTTTAAAAAACTACGTAATTACATAATATGAAAATAATAAAAAACCAAATAAATAAATAAATAAATTGTTGTATTACTATTTTCTTCCTCTTACGATCTTCAATTTAATATTCCCTACAGAAAAATGTTAGTTCTTGTTATTTAAATAGAAATTAATAACTAAAGCAATATTCTTTACAAAAAAATTAAAATCCTAACCTTCACACCTCTTGGAACCAAAAATCGACCTAACTTTCTCACAAACCCAAATACCCAAGTGACCCAACTCTCTCACTCTCAATCCCTACTCCGTTCTCCCCCTCTCATGTTGCAACTCTTCTCTCTCTCTCTCTCTCTCTCTAACAACGCTTTATTCCCCTCTCGTGTTGGGGGTTCCTTCACGTTATCTCTTTCCCTTGCTATTCTTTCTTTGGACCCAACTCTCACTACACTATGTCAATTTCTCTCCATTGCCTCTCTCTCTCTCTCTGTGTTGACTTAACTCTTTCTCAACTCTCTCTCCCTACCTTCTCTCTCTCTCTTGCCTTTCTTTCTCTGGACTCTTATATTCTTCAACTCTCTCTCTCCCTACTTTGATCTTTGTCTCACACTCAAAACCCTTCTTTCCCTCTTTTAAACTCTCAAACAACTCCATTAACCCACCTCACCATCTTCAACCAATGTTCAACCACCTATAAAACCCCCATTGAAGACCCTATGATAGCTAGCTAGGCTTCATTCATGGTAGAGAATATATTCTCTACCATGAATGAAAAGTGGTTTTACACAAATAGTGCATTTACTAAATGTGCTATTTGTATACCATGTGGACGCCACGTGGACGTCCATGTTACTGAATCACACGAATAGCGCATTCTATGAATATGATATTTGGGTGATTCGAATGGCTTCCATTTCATAAAAATAGTGCATTCGTAAAATGCGTTATTCGTGTGACGAATCCATGTCACATGAATAGCGCATTTTACGAATGCGCATCCATGTGAACCACATGGAATCCATGTCACATGAATAACGCATTTTGCGAATGTGCAATTCGTGTGATCCACGTGGATGTCCATGTCACACAAATAGTACATTAACAAAATGTGCTATTTGTGCAATTCCTAAGCTCAATATTTTTTTTGGCAAATTTATGTCATTTTAAAAGAAAAAAATATATGTTAACGAATAAAAATAAAAATCATTGTACTTTGCGAATTTCAAAGTAAATCAATAGTACGGACGTAATTTCCCCTGGAAGAAAACAAGAAATTGATTTTGGAGCTGGAATTCAGTGTTTGAGATCAAATTGAATGATTTAAAGATAATAAATAATCATTTTCATCATCCTTAAATCTTGAAAATGAGTTCCCAAAATCGAGTTTTTGATAAAAATGAATTTCAAGCTTGACTTCTATTTTCAAATAATTCTTAGGTGAATTTGAGTCTAATTAACACTACAATTTAGGTTTTGAAACTGGTTTTGATGGAAATATGATTTTTGGTGATAATTGGAAAATTGGATGAAAGTATGAGTTTTCTAGAAATTGATTTAAATTGTTGGTTTGGTTATTGTTGATTGAGTTTAGTGATTCCCCATGAGTTGGATAAGGCTGGGATAGCCATTTGGGGTGTTCGGGACATAATTCTTGAGTTGAGATTTCTATCACCCAGCACGAATAGAGCACTATCCATTCTGAGTGCTCATATGTTCTTCAAAATGAATAACAGTAGTGCGCTAGGTGCCTCCATAGCATGCTAGGTAAGCCTTCTACATGACAACTCAATAATTAGACACATTTTATAGTGTAATTTAGGTTGATTTTATATATAAATGATGATATTACACTAGGTGTTCTCTTATTTTTGTGATTTCAAGTTTTAAATAGGAAAATGAAGAGATGGATGAAAAAAGAAAAACGAACAAAACAATATGGAAAAGAAGTCCAGCGATTTGCAATAACAATACGAATTGCCACCTAAATCGGTAGCAGGAAAAAGCAGCGAGTCTATAGTGAATTGGAGAATGAACTAGAAATCATCAGCTAAATCGGTAGAGCATTGAGAGCTAAACTCAGTGATTTACTCAGCAATTTATGTATAAGTTAGGATTCAATGACAAATCGCTGAGGTCGGTGATGGATTTTTTAGATAAGAATGATGAATTTGTATTTATCTAGGAGATGTACTTAGAGAAAATATATATAGGAACAGAAAGCTTTGAAATAACTCACTTAACTCTCTCTTTTCTCTTTTCTTATTTTTTAACTTTCCATTACTCTTGTCGCTTAAGTTTAGTTTTATATGTGAAGCAATGTTGGAACTTTGATTAAAAGGTATTTATTTATTTAATTATGTCTTTTAATTACATATTTACATTGTTTGTTTGCAATATGTGTGAGTAGTTAGTAAATCTAAATAAACCCTAAACATGTAATATACTTTGGATTGTTATGTAATTATACTTATGGAATCACTTACTTAATGCTTTAAATTGATGCATACACATCAATCACGGATAAACAAGTTGTTTTTGCGTATTATAACTAGTACTTCTTTATGTTGAATGGATAGTGGCTAATATGTTCCTTAATGTAGAGTATTCAATTTTATGTCTATAGTTATTGACAACAATAATAGAAGTAGTAATTGGGATTAATCTATAGGTCTTTTCTTGAGTGGATATTCTATGTGATTGTATTCTTTTGTTATGCAGCTTCGGTTAATATTGGCTTAGATTAGGCATGAATTTCATTGAGTGTAATGTTATCATATTTCTACAGTGTTGTGTTTTATCCAATGGGTAAATTTACAATGATAAGAATGTGGCATTTTCATTGAATTGAGAAAAATCAATGGCTAGCTAAAGGCTATCAACCTATTATGAATTAGGATTTAATGATTCCAAGGTTCCATGTGGTATAATTATAACTAGGATGTTAAGTGATTTCATGTTCTAATGTTTGAAAACAATCCAATTATATTATAATGTTTAGTTTGGGTTTTTTATATGTTTGTTAGATAATTTATTTTCCTTGATTTATCGATTATTTGAATTTTTAGTTTGAATTATGCTAGAGTACAACAACAACAACATAGCCTCAGTCCCAAATTAATTGGGGTCGGCTACATGGATCAAGCTTTTCCATTGTGCTCGATTAAGTGCAATTGATGGTGAGCTTTCCAAACCATTCAAATCACTTCTAATTAATGCATCCCATGTTAACTTTGGTCTACCCCTACCTCGTTGAATTTCTATAGTTTCTATTGAGTCAAGTTTTCTAGTGGGGGCATTTGTAGGCCGTCTTTGTAGGTGGCCAAACCACCACAACCGCCCTTCCTTAATCTTTGTATCAATTGGTGCTACTCCTACTTTTCTTTAAATTTCTATATTTCTCATTCTATCTTTACAAGTTTTACCACACATCTACCTAAGCATCATCATTTCTACTACGTTCATTTTATGTAATTTTGGTTGCTTTACAGCCCAACATTCACTTCTATTGAATTATATTGAAGTAGTTTATTAAATTTAAATTATTTATAGTTTAGTTATTTTAATTATTTACTTTATTTGCATATTGTTAAGTGTTTAATTCGCCTTTAATTAAATTAAAACAAGTTAAAATCGATAAAACTTTATGGTGGCCTTAATTCTTAAGATATTTGAAAAATTCATGTGGAGATCATATATCATTTATAACTACTACAAGTTAATAGTAAAATACGGGAAACTATTGTACACGCTAGACACATGTCAAATTTTTGCACCATTGTTGGAGATTTTAAAATAATCTCTCGGAAACCTTCTTGTTGAAAGTTACATAATATGGCTGAAGACGAGGAAGAATTAAATTTTAGGCAACTTGATAGGAATGTCACGACTTATGAACCTATGTATATAACTTTGACAATATAATTTCGGGAATTCGAATTGAAGTTCTGACGCATAAATTCTATACCATATTTCTATGGTGATGATAATAAAGATGCTTAAAAGCTCATTCGAGAGTTCGTACACAAATTAAGAACGTTAAAACCTAAGGATATAGAAATAGATTAAGTTGAGTTAAAAGCTTTTCCTTCCTTATTGAAAGGCAAAGCTTTAGATTGGTTATTCTGCCTTCATCAAAATTCCATAACCTATTGGTCAAAGATGCTACAAGTCTTTATTGATCAATATGTCCCAGCAAGACAAATTAGTTTATATAGAAAAAACATTAGTAATGCTAGAATGGAAATTGGAGAAACTTTTTATGAATTTTAGGATAGGTATCAAAGATTGATTTCATTATGTCCAATGCATAGATTTATATAAAAAACTTTAATGCAATATTTTTATGAAGGATTAAATCACTTAGAAATAAGATTTTTAGAAACCATAAGTGGAGGGCCTATGCTCGATAAAACACAAACTTTAGCAAGAGAGGTTATATATAAAATGGCTAAACAACAATTCAAGCAATGTGGTGAGAAGAGTGAACTGGCCCAAGACAATTAACTGATGTGAATAGGACATATAAAACACCACATGATAAGATAGATAAGCTAAAAGTCATGGTTGAATTATTACTAAAGGATAGATCGAGCAAAGTAAAATTTTGTCATGAATTAAATAATTTTAATGATGGAAAAACTAATTGAATTATTACTAAAGAATAGTTTAGAAAGAGAAAAAGATCAAATAATTTAAACATTACAAAATGATATGAATGAATTGAAAAACTAATTAAGTCAAATGGCAACACAAATGAGTGAATTTGTAAATCAAAGGAAATTACTATCTCAACCTAGCCATACAATATATGAAAAATTATCAGTTATAACATTAAGAAGTGATAAGCAGATGGATGAGCCTAAAATATCGGACCAATTAGTTTCTAGAAAAAAAATTAAGTAGAGTTTGAGAATGAAATTAAAGTAACAAGCCATAGGATTCTTAACAAAAAGGTGATGAGCATGATAAAGATAGACCAATTAAAGTGAAACCACCATTTCCTCATCGTTTGGAATTAATAAAAATGCTAAGAAATTGCTGGAAGAAAAACAAATATTTGATACATTAAAGAAAGTAGTAGTTAATATACCTCTCTTTGAAGTCATTCAAAATGTACCTGAGTATCAGAGATTTATAAAAGATTTATGCACTAACAAGATTAAGACTAATGAAAAAGTCAGTCTGGAGAAAACGTATCTACACTAATCCAAAAGAAATTACCTCCTAATGTTCTGATCATGGAATGTTTTTTGTTCCATATACGATTGAGAATATAGGAATTTCTAAAGCATTGTGTGATATGGGAGCCTCCATAAATGTTTTGCCTTTATCTATTTCTTTACAAATGACATATGTACATTTAGAAGAAAATGGTATAGTCATACAATTAGTATAGTAGATCAACTATTAAGCCAGTAGGGTTACTCGAATATGTACTAGTCTGGGTTAATGATTTAGTCTTCCTAGTAGATTTCTATGTGTTAGACATGAAGAAGATAACTTCTCTAATAGGACTTTTTTAATTATAGGAAGGCCATTTTTGAAAACGCCAAAAGAAAATATTGATGTTTCAAATGGAACATTAACAATGCAAGTAGATGATGATACAACAAATTTTAGTATATATGATGCAATGAAATACCCAATTGATGTTTTTCCTTATGTACAGTAGATATAATGGATCCGTTAATAGACAAATCTTTAAGAAAAAAATAAAACAGATAAATTGGAATTGGTAATAGAAGATTTCAAAGAAGATGATGATAAAGATGAGGAAGCAAAAAAGATAATAAGTATTTTAGAATCATATAATGAACTACAAGAACTTACTTATTACCTAGACTTATCTAAATCTCATTCAAAACTTTTACCTTCTATAGTTAAAGCCCCAAAATTAGATCTAAAAACCTTATTAGATCATTTAAATTATGTTTATCTAGGGGATTGTGATAAATTACCATTAATAATTTCTAATAAGTTATCTAGTCCAGAAGAAAATAAGTTGATAAATGTATTGAAAGAATTTAAAGGAGCAATAGAATGTACCATAGTTGATATCAAAGGAATAAGTCAAGCTACGTGCTTGCATAGGATAAACCTAGAAACTGATAAAAAAGCTTCTAGAAAACCTCAATGTATATTTGACCCACCTATTATAGACATAGTAAAAGCTGAAATATTAAAACTATTAGATATAAGAATGATATTTTCAATAGCCGATAGCAATTGGATAAGCCCAATCCAAGTTGTCCCCAAAAAATAGGAATTACACTAATAACGAATAAACATGGAGAATTAGTACCAACTAGAATCCAAAAAGATTGGAGGGTATGTATAGATTATAGGAAGTTGAATGCTTCAACTAGGAAATACCACTATTCACTCATATTTATAGATTAGATTTTAGAAAGACTAGCTGGAAAAATCCATTACTATTGCTTAGATGGTCATTAAGGATTTCATCAACTACTTGTAGCCCCAGAAGATCAGGAAAAAAAATAAATTTTACTTCCTTTTAGTTTTTTGTAATGCACCTGCAACGTTTCAAATGTGTATGGTTAGTATTTTCTCTTATTATGTGAAAATTTTCATTAAAGTTTTGATGGATGATTTTACAATTTATGGTAATTCTTTCATGGTAAAAAGATGAATAAAAACGAATCTAGTGCTAAATTATGAAAAATGTTATTTCATGGTACACCAAGGACTTATATTAGGACATACAGTGTCACATAAAGGAATAGAGATAGATCCTACAAAAATTCAAGTAATCAAATTGTTACCTTACCCCACCACAGCAAGAGAAATACATTCAATTCTTGGACATGCAAGATTCTATAGAAGATTTCTAAAATTTCTCTAAAATTACATAATTTTTATGCAAACTTTTACAAAAATACATTCCTTTTGAATTTGCCAATGATTGCAAGATAGCGTTTGATAAATTAAAAGATTCTTAATAACCACACATGTGATTAAATCACAAGATTGGTCGTTACCCTTTGAAATTATGTGTGATGCAAGTAACTATGCAGTTAGAGCAATTTTAGGTCAAAAAGTGTAAGTGAATCCCATGTTATATAATATGCTTCTACCACACTAGATCTAGCCCAATGGAATTATGCCACTACTAAAAATGAACTATTGGCGATAGTGTTTGCTTTAGAAAAATTTAGACCATATTTATTAGGAACAAAGGTAATGGTCTATTCAGATTATGTAGCCTTGTGATATTTAATGACAAAACAAGATGCAAAACCTAGACTAATATGATGGATACTACTTCTACAAGAATTTGACCTTACTATAAAAGATAAGAAAAGAGCTGAAATTTTAATGGCTGACCACTTAAGTAGGTTAGAAAATGGAGAACCACCTATACCATTAAGGAATGAATTTCCAGATGAATACTTATGTAGTATGAAGACTGATGGCCCATGCTATGTCGATATAGTCAATTTTCTTACCACCAATAGGTTATCACCTTAATTAATGAGAGTTCAATAGAATAAAATTAAAAAGGATTCTAAACGTTATTTATGTGGTGATCCCTATTTATGAAAATTTCGCACTGACCCAAAAATTAGGATATGCATACCATATTAAAAGTTCAATCAATTATATCTCATTGTCATACTTGTGTATGTGGAGGACCTTTCAGTCCACATAGAACTGCTCGTAAAATTTTAGATTTCGGATTCTTTTGGCCCACTCTATTTCATGATTATTTCATTTATATTAAATCTTTTCCGAATTGCCAACAAATTGGAAACTTAGGACGTAGAAATCAAATGCCTTTAACTCCTGTTCTATTTTGTGAAATGTTTGATGTATGGGGTATAAATTTCATGGGACCTTTTCCACCATCAAATGGTTATGTTTATATTTTACTTGTTGTAGATTATGTGTGTAAGTGGCTAGAAGCAAAAGCTATTTAAAATAATGATTCAAAAATAGTGATTGACTCCTTAGATCAAAATTATTTACAGTTTTTGGAGCACCTATAGCACTTATAAGAGATAGAGGTTCACATTTTTGTAATCGATTAATTGCTAATCTACTTGCTAAGTACATAGGCACATATAGGACATTTACTACATATCACCCACTAACTAGTGGACAAGATGAAACGTCAAATATTTAAATTAAGTCAATACTAGAAAAATGGGTAGTTCAACATGTAAGGATTGTAGCCTTAAGTTGGAAGACGCATTATGGGCATATAGAATAGCATTAAGAACCCTATAGGTATGATACCTAATAGGTTAATATTTGGAAAAGCATGTCATTTACTAGTAGAACTAGAACATAAACCTTATTAGGCAATAAAAATAATGTAACATGAATTAAAATGAAGTAGGAAATCAACATAAGTTGAGTCTTCAAGAATTAGAATTAATTAGGAATGACGCGTATGAAAATGCATTGATTTGTAAAGATAAAGCTAAAGCATTTCATGATAAGAAATTAGTTCCTAAAAATCTTCAAGTAGGATATAAAGTTTTATTCTTTTGTTAAAGACTTAATTATTTCCTAGAAAACTCCGTTCTAGACAAAGGGGACCTTATTTGGTTGTTAATTTACTACCTCATGGCGCAGTAAAAAAAGAAAGCTTAGAAATAGGATAAATATTTAAAGTAAATGGTCATGGTTAAAACCTTATTATGAAAACTTTGTTGAACAGGATATGGATATCATCAACCTTGAGACTGACAAACAAAGTCCACAAAGTAATGAAATGGAGTTTAAGAATGAAACTGTTAAGAATGAAACCATTACATTATGGATGTATAAGAAACTACGTAATTAGAAGAATAAATAAAAAAGTAGCAACCTAAATTTCAACATTAGAAATGGAAGCAACCAGCGGAAGAAGAACTCACTAATGAGCAGTTGAAGCTTTAAGATTTTAGACATATGATTGAAATTTGCAAAGATGATCCAGGGAAACTCCTCCTCCATGTGATGATCAATGACGTTAGTTTCCCTAATGTTTTACTTGACACATGAGCTGATATGAATATCTTCCTAGAACAATGATGCAGAAAAGCTAAGTTGAAGATTAATTTCACACAACCTTTCATTTTCCATAAAGCAAATGATGATAAGATTTTTCCACTAGGAATGTTAATGAATGTGCCAGTGCAAGTAGGACAATTTAAGTATCTCACCAACTTCTTGGCACTGACACATATTGAGAAAGATGATGTGATATTTGGCGGGAAGTACTTTTCTCAAAACAGTTGAGCTATGATCGATGTCAAACAACGTATAGTTACACTTAGGATGGGAAATGATTATATGTATCTTCAGGATAGTTACAAGATGGACGACTACGTCAATGAAGACAATTATGATGTTTATTATGAGGGAAAGACTTCCTATCATGATAAATACCTTAAAGGATTTTATGCAAATGCTCGAGAATGACAAGGAAGCTGAAGACGTCAATAATGATGAAGAATCGATCGATGGTCAGTTTGACTCGCTAAAACTGAAAATCGTGTGACCTTACCTACCAAGTCAAACCAATGACTATAAACAAAAGCGCTCTGTGGGAGGCAGCCCATACTCTATCTTAATTTTCACTTTTAGTAGTAAGATTAGTTAGTTTTTTTTTCTATTCTCTCAACTTTAGACTCTTATAATGGAAGCATTTTAGGATTACAAACTGGAATAGTTTCATATAGGGGTTAATCGAGCCAATGTCTTTTCGTTGTACTAGATTTAGAATAGTTAGCATATTTATTCTCTCTTCTTTTAACTCTCTTTTGGGATATCCCCAATTCAGAGGGGGGTGATCGAGTTATTTTTCAATTGAATCTTATTTTTTTAATTATTTCAAGTAATAAAGTTTAGAAGTCTAAATTCATTTTTATAATATCTATTATTGAGTACTGAACAATTCTACCTTCATTATGATTGTTATGTGTCATAATTAATAAAATATATTATATATTGGAAAAAATAGTAGGAAATGACTCAACGATTTCCCAGTGATATAACATTTGGAATCGCTAGGTTAATCGCCATCATTTTGCAGGTTTTAAGTGAAAATTGACTCAGCGATTTATCAACGATTCTAGTTTTATACTAGGATTCACTGAACTAATCACTTGACAAGTGAGACCAATTTTCAGCGATTTCTCTTGCAATTTGTCCGGGATTTTACTTAAACCCCGATTTGCTGAGCACAAATCCGGTTTTTAAAAATAGTACCCCAATCTACCGATAATAAACCCTTCAAACCTAAAACCATTGCACCCATTTGTGTGATTTATCAATTTTTATCAAGATTCAACCCTTTAAAGCTTGAATTAAAGCTTACTTAGGGCTTGGTGAGTGTTTTGTTCGAAATTGGAGCTTAGATAGGGGATCTAAGGAGCCAATAGAACATTTTACTTGAGAGATTCACTCTCAAGAAGGTAATGAGTCAATACTTTACAATCCTTTTGATCTCAATGTCTTGAATAAAAAATGATTTTATAAATTTTCAAACATATGTCCTTTTGGGTTTTTATTGCAAATTGCTTATGGAAATTGTTTTCATGCACATTTTCAATTTGAGTATGGGTTTTCGAATGAGGTTGGGGGTCTCTACGAATTTCCCACTATATAAATACCTATTAAAGGGATATGTCGATACAATTGTTTCATACAAATCACTTTCAACTTTTTCAAAACTTTACATTAAAACCTTTGCATAAACTTGTCTTTCTTACTTTGTTATTATGGACTTTCAGCGACGGGATTTCAGTTTACCTATTCTATCATTAGTTGAGTTACTCTATGGCTGGAAGAGGTTAGAGGATGAGGTAGGGGTAGTAAACAAGATAAAAAGAAAAGGGTAGTGCAATCCAAACAATAGCAAAAATATGCAGGCCACTTGAAGAATATTATACCTACGGGGTTTAGTATTATAGAAACTAGACCTGGGAAGGCTGAGCTTAGAGAACAATCTTTATTGTCGTTGGAGGACGAAGATTATATTGAGAATCCTGACCCTAGTCATTTAGTACCTTATGACCCTTCTTTGTTTGTGCGACCCAGAGCTCATAGAAGGTAGTATAATGATAAAAAAGAGTCATAATTCCTGAAAGAGGGTTCAACGTTTAAAATATGAGCAAGTATAAGAATAGAATTGTGAGCATCATCAGAGATAGGGGATGGGAGCAATTTTTGTAAGACTTTGTGGGAAAAGAAAAAAGGATGCTCGAAAATTGTACGACAATTTTATGCAAATGGGCAGGTTAGTAAGGAATGGGACAAAGTAGTAGTTAAAGGAAAGAAAATTGATATTTCACCTGCGAGGTTGAATAGATTGTTTGGTCTACCGTAAAATAGACATTGAACAAAGGAGGATTACTCGAATGTCAATTATGAAGAAAAGGAATCCTACCCTTTCAAATAATCCAAGATGCATTAGAGATACCACTGGGGAGGGGATTTACGCTTAATAGATAAGGCCACCCAAACTTATTGAAACCACCTATTTTAGGAAGATCATGAAGAGTTTGAGTTATATTATAGATGCATGTTTTTATCCAACCAAGCAACACTTTGAAGTGAAGAGCCCTAGAGTTACTTTATTGTACCATATAGTGATGAAGGAGGGTTATATTGATTTTGGGAAAATTATACATGATTCTATGAAATTTGCTATGCCGACTATGAAGAATGAAGGATTACCATTCCCAATTTTGATCACTAAATTGTGTAGGAAAGGTGGGGTGGGTTTTGATACCGAATTCGATGTATTGCCCAAAAATACCAAAAAGGATGCAGGAGTACAAAGAATGAAAAGGTGGTAGGATACAATGACTCGGAGTATGAACACGAATCATTCAATGCCATGAATACAAGGGAAGCAAGGAAGCAAAGCACAAATGAAAATAGAAGGAAGATAAGAGAAGATGCACAAAGAGAGCAACAAGTTTAATGGCTGGAATGAACATACCGAATATTCCTACGAGTTTGACACCATCTTTATCATAGCCCATGAAGAGTTTTCTTTATTAATGTGTAGCCAAATGAAGATTCATCGCAATGAAGAAATGATAGCAACAAACGAGAGAACTTTATAACATTATCATTTTATGTCTAAGCGAAGACATGTTAATCGTCTGCAGAACTCAAGGAGAAGCGTCGACGTCCCATCTCTGCAGTTGCAATTTTCAACTGGGACTTATAACCCAGCTGATAGTTATGTTTCTTAATCTTCTATAGAAATGGGTAAAGATGATGAAGGTGACAATGACCTCACTTCTTGACACAATCGTATGTAACATTTTTCCTGTGTATGCAATGAATAACTGAATGATACTATGTATTACTCATCGTAAAAAAATTTATTAATGAAAGTATATGCTTCATTTTCCATTCCGTTCTTTTAAAAATTATTGAATTTAATATTTGCATACTTACATATATCAAATTTTTTATGTTTCATGTGGTATGTTTGCTATGTTGGAACCAAACTTAATTTTAAAACATTGAGGAAAAGGTTTGAAATGAGTTTAGGGGTATTTTAGATGGAGTACGACATTAATGGCGATGAAAGCAAAGAAAGGAATGAAAGGTAGAAGATAAGTTCATAGTTGATCCAAAAATTTAATTTGAGATTCAATTAAGTTGACAAGATTTTTAAATTTCTTCCAAATACAAGTATAAATTTCATTTTACTTTATTTTTAGTTAGAATGATAATGAACATATAATAGAAATGGAGCAAGAAATATAGAGTGGAAAAATGTGAGAATGTCCAAATGAAAGGAGCAGGGTCTCAAAAGCAAAAGTAAAAGAAATATGTTAAAAAAATAATTAGAATGAAGTATAAAGAAAATGAAATATGAAAAAGATGCATGTTTATAAACTCTTAGAAGAAAAGATTTAACTCGAGTACTTGAAACTAAAGTTGAATGAAGTATTTCTTAATCTAACATATTTTAAATAATATATTCATTGGTATCTTAGCAAAAATCATATTGATTTTGATTGTGGTACTATTATAAAATATTTTTAAAATTAAAATTAATCTAATGGTTTTTGTATTTTGAGATTATATACTAGTTATCGTAAGCTTGATGCTTGTCAGCGGAGATTGAGAAAATCTAAGTTGTGTACTGGCTTTGGTAATGAACTCTAAGTTCTTAAGTTTCTTACATTAGGTGGTAGAGTTATCATTAAGGAATTTTTTGATTTGACTAAATCATTCTATTCTATCATAACCTTCATTTACTTGTGGGTAATGTGTTTTCATATTAAAATCACTTCTATTTTAAAATCTCTATTATTTAAAGTCAAGATGAATTATATTAAAATCAGTTTGTAAAGAATGAAAGAGAATATAATTAAGAGTATTCCTTTGCTCGAGACAGTAAATTGGTGAGTTTTGGGGGTATTTGACAAGTCAATAACTAGACACATTTTATAGTGTAACTTACGTTGATACAACAACACAACAACATAGCCTATAAATATGGATCAAACTTTTCCATTGTGCTCGATGATATTTCCAAACCATTCAAATCCCTCCTAATTAATGCATCTCATGTTACAATAGGTATTATGTTGTTTTTGTGATTTCAATTTTAAAATAGGAAAATAAAAAAATAAAGAAAAAAGAAAAAAAGAACAAAATAGTCGACTGGAAATGAAGTCCAGTGATTAGCCAGCAATTTGCAATATCACTAGAAATCGACACCTAAATCAACAGCTGGAAAAAGCGAATCCAAAACGAATTAGCGAATGAACTAGAAATCGCCAACTAAATTGGAGGGGCACTCAAAGGTAAATTTAGTGATTTACTCAGCAATTTGTGTATGAGTTAGGATTCGCTAACAAATCATTAAGGTTGGTAACGGGTTTTTTAAATAAGAATGGGGAATTTGTATTTATTTCGGAGATGTACTCTTAGGGAAAAATTTATATAGGACCAGAGAGTTTGGAAATAACTAACTCTACTCTCTCTTTTCTCTTTTCTCTTTTATTCTCTTTTTAACTTTCCATTACTCTTTTCTTTTAAGTTTAATTTAGTTTTTATGTGAAGCAAAATTGGAGCTTTGATTAAGAGGTATTTATTTTTTTAATTATGTCATTTAATTACATACTTGCATTTTTTGTTTCCAAGATGTGTGAGTAGTTAGTACATATAAACAAACCCTAGACATGTAATATACTTTGGATTATTATGTAGTTATAATTATGGAATCAAATACTTAATGTTTTAAATCGATTCATACATGTCAATCACGGATAAAACAAGTTGTTTTTGCAAATTACAACTAGTAATTCTTTATGTTGAGTGTATGTGGTCAATATGTTCATAAATATAGAGTGTTCAATTCAATGTCTTTAGTTATTAACAATTATAGAAACAATAACTAGGATTAATCTATAGGGCTTTTTCGGAGTAGATGTTCTAGGTGATTATGTTATAAGTTGTTTATTATGCGGCTTTGGTTAATATTGGCTTAGATTAGGCATGATCATAATTTAGGGTAATGCTATCGTATTTCTATGATGTTGCATTTTATCTAATGGGTAGAATTACAATCAAAATTGGTGGCTCGCTAAAGGCTATCAGCCTATTAAAACTTTGGATTAAATGATTCCAAGATTTCATGTGATATAATTATAACTATGATGTTAAGTGATGTTATATTCTAGTATTTGACAACAATATGAATATATTATAATATTTAGTGGGGTTTGTTTAGATGTTTGTTAGATATTTTATTTACATTGATTTATTGATTATTTGAATTAATAGTTTGAGTTATATTAGGATAGTTTATTAAATTTAGATTGTTTATATTTTAGTTATTTTAATAAATTGTTTATTTTATTTGCATATTGTTAAGTGTTTAATTGTTGTTTAATTAAGTTAAAACAAGTTAAATCCGGTAAAACTTTAGGGTACCCTTAATTCTTAACTGATTTGAAAAATCTCTATGGAAACAATATCTCATTTACCACTACCACAAGTTAATAGTAAAATATGGGAAACTATTGTGCACGCTCTACAAGTGTCACTAGCGTGCTATTGACTAGATAAAAACCTAATTTTAAGGGTTGTTTTGTTATTTTTAATCTAAACACATACCCAAATACTTATAAACATACTAAATACATAAAACTGGACTTCAGGGGACTAGGGGGACCATAGCTCGGGTATCGAGGAGCTAGGCGAGGTCGAATTTGAAAGTCTTGGGAAGTCGGAGCTCGTATTTAGGTGTGTAAACCTATTGGAAATCTTAACATAATTAATGGCTTGTTTAATAGATATCAGATTACATGTGTGACTGCTAGTGGGCACAGATGAGTTTTCACTCTAATTCTGATTTGGGTATATATAAGTTGTGGCAAAGTGACTTACACGGTTACTTATGTTTATGCTCGTATTGACGGCAATAAAATATATCTATGATCGTCATGAGGGATTTAAGGTGTTCCCTTGTTTAGTCACTATAAGCCTACAAGTATATACGTGGTTCTTGTCCTGTTTTATCGATGTATCGGCCTGGTTTATGTCGGGGTTTTCTTGAATTATTCGATTGTTTTATACTACTCTTTAATTTCAAACCTGTTTAATTTGATTATATTGTAACATTTCTCGCTGCTATTTTTGCATGTCATATGCTTCCTACATTCATGTGAGTACGACTTTCTGTTGCCAGATGTATTACTTCAATGCATGTATTATAGTTTATCAGTTTATTCATGAATGTTGCATGGACATCTCTTGGGATTTTGCTCACTGGACTTGTCACTTAGGTTACCGAGTGCAGTTCCTTCAACGAGCAAGGGCAATGAGGTACTAGGCGGCTACCTCTGAGTTACTAACGCTAGCTCGTGTTTGATTACAATATGTATGTATTTACGTTTTCTTAGGTTTTTGGGGCTATAAAACACTAATTACATGTATATGGATATCTTGTTGTACATTTTTCACCTTTGTTTTATACATGGTATCATTTTTCCTAGTTTTCCACTACTTAGGATTGTTAAATATTGCATAATTTATTCACTTAATGACTTCCACTGTAAAATTGTTATATAACTTGATAAATTGATTAACTGACCAATTAAATCACTAATACTTAAATGAAGATTAATTAGCTAAGCTAGAGTTTAATGGAAAACATATAAGCAACCAGTTCGGTAGCGGGGTGTCATATATAGGAGGCCACTACATGGCATGGGTAGGTGACGTGTGATGTGACGTGGGGGTGCCTAAGGTTGCCTCAAAATTAGGGGCTTCCATAGTTTGGTATCAGAAAGAGGTTCGATGGAGCCTATGAAGGAGTTTTAATGGAAAGAGAATAAAACTTAACAAATAAACATTAGATGTGGAAACTTGAAGTCCGGACTTAGAATCTTACTTAGGAAGCAAACGTCAGTCGGGTAGTGATAAGGCTTATATACATATTTTATTTATTATTTTATAGATTCTATACACGTATATGAAATATGATCAGACACGCATTGTTTGATCAAGATAGACAGACGATCAAATATTGTCAGACGTTTACACTATATGCGAGATGCGGTATATTATGTCGAAGTATAGTTGTTTCAAAATTACGCGACAATTTTCATCAAGAGGATTTTGATATAAAAGAGTATTTTGACTTGTGTAATGAGACACACACCCACTTTTAATAAAGCAAAGTCAATCGAGGGGAGTACAAGAACTAAAGAGAAATGTATAAAGGAGTAGAGTGCAGACAAGTTTTCTACGACAAGAATATTTTGATCTAGTTTTAGCTCAGGTTGAAAGAGGACTTCTACATTTGAGACAAGGTAGCCAAGCAGTGGTGTATTATGTGAAAAGATTCCAAGTACCTAGAAATTGCCAGCATTATTGTGTTGACAATGGCCTACACATTTTAGAAGATATCTTCAGAACCCTAGCGTTTGAGACCAATCAGCTGACCAACACCGAAACACGTATACAATTGTTGAGAGACAGTCAAAGCTGAGCTTTGGTCAAAGAGACAGAGAAATCAGGATTACGGAGAGGACAGACAACACGGTCGAGGTCGCAGGGATGATTAAAAGGCAGATAGAGCTTGTGTTGTATCAACAATTCAAGCACCACAAGAAGGACAAACTTAAGACTAGAGAGGTTGAGCACAGGGATTTTTGGATCAAGGTCGAGGCCTAGGGTTAGGTAGTGGTCAGGCGGGACCAAGACGTAGGGATAAGTGTTTCCGACGTGACTAGAGCAATTGTTCGCTGAGATTGATGACATCAATAGCAGCACACCGATGCACTCGAGAGTCGGTGCATGCTATAACAGAGTTAGGTCGAATGAAGCCTAGTAATACGCTCAGGGTACGTGAATTAGAAATTCCAGTTAAAGTTCATGCATGCATGGTAGAAAATTGTATGTTACAGTAGGTCATGGCATGGTATTGTCATGGTGTGTAATGGTTGCTATGTATATTATGTTGTGATACATGACAGGAGAGGGTTACGATTATCAGGTGTTAGGTAACTGGGTTAAGGAAACTTGGGCACGGTATCAGGCTGAGGGATAGGTTGCAGAGGCGTCAAAGAGTGTTAAGGATCAAGCTCACCTCGGTTGCATGCGCCTATGTCTCAGTGCAACACTACGTCCCCTATGTTGGGTACGAGAGTAGTGGGGTGTTCAAGGGATTGTAGAACTGTACTATCAAGGTGTAAGGCGTGGTTACACAGGGATAGGTTAATTGAAGCGTTAATCTTTATTTATTATATTGCATCGCATGTGTATACGTTGCTATCGGGTAAGTTGGTGTGTCACGTAGTTACATTAGGAAGCATGTAGACTCGGGTATCATGTAGGAGTTACCCGAGGATGTTAGACTAGGCTAACTACATTACATAGTGGATAATTGAACCACAACCTAAATTAACTAATTAAATAAATTAAAGTATGGCACACCTCGAGATGCATGTCAAGGCGCAGGCCATTAGGTGTCGAGTAATTGGGGATTTGTAGGACCACTAATTTATTAATAAATGTGTCTAAAAACACCGATCATAAGTGTTAATGTACCTATGTGAATTAATTTAATTAAAGATAAATAAAGTCTTATAGTTTGTATGGATTAATTTAAGGCCTTAGATTTTCATCTAGATGATCTTAGATTGAAGAAATTAGGCAAGATGTGTCATTCATTTGGGTCAATAGGAGAGATGGATAGTTTGGAAGAAGGCCTAAAGAAAATCCTTGAGATATGTGTGCACATTAGATTACAACACAATAAAGAAATACTTAAAATTAGGCTTTAAGGGACTAGGGGGACCATAGCTCGAATATCGGGGAACCAGGCAAGGTCGGATTCGTGAGTCTATGGAAGTTAGAGTGCATATTGGGGTGCGTAAACCCATTGAAAATCTTTACAAAATTCTTGGCGTGTTCTATCATTATCAGATTACATGTGTGACTATTGGTGGGCACACATGGGTTTTCACTCTGATTTCGGTTTGTGTATATATTGGTAGTGGGTAAACCAATTGCATGGGTTACATGTGTTAGTGCTCATATTGATGATAGTAGAATATATATGTCCGATCTTTGAGAAGGATTTAAGGTGTTCCTTTGACTTGAAATAACGTCTGAAGGGGTTCATCCATTAACCATAGTTGGGGTTTAGTCCTTTTTAGCCTGTAAGTATATACATGGTTCATATCCTATTTTATCAATGTACTGGCTGGTTTAGATAAAGGTTTTCTTGTGTTACTCGATTGTTTATTTACTACTATTTTACTTTCGAGCATGTTTAATTTGTTTGTGCTGATACATTTCACGCTACTATTTTTGCAAGCAGTATGTTGTCTACATTCATGTGAGTACGACTTTCTATTGCCAGATGTATTACTTGCATGTCTTGTAGTTTATCAGTTTATTCATGAATATTATGTAGACTTCTCTTGGGATTTTACTCACTAGACTCATCACTATATTTATTGGGTGACCGAGTGAAGATCCTTCAACGAGCAAGCGCAAGGAGTTACTATAGTCAACTCGTGTTTGATTATAGTATGTATGTATTTACGTTTTGTTGGGTTTAGGGGATTGTAAAACACTATTTACATGTATATGGATATCTTGTTGTACATTTTTCGCCTTTATTATATACATGGTATCATTTTGCCTAGTTTTCCACTACGTAGGATTGTTAAATATTGCATAATTTATTCACGTAAAGACTTCCACTGTAAAATTGTAATATAACTTCATAAATTGATTAACTGGATAATTAAATCACTAATACTTAAATGAAGATTAATTAGCTAAGCTAGGGTTTCATGGAAAACATGTAAGCAAACAATTAGGTCGTAGGGCATCATAGATAGGAGCCCATTGCATGGCAAGACTAGGTGACATATGATGCAATACGGCGGTGCCTATGGTTGCCTCAAAATTTGGAGCCACCACAGTTTGCTAATGACAATAATGCATGAATCGGTTAAGAGGATGACATTCATAATATTCTTCGCTAATGACAATAATACATGAGTCGGCTGAGAGGATGAGGTTTATTGTGTGATCTTTTTAAAATTCTCTTTGGTTTAAAACTAAATGTTCCATATGCTAAGTTCTTTGGTTCGAAAATGTTGCGGAATTTTAAATTTTATTTTCAAAAACCTAACAAGATCAAATGAAATCCATTGATCTGTTTCTCATAATTGAAACTATACCTCGAACGCTGGTTTCCTATTTATGTTGATCGATCTTCAAGTCGTTCCATGAACACCATCTATCAGCAATCCACACATGAATGGTGGCCACGAGTTAGATTTCTAGCTTCAAGAGACCTAGAAAATGTTTGTCTTTTCTCCCTTAAGTCTAGAAAACTCACAGAAAGCCAAAAATGAAAAACTAACTCATTTTACGATTTCAGCCTCTTTTGTATGTATATTATGCTTTCCCTTAAACACATATTTATACAACTATTGTTTTTGGGTTTTTCAAGTGAATGACATATATGCCCTTGCTTAAATAAGTAGTAATATAGTAAAATGTAAAAGCTTCTCTGATAAGGATTTTATCCAATAAATTCATTAATCTGGACCACTTGAAATCATGCAAAGCCTTTCTTTGTGTGCAACCCAATAGGTTCACGCAATGTTGGTAGTGAACCAAAACCCCTGTTGGTATATAAGTCATAAGCGGTCTCTAGCAAGGCATTATGACTACCCAAGTTGCACGAAGATCTAAATTGATGAAGCCTAATCAATAGTATATATCTCATACATTTATTTTATGATATCATTTAATTAAACATAAGGCACGCAAGTGTCATCCTTAATGTTCAATCGTACTAGTCTTGATCTCAATGTAGACTAAAAACATCCAAGTAACATTGATCTTATCAATTCACATAGACTTGGCCATTTATGAGTCTATCATATCAAGGGATCCACTGATATCTCTCTTTATAAGAGAATGACAAATTCTATCTTGATTACACACTTTCACCCATTATTCACATAATAACCAATTACAACTTTTATAATTATTTGGTTAAAGACAACGTTTGATACCATTATGCTCATAAAGTTGAAGTCTATGGTAATATCAAGTCAAAGGATTAAATGATATACCTATCATGACTAAACTCTATGACTGAATCCATGTGGTGTTCTCATAGCAGGTCGATCCAGTACATTATTCTCTAACAAGTACTCACGATCTTGATTTGTATCCCTATAAACATAATAATCATGTAACAATCAACCAAGACTCACACTAGTCTTAATTCATTATAGTTCCCAGTATAATGACCAATTAGGAACATTTAGGATATTTCAGTAAACATCCATGGATCTTAATATAATGTAAACATACAAATCAATTATAATAAACAAAAAATGAATCCTCTATCGCATTAACCAAAATAATAATAGAAACAATATTTGACCTATGGCACATGCCCGAACACCATAGTAGGAACCAATGTGGATGATGTCATGATACATGCAAGGACAGTAGTGGTGGGAGGCCCAATTGGTGAATGGCCCTCAAAGTACTTTGGTTTACCTTTTGTAGCATCCCTTCTAACCAAGAAGCTTTAGGAACTTGTCATAAAAAATCTTAGTGGTGGTATCAAAGGATGGAAGGGAGAATGGTTATCAATATGGATAAATTTGATGACCCCTTCCTAAATTAGGGCACGGCATGACATAATCCCGTCATTAAGCCCTAACTTTACCACGTAAGCTTAAAAACATATTAGTTTGCCTTTCTAATACACACACCTCATTATATACTTTTCTAATAAGCATTACATCATTCTCATACTTAATAGTAATTAAAATTTCATACAGTTTATAGATTATTCAGCGGAAGTCTTGACAAATTAGCAAAATCCATATTTATATAAGCTAAGTAGGAAAACCAAGCAACAATGATCACATGCACATATATAACAAAACGGCAATAACAATATATCTAAATGTATCTGGTCGGGTAACTTTCTCACAACCCATAGTATATATCTTGAAAAGTGTATAAAAGAGATATATATGTATATAAGTCATACATTAAACCAAACACCTACAATATCAAAGGAAGCAGTACTCTAGTAGCTTTGAGGTAGTCATTGATCTTCTCCTTGCCAAGTTTGCTACTTGATGGATTGCACCTACAGTAATAAAAATGACAATGAATACATGAAAGTAGAAAGTAACACTGAGAGACATTTATCCACATTTCAAATATACAAGTATCCGAAAGCATAACAATAGCAACTATGCTGAAAAAGAATCATACTATAAGATACTTCAGTTAAATAATATGAAACTAACACTTGACTAAGTAGTAATGATCTAAGGACGGTCGGCTCTGAGTTGCATAACTTCAGCCTATTTCCACTATGTAGGGCATAAATAAATTCATATATGCCTTCACATCCTCATAAATGCCCTTCATATATATACATACTCACAAGTGTCGTCACAAGTGATGTATACTTGTCCACTACCCTGGGTCCCATAACCCATGTGCTACAGAAGCTAGTGGCGAGATCCCAACAACCCTGAAAATCTAGTGACCTCATGTGTCGCGCACATCTCTATCATGTAATAATCCTAGATACCAAAATTATTTTCATATATTCAATGAAAAAACCAATTTAGGAATTCAACAATAGTAATTGCATAACCAATGCGCAAAGGAAATGGATTTTCAATACCATAAATCATCTACCTAATAGCATGCTATTTCATTTGACTAATTACTTCAACAAATAAGAATGATATAGCACATGATTTAGAGTCAATTAACTATTTAACCAACATCCAATGCCATCCGACACCTCCAAACACTTATCCCAACCCCCAAGACTCATCCCTAGGCTCTTGGTACCCTTAGGCATGTTTTAAGTTGTATTCAGATGATTTTATATAGGTTTAAACTTAGTTAAAAGTTTTTGAATTCCTTAACCAAAATTAAAAAATTGTTTTTGTCAATTGTCTCTAGCGCGTAGGGAGTTTGTCTTGGGCGCTAGAGACCCACGCCGTGCTAGGAATGATACCTAGCATGTTATTTTCTTCGATTGATGAACAGTTGCATGCCTAGGCTGGATAACATGCTATCTAGCCCGGATAGCATGCTATTGAGAGCAAGGGACAGAATTCTCAACTCGAGAATTATGTCAAATCTCCCAATTTAACCTACTCCAACTCTTTGGATCTATGTTCTCCAACACGCGAGATTCAACATATCATTACAATCATCAACAATAGCTTTAAACTTCATCAATTAATAAACAAATTCATCAATTACAAAAAAAAAATTCAAAACTTAGATAAAAACCAACTTACCTTATTGATGTACACTTTAACCTAGATCCTACACCAGAATCTCTATTCACGCCTCACTACGGATCTTCTTCTCCTCCTGAATTCCTCCTACAAACTTCCTACTATTCTCATGCACAAATAAAGTGATTTTGAGATGAAAATCCTATATATATATATATATAAATATATGTATATAAAAGGTTTGACTTTTATGTGCACACACATCTCTAGGCTAATATAAGGGCTCTCACTTAACCTCAAAACCCATTAACCTCCACTACCATAATCTTAATAACACCAACTTCAAACTCGATTAGTCTCTTGATATGTCTACACGTCTCTCGAGGATCATTAAATGGCTAATGAATTATTTTTCTTAACTTAGGCTTCTTTAATGTCAATCAAACTAGCATCATCAAATTAACTATCAAAGACACATCAACTCAATTTACACTTACCTCTTCACTCATTACCTCACTCCCACGTCGATACACATCTCAAGGCGCGTTCCTACTCACGGCTCGACATCTAAACATAAGCAGCAGTGACTTAGTAGTTTACATATATACAATACACTAGGCACACATACCACAATACATTTAGCATATACTTTCATTCATGTCGCCTGGGTTATTGCATGTATCTTAATTCGAGTCCCATGTCACGGGTTAATGACCCAAATTAAGGAATTAAACTAGAATTAGGAATTTGGACCGTGACAAATCTCCCCAACTAATGGAAATTTCGTCCGCCAAATTAAACTCTAAGTTAAAGTTTTACTATCAAGTCAATAATTAGACACATTTTATAGTTAATTTAGGTTGATTTTAGCTTTAAATGATGATATTACACTAGGTATTCTCTTGTTTTTGTGATTTCAGGTTATAAATAGGAAAATGAAGAAATGGAAAAAAAAGAATGGAGAGCAAAGTAGTCAACTGGAAAACTACACTAGCGATTAGCCATCGATTTGGAATAACACTAGGAATTGCCATCTATATCGGCAGCAAAAGAAGGCCAGCGAATCTAAGCGAATTGTAGAATGAACTATGAATCACCAACTGAATCGGGGAAGCATTGAGAGCTAAACTCAGTGATTTATGTATAAGATAGGAATTGCTGACAAATTATTCATGTTGGTTAATGGTTTGTTAGATTAATATAAAGAATTTGAGTTTATCTAAGATATGTATACATAGGAATACTATATAAAAGGCCACAGGTTTTCGAGATAATTCTCTCTTTTTGCTTTCCTTTTGCTCTATATTAGTTTTATTGTCTATGTTTGAAAATACATTGGATCTTTGATTTACATTAAGGTACTTATTTATTAATTATGTCTTTTAATTATATTTATGCATTGTTTATTTCTAGCATGAGTGAGTAGTCTATCAATCTAAACAAACCCTAGACAATGTAATATATTTTAGATTGCTAGATAATTACTATTAAGGAATCATAAAATTAATGTTTTAAATCTATTCATAGACGTCAATCACAGATTTCACAAGTTATTTTTGCGTATTACAACTAAAGGAGATTAGTATTGCATGTATAGTTACAAATGTGTTATGTGTATAATGATTCTAAATCTATGTCTATAGTTATTGACAACAAATATAGAAGTAGTAACGATGATTAATCTATAGGGAATTTTTCGAGTGGATGTTCTAGGTGATTGTGTTCTAAGTTGTTTACTGTGTAGCTTCGGTAATATTAGGCTTAGATTAGACATGATTTTCATTGAACTTAATGATATCTTATTTCTACAGTCTTGCATTTTATCTAATGGGTAGATTTACAATGATAAGAATATGGCATGTCCATTGAATTTAGGAAAATCAGTGGCTGGCTAAAGGCTATCAACCTATTATGATGTTGGATTGAATGATTTCAAGATTCCACGTATTTTATGATTATAAATATACAGTGAAGTGATATTATGTTCTAGTGTTTGTAAGTAATCCAAATATATTATATTGTTTAGTGGGTTTTGTTTTAGATGTTTGTTTATTTATATTGAATTGAATTTGAATTGTTTACGTTAGTTTAGTTTGTTTGGTTATTTAAGTTAATAGTTATAGTTGCTAGTTATTTAAAATTTTAATTCCCATTTAATTAGATTAACTAAATTAATAAGAACAAGAAAAAAATTATTTTCCTTTGAGATTTGCAAAATCCTTGTGGAGATGATATCCCATTTATCACTACTACAAGTTAATAGTAAAATATGAGAAATTATTGTGCACTCTCGACACGTGTCAATTTTTGGCGCCGTTGCTAGGGGTTTTTAGATAATTTCTAAGGATTTAGATGTTGTATTGTCTACACACTTGGTCATGTTAATGCAACAGGATCTTTACATCCGTTTGATCCTTAAATAGATAGAACTTTTAATCAGAGTTTAGACAACGACTTAGGGATGGAAGATAACAATAATGATGTTAATGACCATGTCATTAATAATTACAATGATAAAAAAAGTTATCAGTAATAATAGAGAACTCACTTTTAGACAAGCAAATCAAAATGTTACAGCATATGAGCTTATGTGCAAAGCATACCCTGATGGATGTCATGAATTTGAACTTAGATCTAGATTTGTTAGTGATTTATCTAACTTTTAAGGTAAGGACAAAGAAGACCCCTCAAAATTCCAAAGCGAGTAGCAACATAAAGTTAATGGATAAAACCGAAAGAAGGTACTTTAGAACAAGTCAAACTTAAGGCTTTTCCTTTTGTATTGAAAAATCAAGCATAAGACTAGTTGTTCTATCTTCCATAAGATTTGATAACTATATGGACTCAAATGTTAGATTCCAAAGACTGATTTCTTCATGTTTACAACATGGATATATTCAAATAACTTTATTAGAATATTTTTATGAAGGACTCAATCACTTTGAACAAAGATTACTAGACACGGTATGTGGTGGATCTTTATTTGAGACAACACCTACTCTAGCGAAAGAAGCAATTAATAAAATGGCAAAAAAATCTAAGCAATATGGTGAAAAGTTTGAATCCTCAAGAAAGAAACACTATGAAGTGGATTGTAAGAAAAATAATGCAACCGATAATAAAATTGATGAATTATCTAAGATGGTTAAGCTGTTAGTTAATGATATATCTAATCAAGTTAAGGCTTGTGGATTCTAGAATGAGGTTGCACATCCTACAGATGCGTGTCCTACTCTTCATGAAGAAAATATTGAAGAGATTAATGCAATGATTAATCAATTTTTTGGTCCCCCAGAAATCAATATAATAATAATATTTATTATCCTGGAAAATCGAATCCAAGTCTTAGTTATGGTCCTCAAAATTCAAATAATAATACTTATACACCAAGAGCTCAGATACAATCTGCATCTAATCAACAGCCTCAACAAAATACTCAATCTATAAATCTAAATTTAAATCAAATACTTCATAATTTTATGAGTCAAAGTCATCAAAACTTTACACAGTTTTCTCAAAATCAAATTAAGACTAATACTACTATTAACAAACTAAAAAACCAATTAAGTTAAATGAATTTACAAATAAATTGGTTAAGTACTCAACAAAGTAGTCAAGCTAAAGTACCTTCTCAAGCCAATGTTGCTCCTACTAATCAAGCACAAGTTAATGTTATATTCAGTGATAACAAAGACACAACTATAATTGGTAAGATGCCTAAACAGAGTAATAAAAGAAGGTTCATAAGAATTTTGAAAACAAGAAGAAATGATGTCTAATGTTATTCTAACTAGAGAATGGATGGCTGGACAATTGAAATATACACCTTTTCCTGGAAGGTTGTACATATGGTATTTAGCCAGAGTTGAAGCATATTAAAAATCTTTACAACAGTCTGAATTAATTAATCAGGATAAAAATGACAAGATTTTTAATAATTTAAATGAAGATATGTGTTCATATTTTACTGTTCCACAACGATTAGCAATGCTAGGGAGGAAGAACTCAATGAAGACATTTTTTAATGATTTAGGAAAATAAGAATCAATAGTCCATTGATAGAATCAATTAAGCAATTTTCTTATTATGATGAAGTTTTGAAAGAATTCTCTGAGTAAAAAAAGGTGTGATGAATCCCTTCCGTCACAAATCCTAGAACTAACTCTTGAACTCCTCGAACACTCTCGAGGACATGCGGTATAGCGGTATGGAAATCGACCTAGTGCCTATTACCAACTCAATGATGAAATTTATCTCTCTCGGTCGTGGTAAACTAGGTAAGTCATTTAGAAACATGTCTGAAAACTTGCACACAACTAGAAAGTCCTCAAGTCTGGGTCCCTAACTCTCCGCTACTATATATAACGACACCAAAGTATCAATCTCTTCACTAGTCATAAGTCGACCTCTAATGTCGTCGGCTCTATATGTACTAAACATTGGACTCCCTGGAATCTCAAATATTAATGTCTTACCAAAACAAACAATATGAGCTTGATACGTTGCTAGCCAATCCATCCCTAACAACGAGTCGAAGTCTAAGAACTCGAGATCTGAAGTTGGTAGGTAACTCTACCCCGCCTATCTCTACTGGACATCCCTCAATATGACAATTACGGCAAACCATATCCCTGGTTGTGGTACTCAAAATCAAATGTACGCTAACTCTAACCGGTATTAATCGTAAGATGCCTATCATGCGACCAGAACTAAAAGATAGTTTAGAGCCTAAATCAAACAAGACATACGAATCTCTACGACAAATAGAAACTAAGCCTTTAGTAAGTCCTCATGTGGCATCTGGTTGTGCTACCATATGTATTTTCAATTTTTGATGACCCCTATGCTTGATCATGGGCTTGTGCATGTATCTATCTTTAACGCGACCCATCTTGGCCCTACCTCTACCTTTGCCTCGACCTTTACCATCATGTTGATGTTGACTTGACGCCAATGGTGCTAGAAGAGCTGGAAAAGTAGGAGCTAGTAACGCGGGTATGATAGGTGGCAAGGGAGGTTGACCAACTATACTTTACAACGGAGTAGGGAATTACACATTGGGCACAAATGATGTAGCTATCCCCGATCCCTGAGAACCTCTCTCCTATATCTTTTTTCATTTGCCCCTCTGTCTCCTCCTCTTAAACTCTGCAATCTAATCAGGCGTCAATGTTGGTCCTAATAGCGTCCGTCAGCAACTCTGCTCAAATAGTAGGTCTCATTATAGAGTGCACGCTCATAAATCTCACCAAAGTTCTAGCACCTGAACTAACAACATAAAAAACCATATATCTTGCCTCAGTCGATCTTTAAAATGGTATACATCCTCATATTCATATCTCATTAGATCCCCATCAAACTGTATCAAATAGCAGTATCGATCTCAGTAACTCATCACCGACTCATCATCTCCATGTCTTAAGTTCATGAACTCCTTCATCAATCTCTTCATCACCACAAGTAGAAAGTACTGCTAATGAAACTTCTTCTTAAAGGCATTCTAAGACTAAAAATCACCATCAATAGTTATCATTGCATGCCAACAAACATCAACATTTCTCTGCAGAGTATACAATGAAATCTTAGCCCGAAGTATGTCCTAAATCCTCAAGACTCTATGTAACTTCTCCTGAGACAATACCCACATTAAAATCTTCTCAAATCTCGTTGTCCAAAGTAAACTGGCTTCAATCAGATGAAATCTTTCACCAATTAAACCTCTTCAGATAAAGTAGAAGATGTAGGAGTAGAAGATGGTTATCAAATGTCTCTATGGTTAGTGTTGTCACTACCCAAACAGTTTGTACTACTAGAGTAGTTGGTGTCTGTAATGTGGGAGTAGTAGTACTAGTAGCAAGGGCCAGTATATGTGTTGTTGGAGTAATACGAGTTGTCATCATGGCAATGAAATCAGCTAACTACTATCCCGGAGCAACTACTCAGTTATGTAACCTCTGACAATCCTCAGCAGATGGAATAGGAGGCTGACTACTATTAGCACCTGCATCCCTGTTGTCACTTAAATCAGTCATCAGTTCCTATAAGTTGATAGTGAACGCGAATTTGCTACTATGTAGATAATATATATATATATATACATATAAAGACTAACATGTACATATAAGAAATCCTTACCTCATTTTCACTCACTTCCCAACTAATGGTTTCTAGGCAAGGATCATCTGGTTTTCTACAGCTAAGATTTGTGTTTTGTTTAAGTTTTATTTGTTATTTATCAGAAAGGTTGCCTATGATGTCAACTATGATGACCCCTTCTTAAATTAGTGAACCACCCGGCCTAATCTTATGGTTAAGCCCTAACTTTAACACGTAGGACTTAACGACGTATTAGTCAGTCTTTCCAATACAAGCACCTCATTAGCTACTTTTCTAATAAACATTACATCATTCTCATATGTATGTGGAAACCAGGTAACAAAAATGCATGCATATATATACATATATATAGGAAAATGGAGATAACTATATATCAACACGTGTCCAGTCGGGTAACTTTCACACAACCCATAGTATACATCCCCAAAAATGTATATACATATATATATATAAGTCATACAACAAACCAAACACCTATAATATCAAATGTAGCAGCACTCTAGTGGTTTATAGGTAGTCACCGATCTTCTCATTTCCATGTCTGCTACATGATGGATCTGCACCCACCTTCGTAAAAAGGACGGTGAGTATAGGAAAGTAGAATGTAACACTGAGAGACATTTATCCACATTTCCAAATATACAACAAGTATCTGAAAGCATAACAATAGAAACTATGCTAAAAAATAATCATGTTATAAGATACTTCAATTAAATAATATGAAATTGAATATCGACTAAGTAGTAGTGATCTAGGGTCGGTTGTCCGTGAGTCACATCATTTCCGCTTATTTCCACTATATAGGGCATAAACAATTTCATAGAAGCCTTCACATCCTCACAAATGCCCTTCATATATATAAATACTCATAAGTGCCCTCGCATGTGATATATACTTGCCAACAACCCCGAGTCCCATACCCCATACGCTTGCACGAGCTAATGGTGAGATCCTAACAACCCTAGAAATCTAGTGACCCCGCGTATTGTGCACATCTCTATCATGTAATGTTCTTAGATACCAAAACTACTTCATAAATTCAATGAAAAATATAGTTTAGGAATCCAACAATAATAATTGCATAACTAATGCGCAAAGGAAATGGATTTGCAATACCATAAATCATCTACCTGATAGCATGCTATTTCATTTGAGTGATTACTTCCACAAACAAGAATGAAATAGCACATGATTTAGAGTCAATGAGCTATTTAACCAACAAACCAATTCCATGATAGCAACCTCATGAAATGAGACGAAATAACAAGTCATAGCATTTAGAATACAAAAGAGAATTCAGTCCAAATGATTGAGAAAAAATAGCAAAACTGGAATGAAATGTAAATAAGTATCTCAATCAATTTACATACTATCCACGCAATTTCCTGGCAAATTTGGCCTTCTAACACCTCGAAACATGTACCCAATGCCACGAGACTCTTCCCTAAACTCCTGGTACCATTCGACATGTTTTAGGGTGTATTCACATTATTTTGAATACGTTTAAGCTTATTTAAAAGTTTTTGAAGTCTTTAACAAAAATACAAAAATTATTGTTGTTAACTATCTCTAGCTCGCTAGGGAGTTTTTCTAGTGCGCTAGAGACCCTAAGCGTGCTAGGAACGATTCCTAGCGCGCTAATGTTCTTCAGATGAAGAATAGTTGCATGCTTAGGCAGGATAGCACGCTATCAAGCCTGGAAAGTGGGTTGTCCAGAGCTGAGGACACAATTTTAACTCGAGAATTCCATCCAACCTCCAAATTTAACCTTTTCCAACACCTTCAATCTCTGTCCTCCACCACCTGTGATCCAACATATCACCACAATCATCAGCAATAGCTTTATAATTCATTAATTACATAAAAAATCAAAACTTAGATAAAACCAACTTACCTAATTGATGTACACCTTAATCCTTGATCCTACACCAGAATCTCTTCACACCGCACTACAGATCTTCTTATCTTCAAGAACTATTTCTCTTCCAAATTTCATTCCCTTCTCATGCATAAATATAGTGATTTTGGATATGAAAATCCTACATATATATATTAATAGCCATTGATTTTGATATGCAAACACATCTCTAGGCCAATCTAAGGGCTCTCACTTAACCTCAAAATCCATTAACCTCCACTACCATAATCTTAATAACACCAACTTCAAACTCAATTGGTCTGTTAATGTGTTTACATGTATCACGAGGAACATTAAATGGCTAATGTTTTATTTTTCTTAAATTAGGCTTCATTAATATAAATCAAACTATTGCATCATCAAATTAACTATCAAAGACACATGTACTCAATTTACACTTACCTCTTCACTCACTACCACGATCCCATGATAGCATGGATCTCGAGGCACGTCCCTGCTCACGTCTCAACATCTAAACATAAGTAAGAGTGACTTAGTAGTCTACACATATACAATACACTAGGCATACAACACAACAAATCTAATGTATACCTCGGTCACATCACCATGATCAATGCATGTAAATCGATGCGGGTCTCACGTCATGGGTAAATGATCCTGATTAAAGAATTAAACTAGAATTAAGAATTTTGGCCGTGACAGGAAAGGTTATGACAAGTCAATAATTAGACATATTTTATAGTGTAATTTAGGTTGATTTTAGATATAAATGATGATATTACACTAGGCATTCTCTTATTTTTTATTTTAGGATTTAATTAGTAAAATGAAGAAATTGAAGAAAAATAGAGAAAAGTAAAAAATTCAACTGGAGAAAAATTTCAACGATTAGCCAATGATACATGAATGCACTAAGAATCGACACATAAATCAGCGGTAGAGAAGTGCCAGCGAATCCTCAACGAATTTAAAAATATACTAGAAGTCGCTAGCTAAATCGGTGGAGCAGAGAAAGTCAATTCCAATGATTAACTCAGTGATTTATGTACAAAATGGAATCACTGACAAATTGCTGAGGTCGGTTATGAGTTTTTTAGATTAATATGAATAATTTGAGTTTATCTAGGATATTATACTTATAAAACTATAAATAGGACTTGAGGGCTTCAAAATCAAGCTCTCTCCAACCTCTTTCACCTATTCAATAAATCTTTTGTAGCTTTAATTTATTTTGGAGATATTTATTTATTATTTCTTTCAAATATATTATTTTTTTATTTATTTACATCATGAGTGAGTAGTTTATTAGTCTAAACAACTAGACGTTGTATACTTTGGATTGCTATATAGTTATAATTAAGGAATCATGACCTTAATGGTGTAGATTTTTCATACACATCAATCATAAATATAATAAGTTGTTTTTGCGTATTACAACTAATGAAGATTGGTATTACATGCATAGTTACAAATATCTATTATGTAATTTTAATTCTAAATCATGTCTATGATTATTGACAACAATTATAGAAGTAGTAACTAGGATTAATCTACAGGGTTTATTTTCCGAGTGGATGTTCTAGGTGATTGTGTTCTAAGTTATTTATTAATTAGCATATTCTGATTTATATTTGATTTAGATTAGACATGATTTTCATTGAGTATTAATGATATCGTATTTCTATGTTATTGTGTTTTATCCAATAGTTAGATTTACAATGACAAGAATATGTCTTTTTCATTGAATATAGGAAAATCAGTGGCTAGCTAAAGGCTATCAACTTATTTTGAATTAGGATTTAATGATTCCAAGATTTCATGTGTTATGATTATAACTATGTTATGAAGTGATGTTATGTTCTAGTGTTTGAATGAAATCCAAGTATACAACATTGTTTAGTGGGGGTTTGCTTAGATGTTTGTTTGAATATTTACATTATATTGAATTTAAATATTGTTTAATTTAGTTTGCATTAAATTGTTTAAATTAGTTTAAGTTAATTTGGTCAATTAAGTTAGTAGTTATATTTTTTAGTTATTTGGTATTTTAATTCCCGTTTAATTTGATTAAATAAATTAAGAAAATTAAGAAAAAAATACTTTCCTTTGAAGTTTGCAAAATCCTTGGGAAGACGATATCACATTTACCACTACTACATATAATAGGAAAATACAAAAAATTATTGTGCACGATCGACACGTGTTAATTTTTGGCGTTGTTGCCTGAGATTTTTAAATAATTTCTTAGGATTTTAGATATTGTATGGTCTACAAACTTCGATGTGTTAATTCTACATGATCTTTACATCCGTTTGATCCTCAAATAGATATAACTTTTAATCGAAGTTTAGGACAACAACAACTTAGGGAAAATTTAGCTAATAGGATGGAGGATAACAATAATGATATTAATGACAATGTCATTAATAATAATAATGATAATAGAGTTATTAATAATAATAACAATAATAATGGAGATCTCACTTTTAGATAAAGAAATCAAAATGTTACTGCATGTAAGCCTATGTGCATATCTTACCCCGATGGATTTCCTAAATTTGACGTTAGATCTAGATTTATTAGTGCCTTACTTAACTTTTATGGTAAAGACAATGAAAACCCACATAAATGCACAAGGGAGTATCAACATAAAGTTAACAACATGTGTTCATACGTAGCGGAAAATTTAAAACAATTTTTGAAAAACCCTAACAAGATTGAAAATAAGGTCCATTAAACTAGATCTACAAAAGCAAATCATACCTTAATCTATGATTTCCTTTTCTGATTGTTCGATTTTCAAAATGTTCAAGTGCACGTCCTCTATCAGAAATCCACAGACAAACAGTGACCACAATTTGGAGTGCTAGCCTTAAGAGAGATTGAAAATGTTTTACTTCCTCTCCAAAAATCTAGAGAACTTAAAAATAGTAAAAATGAAAAATCATATTTCATTTTAGGGTTTCAACCTCTATTTATGTGTAGATATGCTCTCTTACTAAACATATTTGTCATACAACTATTGTATTTAGGCAATTCAAGCAAGTTATACATACGCCTTATTAATAAGTTATCATATAACAAATCGTAAGGGCTTTATATATCAGAGTTTTATCATATAAAATTCATTACTCTTGACCAATTGAAATCACACAAAGCCATTATTTTTGTATGCAACCCAATAGGTTCTTGCGACATTGGCAGTGAACTAAAACCATTTTGGTACCCAAGTCATAAGCGATCTTGAGCAAGGCATGAGTAAGGCATTGTGACTACCCAAGTTGCATGAATATCAAAATCGACACAACCTAATTAAAAACATATATCATATTCTTTTTTTGTGTGATATCACTTGATTAAACATGAGGCATGGAAAGTCACCCTTAATGTTCGATCGTACTAGTCTTGGTCTTTAGGTAGACCGAAAACAACCAAGTGTCATTGATCATATCAATTCACTTGGACTTGGCCATTTAAAAGTCTAACATATTGAGGGATCCACTTATATATCTCTCAATATGATAGGGACAAATTAAATCTTAATTACACACCTTCACATATTATTCACATGGTAACCAATCACAATCTTTATAACTGTCCGGTTAAAGATAACTTTTGATTGTGTCAAATTACCATGCTCATAATATTGAAGTGTATGTTAATCTAAAGTCGAAAGACTAAATGATATAGCTATCATGAGTAACAACGATGACTTAATCTATGTGATTTTCTCATAGCGGGTTGGTCAAGTACCTTGTTCCCTAATAAGTACTCATGATCTATATTTTTATTGTTGTTGTTTTTGGTGATTCTCGAGTTTGAACCACCGCCGATCTTCTCTTTTGATCGGTGGTGGTTCCAATAACAATCTCTATTTTTATTTATTCAATAAAAGTCAAATCTATTGAGATTTAAGAAGTTCAGTTTCATTCAACCTACAACAGTTGACATATTCATCACTGGCACCACTTGCCTCTCACCACGCGTGGGTTTACTACCACTCGATTCCGCTCCCCACTTCTATATGCTCGTGTATGGATCTGTAACAATTATTGGTTTGATATTTTTTACTAGGTTTTCTTTTTAAGTAGTTGTCTTCCCATGTTGGAAATTTGTGTCTTTCTTCCCTAGTTGGAAGCTTTTGTTCATCTTCCTTTATTGGAATTTATTTTCAGTTATGATTCAAAAGACAAGCGTATAAGTTGCATATTAGTTTGTAATCTTTCACAATGTCGATTTAATCTCAAGAAGTGGGAAAAGGCAACTATTGAAGTAATTTCATTGTTAAATTAGATGTAATAGTGAGCAATTTCTATGAATGGAAATATCTTTTCGTCAAAAACAAAGTACTCATGATCTCGATTCGTATCCCTATACACATGATCATCACATGACCATTAATCAAGATTCACACTAGTCTTAATTTAATATAGTTCCCAATATAATGACTATTATTGACATTTAGGATATTTCAACAAATACCCATGGATCTTATTGTAAGGTAAACATACAACAAACGAAAACTTGTATTTTATTAACTAAAATTATAGGATAAATGATGTTTGTAGATTGACCTAAGGCACATTCCCCAACAGATTGGTTATTCTATCTTCCAAAAGATTCAATAACTAAATAGACTTAAATGTTAGAAGCTTTCCTAGATAAAATATAAGCCTACTAAAAAAATCAGTTCCTAAAGGAAGCAAATCATAGTTGAAAGATAAAAGATGATGAAAAATTTAATGAATTTTGATATAGATTCCAAAGATTAATTTCTTCTTGTCCACAACATGGATATAATCAAAGAGTTTTATTAGAATATTTTGATGAATGACTCAATCATTTTGAACAAAGACTACTAGACATAGAATGTAGTAGATCTTTATTTGAGACAACACCTACTTTAGCGAAAGAAACAATTAATAAAATGGCAAAACAATTTAAGCAATATGGTGAAAAAGTTTAGTTCTCAAGAAATAAACATTATGAAGTTTATAATAGAAGAAATAATGAGTCTGATAATAAAATTTATGACTTATCTAAGATGGTTAAGCTATAAATTAATGATATTTTTAATTAAATAAAAGCTTGTGGATTCTGTATAGTGGTTACACATCCTAAAGATGCATGTCCTACTCTATATGAAGAAAATACTGAAAGGCTTAATGCAATGATGAACCAATTTTCTGGTCCCCTAAGAAATCAATATAATAAAAATAATTATTATCCTGGAAGAACAAGCCCAAATCTTAGTTATAGTTCTCAAAAAAATTATAATAGTTTAGACCAGGAGCTCAGATGCAACCTGCACCTAATCAGAAACCTCAACAAAATGTTCAACCTTCGAATCCAAATTTAGAGAAAATCTTGCATAATTTTATGAACCAAAGTCATCAAAATTTTACACATATTTCTCAAATCACATTAAGACTGATACTACTATTAATGAACAAAAAAATCAGTTAAGTCAAATGAATTTGTGAATAAATAAGTTAAGTACTCAACAGAGTAATCAAGCTAAAACACCTAATCAAGCTACTATTGTTCCTATTAATCAAACAGAAGGTAGTACTTTATTCAGTGATGAAAAAGAAACCTATAACTGGAAAAACACTTAAACAAGGTAATAATAAGAAAGCACATAAAATTGAAGAACAAGAACAAGAACAAGAACAAGAACAAGAACAAAACAAGAACAAAAAAAAGAACAAGAAAAACAAAATGATGTCTAATGTTATTCTTACAAGAGAATGGATGGCTGAATAATTGAAATATACACCTTTTTCCTAGAAGGCATTATCCATGGTATTTAGCCAGAGTTGAAGCATATGAAAAATCTTAACAAAAATCTAAAATAATTGATAAGGATAAAAATGATAAGGTTTCTGATAATTTGAATGAAGATATGTGTTCATATTTTATCGATCAACAACAATTAGCTTATGCTAGGAATGAAGATAATAATGTAGACATTCTTGAAGCATTTTGGAAAATAGAAATCATAAACCATTGATGGAATCAACTATGCAATTTTCTAATTATGATGAAGTTTTGAAATAATTCTCTGAATCAAAGGATAAATTTTTAGAAGAATCTAAAGAAAACTCAAGATAAAAGGTGCGTGCTTTAATTAAAAATAAAATACCTAATAAATGTTATGATCCAAGAATTTTTGGAATACATATTACATTAGTAACTTATTTTATAGATTTTGCGAAATGTGATCTTGGAGCATCAATTAATGTTATGTCACATGAACAATGTGGGTTATTGAAAGTTGACTAACAAAGCTATTAATCTTACTTTAGTTGATAATACAATTATTAAACCTTATGGTTTAGTAGAACATGTCTTAGTAAAAGTAAATTATTTAGTGTTTCCAACTGACTTCTATGTCATGGAAATGGGAGACTAGGTATCATCTAAATCTTCGTCCATACTTTTAGGAAGAATGTTTCTTCAAATAGCTAAAACAAATTAGATATCTTTAAAGGAACAATGTTTATGCAATTTGAAAAAAAAATTGTCACTTTCCATTTCAATTATGAAGATGTCTATGATAATTATGATGAATTTAATAATGAACAAACTAATAATAATGAATCTTTAAAATTAAATCATCATAAAGCATAAGTATATGTTATTAATGCAGTAAAAATGGAAGACAAAAATGTTATGTCAAAGAATAAGCAAGTTTAAGACACTTCAAGTCAAATAACAATAACGCAAGATTTGAGGGTAAAGGAACCGAATAATGTTCAGAATGATCTTAAAATGGATGAATTTAAAGCTATGAAGAATAAGAAGACGAAAAAGAAGAATTTAGCAATTGTCAAGCTCGATGATCTATGAGATATATACATAAACATAAAAGTTCAATGGGCTTAGTATTTTACAGCTAGTTATGATACATGTTCTAGATCAAACTACATTCGAAATCACTTCTTTTTTCATACTCAATAGGAGTTAGATGTACTTGCTTCTGAAAAAGTTATTTTATCAAATGGTTATTTAGTGAAACTATAGGATTGGTTAATAATGTACTAGTTCAAATTGACAAGTACATTATTCCCATACACTTTTTTGTTATGTCACACTTCATCAATGAAGATTCTCCATTACTTTTAGGACGACCTTTCTTAGCCATTTTGCAAGCTGCCATGGATACTCTGAATAAGACAATCACTTTTAAGGTGCATGGCCAACCAATCACTTTCTGGAAAAGCACTAGAATTGACAATCTCACATTTAAGTTTATAAAACTAGTTTAGAACTGCATGGTTGAGTTGAGCCAACAACATCAAACAAAAGCGCTTTGTAGGAAGTAGCCCACACTTTATCTTTACTTTCAGTTTTAGTATTGGGACTAGTAAGTTGTTTTTATATTCTCTCAACTTTTGACTCTTATAAAGGAGATATTTTAGGAATTTAATTCCGAAATAATTTCATGTAAGGGGCGTTGATCGAGCCTATTTCTTTATGTATTATATTATGTTTATGCATTAGTTTTATGTTGGTTGGTTATTTATAGTAATGAAATTATTGTTTAGTACAAATCATAGTCAAATTCTGCTAATTTTCAATAATTCTACCTTTTTATTGGATATATATGTGGTAAATATACTAGAAAATTAATTAAATTGGAAAAATAGTTAAAATAGGCTAGCGATTTCCTAGCGATTCCAGTTTGTATTGGAATTCGCTAAGAAAATTGGCAGCAGTGTACATAATTTTCAGTGTAATTTTAAGGTCAATGATTTGTCATCAATATGAACTTATAACTAGGATTCGTTGAACTAATCGATGATCCACCAAAGTTCATTTTCTACGATTTACTCAACGATTTTCCACTAATCCACTTAAACCCTAAATCGCTGAGAACGAATATGAGTTTTCAAATTAAAAACCCAAAATCGCCACATTTATTCATTTCACACTCACAAACCATTGCAACTTTTCGATCGAGAGACCAATTTTTTACTAGATTCAACCTTCCAAAGCTAGTTTTAGTGTATTTAAGTGATTTCCACCACAATCTTCACACATTCAACCCAAAATTTGGTGAGTTTTGAGAATGCAGAGCCACTTAGGGCTTGAGCAAGGTGAATTGCAATTAGAGCTTGGAAGAGTATTCTAGAGGAGTTTTGACATTCAAGTTTTGAAAGATTCACTTTTAAGAAGGTAATCAATGAAAATCCAAACCTTTTATTGATTAAATTTTTGGTTTTTCATCGATTTTAGATTTTTATTAGGTTAGAAGCTACATCTCAAAATTTCTACTCTAAAATGGTTTTAATATCAAATGTTTTCAATTACAATACTAGTATGGGAGTGGCGTGATACTTTGTTTATTGCTATCGAATTTTTGAACTATTTTTTAGTATTTGGAGAATGGATTGAATTTTATACGCAAACTAATTTGAGACTAAATTTCAAATGAGTTTGGGGGTTTTTATGTTTCTCTATCGCATGATTTGAATTACTTATGAATGATAGTTTTTCTCAATTATGTTATCTTGATAAATTTCATATAAATCTCAAACTCTCGATTTATAAATGACTTTTTTGATGAATTTCTCCTTTTAGATAGATAAGTTGAACTTTACTGAATAGTTTTTCGACAAATTTTGTTTTAAATGGTTTTATAGGTTATTCTTTTACTTGTACTTATCCAAATGGCCAGAAGTGGAAAGGGTAGAGGTTCAATGGAGGAGAAAGTAAAGGGGAATTAGTAGAGAAAACAAAGAATAAATCCAAAGTTTCCCAAATTCAACATATGCCAATTTCTTTTAGCACTACCTAAAGAGAGCCTACTCCATCTTCATTATTTAGCTATAATACTGAGGATGATTATGCAGAAGAGGGGGAGGAAGTGGAAGAATTAGAAGAGGAGATACCAACGGAGCAAGAAATTATGTACTTAGGAAGGAATATTTTATCAATTATTAGACCTTTGAAAATTTAATAATGATTTTGTGAAAAATATGAAGTTGATCCCGAAACGGGATCTAATGTGAAAAATGAGTTAAAATACAGGCCTAAGATTGTGGATATAATTGAGGCAAGGAACTTGGGATTATTGATTAGAGATTATAACCACTTAGACCTAGAGGATGTTCCTAGTAATGGGGTTATGATATTCTGGTAAGAGAGTTTTACGCAAATGCTTATGGAAGTGACAGTAAGATAGAGTCACGAGTTAGAGGAATAATAGTGGATTATTTCACTGCAAGAATAAAGTGGTATTTTGGTTTACCTAAACTTCATCAAAAATAAATGATGAGTACTCGAAGCCTGAATACGCCATTAAGTATCACTACTCTACCGAGACAATTAGAGGAGGTTTAGAAGCAATCTATAGTAATAGATTCATTTTTTATATGGAGGGGTACTCGAAGCACATTACCACCAAATGTTTTAGGAAAATCATTAAAGCTTGGTGTTATTTCATCATGGCTAGCTTACAGCCAAGCCTACAATATTATGAGATAGTGAACTAGAAAGTCGCCTTACTTTACCACATCATCATCGGATTAGGATATTTGGATGTTGGCAAAATTATTTATGAGTCGATAAGGAGTGCCATTACCATGAATAAAAATGATGGACCACATTTTCCTTTGATGATCACGATTTTTTGTATAGATGATCAAGTAAACATAGCTGAGCTTGATATGGATGTTCTACCGGAGAAGACCATCACAAATAAATTTATAGAGAGATATGGAAAAAATAAATATTTTTGAAAACACCGAATATAAGAGAGAGAAAGTTGAGATAGCCGGAAGAGAGACAGAACAAGAAAAAAATCAAAGATGACACGAGGAGAATTTTGGAGGAAATGTTAAAAGCTAAACATGATCTGAATGTGGAGCAACCTGCTAGGGATTATGATGGCCTGTACATGGAGGAGTCAAAGTTGGACTTTATGGGTACAATTATATGCAATCAAATGCAAAATCTGAGAAATCAAGAACTAGTGTTCGAGAACTCGAGAGCCTTAGCAAGGATTATTCACAGGAAGAAGAGAATGATGTCTAGAAGACATTAGACGACAAAGAGGCGCAAAGGTTCCTATACCATCTACACAGATGAGACTATCGATTAATAGTAGTCTTAATATTCTACTACTGCTAGGTCAGGACTACCACCTCTATGACCCCTCTGCGAGTTACCAGTCCCAAAGGACTGATCTAGTGGAGGATGATGACAATGCAACTTCTTGACGATGAAATTGATTTCTTTATTTGATTTTTATTCTTTTTCTATGAGCGATATTATGAGAGGTATTCTATGTAACTCTAGTAATGGTGATATACTTTGTGATATGTGGTGATACTTTGTGTTTGTGGTGGTGATATACTATGTGTTCCATGATTGGTGATTCGATACATTTGTTATACAATGATGATGGTATATTCATATATTTTTAATGCACTCAATTTGATGTAATTTATATATTGCATTTAGTCATATTTATTGATTGTCTAATTTATGATTATATAAATTCCTCTATACTTCACAAGGTATATTTGTTTTGTTGAAAACCCGACTTCATTTTAAAACCTTAAGGACAAGGTTTGGAATGAGTTTGCGGGTATTTTAGGTGAAGTATGAGAATGATAGCAAAGAAAACAAGGAAATGAAAGAAAGGTAGAAGATAAGTCAATAATTGATGTAAAGTTCAAACTTTTGATCCGATATTCAAGTAAGTTGATGAAGTTTTTCAAATTTCTTCTGAATTCAAGTTAGTATAAATTTCATTTTACTTTATTTTTAGTTAGGAAAAGAATGATAATGAAAATGAATATATAATAGCTTTTTGAATGGAATTGATGTTTTTATTACCTAATTGAATTCTATGATAGAAGGAATCAATTTTTATACCCTTTTTGATTAACTTTACTAGTCGATATATACACCAAATTGAATGTCTTGTGTTAGTCATGAGAATGGGTAGAAGATCGAAACAATATTGCAAGATAAACAAGACAGATTTCTAAAAATCTTGTAATACAAAAGCTATTGATTAAATATTTTTAAAGTATATATAGAGAGAGCTATTATGCAACAATTGAAAGAAGAAATAGGTTAGAAACTGATGAATTTATATAAGTTAGAAAGAATGTTTTCTTCAACTTTAGTGGACAATGGGAAGTGCTAACAAGATTTTACAACTATATAGAGAGTCTTATAGATTACAAATGAAATGGAGCAGGGAATCTATATTGGGAAAAATGTGAGAATATCCATAGGAAATGGAGCAGGGACTCAAAATAAATATACTAAAGAAGAAATAATTGGGATAGGGTAGAAAAGAAAGAGAGATGAAAAAAATGAATGTTCTTAAACTCTTCAAAGAAAACATTTACCTCAAGTACTTGAAAGTAGAGTTGAATGAAGTATTTCTTAATCTAACACATTTTAAACAATGTATTCATTGGTATCTTGGTAAAACTTATATTGGTTTTGATTGTGGTGCTATTATAAAGTATTTTTTAAAATTATGATCAATCTAGTGATTTTTGTATTTTGAGATTCTATACTAGTCATCATAAGCTTGATGCTTGTTTGTGGAGATTGAGACAACCTATATTATGTACTAACGTTGGTAATGAACTTTAAGTTCTAAAGGGTGTTGCATTAGGTGGCTGAGTTATCACATATGGATGTTTTGTTTTATCTAAATCATTTTATTCTATCATAACTTCCATTTATTTGAAAGAAATATATTTCCATTTGAAAATCACTTATATTTTAAAATTTTTATTATTTAAATTTAAGATTAATTAGATTGAAATCAATTTATAAAGAATGAAAAGAGAATATCATTAAGAGTATTCCTTTGCTCGGGATAGCAAAGTGCTGAGTTTGGGGTATTTAACAAGTCACTAATTAGACATATTTTATAGTGTAATTTAGGTTGATTTTATATATAAATAATGATGTTGCACTAGGTATTCTTTTTTTGTGATTTCAGGAATTAATTAGAAAAATGAAGAAATGGAAGAAAAAGAGAAAAAAAGTAAAATAGACACCTAGAGAATAAGTCTGGCGATTAGCCAGTGATGCAGGAATTCACTATGAATCGCCACCTAAATCGGTGGTAGAGAAGTGCCAGCAAATCCTCAACAAATTGGAAAATATCTAGAAATCGCCAGCTTGAATCGGTGGAGGACAAAGAGCCAATTTCAGTGATTAACTTAGCAATTTGTGTACAAAATGGAATTCTTGACAAATTGTTGAGGTTGGTTATGGGCTTTTAAGATTAATATGAAGAATTTATGTTTATCTAGGATATGTATACTTAGAAAACTATAAATAAGACCTGAGGGCTTTGAAATCAGGCTCTCTCGAACCTATTTCACATATTCAATAAGTCTTTTACTAGTTTTTATTTAGTATATGTTTGAAGCTACATTAGAGCTTTGATTTATTAAAAACTATTTCTTTATTAATTACTTCTTTCAATTATATTATTATGTTATTTATTTATAGCATGAGTGAGTATTTTATTAGTCTAAAAAAACTCTAGACATGTATATACTTTGGATTGCTATATAATTATAATTAAAGAATCATGAACTTAATGCTTTAAATCTTTTCATACATGTCAATCACAAATTTAATAAGTTTTTTTCGCGTATTACAACTAATAAATATTGATATTGCATGCATAGCTACAAATATGTATTAAGGTATTATGATTCTGAATTCTATGTCTATGATTATTGACAATAATTATAGAAGTAGTAACTCGAGTTATTCTATTGGGCTATTTTTGAGTGGATGTTCTAGGCGATTGTGTTCTCAGATGTTTATTAATTAGCATATTCTAACTTATATTTGATTTAGATTAGGCATGATTTTTATTGAGTGTTAATGATATCTTATTTCTATGTTATATTGTGTTTTATCCAACTTCATCTATGTTGTACACTATGTGCGCTACATAGCTGGTCCCAAGTCTGGATTAAGGAGGAGGGCTCTGACGCCCATTTTTCATACCGAAAAATGGTAAGGGAGGTCCCAAACTCATTTTTCATACCCAAAAAGTGGGGGAGGGAGGCCCCAAGCTCATTTTCCATTCTTGGAAACTGAAGGAGGGTTGCGATATGTTGACAGCCAACGGAAAACTTTTGTCACTTTTCATGAAATGGATCAAACATATATAAACGTTGGGGCTTTCCCACCTAACGACACGCTTCAATGGAGCCCAGGCGTAGTAAGAAATGACTAAGGGTGTGTTTCACATCGCCGCCTGGATATGAAGAAAAATGAGCAAGGGTTCCCACACGTAGGACGTGTGTGGGTAAAGAAGCTAGTCTCTTCACATCGTCACCCGGATGTGAAAAAAATGAGCAAGGGTTTCGACACAAAGGACGGGTATGGGTAAATAAGCTAGTTTAAAACAAACACGAAAACAAAAACAAAATCATAGATACGGATACTAGATCTTTTAGACAAAATAGAAATAGAAAAGGAAAATAAACACAAAGGGGAGAAAAAATTCATTTAGGAACATGGAACATAGGAATGCTTTCAGGGAAGTCAATAGAACTAGTAGATACTATGATTAGAAGGAGCGTCAATATTGCTTGCCTCCAAGAGACAAAATGGGTAGGAGAAAAGAGTATAGAAATAGGAAGCACATGGTTTAAATTGTGGTACACCGGTAGAGATAGAAAATGCAATGGAGTAGGAATTGTGGTGGACAATGATTATAAGGATAAGGTCGTAGAGGTTAAGAGAATGGGGGATAGATTAATTCTAGTTAAATTAATTATTGGAGACGAAAAAATTAACATACTTAGCTCTTATGCACCACAAGTAGGATTAAGCGAGAGCATCAAACGCAAGTTTTGGGACGATATGGATAGATTTATGCAAAGCATACCATTACATGAAAAGGTTTTTATTGGAGGAGATTTAAATGGGCATGTCGGGGCAAGTAACAATGGGTTTGAGAGAGTTCATGGAGGTTTTGGTTGCGATAATAGAAATGAAGAAGGAGAATCAATCTTAGAATTTGCTTCAGCATACGATCTTGTCTTAGCAAACACTAGTTTTAGGAAGAGTGAGTCGCATATAATTACTTTTAGTAGTGGTCATAATAAGAGTCAAACAGATTTTCTTTTAACAAGAAAAATAGATAGAAAAATATGTAAAGACTACAAAGTAATACCTGGTGAAGCACTTACTATCCAACATAAGTTAGTAGTTCTTAATATTAAGCTAAAACAATGACATAATATGAATAAAAGAGTTAGCCACCTTAGAATAAAGTGGTGGAACCTAAAAAAATAGTAAACAAGTAGAGTTTACAGAAAAACTACTAAAGGAAAATGTTTGGAATCTTGACTTAGATGCTAATACAATGTGGCTAGAAATGAGTAGTTGCATAAGGATAGTGGGATCAAATGTATTATGTATATCTAAAGGCTTGGGACCACCAAAGAATGAAACATGGTGGTGGAACGAGGATGTCTAATTAGCAATTAAGACTAAAAGAGAGATGTATAGGAAAATACATAAGTGTCATAATGAAGAAGCGTACAATCAATATAGAGAAGCTAGAAAACAAGCTAAAAAAGTAGTTAGTCAAGCTAAAACAAATTTCATGGAAGATCTATATACAAGTTTAGATAATAGAGATGGCAAAATATATATATATATAGGCTAGCCAAATTAAGAGATAAAAAGAAACAAGACCTAAGTCATGTAAGATGTATTAAGGACGAAAATCAAAATTTTTTACGCACGAGATGATATTAAGGAGATATGAAGAAGTTATTTCGATAGTTTATTTAATGATGGTCAAGTTGATACTATAATAGATGAAAACCCACACCAAGAAAGAAATGTAAACTATACACGCAATATTAGAATTCTATAAGTTAAAGAGACATTGAAAAGAATGAAAATAGGTAAAGCATGTGGCCCAGATGAAATGCCCATAGATGTTTGAAATGCTTAGGAGAAATTGGATTGACTTGGTTAACAAAACTTTTCAATAAAATTATAAAATCAAAACGGATGTCGATGGATTGGAAAAGAAGCACGCTTGTGTCAATCTTCAAAAATAAAGGAGACATTCAAAGTTGCTTAAACTACCAGAGAATAAAACTTATGAGTCACACCATGAAACCTTGGAAGTGGATAACTTACAATAGGCTAAGGAGAGAAACAACAATATCATAGAATCAATTTGGCTTCATGCTTAGGAGGTCAACTATAGAGGCGATTTGCCTTGTAAGACAATTGGTAGAAAAATATAGATCTTCATATGGTATTCATAGATTTAGAAAAAGCATATGATAGGGTCCCTACAGATGTTCTTTGGTAGGTTCTAAAAGAAAATGAGTGCATGCTAGATACATAGACACTATTAAGGATATGTATGATGGAGTAGTAACGAGTATAAAGATATTTGGAGGGGCTATAAAAGAATTCTCCATTACGATAGGACTACATCAAGGATCGGCTTTAAGTCCATATCTATTTACTTTAGTTATGGATTAACTAACTAGGCATATTCAAGAGGATATACCATGGTGTATGCTATTTGCAGATGATATTGTCTTAGTGGATGAAATAAAAGATTGAGTGAATAGGAAACTAGAACTCTAGAGGAATACATTAGAATCTAAAGGCTTTAAGTTGAGTAGGACGAAAATTGAATACATGCACTGTGAGTTTAGAAACACTAGACATCGAGATGATGGAGTAGTAAAACTAGGGGAAGTAGAAGTTCCTAAGGTGAACCACTTTAGATATCTAAGATCAATCATACAAAATGATGGTAATATTGAGAATGATGTCACACATAGAATTCAAGTTGGATGGAAGAAATGGCGGAGTGCAACAGGGGTGGTTTGTGATTGAAATATTCCTACTAAATTAAAATGAAAATTTTATAGGACCGCAATTAGGGCAGCTATGCTTTATGATAGTGAAAGTTGGGCGATAAAGCAACAATAATTACATAAAATGAACGTAGCAGAAATGAGGATGCTTAGGTGGATGTGTGGTAAAACTTGTAAAGATAGAATAAGAAATATAGAAATTCAAAGACAAGTAGGAGTAGCACCAATTGATACAAAGATTAGGGAATGGCGGTTGTGGTGGTTTGGTCACTTGCAAAGATGGCCTACAAATGCCCCTACTAGAAAACTTGACTCAATAGAAACTGTAGAAATTCGATGAGGTTGGGGTAGACCAAAGTTAACATGGGATGCATTAATTAGGAGGGATTTGAATGGTTTGGAAAGCTCACCATCAATTGCACTTAATCGAACACAATAGAAAATTTTGATCCATGTAGCCGACCCCAATTAAATTGGGACTGGGGCTATGTTGTTGTTGTTGTTGTGTATTGTGTTTTATCCAATAGGTATATTGAAAATGTTGAAAATATGGCTTTTCAATTTAATATAGGAAAATTGATGGCTGGCTAAAGGCTATCAACCTATTATTAATTAGGATTTAATAATTCTAAGATTTCATGTGTTATGATTATAATTATGTTATGAAATGATGTTATGTTCTAGTATTTGAATGCAATCCAAATATATTACATTGTTTAGTGGGGATTTATTTAGACGTTTGTTTGGATATTTACATCATATTGATTTATAATATTGTCTAATTTAATTTGCAATGTATTGTTTGAATTAGTTTAAGTTAATTTTGTTAATTAAGTTAGTAGTTATAGTTTTTAGTTATTTGGTATTTTAATTCTCGTTTAATTAGATTAACTAAATTAAGAAAAAACAAGAAAAAATATTTTCCTTTGAAGTTTGCAATATCTCTATAGAGACGATATCTCATTTACCACTACTACAAATAATAGAAAAATACAAAAAATTATCGTACACGCACGACACGTGTCAGGTTATTATACTTTGCGCAGTATTGTCTGCTTTATGTAACAACCCGAGTAATATAATCCTAGTTGTTTGCTTTGTAGGACTGTGACCTGGCGCCCAGTCCTACGCAACGAACTCGGTCAATACTCAGGCATCGACACCGAGTTAAATTTAATAAATTACTTTAGTTACATTTCATGCCTTGTATTAATCTACCTATGTGTGTACACTATTGATATTTACTATTGTTGTCAAAGTTGTAGATGAGAGGGGCGACCTCAAAGTATGTGTGCACGTACAATTGAGTAGGTTAGTGCATCGATGAGACTTAAGTAAATTTATAACTTAGGTAGGGTTGTAGCTTAATGAAAATACCTAAGTTATGAAATGAAGTCTTAATTAAAATAGCCTAAGTGAGGAGTAATTAAATGCCTAAGTCCTCTTATGGGTTAACAAATTATTAGACATGATGGGACTAAGTTAAAAAGAATTATTAACCTTAGTTTGGAACATAGATTAAATCCATTGGCAAGACTAGGCCTAAATTACCTATGATGAGGCAATTAAACTAACATCCACCTTAGAAAAAATAGGGTGCATGATGGAATGACTAAGTCTCTCCATAATTTCCTAGGCCTTTTAATAAATGATCGTGTGTCGTGTGAATATAACCCGTAAAAGGTTACCAATCCCACTTGGGTCTAGTAGTAGAAAATATGTGGTCAAATCCACTAGATTCAGTCAAACAGAGTTTAATGAACATAAAAGTAAATCTGGGAGTTTTTGAAATAGTTTTATCCTAATGATCTACTAAACGAGAAAGTAAATAATTGAAACTCATAAAATAAAAAGTGTACCTAAGTCTAGGAATCCATAATCTAGCCCTATGTTGTTTCCATGTCTTGTATCATTAACTTTGAAGGATGGGTTTTAAAACAATTTCCCTTGGATAGGCTATAGGTGTTGGGGTCACCAACACCCTAGTTCTCCTATTCTCAATATAGGCCAATCGTTCTCTAAATACTTGTCTTATTCCACTGTACAACCGTGGGAAACATATTTCAAGATTTAGCACGTGAGCAGCATTAAAAGCTCTATTGGAACACCAACCCTTAGATAACCTTAGGCAAGCTGCTCTCTAAGATTTAACCTAGTTCTCAATGTTACTCACCTAGAACAACAAGTATGTCAGGTTTCTTGCTCTAAATGATTGCCACTTCTCAACCAAATTAGTATCACAAACTCAACTAGATCGATAGCAAATCAATGGTTTACGCTTAGAGATTTATAATGAAAATACAAACTTTAAACTACCATTGAGACATCGTTATGAACAGCAACATAAAGATAAAGAATTGAATCAAAACACTATTATATTAGAAAATCTCAACAATAAATAGAAAATAACCTACTAAAGCTAAAGAGTTTCATCCCCAAACTAGATATTAAAGAACGTTGTTGGATATGGCTACTCTACCTTGATCTACTCTTAAGTCACTTTAAATAGAATGTTTTTTCGTTCATAGGTGCCTCCTTTATATAGGTGTGCTTGGGGTACAAAAATAGCAACTCCCGAGAATAAAAACATTCTAAAAAGTCTCAAAACTTCTACACTGTGAAGTTGGCATCGTCCATGGCGTCTTGGTTATGTGGGAATGGCTTCAGGGATGGCATGGAAAGATATAGTAAGTTTTGGACAGCAAGTCAGTCTTGAACTCCTATTTTTTGTTTTGGCACCATCAGTGGCGCTATCTATTCAAAGTTTGGCGCCATCCTTGTATTTCTGATGCCATTTGTGTATTATGCTCTGACGCCCTTAGTGACACCGTCTAATATACTCTGATGTCTCCCCTTTGACTGCACAGCGCCAATTTTACTAAACTTTGACCAATGTTTGACTTATTTCCCAATTTTACCCGAATCACACACGAATGCTCAAATACTATTTAAATCTCCAAAGTAAACATATAGGGCCATAAAACCCAGCTTTGAACTTTATTTACATAGCAAACACCAATGAAAAGTACATAGATAATGACTCATCAAATACCCCCAAACATAGAACTTTGCATATCCCGAGCAAAGGGTTATCGGACTATAATGACTAAATACATTTTGAACAAAATGAGTGATGCTTTCCTATAGACTTTATACCTACTTTGCAAAATAATAGTCCTTTCAATCCAAACTTGGTCAATTTGTTTAACAAGAAACTTGAAATTTTCAAAGGCAAGTTTGATTACTCAAACTTGGTTACCTCTCGAGACAACACTTTTTCAAAACTTTAAAGCATACCAAAGTCATAACCTTCAACTTACGATGAATTTTCTAGGTCTCTTTACCAAAATAGTAGATCCAACTGGTCTCCATACTAGGTGGATTCTTTTTAACGGACTTTTATCGCCATTTTTTGCTTATTTTCGTATTTTCACACTTACAAGGGTCCATATGGCTTCTTTTTAAGGGTAAGCTATCATTTGAATCATGGCATTGGGAATCCACTTAATCCTAGCTACAAGCACTTGAGCTAAATCTTTTTATAGGCTTTTTCTTACTTCCGCCTTATTTGTTATTAGAAATCCTTACTTTTCTTACTCAATATTGATTTTTTTATTGTATGGTTCCTTCTCCATTTCCTACGGATACCGATTTCTATATATTTTTTCCAACCATCAAGTTTGATGCTCTATTTCCTGCAGAACTTGTGGGACTCTCTATTAAAACTCACATAGCACTTCTCACTTTTGCTAAGAATTAAGGTAGCTTTCCAATGCATAATCATCAAGCTCATATTATACTCTAGTAAAAAAGCCTACTTCTTCCCCTTACAAGTGCTAGATATTTAACAATTATACTCTAAGTGGGTAAGTCTTAGTTTCAGAATCCTAAAGATTTGAATTCCTCCGCTGAGTTAATTCGACCATCTACCTGCTTTGGTTTCAAGTCATGACTAATCCTACTCCAAGTTTCTATTTATATTGTCAAGTAGGAAAAAAACTCTTCTACATCTTCTAATTCTAGAGGTAAACATTTTAAACAAGATTTTACTCATATACTTGAAAGTAAAGTTTTACTTGTAGGTAAGACTCTATGGCTTCCCGTTTCCTTAAACGGGTTATCGCCAAGCCTAATCCCATCATTAAGCCCTAATCTATGCTAAATAGGACTTAATAACGTATTAGTCAGCTTTTTGTCTCATTTACCTCATTATACGTGTTTAGAATAAGTATTATTCATTTTATCTTTATTCGTGATTTCAAAGATAATTTAAAAGTCGTTATCATGACTCTAATTATCAGCGGAAGACTTAATAAAATTAGTATAAGCATTATAAAATCACCTATTGTAAAAACCAGGTAAAATAGACGATCACATGAAATCAAACCTAGTAATACATGCATCAGTCAGGAAGTCTAGTCTTTCATCCAAATATACAACCTAAACTCATACCAAAATGACATAGGTAATAAATACACTAAATGATCACCTACAAAAGTAGCATAAACTAAATGCCAAGGGTTTAAAGGTAGTCATCGATCTTCAACTTTCTTGGTCTGATACTCGATAGATTTGCACCCACCATCATAAAAAAATAGTAGTGAGTATAGTAAAGTAGAAACCAAAACCTGAATGCTATTCATCTACATTCCCAAAATATACAAAGAACGGTAACTGAAAGCCTACGATAGCTATGAACAAGAAGAAGCTGAAAGGAAAGTATGCAAATAGTTGCCAAGCTTCTATAAGTAATGATAGACATAATGATCATGTAAATCTAGGTTTGGTCAGCCGACATCCCCAGGGACTCTAACCCCATGTGTCGCGCTAATACCATCAGCGAAGTGGAGTGCTAATATCCCCAGGGACTCTAACCTCATGAGTCGCGCTACTCATGCATTAAGTAAAACATAAACTATGTGTAGTGCCGACATCCCAAAGGACTCTAACCCTATGTATCATGAAACTCAAAAATTTAGGGTACCTATCGAAGAGTTCATGTTGAAGATTGTACAAACAAGTATCACACAACAAACATATTGACATGGGTGTGTATATACACTAATAAGAAAGTCAAACAAATCATAGCATGCTATTTAGAAGACAATTCAATAGCTCAGAGATCAACAACAATAAAGGAATACAATCATAGAATGAAGTCAAGACAAATAACGTCATCCGACAAGTCATTACATGATGATTATATCCAAAGAAATCATAGCCATGAAAGTATATACAAGGCATTGCATTAGGAATATAAGATCAGCATTAAAACAGTTCAAATGACTATATATTGACTCAATAATGGGAATGAAAATGAGAGGATTTCCTTAATAGGTTTACTTACCTCAAATGCATGCAATTCGTAGCCTATATTGGCTCTCGATGACTCCAAACTCATGTTCCACACCCCATAAGTCCTCTCTAAGCTCCAAAGGTGTTCTAAAAAATTAATTGAACTTGTTTTAGGTTGGTTAAGTGGTCTTAAACTCTATTGTGTCACAATCAACCCCCCTTAATACTTTGTTTATATATTTGTTTCCATAACTATGAGGTTTACGCAATTTAGAAAAAAATCGAAGGAGATGTGAGAGTTTTACCACAATAATTCAAAGCAGTTTTAGATTCCGACTAGCAACTTTGTAAATTTCATTTCTTTTAAACTATAGCTTCAAAACTCACGATTTTTTACTGAAGCCTAAAAATATATCCTAGAACATCATATTAAAAGATGAGCTCAATCTAATAAGAAATAATAGAGTTACGCTCAAAACAATAGGACGTTATCAAAACCGTGAACCCAGAAATTATATATTCATCATCAAAGTAGTAGATGATTTTTAGATATGAAAACATTCTAATTTCAAAATATTTCAGTAGGCAAAGGTTGTTCTCCTTCGAGTTAGCTTTCAAATGCCACTAGAATAAATCCATTTCAATTTAAAATGAGGAAGTTTTGACCAAATTACAGAGGCTGGTTCATAACAATATTATGCATAATTTCCAATATTGTTTTACAATTTCATGAACTTCAAAAATTTATAACTTAATGAAAACAAATCCAAATCCAAAACTTCTTTATAGTAAAATTAGTGAAATTTCACAAAGAATTCAAATATGGAATTAAATCTTGAAAACAAAATCATTTGCCCACTTAAATTGCTGAAAAATTAGAACTGAACCAAAACTTACAATTCCTTGCTGAATTTAACAAAGTGGTGATGAATATTGGCTTTCCTAGTTTTAAAGCTTCTTTAATTTAATCAAACAGCCTTCGATTAATCAGAATTTCCCAAAAAATTTGCTGAACTTTCACTCAAGATCTCTCTATTCTCTCCTCTTGCATGAAATGCAAATGGACTTTACATGAAAACTCCACTAACTTGTTTAAATAGTGGTGTGATAAAGTTGTGACCCTTGATCTAGTGTAAACATCCATCAGTAGAACAATGTAATGACTCATACTCGGTCTTACAATCCACTGACTTAGTCATGTTCACATCATTCACACTTTAAGTTACATAGTGATGGTTACAACATGTATCTCGAGGCATATCAATGCTTATTGTTTTATTTTCTTAACTTAGGCCTCATTTACATAAATTCAACTACAGGCACATTAGATTAGTTATATTAATCATATTAAACTAAATTAGGACTTAGCACATCACTCTCTACCTCAGTCCCATGATGACACATATCTCGAGGTGTTCACTACTCACGTGTCAAACTTACAAAATACAACATTAAATAAATATTCTCAGGTATAGTGTACACACATACATCACATTAGGCATTCATCACTCAAAAATAATATATTTCTCGGTCGTCATGCTGAGTATTGAGACCGCGTACCTATTTTTTGGTCACGTCATGGATCGATAACCCTGATTAGGGACTAATTTACTATTAGTAAAATTTGGGTTGTTACAGACTTTATAAAACAATAAATATATAAAACTATGAAACTATCTATTCTAATTCATGCATGCAAGTTGTATGAATAAAATAAGATGGAAAGAAAAAATGAGGGAAGAATACTGACATGATTCCTATGAAGTTGAAAAAATGATAATTTAATGTTTATACCTGTAAATCTTCATTTGAAAAATCTATCCCATTCAGTTCCTACCCCCAATTTTATTTCGAACCTTGTCCTCAAGATTTAAATTAAGCCAGAAAAACCATAGAAATAGGTGGATAATACAAGTCAAGTACATCAGTTAAAATAAAAGATAACATTCAAACTTAAATTTAAGCAAATTATATCAAAATAATGAAAAATAAAAAATATTTTATAAAATCCATTCTCTCTCAAAATCTAATTATGGGCGCCGTCGTCGACATTATCGATCCTGAATATTCGCAATAAAAAGGTGTAAAGGGCCACTCCAGAGTGCTCCAGTCCACCTGCCCATCATGTGTGACAATAGCAGGTCCCTCGGGAAAATGAATATTCCTATCATGGGGGCGAAGACTTTTGCTTAGATGTTATATCGCAATCCCCCTCTGGTGTTAAATGATGGCTACGAATTTTTTCTGGCTCCGTATCATGTCCCATTGGAGCTAAGCTCTATCAGCATGGTACTGGGCTCCATATGCCTGGTACTCGCGAAATCATACCTTTAGGGATCAAACCCAATTGGTGGAAGCCACGACATGGGAGGAAACGGTGGTGGCATAGGGGAATCGATAAGTTCCTCAGCACTAAAAGTAAGCTCTTCAAACTAATAGCCAGCTGCAAACCTAGGGTTGTGAACAAGACTACCTTGTTGGACATCAACTCCTTCAGCTTGGAGCTTGTCTATAAGCTCTACTGCAGTTGGCTTGAGACTATGGATAAATGGCCCGATGTTTTCCTCTTTTGCTCCCTCTGTTGTAATGCGACTTTGATTAATGCATTTTCTCTTTCATCCTCTAAGTTTGTATAGTATATTTTTGAATCCCCTAGAGTAGTGAAGAAACCATCATCCAGGATTGGACCTAGGTGAACATCCATCTCATTATCCAATAATGGTACCCCGGCTTCTTCACATGGCGCAGTGATCAACAAAGGAAAGGGAAGACCAGTACCTCTTCCACTCTTCATAATCTCTCGAATCCTTGTTGAAATGACTAACTTGACATCAACATATCCTCCTCTCACTATCTCATTTAGGAGACCTGCTTGCACACAGTTAATCTCATTCTCCATAATTTCCTAGGCCTTTTAATAAATTATCACATGTCATGCGTGTCAAATATAACCTGTAAAAAGATACCAATCCCACTTGGGTATAGCAGTGGTAAATACGGGGTCGAATTTACAAGATTCAGTCAAAATGAGTTTAACAAATAGAAAAGTAAATATGGGGGTTTTTGAAATAGTTTTACCCTAATGATCTATTAAGAGAAAGTAAATAACTGAAACTCAGAAAATAAAAACATACTTAAGTCTAAAATCCATAATCAAGCCCTCTGTTGTTTCCATGTCTTGTATTATTGACTTTGAATGATAGGTTTTTAAATAATTTCCCTAGATAGGCTACAGGTGTTAGGGTCACCAACACCTAGTTCTCCTATTCTTGGTAGATAGGGAAACCGCTCTCTAAATACTTCTTTTACTCTACCGTACAACCTTTGGCAACCACTCTCGAGATTTAGCACGTGAGCATCATTATTAGTTCTATGGGAACACCTACCCCTAAATAACCTTAGGCAAGCCGCACCCAAGATTTAACCTAGTTCTTGATGTTACTCACCTAAACAACAAGTATTTTAGGTTTCTTTCTCTAAGTGATTGCCACTTCTCTACCTGGTTGGTAACATGAACTCAACCTGATTGATAACAAGTCAATGGGTTTATGCCTAGAGATTTGCAATGAATATACAAACTCTAAACTTCCATTGAGACATCGTTAAGAACAACAACATAAAGATAAAGAATTGAATCAAAACACTATTATGTTAGAAAATCTCAACATGACATAGAAAACTAATGGCTAGAGAACTTCATCCCCGACCTAGGTATAAAAAACCTAGCTTAACATGGCTACTCTACCTTTCTCTACTCCCAAATCACTTTAAATAAAATGTATTTTTGTTCGTAGAGGTAACTCCTTTATATAAGTGTGCTTGGGGTACAAGAATAGCAATACACGGGAATAAGAACCTTCTAAGAAGTCTTAAAACTTCTATTATGTGAAGTTGGCACCGTCCATGGCGCCGTGGTTATATGGGAATGGCTTCAGGGACGACGTGGAAAGATATATAATAAGTCTTAGAAAGTAAGTAGGTCTTGAATTTCTATTTTTGGTCTTGGTGCCGTTAGTTGCGTCGTCGTCTATTCAAAGTCTGACATAGTCCTTGTATTTCTGACGTCATCCTTGTATTCTGCTTTAAATCCTTATGTGACGTCGTCTGGTATACTGTGGCATCGTCCCTTATGACTGCATGGCGGCAGTTCTGCTGAACTATGATCGATGTTTGACTTTTTCTCTGATTTTACCCGAATCACATACATGCTCAAATACCATGTAAGTCTCTAAAGTAAACATATACAGCTATAAAGCCCGACTTTGGACTTGATTTACATCATAAAAAAACCTACAAAAAATTGCATAAATGATGACTCATCAATAAACCTAGAGATCAAACATGGGTAGAGATTAGAGGTCCATCTCAGGGCCATAATTTAGTTAGAGATCAAGCACATAAAGCACACTTAGTGCTCTACATGCAAGAGGACTCCTTGAAGTTTTAGAAATTAAGAGAAAATAAGTGAGCTTTTGAGAACAAAGGAAAGCTCTAAGTGCTAGAATTTAAGAATCAAATCTTGGAGCACGAGATTTATGATAGGAGTTTCAAGGAACACAAACAAGAATTTGAAACCCTAGGTAATTTTTATGCTTTTCTTTTTTTTTATTGTTCAAATAAGATGTTTCTTGCTCAAATTTAGTTCTAAGTTTTTTGGGACTTCAACCCCTTTTGATTACATGAGAAGTTTGAAACCAAATTCGTTCTCCTAAATTATTTTACAACTATAACAAAGAGAATGTGGACTGATTTCGGAGCTAAAGGAAGTTGTAAACCCTAGATTTTGACTTTTGAAGATGGTTTCAATGCATTTCAAAACTTGGACATAGCTTTGTGTGAATCGAATCCATTTTGGCATTAAGTTTTGTTTTTGTTGTTGAATTTGTTCTTGAGTTGTCTAATGAAAATGCATTATTAATAAACGCAATTGATGTTGTTTTATGGTTAAATCAATCCAAATATGTTGCATGTATGATGTTTAATAAAGATTAATCGAATTTTTGGGAGTGCAAAACTGCCTTTCTAAAGTCCTACATAACACTAGAGCGGGCTCCACCAAAACATGGAGCTTACTCCATGTTCTAGATAGCCTTGGGACTGTTTTGAACATTTTTCATAAAATGATTGTATCTCCCTCATTTTAACTCCTTTTGTTACGTTTCACATACCATTTGAAAGCTTAGGGAGAGAACAACAACCTAAGGTCATTAGATTTCAAAAAAGCAAGTCATCCACTTTATTGAAAATGAGCTAAAAGTTAGGATTTGCGAAAAAAAAAGTGGTTTATGTCAGCATTTTGCATTGATTGTTCCTTATTGCATTTTTTAAGGTTTCAAGTATCAGATTTAGCTCAAATTATCCAGAATAACCTCATTCATCTCGGGATTTTCCTCACCTTGGAAACATCGAATTAACATAGGTTTGAGACCTGAGGTGCGAGAAAACTCAGTCCCGGCACTTCTAAATGAATTTTTAAGGAATATCAAACTAAGATTGCTTGACACCCTTGTAATTACAAAAACTAAAACTTTGATAATGAAAATAGGCTTTAATGCATGTAAAAGAACACTAATAGGTACCACGGGCCTAAAGTGTTTTGCCAGATATCGGGAATGTAGTACGGACGTGTCATAGTCACATTTTGCTTGATATTATTGTTTGTTGAGGTAAATAGACCAATAGAAAAATCAATAGTATTTCTTTTCTCTTTCCTTGTTTATTTTTTAAATGATAAGATAAATTTTTTGGATTCTAATTCCCTACCAAGAGGCTTAAGTGTTTGAGTGGTTAGGCCTAGTTGACTATAATCACTCGTGAGTTAAGCGTCCGAGTAGCTCCTACGGCTCCTCCCGAGTCTGAATCCTTTTGATGCAATCATCCAGGGTCACTGTGGCTAGGGGTGGAAATTTATGTTATCGTGTTTAAACGTGTCGTGTCGTAAACGGTCTGACCCATATAAAGCAAGCCCAAACCTGACCTACTTATTAATTGTGTTAATCGTGTTCATGTCTAAATGGGTCGATTAAACATGTTGGGTCTTCGTGTCCCCCATTTATTAAATAATATTAATTTTTAAAATTTATTTTAAATTTTATAGTTGGTTTACAACTTTTTAAAATATATCTACATGAATAAATTTGAATGGGCATAATAAATATAAATATAATTAAATAGTCAACAAAATATAATGGGATTGTAGTCTTAGATTTTATTTAAATTTTTATTTAAGTCTTAAGTCTTAACAATTTAGATAAAATGACTAGTAAAAAATAACACAAAAAAACTATAAGAATTATCCAAAAAATATCTAAATTGTATTTTAAATTTTCTTGATAAATAGTTATTAATAAAATGTAAAACATAACAATATATTAAAATTAAAATAAGTATTTCCTCTAAAAATTAAAAATTTAAATTGAAAAAAAATTATTATCATATTTGTTGTAAAAAAATGTGAGTTAATTGGAGAGGTACTAAAAATTGAAAAACCTTTACTCCTTTAAACTATTACATCAAGAGTATTTTGTTTAATAAATGGGTTAAATTAGTTCAAAATAATAATAAAAAATAAATATGTTAAATGGGTTAGTGTGTCAACATGTGACACAACCCCTTTCTTCCATGCCATAAACAGGTCGACCCATTTTCGACCCGTACCCGTATAAGCTCAACCCTAACTCGTTAATTTCCCGTGTTAGGCATGATGTGTTATCGTGTCATGACCCATTTTTTCAACCCCTAACTGTGGCTCCTCATTTGGCATTCAAGTTCCATAAGTACCAGGCTTTTTGAGTCACTGTGGTTTCCTTTTAAACCCCCTCGGAATGCGATTTGGGTAAAGTTGTCAATTTCAAATAAATTGGTATGGCTTGTAAGCCTTTAGTCCATGGTACCAACTTCCACACTTACATGAACTTTTGCCTATGTAGAGTCTATAGACCACTCTCTCCCTATCTTTTTCTTCTGGGTCACTTGGTATCTATTGTTGATTGTTCTATTTTGTCTATCATGCATTTTTACTGCTTTATATACAGTTCTTCTCATTTCCCACATGATTTAAAGACATATCGTTCATTATCATGAAATATTGTTGAGTTTCTGTTGGATTTACTCACTGGAACTATCTCCGTTACTAGTGAGAATGGTAAGTCCCACTAGCGGCAATGGCAAGGAGCCCATGATAGCTGACTTCCTCTGAGTTTCCTAGAGAGCCAACTTACCTTTACTACCGTTGTAAGTTGATTTGATATTTTGGATGTATTATTGATATACAGTTGTTGTTTTGATACATTTGGGGGTATTATGGGTTGTGAGTCTCGAGATATTGAGACATGTACAAATGACAACAAATCTTGGGAAAATAAGGAAGGAATTCAAAAATTAGTTTCCTATTCAAGCATAGAAGAATCTCACATACATAAGGAAGGTGTTCAATATGATAAGGAAGAAGATCCATTATCTCCATCAAAGGCATAACATATGGTATCTCTAACAGACAGTTTTCTTATTGTATTTCTAATGATAACTTTCCTTATAGTAAATATTATACCTCTTATAAATATTAGAACATATGAAATCTCACAACACATCGAGAGACATTCTCAATAAAATTTAAATTATTTTTTCATTCAATTTGTTCTTTTGGTATTAGTGCCTTTAGTGAGAAAAGACAATCTTTAATCAATGGCTTCCACTCTCTCACTGAATGTTGCTTATTTTGTTACTCTTGGACTCAATGCAGAAAATTATCCGCTTTGGGATGAACAAGTGCTTGCTCTAGTAGAAAGCCAAGACATGGTAGGGCTACTTACTGGAGATAAGAAACAGCCAACAATGTATATTTTTTAACATATTCGAAGGAATAAAACAACTTGCAGGTGACTATCTAAAGTGGCTAAAATAAGATTGTATGTTGCATGGATGGGTTATTGGAACACTTAGTGAAAAAGCCTTAGGCTTTGTTATAGGCCTACAAACATCAAATTTAGTTTGGCATGTGCTCAAAGAAGCATATGCCCAGGAATCAAAGCTTGAATTTGCACTCTGATAACAATTGACATACCTCGAAAAATCCAAGTAAGTCTTTATCTGAGTATATAAGAAAATATGAAAGTTTTGTGATAGTCTTGCAGTGATTTGAAGTCCAGTTCCAGATAACAATTGACATACCTCAGAAAAGATTCGAAAACAAAGTTTATTCATTGCTTGCTAATTTAGGAAAGAAAATATGAATCATTCACTACAACAATGCTTAAACCTCCTATACCAACTTTTACGGAGGTAATTCCATTTTTGTAGGGAATATCTTGGCTTGAATAATCAACACCAACACCATATGCATTATAGGGATGACGCAATCAAAACTAGATGTATCATAGTCTAAATGGAAAGATCACTCCATTTACTTCAATAGCTCATGGTTTCCAAGCTATAAATAATAATATCCAACATTCCAACTCTACATTAAATCATTTTCGTGGAACTCAAAGTCCTCGACCACAACCTATTGGTAAGCGCCACATGACTACTAGTGAAAAAGATATATATTGAAACGAGTGTTGTCAACTTTGTGGGAAGAAAGGTCTTGTTGCTAAAATATGTTGGGATCTTCCAACTCAACTAGTGCAATAAGATGATTTTCCTCAAGCACTTGGCACACTCGCTTTTGATACCGCAGTTGCAGACACCGAATGGACAGCTGATACTAGTGTTTCCAACTATATGACTTCCAATGCAGGTTTACTTCATAACCTTCAAAAATATATTGGACATGATTTTGTTTTAATTGATGATGGATCTGCATTAATAATTGAAGCAGTTGGTGATACAATATTATCTGTTGTTCCAAAAATAACTAGAAATTTACTTTTAGTAAGTCAATTTAAAAATCAATATCCCATATAACTGTGATTTTACTAATGATCTTTTTATGTTAAGGAACAAGCAAGAAAGTCGCATTTTGCTGATAGGCAAGCGTATAGGAGATCTCTGTCTTTTCCAACCCAAAGGAATCATATTTTTTGCTTAGAAGAATATATGGATTAGAAGACTAGTTGCACCAACGTCTTGGACACCCACAACATTCTACTTTGCAATTTTTAATTCTAGAAATTTGATTACTGTTACTTCGAAATTTAAAATTGACATTATTTGTGAAAGTTGTCAATTAGGAAAACACAGTAAGATGCCTTTTAATCTATCTATCTCATTTACTATTGATTGTTTACAAAAAATTCATTGTGATCTTTGGGGACTAGTACATGTGCTTTTTTTTTGGAGAATTTCGATTTTATGCTTGCATTGTTGATGACTATTCTCGTTATATATGGTTAATTCCACCTCATTCAAAATCTGGTTTTATTTATGCATATTTAGCCTTTGAAAGTTATTTGTTGCATCAATTTGACAAAAAATAATGATTTTTCATTCTGATGGTGGGGGTGAACTTGTTAATAATAGACTTACATCTCATTTCCAGCAACAAGGAATTGTTCACCAAATTTCTTGTCCATATACACCTGAAAAAATAGGTAAAGTTGAGCATCGACACAAATTTACTCGATAACTTGGTATGACTATGATTTTTCAACTGAGTACAAAATTTCTTATGAGTTGAATCCTTTGCAACACCTAGTTTATTTAATTAATCGTTTGCCTTCTTCATTCATTAATTTTGATACTCATTATTTTCGGTTATTTGGTTCTCACCCTAACTACTCAATGTTGCGTGTTTTTGGATCTATGTGCTATCCATACACATGGGATACTAGATGTAATAAGTTTGACCCTAAAACTCCAAAACAATTTGTGTCAATACATGTACTTTTTTCTGAGAGTTTGTTTCCATATAAGGGCCTTAGCTCCTCATACACTCTTACATCTACCCAATTAAGTTTTTTAAATACCCAAAAATCTTCAACTACAAGTACAATTCCTATATATGAATATCACCAACCCTTAGAACAAATTCTTGTTCCCAATTCATTAGAATCTCATTAAGATCATTATGTCACTTCCCTTCTCTTCCAACCAATCAAGAACATCTATCCCCTAGATCCTCCTTGCCTACTCCACATGTTAACCCACATCTTTCCCTTGTGGATTCACCAAATAGAGCGGTGGTTCACTAGATATGAACCTACAATCGCATGAACAATCACATCATCACATGGTAACAAGATAGCAAAATTTAATCTTTAAACTAAACCTACGTTATGCCTTACTACAATTTATACAAATATTCCTCATGAACCTCGCACAGTGAAATCCACTCTTTAACATGATGGGGGCGTCATGCCATGCTAGAAGAGCTTACTGCTCTCTATCAAAATCATACTTTGACTATAGTTTTTTTCTTCCTAACATGCATGTCATAGGCTCTAAATGGGTCTTTAAGACCAAGCTAAAAGATAATGGTAGTCTTGATCGGTTAAAAACTCGAGTAGTAGCTAAGAGGTATAAACAAATTGATGGGTTAGGCTACATTGAAACATTTTCACCAGTCATTAAACTAGGCACTATTATATTGGTCCTTAGTCTTGCTCTTGTTCGTCAGTGGGAAAGTAGACAACTTGACATAAAAATGCATTTTTTGTTGGGAGATTTTAGAGGACATTTATATGGAGCAACCACTAGGAACATTAATATTTTTTTCTTTATGATGATGACATGCTTGTAATAGGCTCTAGTACACAACTCTTAGATGAATTCATTAAACTCTTACATTCCGAGTTTGCTATGAAAGATTTGGGTTGCATACATCATTATTTTGCCATTGAGGTTCAATAAACTAACAATGGTTTATTTCTTTCTCAATCTCATTATGCACATAACATCCTTTACAAAGTACAAATGATTGATTGCAAACCTGTGAGCACTCTGTCGGAGCAAAAAATAAAGGTTCTTACCAATGATACTCAACCTTCTATAGAATTATTGTTGTTTCTTTACAATATCCGACTCTAAATCGTTTAGATCTTTCTTCAAGTATTATTTTTGTTTCTCAATTCATGCATTCACCCACATATGATAATTTAAAAATGGTTTGTCCCATTTCGCGATAAGTTAAAGACTTTATTACTTGTAATATGCATTTAACTAGTAACCCTACACTTGATCTTTATGATTTTTCTAACGTAGATTGGGCAGGTTATCGTACTACTAGACATTTGACAACTGGTTATTGCACTAATTTAGGGCGCAATCTAATATCATGGTGCATAAAGAAGCAACCGACCATTTCATTTCAAGCATGGAAGTAGAATATCATTTTATAGCTCATACTTCAGCAAACTTAAATGGCTTAGTTTCTTTTTACGCGATCTTCGTGTAGCTCAATCTAATCCACCAGATCTCTACGACGATAACCTGTAACGGCCTAAAATTTATTACTAGTAAATTAGTCTCTAATTAAGGTTACCGACCTTTGACGTGGCCTAAAGAGGTACAGAGTCCCAATACTCGGTGTAAGGACCGAGATGTGTGTTACATTTGATGTGGTGTATTGGTAGTGTAATGTATTTGTGTAGACTTATTAAGTTACTTCTACTGTATATAAATGTCAAGACGTGAGAAGGGACGCGCCTCGAGATGCATGCCAACGTGGGACCGAAGTAGATAGTGGTGAGGTAAGTCTTAATTTAAGCTAATGTAACTTAAATATTAAAATCAAATGTGTTTATAGTTCAATTCACATAAATGTGACCTAAGTTATAAATATAAAATAATAGCCATTGATATTCCTCGAGATACACGTGAAAACCATCACAAAGCAAATTGGGTTAAAATGTGTGTTAATGAAGATGAGTTGGTGGGTGGTTAGTGGATTGTAGATCATGATGTGAGCCATAAGATTAGCCTAGTGATGGATGTACACATAAAGATCAAGGGCTATAATTTAATCTTATCTAAATATATACAAGAAATTAAAGTGGTTTCCATGCAAACCATTTAATTGTATCAAGTTGAAGGAGTGAAAGTTCAAGAGTAGGAGATCAGGAAATTGGTGAAGAAAATTCTGGGAATTTGAAGGAGTTGATCAAGTTAGAGGTGTTTTACAACTTGGTAAGTTAATATACGCCTTTAGTTTTGTAAAAATAGATGATTTTGATGATTTTAAATGAAGTGTAAGTTGTTCTTGTTGCTATGGTGGATGTATTAGGTCTCTAGTGAGGAGAACAAGAATCCAAGGCAACGGTGATGGCCATTTAGAGGTGAAAACTCAAAAATTCAAAGTGCATAATGTATGAGTTTTCTTGCACATAGCGCACTAAGAGTGCTTGCTAGCATGTGACCTGCGTGTAGAACGCTAATAAGTATGAGTAGCACGCTAAGGGGATGTCTAGCATGCTAGACATAGTACCCTGCGCACTAAGTGTTGTGGATAGCACAATTTCTACAATATGGAGAAGGACATTAAAAACCTTTAACTTAGCTTAAACATATATAAGACAATTTGAAAACACTCTAAAACATAGCTAATGATACCAGGAACTTAGAGGAGAGTCTCGAGAGTTCGAGTACGCATTTAAGGATGTTGAGAGGCCGATTAGCCTAGAATTTTGCGTACTATGTAAGTAAACTGATTGAGATATTGCTCTCCATTTCTTTTC